>JAFBMS010000030.1:445093-1682730 GCA_019788955.1 Albula glossodonta
TGGTGTGGAATTCATTAGACCTCTTTCATTTACTTCTTTGGTGGGTTTGGGGAAAAAAAAAAAACATTCTGATTTACCAACACATTAAAGCAAAGAAGGTGTGTGTGTGTGCGCGCGCGCGCACTCTTGTTGTCTATTGGTGGATGTTTTTGGGTAAACTACCACCTTACACTGTGAATAGTGTATCCTTGCAGACAGACAGAGGTGACAGTGTAGAGAGGGGCTGGAGCACGAACAAGGCTTGCCTGTCTTCCCGTTATGTCTGAACGCCAGCGGAAAGTCAAAGTGATGGATAACGACTAGACAGAAGCTGTCCTCTCGTCCGAAAGGTGCCGGGAGTGCGCGAGTGATTAATCTTTTCACTTCATACGATGGCTTTCAGAGGGTCTGGCCCATCAAAAGAAAGAAGGGAGAGAAGAGCTGAACTGAGAGAGTGAAAAAGCGAACGAGTGAGAGAGAGAGAAGTGAAATGAAAGCGGAGGCTTTGATCCGCTGAGGGGGTGGCGCGAGAGAGATAAACTGAGGCTGTCTTGTCCTGAGGTGACACACCGGCTATCTGTCTGGTCCAGGCTCTGCGGCCAAAGTCTTTTGCCCAGGTAGCGGAATGGCTGAGGATGACTACCGTTCCGTTGAAGTTGGGTTAAAAGCACCTTGAAAGTCCAGGCCAAGGGACAAGAAGTGGTTATTAATTAGCAAGATGTCTGTTTTCATACACAAACATCTTTCAAAGAGACAATATCTATAAAACTTGTCATAATTGCATGAAGTGTTGGGATTATGGATTTAAATCTTTAAAAAAAAGTATGCGAATTAATGTCAAAATCCAGGCCAACATTTTATACTTTTATTATGTAAAATCTTAGTAACGATATATAAATAAATAATAGTTGAATGTGAGGTACTGTCTTGTTAGACTGTCGCAACTTACTCTGTTCTCTTTGTAATTCCATTCATTCATAAGAAAGTGCTTTGCTTCCCATGGTGTTTTATAAATTGAAAAGGGCCTCTCTCTAAACTCACACCTTCAGGATCAAACTTTGAATTCAGATACATCTTGGTCATCTTGATTCTGGATGAGAGGCACTTATTTTATCCCTGGTGAGTGCTGCACTTTGGCAGTGGTTGAGGTAAATGTCGCCTCCTAACCTGTAAAAACAATTTGAGCTTGTGAGAAGCGTTACGTAAGTGCCATCCATCATCGTCCCGTGTGGCCGCGAGTCTGTGCTCCTCAACCATTTTTACTACATAAGAAGACATTCCGATATCTCTGCCATTTGAGTGGCCCATTGGCATATTAAATGTAATACGGGGTAACATGATCGTTTCACAAAGAAGTGTGTGAGGCTGTTCGGTTTTCCCTTGTGGGGACCTCAGCATTTTGATGCAATGGTTTCTGAATGCTGCGCCAAACTTTCTCAAGAATTAAGGATTAGCAATAAGTTATGACATTTAGGAGAAGATTTACTGAAATCCCAAATAGCTTGTGCCATTTTGCATGCACTCCCTAAATATTTGACCATCTTATCTTTTCATTCTGTAATGAACTAAGAGTCATTATGCAAATGACTCCAGCTGTGAACAGCCATATTGAAATTAGGGGTTTCGTAAAATTGGCAGGGACCGTGGCCTTTGTTTACTATTAGCTTTGATACTGGATATCTTCCAGAAGTGGGACATAAAATCACTGTCATCGAAAAAACATTCGATTACGGGTATAACTCAAACACTCGTCATTACCAGACACTCTTATGTGATTTTATTCATGTTGAAAATTGATTTCTTCTTTCTGTTCATGATTTATGTAGCTACAAAGTCTCTTTTATTCTGTATTTTGTGCATTGCTAAAATGGACCTTCTAATTAGCTCCTATGATTCATTTATCATTCCGAACGGTCGGTTATGGATATTACAATTCCCAGGTTTCCGTATATGTCGTGTTCGTACACATCAGTGGCTCTAAGTACTGAGCACAGTGAACTGGGAGATCAGTAGCCTCGCTGCAGTATGCTCGAGCAAACCAGAGGAAGACTTCGTCGTCCAAAAGCTACAGAATGACATTGTTGGACATGTATTTGTTATTTTTGCATACTCAAAAAAGGTATCGAGGGTCAGCACAATTATGTTCTCTGCATTGTAGTATTTGATTGTAGGACATTTCTTGTGACAGCCATCATCTTACTGATTGCATGTCTGTCAGCACCTGCTTTTCATTGCATACTGCTAATGCAATGCATTTGCAGTACCTCCTCCCAATATTTCTCCTATGCAACTCATTTTGCGATGCCAAATTTTGCATGCTGATTCAAGCGAGCCCACAGAAAATGAAAATGTATTTTTTTTATTTTAGGACTCAGTCTCCTTACCTCCTTACTTGATCACTGTGGATGGTACTTTACATATGGTCAATGGTATCATGACCAATCCTTTGCCATTGGCTGTAGCGCCCCCTGTGGCAAAGATGAAGGAGTTTTGTGTCCATCAAAATTGTAAGTGTCCACACTGCCACCAACTGCTTTGAAAATGTATGCTTAAAGCATATTAATAATGCTACTTTATATGAAGAACTTGACAGTTTTATGACTTTGACCACCATTTGACCACAGCTGTTTTAGGAGAAATCTGTACCTGGGACAAAACTTGCTGAGCCTTGCAAAGACTATAGAAAAAGCCTTTATCTCCTGAGTAACTGGTAATACCATTTTAATTAGACAGTACTACTGCCAATCAATACATGAACTCTGTGATTGGATTACATACCTTTGATCTGCCCCTGTGAGCTAAGGTATCACTTTTGTGCCAAGATTGCTGTTTTAAGAGACCGCAGCAGAGCGAATGAGAATTATACGAGCACATGTCGTATTTGTCAAATAATCTCACATTTTTTTTTCCTGAAACTGTTTACTTGTGTGACCCGGCACCCTGAAGAGGAGATCTCATTTCATTCAGTAATCCTTTAGCTAACATTATCTTATCGGGTTTTATTTATATCTATCTAGCTACTTCCACTTTTGCTGATTCACACATTAATATTCGCAAGACAAGTAACCACATTTGAAGAGCAGAGAAGGGGTAGAACACACATTTTTAAAGTAACACTTACTGTGTTGACTCAACATAAAGCACCTATACCTTTTATCGTTGTGAGTTAGAGCTCAGAAACGCCATCACCTATGACTCTTAGAGCAGTATTATCTCAAGTGAGCCACCTGTGACTCCTCAAGAAGTTCTTGCATCAGGTCAAAGCTATGCCTTCATACTGCAAGACACAGGAAAGAGGGATAAAAATGCTGTATGAAATTCATTCAGACACTTACACCTCAGTCAGTGCACTGCAGAGAGCAGACTTGTGAGCTCAAGTAGGGTGCTGACGTCAAATTGCGCCCGGTTTACAGTAATGTAACATTATTGCACTATATCGCATTATGGTTGGCTGGTTGCCGGATTTAACTTGTAATATTCCACTAATGGCGGTGGGTATTAGGCTGTAATTATGAAGGAATGCTGTATTCCTGCCAGGATAAGTTTCTGAACCCCGATCAGAATTTTGGCTCAAAGAGAGGCGGGCGTGTCACTGGAGCCGCATTGGCCTGGCTCTGCTGCCGGAGGACCACAGTCGCTGCCACTGTTCCTACTCAGCACTCGATCGATCAATTAATAGCATTGATTATGCAGTTTGTTCTCCTGGCTTTGTCCTGGGTCTGAGCTGGTTTCTGGTTTTAAAGTGAAAACAGACCCCAGCAGACACCCCCCCCCCCCACCCCACCCAAGGGACTAGCACTGACTTCCCTGCTCCAGTGTCTGTTTACCAGTCAAAGTCATGTCAGGAGAAAAACAAAAAGCTGATGGTGTTTAGATATCAGACTTACATCATCTGAGATGTCTCATATCCCAGACTATGGTCGCTATTACCATGCTGGTATTTTTATGTAATTTTTATGTATCTGTTTCTTCAAACCGACTATCACTACTACTGACTTCTATGGACTGTCAGCTGCTAGAATGTAAAAAAAGAAGCAGTTTGAAGGCATTAATAAAATATGTAATGATTTTAGTTCTTGAAGTGTTTCAGAAAGAACAGTCACAATGTCTTTGTGCAGAGAGCTCTTTGCATGCTAAGTGGAGCTAAATGTTCTTGTCAGTCAGTGTTTGCTTGATGGTCTGAGCTACTATTATGCACTGCCAATGACACTTTGTCCATAAACGACAGAAAATAAGATGCAAGAAATATATGGACTGCTCTTCTTCCCGGGACCCCTTCCACTATTCCAAAATGAACTCTGTTCGTTCAAAATAAACTCTGTTTCTGTTACATATGCACATATGAAGAATGTGGTCTGAGATATGAAAGTGTTTTTGGCATATCGGAGGAGGACATCCAGGCCCATGACATGAGATTTCACTTGGGAAGAGCATCATTAAACAGTACCTGGAGGGTACCTGTATATCTGATGTACACATCACATGGACACGCTCCTCTAAATCAGAAATTAAAATTTTAATGGATTTAAATGTAATTCATTGAACCCTGTTAACCCAGACTAATTGGAGAAGAAGGAGAACGATGTACCCGATCGTACGATATAAGTGGGAGTTAATAAAAAAAAAAAAAAAAAACACACAGTAGTCCCACATCGGCTGTGGTACCGAGCCATATTTACTCAGAGTTTGGTGAACAACAATACTCGGAATGTGTCAGGTTCCAAGGGATCCTTCGTGATACGATGTGGCACCACCGTAATAGCTACCAAAAACAACTAATATTAAAAGAAAGAGGGAAGGGAGAAAGAAGTAAAGAAAAAATACCGGGAAATAAAAAGTGGAATTTTCACCAATATTAACCAGAATAGACCACACACGTTGTTATAGCGTAAATAGTCTGTTACAACCAAAACCCGTTTTAAGAAGGTCCGCTATAACGAGGGTTCGCTGTAATTTAAAGTTCATATTTGCGGTGGAAGAGTTCTCACAGAGAAGTGGAAGCGATATGACAATCCCAGAAGCATTGTGTGCGAAGATATCGGAGTTCCTGTAGTTTTGCCTCGTGTTTATCAGCCATTTGTGTCCCAGCTATTCATGTGGAGCTTACAGAGGAGAAAAAAAGGGTGAGATATCACTGGAAATCTTATCAGCGATAAAGATATGGCAACAGCATAGCCTCACACAGTCATTTCATGAAACTCCACATCATTTGGACTGATGGAGACAGATCGTGTTCAAAGGCGTAGGGTCTTAAAATTAGATTCCCCGTGACATATTTCTCCACATTTCTCCACTGCAGTTAATAACCTTACTGCGGAAAATAAAAATCCATGAAAAAATATCATGCCGCAAAAGGACAGATTTAAAAGCCCGGTTTATAATGCATGCATATTCTTCCTTACTTCTTAAGGTGCCACAGCATTGTTGAATATTTATGAAAGGATAGCAGTTGCATTTTTCGAATGCATTTAGACGTCATTGTTTTTTGTTTGTAATTGTCATAGTTTTCTCCATTGTGGCCTTGACATGTATACAGCCCATCGGGAGGAGAAGTCTGCATCTCACAGAAGAACCTGCCAAATGCTACAAGAATAGATCTGAGTGTGTTACATTATGCATGCTCAGTGCATATTGAGAGTTGGAGAGTCTTTTCTTTCCGGATAGCAGTGGCAAATCGAATTAACGTCGGAAGCATATTCACACTCAGGAGGCCTTTATTTGTCAGTGAAATTTGAGTAATTTGAGGTGCGGTGGCACGTTGTGGGTTTGTACTTCAGGTGCAGAGACAAAAATGTGAAATGTTCCTCCTTCGTGTTTTCAGTGGCAGGTGGAGCGCTCCACATCGACAGTTCCCACCTCTCCTCCACAAGCCGTGATCCCCGCAGCCCGAGAGATGCCAGCGTGAGATGAGTTATGGAGGTCCGCGCCTGAACCCAAGTGAGTGCGTCGATGCGTTTCTCCCCTCCGTTTTCGCTCCCTCTGAGAGTCAGGCTTCACTCTGGTGTTTTTTTTTTCTTTTTTTTCACGGTTCTTCAAACCAGGAACTGGCTCACCCAATCCGAGCAGGGCTCTTTAAGTCTTCCGCACCCCACCGCTCGGTCGCTCGAGATGCCTGCTCCGACTCCTGTGACGAGAAAAAAAAAAAGTGCTTACGTCGAAAGAGCCGCCCTTGCCTCACAAATTATTCAAATGAAGTACAGAGGCCTAGAGATCAGGAGAGCCTGTGCAGAGCCCACGCTACACGTAACTCAGTGAACTGGGCCTGCAAAGAAGAAATAATATGAGTCTGGGTGATGTTGTTTCTCTGTCTCTCTCTCTCTCTCATAAATGATTTATGCCTCCTGACATGATGATAAAACTGGGAGACGTAGGCAGCGTCTGCAGTGCAGATCCAGGCAGCAGCTGAGCTCCGGTTGCGGGGTTGTTGATCGCGCGGGGACGAGCAAGAGCTTTTTGTGTTTCTCCCCCCCCCCACCCATACCCGTGCAGATTATTTCTGAGAGGCTGTTGTCAGGAAGAGCTCCGGAAATGTGAACCATCACCCCCCTGGGAACCGAAGTTTACCACTGTTAAAAAATAAAAATAAAGAAAGAAAAAAAAACAGCTGCATAAATGCTTTATGAAAAGTGTCAAAAAGTAAAAACTGCAGCCGTTGCAAATCGCCTCATAAAAAGGGAGCGTACCGAAGAAGCAAACAATGAGAGGTGTAGGGGTGGCTCAGGAGGGAGGGGGCAAAAAATGTCTAACAAGCTGCAGGATCCCATCACCGGCTAACCCTGCCGTCAGAGCTCCTGCAGCTCCTGCTGGCCGCGGGTTATTGCAACACAAGCCTCATTTCTCGCTCTCGTACTCCTTCGCTCAAAAAGAGGGGGCGGAACAAAGCTGAGGAACTAGCCTGTTTCCGCACTTCTCTTTTCTCCTTTCCCCTCCTCCTCCTCCTCCTCCTCCCCCCTTCTTTTAAAATTAGTGCCGTCTCTGTTACTCATGCTTTTTGCATTGTGCCATATATTCTCTGTGGTAGAGGTAAGTAATGGGGAACTTTTTGTATCATGACTATTTTTTCCTCTGTAAAAAGTATGGCTGCCATGCCACGATCTGGGTGCTGCTCTTTTTTGTGCCAAAACTCCCATTTTTAAGAGAAGTTATTTACTTCTGAGTTTGACAGAAGACCTGATAAGGGTTAACTTCAAGTCTGTCATTGATTAATTTACTTAGCTCCGCGCTTTCCTCTGTGGTATTATCTGGTTAGGGGCCAAGGACACCAGAATCAATACGAATAGAAATGTCAACACACACATGTACCAGATCAAGAGATAGTCCATCCACATCATTCTGCCTTTTGATGAGTATTGGAGCATGCTCAGTAAAGATTTAGATCTGTTCGCTTTTGATAGGATTAATTATTTGCAAAAAAAAAAGTACTAGTAATGCAGCTGGCTTGTGGGTTACATCTAAGGCAGATTTGCAGTATGCAAAGCAATCGATAAAGACCCAATTGGATTTATGGGCCTCATCGTACTGGGACCATGCAGTGTTTTATCGCCTGTCATCAAAGAGGGTAATTCACTTGTGCTCTTTTCAGGCTCATGAAAGACGCAGGGAGTTGAGGCTTGTAACGAAGGTTGTCCCATATGGGTAGAGCTCAGGATTGGTCCACAACATGTCACCATGTGTGAGAAGGGCCGATCGATGACCTGCGTGAAGGGCTGCCTGTTTTCCTTTCAGTGAAGGTCACTGCCCGTAAAATATCTAAAAATGTGTGTACATGCGATTAGTCTTTGGCCTTTGAATACATGTGCAATATATGTGACAACGCAAACGTGATCATGGCATATGTACATTTGACAATGTGTAAATATATATCTTAATACATATGGTAAACGTGAATCGCAAACAGCCAAAATATGTCCAAATACACGTGATCCACCTGTGACCTACTGTTCTTACAGACATGACATGTCATGTAGGTGGGCACACTTTGATGACCTCGCCACCCTTGAGCAATGGAAAAACCAGACTTCTTCACGTGTGGGCGCCACACCGGTTCCTTGGAACGTCTGGTTTTGGTTTTGTTGATCCCCCCCACCAACCCCCCCCTCCCCCCCACAGCACTGTTTGTGTGTGTTGGGGTTTTATCGAGCAGCTCGGCCATGTTTGAATAGAGTGTCTCTTTCGTCTTATCTTCAGAGCGGCAGAAGCAGCAGGGCTCCAAGTGAGGACAGCGGGGTTCTGTGCTTCTTTCTGAGGATGTAGCGGCGACTCTTGGCGCGTTTCTGTGGTCTTGCTTTTCTTTTTTTTTTTCTTCTAGATACAAGGAGGACACATTGGCCGTCCTTGTCTCGCCTACACAAGGGAGCACTGGCTTTCACAGTCTTTAGTGTGACTGCGCAAAGGACACTTGGCAGCACCGGCCTACACTGAATTGAAGATAACGCGCATCCGAATTACGGTCCGCTGTGATTGATGATGGCAGCTGCTCTATTGGTTCAGATTAAACGTATCATGGTATCAAAAGGAGACGATACCGCCGTGCCATATCAAAGCTGTTTTTCAATCCAAGTTGTCTTGTTCTTATCTTTTGAATCCAGATATGCTGGGTGTTTATATAGGAACATCAAGACAACCGTTGCATTCCAATGGCTGTATTTTCTTGGCAGGGGAAAGCAGTGGTTGTACCACTTTGCTTCGAGTTTTTGCACGGTACAGTTTGAAACATTCATGCCCATGCATCAAAATAAAGGTCACGCAGACGTATAATATATAGCCCAGCTTCATGACTTCCGTTTTCATTTGGTTTTCACAACATGTCAGCATAATGGATGAGCATGCATGCCGATATCTTAAATTTTAAACCACAGTGATTAATGGTATGATCAGAGTATGAAGAAAAGTGCTCAAAATACCATTTGTACTCTTGCACCACCATATGCATGTTCCCCGATGTATGAAACCTAGGAGGGGAAATGATGTCCAATAAAATCTGTTTCAACTGAGGTATCTTAAGGAAAGAAACCATCTGACTCAGTTTTACAAGAATAAAACTACGCCATAGCCCTGCAGACATTCAGTGTTCCAAGTAATATCTTTTCTCTCTCTCTCTCTCTCTCTCTCTTATTAAACCATTTGTGAATCACAGGGGATATTTTTTGCATTGTTTGTCTCCATAAATATTGACTGGGGCATGTCGATATTTATTTATTTAATTTTTTTTTGAGTGTTTCAAGTCATGCTGAAAATGTGAAAAGTTATCATCGCTCCGTGATGATTATGAAAGTGCTTCTCAGCTGGTCAGCTGTTGTCTGGTGCCTGCTAAATTGTTTCTTTTCACCACCTTTTCTATCCATTCTCAGCTCAAAATCGACTCGCGATGTGAGAGAGATCCACTCAATACCGAATTTATCCCAAACGGTTACATTATTCAGCTCTCAAAGGCATTCAAAGACCGTCAAGGCCTCCTTTTCAGCGTGAATGATATTTGCATGAGAATTCGCCATGTCTGCCGTGTGTGATTTCAAATGATTGATTAATGTCAAATCAGTCCATGCCATTGACGGATAATTCCTCACATACAACAAAATGGCACAAGGATGGCTGAGCAAGAAAGTAAAATCTGAATTTAATCAAGTTTGTTTGTGTACCATGTTTCACGAACCATTCGTCACAGTATGCTCGAGAGAAGACCGTGGCAGAAAACTTCTCAAAGGCAAACTATAGTGCAACAGTGGAAATGAAGAACTTTTGGGTGAAATGGAAAGAATTTAAGGAAGAAACAGACTGAAGATGTGGAGTCCTCACTCTACTGGTCAGCTCAGTAATGACCAACAGGTCAGGAAGTCAGTTATTTAACATTCAGTTAAGGTTGGAGCCGGTGGTACTGCAGGCAGGGTCGGCAGTGCCAGAGGGCAGGGGGTCTGGTTGTCTTCGTACCACCACATATTAAGGGGTGCAGATTACAGAATCAGAAATGTGTGTGCTGGCCGGGAGCTTTCTTTAATAGCACACCCATACCTACCACGTAGTCATGACATCAAACACTTGACCCTGCATGTGGGAATGGGGTTAAAGCCACGGACACTTACCACTGTACCTTCATCAAAAACCCGTCACAGTAGTGTGTTATGAACAGCTGCAGTGGACTAATGTATACAATGTCGTAAATGTGTTTTTTTGGATGTGCCAAGCATTGGCAAGTCACCTCTGCGATGGCTATTTCTTTGTGTGTGGGTGTTACAGATAATTACAGCCCAAATTAGATATGCGTGAAAAATTATACTTGTCAGGTACATATGCAGATTTGTTCTGAGGACCTCCCCGAGGAGCTCTTTAAGAGAAAATACAAATGAACAGGGCAATTGCGTAGAGGTGTACTGCCATCTTAATTGTTGCGTAACCATTTTTAAAAATCCCCAGAGTTTATATAGATAAATAAACAAGCCATAATTGGTGCTTTCATGGTCTCTAAAAAAAATTCCAACGGCTTTGTTTTAATTGTCTCAAAATTGATTCTGCTGTTTTCATTATATCCTGGCACGCTTGTTTGTCTTTTTATGTTACCCCTGTTTTCTCCCAGTTTGGAGTGTGTGTTTTTGTATTCATCACCGAATCCTCTCTCAGTTTAACAGAGGAAAGATAAGCACCTGCACTTCTGCAAAATGTGTGATAGCAAGCAGCTCCTTCTTGTCATCTTGTAGTATGGTGTGCTGAACCTTTTTGGCCAGGGACCCCTAAAAATTTGCCAGTGGAGTCTCACAACGCCCCCGATTCTTCCTTTGGAAGCTGTATGCATTCATGCTGTGAATCCGTTCACAACTATAAACAATCTCGTACAAATATCGTTAGCTACAAAGCCGTGACAGACATGAGCTCGGGTTTAATTAGGAGTACTTTCTCAAACAGAGCTTTTTAATTTGCACATGCAGAAAATCACCTTTAAATCTCCCAAAATAATCTTAACACCCTCCCAGGGATCCTGAACCCCCAAGAGGAGAGAACCACTGTTGTCGTCTACCTCTTAAAGGTCGAGTTGACTCAGCCTGACATTTTCCAGGTGTATATAAACGTATGTTTGAGTTTGAAGCAGTGGCTCAAATCCAAAAAATGACAGGTCAATGAAAGAATGATATAGTTGGATCTAAGAGTCAATTTTCTTTCTTCCTTTCCTGACTTCCTGATTTCTCACATGCCAAAGTATATGTTCTTGTACATAATACAGATTTAGTGCAGCAGTCCTGTTTACAAAGTATCTGAGCGAAGGAGAGAGAATTATTTTTCCACATAGTTACATGCAATTCAATGTCATCAGGTTTTGATGTTGTTTCATGAATATGTCTTTGAGGATACACACAAATTATGAGTAGACTCTGTAGGTAGAATGTGTTTGTCTCTCTAGAAAATCTGCACTATCTGCACACATTGAATTAACAGGCTGTGAGTCAGACAATGGAGCCCCATCCACACGTTGGAACAGTGCCTTAACAGGATGCAGACTGTGGGGCCCATCCACACACTGGAACAGTGCCTTAACAGGATGCAGACTATCGGGCCCATCCACACACTGGAACAGTGCCTTAACAGGATGCAGACCGTGGGGCCCCATCCACACACTGGAACAGAGCCTTAACAGGATGCAGACTGTGGGGCCCATCCACAAATTAGACCAGTGCCTTAAAGCATTGCAGACCAGAATGCTCATCCAAAGGCTGGAATTGTGCCTTAACTAGATCACCCACTCAGCAGCCTTGGACTCTGTGGGAGAACATCCATAGGGATTGTAATGAACAATTCTGTACAGTAACGTGGGATTTAGCATTCTCTAACCAAGGACGACTCTAATAAATACAAAAACCACTCAGCACCACAGGACATCAGTGGAAGTGTTAAGGTAAAAATTGGATTTTATATCATAGATTTTATATATTACACTTTAAGGCATACACAAAGTAGCTTAATCCTTTGGATGAACATGACATCTTGAACAGTTAATCTCCTGTAGTTCACATTTGAGACAGGGGTTGAACTTTTTTGAGGACTTAGTTCTGCAAAGTACCCTCTGTGCCAAACCATAAGCAGTTCATGTGAGAGAATCAGAAGAGCCTGAAGAATTTGTGTGAAATATGCTGTCCTTTTATTGTTGGGACTTTTATTTTCCTAGAAGTTGCTCCATATAATATTCCTCATCCAATCAGGATGAGATTTGGTGTGGGGCAGGGGAGAGGAAGGGAACGTGGGAGAGAAAATGGTGGCGGGATGACAATATCCATGTTGAAGAGCGGATAGTAGTTGTTTAAGCAAAAGGGAAAAGTATACTTTAGCCATTTAGCTCCATGAAGGTGTGTGGTACGAGTTCGTGCGATCGTGTGGGATAAACGGTGTAGGTCGCAGGAGCCGCAAAACTCAAATGAGGTGCTCGCCAGCTACAGGGAGACAAGCTAACTTACGTTACGTTCTCCAGAGGGAAAAGTTCCCACTCGCTAGCCAGTTAAGAGTGAGCTAGATAACTACAGTCCTAGCTGCCTGACACCTCCTCGGCAGGGACTTCATACGGATCAGTGGATAGCCTTCAAAGGTTTTTGTTAAATAAATAAGCAGCTTGGTCATTTCTGATATATAATGTGTTCTTCTGTTTTAGAGCAATTGAAGTTTAACTAGCTTACCCCCCCAGAGTTGGGGTGTGCTTCCTCATGCAGCAGAGGGTGGGAGTGAGGGGGTCTGGGTGGTACCTATATAGCTTACACTTACATGCATGTCAACACAAGGGCATTAGGCCATTCAAGCGACAATTCAGCCTCACTGTGACACTTCACATTCTGGAGCCCTGCTCCCTTTCTTGATCCAGTGCAGCATTAGAGTAGGCACGAATTGGATTGGGTGGTCTGGACTTATATCCTTAGTCCTCCACCATCTGGGGTGTACGTTCACACATCTCCCCTACCACGTGAGTACGGTTCTACTCGCTACACGTATTCATGACATTATGGAGGGGATCTTAAAATTCAGCTGGAATCAAGACACTGTCCCTAAACGAAGCATGAATTCCAATGACACTGTGGAAGATCTCGAGTTCTGAGACTGCACAAAAATATGGGTTTGTGAATTGTTTTGATCCGTTTCACCGATCATTTAGACCCCACCGGCAGAGGCGGGAGGGTTAGGAGCTGGTCACAGAGTACACATGCTGGAAGGGCTATGGTTTCCATGCGATTTCATCTTATTCACTACAATTCAGAGAATGGCTGCTCTCAGAAAAATACACACAGTCCCCAGAAGGCACATGCACAGTCAACATTGAGAGCAAATGAGAACCCTTTGGCGCAAAGAGAGAAATATCATTTTGTGTTTAAAGTACAGATTGAATGAATGTGATTCTAAACAGAAATGATACTTGGCAAGCAGATGTTTTTCAGAATATCTGGGATATCCCTGACTGGACATTGAACACATTTCTGGTAGCTAAACTGCACAGGCGAGAAGTGAGAAGATCTCGTCGTCCAACAGCAGCAATTCTGTTGAGCAGAGTGAGGATAGATCCGTGCAGTCGCTGAAGAGGAAACATCGGTCGTCTGCCGGCGCTATTTTTGTGCTCACATGCATGAGTCACCCAGTCTCTACGGAGAGCCCGGCGAGGAAAGTGAAAGACAGTCAAAACTCATTGGATGTCGATGAACAATAACCAAGGAAAACATGCAACGACCAACAATGAAAATGCCAGTGGGCATCTTTCTGTTTTTTTTCCTCCCCGAGTCAAACTTTGGTGTTGGTTCGTCACTGGCTCAAGGGTAATTGGCACTTACACCCATAGTTAAAATTCTAGTGACTTGCTGACAAGCTGAAGAAAACCCAGGCTGACGAATATTTGTGACCTTGTCTGCCCTTTTCTTAGTCATATGTTTTGTCTCAAGTTGTAGCGTGGAATATAATTAAACCCCCCCAAGAACCAATTTGAACAACAGCGACTGTTTCTAGCAGCTATGAGGCATTGTTTATTCTCTGTTTATTTCTTTATTTTTCCTTTCGCTCGTTGGCATCAGAGTTTACATACAAATGGTAGAACGGGGTAATATGTTGGCTGTGTTTTGTCTAGGCCCAGAGGCAATGAATGGAAAAAGCTCTGTATCAGCAAATGTGATTCTTCCAACTGACATCGCTTCTCCTCATTTGCACTTTGTGTATCAAACCAGGGATGTAGTGCTATACTTTCTTTGTAGACAGTTGCTTTGTATTTCAAAGTTACTGACTGCATATATCACAAAGGAAATGTTACATATTAAATATCATCTGTAAGTCATTTTAATTATCTGAATATTACCAGGAGAAAAAAAAAACTATTTCAATTTTATGGAACTATTTTTAATTTTCCCTTCTGTGTGACCCAATTCCTCATTTAACTCCCATCTCAGCCACCAGCATAGTCTGTCCTGAAAAAAATCTCTGCACTTATTTGCCTGTTTTTCTTATTTCTCTTCACGAATTCTTATTTCTCTTCATTCATTCATTCTTATTTCTCCTTATTTTCCTTCTGTCATGTTTTCCGAATTCAGAACAACATTTAAGTGGTTAGCCGAGTAGTACACATCAATGGGTTTAAGCCACAATGGCTTGTCAGTTGCTTGTTTCAGCCAGTGAATAGGTTTGTCTCTTCAAAACAAAACTCAATGATCGGATCAAATCAGTGAAACACTGGAAAAAAAAAAAAAAAAAAAAAAAAAAAAAAACTGTCATGAAAAAGTTAAGATGGAGATTTGTCAGTATGCGGCACAGCCTTATAGACTGTTAACATACTTTGTTGTGTTGTAAAGTATCATACAGTTCAGTAGGGATGCTTTTATGGATTATTATTCACAATTTTATATGACATAAACTTTATTACTGCCTCTACATCGAGCTGTGAGAACTGCCTGAAGGAAGCATCGTCTGATTTATAGTTGATCAAGGTTAGTTAATACTTTGTGTTAACTGGGAGCAATGGCATTTCAGCTAAGGTAAGCTGAAAGTTTTAAAATAGGACTGCTGCGTATGTTCTTTCTCAGTTTAGATTTATGGCCTCGACTATGCTCAAGTCATGGAGACAGAACAGAAAACAACCGTCACTCATCATCTTTGGATTTCCTATTCCATTCCGTTGGAGTAATTTAGGCGCGATGGCAGTGCTGTGCTTCACAAATACAGAAAATAATGTCAGTTTAAAGTTAATTTGTGACTAATTAAAAGGACAATGGGTAGTTTTAATAACACGGTTTGTTGTTGCTCGTTGTGGCATTGTGCCAAGGAAGCGCAGGCACAGATAAATGCCTCCGTCAAATCATGAACAACACAATGATGAATCCCTCAGCTGTCATTTACATTTATTCTTTTTTAATCAGAGACTGCCTCCAAATCAAAAAAAAATTCTTTGATGCTTTTGAGAGATTATATGAGGATCGATTGTGATCTTTGGGCTTTTTTCCAATATTAAATTGCATGGTGCACAAAACAAATTATGAGCCAGGTGGATAGCATTGTTCGAAGCTGTTTTAATTGTATCGGTGTATTTATGTTTCACTTTGTTGATATTCCCTGAGCTAGATCATGATATTGACGTGTGCTGACAGGTTTTTACTTAATAATACTTTATAATAGAGTCGGTCACTGGATGGTCCTTTTTATTGAACTAATTCTGAGATAAATTATGAAACCGGCAGCCAAGAGTGATTGCTTGAGAATAAGGGCCCACACATATAAAAAGGTTGGATGTGAAAAGCAGAACTAGGCTTATGTTCTGCTGCACGAGAGCCTGACACAATGCAGTCAAAAATATTTGTCAATTTTCATCAAAAAAGTTCACCAACTTTAACATTTGACAGAATGCAAAATTGAAGTACATGCACCTTGACATCATCTTCACTGAATTCCACAATAAACATCTATTGATTTTGGCTGTATGTACAATCTCTAATTGTATTTGCCATGAAACATGACTGGTGCATTTATTTATATATATTTCTGAGCAATAGCAAGCGCTACACCCAATCATTGTAGTTCCGCCCACCTGTGCATATTTATTCTGTGGGGGCAAGCCTAGAGGCTTGAAACAACAGTAACGTGGCTCAAGCCTACGAGGTTTATCCCTCGTGGGATTTTCTATCCAGACCAGACCCAGTGGGGGGGGTCCGCAGCCTAATCCACTCTACCCACCACAATCCCCCCCCCCCCCATGCCTCTGGCATGCCGGCCCTTCCTATTATTTTGCGGGTGTCATCCAACGGGGGCTCCCGGCGGAGCAATCCTGGCGAGAATGAGCAGGGTGCCAGAGAGAACTGTCAGACGGAAGGCTCTCGCCGCACGCTGCCGCTAAAAGTCTTAAGTGGGACAACAAGAGCATCAGCTGTCAGAGCGCGAGGCAGATGCGGGTACGCGGAAAGACAGGCGGAGACAAAGCCAGCTGCCCGCGGCAGAGAGGGGCTCATTCTTCCACCCTTGTCACCAGCACGCCTCTTTTTCGAAAATGAAGCAATTATCCCATTCCTCTTCCGACAGACATCACTCTCTCTCAAGCTCGATAACGGCCTGTCCAGCTCCTCGGCTGGATTTTGACTCTGATTAGCTCGAATGCTTTTTTTTTTCTTGGTTAGGAATCCTGAATCCTCACTTGGAAAGCAGATTCTTCCAGCTTCTGAGATTAGCTGAGGTGACAACAGCCTCCAGTTATGGATCTTTTCTTATTTGCTTGTCTGCCTTCATAATGCCTGTTGTCTACCATAATAATCCTCTAGTTTCTGTTTATTCAGCAGACATCCAACAACGCAAACAAGATAATTTCCTTCTTGCACAAATTTGGATGAAGGCAATTCTTGTTATGTACATTGGTGAAGACCCTATACAGTCATATTTAGTCATCACCTTAACCAAGGGGACCATGTTCTACTCTGAGTTCTGAATGCTCTGGCTCAAGGTACTCAACTTTAAACAATTGCTTGGATAGAACAGAAATTAGAAACACAGTTCCTGAACCCTGCATTAGAACCCCCCTCCCCCACCCCCGATAATACAAACCGCAACTTTGGGTTGCCAGGTTCTACTGCCAATCCACACGGATTAGCAGTCAAACCTCCAAAATTTAGTTTTGTGTTACCCTAGCTGAAGCAAGAGTAACAGTTTCTCCTCCGGTGTTATCACCGCCTGCAGTCGGTTGGCGTGCAGCTTTCACGGCTTATACGTGCACGCTGTTGTCTTTTGAACCCCTTTTATGGAGCCTGACAAATTAAAATGACAAACTCCTTGGTACACTGGCAAGAGGAAAGCATTTGGGGTATAATACCACTGTTGCATTATTTATTAGTAGACACTGACATGGGTCCTCACGGAAAGCTCCGAGAAGCATACCAAATGTGCTCCTGAGAGAGATGATCTCGGAATCGTATTATTTTATCGATATATCCACCTACATAAAGAATACGGATTTCATCAATCTAAGATCCGTACTGCCGGAGAAGGCGGTTTTTATTGCCTCCATTTTTCTTTCTCCCCCGAAACGTTGGAGGTTAAGGATTTAGAAGCAGTGAGCAAAGTCCTTGGAGAGCTCCCAATCTTTATTCAAGTCAAATTAATATTGTTTATCATTTCAAAGTCCCCCGAGTTAGCGGATTGATATGAATAGAACGTATGCCGCTGTGTGAGACTACACACCAACGCACGAGTGCATCCACTGACATCTCTGGAGAAAATACAGCAGCATATACAGAGATATTGAAGACAAATGATGGTTAAAAGTCACAAACAGGTGAGCCAGGCGCATGCATACAAAAACAAAAATGGATGACTCATCGCTATGGACTGACCCTGTTTTTGCAGTCTGTTTTTATCCTCCCTTCCAAAAGAAAAAAGAAAACATCTCACCCTTGAGCCTGTTTCAACAACACCCTGGTTTTTTAAATTATTATTTTTCTTCTCTCCACCCACCCCCCCCCCCCCCCCCCCTTCTTCTCTGAGTGCTATCAAAAGCCAATGTTTACGAAACTGCACTTGAAGTTACTGAGACAAGCTGCTTGATTTTGTTACGGGCCTCTCTCCGCAAGCAAGGGATTGAAATTCATCCCGTCAGAATGCCTTAAGCACTTAAAATCACTGTTCCCATCGATACCAACACTCAATAAGTGGATGGAGAAGCGTGGCCAGCCATGACCTCATCTTTAGCTCTTTGTTGCTTAGGTGAATGAGACCATCTTCATTGGCCTTATCTGCTGACATGCAACAATAAAAAATTCACGAAGACCCACACGATTCTCTTAGTGACATACAATTTATATTCGTCTTCATTGACTGACCACTGCAAGGTACAAACAAAGCAATTTCGCTCAACCATGAATTTATTTTCCATTGCCATGCATTATCAGTCGTTTAGGGGTTAAGTCTGAGTTTTATTTGCATTTTTACAGTTTTTATTGTTTCTAATTTGGAATATGCATTTTTTTTTTTTGCTTTTGTGAGCACATAAAATGTCCTCGCTCAGTTTTAGGACTAGAGCGCGAGTTGTGCGGAGCAAGTGCTGGCAGCTGCTTCTTCCTGCACGATTCTGCAGCTGAGCTTCATAGAAAATCCATTAGAGGACTGCACTTTGGGTGCAGCTTACAAATTAGGAGTGCAGGTATCCAGTCATCCAGCAGAGATACCATTTCATTGTGAGGTGGGGTTTGGCTCAAGCAGAAGGGTTACTGTTTCACAGGGAGGTGGGGTTTGGCTCAAGCAGAAGGGTTATTGTTTCACAGGGAGGTGGGGTTTGGCTCAAGCAGAAGGGTTACTGTTTCACAGGGAGGTGGGGTTTGGCTCAAGCAGAAGGGTTACTGTTTCACAGGGAGGTGGGGTTTGGCTCAAGCAGAAGGGTTACTGTTTCACAGGAAAAGTCTGGGTGAATCAGAGAGGTGAATACTACACGGTTAGGTGGAGTGGGGCCACCCTGATTGAAGTCCCTGATTGCAAGTGTATTTCGGGTACCTCACTGTACCAAGACTACCACTGTACCTCAACCCACAACATGACAAGCCAGCTTTGCCACTGGTGTCGGTGCACACTGATTAGCCGTTCTCTACTCAATTTTGCCACACAGACATGCACATTAGTAGCCATAGACCTTGTGTTTTGATAAAATAAATATTAATCACCATGGACAGCCTCTCAATCATTTCAAAGTCTACGGACATGGCACAGGACGGGTGAAATTGTACTTTCCAGCATCATGTCGATTAAAATCACCGAAGGGAAAGTGATGATTTGAAATTATCAACCATTACATTAATTAACCAATGTTATAATGCAGAACTAATGTATGCATCGATACTTCCAGGATGCTGTAGCCGCATGGTTAATTAAATTGCCCGACAGACAAGACTGACCCCTGGTCAGCAGAATATGTATCTGTCCATCTCTAATTTAGTGGAGGAGCTTTGATAAAATATTCCATTTCCCTTCTAGAAACACTTGATACACTTGCTTTTTTAGCTTTTGAACAACAAGTTCATGACTTAGCTGGAAAAAATGTTATGTGTTGAATTAAATCTAATCGCTGTTTTGTGCTACAGCTTGCTAATTTATCCTAATGGCTGAGCTCATATTTTGCATTGGATTTAAGTTGGGATTTATGTTGGGAGTCATTGGTAGACAAACACACCCCGTCGCATGTTTCATAACCGTGAATTCTAGGGACGATTTGTTTACGGACGCCTGGGGCATAATGCTTTCAGAGAGCAACAAAGCATCACCTAACTCCTCCGAGACGGAATTATTGGAAACATTGTGCCTCTGACCAGCTGAAGGGGAGCAATCGGGGTAACCTGCTGTGATCCGAATTAGCTGTTCAGCAAACTTCACACTGGTGCTCATTAGTGAATTGTTGAGCACCGTCTATGGCCCATGTTAGCATCTGACTTTATCTGTTTGTCTTCCACTTATGCTCTAATGAGGCCGCTGCACCCTCAACGGCAATTTTGGAAGGCATATGTGTGTGTTTGGCTCATATTTGTGCCCCAAATTCTCCTCAGTGGACCGCAGGCACTTTATTAGTGTGCATTTTCTTGATTTAATTTGGAAATCACACGCACACACACACACACGCACATATACATATATATATATATATATATATACATACAAAAGTCACAGGATCGTGGAACAATAGTAATAAGCTGATGATGTAAGCTTTCTGTTCATATCCATGTCATTAAACTCAGAATGAAGATATAAGGTTTACACAAGGCTGTCCCATCAGTGTCCCATTTTGGTGTGAATTGACCTGACGTTTGGAACCGTGCTGCGCTGAAGCGTTTTGAAAGGCACTGTTATGACGTAAGTCAGAGAGGTGTAATGCTCATTTAAATGATCTGTACTTTCTTAAACTGCAAAGTCAATTCTTGTGTAAACCGGGTTTCAACCGTGAGAGATGTTATTTTCCATGCCAGCTAAGTGTTGTCCACAATCTTTAATGCCTCATTCATTTTTTCTTTCTTCACGAATATGTAATTATATGACTGACTGTTGAATCTCTGTCAAGCAGAGAGGAAAAAAAAGAAAATTGTTTTTTTTTTTTTTTTTTTTCATACAAAAGACCCATACCTGGTCAAGGAAACACTCACATGGAAGCAGTCTACTCTGAACGTATGTTCATATTGTCAAGAAATCAAAACTAACAACCTATTTAATGTAACGGGACTGCATTATTATGTCATGTCAAGCAATATTCTGTGGCATGGCTTTCGTGTACAGTATTTGTTATGGTTTATTTATATTCCTATTTATGTACTTGTAGTTGCAGTGTATTTTAAAAAGAGCAATGCAATCGTGTACATGATTTGTTTTGTAAAATTCTATTTCTTCCTCAGTTGGAACTTTTCATACAAAAAAATTATTTTTGAATGGTAAATTGGGGTATAGGGAGATAAGATTTAATTTGTGTTTTTTGACATGGACATTTTTGCCACAATATTGGCAGTTAGTTGCCCCAAAGGTTTACAGTTGGTACCTCATATGCACTTTCCTTCGTAGTTCTGCCAGAATTTCTACGTACAGTGGCACGTTGGCCCACAAACTTAATTCGTTCATTGACTCCGTTCGCGAACCGAAATGTTCACAAACCGAAATAATTTTTCCCATTGAAATTAATGTAAACCCAATTAATCTGTTCTCCAACCCCAGAATCACTTTTTTAAAACTTTTTTTATGGGTTTATGTGTGGCAAAAATATAGACAGGAATTAAAGATAACCTTAATTATAGAAAAATACATGAATACTGTAATAAAACATAATAATTGTACACTTTACTTTGGTGGTTGATAGTTTCTGGCACAGGTGGATGGTGAAGGAGAGGAGAGGAGGAGGAGGAAGTGGCACTTTTCACTTTCTTGGGAGCCATAATGGGGGCAAATGTAATGGAAATGGCACAAAAAGAACGTGTATCAAAGGAGAACAGAACGACGAACGATGGAAACAATGCTGAGTACGAAGCACAACTGACACTATCCACGACGCGCTACGGCTGGAAGTCCGCGAATTTGTGTGTTTGTGCGTTCGTGCCCTGAGGCTTGTTCACGGGCCGAGTGAAAATTTGTTCAGAAAGT
This sequence comes from Albula glossodonta, assembly GCA_019788955.1. Lineage (NCBI taxonomy): Eukaryota > Metazoa > Chordata > Actinopteri > Albuliformes > Albulidae > Albula > Albula glossodonta. Next base: position 466,655 of record JAFBMS010000030.1, read on the forward strand.
GTGTTTGTGGGCCAATTTGTTCGGGAGTAGGGGCGTTTGCGGGCCGAGGTTCCACTGTACTGGATACAATATTCCTGTTTCCATCTCCTCTACATAATTATAGTACTCCAATGACTGCCCCTGCTTTTTATTAAAACAGAGTTTGATTTATTGTTTATTCGGGGATGCCAGATTAAATGGTAATTGCTTCCTTTTCTTCATAATAAAATAAAGTGGAATGCTAGATTGGCTTTGAACACTGCCATTAATTTTATAATCTGTGGCCTAATGGTGCCCAAAAACCTCGCTTCTTTTGAACGGAGAGAGAGGGCAGCCATGCATGCCAAATTGATACATGCAGGGAGCTTCGGTCTGGCCCAATGTAGATGTCAGATTCAGCAATTCTTGCGTGTTTTATTCTTTTTTTTTTTTTTTTTTTTTTTTAATGGCTCGACCTGTACGGTGAGAACCATGAAATGTGCATGCATCGAACCATGTGGCGTCCATATACCATATTATGTCCTGAATTTCCGAAGCTACGGATTCAAATTAACGAGTCAACCGAGTCTGCTTTCTCATTTGCAACAATGTGCAAAGGCTTCAGGCATTAAGGAGAGGCCCACATCAAAACGAGGGCCGTTTTGACAGGCATATATCCCATCATCCGAGGCCTTCGGAGGTCAGGATAATTACACCCGAGCTACCAGGATTCCAAGCACCTTTTAGCCAGCCTGCCTGTTCCAATATACATCAGTTATGATTGGACCTGTCTTTGAACTAAGGTTGAGAAAAAGGTGGATATGCTAAAACTACCCCAGACGTTTAAAGAAGCAGAGTCCCTCTGGTACACAGGCTGTTTATACACTGACGTTTTTTTAAGATTGTAGAAATATAATTCACTGACCGAATAGTGAAATTAAGCCATGGAATACCGTTTTTAAATCGATCACTTATGAATGGGCCTCAGAGACAGTTTAGTAATTTCGTCCAATCATATGTGCACCCCTTATCACCTCCCTTATTTGAATTCAGTGAAAAAATATGATACAAAGCCTTCATTTCCAGTAACTACTTAAGACAAAAATCGACGGAAGAATTATGAGAAAAATTGCACATGTTTTATTCAAACCTAGTCATTACGTTATATTCTCAATCAGTTTGTGAGTTCTGAGACTCCATCTGGACAGCTGTTTGGGTGGTGTGTGCTGTCCAGTTGGGAACATATGGTTGTGGAGCTTGATGTCTTCACAAAGATGTGTCTTGACACCGAAGAAACTGGGTCTGATTATACATGTCTTCTTCCAAGAGAATGTGTGCTGGTTTAGATTTCTCACGAAAACAGGCATCTTACTCTGATATTTCCTACACGATAAATGCAATGAGGAGAGTTTTGCTGTTGTTGAAGAGGCAAGTCTGAAACTTGTTCATTTCTTATGATGAAAGTCGTATCACAAGGTTAAAGGTTGGTTTTGTTCTGGGAGTGGATACAGATGAGAGGTAATGATAACCTGAACACAGACACTCAAAACAGGTAGCCGAAGGTGAGATAGTAATATAGTTATTTTCATCAGAAAGGGAAGCAGTTTTTTTTTTTTTAAATGGGCATAATTACATAACAAATACTATGCAATACCATGTATTCAACAGGTACATATCTTTAAAAAAAAAAAAAAAAAAAAGATGTAATTCATATTATCTTTCAGGAAATAGGGAAATAAATGATACAAGAAATGAATAGCTATAATTGCATTTTGAAATATTGATTCAGTATTTAGAATCCAGGTCTATAAATTAACAAGATGAAATCTCCCACCCCTAAATCAATCTCCAATTGGTTACACGCAGTCATCGTATAGAATTCTGTCACACACAAACACTTATTTACACACTCTTTGCCTGAAAAACGCTTATAAATAAACACATAGTGAAACTCATTTGCACAAACTGTCTCACAAACACATTGTCATTCACACCAAAACACACACACATACATTCACACCTGGATCACAGACTCTCCAGCGGTTATGAAAGAAGTTGGAGAACTTCACTCTCCGTCTCATAACTGGCTGGTGCTCCTATAAAGCACAGTAGGATGTTGACAGGCCTGCAACTGATCTGCAGCTTGCCACAGACACGAGCCCATCTGCTCCTCACGGTAAACACGGCGGCCTCTCGGAGGAGAGGAGGCTCCAGCCCGGAAGCTTCCAGTACCTTTCAGGGGCCCGCACGCCACGTGGGCAAACAGCCTACACCCCGCGCCCGCTGTCCCTCGCCGTTCCGTAATCCGGGGCCCCTCGCCACCTTGCCGCGGCGTCGCTTGGCCCAGATGGCCCTTGTTATTTGTGCCGGGAAACGGGGAGAGAGGTGCGTGCAGGTGCAGCCCAGAGCAATCAGAAGAGCAGAGGTAGAGCTGGAATGGGAGGCGGGGATTTGGTGTCGGCGGTGGGAGGCTGGAAGCGCCTCCTGGAAACAGGAGTGAGTCTTTATTAAAAAGCAATGATGGCGCAGGGGGAGGTGACTCTGCCATCAAAGATGTGATGGGCCTTGTGGGTAGGGGTGGGGGGGGGGGTTTGCTCACACAGGTATTAGAGGAAAATGAGACCTCTAATAGAAATGGGCACCCCCCTCCCCCCATCCTAACGTGTTTTTGCCTGGTAACAGTGGAGTTCTGTGAATCTTGCTCTTGATTAGTCTTTGCGGTTGGGGAGCTCTCCATTTTGCCTCTGTGCACGCATGTATTTGATCCTGCAATTGTAAATCGGTGTTTTGCTCTCGTTTGAGGTTAAAATTGTTGAGGTCCTTTTTTGGGGATATTGTTTTTGTTGACAAAATTGTATTGTGGGAATACAAAAATTAGAGTGTGTCAAACACGGGTGATTGTCAGTCCTGTAAAGTGATATCCAATGTGACTGTGTGTGTGTGTGTGTGTGTGTGTGTGACTGTGTGACTGTGTGTGTGTGTATGCAATGTATCATCAGTCAGTAAATGTCAAGCCTTACTTTGACTTTGAGTCCAATAGATAAAATGTACTCTGCAATCTTGTACTGTAGAAACATATTTGTGGAACAAGTGGTTCAAAGATTTCTTCAGTGTATTATATTTAAATGTTTTTGTTACATTAACAGATAAAGACTACTTTTCTCCCTCAAAATTATATACATGATATTATCAAAGGAACAGTTATTTTCTAGATTTATTGGGAAAACTATAGCAAACATTGAGGGGCCAACAAAACACTGTTGATAAAAGTTGCACTTTACATGGAAATGGGAGTACACCTTTCTTGAAAAATACTTCATTATTTCAGTTCTTTGACAATCGATACTGGTAGCCAACAATCATGTTCCACACACAAGGGTTCCAACAGCTGAGGGTTATGCTGATTTTGGTTTGATGTGTAATGCATTTTAAGCGATGGATGTGGTACTTTTAAACCCCATGTTAATGTGATCAGACTGGATTCAAATGTTTGTTTTAGGAATAACTGTCATTTGGATGAAAACCAACATCAGTCGACCTTGAATTAAAATAACATATTCAATTTTAGTGCATACTGAATGGGTTACTTTAATATGATTTTATGTGTTATGGCTTATGTCAGATGAAACATACTTTGTTTTGCCAGTTCCTTTACAGAAGTGTTTGTAAAAACATGGATTATGGTATTGCATGATGGTGTTGCAGAGTTATTGCAGCACTCACTCTATTATATGGTTATGATGATGTTTTTGTGGCAACTATCTATCTAATCAAGCTCCAATCATTTTCAAAAATCATGCATAATGAGCAGCACTAACAGAAAGCCTAACACCGACCATATGAGACTGATTATGGATATGGAAATGTATTTTTATTTGTTGCTGTCTTACTGTCCTGAGTAGTATGCTACTGTATATAATGTAGAAAAGATGAATTCTTTTATCAAACAAAAACTGGAGGAGGAGAAAGCAGTTTTCATTGCTGCAAAAAGTGGTTTTCATTGCTGACGCATTTCAAAATGTTTCAAATACCTAGTTGCTGAGAGACTTGTGAGAGCTTTGATCTAAGTGGTGTCTTTGCTCATTAACACTACGTGTGTTCTCTGTAAACCGCACCTCACAAGCACAGCAGAAGTTTGGACCAGCCTTACAGCTGAGCATGTATAAATGAACCAATGCAGGATGGAGCAACTCTACCCCATCGGAGGTATTGACATAATTCAGCATTGCTTTTTATAATGCATTGTTTTGTTCCGTCGTCATACAGCAAGGGTGTACTTTGCCTTATCAAAGCACATCAGATATGAAAAGAAGGAATACAATTCGTAAAGCTAAAATTTAATGAGGTATGAATTGGAAAAGGAAAATAGCTGGCTTTAATTCTCATAAACATACTCTTCATTATTTGTTCTACATGCCAATAGATTGGTTTGCTGGTAGCTTATGCCTTGCCTACAGTCTGAGCAAAGAGCCAGTGACATATCCTCATACCCTATGTAAAAATCTTGTACCTTTTTTCGGCGCTATCACTCGCTAAAGATATACTCTGTGATACATTAGGTTTACATAACCTAAAGAGACTTCAGCACAATGGATAGCACTGGGCCACCTCGCTTACATGGGCTGGTCTGAATGAAATAAATGGGTGCCTTTTTACATAAAAGCGCATTTTCCTTTATTCTTCTTTTTTTTCTGCACTGGCACAGTTTGTCATGCTCATTTTGGCGCTCGCAGGACTTGCTAATTCTTGTTCTCGAATAAGAAACCCAACACCGGTGCGAAAGTCAAAGCTAATGTAAACGCTGATTGAATCCAGGCCTTCTCCCTCAGTCATCACTTATCGCCGCGGCTGGCTCATGTTGCCTCATTAGTCAGAGTGGTATGTAAAGGCATAGCTGTTCTGTGAAGAGGAATGTCTGGCATAGCGTTCTGCTTAGAGCTAGCATCCCTGCTAATGTACATCTCTAATGGCGAAGTTACATTGATAGATGTCTGCACGTAAGCTTGTTGTGATGCTTTGGGTTCATGCTTTTGGTTGATTGCTTTGAGTCAACCTTGTGCCATTCCTTTTCTCACGACGGTAGCGAAGGTACGACAGCGTCAAAATTCCTACTCCGACTACTGAAGGGATTTCAGTCTCCAAAAACCAAATTCCCAGAAGACAACTCGATGCTCGTAAGAAGTGGGTTTATTATCTCACATTCAGATTTTGCTTTTATTAAAAAAATGAATGAAGATAAAACTAATCTTCTGAAGTGTGTGTTTCCACAGAAGCACCACCAAAACAATGATCAACATAAGAGCTCTCAAAAGAAACTGGAAAAATATGATATAAGACAGAAGTGCACATCTTATATTCTTGAAATACTGCATGAAATCTTGATGGTTGTCTCAAGAGAAACAGAATAACTGTGTAGATATATGTACTAAATATGTAGGTCCAGACATTATCTGCTCAATAATTCATTATATATAAACTGTATATGTAAACGGTATCACCAGACAGATGTCTGCGCCTGTGTTTCTGGGTTCATGGTAAAACATGATCTATACATTAATGATGTGAATATAGGGAGCTGGCTCTAAGTATTTCTGCAAGGAGAGGAAGATAACTTTGATGGTTTTGCTAAGTTGGGCTACACCTCACAATATGTGCTCATATCAGATTAAAACAGAAAAATACATAATGGGCCACATACTATATAACCATGCATTGATTAGCTAGCATTTGTTGGAGTTGTATTTTTGTTTCTCATTAGCCTTTGGAAAAGCTTTCAGATGGGTTGTTCACACATGGCAGGGTTGTTTGGCAATACATATTCATTTACAGTAGGAATATTTAACGACTAGCTGATGATATTTTATGATTCCTCCATTCAGAGCCAGACCACATGACCTCGTAATACTGGAGCTCACCCAAGCTGATAGTTAATGTTTACGTTATTTACTGCTGGATTAAGGATTTCAGTGGGAGTTTCTCAAAATATTAATAACACTGTCTCCTGTATTTCATTCAGCAGTCTTCCTCCCCTGCCCACATTAATTGAGTTTATGTCATACCGGTTAGTTTATTCGTTTATGGAAAAATTGTGTCTGTCCTTCTGTGTTTTGTAAAGAGAGAAGGCGGGTTGAAAATCTGCTTCGCAGCTTGAGCTATGTCCCACTCTCGATGGGCGTGGTTCAAAGAAAGCACTGAACTTCTGAATACATGTAGATGAATACATAAATATAAAAAAGGCAGTTTGTCAGCAGTGGAGTACGACATTTTCCTGAGGTTTCGACCCTCATGAAGAATGCATTAACGCACTCTCTGTCCACTCTGCAAATGGACAGAGAGGATCAACTGTAGCAACGATGCTACTCGAAAACAAAAAAAACCCTGACATCTCCATAGCCTTGCTGCACCCTATAACCTTCTCTCCCTTTCTGTCTGTTTAATTATCTCCTCCATGTTAGCCGATGACAAAAGATAGCTCTCCCGCACTCTGAAAATAAGGCCCGATCTGGGCACAAAGTATCTGTCTGACACCTCTTTACTTAACCAACCCAGGAGGACCCAGAGGTTAAAAAAAGTGTGATAAGTAGTTAAGGCTCAGTTTAAAATTATTGTAAGCTGTTACGTGAACTTTTATTAGTTAGCCGAAACCGACATAAGGATAAAACTAAGCAGTAGGACAAAGTGATTGACACATTAGATATTCTCTGTGCCGCGGCGCGTTCATTCGCTGTCTCTGGAAAGGAAAGGGAAGCTGAGTGTTACGTCTGAACTTCATTCCTCTAAATGCCTGGCAGGTTTAAAGGGATCTGGAAGGGGAGAACAAGCTGGAAGAGATCAGACAGCCACATCCAAAAAAAAAAAAAAAGAACAAAGAGAATGAAAATATGACTTTTTTAAATTCTGTTCACAGCTGTCTTAGGTAACCGCTACACTTATGAAGCTATAGCTTTCTTTTTGTTAGAGGCAGGTCCAAAATTGCATGGGGCTTCAAGCATGTGGTTATAGTACCATCATTATTCTAATATGATTCAAAAGGGAAGAAATATGTCTATATAATAAGAAACAGCTTTAAAGTGGCAGAAACATCAAATACATTACTGGCAAGGAACCATTCATTCTGTAGCTAATGGATTTGTTAATTATTAGATATATAGTAAGTGGGTAAGCCCACTGCCACATACTGCCTGATCTCATTTTCATAACTTACTGAAAGCAGAAGTGGAGGAGGTTTGTTTGAGTGGATACTGGCTCTTTTATGAATTCATATTTCCGAATGTCATAGTACATGTTGCATTTCACGCCACATGTTGTCACCGTCAACGCCCTCTATGTTCTGCAAGGTGTCTTGGCTCCCAGGAAGCACCTGTTGTGAACAATTATACACAAGTAAGCTCTTAATTATGGAAAACTGTAAATGTAAAAACAAAATGGCATGTCACACGTGGACATAAATACATTTTCCCGGTTAAAGAGCAGTGTAGTGCCCTTTCATTGTGTAATTAAGGGAAGTAAGGGTTAAAGAATTGAAATACATAATTATTTACTTATTTACAAATGAGTTTCACTGACTCCTAATGTACTTTTGACAAACATAGTAGATGCAATAGTCAAACAAAGAAGATGGCTTATTGATTATTTATTTGTGAGGATTGTAAGAAAATCATTGAAAACCACGACTATTTATAGTCATAATAATTCAGTGTTGTTTTCCTTTGTTCTGTGCTTACAGCTAAGACCAAGCATGATGCTAAGACCCAGTAAATGTCCTGTAAACAATTGTTGTCTGTAAGTTTGTGCGGTGAATTCACCATGTGTTTTCATTTAGTAAAGAATGCAGTACCACTTCAAACATCGAGCCTGTCCGGAGCGGCAGCGTAAACATTCCCAGCTTGGCGAAAAGTATCGACGGACTGTCGGGCAGCCCTGTTGTTTAACAACCTCACAGTTTGGGAGAAAGGGAAGAACGAAAGGAAAAGAAAAATGCTTTATAAATGACAAACGCTGTGAGAGGGGAGGTAAGCTGGAAGCACACAAATCCTGTTTAATGAACCATATCTCCAAGAGACAATAGGAAACACCTTACTGTTGACAAGCAGCACTAAGCAGCAGGGAAAAAGAAAAGACAAGAAACGATCTCGAAGTGAGGGAACAAAGGACGGCTTGTGGACGACCATCTGAGAGAATGTGAGGTAGCCTGTTTACTTTCTGTAATTAGTGGTTTCTCGGGTTTTAATGCAGTTCACGTCTGTATGTTGCTTGTTGTGGGATACTCTTTGGATAGACCTTAATTACTGGTATGTTGCAAAAAATCAATGTGACATAAAAGAAATCCATACATTTCTGAAAAGAGGTTGTATACACTGATATGTTGAGTTTTTTTCCCATTTATATTGAATGATTCAAATCATTAGTAAGACGACTGGGTCATGGTTGACTCCTCCAGACTGGCAGCTGGCGGTTCAGTACCATATTTGCAAACCAGTGGTGATGGAGCATGGGATATGAAAATAATATTACATGATGAAATGGATAGCAAGGTACCTGCATTTCTTGCTAAAACCTGTTGGAGAAGCCATAGAGAGCTTTCTCCAAAGAGCATTTCAGCTCTGAGATAAAATATACCTTCTCCTGAATCTAGCTCTTTATGTCGCTTATGTAGTTTTCGGAGTAAATGTTTATAGTGAATTGGTCATACGAGTTGTTGCCAGCAAAGTAGTTTGAGAATGATACATGTTCTTGTTTTCCAAAGTTGGCTTCTCATCATTCATCAGTCATCAATTAAGTTCAATTACATGTCAGGGGCATCACCAGATCCTATTTACTGGGGCACATTTCACAGTCATAATTTGTTGTGCCCCAGTCAATGATCATGAAAAATAACTAGTTTTTAAAAATGTATCTCAAATTGCAAGTGTGAGGATGAGGGCACTGGGGGCCTGTGCCCCAGTCGTGCTCAAAGTCTAGCAACATCTCTGATTTATATTGCAGTGTAACTCGGGTAGGTGTGGGGTGAGAATATCTAGTATGAACATCTGACACACTTATTGACACTCTTAGCACCTTCTCTTCATGGAAAACCATAGGTGATTCAACACATCCCTTTTGTTATAACACATTTCTAATGAGAACACAGTGGGATGTTTCTCATGGTTGTGATGTTTATTCTATTTTCGAGAGACTCTTTGTCATTGGTTCTCTCGCAGCCTTTGCAAGTATATATTCCTTGAGTCATCTGTGTAACGCTTTAATTGCCATAGAATGTATTAACATGTATTATTTCCTATTGTAGTATTAGTGTCAATTTTGTATAACACGCGTAAGACTATGCTTAGATTTTGCTCCAGACTTTGTGCTAACTTGGAGCATAGATTTCTCTCCACTCTTTGATCTTATCAGGGTCTGGGGTTTTTTTTTTTTTTTTTTTATATCTTTGGAGAGTTCACTGTAGTACTCTATAGATGGACGATCTTCTCCTGTGTCTAATTCCTGAAAAAATACCACCTGTGGTTTGACATTTATTTGTGGCAAGCAGCCACATTTGTGAAAGAATATGTTATAAAGACTTCACTCACCTGCCATAAGAATTAAAAAGATTGTCATGATGTATGTGCAAAAATTTCCTGTTTGACTTGTTTATGTTGTCATTATTTATGGTTTTTATAGTCCCTGATGACAAAATGTGAGGCTCTGTGGATGAGTTGGCGTCCGTCATGAACATATTCTCTTAATGCCCAGCTATGGATGTCTTTTTGGACGTTTCTGGTAGGAGTGCTTGCCAAGTTTCTGTGCGTTCAATTGCCCGATCTCTGGGCTCTCCATTTAATGCATGACGTGCGCAAGCACTCAAATGGGCACCTGGCCATCTCTAATGAGAGGATGTCAACGTGAATTGATTAATAAGCAAATTTAAGTCAGGCAACGATCCATTTTTTAAACTTTTAAGCACTGAGGCATTTTGGCTCTACTTTCAGCGAGTGCACCTCGTTTTATTCATTTGGCATACAGAAATATGTATGTGAGAGACGCTTTTCCCTTCTGTTTGGACAGATTCTTTTTCTATGTGTGACTCCATCCCTTCTTATTACCCACTTTCTCAATTAGTTATGCTAATTGTAAAATAATTTTTTTTTACAGTTTAAATGGGGTGGTTGAGTGGTTGGTTACCACGCAGCCTATGAGTCATTTAAAAGCCGTCTCACGCTGGCTGCTGATTGGCTGAGGTGAGAGACGATTACCGTGGAGATCATCCGGCACGCCTTTACTGTCTCGTATATTCATCGTTAACAGGAAAGGTCATGCTAATGCTAATAAACTCATTGCGTTTTATTCTCGAACATCCAGTACCCATGTGTCCCAGGGGTTCCCTGCACTACATTGCTCATATGTGCGTTGGCACTTGCCAGCGGAATCCGGGGTCGGAGTGAGGAGGCTGGCTGACCTATTCGAATGGCCGCTGTCAATAACTCCGCAACAGTTCCCAAGCGCACCGCTGGAAAGTCGCACCCAGAGCCACTAACGGCTCGCTGTGCCTCCAGTGTCTAATTGGAAAATGCTTCTGCCTGCCAGATTTAGTGGGGGGAAAAAACAGCTCAGCGAAAAAGCCCCTGAGTGATGAGTGCACCGAAGTCACGCAATTAAATGATGCGGAGGAATTGACATCACCCCCTTGGGGTTCGGAATGTCACCTTGTATGGGCTTCGGAAAATTTTACTTCTGTTGTTTCTTTTTTCTTGACCGACCATCTTCATATCAATGAACTGTGTGAACTCCATTGAAATTCTGCATTCTGACATCCATGTGTCTTCATCTCATTATGCTTCATACCAGTTTTATCCTTACAATAGTGTTGGTATATCTATGTTAACAGTCTGTTTTCATGACCACAACATAAATATGCAGTTTTTGGTTCATTTTGTCATGGGCTGAACTTACCCAGAGTCTGGTGGAGTTTTTATTTTTGTATTTTATAATAATTCACATAGAGACTCTCAGGAGGAGACATATGAAAATTAATTTTACTTTGATTTCCAAAAATTACAGGACTGGAGGCTACGATTTGGGAAGTAACTCATGGAACATTTACAAGATCAATGGTTGTTGACAGAACAAGATTTTTCTAGATTTTTTTATTCCATTTCATTTGTGTCTGTGTACACAGAAAGGCAATCAAGAACAAAGGTGAATGATACGTAAGGTTTATGACAGTGGGTTTTCAGGAGGATGGTTGATTTTTTTACATGGAAAAAGGTAGATATGTGGTTGAGTCCAGCAGAATTACTGAACTACAGTCAGCCACTTTGAGAAAAATTGCAATTCAAAATACCAATATTAATTAATTTTGTAAAAAAAAAAAAATATTTAAGCAAACCGATGACTTGCTTCAAATAATCAGCCATATTCTCATAAGGAGTGAAAATTTAAGAAACAGGGAAGGAAAGCATGAATAAACTATACATTTTATATAGTCTTAATTGTGATGCTGAGATATTTATTCAGATTATCATAAACTCAAAAATGAATTATTCATTTTGATTCTGGGGATTTGCAGGTGGAAGAGAAGTGATTGTGTGTGTGAGTGTGTGTCTGTGTCCATGTGTATGTTTGTCGGAGTGTGTGTGTGTCCATGTGTATGTTTGTAGGAGTGTGTGTGTGAGTGTGTGTCTGTGTCCATGTATATGTTTGTAGGAGTGTGTGTGTGAGCGTGTGTCTGTGTCCATGTACGTTTGTGTGTGAGTGTATATGTTTGTAGGAGTGTATGTGTTGTGTACGACTGTGCTTTTTTGAGTGAGTGTGTGTGTGTTTGTGTACTTTATATCCATTTGTGTTTGCATATGTCAGTGTTGAGTAGTGACTAAGCATTGCAGATACACGTGGGCAAAGCCCTTGCACAAGCAGAAGGAACCAATGAGGTCAGAACACTGCTTATGTGACATTTTAGTCATCACCTTTATCTCACTGACAATCTACTGTCCAGTCAATCATACATGCATCAACCCCATCAAATAGCTGTGCCCACAACCTCCCTGTCACAATGTGACACTGACTCACGGTATACTGAGAAACTCAACACTTTGCAATGGACATCTCTGTACTTTGAGATGTCAAGGCCTAGGACGATCAGTGAGTCATTTGTTTTTAAAAATGTATGATGGCTGTTTGACATCGTGCTCGAGATCGTTTGGAGTTTGTTGCTGACATTCAAGGACCTGCCAAGCTGTGAGCACATGCTTTCTTAGCTTTGCAGGACCCAGTAATCCTGAGTCAAGAGTGTGACAGTCATAGGATAGTTATTCTGTTCATAAACTTACTGAGCAACTGGAAGGCTGTTACTTCTCCAGTTAGGTCCAACTCCGACATCGTCACTCTCTGCTTTCGTTTCATGAATATCTCTCCAATCAAAATCAGGAAGTAGTTTTACATGGTATGGTCCTTTTATTATTGTGATTATGTTTATTTACTCCCTACCTCGATTTTTCCCCCCACCCCAAGACCAAAAAGTGCTGAGACTCTCTCCCGTTGCCTCAGGAGGAGGAAGCCATGAACTCTTTGAGTCTTTGGATTTATGTGGGGTCTAGACCTTGCCTCTTTCCTGGATGTGAGAAGAGATGAAAATATTGATATTTTAAAAATTATACTAAAAACCCCATCTATTTTGTCTGGCTTTTCTGAAGTGTTTCATAATTTTATGGTCTGAGTATTTTCATTTGTTTATAATCATTATTATTATTTTCTTCTATTTGTTTTCCTGTTGATCATTTTCATCCATTTTATTCTATTTTATTTTACAAAAATTTTACTTTTTTTCCATAATGAATTTATTTGGTGTAATATTTCAAAACTTTATTGCTTATTATTTCTTGCATCTTTTACTCTGCCTGAGGAACATGAAGTCAGCATTTACTTGCAGTCATGCAGCCTGCCAGGAGTATCTGATAGCAAGCAATGGTGCCAATGAACGCTAGCCAGCTTACCCCATATCTTTCACCAGCAAGGCTGAGCCAATTGTTGCTTGGCCATTGCGGAGGACCACCCAGGGAAGGTGATGTCAGTGCTGATGGAATAGGTCTTTAAAATGTATCTATGCCCGTGAATCAAAACCGAAAGGTTAATGGTTTATCGTCTGGCCTTTCCCCAAACCGTAACCTGCGTGGGAGGCCCACGGAAGGTGCTGATTAATCTGTCTGTCATTGCCCTTGGTATGAGCGGATTGTCGGGGGGGCAGGGGCGTGGGGGGGGGTGTGGGAGGACAGTGGGGGGGGGGTGGGGGGCTGAAGGATGCGTAGCATAACAGTGGTGGGGGGGGGAGCGAATGGATAGGTGGCCGGTCACGTCACCCCGGTCCCCGAAAGCCGACAGTTCTGCTCTGCGGGGATGCGGTTTGAAGTCATCCAGAACCACAGGTTCTCCCTGGTCCCCTCTGGAGTGTGGGGTGGAAGAAAAAGGAGATGGCGCTCTTCCTCTCAAAGGTTTCAAGGTTTCGCCCCGATTCACCGCAGGGGCCCGTTAATTACTCTCTGTGGTGACATTTGGGAAGTGGAGATCAGTCATCCAGAACATTGGGAAGCGTATCTGGAGATGTGGGATGTGTTGTGAGTTGGGATTGGCTTGAGGCTCAACTTCCTTTTTTTAAACTTGTGGGTGGCAGCGACACAATTAATAGGAAACGGAGGCACTAACTCCTCTTTTGGCATCCTCACTGACTCTGTAATATCTCGGTGTACTCGTGAATGATGTATTTGCTTTGAGCAGATTTGTAGGACTCTTACTGTGCTGGGAAAATATTAAAAAGACAGTGGGAAAAACGAAGGTCTGTTATCAGAAAAAAAAGGTGTCCTTGATACAATAATGTCATACCTTCATATTTTTCTTTATAATTTTTTTTTCCACCTGACTCACTCTGAAGTTAACAAGAGGGATGAGAAACGAATCAAAAGAGCTTGTCCTTAACCTTTAGAATAAAATGTAAGCCATTATTCTTGCCGTGTTTATGCAACATGTTGATGAAAAAGAAATGACATAAATGCACCTGGTTCTTTACTAAATAAGACGTAAAGAATAAAAAAGACAATATAGAAGTTGGAATGTATCAACTGAATTTTTTAGTCATTGGTTTTGCTCTGTGTCTAGTGATTTCAGGCAAATATCCTTCAAGTCATGAACCACAGTGGACATAAGCCAAGTATAGATTTTGTCTTTTCTACATGTTCCTTGTGGTGTACGTTTATTTTAATTCAATTAATTTACCAGTCAATTGATCGATCATCAATGAACTGACTGATCAACTTTACAAGCGTATAACTTATAGTCGTAACCGTTTTATTTGTATTATGTTCAGACCATGGCATTGCACAACACCGCCATGCCTATTCACATGCATACCTGTGAACGAAAACAGGAAGATGAAGTTGCAGCGTTTTGTTCAGCACCCCTCAGCAGGTGCACTTTAAGCCATAACCCCTGGGTCACACGGCCGTCTGAATATGACCTAATGAATATTCATCATCAGACTCATCTTGATCAAGAATGAGATCTCATTTTCCTGGGAGCTTAGCGATGTCTGAATGCGCTTCAAAGACCTAAATTCTACAAAAGAGTTGCCATGGTAACCAAGTTTTTTCCTCTTTTTTTTCTACAGGGGATGCTGAAAGATCAATAGTGAATTCTCGGTGGTGCAGTCACATAGGCCAATTGCTGAGAAAATATACTTCTTGTGACCTAGTTTACATAGGAACACTTTCGGAATATATTGTATGTGTACACGTACAGCAGGTGGACAAAATAATGGAAACAAAAACAAGATATGCCTGTGACAGTGCTCAACTTCGTCTGTTCATGAAAGCGCTCTTGACTTGATTTCGCAGTCTGTCACCTTGTAAAATGGGAACATCTTGAGGAAACAATATTGACTCCAGTGAGGCCAATGGGTTGCTGAATTTGGCTGCAAGAGATGTCTGCCCATATCATAACTATTCAGTGATCAGCCACCATGGTAAATGGCATGACACATGGTTGAAGGATTCATTTTGCCTTCTCAAAAACTAAACCCATCGGAATAAATGAAAGTATTACAGACAACTCATCAGAAAATATTACATTCTTGCATTCATGACAGCTGGTTGTGCTCATGTACATAGATTGTGTTGGCTAGAGTTGGTTTCGAAATGCCAGCCATAACATAAATATCAGTTCCTTAACCATTTTGAGCAATGTTTAATGTTTCTAGCCACAATCCTTTGCAAACGTTCATCCATGCCTGTTGGCAAGATTTCACTTGTTAACCACCGTTCTTCTTCCCTGGTGAACTTTTTTCTTTGTTCATTCGTCATGATTTTCAGCATAGACCCCCAACAGACATTGACTGATTTTCCTTTTTTCCTGTAATTCAGACACACACTACATGACATTTTTCAAAGTTAGATCTCTGATGTTGTTGTTGAAACTGAAATGTTATGTGTGGGTCGTAAAATATAATGGTACTGGCCATTTAGACATCTGCAGACTCCATGTTGACTGTGATTTAGTCACTTGAAAATATGAGAGAGAAAGCGAGAATTCACTTCATGCTGCCATAACTGGGATTTAATTCACAATCATAATTTAGATTCTGGTCTCTGATTTGGCTGGCATTCAGCCTCGCCCAGCCATGGTGTCCGGCTTTGGCTTCTGGGGGACGTCCCGCAGAATGAGAGCAGCGCACACCTGAGAGAGCAGAAAGGGCACAGCCAAACAGTGAGTCACAGCGGCTGAAAGGTCAGGCCGACGTCGCCGGGGGGACAATAAAAGCGCACATTTAAAAATAAAGCTCACGCAGCGCATCAAGGCCGTGAGGGAAAGGGCAGGCCCGAGGTCAACAGTCGCTTCAAATGATTTATACTTTTTTCCGTCCCGTATTCCTACATATGCAAATGAAAGTGAATTCATGACGTTGATAGAGTACAGGAACAGGAAGAGTTGCGCTAAGGGAGAAAAAAAATACAAAAAGAAAGATGAAGTAAATGATTTCAAAGGTTGCAGAGCGGACCAGGAAACAAATCAAAGCGGCCACAGTGATGGCGGCCATCATTTTTCAAACAGCCACAGAGGGCATTGTCAAAGATTTGTCCATAAAAAAAGTGAGTTGTCACCACGGAGCTTCCTTTTATTGCCTAAATGGGCATTTCGATAAGCGTCAAGAAGAGTTAGAGCGCCAGGCACAAAAGTCGGTTGCCAGGAGCTTGGGGGTGGGGGGAGGAATTCTTTCTTCAGCAATATGAGAGAAGCCACGAATCGTGCGCAACTAGGATTTTCTAGTTATTACACCCAAGCAGAACTCTCTATACCCTGCCATGGCAGACTTATTTCTTTGCTGAGGAGGGATCAATACCGCTAAATGGAGGAGAGCAGTCAGAACCTTGCCATCCTCATTGGAGAACAGCGCGGTCGGATTGAAGCAGAATTAGGGCGTTCACAGCTTTGTTTTATTTCGCCAATTCATTTTTATTATTATTGCAATTTGCCTGCTTTTTTATGAGACGGCACTTGACAAGACCCTTGTCTAATTCTGCAATAAATTGCAGTTTGCAGAGAACATTAAAGAAAGTTCTCAAACATCCTGCAGTTTTTTGAAAAAGGGATGTTGAAGAATGCGGTACAGTCAGCACCCGGAGAATGCACTTATTTACTCTGCTGTAAACAAGGCTAAACTGCCTCCTGCAAGATTTGATCCAATTCCAGGTGAGAACTCACAGCAGTCACCGAGGAGTCAGATATTTAGCAATAAGGTACCAGATTCAAATTATACTTCCTTTCATAATTATTAATTATAATTGGTGCAGCACTGCTGGGAAGTAACAAATCAGGAAATAATTGCAGTGTTAATCAGCAAGTCGAGTAAAACCGGATTATTGTGGCCTGTGATTGAAGCCGTGAACTGAAAATCTATCCAGCTATCCTCATTTTTAGTACACGTTAAATGGCAATGATTCAAATCAAATACTGATTCATATAATCCATAATAATATGCAATTTACTCGGTTGCATATGAACTATTCTTTGCCCTGGTTTTCAATGTACTGTTGTTTTGGGGAAAAAAAAAAAAAAAAAACAAAATAAATGCAAATGGGTATGTATTCCTTAAGTTACTGGTCAATTACAACATTCTTCTCATAATCATGAAAACGAGCAAGTTGGATGATGTATGAGTTACCGAGGCAATGCATTTGACGACACTCAGTCACATGTAGATTGGGTCGGTGTTCCAGTGCACACACATACGCTTCTGTGCTGTTCCATGCGTCTTTCATTGATCATAGCCTCATCTGAAATGCATTGCGCCGTATTAGCATAGTACTGTCGTTAAGGCCTTGTGATTGTGGGAGAGAAATGATAGAGGTGTTTCTTGGGATCAACGTGGGAGAAGAGAGGGATAAACTGTTTCTATGACAGCCAGATGAACCCACCCCCAGGGTGTTGACTTCAGAACCAGGATATTGCACAGCTTTTCGAGGGCTTCTGCCATGGTTTGATTAATATTGGTATTGATATATTTTACATGGAGCTACATTGGTACTGTACAAAGAAATCCAGTGGTATTACTCATCACACGAGGTTGAGGTAATTTAGACTCGGGCTGTTCATTTTCATATATATATATATATATATATATATATGTATATATAATATATACAGAACACAGGGAATATATGACCATAAATTACCATTCATAATGTATTCTATAGTACATAATATTACATATTTATTCATGTGTGTATGATAAATCTTCATTAATCATTTGCAATGAATATGTCAGTTTTACGGTGATGAAATGAAGGGGCAAATCATGTATCACTTAAAATATTTAAAATATTCAGACATCACTGATATAAAACATATGAACTGAGAGGAATTTAGCAGGTCTTGAACTCCAAGATATCAGGAATGAAGCCATATGCCATTTTCCCCAGTTTTTCATTGGGACAATATCATAATTTCACATAATCATACCTGGTGCATGAGATCCAATCCCTCAGTCTCCCCTGAATATTTAGTGGACTCTTCTGTTGTACATAAAACCCTCAGTATCGTGTGTTTTTTAGAGCTTGGTTGGTTTGTGCAGTTTCTTGATGAAAACATTCCTTTGTACTTTGTCTCTTGGTTGTAAGATCCAGTTTTGCTCCCATGGCCTTTTGATTTTTACTTGTATTTTGATGGCCTGTTCACTTGGGGAGGACTCGCTTTGTTTTGTCGCAGAGATCATAGCATAAGTAACAGACATTATAAAACCTTGGCCTGCAAGCATCACTTTCATATGCAGCCAAGTTTCCATGCAGTAGCCTTATTTAACTGGAAGGGGAGGTAGTCCTGCTTCTCTGCTTGTGATTGACAGCCTTCTCCTCCACTTGAAAGGGCAGGGGGTATAAGCAGAGCTGTTTCCTTAGGTTTTCAAAGGGCGGGGCAGATGAGTGTTGGAGCAGCTGATAGTTACATTCATATTGAAGGCTTGCTTCTGAAGGTTAGTGAGTACAATCATTCATGCTCCACGCCACTGGCATGTCCATCACGAGTTACAGACCCATAATCCTTTGCTTGTGGTGTTAATGGAAACCAGTGATGTGCATGGTTGCTGACCGTGATGGTTTCTACATGAAGAAACATTTTTTTTTTTTGCCAGCAATTTTTGCTCCTGTTTCATGCATGACTGTCCTGTGACCATCCAAGAAGACCACTCCTTTTGTGTTTTAATGGCCATTAAAGTACAGATGTTAAGTACAGATAAAAACATACATTGAACAGTCATTGGGCAGAGGTGAATGAAGAAAGGAGTGCTGGAACATACTGCAAACCCTGCCATACCATTGTGATGTGCTTACGAGCACATTATTACAATGCATTGCTATAAGATAAGCGCACAGTGTTCGGGGGGGTGTGGCCAATATGGAAATAGATGTTTGTGCTGGAGAGACCTAGGTGGTGGAAAACGTCGTTTAAAAGTGGCTGGTTTTATATACAATACAATGCACAGAAAATGGGGAAGCATGAATAGATAGCCGACATAAAATGGCTGCATAATTCATGTGGGCCCATACAATTTAAAACCAAAATGCCACATGTTCAGTATGCTAATATATTTATGACCAACTTCATTTGTTGAGAAAGAAGATTTATACATTCTCGTTCAGCATCTTCTGTGTTTCTTTATCAAAGTACATGAAATCTGCCCTCCCAGCAGTAATTAAATATATCAAAAGGACTGCAGTCATAAATTACACGAGCAACCATTCATTTTTGCAGTATTTCTTTTTGTGCGGTTTGGGTGAAGCAATTATTTTGTCATTGTTATCCAAAAATATTTGAAAAATACCATTTACTATATCTTCACTCAACCATTTTAGTTTATTTTTCAAGTCTGTCGATTACAGGCCTCAACTGATCTCAACCAACTCACCCTCTGGAGTGTGAGTGTGAACAGATATAATTCAAAATATTGATCCTAGCAAAAACATGGTTCGTGTTGTTTTGTAGCAGCTCAAGGGTGTGATTTACTTAAGCATTTAGAACATGCAAAACGAGAGCAGAAAGACTGAGGGCCGGACTCAGACTGCCCTGAAGTTTATTTTCCGTGTAACTCATCATTACGAGAGTGGGGCGTAGAACGCATTTACGCCCTATCTGAAATCAGCCCTGAGGGAGCATGTAATTGGTTGAGGTACTCTGTTTGCTCCAATCATAAATCATATCAGTGAACATGCATATGCAAAAATGTAACATGTCAAAACCTCTCATGGACATACCATAAATTTATAGTCTTTTTTTAAGTATGATTATTTCATGATAAACATTAATCAATAACATTGAACTGAAATAATGATTCATGCTTTGCATAATGTAAATGGTACATCAATTAAGGGCTGTACTTAGCCCGCTGGGCCACCATTTTTGTTATTCATTGTTACTCTTATGAATTTTATATTGATTGCAATACTGTATATTGTAATCTTGAGCTTGTTAACTTTGGGCTTTATTTGATGCGATATGTGCGTTTTATACAGTTTATAGTATCTACGGGCTTGTAACAATTTTCAAGTGGGCTTTGGTCGACACAAGTGAAAATGAAGCAGTTGACTGTTTACTTTTGATACTGTTGATCCACCAAATATAATATATATGATTAAACATCTCTCACACCTGATCTCTATAAAAGAAATAGAAATAAATAGAAATCTTACAAATAGAAATCATGTGGTTTTTATTCTCACATAAGAAGCAGAAATAAATAAAAATCATAAATATAAATCATTTGGTTTTCATTGTCACATTCTCACCTTTTACTGTTGGGGGTCCAACAGATAAAACAACCTCCATGTAAAAATAACCTTAAACGGCTTGATTTTAATTGCACTTCTAAAACAATGCCCTGTGTAGTGATGCATCGTATATAATATCTGTTATAAACAGATATAACAGCTTATAAACAGCCTGAACATTTCAAAAGCAAAAAAAAAAAAGTGAGAAGCCCAGTGACAGCTGGAAACATTATTTTGTTCTGGATTGGCTGGCTGTGTTCTGTTCATTAATTGATCTTTTGGCCATGAAGCTGTTTCCCCTCACCATTTTTAATTTTGCGCCTTTCCTTTGAGATGAAGCCTGAGCGAGGTTGTGAGGTGTTTCACAGCATGAACAGATGGCAGGTATTTCTCTAAAAACCTTCATGTTTGTGGATGCAATGCATTTATGAACACTTCTGCAATCCAAAATTTATGTGATTCTTATGAAATATGTATCTTGCATTTTCACTTTGTGTTTGGAGTAATTATGTCCTTTGTAGGAACCTTTAACCGATCAAGCTCTTGCTGTTTACTCTCTCTCTCTCTCTCTCTCTCTCCCTCTCTCTCTCTATTTCTCACACACACACAGGCACCTCTCTCTCTCTCTCTCTCTCTGAGAGTCTCTCTGTCTCTTTCTCACACACACACACACACACACACACACAGACACACAATAATGAATGCGTACATGAGCAGGATTGTTAAAATAATGGCAATTTGTTTTTTTTTTCTTTTTTTGTCGTTATTCACCAAAGTGAAGTCATTGGGGGAGAAACAGTGCGAGCAATAAAATTAACACAAAATCTTTCTGCACGAGTAGCTCCTCAAACTTAAAAACTGGCGATGGTACTTTTTTTTAACCGGCTGAAGGTTTTTTGATTCATTTAATTAATGAGCTCCTGAAATATATTTCAAAGCTGTTTATGTAATGGAGTTTATCTTAAGCATTTGTTTCTTTAAATATAATTAGCAATCGTGCGCTGCACCCTCCTAACTATGCCTTCAGAGAGCATTGCAAGAGACAATTACATAAAAGTCCTGAAATATGAGGATTGTGCATATCTTAAAATAGCAACCTTCTGCATAACTATTTTTTTGTATTGGATTGCAAGTGGAATTCAATTCTCTCTATTTGAAACTCTGGGCTGAATGTGTGTCTCTTGTCTCTTTGTCTTGTGTTTAGGTACAGTGAGCTGATATACCATGGAACGGCTGATAATATGTGTGCTGGTGTTTGGAGCTCTGGTAAAAGGACACAATTGCCCGGGCCGTTGCATATGCCAGAACATTTCGCCCACCCTGACCCTGCTCTGTGCCAAAACGGGACTCCTATTCGTCCCGCCCACCATCGACCGCAAGACGGTGGAGCTGCGGCTGACCGACAACTTCATCACAATCATACGGCGGAAGGACTTCTTCAACATGACCAGCCTGGTTCACCTCACCTTGTCGCGGAACACCATCAGCCAGATCACGCCCCATGCGTTTATGGGGCTCAAGTCTCTGCGTGCCTTGCACATGGACGGTAACCGCTTGAGCACCATCAAGAGTGACCATTTCAAAGGGCTGGTCAACCTCCGCCATCTCATTCTGGGCAACAACCAGATCCACCACGTGGCCCCAAACTCTTTCGACGAGTTTGTGCACACCATCGAGGACCTGGACCTGTCCTACAACAACCTGAAGACGCTCCCGTGGGAGGCCATCGCCAAGATGATCAACATCAACACGCTCACGCTGGACCACAACCTCATCAACCACATTGAGGCAGGGACGTTTAACCTTCTCACCAAGCTGGTAAGGCTGGACATGACCTCCAACAGGTTGCAGAAGCTCCCGCCGGACAGCCTCTTCCAGCACGCCCAGGTCCTGTCGGACGCAAAGGGCTCCAACCCTTCCTCGTTGGCCGTGAGCTTCGGCGGGAATCCGCTCCACTGCAACTGCGAGCTCCTCTGGCTCCGGAGGCTGACGCGGGAGGACGACCTGGAGACATGCGCCTCGCCCGAGCACCTGATGGACAAGTACTTCTGGTCCATACAGGAGGAGGAGTTCATATGCGAGCCTCCCCTGATTACCAAGTCCCAGGCCACCAAACCGTACGTGATGGAGGGACAGGGCGTCACGCTCAAGTGCAAGGCTATGGGGGACCCGGACCCGGTCATCCATTGGCGCTTCCCCGATGGGAAACTGGTCCACAACAGCTCCCGCACAATTCTGTACGACAACGGCACCCTGGACATACTCATCACCACGTTGAAGGATAGCGGGGCTTTCAACTGCGTGGCCTCCAACGCGGCGGGGATCGCCAACGCCTCCGTGGAGGTCAGCATGATCCCGCTGCCACTCTTTGTCAACAACAGCGGCCACATGAAGGAGGCCGACCCCGGGCTGTCCGACATCACCACCAACTCCAAGACCAACAACAACGACACGAAGAACCAGGACAAGCGGGTGGTGGCGGCGGAGCTGACCTCTTCGTCGGCGGTGATCCGATGGCCCTCGGAACGCCACATCCCGGGAATACGCATGTATCAGATCCAGTACAACAGCACCTCCGATGACACGCTGGTCTATAGGTAAGCTCTTGGTGTTGAGCTACTACCATTTTGTGTGCCATTTTTAATAAATTCTCAACCATCCATTCCAAGACATGTTTTGTGTTGGCCTGGTTTAAATTCACTTGCATACATAAATAATAACCTATTTACCCTACCCTATTTCTTTGTTTCACTTTCCAACGAAGGTACATTGTTGAAAAAACAATGAGTGATAAATGTGCACATGAAAAGAAAAATAATAAAATCATCTCATTTATAGAACCCACTCATTCCTCCTATTTTCTTTCAATTGCAATTTCAGGTGTTGACATGTTTATCACATTTTCTCACACAGTAATGTGCAGACTGTGACTTGGATGTTGAATGGGCTCAGTGCATATTAATGATGTTTCTGAGAGGCCATGTGCACATATGATATGATAACCTTTCTCACTCTGAGCACGCAACAAGATCTGCCTCAATATTCATCTAATGTATTTACTGACCTTTTATGGTGTTGACTTAGCCGTCTCAACACATTATTCACAACGCAACTGAGTTAGCAGCACCAGTAATGTTTAAAAAGTGGTTTGTAGACCACCAAGATCTATGTTGAGTGTGTCTACAGAGAGGAAAAGTACTGGCCTCTATCTTTCTCTGCAGCACTTCCAGCTTATAATGACCAGTGGGATTAAATGAGATTTTTTTTTTTTTTTGCATCTTTATTGACGCAGTATTGTTTTTGGATGTGTGCGCAGACATTTAACAATTTAAATGAACCAAAGAACAAAAGGCTTAGAGCTGCACACGCATCAAGGAGAAAATACAAGCCCGATCCATGAGAAACATTTATACTTCATTTCAAGGTTTTCCTTTCATATATTCATTTGTTTTCGTTTGTTTACTTTCTCAGAGCTTGCCCTCAAAAGCCAGTTTTTCTATCATTTCTAAAACTAATTTCTATAGATGTATCCATATTGTCTCTTCATAAGTCTAATACTTCCATCACTGTACTTTGAATGACTCAAATTCCCAGAGCAGAGCGATATGAGAGATTTTCCTACGCTTGGCTGGGACTCTGCCAGGAAGCTCTGACTCTCCACCTATAAAATGGAGGAATGACCTGGTAGGATAGATACGTCAAAAGAATTGCTCGATTATTTGCAGAGACCTCCATCAACGTCCACACAAGTCCACACATAAATGGTAACAGCTTAAGGCGCTCCATACAGTATATTACATGGCTTCGGGGTGATCTAAAATCTGTGCTGTACTATTTTTCATGAGTCAGAGATTCAAAAGGCAATGGTAACCTTGTTTTATAAGCTTCTAACCATTTCTATGCAGACATGGGGTGGCTAAGTATGTATTTGACATGATTCAATGGTGGAGTATTCTTTAAAAATCAGTTAATGGTTTAATTATTTACTTACAATTTTTCAAAATGTTACTTGTATGCGTCTAAGTGGGGTTGAGAGTGGATGGTGTGCTACATTTTGTGACTGAACAACCACCATGGACATTTTATTGGTGTTTTATATTTAAGTAAATGCCTGCCTCACCTTATATCTAGCCTTATATATCCCGGCAACATGCAATCCTGGTTATTCAGTGTACAATATGTATTTAATTTTTAAACGTGACACCCACTTTCAGTCAGGAAATGAATTTTACAATACGTTACCCATAAATATTAAAATTCTTACTGACACATATCAAACAATATCACTGCAAGAGCTTATGCATTATTTGTTATTTATATTCTCATTGTACATAGTTTATATAGTGTAACGCTTACATGTGAAAACGTGAATGAGAAGACAACCAGACAGGCCTGGGTTCTGGGTAATGGTTCATGCATTGTGAGCAACATGCTTCCTCCCCTGAAGACTTGCACCCGGCCTCATATCTAGTAAACGTGTCAGTATAAATACAGATAGGAAACCCCTCACGAACCACTCACAAATGAATAAGACATGCGGAAAAACGGAATATAGCCATCGTTTACCCTTTTCAGATCTCCAGTAAAATCGTCGCATCCATAAAACATCTCAAAAACATAGAGATCCTCTAGCCGGTAACACCAAAAGCTGAAGACAAACCTGAAAACGAAGGTTTGTAAATTGCAAGGACTTCGCCCAATGCACTCTCAGTCTTGCTCTGTTGTACTAATACATGGTGGGGAAGCAGTGTGTGATAAGTAAACCAAAAATAACAGTAGTTTGAATTATTGGAAAAGTTACTTTAAAGAAATGTTTTCCAGTGATAAGTAGCTCAGTTATTTATAACCTCGTCTGTTCCCACATGTCGTTAATATGCCTCTACTTATGTGGACCATTTAGACCAATCAGTGGAAGGGACAGAGCTCATAATTATGAGGGCATTCCATATATATCGCATCTGTATATCACGTCTGACAATGGAAACAAAATGTGTGGCTTGAATGGCTAGGAGACAGTCATGACATTGTCACACCTCCTCCTGGGTTTGGTTATAGTGTCTGGTGTGTACTTTTCAGGATTTATGTTTTGTGTTTAAATGTGTTATGAAGGGTTTAATTAACGCTGCTCTCACAAGTCATCATTATGGCCTTAATAATTTGGTATGACTCCATACCCTGTAACAATATATTTGCCTTACAGGCCAGACTAATAGTAGTCACAATTAGTACATTGAAATGGTCTGTTTAAGCAGTTGTGTCACATTGTTATTTAAGTGCTCTGACATGTTGTTACTGTGGGTCTGGTGAGTGAACTATGCAAAGCCTGTCAGATCGAGGATGTTCTCTCGTCAAAGCAAGATATCTTGAAAGCGGATTCGTCAACTGTTGGGATGGGCAGTTTTCAGACTTCTTTTGTAGGCTTCTTCTGTGTATATGCTTGTGTTTAAATTTTGAATCCCAATCTCATATAAATGCATTTCAAGGTACATCAATGTTTAACATGAAATGATATTCAATTAAATTGAACTTTATGAAATGGTTTTAGGGAAGCTGTAAGGTAAAACTTTAAGAAAAAAATATAACCTCACTGAGCATATTTTAAAAGCATAACCGACTCATTTGACAGCAGATGCTGTCGTTTTTCGAAGTGATCCAAAAGATTCAGTAAAAGCATTAGTTATTTTGCGATTGTATTCAACCTCTAAGAATGTATCTTTGTACCAACCAAGTTCTGTCAAGGTCTCAAGAAAATAGACCTGGTGATTTTGAGATGAAGAGCAAATTCACCCAGAAAACTGGACACAGTCTTTCAGTCCTGAGAACATTTGCCCTAATGTTCTGGTCACCATAATTGGTCTCAGGGTGCAGGATTGCAGGAAAGGCTTTTCAGTACTGTTGCCATTCTTTAAAAGGCATGCCATATACGCATGGCCTAGTGGGGGGGGGGGTTGAGGGATTTCACAGCATGTGTGCTGGAGGCTTTGCACTTAGTTTCTCTTCATCTCAAAATCAACAACTCATTTAGATTCAAGAAACCAGGTGAGATGAGTTAATTGCATAAGCATCCACTTTTCTCCATCAATCAAGTGCTGAGTAATTACTTCCACCAGCACACCCAGTGGCTCTGCTCATGACAAAAGCTGTCGTCAATCTACAAAAATGAAAGCAGGTTCCTATTCGTTGTTGAATGCCCGCATTCAATTAGTGTTGGAATTTTGAAAGGTCTGTTTTGTTTGAGCAGTTTGAATTTTCAGTCTAATCAGGGAACAGCGAGATCAAACAATACAAAATCAAATAATTTACATGCTCATGATTATGCGTTATGTACACTGAAACGACCAGAAAAAAGGGAATTTTATCTGTTTTTGTGGCATGCAGAGCAAACTGCTTTCAAAGTCTGTTTTTTTTTAAGATATGTGAAATATGATCATATGCTACACACTTTATGTATGCATGATAATATTAAAACATATAGATGCAATGTGGAGGGAACCTCTTCTGTGAAAGTGTCTGCAGGCTCCAGGTAATGTTGCTAGGCAACACAGATATGTAACAGCAGTTCCCTGTTGGAATGCGGTGCGTGAAGCAAGCTAACCAGGATAAAACATATTTATGAGCCCTTGCTGAAAATTTGATTGCAAAAAAAGTGTTGACATATTTCCTAAGCAGGTTCATTGATCTTTTGCGAAAATTCATCTTCTTACCGTGCATTTCAAATGCAGATGCGCTTATATTTGCTGAAATCAGATTGATTTTGGACTTTAAGGATTTGTCATGTAATCTTCCTTTAAGTTGTGGTGAGATTATTTTTTTGTGAGTTTTATTTTTTCCTTTTCAAATTTTTCCAATAAATCTCTGAAAGTGCGTATCTAGAATATGTGGAGTAATCTTCACTCGGAAAGGTTCTTCTAATGTAAGCCTGAGAATGGAGGCCCATAGAATGGAAATTAAGTATGTTTAGGTTCAGTGAATGAATTCTGCAGCACTTTTGAGCACTTGGGTTCAATTTTGAGCAGAATCAAAAAAAAATTCAGAGTATGTTTAAGAAAATCGATAATTTAGAGAAAGTGGATTTTAGTCTTTATCAGCCTGTGCTCGTTTAGAATGAACCCATTCTCTATTGCAACTTTGCTGAAAATACAAATACACAAAAATAGTTATTAACATGAACATAAACATAATAAACAGTAAGAATAATTTCATTTTAATCAACATGTAACATGTGTTATAGAATAAAGCAGTAACTATTCTTTGATTTAGACCTGAAAGGCAATATCTGCTACAATAGTTATTTTGTGTGACATCGACGTCAGTGTGTACTCCTGGCAGACATCCAGTGTCGTGGATCATAGTAAATGCAGGTTGAGGTCCCTTCCAAACATGCAAAAAAAAGCAAATAAATAACAATGGCTGTTTGCTACTGGTGTGAGGCATTTGGCCATTGCAAAGAATAAAATGGAAAGTCGAGCAGATCATTTGAATATGCACATAAAATCACACCCTTTATTTACGACCTAGAAAATTGACTTTAGTGCGTTCAACTGAAGTAGCTGATCTCCTGCAGAAAATACATCTGCCAACAACAGGAGCAGGATGTTGTGAGCATGTGACTCCTTCCATTCATATGACATCAACCCTTGCATCTTTACACACTGCAAACTTAACAACAGTTACTCACGGCTCATGCGGTACACATCTGCAAGCACCTGGCCTGAACAGGCATGGCCGCTAGAGAGCTACAAGCCAAACAGAGCCAGCCAGCTTGGCCCTGAACATCCTCTCGTGCGGATGGGCTAAGTGTCAGTTTGCCAAACTAACTTGAACTTGACCTGTGATCACATGGCTAATGCATTGCTCACAGAACGAGTGATGTTACAGAATGAGGTATCCAAAGCCCAGTCTCCCATCCCTCAAGATTTTTCTAAATTGTGGTCTAAATTTATAACGCGTTTCTTTTGATGACAGGCACTGTTTGGTATCAAAACTGTATTTCCATAACAGGGAAAATGCACTTATTACCACAAGATTAGTTGACTAAATGTGAGTGCATGAGTAACTTGCAACTAACTAATCTCCCCCACAAATGTACCCCCCCCCCCACCCTCTCACCAGGTCTCCCCCATTTGGTGGTTTTCCATTTCATCTAGAAAATACATCGTAAAAAATGATCATATAAAATGTGACATGCACTGTCATTGATTGATTGGTATCAGTTTTATTTCTATCATATTTCACACCACACATTTATGCACTAACCATGTGTTGACAGTGTAATAAAAAATAATCACTATCTTGCTTATATTCTGCTCTTTTTATGGACCCAAGGTGCATGAAGTAAGCAGAAAATAATGGTTAAATGTTTGCTGCCATTGCAAGATTTTTTTAGAATTGATAAAAAAAATCTTGCACTTATGTCACCTCCCAGTTATGTAGAACTGAAGCACTTGCAAGACGCATTATAATGCTAAAAGCAGTTAACTAATTTGTTGACATTACAAAGACACATCCACATGTGTGGTGCGAAATTCTCACTGAATTTATTTCCGTTTTGTTCTCATATTTATTGTTAATGACAAACTGGTAGTATTTTAACTTTGCTAAGCATTTGAAGCCATCATTTCCATAATCATTGTTAACTTGGCTGGATAATATGTTTTTAGGGCCTTGCGTTAAAAGCCAAAATGGATATGAGGTTTACATTAAGTATCACTACTGTTGGTATTAGTAGTAGCAGTAGTGGCAGTGGTGGTAGCAGTCATAAAAGTGGTAGTGGTCGTAGTAGCGGTAGTAACAGTGATCGTGGTCGTAGCAGTAGTGACAGTGGTAGTGGTAGTTGCAGTCATAGCAGTGATAGTGGTAGTAACAGTGGTAGTGTTCGTAGCAGTTGTAACAGTGATAGTGGTAGTAGCAGTCGTAACAGTGGTTGTGGTCATAGCAGTACTTACAGTGATAGTGGTAGTAGCAGTTGTAGCAGTGATTGTGGTTGTGGCAGCAGTAACAGTGATAGTGGTAGTAGCAGTCGTAACAGTGGTTGTGGTCATAGCAGTACTTACAGTGATAGTGGTAGTAGCAGTTGTAGCAGTGATTGTGGTTGTAGCAATAGTAACAGTGATAATGGTAGTAGCAGTCGTAACAATACACCAAAAAATGGTGGCTGTCGTGACAGGAGTTGCAGTAAATAATATTCGAGATGAATCCATCCCTCTCATAAGCACAGCATAGTGATCATACATAATGCAGTTTCCCTCACACCCTGTTCTTCAGTAAGACACTCCTTTGACAGGGTAGAGAAACGTTAAGATAACGTTCAGTCACAGCTCCACACACGTCCAGACAGAGAGCTTTAATGTAGTCACGCAAATCGTGAGCTGAACACATTAAGCCTTCACTGTTCTCCATCATCCACTTGAAACCGTACCAGGTTACCTGCTGTGCCCCGCGAAACCAAATTACCAAGTGTAGGAGGGGAGAGGGGAGAAAATCGACTTTCATTATCCGTGACAGGGGATCTGATGTTAAAACGCAAAGCATGTAGACATTAAACTGAACCTGGCAGTCTACAAATTAGTATTAAAACAAAACTAACCTGAATCGCGAGTATTATCCATAGAATTGGATGTTGACAAAAATACTCAAACATCCTTAACAAGAATAAATATTTATATTAACTTGGGTTTACCCTCTTAATTAACTCATTCATGGAGAAAGTGAACGTCATGAATTAAGTACCCTGAGTTGGGCTGTGACTAAAACAGGCTGTTGTTAACCTGTGGGTTTCTCGGCATCATGATGAGCAAGGGCATATCTTGTAAGAAGATTCATGCAGCCACAGTCCCTTTGAAGGGATTTGCTGTTAATTTGATGCAAATTAACCATGTGCTAATTATGGTTGCCTCATTTTATTTCGAGCCATGTTCTTCACATGTATCCTACATCATAAACGTATACACGTCTAATTGCATGTCATCTTTTGGAGTACATGTTCAAACAGTTTCATGTGAAGTGAAGGCATTTTAACTGCATTATTTTCTCTGGGCAAAACAATAATCAGGCTTACATTTTCTGTATCTGTGTGTTTATGTAATTTGTTCGGTCTCACGTTCAAAAGAGATTATTATCTTGGTGCACATCATCCAGCTAAGCTAAATATAGGTTCAAAAGACTGTTCTTATCTTTTTTGTCAATTAGTTACTTTTACCCAGCAGGCAGCTGGAGACTCTGAGCACAGCTTGCATGTTCAGCTTGTCTCAGGTTCACCTTATGATCATCATCAACATTTTCTTCACTATCAGATGTGTGTGTGTGTGTGTGTGTGTGTTTACCTTAAGCAGCTTTTAAATGGTGCGTTCCTCTGTGCTTGAATTCAATATGAAAATGTGGATATTATAATAATCAGACCGAGACTAGGACAAGGTCAGTTTGTTCAAACATTAACCGATAAATTATGTGTGCTCACGTATGTGCGTGTGTACACGTGTTCTACACGACCTAAATGTCCAATATGTTTAAAAAAGAAGTGCATTCTGATCATAAATGTCAGGCAGAAGTGAAGGCAATCTTTCCAGCAAAGAAACTTCAAAGTTTCTCCATGGATGTATTCCTCAGATGACCCCGTTTTGATTGATGGCTCATTTTAGCATGTGACTCATAAGGTATACAGTTTAATTCTGCCATCACATGGCTTAGATCCCAACAAGAGGCACCATTAGCTTCATGTGCAAAACACCCAGATCTACCGCGGAGGGATCCGATCGAACTCTTATCATGGCCCCTGAGACTCTCTCTCTCTCTCTCTCTTTCTCTCTTTCTCACACACACACACACACACACACCGAGCTCCACTATAAATAGCATACAGCCCCATTTTAAAGTACTGGTGAATCTTGGATGAATCAAAGCCTTTACCGTCAGAGAAGGAAGTGCTAAAACGGAGAACATTGACACAAATGTGATGTAGCCTGAACACAGGTGAAATGTCCTGTAATGATTTCTGTGTTTTTATATCAATGATATGAGGAGAATATGTTCTTTCCCAGTTTATTTCAGTATGTGTGCCATTTTGATTCCATGCTGCAGTTCTATTGGCATCTTCATTGTCTTGTAAAGATTATTCTCTCTTTCTCTCTCTCTCTCTTTCTCTCTCTCTCTCTCTCTCTCTCTCTCTCTCTCTCACACACACACACACACACACACACACACAGACACACAAACAAACACACACACAGGCATACACAGACACAGACATCGTGCCTTCTCAGACTGTAGTTTGGTTCAGTCTCATCAGGTTTTGTCATTAGCAAGGTCTCAGCAAGCATGTCCCCATAAACTAAGAACAGTTTAGACCATGCCTTGCCATGCCTACTGTTTCTCTTCTGTTTTTAAGAACATGTACAGGTTGATTTGACTGGATTTGTTCTTGAATTTACCGGTTAATGTTTGTTAACTTTGTTGAGATATTTTATTGAACAGAATAAAGCATTTGTGACAGTTTCATGAAAGACATATTTAAGTGTGCTTGCTGGAATGCCAGTCTTTGTCTTTAGAACTAAGATTCAGTCAACATTCGTCCTTATTTTTATATAAGCAAGTGAGAGTGTAACTTTGTTTAATTACATCTATATATGCATAAAATGTTTGAATAATGAATCCAGGACAAGTACCAGGCAATACTTTTAGCTATTGCCAAATGAAGAAACAAAATTCTAGGACTGCACTCCCTACATCAATATTTCCTTTTCAAAATAAAATTTACCCACTCTCCAATGACTTGGAACATCTGATATTTTATGGCTTGGCAGCTAGTTATCGGTAACTGACCAGTCCGAATGTTCTCAAGCAAGCAAGAGACATGTCAGAATCTGCAGTCAATCGCTGTTTATGTTTCGTAAAGATGTACCTGTCAGAGTGCATTCAGCAAGATTTTTGGTTTTTCTTTGTAGGATATTTTGAACCAGTGAGGGAAACATTTGGGCCAACTACAATAACAATCAATATATGATATCAATAACAGCATTAATCATTGATGCTCAGACATCTTAATGGTTCTTTTATAGTTTTTTATATGTCTTTAACTACTATTAGTAGCCCATAAAATGCTTCTTGATGTAAACTTGGTCAGCATGAATATTTTTGGGTAAGCTTTTACGTTTCTCCAGCGCCTCCTTCCTCACGACTCTCTGTCTCTTTTGTTGTTGCCTTCTTCCTTCAGTAATATGTGTTAGAGATAGCCTCTGCTGGCATGCTTGTGTATGAATTCCAAAGTCTGCCTCATCTCATGATCAGAATATTTGTACGCAATATTTGGTTGTCCTGAGAATAAAACATAAAAATAAATAAATAAGAGAGGACAAAGAGAAGAGAGCAGACACACGATTCAAAACCCACAGAGAAGTCCACCAGACTTTTTATTTCCACCTCAACACTCATCACATTGCAAATGTCATATTTATTGCTGTCCCGGTTTTAATTTTTGTATTTTTTTCTTCTCATAATACCACATTTATCGGTAGGTTTATTTTCTTCTCTCAGTCCTTCTATAGGTTCAGGGACTAACATATACTGTTTACACAAATTTTATGTTTTATCCTGGGTTGCATGTGCCCCTGTCAGAATTATTTGACCCTTGTTTTTATTTATTTTATATCTACCCCGTATTGGCTCAATTAATGCCAACTTTGACTCATGTCCAGCAACTTAACTAATGCTAATTACATACAGTACCACAGAACTGCAGAACACAGAACTCCAACAGCAATGACTACGCAGAAGGCAACTTACACATTTATGCAAAACACTCAAGAAGAGGACCCCAAGGGTAGCAATTGCAATGCCTGCTAAATATTATAGAACTTAAAACTCCTCATATGAAGGTTCTTAGATGTGGGTCCTTGGGTGGCAAGGCCTTCACTGTTAATGATTTGGTTTTCAAGGTTGGGTTCACAGCTTTCTGTGAAGTTCGGTCTGTTGTGTATTGGCGATGCCCTTCCCTCACATCCTTCATGCCATCTCCCGGTTTAACATTCGACCTAGCAGTTATTCAAAACCGGAGACATTCCTCACTGTCGGCCAGTGACATTTTCTCTGAACCCTATTGCATCACAGAGTTTTCACAGCAATGTTGAATAACCTATTCCCATGAATCAGCTGCTTTTTTTCCCTGCTCTGAACGAGAGATCAGTCAATATCCAGCCCCGCTTGTCTTGGTTCAGTTCAAGCGTGGGTTCTTTGGCCTTATTCATATAATCAAGTGTCTTTGTTATTTCTGAAGCTGTTTGTTTCTTGAGAGTAAAATGCATGCACCCTGTTCAAAATGTACATGTTCAGCTCATGGTTTTGAGTGTTTGTTTCTATTCGAACCAATTACTATGTAGTTCAGTTAGGCTGGCGATTGAAGTAGCTGGAAGTATGTTGCTCCAGATTAGAACATAATTTCTTGACAGGATAGTTATTGAAAGAACAGTCTATCTCACATGTACATTCGTAACACAATTAATAATTAGGAATTAGTCATACATTTAGTAAAATGTATT
Organism: Albula glossodonta; assembly: GCA_019788955.1. Classification (NCBI taxonomy): domain Eukaryota; kingdom Metazoa; phylum Chordata; class Actinopteri; order Albuliformes; family Albulidae; genus Albula; species Albula glossodonta. The sequence continues at coordinate 500,421 of JAFBMS010000030.1, forward strand.
ACGAATATAAAATAAAAATTTAGTAATTTCCTGCCCTTGTTAGACAATGTATCAATGCAGAAAAATAAATACAGAATTTGTACACAATTTCTTATCAGTTGCCTCTTCCAAAATGCTGTAAATGCAATATACTAGGCCAGGATCCTGCACTTACCTGTAGAATTCTGAAAGTGTTGAATTGTTGGTACTAATAACACCATGTTAGACCTTTTTTATAATGTCTGCAAGCTTCAATGGCTTTGCTCATCAACCTTCTTGGATATTCACTTTCAGATCTTTTAAATTCTATTCTTACCCTACAAATGGCAAAAAACGGCAAAGTACTTAGGCTAATTGCTTCCGCACAAATCCATATTTATAAAAGGAACTAATGCACAAGTTGAGCTACATAACACTTGATAAAGTTGCCTGCTGAGAGGATAATGCTATGCATTAGAACCTTTAAACAATAAGGTTACATAGGTGGAGCTTACATCAAGGTTACGTTTTGACTTGTATCAAAAGGAATTTTTAATCACACTTACAGTTCTCTGTAAAGTTGTGGGGAAACTTGCAAGTATTAGCAGTAGGAGCCTTTGGGTTTTGCGATGTCAGGCTTGGCACAGCGCTGTCTACACTGTAGGCCGTAGGTAAATTGATGAGCCATGATGAACTGAGAGAGGTTAGTTGCTGTGCTAATGCTTTTTTGTTGGTCCTCTCCTCAGAATGATTCCATCAACGAGCAAGACCTTCCTGGTTAACGACCTGGCAGCAGGCCGAGAGTACGACCTGTGTGTGCTGGCGGTGTATGATGACGGCATCACCTCGCTGACCGCCACCCGCGTGGTGGGCTGCGTCCAGTTCAACACGGCCAGTGAGACCAGCCAGTGTCGCTTCATCCACAGCCAGTTCCTGGGCGGTACCATGATCATCATTATTGGTGGGATCATTGTGGCGTCCGTCCTTGTCTTCATCATCATCCTCATGATCCGCTACAAGGCCTACAGCGCGCCTGACGACGGCAAGGCCAAGGTCAGCAACATGCACTCACAGACAAATGGAAACCAGGCCGCCGCCCTCCGCCGGTCCGCCTCCAAGCAGCAGTCCGATGACGGGCCCCGAGACATCCTGGCCACCAAGGAGGCCAAGCAGTGCAAGGCACTGGTGCTGAAGGTGGACTGCGAGACTCGGGACAACCCGTCCGCCACCACCGCCATCCTGGAGGTGGAGCTGCCTCCGCTGCCATCCCGCGCCAGGCGGACGAGCCTGGACGCCAACCGCTCCGCCCTGTTCTCGGAGGACGCGCAGACGGACAGCAGCCTCACCGGCTCCACCATGTCGCTGTGCCTCATCGGGCCAAACGCGGGCTCCAAGGAGGCCCCTCGACTCAAGGACAAAAAGGGTGCGCTGGCCAACATCGGGCTGCTGCCCAACGAGCTGGCAAGAACTAGGCACCGGTTCTCCTTCGACGGGGACTACTCCCTGTTTCAGAGCCACAGCTATCCCCGACGGGCACGGACAAGGAGACACAAGTCCTCCAACCAGCTCAATGTGGACTCTTCGCCCCTAGCTAACCGCAGGGTGACTTTCAGCAGCACTGAGTGGATGCTGGAGAGCACAGTCTAAGGGCCTCTTTCTCCCGGGCCTTGTCGGTCCTATTTTTGGGGCAAGCACTGGCAGGAAAGGGGAAGGGGAGGAGTCACGGGCCAAGCCAGTTCCGTACGCAGCGGTGCCTTATTCAAAGAGATGTACCAATGGAGGATGCTGCTAGATTTTGGTCACGTTCGTTACCTTTTAAAACGCAGTTTCCCCCCCTTGCCCCCTCTCTTGTTTTGGAGTTGGGGGGAGGGGGAGCTTTTAGTTCCCCTTTTTCTATGTGATGCTATAAAAAAAAAGTTGTGGCCAACGGAAGTGACTGTTTTCCCTTTTTACGTGAACATCAACAAAAAATTGAAAAAAAAAAAAAACCTGGAGTATGAACAGGGAGATGATTCAGAATAGTGACACTCCCCTACCACCCACCCCCTTGGTTGTTTAAATACTTTCTTTGCACAGAAGACACGAGATACAAAAGACAAATATCAAACCAGTCTATACAATGGGAAAAAATACAACTAGATCTATACAAATGCTGGTTTCATATTTTAGCGTAGAGAGAAGATGGACTGCTCAAATTTGTGAACTCTGCAATGCTGATGTGACTGTATGATATTGATAGGTATTGTTCCTAATGTGACTGTATGATATTAATAAGTATTGTATCTGGCTGGTCTAGATAAAACAACAACGACGACAAACAGCAAACAACCAGGAAAACAACAGTGACAAAAAATATATAAATATATTAAAAATATCTGTGTATGTGTACTAAATATATAAGGAAGTCATATGTTACATGACTTTTTTCAAAGCATTTGAGTGTTGAACACAAGTTTTTACATTAAAAACCTGTGCCATCAAATATTCCCCCCTTATTTAGTATATCAAAGTTTGGACCACCTGCCCCTCGACAAAGGGTATTAAAAATTTTGTGTGGGTTAACTGTCCTCTGTGTTGCTCTCTTTTTCCCAGCATTATTCTGGTGTCCCAGCAATATTTTGCAAAACAGCAGTTGTTTCCATGCATCATATGTTTTAAAAAAGGAAATATGTGTGCCCGTGCATTAACATGCATTTTTACATGATCATAACCATGAAAATAGTTAGGGTCAGCAGTTCAACTGTCATGTAAAAAAGAAATCTATACATGTCACGATTTTTGCAGGTCTTTTGTTTTTTCATTGTGTTGAATGTGCCAATTGTGTGTTAGAGTGGAAACAAGTATGAATAATAATCATACGGTTTCAAAAATAATACTGAAATCTGTCCGCATTTCAAAACGATTGGACCATTCTAACACAGACTCGAGATGTCGCCATCAACCAGTCTGTATTTTCATTTCAGCAACATTCAAAAAAGTGAAAAAATTTCAATTATCAATGTGAGGCTGTGAGGAATTTTTATTCCAAAGAAAGTTTGCATTTATTTGATTAATTTCATTATTCATACATTGTGTTCTTAAAATTTTTCAACTATAAAAATCCTAAATTTGGGATAACCAAGAATTACATTGAAACACAACATGAATTAGTAATGTTTATAAATGTATGAAACGAGACGATGTTCACATGTTTTTGTGATATGCTTCTGGGTACCAGTTCCACGAATGATGTTTGTGCTCGCTAACAATTCCACCTAATTACAGTTTTCATTTGAATGGAGAAAGTGTGACCTCTGTTGCTAAGACAATTCAAAGGTGATGAACATGCATTAAATTCATGGGAAATATATAAGTACTTTGTTGGTTTCATCTTGCTTCATCCTTATAATAATTGCATACATCTTTAAATAGTTGGGTCAAAGAAAAAAAAAAGAAATAACAAACAGAAGCTAATTTGGAGAACTATAAATATTCATAATAAAGTACAGGCAAGGCAGGAGAGAAGAAGGAGAGACTGTGAAGAGAAAAGTTATTTTAAGACTAGGATACGACTCTCCTGGGATGGGATGGACAGAATGGGGGGACACAACGGCTTTAGCCCCTTTTTTTAAATGACTGGTATGGAGAGAGACAGAGTTCATAAACAAAAATAAATGCTGAAAATAACAAATAATGTCCCAAAAAGTATGCGAAACTTCAAAAACAATAAATAACACCGGGGAAAAGTACTCTTATTTCAGCAGTCTCTCTCTTGTTGCTGCTCTCTTTCTTTCTGTCTTTCTCTCTCTCTCTCTGGCAACCACGGTCTCTGGTCTCAGACACCAACTGGGGAAAAAAGCCTACCTTTTAAAACACCTGAGGGGCAAGTGTGGTGCAGATGTCCAGTAGGCATGGCCCTAGATTGCCCCGATTCCCTCTCCCTGACCAAGCCCTGCACACTCCTCCACAACCAGAATGCAGCCGGGGTGCATTCATCTTGGCGGACACCGCCCCCCTCCCGGGAGAGGAAATCCGTGCAAGCCGACCACGACAGATGGACCACCTGGAAGTGAAATGGCTGGAGAGCCAGATAGCACCAGGTGATCCTGAAGTTTGTGTCTTTCATTCAGTGAGGCCGTTGGAGGGGGGCATGATCTGAATAAAGTATGAAAGGCTATCCCAGGAGGTAGCGCTGGAGAGTCAGCACAGACTACCTTATAGCCAGACATTCTTTTACAATAGTACTGTACCGGCTCTCCCGGGGCTCAGCATGCAGCTGATGTAGAGTATCAGTCGCTCCACCCCCTCCACCTCCTTGCACAGCACTGCTCTCAGTCCCCAATCTGAGGCATCGGTCTGTAGGGGAAAAGGCAAAGAGACATGAGGGAGAATCAACAGGGGGCTGCCACACAAGCACTCCTTGATTTTCGTCTGGCACGGTTCAGGTCAAGGTTAGAAAAATCCGGAATAAATGGGCGATAACCGTTCACTCGTCCCAGGAATGACCTTACTTATTTTTTAGACTTTGGGCTGGGGACATGCAGAAACAGCCGTGGTTTTGTCAACAAGAGGACAGACCCGCCCCGTCCCATGAGCAACCCCAGATACCCCCCTCTGTCCAATAGCACACTTACCTGGGTTGCAGTGAGACCCGCCCCCCGCAATGTCTTCAGGAAGTCCCACAAATGCTGCACATGCCTCTGCCAATCGTTACTGTAAACGACTATGTCATCCAGATAGACAGCAATAAAACCTGTCCATGAGATGCTGGAAAGTAGCCGGGGCCCCATGCAAACCGAACAGAAGTGTGACAAAAAATGTAGCAATTTAGGCACTAGGTACCTAATTTTAGTAAAATTAGGACTTTGTCTCCCGGTTTAAATGCTCGTAATTGTGCCCGGTCATATTTCTGTCTTTGACGTTCTTGGGCCTGCGGCAAATACTCTTGTGCAATTTGACTGAGTGAATGGAGCCATGTCCAAAACGTATTGCACTTCATTCTTACTTGGTCCTCCCAAGTTTCTTTAAACACGTTCAGAATGCCCCAGGGCCTATGCCCATGCAATAATTTAAAGGGGGAAGACCCTGTAGAGGTTTGGGGAACAGCAGGAGGTCAATTAATTTATCCCAATTTTGAATGTCTCTGTGAATGAACTTATAAATCTTTGCCTTCAGCGCCTAATTGAACCACTCCACCTGCCCGTTGGTTTGAGGGTGGTAGACCCTGGTTCGAATAGACCTGACGTCCAGTAATTTGTACAGTTCCTTCAATGTCCGTGACATGAATGATGTAACTTGATCAGTGAGAATCTCTTTCGGGATTCCCACATGGGAGAAGAAATGAAAAAGTGTCTTTGCAATTTGTTGGGTCGAAATTTTACAAAGAGACATAGCCTCGGGATGTCACATTGCATAGTCCACTCGGACTAACAGAAAACGATGGCCTCTGGCACTTCGATCTAATGGTCTGATGAGGACGACGCCAATTCTTCTGAATGGGACCTCTGTGAATGCTGTTGGTTGCAGCAGGATTTAATTTTTGATATCTTGGGCACGCCACACACAACCAGTGGATGTCCCCTTGTGTGCCTGGCCAATAAAATCGAGCCATTATGCGATTTAGTGTCTCACCAAATGTCCTGCCATTGGATTGCTATGAGCCACCTGGAAAACCATTCCCCATTGGCTTTTTAGAATTAAAAGTGTGGCATCCTGTGTGGCATCCTTATTAGTATGTGGGCCTGGCTCACCCGGTACAGTTTGTCGTTCATCATGTAAAAATAAGGGTGCGTTACTGCCCTCTGGGGGTCGAGCAGCTTACCATCAATTTTAATCACTCAACGTCTCATCCCGAGGCTGCACGAGAGCGAAGTCAGTCACTCTGGATAGCAGGGGAGGAGTGTCAGAATCCGGCCCGAGATCCATGTCAGACACCACAACCCTGACCCAGTCCAGGGTTATGGCTACCAGACATCCCCTCCCCCGGATCACTGCCATTTGCCATGACCTCACTCCTGGCCGAAGCAGAAGAACAGTGAACACACCTTTGTGGCCGGGCCCCTTCCGCCAGCCTCTCTGTCATCAGCTTCTGAAACCCTGGCCAATCATGTCCCAGAATTAACAGGACGGGGTTGCGGGTGCTAACCCCAGTCACCGTCCTCTGGTTTTTTTTGCCCAATCATGCAGTTGGATAACAATGAATGTCACCATGCATGCAACAAACACCTACCTCTATCAGGCCATCAATTGCCCCTGGTGGAACCAAACGTTGATGCGCAAGGGTATGGTAACAGCCCAAGTCCAACAGCGCTTGGATTTAATACTCAATGGTATGAGATACTTCTCTGCTGGTGTGGGGGAACAGCGCTTGGATTTCATACTCAATGGTATGAGATACTTCTCTGCTGGTGAGGGGGAAGAATGCGCAGAGCCTGGCTGGCGCTGTTCACTTCCATGAAAGAGCAATCCTCTCGAAGATGCACCTCACGTCCACAATGCCAACACCCCTGCCTTGACACCTCTGAGTTGCCTGACTGACCTAAAACCAGAGAGGACAGATGCATAAATGTTGGGGCTAAGGGACGGTTAAAGTGGGGGGTGGGTTTAGATGCAGGGAGGTATGGGCACAGTGGCTTTAGCCGCATTTATTAAATGACTAGAATGGACAGAGAGAGAGTCCCTAAACAAAAGTAAACATTGAAAATAACAAATAATATCCCAAAACAAAAGTTAGCAGAAATTCAAAACAATAGATAACACAAGTAATAAATAAACACAAAGCTTTTCAGCAGTCTCTCTCTTGTTGCTTCTTTCTTTCTCTCTCTCTCCCTCTCTGGTGGGTACTGCGTCTGGCCTCAGACACCTGCTGTAGAAAAACAGGCCTTTTAAAACTGCTAGATTGACAAATGTGTCCAGTAGGCATGGCCCTAGATCGCCACAGTTACACTTTGCTATATGACCATATTAAGCCTAAAACATTGGGCCTTCGTGTGTCCAGATTAAGAGTCGTCATCAGAGCTTTGGCCCATAAAAAAGTGAACTTTAAGTTGAGTAGATAAGCTGACGAGGTCGTGGGGATAAGCAATGTCAGATCATCATTGACATTTTGTGACCAAAAAAGAAAAACCCTCGGGGATTAAACCAAAAAGTTAGTTCATCAGTTGCGCGCAGCCTAAAAAGGTCTCAGAGATTGAATACCAAAATGTAATTGGAGTTATGAACCAGGACATTTGACAGAGGGACGTGGGAGCTTATCAGTATAATATACTCATTGGGTTTGGTTTAAGCTGCTCTGTTCAAAGTATTATGACATGAGATCCAGTCACTTCCTTTGCACCAGTCGAAAATTTAGTATATCCAGAGGTACCTTGACTTGACGTTTTTCAAACATATATTATCCCTTTGTTTCTTCTGGATATCAGACAAGGTCATTTGCTATGTCTGGATGTCTCCATAACACATGAGGTAGCCCTGCTATTTTTGGAGGCGGACTTGATGCATGAAGAAATGTTCCCATTGCAGTCTTCTGGCTCGGTTTATGAAATCAATGACAGACAAACTAGAGAATAGAAATGCTCCTTGAGTGCTGCCAGGAAGAATACATCAACGGCAGTGCCCTTTGGAAATGAGGGACGTGAGTAACAAATATAGTGGAGGGAAAAAAAAGAAAAAAATGTGTTGAAATAAAAAAAAGTATAAAAAAAAGTTTCTCGCAAAGCTAAAAGAAAAGGGCCTTACAGATTAGCTGAGTGTATTCATGTATTCAAGAGTGAATTTATGCAATACAAAGTAAATGATGAACTGAAATAATTACAAAATGGAAAGCAAGAAGTCATAATAGAATTCAATGTAAACAATGTTCAAACAAGAAAATTACAAGCCTACTATTATACAACCTTGAGGACAAAAGTAAACATGAATAAATGAGGAACATGTAAATAGAAACAAGAAAAGATTAAGTTAAATGACTGAATTCCTGGAGCTATACAGCATAGTATAGGCCTGGGAGAGTATGCATATACATATACATCTCGATTATGGCGACATGTTTCATATTTCCAGATGTATCTCATCATATCTCTGTTTCCATGTCCACATTCAGCTATAAGGCCCTCTTTTGAAAAGTATAAAATGCAGCAGTATCTATATTTAAGCCAAAGCTGAAGTACTGAGCTTGTAGTAACAAATATATTTGTTAGTTAGTCAAAGTGAATAAAGTGCTTTGATGGTGTGACCCAGTGGACATACAATTAAAGCGTTCTATGAAAAGGGTTCGACTACGCCACCTAGGGACTTCCACCCCAAGAGTAAGTTCAGTAATATGGAGGCTACAGGGTTCCCGAACACAGGTAAGTTTGCAAGAATTTACCAGAGACGTGGTATTTCAATTCGAATGGCAAATTTATTGGAACAATTTATTAAAAACACAGTTTATTGAAAATCGTTAAAAATAGACCATAGTAAAAAAAACTGAGGTTCACAAGAGGAGTACAGACTGCCACCAGAAATTATAAACAAAATAAAGGGGGGAAAGGGGAATGCGGGCCGTCTGTCGGGAGGTTACCTTCACTGGAACAGGGAAAAGCAATACACCACCGTGCTCCGGATCCCGGTGCCTGTGAACACACACACGCACACACACGCTGGTGCAGCTACACACACACGGCAAACAGGTGAATACTGTGAAAGAAAGTGAAATTTCACTTAAACCCTAGCAAACACCACATGCAGTGCAGGAAGGAGGGAGGGGGGGGTGGGGCCCAGGTCCGACGGCCTCTCCGCAGAACGGCCAACACCCACCTGTAGACTCTATAGGACAGGGGGGGCAACGATAGGGAAGGGTATACGACCAGCGTAGTTAGTTAAAAAAGGAATAACACAGACGAAGGGACCAAAAGAAAACACTGGGAGCAGTCAGGACCTCATTCGATTGCCATCCAAGTAAACAAAACAACAACACAGCACTGACTATTTCTCTGTAAACTACTAGTTTAAAATAAGGCAAAGCAGCAGCCGACGAACGTTCCTAAAAAAAAAGACACAACCCAGATTAGATTGTATTTGGCAATATAATATAGCAACACTTCCTTGTTGCAGGTAACTAAATCAACATGCGAAACCATTTTATTTTACCTCTAGTGTTGCTTTCAGTAATCGCAAACGGTATCTAGCCTACTCAGCCATCTCACCGCCGAAACCTGTATTAAAATATTGCCGTGAGGTGCATGTCTCGTTTGGAACAACACTGCGTGATTTTAATAAGAGTCCAGAACATGGCTACCTGCTGTGGCGAATGAGCTTGCGTACCACCCTGACGGTTTGTTACCGACCAAGCCAGAATACCTGTTAGCAAACACAGGTTAACACCAGTAATAGACCCGATTTACAATTTTAATCAGGAGTAGGAACCCATACCTTTCAGCACTCCCACACGCTGCAAAACAGGAAAAGCAACCACGGTAACCAGAGTACAAACCGAAGCTGATGGAGCTCCTATATATGCAAACTAAAGTGACCCTCTAATTACCTGTGAGCTGTACGAAGCTAGGCAGGAGGTGTGGCCAGAAACAGAACCACGTACGGTGGCTTTGAAGGCAAAGAAAGCATAAAAGCCAATGATAATTCTGCCGGTTACATTCTACCCCCTCATTTTGTATCGGTGTCCCATCGATACAGGAAATACAGGTAAAGTACAAAACCATGAAGGTTTAACACCAAGGTCGAAAAACTGCCATAGCCATACTACTAGAGCCAGGTACCCGGGGGGTCATAGCCTCTTCTACCCTACTCACCACCGATACTGGGAGATGATGGGGATTACCATGTCTTCCAGCAGTGACCCGAGAGGTCCTTCGAGGAGCTGCTGTACTGTTGCTTGAGCCAGCTTCTGTGGAGACAAATGGGGCCAGAGGGCAACTTGACATTTCCGCCTGGGCTTGAGGACTTACCAACCTGGAGGCCTCGGGAAGGAGAACAGGCCGGTGAGGCTGAACTGGCTGAGGCTGGCCTCCTGACGAGCTCAAAATCACCCACTGTCCTGAATCATCGTCATCATCTTCACACCTTACACTCACGCCCTGAGGTTCAACAGGGCATGTGGCCACTGACTCTGGACAGGGGTTGCTGGAAGCTATTTTTAGCATGGTACGATGTACTTGTCGGATCAGGCTCAGATCCCGTAGTGGCGCTACAGAATACACCACACCACCTGGGGGTGGGGCCCTCAGCACTTGATGCACTGCTGGGTTCCATGCATCCTGGATCTTGTTACGCCCTCTTACAGAGTGGTCTCGGAGGTAGACCAACTGTCCCACCTCTAAAGGCGCATCCTTCACCTTCTGGTCATGCCTCTCCTTCCTCCGTAGGGCAGCTGCCTGCATCCGCTCCCTAGCACCAAGGAAGGCCACCTCCAGACGTCGTTGGTGTTCTTGAATCCACTCACAGACTCCACCACTTTCTGGCTCCTGTACCTTTCCTAGAAGAAAATCAACAGGCAAGTGAGGGTCTTGACCAAACATCAAAAAGTAGGGGGATTCGCCAGTTGATTGGTGAGGGGTAGTATTATAACTGAAAACCAGCTGGGGGAGACACTCCGGCCAGTAGCACTTCTTCTCGGCAGGGAGGGTGCGCAGCAGATCATGCATCGTGCGGTTAAACCGCTCACATTGTCCGTTACCCTGTGGATGGTAAGGTGTTGTTCGAGTCTTCTGTACTCCGTACAGGCCACACAGCTGTTGGACAAGGACGCTCTCGAAGCTTCGGCCTTGGTCAGAGTGGAGGCGGGCAGGAACCCCATATCTGAAGAACCATTCCCGGACAAGCACATTGGCCACGGTAGATGCCTTCTGGTCTCGGGTAGGTATTGCCTGTGTGAACTTAGAAAACACATCAGTCATAATTAATACTTGATCCTTACCGTCCCTTGAGGGCTCCAAGAACGTAAAGTCCACTGCCAATATCTGGTTTGGCCGAGAAGCCAGCAGGTGACCCATCGGTGCCCGGATCTTAGGTTGTGATGCCTTTGCAAGGGTGCACCTCTCACACTGCTGGCACCACTGCTTAATATCTTCGCCCATCCCTGGCCAATAACATCTCTGTCTCACTAACTCTAGGGTCCGTTCGACACCCTGGTGGCCATGATCATTATGCAGCTGCTGTACTACCTCCTCTTTCAGGCACTCTGGCAAAATTAGCTGGTGGACCACTTCACCACCATCAGGCCGAAAAATCTGGCGATACAGTAGACCATCAACTTGGACAATCTTATCCCATTGCCTTAACAACCCCTTGACTTGCCCAGATAAAGTCTCCCTAGCTGCGGCGCTAGGCAGTTTCTGTTCACACCAAAAGGAGAGGAAGACCTGGAGGGCAGGATCAGCCGCCTGCAGCATTTTAATGTCAGCCATGCTGCGGGAGGGAAGGGCAGAGATGGCAGCTTGACTGACTTGAGTGTACCGGTCCTCTCTGACAGCTTGCTGCACGGGTGCTGGAATAGCGGTTCCCATCGTGGGAAGCTCAGTGGCACCCCTGGAGTCGGCAAGACACTGTCTGGACAGGGAGTCAGCATTCTTATTAGTGCGACCCGGACGATATCGAATGGTGTAATTGTATGCAGACAACTCAGCTACCCACCGTTGTTCGGTAGCTCCCAGTTTTGCAGTATCCAAATGGCTTAAGGGGTTATTATCAGTCCACACAATGCATTGCTGGCCCCACAGATACTCACGAAACTTCTCGGTCATTGCCCATTTCATTCCCAGGAATTCCAGCTTCATGGAACTGTAGTTCTTTTCCGATGGACTGAGGCTGCGGCTGGCATATGCGACTGGTCGAACCTTGCCCTCCTGCTCTTGTGACAGTACTGCTCCCAGCCCATGGTGGCTAGCATCCACCTCAAGGATAAAAGGGAGAGTAAAGTTAGCAAAGGCCAGCGTGGGTGCACTGACCAGTCTCACCTTCAGCTCCTGGAAACTGTGCTCGCACTGATTGGACCAGGCTCCCTCCAACAGGGGCCCTCGGCCTCCCCGCGTCTTGCTCCCTGCCAGCTCAGCTACCAGGCGGTGTAATGGGGCTGCAAGCTTTGAAAAACCATTTACAAACCGCCGGTAATAGCTAGCAAAGCCCAGGAAAGACCGCAATTCTGAAACGTTTGTGGGGTGTGGCCAGTTTGCGACAGCTGATACTTTACCAGGGTCTGTGGAGACGCCATTACGAGAAATAAGGTGGCCCAAGTATTGAACCTCCTTCCTGAAAAAACAGCATTTCTCCAATTTTGCCTTCAAGCCTTCCTGCTGCAGACGAGTCAGTACCATGTCCAAACGGTTCACATGATCATCTACAGTGGAAGAGAACACAATGATATCATCCAAATACAACAAGAGGGATTGACAGTGTTGGGCTCCAAACATTCTCTCCATCAATCGTTGGAAAGTACTAGGGGCATTGCATAGTCCAAAAGGCATTCTATTAAACTCAAATAGGCCAAAGGGAGTGCAAAAGGCAGTCTTATGGCGGTCGCGCTCTGTCACTGGCACCTGATTGTACCCGCTAGCTAAGTCTAGAGTGGAGAACCACTGTGCCCCAGACAAGGCATCCAGGGATTCCTCGATACGAGGGAGAGGAAACGCATCCCTCCGAGTCTTGCTGTTGAGCTGTCGGTAATCCACGCACATGCGGAGGCTCCCGTCCTTCTTCCTCACCAGAACGATGGGAGAGGCATAGGGACTACTACTTTCCCGGATAACCTGGCTCTCCAACAGCTGATGTATGTGGGCCTTTACAGCCTCATAATCGGCAGGGGGAATACGCCTATACCTCTGCCTAACAGGTGCATCATCAAGCAGGGGAATGTCATGAGACAGTAGGTTAGTGCAACCAATATCACCCTCAAAAGCAGAAAACACAGGTTCATAGCTCAACAGCAGTGACCTCACCTTTTCTTGGTCAGGTTCTTCAAGCACAGATAAGTCTATGGCCTGAATCTTTTCCTTCGCTGAGCTAGCCTTTCCAGTTTGAAGGTTAACAGTAGCAGTAACTGTGCTGGCCCCCTGAACAATCTCAGTGACACCAGTAGGTAAACTTGCAAGTTCAACTTGCATCAATAACCCTACTGAGCTGCGAGGATACAGTGTAGCCCGTGTAAAACCTACATTAACAATAGGGACATAAGCTGTACCTTGGTTTACCCCAACTAGAGCAGGTGAGACAAGAAGGCCATCGGGTAAGGAGCTACTAATGGGTTCAATAAGGACAACACCAGGAGCTTCACAAAACTGGGAAGAACACGTAGTAGCTATCAGCTTTACAGTACCACCTGGTATATGTATAGGTCTTCTGCCCCGAACTTTGGCCACCCCTGTCCTAGATTTAACAGAATTGAATTGAGCTTGGTGACAGCGCTGCAATGCTTGCCGCCACAGAGGGGAGGCATGTACCACCGGTGGGAGATCAAAAAAGTCAGCTCCATGCTGTCCAAACAACTCATCATAGCACTCCTGAATTACATTCATTCCCAAAACTCCAGGAACTTCAGGTAAAGGCGCCTGTCCTGGGGGGTCCTTTACAATTAACCAGCCACGTCTAGGGATCACCTTGCCCAGAACCTCAACCGTTAGTTCTACATAACCAGTGTAAGGTATTTCTAACCCATTCGCAGCACGAAGCTGCAACCACTGGCAAGACTGAAGATCCTCCTGAAAATTCTGCAGGAAGAAGCTCTCAACCATAGTGGACACCATAGACCCTGTATCTAGTAGACAATTTACTACTACTCCTCCAGCCCTGACAAATACTTTGGGGCACTTTCCCACGAGGGAGGACACGGTTTTACCTGCAAACTTCTGATTCTGAGAGTCAGTGGTGTCCCCTCCCAATGTGTGACTCTGCACATTGGAGGGAGCTAGTTTCCCAACTGCTGAGGAGCAGAGGCAAAATCACGCTGACCCTGGGAAGAAGGGACAGTATTACGAGCAGAAACAACTCGTTCATTATCACATTCTCTTGCATAATGACCAGGCTTCTGACATCTTCTGCAGATAACCGAGTTAAAGCGACCAGACCTAGGCTGGTGTAAGGGCACCTGCAGACTAGCTAAGCTTTTGGTGAGCTGACTAATCTGTTCCTGCTGCTTCAGCAACATGGCCCTCAACTCTGCCATTTCTGAAGTAGGGTTAACTGAAGAGGACTGAACAGGCTGCTGCACTCTGGAACACTGCATAGCACAAAGAGAGGGGACAGAATAACTTCTACCTCTAGTGCAGTCACTAGGCCTACCCTCACGCTCCCACCGGATGGCCTCAGCTCGCACCTCCAACATGGACAGTCCTGGGGTCTGACGTACCAACCGCTTCAATTCTCGGCGGAGACCTGAGTCAAGAACATGCTCTACAAACTGGTCACGCAAGAGAACATCAGAATTAGGCATGGCATTAGGGGAACTCTGTTCAACCTTTTCCATCAATGAGAAAAGGGCGTGCGAATATTCTTGCAGAGATTCTCCATCTAGCTGTTTCCTGGAGAAAAAGCGCTCTTGTAAGGCCACATAAGACTTTGAACACCCATACAGATCTCTCAGAATGGATAAAATCCTTTGTGGGTCTTCCCGCTCTGCCCTAGGTCTATACTTGATCTCATCCCTAGCCTCCCCATCCAAATGATCAAACATAAAATAGGCCTGGTCAAGGGGTCCCAGGTGCCTAGACCTAATGCTCGCTTGCACATCTTCTACCCATTCATTAATACCAATACCCGAGCTGCCTCGGAAAACTGCACATTTTCTCTCTCTAGGAAGATACAACAATCGCTCAGAGGGGGCAGCAGAGTGACAAGAACCCAGAGCATGGCTACCAGAGGGCCCAACAGCTGAGGCCGCAGGGGCTGGTGCCTGAGAAGATGCTCGTTCCTGTAATAAATGTTCTCTGTCAGCTTGAAGCTGGCGTACCAACTCTCTCAGTTCTTGCAACTCATCCTCCATGGCTGAAACAAATGAGGGTCAAGTTAGACGTGGAGAGGAGTATGTTGTTGCAGCCCAATGAAGTCGTCAAGTCCCACGATGTGCCAACTGCTGCTTTGCCTAAAATACCTACAACACGGTGTATTATCTATAGTCAGTGCCTTTCAAAACAAAACAAAAACAAAAAGAACTGAAATACACGTCTCTGCTTACAATCCTGCCGACTGCGCCAAATTTGTGACCCAGTGGACATACAATTAAAGCGTTCTATGAAAAGGGTTCGACTACGCCACCTAGGGACTTCCACCCCAAGAGTAAGTTCAGTAATATGGAGGCTACAGGGTTCCCGAACACAGGTAAGTTTGCAAGAATTTACCAGAGACGTGGTATTTCAATTCGAATGGCAAATTTATTGGAACAATTTATTAAAAACACAGTTTATTGAAAATCGTTAAAAATAGACCATAGTAAAAAAAACTGAGGTTCACAAGAGGAGTACAGACTGCCACCAGAAATTATAAACAAAATAAAGGGGGGAAAGGGGAATGCGGGCCGTCTGTCGGGAGGTTACCTTCACTGGAACAGGGAAAAGCAATACACCACCGTGCTCCGGATCCCGGTGCCTGTGAACACACACACGCACACACACGCTGGTGCAGCTACACACACACGGCAAACAGGTGAATACTGTGAAAGAAAGTGAAATTTCACTTAAACCCTAGCAAACACCACATGCAGTGCAGGAAGGAGGGGGGGGGGGGGGGCCCAGGTCCGACGGCCTCTCCGCAGAACGGCCAACACCCACCTGTAGACTCTATAGGACAGGGGGGGCAACGATAGGGAAGGGTATACGACCAGCGTAGTTAGTTAAAAAAGGAATAACACAGACGAAGGGACCAAAAGAAAACACTGGGAGCAGTCAGGACCTCATTCGATTGCCATCCAAGTAAACAAAACAACAACACAGCACTGACTATTTCTCTGTAAACTACTAGTTTAAAATAAGGCAAAGCAGCAGCCGACGAACGTTCCTAAAAAAAAAAGACACAACCCAGATTAGATTGTATTTGGCAATATAATATAGCAACACTTCCTTGTTGCAGGTAACTAAATCAACATGCGAAACCATTTTATTTTACCTCTAGTGTTGCTTTCAGTAATCGCAAACGGTATCTAGCCTACTCAGCCATCTCACCGCCGAAACCTGTATTAAAATATTGCCGTGAGGTGCATGTCTCGTTTGGAACAACACTGCGTGATTTTAATAAGAGTCCAGAACATGGCTACCTGCTGTGGCGAATGAGCTTGCGTACCACCCTGACGGTTTGTTACCGACCAAGCCAGAATACCTGTTAGCAAACACAGGTTAACACCAGTAATAGACCCGATTTACAATTTTAATCAGGAGTAGGAACCCATACCTTTCAGCACTCCCACACGCTGCAAAACAGGAAAAGCAACCACGGTAACCAGAGTACAAACCGAAGCTGATGGAGCTCCTATATATGCAAACTAAAGTGACCCTCTAATTACCTGTGAGCTGTACGAAGCTAGGCAGGAGGTGTGGCCAGAAACAGAACCACGTACGGTGGCTTTGAAGGCAAAGAAAGCATAAAAGCCAATGATAATTCTGCCGGTTACAATGGCATTAACATTCATGAATTTCGTTTCATAAAAACAGCACAACACAGACGCAACAACTTCCTGGATGAAATGTCAGGAAAGAATATGCTTTCAAGAGCTGTCTGGCACTTAATGATGTCAAATTTGTCAGTGAACCCTGTAAAATGTTGTTTATCATGGTGAAAAAAACAATCAAGGGAAGGTACGGCATGGTAGTCATGGATATTGGGGAATGTAAATAACATGATGCCTGACTGGTTACGTTATCAGGAAAGAAAATCGTCTCTGGGTACTGTCTCCCCTCATGGAAAAGCAATTCCAAATTCTCCTTGATGAAGGTTTATGTAAATGTGTCCGGAAAGCTATCCATGTCATTTCATGTCCAAGGCCCGCACATCCTTTCCGCTCTTCAAGTCCACAAATTTAAATGGTCCAGTGACAAGACCTTGTCTGCAGACTACTAATTTTCTCAGAGAGAACGTCCACCTCCAGATTCCTCTGAGAACAGCTGACCTTCAAGTTTTGCGGCCCTGGGTGAGGGCTAAATTTTGGCACTCTACGGACCCGTAATTCAAATGCCGCTGAATGCATAAGCTCACTTGTTGGAGCGTAAAGATTAGTTTGTCCTAACTTTGTCCTTTTAATTTGGCTGCCTGGGAATATTTGTTTGAGATGCTATTTAAGGAGTGTTTGGAACTGCCTTTGATGGAAATAACTAATTAATCCACAGAACGATTTCAGGAATACATAACCCAGCTAAATGAATGTATAGTTAGTAGGGTTACACCCATTAGAAGTTTCCAGCAGGTTTACACTAGGCCTATAAGATGGTTGACTGGGCCTCAGAGCAGTAGTATTTCATTAACAGATATAGGATTTACTGATATATAATGACCGTTCGGCCATAACAACAACAAGATGTATGTTTCATGTCAGCTGTCTACGTGAACTACTTTTCGAACCATCCATGATATATTGAATTGAATCATAGAAGCCATTTATATTTAAATCCCCTTAATGCATTAATGTCACATCTCAAATTGATCTGTGCTGGTGTCCTAGCTCTGTTGTCTTAGAATAATCCCATTCACCAATCATTTTAGTTTAGTTTATGATTTGTGTGACCGGGGAGGACATATCCATTTTAGTGTATTGTAAAGAATTAGACATGTCGTCAATCGGACAGCCGAAATGATACCAACCCGAGCGCTGTGGTGTAATCTGGCTTCTATTCTGTCATGGCCTTATTGAAATCTACTGACATGCTGCTGGCAGTGAGGAATGACTGCATGTGTCATCGTCTTAAATTGACTCATCCCGTCCAAACTCTCGAATCTTTGCGAGCTGTATCCTCCGGTCTTGGCTTGACGCAGACATACTTATATTCTTGGTCTTGTTGTTATCGTTTGTTTGACACGCATGGCTGTCAAGGGAAACTGGCAGGCGTCTCCACCGGTTGAAAACGTGCTTTTTTTGTGTTTTAATTTTTTTTAAAAGTGAAACTTTCTTCCAACTTCCTACAGAAAATACTCTCATCACTCAGTAATCAATATAGCCTCCTGAAGATTCCAAGTGATTAAATTATAACATGTTGTGGAATGGGGGAAAAAAAAATTGTGAGAATCCTTTTTTTTAGATTTAAGTTTTCTGTGCAACAATGAGGGTTTTTATATTAAAAGAAAAAATATAAATGAGCCTTCCTTTATAAATAGTATAAAATATTGCCTTGCAAAAAAAAATCCTGTACAGTCAGATATGAATAGAAGTTAATTGGGAAATCACAATTTAAACTATTTGAGAAATTGAAATTGCTTCATGGACTCAACCTGCAAAGCTAAAGGGATGCTTGGTTGCACTTCAGGGTTGAATGAGTTCATTTAATATGACAAAAAAGAAAGCGCAAAACAGGAAATGGTGAAACCAGAAGTTGGTACCCTCCTGCCTCAGAAACGAAATGAGAAACAAAAGGCCCATCCACCGAAAAGGTCAAGATGGCATCCAAAGCTGAAAAGTAGTTCCAATGAAAACAATACAGTCCAGAAATAACATCACACTGGACCTTACAAACGTTTGTTAAGCATGTGAGTCAGGGCCCGATTTTTATATTGTAATTCAAATCAATGGGATCGTTTGTCTCTTAAAGACCATTATATAGAGTCTAAATTCGGCTACCTTTGAAAAGACTATATTGATAGTTCATAAAAAACTGGTTTACAGCGCGCCCACAACCACACCTACACACACTGCTGCTTTGTAAAGCCCTTTACCCATGGTAGTGTCTGGTTACTTTGTTTGAGCTCTTATGAGAGGAGGGATTTGCATTGTTTTGGCAGTGCTATGTGCTGTAATGATTGCTTTTGAGTCAGGAATTCTACATTTTAATGCCATTAGATTATTGCATACCAGCAGCAAAGAGTTTCATACTGTGCCGTAAGCCCATTTTTCTCTGATAAATTAAAATGGGATTTACTCACAGACCCCGTTTGGCTTTTTGTGTGTCTAATGATAAAACAGGGTCAGTGCGTTGATGTTTTAGATGTATTTATATGACCAAAAAAAACAAAAAAACAATAATGACCTGTCGGTTACCGACAGTCTGCCTGCACAAAAGTAGGATTACAATTTGTTTAGCTGCTGCCCTGGCAGGAATGAGTTGAATATAGGAGAGAAAGTGCAGCACTTTTGAACAACCAGAAATTATTATTATTATTATTATTATTATTATTATTATTATCATCACCATTGCTTTGTCTGTCACTGTAGCCTCACATTTTGAACAATAGAAACTTCAATTATATGCAAACAGCACAGTTAAGCGCAATGGAGGAAAGACACATTTTTATGCATTCAGCCTCCACCCACATGAAAGTGATACAGTTCTCCCTCCTCTTTCCTGTATCCGTTTCTTGAACAATTATATGAACTCCCAACCCAGTTGCATCGCCCCCTTCAGAAAACATCTTGCTCCGCGATAACATCCAAACACATGTCTGTAGTCAAGAGATTTCAAAGGGTTCACACATGTCTTGCGATCGGTGTTAATTTCAGCTTCGTTACTTGTACATTGCTGGCTGTGAAATGGAGGTTTGTACTCCAATAAATCGACCTAAATCTTTACGGCATTTCATTGAATTAGATGAAGACTATGTGCCCATTAAAGCTGCGATAGAAGGGATCGTTTCTGTCCCTTATGCAAACAGTGTTATTAATGGTTCACCACTCAACTGTATAAAGAAAAAGAGAAAAAGAAAACAATATTTTGTAATATCATCTAGCTTTCTGCAATACTGCAGGGGCAACTTGTTTATTTAATAAATGGAAATTTTCTGGATTTATCAGAGCGTCTAAAAGGGACTCCCATGGACCCACAGTCTGTTTGTCGCTTGCTCAAGCCCAGTGTCTCCAGACAACAGCACGGCCATAAATATTGATTTTTAGGCAACTTTTGCTCGCTGTATTGAGCCATCCAACTCATGTGGAAAAGAGTGCTTGGAAAACTTTCAAGCTGCATTTGACGTCAGCAGGAGCTCTGACCTTGTTTTTTCTTTTTTTTGACAACACAAGCATCATGGATGCACCAGTTTGCATGCCCAGAATGGCAGTAACAGATATTTTGGACCTACTTCCTTGTAGTCCTGGCCAATCAGCACCACACAGGGAACTTCCCATCACCATATTGGTGTTGTTGGATCCGCCTGCTCGCTTCTCATTCTGTATTTGTTATTATTTCAAGTGTCGTAGTCGTATGTTGTATGGTGCTGGCTGGTAATTCCTTTTTGAGTTTTCTTTTCCTTTTTTCTAATTTCAAGGGTTTTTCCTCGATTTCGATTTCAGTTTGCTTGAATTCCTTCAGCTCAGTCTGGTGATTGAGGGATTCTTTGAATCACTTGTGGTCTGCAGCGTGGCAACTGGCTTCTAATGAGTGATTGAGAGCAGTTTTCAGTGCATTCACCCTCAGCCAATCAGAGCGTGACCACACCCTTTCTGTTGGGCATTTAAGGGGCAGCAACCGCAGTGATTGTTTTAATCTGAACGACAGCCCGGAGAAGAAGAAAAGAGAATAAAAAAAAACAACAACAACAACATCATCACCCACACACAACCAACCCACGTGCAGCAGCTTATGTTTAGAATTGCTGATATTTATATCTGATCTGATTGACTGTTGTAATTTTGTTAAGACCAATTGAGGCATGGCATTTAGTATCATCCTGAAAGCCAGCTTTCTTGAGTCTTCTTGTGATGATTCACGTGTGTGTGGGTTGTAAAGGCAAGTCCTCGGTTTGACTCAATGTTTCTCTCATCTTTTATTTTTTAAAATTTTTTTTGACAACCCTCTAAACCAAGTATTTTAGTGTATTCATATTTGTTGAGGCATTCATTATGAGCACAATCTGAAGAAGCACTTGTTAAATATCTGAAGAGGCCTAGTTGTCATGTGGTGATTAATATTCCCTATTTTGTTTTACTTTTACGTGGTTGGGAGCTGATTGTAGATTCTCCTTCCTGACCAGCGGAAGGTTATGATTTCAGTACTGCCACACTCGTTAAGCGATTCATAATGTGTGTGTACTGTACTACAGGAGGCTATGCTGTGACGTACATTGATTTCACTGTAATGTATTCTGCATTCATGCATGGTGTGCCACTAGAAAGCTCATAAATACAAGCTATATTGTGTGAAAATTTGAATAATTGTCATAAAATGGATAAAAAGTAAAACCAAACACTATTAACCAGTTCCACGACAAATGACTCTGAGTGGTTAGCAGCTACTACAGAGATATTTGTTTACTTTAGAGGACTGAGGTTGTAAAGGGCAAAACCTGTGTTAAGGACACAAATCTGATTGTTCCAGGATACCCTGAGCTCTCTCAGAATGAAATAAATGAAGCAACACTCATTCAGGATGGGGAAATCAAGTCTAAATCATCTGAAAGTCTACATAATATGTTGACATTCTGTGTTAGAGTCATCAACACAGTGAAATGCTCCACAGTGATACAGCAGTGTACTAAAATGGTTTATGGCTTATGCATCGGCTACTACAACTGCTGTGCTTGTTAGGGGACATGACCTAGCTCACACATCATATATGAGCGTAGGGCCTCATTTATAAACCGTGCGTACGCATAAAAGTGCTCCAACGCGTGAGGAATGTGAGGAATGGCAGCACAGCAGCTGCGGTCACTCTAAATCAGTGCCTGAACCGTGAGGCTGACCAGCCCCATTGTCCGGGGCACTCCTGACTTGCAGGAAGCATGCACACGATCTGCTTTTGTTGTATATTCCTGCAGATTCTGAGTAAACAAGAGCCATGCCCAGGCCATAAGTGGTTGCCTGTTTCTTGCCACCTGACTCGGTTTGCTGCCTAAAAAGACCATTCTTCCATTTTGTGGTTTTTTTTCGCCTCTGAGTTCAAGTATCCCTGTGTATTTTTCGCGTTAAGTTCTGCCAATTAATCTTTCTGTAATTTTTGGTTTTCTGTTAATAAAGCGGCTCGTGCCGACAATTCTGCTCTGGTCTTATGCTTCCTTCCGCCCCACCCACGCCGTCCAACCCCATGCGGTGTCACATTGGTGGAGAATGCGGGCACAGGCACAGAGCACAGTAACATGTTTTTGCAGACTGACACTCGGGTGTTCGAGCTGTACCCTCGACTCGTGAGTGTAGCTTACAGTTTCGACCAGGAGAGTGCCGTAGACTCGGCTCACGAACGATGTTTCTTCTCCTGTCTTGCTATAGTCTGCTACATGGAGAAAATGCTGAGGGCCTTGGTAGAGGCCTTGGACAGAGGCAGGCAGCCCAGGTCATGGCGGAGCAGGTGGCTTGCCTGGCAGATGCCCTGCAGGCAAGGAACGCTCCAACCACTCCTATCCCGTGCTCGGGAAGTCCTTACTAAAATGACGGAGACCGATGCCGTGGAGGCCGATCTCCCCACCTTTGAGATGGTGGCAGAGCGGGAGCAGTGGGACCCGTGGGACTGGGCTGACATCCTGGCTCCCTACTTGGGTGTGCTGGAAGCCTGAGATTACTCGCTGCAGCAGCGGGAGATCCTTGTACGGGCAGGAGTCTCCCCACAAACATCAGGGCAACAGGTGGTGGCCTGGGCCTTCCAGACAGGCGAGAACCCCAGAGGGCAGATGGCCTCCTTGTCGCTCCTGGTCACGTGTTGGCTCCAACCTGAATGACTGGCGGGGCTAGAGATTGTGGAGAGGGTGGCAATGGACCAGCTCCTGAGGGCTCTCCCCTATGAGTGCCAGAGGCTGGTGGGGCAACATGCACCGCGCTACCCCAAAGTAACGGTGGAGCTAGTGGAGAGGGTAGAGGACACCCACGAGATGCTGTGGACCAGCCACCCCAGCCCCGCCCCACCCGGAACCCAGTCAGGATCGTTCCTCAATGTGAGCCACATCAACGAGGAGAGGCCAACTGCACCCCAGATCACCTGGTTGCCCTGGGGAGGCCCGCCCATGGAGCCACCTGGGAACCCCCACCGCTCAGACAGCCGTGTCTTGACACTGGATTCCAGCTTTCCAGCAGCACCGCACCCCCCCACCCAGATGGGCATTTCAGGGTGTGGTTTTTGCACGCGTTCACGCACGCACCATTTGTGATTTATAATGGACGACATTCATATGTGTTGCATACGCAAGCTTTGTAAAACCGATTTTTTTTGTGTATGCAAACTTGTAGGTTTTGCCGTACGTAACTGTCTCGATTACAAAAGTGCAAAGTTTTACAAATGAGACCCCTCATTTTTCTCCACATTTCAAACAATTTTTTGAGACAATGCTTTTCCTCCTGCTAATCCTCTGAATGGCATTGAGCTTACTGTAAGGGAAAAGAGTCACAGTTGCATTCGACCATTTGACATGCACTTCTCCCATTTTTGTGTACGAGAATGCTGTCTTCCTCCTATTTGTGTTGCTTGCCATTGTCATCCCAGCCTCCACCAGCTTGGTTCTGCGGTCTCATCTGTCAAATTGGGGGGCCGGGGGGGTGGTAGTTGGGTACGTTTGGCAGATTTTCGCTCGTAGCCTATGTTTTTTTTTTTTTAAGGGTTATGCAATTGCCCTTCCTCTGCAGAGAGAACCCCAAAAAGCAGTGCCTTCCACAAAAATGAATGTTAATATACCCACATAAAAACACAATTACCTACCAAGCATGTGATCTTTGCTCCAACCATAAATATATTATGGTAAGTATAGACTAAGACATTATGTTAGTTATGGAATTGACAAATGAAAACATTTGTGAGGTAAAATAATAATTATAATAATGGAAGTTACATTTGTATCCAACATTATGTCAGGGTCAATGGTAAAATTTTGATTGATATTCAATCTAGTTTGAAAGAGATGAATGGCCGGCTCATTGTGATGCCATTTTGGGTACACCAGAATATTCACTGGGGGTTTCTGTTCAGTGTTTGATAAATTATTTATCTTAAAATGATGATAAATGTTGCGACACTTAGCATGCGTGTATACTGTAAAATTATTCTTGAAATTTGTGACATGACAATAGAGCTTTAATTATAGGTGTTTCTTTGGTTTTCATCTGCAACAATGCTTTTGGTCATTGGAGGAGGTGTTGATTTTATATTGCATTATTGTGTTGTTTGTTTACTTTGTTGGTGTGACACAGCATATCCTATCATTCTGTTCACATGTCTGATCAGGACTGTGGCAATGACGAGAGACGTTTAAGTACCTTGGATTGCATCAATTTTGCCTGTGGTTGGGGAGGGCTCAAAACCATACTCTGATATCAGGAAGAAATTCTTTACACAAAGAGTTTACAATGCTTTGAGCATTTTACAAGGTCATGTAGTCGAGACTGTTGCACAGGATACCTTGTAGATTGTGGGTACGTGATATGCCATATTATACCAAATGGCCCATTCTTTTTTAATATTGTTATGTAAAGAGAAGTGAATACTCCAGATCAGTAAAAACAACAACCTATAATAAGCCCTTCACTACCAAATATTCTGTGACACTTCGCCTTCTGAAGAGCCCATTGGTTTTCCCTGACATACCTTCCTAGTTTCCCATGGGGTGCTGTGAAGTTATGATGGGCACAATATTTATTTCACTTGGAAAGTGAGATAATCGAGTATTTCCCTGATAGATTCAAACCTGCATTGTAGTGCAGCTCTGTTTCTATGCACACGGTTTTACTGTGTAAATACCCCACCTCCAAAACTGTACCATTTCACACCGTTTCCAAAATCGTCCTCCCAAAATAAATAGGTTAAAAACGTGACTCCTCGTGGGGAAGAATTTAGCTGCGAAGTTGATGCTGTATTTAAACCCTTTACGTTCCCTGAAACAAATGATGTCCATCTCAAATCCCTTGTCTGACTTACCTGGGGCTGCTTCTAAGCTATGTACAGTAATTGGCTGGCTGATGTACTTGTTGGTATATTTCACAGACAAATGAGGCTATTAGGTATTCTCTCTATACTGTGCGAGACATGCAGTAGTGATTTATACAAGAGCACAGATCTATCATTCTCACATTGTGACACAGAACGTGCCGTTTTAGAGAGGAAATGGATGCCCCATTATCAGTGTGAGTTTTGATGGGAAGGACACTTGTGATTTACTTGGCTCCAGAGTTTTTTTTTTTTCTTTTTTATAAAGTAGCTGGCTCTGAAAAAGCTTGCTTTTAATAGTTGGGGATGTGGATTTGTGTGCTCTTTCATCAATTCCATATAAAAACAGTGTATTTTCTTGTGTCAGCCGGCAGGACATATTTGTTTAATTATGAATTAATAGGAGAAAGATGTTTAGCCAATTGAAATGTTAACAGCTTTCACTGTAATCATTTATATAATCAGGGGGTTTCAAGTTACCAGAGGTCGAAAACCCTGGCTGTAAAAAGTCAACATACTACTATGCGTTTGTTCCATCAATTCACTAAACCAGCTGATTCTAATCAACACAACTCATCAGCCAGGTAGAGCTAATTAGTGAAATGGCCTCGTTTTGTGAATTGCTGAAAGAACAAGTTTGTACTTTGACTTTGTGAAACTGCAGTTTTCCAGCTCTGCAGATTACTTTCTTCTGTATGTATGTAAACATACTTAACCCAATTTGTATTTAATTGTCCCAGCGTACACAATTAAATACAAGCAACATCATGTTTGTTTATCAGTGGACTGCCATAAGTACTTAATTATGCTGTATATTTATGGCCAAGTGGTATTTTAATTGTGTTGTAGTAACAATACACTGGAAGTCCTTTTTTGGAGACTGGCCCTTAAACAACCCGGGTATCATATATCGTCATCACGCATCAGGTAAATCGAATAAGGAGACGTTCTGCTTAGTTGGGGTTGAGCTGTGGGTTTTCGAGGTTACCTGTGTATTTGTAAATACAACACAAATTCCCCCCAAAGTACAAAAATAATGGGTGGTAAGTGTTGAAATATATGTAGTTCAATAGATTTTGAGAGGATGTTGTCTCTATTTTGTTTAAGACCACAGATGGAGATGAATATTCAGCGATTCTGAACCTGCCATGTGGATTAGCAAGCAGGGTAGCTTGCTAGGAGGTTAGTCAGTGACACTTGCCCATTATGTAAAGTAGCTAGATAAGTGTATTAAGGGGGTATATTCTGTTTATCTGAATCTTGTGAACTGTTTGTATGAACACTGTGGTTTCTATTTTACAACAGAAAGTGAGAAAGCTAGCTAATTAGCTAGCAAGTTTGTTAACCTAGCTTGCAAGCCAGTAAGGTAGCTAGCTAGTTAATTTGTTTATGTTGTGTTTGGTAGCATGGTAGCGTACATGAGCCTGTTAGCAAACAAGCTTGCTGGCTAAGTAGCTTTAGTTTATTGGAAAGTAAAACAGACACATAGCTAACTAGCAAGTGATAGAATTGTGACCACACAATCATCTGTTGCATTATCACATTGACGTGAGCTGGTAACCTGTCAACTTAACTAGGCTACTAACTACATCCTGTAGCATTGTCTGTAATTTATGTTAACACAGAAGGATTTAATTCCCGAATGCAAGGTTTATTAAGGCTTACCTACACAGACAACTGTCAGCCGTAGCCATGCCAACAGCAACAAACCAATAAACAGCACAGTCAAAAGGCAAATTTATCCAGAACATGATAAAAGAGGAAGAATAATAGACGAACTGCGTTGTGGAAGAAGGGGGCTTTATTGTTTTGTTATTTATTGTTAATTATAGTTTTTGAAGAGCACAGTATTTAAGACTATGCTTTATTTGTTTATAATTTTACGATTGGTTACATGAAATCTCAGACTGGAGATGAAAACCTCCGCAATTTTTTTTCTCTTTCCTGTCAAGTCAAAAGTCCCTCAGTCATTGGGATATATGTGTGTGTGTGTGTGTGTGTGTGTAGTTAACACATTTGTTTTGATGGTACACTGACTAAATTAGTAAGGGTTATGGCTGCATTACTTTCCTCCTGCAGGCGACTCGTTCTCACCAAGGGAAAATGCAGTTCTTTCCCACTTGGTGCTGTTCAGGAACTGTGTGGGCTGTGGAATGGGTCACAATCACTGACTTGCTGGGAAACGCAGCAGGCCACAGGTGGCACAACACTTAGAGACGCAATTAGAGATTGTGAACCGGGAAACAAAAAAGAGCAACATCTTTAACTGAGGGGATAGAAAAAATTGTACTTTGTGTAAGTGTACTGAGTCAAAAATAATCAGTGTTTAGATCTGGTCTTGGACAAAAGATTATATTTTCTCCTCTTCGTGAAAATGGTATCCTTCTCGTGTTTTGAGGTTTCTCAGCTAAGATGTTCACCAGTTACAGAAATCCTCAATTCCTAAATCCCCTTTTACTCATTTTCACATAAAGGGCATAGTTATTTTACACATTCACAGTATTTGATGGGTGTTTGTTCACTTCCCAAAAAAAAAGGTGTTTTTTTGTATTCATCTGCAGCAATGCTTTTGATCATTAGAGGGGGTGTTGATTTTATATTGCGTTATTGTGATGTTTGATTGTTTTGTTGGTGTGACATAGCATATGTTATTGTTCTGTTAGCGTGTTTGACCAGGACTATGGCAATGACTGGAGACGTTTAAGAACCTTGGATTGCATACATTTTACCTGTGGTCGGGGCGCGCTCAAAACCATACACTGGTCAGGAAGTAGTATTTTACACAGAGCATTAATAGTGCTTGGATTTTTTGTAATGAGAAGTAAATACTGCAGGTCAGTAAAAAAGATCTGGTCTTGGACTCAAGGTCATGTTTTCCCCTCCTTGTGAAAAAGGTGTCCTTTGAGTGTGTGGAGGTTACTCAGCTAAGAAATTCTTCAATTCCTAAATCCCCTTTTACTCATTTTCACATAAAGGACAGGGTTATTTTACACATTCACAGTTTGTGATAGGTGTTTGTCTACTTCCAGAAAAAGTTTTTTTTTCCTCTCCACAACTTCCACAGTTTGTCAGATGTGTAGTATATGTGATATAAACACTGGCTGTGTTCCAAAGCTTTGATATCAAATGGGCCTGAAAACAAAAACTTTAACACTGTCGTTCCTTTTAAATGTTCTTGTGGTATGGTTTCTGTGTGTCTGCACATCAATGGCAAACCCTGACAATTACACAGATCTTAAAGATTTGCATAGCTCATAGCTCGGGAGCCCCGAGGTGCGCCATTCCCAGATGCACCTGGGGGTTGTGGTCGGTGAAGACCGTGACCTTTACAGTCTTTGAACTTTTCAGTCAACTTTTCAGTTCACTTCAGTGCCAGCAGCTCCAGCTTGAAGGTGCTGTAGTTCTGGTCATTCCATTCAGTAGGGTGAAGGCTCCGACTGGCACAGGCTCACCCTCTCCTTACCCTCCTGGACCTGTGACAATACAGCCCCCAGTCTGTCCACACTGGCATCTTTGTAAACCTTGAAAGGCAAAGAGAAGCCAGCACAGGCTGAGACTGGGGCAGAGAGCCTTCGACCCCTCAAAGGCGTGCTGGCACTCAGGGCCCCCCTCTACCCGCTGCGTACACCTACCCCGAGCTGCCGTGCCCAACAACAACCGGTGCAGGGGAGCCGTGATTTTAATGAAAGTGGGGATAAGACACCGATAGTACTCGGCAAACCCAAGGAACACCCTCACCTGGTGTACCTTCTCGGGTGCCATCCAGTCCCTTACCACAGCAGTCTTATCAGAGACTCCAGTTCCAGTTAGTCTCTGGTTTCCCAAGGAGCACCGTTGGTTTCTGGTCCTCACAGGGATGTTTTGTTTCATGCATGTAGCTGGATTGTCCTTGCAGGCTGCTGGTCTCTGGGGAGTTACAGGTCTTTCCTCTGCTGGATTCCGGTTTTACATGCGTGATTCTCCATGGTACTTTGTCCTGCTCGTCCTGTAGCCCCGTGCCGATGCATCTCTGCTCCTTGTAGCTAACCACTGGTTTCCAAGCTACCTTCCAGTCTGCGTTGAGCGGACCTGGTTAAATAGGAGAGAATTTTCTTTCGCACAAGGAGACGAGAGAGAGACAGTTTTCTTGGCGTGTGGAGAGCACATGAGGCGGGTGAGAGAGTGAGAGCTAACCTTTGTGCTTCCTGCATGCCAGGGTCAAGAAGAGAGATTGATAAAGGGTTGTTTGTCCTTTTATTACCTATATTTTATTGCTTTTCACATAGTTATGCTGTACCATATATGGTTACCTTAGTGAATGCTACCGTTGTGGTTGGTGTCTTGTGTCACCTGCATTTTCTTTGAAGTCTAGCTATGGAGTGACTGGAAATGTAGTCTTTAGTCCCTACAACCCATGAGTCATTATCCAACAAGCATGGCCCCTTATCCCACCTACCTCAACCTCCACCTGGAGTCGCACGCTCAGGGTAGACCTCTCCAGTACCCCCTTGGGAGTTTAACTCAGGCATATTGCAGTTACAGTGGTGCTGCATGTGCCCGGCCTGCCCACACGAAACACAGATGGGCTGGCCACCAGCGTTCCACCGATGCCATGCCGACCCCTGACCCTTTCTTGCGGCAGCCCTCAGGACCATGTTCCTGGGGCTTCCACTCCTCTGTGGGCGGGGCGGCTGTAGCCCGTGCCCACTGCTGCCTCAGCTCGGTGATCAGAACCTGGAGCTCCTGCCTCATTTCCTCCTACACCTCGTATGTCCAGCGCTCCAGGTCGCCATCCCATAACTGACAGGTCTCTAAGTTACTGACATTCATATTTAAATGCGTCAAATGGGCTGGTGTCATACATAAAGTGTGAGTGTTTCTGATATCCTTGGTATCAGGTGAAGGCCTGCAGCATTTCTGATGATGAAATGAACAGAAATGTACCTTGCAATTATCGTTGCAATGGGAGATGGTTGCAGGGGAGAAACTAAATTTAAAAATAAGAGAATAATGAAGAACAAAACTCCAATGTGTTGTATAGTAATTGAGTATACCACACTAACTCATAACATGGTTGATATAAATTCCTTACATCCCCAACAAAACTCAGTTGGGAAGACATAATTCAAGTCAAGGGAGCCAATAACGACAGCCCCCTGGATAGAGTGTAAAATTCAAACACCACCCCCCCATCTCTTTCCCATGCAGCTCAGCTTGTTTATGGAGCTATGCGGTCAGTGCAAATTTTAACAGCAGAACTGAATATGGCTCCCAAGATCAAAGGCTTCAACAGCCATGAAAAATTCAACAGGATTTATTTTGCGGGTGTTGCATGATCACGTTCAATTTAGAGATGACATGGCATGTAAGTTCCTTGGCATGAACAAGCCTAGATTAATTAACTCCATGACTGATCAAAGGTCAAGTTTTTTTTTTTTTTCCCCGTTTCAAGTACAACATTTTATGTGGAGTAGGAATTTCACAATCTCATACCCTCTTTGTGTATCACCATACCATCACATAACTTGTTCTAATAATCAATGCCTTAAGTTATAGCTGTTAAACTCTGTGATTGGCCTAGGGCCTGTATAATTTGTATGTGATGCACAATTGAGAGGATCTCGGAACTTAAGAGAATAGATTATATTCGCACCTTTCTCATCATCGGTTTATCATATAAGTTGGACCTTCGCTGCATTGCCAATTTATTTTTATCAACTTAAATTCTACCCCTCTCTTAGATAAGACTTAATGGCTTTCGGATAAGACATTGAACCATGGTTCTGATCCACTGTGACTGGTAAAGATCCAGTGGCACTTAAATATAAGAGGAAAATTCACAACCTGGTTATCATTTTTGGCAAAGGTATCATTACTGGGTTTAAGTGGCTTGATAATTCTCCTCCGATCCACCTAACCTGATTTGAGCTGTTGCAAAATGGATGTTGTGCATCATCCAAAAGGTTGTTGCACATCATCGGTGGGTGATGTGAGTTTCTTATCTTGAGAGAACCCTCCCCACCAATTACTGTGAAATATTTTGAGATCATCAGATGGAATACTTTGTATTAAAGCACCTTCTAAGGACCTCTGCATGGCTCATGCAGGAAAGGACCATGTTTGTGGTATGGCTGTGATTCCTGTGACTAAAATGTCATGCAATCGTGATCAGTGTCATGAATCGTTCAGTCAGCCTGGACTGGCAGCTAGAGACCAGCGAGACTGATGACCAATGACTTCAAACCACCTTAAGCCCTATATTTACCCAACAAACCTGAGCCAGTTGTTTGATGTGGACCAGCTGATGATGTTGTGTCTGGGATTACATCTCAGACACACTCATCTATTGCATGAGCCACTCAGAGTCCCCTCACTCATGCTATCTTTTGATGGAAACCACAGAACTGATTTTCATAAAATTTGAAGGAGGAAAAAAATGTTTTCAATAAAAGTGTCAATCAGCTCTCAACTGGCATGCGAGTTACCATGGCAACCTTAATAAACCACATCTCTTCGACACTGCTGAAGAGAATTCTGATGTCCAATGTCTGGAGACATGTGGCAGAGTATTAACTGTCATTCAAAATTCATTTGAGTGGCAGTGCGATCAGTATAATTGACCTGGCAATCTCGAATCTATTAATCTGTCTAATATTTCTATGCAGTATATGCTAACTCATGCACAAATGTTCTACAGTGATATTACATTGGTTATGAAATGTTTTATGCAAAAAAGGAAAGCATTTTAAAGATGCACTCTGAGAAATAGAGAAGTATCCTATCTGGCAAAGATATTAATGTGCAAATTTCATTTGCTCAGTTTGTGAACTATTTCTTGTACCTTAATTATGAATAATTATGGGCCAAAGGTCATTTCTGTTGTGAGAGATGGAAAACAGGAATGGGGACAACTCGAGATATGAACTGGAAAGGGGATAGAGAGCAGTGTAATCTGTCAAATATTAAATTACATTAGTGAACATTATCTGTCAGCTGACATGGAAGCGACCACCATCAATCACTTTGTAAGCCTCGGGCCGAAAAAACTGGACGGCAGGTGCAACCTGAACTCGAACTCATACCTGCAGGAACAGAGAATTCAATACATAAGTCACCTTTGCAAAACGTCATGCCTTCGCACAGGATACTTGAACGGACAGGCTGGCCTTTGATGCTCCCGCGTATTACATTCCCGTCTGTCAACACTACATTTTTAGAATCGAAAGAATAACAGCTTTGGGAGTGCGGCTTCTCGGAACAGCAGGACCCCGAGACCACGGACATGGTGACAGAAAATGATACCATCTGTCTAAAGTATATTTAGTGCGGAATTATTCGGGGGAGTGATACGTTACCAAATATTAACTGTGTGGTTTTGGACACTACATTGTTTGACTGTTTGAGTTTGAGCAACTGAATGAAAATGAAATGGAGAAAAAAGAAAGAAGAGTAGATACGTGGGTGGAATCTCATCCTGTTCTGTACAGAAATGGACGCCCTTGGGGCACAAAGGGAGAAAATGGCCTATCTTAAAAGCTGTAATTTACCATAATGGTACTGCTACTGCAGGCACATATGAATGCTAAACTTTCCAGTGTTTTAGATTCATGGTCGGGCCACCCCACCACCTAGAAGAGCTGGTGCTGACATGCTTATTAAAGGGACGAATGTCAGCTTGATATGAAGTGACATGATTGAGTTCTTGGCATGGTGCTCATGATTGAATCTTAGTCGTTTCCTCTGTCCTCATCACCTTCCTCTTAGAGGTTAACATTCCAGCTTCACACCGCCTTCACATAGTGTGTATGTTATTCAAATGTCATGAAGGGGAGCTAATTCGTAAGAAGAGCTGGTTAATTGTATTGGTTTTAATAGATACTTGGTAACACTGCTAATTTTCGAAGCTGGGATGCCCATCTGCTTCTTTTCCCAGGCTGAAGTCAAACTGTGGGATGGGGGCACACACACTGGATAGTGTATGCCTATGTGTAGGTATACACTGTCCAGGTTCATGAGTACACACTGTGGGTCAGTCACCTCAACACTGTACATTAGTAGACTCAAACCCAGCACCATGGGCCATATGGAACTGGAAAATGCATAAAAAGGTGCAAAAAATAGCATATACAATATAGCCCTTAAAATATTTTAACTCTGAGATCTTCAAAGACTTTTTTTCCCATGTCAGAGGTAGTCACTTATGTCTTGTGTATTACCAGAAAAAGCAAATTAAGAGGAAGAGAGCCTGTCATGTGTTAATGTCTTTGGAAAAAAAAAAAAAAAATCACTTGTTTACTTTATATTCGACATAGGAGGTGCCTTACTTAATCCACTTTTGAAAGTCTCTCTTTCTGATTGTCATTGATGTTTGGTTGCACGCTACATATCGCATATGACTGAAGTATTTCTTTATGAACAACAATAACAGAAAAGGGTTTCACAGAAAAATAGCCAGTCTGCAGATCAGATAGTGTCAGCTTCCGAAAGCCAGTATCATTATTCCTCAATCTAAAGCAGACCATCGTGTTCAGACAAATTGCCTCACTTCTCTGGGAAAAGAGTTTGGGACCGGGCCATCTGCAGCATTTTGCAACCACGGAAGTGAAATGGTGAGACTGTCTGCATCGCACAAAGTACCTATTAGGCAGAGCATTTACCTGAGATCCATTCGTACTCTATGTTTGGATGTTTGCATTAAAACTTAATGTTCCCTGTGCCGCTGACATGAAGATGAGGCCAGTCCAGTTCAACTGTTGCCTGCTTTGAATACGTTTCGCTTTTTTTGGGAGCCCCTTTTGTGTTCAAGCTCATGAAAAAATAACACTGACTTTTTTTCTGACCCAGAATGCTTCGCTTATAGCATGCACTTACCTGTTTTTTTGACTTTTAAAGTTTGTATTTTTGCAAAAGTGTTTTACTGGTTTGGTTTTCAGACAGCTTTGCTCTACTTTGGGAATTGTCATTATTTTACTCTCTCGCAGTGGTCCAGAAACAAGCCTTCCAGATCAGCAGATAAAGCTGTGTGAGAGACATCGTAAAAGTTGGCAGGTCAGTTCAGATGCACGTCCACTGAGTGACCAGCTGAAAGGCATGTGAAGGACAATCACTGTCTCCATTCTGGATTATGTGCATGCAGTCAGCAAGTTGTGCTTCTCTTCAAGCTTACACAAGGCACGAGAATGCAGTCTCAGGTAGAGCTAAACATAGTCAATGAGGTATGTCTAATCTCGTTGCATAATTTTAGTACTGCTGTTACTCTCACCCTTATTCACTTTCTGAGCTTTTCTTTAACAGTGAAACTGCCATTGTCTGTTTTGTGGTGATAAAGTTGTGAAATGTGTCCTTTTGCCTATTCTTCATATGGAATAAGCCAAAGCTATGGAGTTTGAGGTCAAAATATAATTTTGCATATCGTTTTTATTTTCTTACAAAATAAACTCGTGCCAATTTGATCTGAACGCAATGTGTGGGTTCAGCAGTGAAGAAAATATTATCATAAAATATAAACTAGCAGGCAGATGGAGGCATCAGAAAAGTATTTATTTACTCCATTTTTTCGGGCCTGTGTTCAAACTGTGAAAAAGTTATATTTATATATATATATATAACACAAACAAAAGTTAGCTGTGCATCAAAATAGACAGTGTTGGTGACAGTGGTCAAAGTGTTGCAGGCGTCAGAGGATCGCAGTTGAACCAAGCCAGTCACCATTTGCTACATAACTGGCCGCAACAGCATGACAGGAGAGGTACCACTAATCAAATGATACCCGTAACCGTCACTGACAACAGAACGTGTAGCCTATGGGCATCTGGCCATGTGGGCTGGAGAAACTAATGTGGCCTGGCTGACTTTAAACTTTCCTCACCCTTGGCAGTCCAAAGCCAGTTTTGTCCCAGATTTTCTTATGCTAATGAAAGCCCCATGGGTTGTACAATGCTTGCACATTGAGAGCATAGTGCTGTCATTTCCTAAGGTCACGGACAATCAGATGAGTAGTAATGAGAAAATGAAGCCCCGTGTACGCTGCACTGGGGAAGGGCAGGCCTGGGGTTGGGGGTGATTTTTTGTCTTCTCAGGCAGTAGATTTATTTCTCTCTAAAATGCATGCCAAAGAAATGCGACCATTACTTTTGTTCATTATGTCCAAGCGAAACAGTTTCATTATCCATTTCAATGTACAATACTTGATCATTAATATTCAAATTATTTTCAAGACAGTGAATCCAAACATTTTCATGGAACTCATTTTAGTTTATATAAATGATTGTGGCTGCCAACAATTTGTCCCTGCATTCATTGATATGGAATATCACCTAATTAACCATAATTCCTCATCGCCGGTTTCTGCATCTGGGTTAAATGAATGTCATTTTTAATTGGGGGTTTTGACAGTTATGGGAAGTTGACTTGTAATTAAAGACAAAGCTGGTCTGTAAATATAACAATGGTTGTGGTTTTTGAAATGTAAAGCAAATTTCAGTATTAATTGCTATTTGTGATTTGATGATATGTATGAAGCAAAATACAGTCAAACAATGAGTGCTGGAGAGAGACTGAGGATCTGTGAAATAGCCGGAGGGGGCAGCAGGGTATGCCTACACATCACTTCATTCACGTGGATTCAGCGTAGCGCTCAGCACGTGGCAATTTCAAGCTTTCCTTTTTGTAATTTAGTTATTCATTTATTTTTCCGATCCACGGTTGGTTGCATTCACAGAGTTCAGAACCCACGGCTACGGAGGGCCAACTGTACTGCAGACTGGAATGTGGTACATACAGCTCAATTACAATGCTGTATAGGGATAAGGTCACAGAATCGTTATTGCCTCATCCATTTTGAATCTTCTCCTGATGCTTTCTTACATTATATTTTAAAAACAAAGCTTTGTGGTAGGACCGATGGTGAAGGTGATGAATTGTGAAAGTGAACTGATTTAGAGGTTCATGTTCATGGTTAAGTTGTGGAATTCATATCTATTTCGGAGATTTTCAAGAACACTTATAATTTTGGACTTTAAGATTGATTGTTGTATTGCTAAAATTTGCTTCAAGAAGATTAGAGAAGATTGATTAGATAAATAAGATTAATAAACACATTGAGAAGATTAATAAAATAAAGAGGAGTCTGTTCAAAGTGTTTGAAAAGACATGTTGTGTAGAATGTAGCACGCAATGTGGATATTTATCTTCAAAATGCATCATTCTCAAGCACCCAAACTAAACTCATTCAGTGAATGCGAGTCGATGGTTGATTGTTTTGTCCAGAATACCATTCTTTGAGTGTTACGTTTCTGTTATCTGATGCAAACATTAAGTAAAACTCAACTGTACAGTCCATGGTGGTCCCTCGGTACCATTTTATGGAAGAGCACCACAGACCACAAACTGTTAGGGCTGATGAATTTTATGAGCATGTGCTGTAGTTGGAATATACCTTGCAAACTCAGCTTCAGACATGTTGCATCTCAAAATGTAATCAAGAGCTGGAAGTAACAAAAACAAGACATATCTGAAACTCCAGGACTACGGTTGCCTACCCCTGGAACTGATACTCTGAATTTGGAGAAAATGAGCAACTCGGTGTGCTGTAGAAAAGGAGATCAACTGGATTTAAGATGTGATTTTCTGTGAAATCCCAATGCCTGCCTTCCTGGAAATTAAAAACGAGAAAGGTTTTTCTTTAAATATCCTGGGATGTGAGAGGCTCTGCTTGATGAAAAAAGACCCCTGATAGTTTTGAAAGGAAAATCGTGATCTGTAGCAAATTGGAATGACCTGTGGAAGACCACAAGGTTACTGAAAAGGATGAGGACCGTTAATTGTTTCCATTCTGATCCCCACAGCGAAACTGAGAACACAACTGGGCGCAGCACAGATGGCACATTGGCAAAAGGGATGCCAGGCAGCTCTGTCAGCCTCAAAGCAGCTAACAATCTGCCTATAAAGTAGCTGCTGTTGCCATACCTACGGTGGCTTTCACAGCCTCAAATTGCCTGAATTGCAGCAGTGAGTCAGCAACTAGGTTTGAAGTCTGCCATCTGAATTAAGTCTCCTTAAGTTATGGTGTCAGTGTTGATGAACTGCAGTATTGGGTTGCTAAGTCTAGGTGTAGGGTCACTGTGCACGCATTGGGCTGCTAAGTCCAGGCACAGGGTCACTGTGTGCGCATTGGCCTGCTAAGTCCAGGTGTAGGGTCGCTCTGTGCATATCAGCCTGCTAAGTCCAGGCGTAGGGTTGCTGTGTGCATATTAGCCTGCTAAGTCCAGGCCTGGGGTCTCTGTGTGAATATTAGCCTGCGAAGTCCAGGCCTAGGGTTGCTGTGTGCATATTAGCCTGCTAAGTCCAGGCGTAGGGTCGCTGTGTGCATATTAGCCTGCTAAGTCCAGGCCTAGGGTTGTTGTGTCCATATTAGCCTGCTAAGTCCAGGCCTAGGGTCGCTGTGTGCATATTAGCCTGGTAAGTCCAGGCCTAGGGTCGCTGTGTGCATATTAGCCTGCTCAGTCCAGGCCTAGGGTCGCTGTGTGAATATTAGCCTGCAAAGACCAGGCCTAGGGTCACTGTGTGCATATTAGCCTGCTAAGTCCAGGCCTAGGGCCGCTGTGTGCATATTAGCCTGCTAAGTCCAGGCCTAGGGTCACTGTGTGCATATTAGCCTGCTAAGTCCAGGCCTAGGGTCGCTGTGTGCATATTAGCCTGCTAAGTCCAGGCCTAGGGTCACTGTGTGCATATTAGCCTGCTAAGTCCAGGCCTAGGGTCGCTGTCTGCATATTAGCCTGCTAAATCCGGGCCTAGGGTTGCTGTGTGCATATTAGCCTGCTAAGTCCAGGCCTAGGGTCGCTGTGTGCATATTAGCCTGCTAAGTCCAGGCATGGGGTCACTGTGTGCATATTAGCCTGCTAAGTCCAGGCCTAGGGTCGCTGTCTGCATATTAGCCTGCTAAATCCGGGCCTAGGGTCACTGTGTGCGCATTGGCCTGCTAAGTCCAGGCCTAGGGTCACTGTGTGCATATTAGCCTGCTAAGTCCAGGCCTAGGGTTGCTGTGTCCATATTAGCCTGCTAAGTCCAGGCCTAGGGTCGCTGTGTGCACATTGGCCTGCTCAGTCCAGGCCTAGGGTTGTTGTGTCCATGTTAATCTGCTAAGTCCAGGCCTAGGGTCACTGTGTGCGCATTGGCCTGCTAAGTCCAGGCGTAGGGTCACTGTGTGCGCATTGGCCTGATAAGTCCAGGCGTAGGGTCGCTGTGTGCATATTAGCCTGCTAAGTCCAGGTGTAGGGTCACTGTGTGCATATTAGCCTGCTAAGTCCAGGCCTAGGGTTGCTGTGTGCATATTAGCCTAATAAGTCCAGGCCTAGGGTTGCTGTGTGCATATTA
Organism: Albula glossodonta; assembly: GCA_019788955.1. Taxonomy (NCBI): domain Eukaryota; kingdom Metazoa; phylum Chordata; class Actinopteri; order Albuliformes; family Albulidae; genus Albula; species Albula glossodonta. The sequence continues at coordinate 538,667 of JAFBMS010000030.1, forward strand.
GCCTGCTAAGTCCAGGCCTAGGGTCACTGTGCGTGCATTGGCCTGCTAAGTCCAGGCATGGGGTTGCTGTGTGCATATTAGCCTGCTAAGTCCAGGCCTGGGGTCGCTGTGTGAATATTAGCCTGCGAAGTCCAGGCCTAGGGTTGCTGTGTGCATATTAGCCTGCTAAGTCCAGGCGTAGGGTCGCTGTGTGCATATTAGCCTGCTAAGTCCAGGCCTAGGGTTGTTGTGTCCATATTAGCCTGCTAAGTCCAGGCCTAGGGTCGCTGTGTGCATATTAGCCTGCTAAGTCCAGGCCTAGGGTCGCTGTGTGCATATTAGCCTGCTCAGTCCAGGCCTAGGGTCGCTGTGTGCATATTAGCCTGCAAAGACCAGGCCTAGGGTCACTGTGTGCATATTAGCCTGCTAAGTCCAGGCCTAGGGCCGCTGTGTGCATATTAGCCTGCTAAGTCCAGGCCTAGGGTCACTGTGTGCATATTAGCCTGCTAAGTCCAGGCCTAGGGTCGCTGTGTGCATATTAGCCTGCTAAGTCCAGGCCTAGGGTCACTGTGTGCATATTAGCCTGCTAAGTCCAGGCGTAGGGTCGCTGTGTGTATATTAGCCTGCTCAGTCCAGGCCTAGGGTCGCTGTGTGCATATTAGCCTGCAAAGACCAGGCCTAGGGTCACTGTGTGCATATTAGCCTGCTAAGTCCAGGCCTAGGGCCGCTGTGTGCATATTAACCTGCTAAGTCCAGGCCTAGGGTCACTGTGTGTGCATTGGCCTGCTAAGTCCAGGCATGGGGTTGCTGTGTGCATATTAGCCTGCTAAGTCCAGGCCTGGGGTCGCTGTGTGAATATTAGCCTGCGAAGTCCAGGCCTAGGGTTGCTGTGTGCATATTAGCCTAAGAAGTCCAGGCCTAGGGTTGCTGTGTGCATATTAGCCTGCTAAGTCCAGGCCTAGGGTCACTGTGCGTGCATTGGCCTGCTAAGTCCAGGCATGGGGTTGCTGTGTGTGCATATTAGCCTGCTAAGTCAAGGCGTAGCGTCACTGTGTGCGCATTGGCCTGCTAAGTCCAGGCGTAGGGTCACTGTCTACTCTTGCTGCAAGAACACAAGTAACTGCATGTAACTGCTATTTGGAGACCTCAGAATGACATAATAATGTTGAGACAGTCTCCTTCCAATCACCCTTTTCGGTTCAACAGTGTGTAATATCACAGTGTAGCCCTACATATGAACATGTCCTTCCTATGGCAGGCACAATTAAACGTGAATGTGAAGAGCAGCTTCTGAAGACAGTGACAGATGTTTGATGGTAAGCAGCTAACCTCATACCTGAGGACACAAACATAATTCAATATTTGATGAACAGGGATCCTGGGGAACAAAGAGCCATTGAAGTAGTTAAGGTAAAATTTGAGGTAAAAGATTGAGGAAGATAGTCATATCAGGGAAGAGCAGAGCTCTACTAGTATAAAAACAGATCTGAATACTGAAAACTGGAACACAGTGAGGAATAAGGAGAAGAGCACACATTTATTGATATTTTTCTGTCCTTGAGCACTATTCCTCCTATACAGAGGACACAGTATTGGGTTTTTTGAATGTTTATCAATAGGACATTTTCTAAACTGGTCCCAAGTGAGCTTTGTCACTCAGTGAATATGGAATGAATCATTTATCCATCTTTTTTTAGTGTATTTTTATGAAATAATTACACGTGTGGCTCTGCATGGTGTTCTCTCGTGTATACGTATGAGGTAAAGTTACTGATGATATTAACCTACAGTGCTGAGCTTCACACAGTTAATTTTAGCTCGCAACCTTACCTAAAGATGTCAAGTAACTAGGCTGAGTTGAGACTCTTTCTCCAGCAGGTGGTACAGCTGGATAAAAGAAGACAAGGAGGCTTATGCAGTTAGACATATATATTATTCGGGAAGTGGATGTGAACCGGTTGCATTGGCAAAGCAAAAACTGGCCCAGTTCCACTGAGGAATGTTGGGTTACTTCAGTTGAGATTTATTAATTTGTTCATTTCATTGATCTCTAGTGGCTACTCCTGGCCTGACAGTAACCTGTGTGTGCACGAACCAGCTATATGCTGACTTTGTCATTCCTCCATATGCAATATGTAGTCAGTGGTGCATCAGCAGTGTGTAAAGAAGCACGCCTATGTTTATTGCTCATCTCCAAGTACATGAACTGTGCCAAAATGGAGAAAGTCGTGCTAGGAACATAGAAGTGGCATGGAGTTTGTGTTGGAATTAACGCTTGATTATTAAAGCATGAATTATTTTGTTTATTGATGGTCAACACACATGTGCTTCAAGAATATCAATGTAAAAATCAATATCGTAAGATCGTGCTGTAAGTTTCCTGACGGACTTAAACCACTACAGCATGCATTCACAATTTTACATTCATTTTTCCTAAATCTCCTTCCTTGTCACCATCTTTTGTACATTAACCTTGGAGAAGACAAATAATAGAGGACATCTCAGCGCCTCCGCAATGAATTTATAGGTCATTAGTACCCACTCTATCGATTTGTCTTTGTGGGAGACAAGATGAAGTGTAAGATGTTTTCAATGGTTTTAAATACTAATAGGGCAAGGGGACAGAACCAGGGCAGGTCAGTGCATTGTTCACTGCCAGAATTTGAGCATCTTTGAGCATCATCATTGACTATGAACCATGTGTAGGTTTAGCCTTTATTTGCGTGTTTGTGTGTGTGTGTGTGTGTGTGTGTGTGTGTGTGTGTTTGTGGGGGGGGGGTTTCCATGCTAGTTTATTCAACTTCTGTCTAGCTGAACCAGTGTTTTGGAACAGCAGTCATGTTTACCCCATTGTCTGGAAAAATTCCCCCAAAAATGGCTCCCAGTGTCTGTCTGACTAATTATTCACACCCATTTGCCTGTATAAACCATTGCAATACGACCAACAATTTCCCGCAGTGTAAATAAGAGCTGTATTCTGAGCTGACCTTGGTGGTAAAATGAATAAGAAATGAAAATTTGATAAATACCTAAAAACAAAAGGGTGTTATGGAAAGTTTTACTTACATAACTTTTATATATAAATTTTTATGTATCAGGTTATTTAGCCCGATGTTTCGCTATGTGGGTATGTGTTAATGATTCTCTGAAATTTTCATGAATCAATATATTATTTTAAATGAAGAATCATCTTTCTCAGCAGGATAGTCTTTCCACAATAAGGCCTCGAGCAACTCTCATTTCGATGCAAAATATTCCACTCACCGCCTCCGTGTTTTTATTGTGGCGGATTTTGTTATTGTAACCTTCGTCAGCCAATCACTCTCCCTCTTGGGGCATACTAAATAAACAGCAAAATAAATCAAGGCTTTTTAACACGTAACAGCGATGACCATGTCTATAATTTTTTGCACCGTCGTTAACATGAAAAGCGCGAAAACAAGACAGAAACAGGGCATTAGGAGAAGTAATCTTTCCGAGCAGCCATGCTGAAAATTAAAGTAATATGCCCCCACACTTTAAACACTTCCGAAGGGAGTGCTCAAACCACAGAAGGTCTCGTAGAACTGACGGTTTATCCCCTTATTCAAAATGCATTCTTCGTACCACCACCCTTGCAAATTGAGATCATCATTTTTCTGACAGCAATTTGGTCCATTGTAATTTGAAATCATTCCAATGACTTGATGAGTGACTCAGACATATTGCAGTTCTGTGGAAGACATTCATTTTCCGCTGTATTTATTATGACTGTACAGACACTATTCGGAAGAACTTGGCCTGGATTGAAGGAACAGTTACTGGAAGGGTGGGCCTAATTATAGCGCTGAACTCAGATATGATTTTAAATAAGAATGAAACTGTTAGTTTTAGGCCCTAAAACTAGGGAAATCCTGTCTTACCTTTCTCTAAATTTGGATGAAATCTTAAATATGACTGTGAATGATGTTGACGTCACTCTTGCCCCAGGCATAACTTTTGATACCTACATATCAAAATGCAACTTACCTAGAGAAGTCTTCTTTCATGTACAGAACATGGCTGAAAACAGGTATTTTCTACTGTTGAGGACGCTAAGAAATTGATCCAAGCTTTTGATGCATGTAAGCCAAAGTACTGCAATGCCTCAATTAAAAATGTTCAGCTTGCACAGAATGCTTCGGCTCACTGCAAGTCTACAGCGAAGCACTTTGAACGTATCGCGTCAGTGTTGGCAACACCCTACTGGCGACCCGTTAAGTACAGGGCTTATTTTAAGGTCCTGATCTTGACATTAAAAGCATGGACCTGCACCTGAGTACTCACTAATCTGCTTTGACCCTGTCTGCCCATCAGGATCTTTTATTCTCAAGATGGAGTCGCAGAACTCCTAATCTCTTTCGCAGCTGCTACCCACTGTCTGATCTGAGTTTTGACTACCATTTCCAGGTTGATACCTTTTTCAGGACTGTAATGTCTCACATAGAGAGATTCTCCCAGAAACTGTCAATGACAGGTTTGCGTTTGTGTGGATAAAGACCAGGGCCCATAATACGAGCCTTTTGTGGAACATTTTCGTGCAAAATGCCACATATAAATAAAATTTGAATTGATTTGATAGAAACACGAAAGTACATAAAATGCATTCTTGCACAAACATTCACATAAAATAAACTGCCTCCTTGAACATCAGTTACAACAGAACAGGATGCAAAAAAAGCTTCTGTACTTACTGACTAAATTGTCTAAAAGGTAAATGTAAGGCACAATGAATTGAGGAAGCATCTACAAAGACCTTGACTGAATAGCAATGACTGCATGACATGACTTTGGTCCAATACGATGTAAATGATAGCCCTGTAAAATTTAATTCATAGAACCTCACAGAAGTTTCCGATAGACAAGTACATTTTTTCAGGGATGAAGAGAGATGAGGACTTGTATTTGTGCAATGTTTTCATGGCAGTTTTGCTAAAACATACACGTACATTGTAACATCTATTTGTACAGGAAATAATGCCCAGCACCAAATAAAAATAATCAAAATACACTTTCAAGGGTTTTATCTTTTATATTTTATAACGAAAGAAGATATTCCAAATGACTTGCTTCCTTTTCTATCATTAGAGATACAGTTCGCAATGAAATGCATATTGGAATGTAAATTCTGTTTTAATTTAATTGTGTTTGTCTTTTCATAGACTGTGTTCAGTTGATTGAAACCCAACTATTGTGTGGTTCTTATGATTGGATTGGTGCCAGTATACAGTCACACCGCATACACAATTTCAAAATTCTGATCCCGTTTCAATTTCAGTTATCAGAAATTTGTTGTGCAGATTTTTTTTTTTTTTTCCAACACCCTCACCTAACAATGCAATGAATAAGGAAAATCAACTCAATAACAAGATCCATAAATTTCTCCCAGTACTGCATAACACAGAAGCACATGTTTCCTGCTTATTGTTTTTAGCAAATCACATTTTTTTAAAGAATTTGTATCAGTGTAACTTCAAAGCTGACTTTTTGCACATTTTTGAACTTCAGTGAAGTTACTCAGCTGAAATCAGAAAAAAACCAGGATTAAAGAATGACATATTGTTCCACTGCAGTGTATTTCTAGTTCAGTATTAGCGCCTCTGCCATTCAAAAAAAAAAGAAAAACTTGAAGTTGTTTTAAAAATCATCCCACAGCTCTGTTTTTGACAGGTGCATAGTGCTTGTCTATTCCTGGGGAGCACTGTCTTCGGTTTCGGGATAGAATAATGTTAAAGTGAAAGAAGAGAATAAAATGTGAAGCTGTCTCTTTCTTAAACAAGCATGTGAAGTCCCCAGGGGGCAGCCAAGCAGATCTTATCTGTGTGATTTTTCCAAAGCACCTGAAAATGGGGACAGTGGTTGGATTTGAATAAGCATGGTCTGGTGACAAAACAATAAGGAGGTCCCTTTTTTGCCAAGTTACTCCAACTGCATGTATGATATGGGGCGTTCAGACCAGAGGGGATCAAAGATGTATCTATGCTTGCCTGAAATCAGGTCATGCTGTACCATGCCAAAGTAGAGGCAGCCATCCTACCTGAAACATCCCCAGTCTAATTATGTTGGGGCAAAACATCAATCTATATGAATTTGAATGCTTTCAGTAAGTGGAATCTCATTTGTTCATGCAAAAAGCAAACAATGGCTTTTTCAGTCATGTGACATTTACTCATTAATCATATCAAGATATCCCAATAAACATGTCAAGTGCAAAGTAACACATATCACAGTGGGTGAGATACACTACAAAACAGAAAAAATGTTAAATGAAAAATGACACATTCAGAGTAACTTACAGTTGATTAAACTAACCAGGGGCCCACCCCCCGGAAGTAATGTAGGGTTAATGGTCTTGCTGAAGGGCCAAGGAGCTGCTGTTCATATCATGGCTTGACTGGGGTTTGAACCTCCGACCTTGGTTGATGTGCATTCGTACATGTAGTTACATTTGGAATATGCCGTCTCCTTGCCCCAAGATTCAGGGTGAGACTGTAACGGATTGGCTAAGGACCGCGGTCGTGCCGGATCTCTGGATTCAGAGGGTCTCTCAGCAAAGCTGTCACCCTCGGACGCTGCGTGCGAGGTGTACCTGGCTCTTACGCTCCTAGATCAAAAGACTCAACCCCGCCACCGGTCGAGCCAGCGGGTATCCAAATCCGCAGTCTCCAGCAGAGTCCTGGAGCAAGGCCTCACTCCTGCGTGTGATCCTGCAGGCTGGGTTCCTGTGTTTTGCATGCCTTCTTTCTTTGATGTTTATCTCTGGTCAGCTGAGGCACTGGAAGGAGGTTGAATCAGTGCACCTGTTAGGTTGAGGTCTCCGGTGTCAGATTACATGAACTGTGTTGGGGGCCCAGCGTATGCTGAACCAGCCAGACATTGCAAAATGAAGCAAAACCATGAGATTTAAAATTTGGGCCCTGTACCATACACAACAACAATGGAAGAGGAGATGTATATAATGAGCAAGGCCCCCAAGTTATTCAAAAGCTTAAACCCATAAACATAAACCTGGCCCCATGAGCATAATTTCAATCTTCAGCAATGTTCCGAACTGAGTATGACAAAGAAACTCGGGATCTTTGAACATATAGGGTTGAAAAGTGGAAATACTCTTCTACTTTTATGAAGACTTCTTATCACTGATTGTCAATATAACAGCTTTATCCTCTTCATTTTAAATTGTATTACTTTATACATTTTAAATATCAACATGGCATTCTCTACAGTAATCAGTGTGCTTTCATTTTTTCCCACATTTATAATCCGTTTTCCCTTCCTTTTTAATTTCAGTTTTGGACACTTATGTATGAATCTTGGAAACGTATTCAAAAAACAATGTCAAAAATAGTTACTCAGTAGATGGTACACTAAACAGATTCATTAAAGTGCTAGATATGATAGGGATGACTGGTTGCATATTTTTTTGAACATTTTATTTTAGACAGCTTTTCGGTGTAATTTGGCACACCTTGTAGTACGATGATCAAACCCAGCATTTCACACTTAGTAAGTGTGAAATACAATTCCGAGGAGTCATGTAGCATTTGATTTAGGCCTTCGTGTTGTGAGGGCAACTCATAATCATGCAAAAACACTTATTTATGCATTTATATGCCATATTCCTCTCAGGAGGGGAAGGCGGTTTCTTATCAGAAATAAACAGAATCCGTTTAGGAAGACGGTCAATGTCTATGAAAATTAGAGTGAGCTCAAATCAAACAAATTAAATCAGGCACGCTTTTCAGAAAATATTTGGAATTTCTCTAATTGATAATACTTTTAACTCCTGGATTTTTTGTATTAAAAGGGATTTTGATTATGAATGCAAGTTGGGAAAATCCAGTTTTTCTGATGCCATTTTTATATCGTCAGCTCCGTGCTCACCAGTAATTTCTAATTGGTGTTACCATAAGATTTTTATTTCCAGTAATTCCAATGCCAAGAATGAGAAAGTTAAAATCTCACAGGTTGTAGCTGTATATGCATCTTTTGGTTTCATTACGTTGATGAAAAGAACTATTTTGAAGTATTTTTCTTTTTTTCTTGACGATTTTGATTAAATGCCAGCTCACTTTTTTATTTCATGGTCTTAATGTTTTTTAAAAGTTAATTGGTGGTGTGGTAACTTTAGGTTAGGCTATAGCGAAAATGTCCCTTGTGCGACAGAGTGCGACTCAAAAATAATAAATGGGGCACAGTCCATGACAGGAAGTGGACTTGATGTCCATCCTTATTCTTAGCACAGCCACCCATCACAGCTTTCACTACCTGCCTTAGTGAAGGGCCTTGTACCTATTTTTTAAGGTTTTTTTCAAGGTGCTTATATAAAAATTGTGAGGGTGATGATGATGATGCTGCTGATGAAAATTATTGTTATGGATGGCTGTGGATGGAAACTGGTTTTCTATTACAGAAATACATTTCTGATTTTGCGCTGAGGCTTTTGGAAGGATACCAAAGGTATATGGGCATGCCTGTATATATTGATAGAAGTCAGCAATTTGTGTGTTTTATTTAAGCTTATTTAAGAGCTCCCCCAATGTGGAACATTTATTTTCTTTATTTGCAAAAGGACCCTAAATCACGATGATTTTTAAGCCCAAGCATGGGAACTTTGTGTTGAGATTCTATTCATGCAAGATATTTATTCCTGAATAGACTGTTGTCTCTTGTCTTCTTTTAGAACTTTCCCCTCCCGTACATCTCTAAATGCTGTGGTTATTTAGGTTTTGTTACTTCCCACTCACTCTTAATGAGAAGTGGAAACGTTCCTATTACGTGAGGGATGAAAATTTTAAACTCGTCCGTGACTGTCTTGAAGATGACTGAAGCACAGAACGTTTGAAACTGAGTGATAAGGAGAGAGTGAAAGGTTGTATATCATAAGGTCATAGTCTAAGAAGATTATACTCACAGAAAACGCTGCAGTGTAAAAGTAGAATGATTGGTTGTATTTCATGGAAATAAGCACACCTACCTTTTCTCTGTCCTGTGTTTTTTTGGACCAATGAGTACTGATAATGTAGGAGCCTCAGCAGTGGGCAGGGTGTTCTCCTATGGGATGCAAACACAGCAGTAGGGGGGCAACCGTGTCAATTCCCAAGAGACGGAGGCCCTGTTCGGAATACACGTTTGAGGAAATCAGCAGTGTACATGTGACTGAAGGAAAATGTGTACCGTGGTTCCACACAGTCCATTAGCATAATCATAGGGGTTTTGTTATTTGCACTTATTTCTACGTATGATGTGCTGTGCTTAATGCACCACTGCTGTGTTGATTTCTCCATTTCTTGGAAATTCAACCTTAAAGCTTAAGCCTATGGTGTAGATTGAAAAAAAAATATATACATATGTATATGTATAATTATAAAATTTATAAATAACATTGTTTGGAAATGTATTCCTTGATTGCTTGCTACACATACTTTTACCTACAAAAGAGTATTTCCTCTATGGATATCTTCTTAGATGTTCATTTGAAATTGGAAGATTGTATCAAGTAGATGCTTTTGTCTTTGGCAAGTAGATACCATAAGCTATTATTGACACTGATCTAAACCAGATTGTCTTTGGAGAGTACAGATCTTTTGCCTGCTCAAACCAGTCAGTGATCAGCAGCTGGCTTTATCTCCCTCCCCCAATGCTATCCTGCATGGGTCATGGGTAATTATTAAGGTCCCCTGCAATTTCGACTGGAAAAACAATCAATTGTCAGCATGATTCAAAAACATCTGTCTTAACGTTCCAAAACATGCAACACATTTGTATATGCAACCTGTGACACGTAATTCCGTTCAACACTACTCTTGGGGGGGGGGAGAGAGAGGGAGAGAGAGAGGTCAGACAGAGAGATATGAGCGGGTTAGACTTTAATCAAAGCCAAGGACAAAAGCAGCTCAGCGATTTATTAAATAAGGGCTGGTTGTGATATCGAGGTCACGGAGGGTGTGCGAACACAACAAACTCGTTCCTTTGCTCCAATTATTTATGTGGTGAGACATAGCTAGCTACTTCTGGCAGAATATTTCATCAAAACCAACAGGGGTAAATAAACTTGCCCTTGGTTTTCTTTTTGGAACTGTGAAGGGTTAAAATCACATGTTTTTGCTTGAGTGTATGTGTGCTCGTGTCGGTATGTGCGAGTCACTGAAGACATTCACCCAGACTCCATAACCTTGACATGTTAGAGTTATGATCGTTTCTCCTGCTTTCTTGCTGTTTCACAGAATATTTTAGTATCCGAGTCATAAATTCTACACTTATGTTGGGGCCATGCATTGCATTCCAAGGGAGATGGAGACCAAATGGTTGTCCAATGTAATCTCATAATCTACACACTACATCACTTGAAAAAATAAATAAAAAATGAGGAAAGAGAGTTGAGAGTTATATCCAGTTCTTAGCTACCTAGTGTAAGATTTAGCAACATGGAAACCAACCTCTTAAATCTCATGGGTCAGCCACTACTTTCTCTCTCCCTCCGAAAGCACTCAAATAGGGTGGCTGTTCTAAATCTTTTATGGAATCATTTCTCTTGTCCCCATTTCCAACCATTATGGCCACCATTTTAAGGTACCAAATTAAGCTACCTTAGGTAACCACCTCCAAGCAGTCACCTTCCATAGACCCGAGGGGGGGGTTGTACATGCATAACTCTTCCATTTATTTTTTTTACATCACAGATGCAACACCAATCACATTTATTACACAGGTGATACACCATTAGAGAGACACAAGACTGAGGATCCCACGCAGACTAACCCCTACCCTCCCCAGAATATTTGTCCCCAATGTTGCCTATGGACCTTGTGCCATAGCTGGTAATGGCACATGGCACAGCTGCCATACCCACATCCATACATCCATGCCCCCTCCTGGGGCAGAAGCTGTGCTGTCACTCATCAGGGTTAAGGCCAGACTATAAGCATATTTGTAACATGAATACGATGGGTACCTCCTGCAAAATACACATTCAGAGACCAATATGTTTCTGTATTGAGGGCCTTTTTTAGTCATAGGTTTTTTTTATTATTATTTTTAATTTTCCTTTCAATAGGTATCAGGCTACTTAAAATGGAAAGGATTCTTTTTAGCCATATTCACTTTTTGCAGCATGTTGGTCTTTGTCCCAATTGTACTGTCGATGCGACAGTATCCCTTGCTGCAGACATGACCATTAGTCAAGCCAAAACAAAGACATTTTTCACTGTGACTTCCTGTTCAACTTCCCGAAACTACTTGCTCCCATAATTCATTTCTTTGTCTCCTGCGCACAGCGCTGAAACAAAATACATGCATTGCAGTCTGGGGAAAAGGAGACAGCGGGGAAAATGGAAATGATGGGTCACTGCTCGTCCTGTGTAAAGAACGGAAATATTGATGATGCCGGCCGTGATGTAAATCACAGGGAAATCAAATGTACGTGGCATGAGGCCACAGGGAATTTGATGCAGAGAAGGTGTATGTAGGACACACGTTCAAATCTGTGCGTCTTCCCAAGGTAGGAATTCGTGTGGCTCCAAGGTTGCCAGTAATTGTGGAGTCGACTGTATCTGCGCACGACTTCATATCGGCACACTGGACACTTGCACAGCTCTGATCCCGACTGCTTTTTCTACCTGCAAGAAGCAATTTATTCTCTCGCAGTTCAGTATTTGTTTTGTTTTGCAGAATTGGATTATTGGGTTTCACCTGTCAAATGTATGAGGAGCCCTGCCAAAGGCGAACAAAAAAGTATCTACTCAACAATGTCATGTTCTAGCAGGTGCTTATGGGAAACTGGTCCCTGTGGAGGCACGCCGACAAAGGAGGCAGAGATAGGAGCTGTGACAAAAAGAAAGATAAAACGACAATAATTCAAAGGCACTGAGACAAGAAAAATGTGCATGATAAATTCATATTCTCAGATGGGACACAATAGTGATAATTCAAAGCCCTGCTTCTTTGGCTGCACCATACTTTAATTGTCCATGATGCTCTCATTGTGCCGTAGAGGCACAGCCTAAGACTCCCAATTTTACATTGTTGGATAGCGCAATATTTAAGTCTGGATGCAGGAATAAGACTGTGTGCTCTACATCTAAATATTCATGTCCATATTTGTATAACTAAAGCCGATCAGTTTTCCTGGGTTGTAATGTACCATGTGTATTGGACTGTGTAATCAAAGAGGTGTCAGTCCCAGTCGATGTATGTGTCCAGGGGTGTTTTATTTTTAGCCCGAGGGCATGTAATTCTGGTGTCTTGGAAGGCAGCCAGAACTTTGAATTAACTTGTTGTAATTCACCCTGCTAGACTGGGCAAAAAGAATTAGTCATGGCTTTTACTTTGGGATTTTTATCCACCGGGTCTTCAGTGAATCCCTACATCATTAGTCAGATCACTTAATATCCTCAAAAGGCACCGGGTCTCCGATTTCCCTTCCAGAGCATTATATTTTTTGCATCACCCTTGGTCTCAATGATAATATGCAATATGTGCAACAAACCGAAGGAATCCCTCATATTTTTTGGACTTGCCACACTTCAGTGGTGCTAATGGCATATTATTGAGAAATATATCCCTTTCTGTTGTACACTGACAATAATTCATTACCTGCCTCCCACCCCCACCCTCATTCCGTAGCTGCTATGAAGTGTGACCTGTTCTAGCTGCTATTGCAGACTGTGCTAAAGGCAATTACACTGGCTAATTGCCTGCATTACTTTAGTAGCTGCTGGTCAGCTGTAAACGTAGGCTTTATAAATCCAACCTCTAAGTCTTTTCTGTAACCTCTTGTGTAAAGACACGCGTCTATCAGCTTCGGCGGGGCAAAAGCCTTTTTCTTTTCCATGGGACTTCATAAACCACCATATCTGCTGTGATTGCTCAGACAGCAATTGTCACCTCTGGCTTTGGTACATTTCATGGTGGGTGTATGATATTTGGTATACTTTTCACGATTTAATTTGTTAGAACCCTACTCTTTATGAACAATGAGATCATGTAGGTGAGCGTCAAATGTAGGAATGGGTTACCTGACGTTCTAAAGGATAATCTCAACCTTTCTTTTTGGAAACCATCATGTCACATGGCTTTATAATGGTAAAGTCCTCTTTTGTAGTCAGGTTTAGTGGTGTACAGGTAATTGCTAAGGTAAGTCATTATGCCAATCCATCATGGATATAAAAAAAAATAATAATAATTGCTGCCTTTTTGGGTTCAAACGCTCATTGTGAAGCTCAGGAACGCTTTCATTATACCACAAGGGATCACTGCTAACTGAGTGAAATTACAGTTTGACAAGTTCTGTACCTATTTCCTTGTGCAACTTTGAAAAGGTACGTTCAAAGATAACTCAAAAGTTCAAACATACTTCTGAAACAGCGGCCTTTCATACAGTCTCTGGTTTACTTTCCCCCTCTTTTTTTTGTCGTTTTCCAAAAAGCAGAGGGTTAAGACCATGCTTTGTCTCAGGACACAACACTCACTCAAGGCTTTCCAGCCTCAAGGGGGCGCCGTACCATCTGTGTAAACGGTGATGCAACTTTCCTCACTCAACAATTGTATCATCATTAAAAAAAAAAAAAGAAACAATCCACTGGTTTGAATACTCGCTCACCAGTTGTTTCCATGGGAACTCATTCCAAAAAAGGGGAAACCTTTGAAAATCCCGTCCCCAAGTGTAGCTGACAAAAGTTAACAACTGTGCTTGATGATCAACATCTGTTGACTCCTCGAGCTGGATCGAAAATGGTTCACGAGGGGGCAGTCTTTTGATAAGCTGCCATTGAGTATCAATTGGAAGCTCATTAATTTTCTTGTTTACCGCGCACATCATTAGACGTCGATTGCCTTTCATGTTGCTTACAGCGCCTGCTTGAACGGGTAATTCACACAATGCTTTTTTTTTTTTTTTGCTACTCTTTTCAACTCCAGTGGAATGGGGATTCCTGAAGTCAACGACTCCAGCACACTATTAGCAATGACTCTTTCGCTTTTTCTCTACGGGATCGTTGTAAAAACTGTTCATTAGACTTAACTGCCAGCCACTCTGCTTTCATCTTCCTTGAAGAATTCAGTGAATTCATGCTTATGTTCTGATTGTTTGGAGTTTTTATATGTGTAAACATTCTCAGCACCTTTTTTGAAACCAGACAGTCTCTGCACAGTGTCCGTCTTGGAATTTGTGATCTGATGTGATTATTGCAACAATTTATGGTTTATTGTTTGTGTTTATCTATGTTTTCACAAGTTTCTTGCTCCATGAAATCTAGTTTCATATTGGACTATCTCTATTTAATTAAGCCTATCAGTTTAATCTTGTTTCTTTTACTGATGCACACTGCGGTGATTGTACAGATGTAGCCAGTTGCATTTTATCAAGCTAAAGTAGGTCATTCTGCAGCAGAACATGGTGCAAGACGTTAGGCCACACCAGGCTGTCAAAAAGCCGATGTAATGCTCTTTAGCATCCATGGAGGGAATCCAAGATCTGCTCATTAACTTCACTCCATGATCGTATTACTTTTTTTTTTCTTTCTTTTTTCAAAGCACACATTTTTGAAAAAAATATCTCATGGATTTATATCATGTAAAAAGAGTTACAGTTGCATGTATACAGTGAATTAGACTGGAAATATGTGTCATCATGCCGTGCCTTTATTTAATAACTTGTAATAAATTAGGTCAGTCTCATTAATCTTTTTTTGCAAGGAAAGCAGTGCCAAATCAGCAAGAATGCAGCAGGGAAGATTCAGCCATCGATGGAAAAATTGTCGTGGCAAATGCACAAATACAGATAAAACACATGCAGAAAACCACACACAAGTAAGTTTCATATTCAAAGAAAAAAGAACAGGAGTCCTCCAGCTCACCGGAAGTAAGTCTATTTGTCGTGCAGAAGATAGCGAATTCTAAAGCCAAACAACTGTGTCACTGAGAAATTCAGTTTTGCCGATTGTGTGTTCTATTCAGTGGAAAGACATCATGGAAATCACATCTTTCCCAAATTAAAAGTCAAGTTGTGGGACACAGAAATGTTTGCAGTCACTGAAGCGTGCATTGCATTTCCCACAATGCAACAGGAAATGGCTGGTGAGTTACAGAGAGAGCTATCCTTTTTCATCTTTTAAAAACAGGGCATGGCAGTGAATGTGGTTGTTGGTCTACAGGGATGACCAGTCCAAGATCTCACAGAGAACAGACTGCTATTCTAGGCATATCATCTTGGTAGAAAAACAAGGTGAAGTGTGGAGACTGTGTTTGGGTTTTTATTTTTTTATATCTTAAAGATAGGGTGCAGGTATAGATTATCTGTATAATCTAGAAAGGTGGTTGAAACTACCTGTTTACTTTGCCTCAGCCGATAAGGAGTTTTGGAAAATTGGTGCAATGCTGAAAAAATGATTCCAGCTGCTTACATGCAATGCAAAATGATCATTTATTTTGATATGAAAAAAGTAGTTATATCTCGCATAAAAAATGATGACGACTTGAACCTGGATACGTATGTAGAATTTGAGATGTAAAATATAGTTTGACAATTTATCTTCCTAAAATGGATCTATACATTGTATTCAATGCCCTTCTGTTTGAGTGTTGATCAACATATTGTACATGAAGAAGTGTAGAAGTGTTTCTGAAATATATTTTGACTCTACCAAAAACTAATTTATGATGATAAATTGTTCAGACCATTAATAGATTACTGCATACTTTCTTTATGCCAGTCCACACCCACAGATCATCCTTCTTCCTCTCATTAGTAAAATGCAATTAAACCAACACAATTGTGCCCACACAAAAGTATACATTACAAAATTAATTATTCGCATATCCCCATATTTGTTTTAATGAAATCTTGTGGACCCAAGGTAGTATTTTTGGACTCCTCAAATCAAAGTAGAACACACTACCTTTTCTCAGCCAAGAAACTAAATGCAGTAATACTGAAAATAAATTTAAGCATGATTTTGACAGGTGAAAAAGAGATATAACAACTTCAAACAGAGTTGGATAGCGGTGGGATATTTGTATTCTGAAGCAGCACGGTTCAATATCATATATAAAATTTGATTTGTCATGCAGTTTGAGACCAGTAACCGAGTTAAAAATTAAAAAATTATGTGTAAACATGAAATTATGTGCAGATCCAGTGGTATAGGCAGCCAATTTTAAAACTAATTTACACCAAACAAACCATGTAAGATGCTTAACTTAATATATTTTTCTGTCTTTTTTTTGCGTAGGAAAGATAAATTAATATACACGTTTTGCCCTCGAAGATGCACCGGCAGGCATTCAGTTTGTATCCTGAGTACAGGGTACATTTAAGATGGCTCTCAGGTCTTAGGTAGTGTATTGAGAGTTACTGTTTCAGTAGACTGGACAGGAGCTGCAGGTCTGTTCCTGGGGATTTTCTGTCAAAGAGAGGATTTCTGTTTCAGTATTTTTACACACCTTCAGTGGCCTGTTCTCTGGATGATTTTGAGTCCTGTGTCAGGCTGAAATGTCAGAAGGAGTCTCCAAACAGCTCATTTAGCGCCCACCATGTTCCTCCAAGTTCCTACGAGGGCCATTGCAGAGCATGGAGAAGTTTTACTATGAGCTAGCTTAATGACGGCAGCGGTTTTGTCCACCTGTGCAATTCAAACTAACACTTATGTATTTCTTACTGGTTGATCACTTCAGCAATTTGAGATGTGTGATTACAGGAGTACTGCAATTTCTCACATTCAAAGCTCGAGTGACATCCTGAGATTATAATCTAAACTGAAATGGAATTGATTCTTTCCCTGGTTCCAACATAACTATATTTTTTTAGTCATGTACAATCATAACTGTAGGGTTGTTCCATGACTGTGAGATCCTCCATCATTTCTGAGAGGCAGAGAGGAGAGTGTGTATCCTCTGAAACCATACTACGAAGCTCCTGCTGCATTCATTTTTGGAACAGCTGATTAGTTAAAATCAGATTTCTATTTACTGTTTGCTAGAGGGGGTCACAATTAAGAATATTCAGGGTGTGAGAAACGCCAGGTACAGCTTGTCAAAGAAATGTAACCTTAAACACCCTGGTCTCTTGATAGTGTTTAATCAGTGCTGTAGATACCAACAAACCAAATTCATTAAGACAGAAATACACAGCTTCAAGATAGATGGGAGATTGATGGTTTTTTTTTTGTTTTCTTTGCCAGATGTTGCTAGTATATGTTGTGGTGTTTGATGGGGAGTGTCAGCACGGTGGGACGGCAGAAAAAGGCCAAAGGCACCAGAGTGTGGAGGCGAAGGGCTTCCAGACCGTTTTTAAAAAGCAGCTCAAGATTAAGAGTACAGCAAAACGAGCCACACAATGCTCGCTGATTTCTTGCTCAGAAGCAAAAATCACAGAGAAAATACTGGTTAGCTTGTGGGAACGAGGCAAACTGGGGCAGCAGGAAAGCTTCATAGCCTGGTACTGGCCCTTGTCCGTCTTAGCAGGAGTCTGTGGAAATAAACAGAGACAGTTAGTCATGCCCGAGAGTGGAGGTTGCAGTTCTCCCCGAGAGTGGGAACACCGTGGCTTTTGACTGTTGGAAATCAACCCGGAGTGGCGGCAGCTGGGCTTAATGGCGATGTTGCTCAGGTATGTGTCGTTGAGGACGTTCCTTCTGCCAGCGCCGCTCTCCGGGGTCCTGACGCTCTGGCTGCATGCCCGCCGCTGTCCAGGGTTCTGACTGGGCTTCACCAGTGGTGGTTTGGGATGGCTGCTGCGGATGGGGTGGCACTGTGTGTGGGTCCCTCCCTTCGCCCACTGCAATATATTTTGGGTCTAGACAGAATATCAACACATTTTTCAGCAGAGACAAGTGCTTTCATCTTACTGCAATGGTTTTCATCAATAATTCAATTCATGTAAATGCACATGGACAGTTGTTTACTCCCTGAATCCTTTACATGTGCACTGTCACCAGGGGCACCATATGGGGGGGGGGAAAGTTAGGATGAATCTAAGGGCCTGCAACTGACAGGGGCCCTAAAAAATTATGAGAACATTCGGAATTTGTTTTCCACTCTGAAATTATTTACCTGTCATCAGTAATCTCATTTCTTTGACAATGTCCAACTTAAGCTAACAATTTCTTTTTATTTTCTTACTTTTGGCAAAAAGTAAACATCCAGAGAGCCTCTGTATTGCCCCCCCACCCTGCCCCGATCAGAGGGTGGTGAGGCTCAATGTGATATCTTCTCAGATGGCCTGAAATCCCTAGTGGGGCCCCTGACTGTCATTGACCAGTGTTTTGGACCCAAAAGCTGTCTGGTGTGCCCCCCCCCCCCCCCCCACCACTCCCTCACTCCCTTTGCCCCTCCAAACAGACACCTTGTTCATTGACAGCCCTGCTGTGCAACCTTTTCCCCCAGCATGCCCCTGATTCAGGTAGCAACAATCCCTCAATTACGTCCACATTTAAGATGCAACCACGATCACATATTGCCGTTTGAGAAACTCTGAGTCGACGTATGATCACATCATGAACCTGCAGACACCCAGCTGGCCAGGAGAGGGCGCTTGAGAGTAATGAGAATGAGCATTTTTCACCATCTTGTAAGCCCACTATGTTGTAATTGGATGACAGAGTCATGTCACACAAGTCACATAAGATCAGTCCCATGAGGCCACAATCAACTGGTCAGGGAGCTGAAAGAAGGCTGTTGCCTAGCCAACGTGGCCTTCTGACCATGCGTTTGAGACTCAAGCACACAGCTGTGGGACCGGCATTGCTTTATAAATATGATCTTTTACTCATAGAGCTATCTGAGTGACCCTCTTTAGTCATTCAGGCCCAAAGAACCCAACTGATGCTGTACAGTTTTCAAGAATCAGATGATAGTCCCCTCTCACACAGTAAGCATCTCAAATAGAGCCGTAACACTTTTAAAATGAACAGGTTGCACCGATGTTAATCTACTTAACCCTCATGTTTTGCAGATATTTTCTCTCCTGTCTCTCTGGGGTCTCCTATATGAGGTTGAATTAATATTGGCAAATATGTTAAATTGAGATAAATTGTAGCATTGGGACTTTCCACGTGGATTTTTTGAGCAGATTAAGATTACTGCGTTTTCAGTTTATTATCTCTCTGCTTTAAATCACTGCGAATCCGGTATGGTGTTGTACAGTGAGCAGGTAAAGTCTGGGTTTTACAGTGTACCTCTTTCAGCATTGAATGCCATGCTTATGTAACAAGCACAATATGAAGGTGCACAGAATTGAATTTTTCTTCTCTTTTTTTGTCTACCCACACAAGAGCAATTCAGCCAGTTGCTACAAGTATATATTGGGTCCAGACAGAGTGTCGACGCTTTTTTCAGCAGAGACAAGTGCTTTCATCTCACTGCCATGGCTTTTCTTCTTGAAATCAATTAATGCTAATTCACATGGATGACACAAATTGAAAGCTGTTTCTTCCCCCTTTTCTTTTACATGTGTACTGTCAACTACAGAAATGGTATTTGCTCATTATGAAGGTTGCAAATTTTACAATGGAGAACCTGAAGTCAACATAAGAATATAGAGCATGAATTAGTGAAAATGACTATGCACAAACATGCTGGACTTAGAAGGGATTGTGCCAACCTTGTCACTTTTTCTAATGCTGCTGTAGAAAGTCGATTCTCGCCCCTTTCCCCTCCTAAATTGATCTACGCAACATTATCACCCCAAATAGTGCCTTCTTATGCAACTCTAACATAGGAAGGTACTGTTGAAATGGAACTACTCTTGGATTGGATTCCATTTCTGTGTTTGTGCTTCTTTACAGACTGAGCATGAGGAGAGGGCAGCCTGAAAGATAAAATCATCAACCCCGCTCCATGCAAACACCTCTGAACACAGTACAGAATTAACACATCGAAAGTCAATTGCAAACATTTTGTCCATTTTTCTTAACCATTTTTCTCAGTTATTTAATAAAACATAAAGACTTCGTCAGGCTGCCCCCTCTCCAGCACGGCATCGATTCGGCAGTCAAGGAGCGAAAGCTAGCGCTCAGCACCCCTGCCCTGCTTACCCCGACCTGTCTGCCCTGAGTCAACAGACACTCTGCGAGGGGTCAGCAGAGCCACTCGGCAGTGTCAGCGAACGGGGAGCCCCCAGGGTGGATGGTCGTGTTTAGGTCAAGCTGTATAATGTCTCTGATCCACTGCCTCGCACTAATAGATTTAAATCAGGCCCAGTTCCCTCGTGTTAACAGTGCAGTTTCACTCCTGGGTACCAATTAAATATTCTGCCCCAGTCAGTGCTATTTATAGCCTTTTGACTCAACAAAAACAAAATGCTACCCAATTAGAATAGACTGTATAAGGAAGTACAAACATGATTTACCATTATTTATTTTCCGTGTATAAAGTCGATTTAAAACAAGTGCGGCATTTTGCCCTCTGAGCAAATTCTTGTGCTGTGTTAAAAAAAAAAAAAAATGTGGGTTGATTCTATCTGGAATACGCATGTATTCATATATTCACCTATGAATGAATGTTATTCATACATATGTGTACAAATTAAGTACATGTATATATGATGTTCTGTTGTGTTCAGTTGTAGTTTATTTCACAGTTGAATGACTTGATTTGTTGGCGAGGTAATGGTGCATCTGTCTCATCACAATGATCTCCAGTGACTCCTCTGGCCAGTCACCTGCTTGTGAGAATTCTGCAGCGCTCTCATCCGGTCGCTGTGAAAGCACAGTTGCTTGATTTCAGACAGAAAAAGAAGCAGTTTTTGAGCTCTATTTTTGTCTTAAGCAGAATGGGCTGTTCATGTTTGTGGTTCACCTTCTTGCTGAAGGCCCATGCAAATTTAATGCCAATGGTTTATGCCTCGGTCTCACTCTCACACATTCGGCATATTTACAATGAATGTTTCATGTGCGTCTCGCTCATTTAGCCAAATGGAACGCAGCAGAACTGAGGAAAATGGCACCCAAAACTACAAGAGGCTCTTCTGACTTTCCAGGACACTCATACACATTCCAGTCATGTTCCATGCCTCTGTCTCGGAATATTTATTTTCATGGGCAGGAACTGGAGTAGAAATCAGATAGACCAAAAGTGAAAGAAATCACTGTATAATGTATGCAGAAAGCTTCTCTGTATGTCATTCGGTTAAAGGCCAGAGCGTCGGCATTTTTAAATATGATGCAGATGTACTTTTGTGAAGTGCACCCATTTATTCTAGCCTTGAACTAAAAATACAGGATCTCTGCAGCTCCATGCAGCATGATTAAATAATGTTGTACAAATCCCATCAAAAAGGCTAAATAAACATTTGCCTGCGGTGTTAATTAATATTGTTATTTTTTTATTTTTAAAAATGGTCTTTAATTTCCGGTGTGATAACTGGATTGTTGAAAGCACTTTTGGTGAAGCGTCGTTTTCCTCCTCGTATGATTTAAGACAAGTGTATTGGGTGACTTTGTTCTGTCACCTCTTCTAATGGAAAAGCATAAACATGTTGTGACATTTACGCTGCAATCACTGAGGTGCAACAAGCACAAACGAGACAGCTCGCTCCCAGAGCGCGTGTAGCATTTAACCCCGGCCAAGTTGTTTGTTTTGTGTAAACTCTGCTTACACTTAGCCATGCTGTGTACACCAGAAATTATTTACATGGGGCTATTTTTTGCCATACGTATGTGTTGAATGACCTTGCATAGGAGGAGGTTATCTGTCACTTGAATGCATCGAAATCAATACAGACATAAGAGATAAGAATATCAATGCACATGTTTCTATGGAGTTGACTATGGGTCACAAATGCAAGGAAAATGGGAACATAATTCAAATATTAATGACAATGAACAAGCTAAGCCTGCAAAATGTCCTTGTTGGTCCTATTTAATGACTTGTGTTTTCATAAATGACATCATAAATGTCATAAATGCAATTGCATTGGAACCTGGGATGAATTGCTGGTCTAGAATGTGAGAAAGGACCAGTAAATGAAACTGCATCCTGTTGAATTTGTCACACTGAGAGAGAAATGGCATATTTTTGCAGCTTTTGTTTTTGAGCCTTGTGTCTCCTTCCATGACTAGTTTCTCATTCCCAGTAAAACTTGTTTTAGCAATGCATAAGTGGATGATTGGTGATATATGAAAAGTACATGCAGCATGTATCATGAGTATTCAAAGCATTCATTCAAGAATAAAACCATACAGAAGTGTACTACAGTGGTTAGGTAGCTGAGTTCATTTTTAATCAGGTTCGTCAGGTTACTGACCAAAATTACTTGGATAAATATTGAGCTGAGTAAATGGACAGTATGCATTGATCTGTATAGCTCTGGACAAAAACATCTACTAAATCTGCAATGCAAAGGATATAAGGTGAACTTTGCCGTTCCTGCAGAATACCCGGAGCAAATTCAGTTGAGCTTGTGTTTGCTGAGCTTGTGTGGTAAAAGATGATTTCGGCAACCCAAAATAAGATGACAACAGATAAAAGATATAACCGATGAAAATGAGATCGTTTCCATGTGTTAAGCAATCATATTTGATTATATCAATATTTTTTAAGGTTTTTTCTCATATCTATATGTGTATGTGACTGTGGTTTTTCATACAACTTGAAAATGCACGACTTGAATGCATTTGTCAACAGCCCTGGAGGTCAGGTTTTTTTGTTCCTGCCTGCTGAAAATTGAATCTGTAAAAGTTGGATCAGAGCTGCACTCCTAGTCCAACAACGCTGGTGCTCCAGTGTGTTCAGGGCCCAGCAGCCCTTGATCATTCCTCCCTCCTCTTCTGTCCCATCTCTCAGTCTGTCTGCCTGGGAGCAGTAATTGAAGTTCTCTGCTGTGGATTAGTTCCTCAGTGCATTTAAAACGACTGTGCGATCGACACCCAGCAGCAAACCCCCCCCCCCCCCCCCCCCCCTTCTGATTGTTCCCGCATCCCTGCTCCAGAATGAGGCCCCCGGACTGTCATGCGTTTCCTAGCGGACTTCCTCATTTGCATTAACCATTTACATGCTTTAATATTCAAAGCCCGGTTGTGCTGCAATGAAGATGACATTGAATATGCACAGGGGCCTGCCGTTCTGACGGCAGCGAGTGGGGGGGGGGGGGGGGTACCAGCAATATTTGCTGTTGGGCCACTGCCGACAGCCACCCATTGGACAGTCAGAGAAGCACAGAAGTGGGTAGAGTTGGTGATGTTGGAGTGGTGGGGGAGGTCGCTTCTCATCCCTGGGGAAATCTGTGCGCAGAAGGTGGATTGCGACTCTGGCACCGTCACCGTTGGAGAGCTTCCGAGAGCTCCCGAGCTGCTTCCGCTCTCTCCTTCAGGCCTTTTCCAGTCCTTGCTGCCAGGGATTAACCCACAAGGGATAGACATCCTCAAAGCAAAGACTTCATGCCAAAACACTGTCAGCAGATTAGGGATGTCTGCTTGAATGAGGGGGACAAAGTTCAGACATGGGCCATGACCAAAATCAATACCCCTAAAGCCCAGGGTCAAGGAAATGGACACGCCGTGCCCCCTAGGCTGAGGGGGCAACATAACACACATTTAAAACTAGGTGATTCAAATCAGTCATCAAAATCAAAACCATTCACTGATTATGGGGGAAAAATGGTGATTTCAAGTTAAGAGTTTCGTTATTGTGGTTTTCTTTGCATGCTGGTCCACAGACTTATTTACAAACCACAGAAAGAGCAAAATAACATTGTTGTTAAACAGGTGGGTGTGTGTTGGTATAACAAGGCAAACTACAGGCTTACAGCATGTTTGTAGGTGTACCATAGAAAGAAAAATAATTTTAATTACTACTTATGGCAGCTGATTAAACAGCATATGCATGCAGCCTGGTGTGCTCTGGGATAACTAATGATTTGAAAATTCAAGAAGAATGTCAGGGATGTGAAATTACATGTTCATTAAGCCTAAATGATTTTAAACACTGTTACATTAAAGTACTCAAGCCTATATAAGTGTTATACATTTTTACTCTTGACCATGAGTAAGTGAAGTGAAAACATATAATACTCAGATGTACAAATTGATATGGTTTAATCTGTTTCATGTCAGATTTCATGCTGTGTTTACTAAATGCAAAGTGCATCTTTTTTAGGTCATTACGATAGGGGTTATAATTGATACAACTCAGAAACTACAGTTGAAAGATTTCCTTTGAGACTTTCTGTTGCACCCTCCAGAGCGAATGGGGTAGTCGTGTGGAACCCATGATTATTTTGGGTGCACGGTTACCACCTCTCAGAACCTCACCATTCCAGGTTTTGGTACCATTGATCGGTGACCCTTGATTACGTCTTCACCAAGGTCTCAGAGTTCCACTCCAGATTTTACTTCCTGGTTTTAATTAAAGATATGCTCTTAGAACTTAAGCAGTGAGTGATGACCTTAAGTTCGCAGTTCTGGTTTAAAAGCCAAGGCACCCTTGTTGGCTCAGTAAATTCACAAACAGGACAGCTGCGCCAAATCTATAACACAAGCAAGGGCATACGCGACGGCACCCGTGAAATCAGACTGGCCCATTGTGCGAGACCATTTTAGAACCAGAGGATGTGAAATATAGCTGAAAAATGTCAGCACAACTCAAACAGGCCTTTAAGGAGTAACTCTGAAGTACAGCCATGGATTAAGTGGAGTCTGAGTTACTGTCAAAGGAAATTTCTGTGAGGAAATTTAAAATCATGCATAAAATAGGATATAGAAAGACAAGTGGGGGGAAAACGTCTGGCTTGAGGGACTCGAGGCTGGAGGTTTGAATTCTAACTCAAGGCATGACTTGCCTCTCAGCTTTCGAATCCATTACATTCTGAACATCAAAATAAGTTTGCCATTTGATATGAACATTATCAGTCAGGTAAAAAAAAATATGTTTACCCATTTTTGGATTTGAAAAATAAGTAAACCACATAATTATGTAGTGTTAATGAACTTACCGTGCACTCAGCGGCAAGTGCATGGCTTGGCTAATTGGAATTAAAGGTGCATACAAGGTCTACGACAAGTACGAATCTCAAGTTTGTCATTTTCAAAGGTCTTTAACCACAAAACCACATTACACAAATTAAAGGAGTGGAGAAAGGGAAGCTTTGGCATATTAAAACTGCATGGATACTTAGAGTGCCAAACAGATTCACTCTCCATGCTGGTTTTTATTCCAAACATAATGCCAATTTCTAAATTGTATCAAGCAAATAATTGTTCTTAATGTTGGACTGAGAGAGTGTAATAAATTACAAGTTACCCACGTAAGGCCACATTAAGTCAGAAATGGCTATGTGTGCTATGAAAAATAATTGTCCAATATTTCCATCCCTGGACTTTACATCAATATGATCAACAGTGTTTTAATTTTCCATGTTATGAAGCCAACAGCTTCATTTGAAATATATTCTGTTTTAATGACTTCAGTCTGGAAAGCGAAATCAGTTGGGTCACTGTTCTATTTTTTGAAAACAAGTAATTTCTATCGGCCGAATAATTTAAAAGCCTAATAAAGGTGACATGGCAAACTTGCATTGTGTTGATGTTAAAGGACACAATTGTGGTTGAACTTCAACGTCAGTGGATAAGAAAACTGGATCAGGAAATATGACATGAAATCAGAACAACTGAGGACATCGTTTTAATTAGTAATATGTACATATTTATTATTTACGTCGGTAAAAATAGTGGGTGCTGGCTCGTACAGCACGCACAGCACTCGCATCTCAAGTTGTGCCAGTCGCTGAATGAATGAAATTGTATCATGTACGGAATGAATTTAAATGCCTCCATTTTCTATTCTCTGTGTTGCCATCATATTTTTCAGGCTGGTTACAGGGAGAGCAACCAGATTTTTTAGTATCAAACCCTGCTTTTAGTCATATTAAAATATCATCATGTTGCATAAGTAAAAAATGTACATTCATGTGAATGATAATTGTGAGGTACACCATTTATAATCCATGTATTCATGAAGAAAATCCATGTAGTAACCATGTGTACCATTTAAGAGGAAATTAACAGTCCAAATAATTTTAAATCGTCTGCAGGAAAATTTGCATACAATTCCGCATGCATTGCTCACAGCTCTTAACGGAGTTTGCATAAACGGTGGTGCATCTGAAGAAGTCAATTCTATAAAAACTCCTGTGGGACAGTCACATGTTAAAAGTAGTGACTCGGTGCTTACGCTGAAGCAGTCCATCAGGGCCCTTATTGCACTCGTGTTTAATTACAAAATTATGCATACTATAATTACGCTTCATTATTGGCTTTCCTTTGCAATACCCGAGCAGCACCCAATTATACCATACAAATCTGAAAAGGAGGAACGGATAAGACACAACAGTTGCCTTCGCGGTAGAGAGCAAAACATGAGCTCACGAGCAGGTCTGAGCAGCACCAAAAGATTATTATTTTTTTTTTTCCCCACAACCATTCGGGGCTCAATCCAACAGAGCCATTCACTGCTCTATAATACCAAATGATTAATTAATGGTTTAATCAATGATAAATGGTTCTGTACGGTACCCAAAAATATTCCATATAATTATGAAGAAATGATCCCATGGACATCTTGTTTCTTAAATTCTTTGGGTGTCGTGTTCCTCTTCTTTTGTTGGTAATATTTTATGTGGTGTGTACCGACAGTCAAATAAAATGTGATGGATGATATTACCAATGCCCACAGGCTAAATACCCAATATTATGGAACCAAAGATTTTTTCTTTCCTCCCATCTGTTCTCAGAAACAATTATCTTTATTGTTTTTTTTTTTTTTGAATATGTTCCATTTACATTTTGTTTTACTTTTTGAAATGAACCGTAATAATATTCATAAAAAAATAAAAGAAATTCTAAATTTATCTTTTTACTTTTGCTAGAAACATGGAGATAAAATCACCTGCAAAAAAAAAAAAAAAAAAAAGGTCTCATACTGTCATAATTCTGCAGTAATGTGTGGGAATATTGTTTCATTCCATCCATGACTAGTATTTTTCACTGATTAAAAAAAGGATTTCTATGTTGGTTTCTGTTGTTAGGAGGAGGGAAGGTACCCGATTCAACATGTTACATCAATCACACCTTAATACACCATTCTCCTGCTTCAGCTGTCATCCGTCATTATGTCATCTAGCACCTAACCTCCGTATAACCTACATAACCTTCCGCACGCTAACATGACCAATTAACCATGTTAAGCTCCCAGCTTGGCAATTACAGTACCAGGGGATGGTGCCTTAGCTGAGAATGTCACAGAGTTCAGTCAACTCCATACTGTCATGGTTTGAAGAAAAAATAGAATGTATTGTTCAAGTAAACAAGATTTTCTTTTTTGTCAGAGAAAAATTGCATTAGCAGAATATTGTTTTCCACATGCTTAGATATAAATATACCTCATTATATGTATATTCAAATAAATATACCTCATTATATTATATTCAAAATGGCGCCGTCCTAGTGGCAGCCTGTCCTAGTAGTTCCGGATATTTATGTTAGTTTTTTTGTATTTAAATTGAGTATTTTTCGTTTTCTTAGCGCTATTTTTACTACTTTTACACGGTGAATTGATCTCACCTAAGGCGAGATGCTTTTCAAACGAATAGTACACTTTTTGATCATTTTATTCGCACTCGGGTCTCTTCGGATAACTGGGAGCCATGCCTGCAACACCGCCAGCATTGTTTACACCCGCGACCAGCTTATGGCTCTGAGGTACCCGACCCTCTTGGCCGGAGAGAGACCCACTGTACCCGAGGAGCTAAACAGGAGACAGCGAGGCTGCAGAGCGGGGCTCAAACGGAGGAGGAAGAAGAGAAAGTTTAAGCCCTGCATTCCCGCAGTTATCACTGGAAATGTGAGATCCCTGGCAAACAAAGTGGACGAACTGGAAGCGCTCGTAAGAACACAGAGGGAGTACAGGGAGTCCAGCATCATGTGCTTTACGGAAACGTGGCTGCACGCGCAGATACCGGACACTAACATCACCATTCCCGGCTTCCAGACGGTTCGAGCAGATAGAGACACCACAGCGACCGGTAAGAAGAAAGGAGGGGGGCTCGCCGTGCTCGTGAACAACAGGTGGTGTCACCCCGGGCACATTTCTGTTAAAGAGCGGGTCTGCAGCCCGGACATCGAGCTCGTCGCCGTCGGACTTCGTCCATATTATTTACCAAGGGAGTTCACCAGTGTAATCGCCATTACTGTTTATATTCCACCATCGGGAAAGGAGGAAACAGCGTGTGACGTCATCCACAATGTGACTGCCGAACTACAAACAAAACATCCCGGGGCAGTCATCATCATCACAGGGGACTTTAACCATGTTTCCCTCTCACCCACACTCCCGACTTTCTACCAGTTTGTAACATGCACCACCCGTGAAAATAAGACTTTGGACCTGCTGTATGCAAATGTCAAGGATGCATACAGCTCCACTGCCCTGCCACCATTGGGCAGGTCAGACCACAACCTAGTCCTGCTCTCTCCATTATACAAACCTGTGGTTCAACAGCACCCAGTCATGGTGAGGTCAGTGAGGAAATGGTCTCTTGAGGCCATGGAAACACTACAGGGAGCACTGGAGGCCACAGACTGGGAGGCTCTGTATGAGCCACACGGTGAGGACATTGATGGCCTTACTGACTGTGTCTCGGAGTACATTGGGTTCTGCATTGACAACACCATCCCCACTAAAGAGGTTCGCTGCTACCCAAACAACAAACCGTGGGTAACCAGCAATCTGAAGGCCCTACTTAACGAGAAGAAGAGGGCCTTCAGATCAGGGGACCGAGCAGAACTCCAACGGGTACAAAGAGAGCTCAAACACAGCATCAGGGAGAGCAAGGACAACTACAGAAGGAAACTGGAACACAAATTGGAGGAAAACAACACCAGGGACGTCTGGAGTGGGATGAGAGAGATCACTGGCTTCCAAAGGAGAGGTGGGGGTGCAGCTGAGGGGAATGAACAACGTGCGAACGAGCTCAACCTGTTTTTCAATAGGTTCAACCCCAACCCCCCCTCCCCCAGCTGCCCCCTAACTGATACTACTGATACTACTGATCCTCCAAGCAACAACCCCCCACTTCCCCCCACCACCTCTTGTCACACACCACCCCAGCCACCTCTACCTCCTTCCCCCCCGTGGACACTCACCAAGAACCTTTTCACACCCCACGCCCCCAGGAAATCCCCAAAGTCTCCTCAGCCCCCCACCATCTCCTACAGCAGACACCTCTCTGCACCACCCCCATCACCCCCAACCTCCAACCCGCTGCTGACTCTCACCTCAGACCCTGCAATATCCCTGACCCCCCAGCCTGGACTACACATCACATCCAGTCAGGTGAGAAGAGAGCTGGAGAGGCTCAGACAGAGGAAAGCTGCGGGACCGGACCGCATCAGCCCTCGCGTGCTGAAGGCATGTTCCAGCCAGCTATGTGGAGTTCTCCAGCACCTCTTCAACCTGAGCTTATACCTTCAGAGAGTGCCAGTACTATGGAAAACATCCTGCCTGGTCCCAGTGCCCAAAAAAGGACATCCTGCTGCACTGGAGGATTACAGGCCAGTGGCACTGACTTCTCACATCATGAAGGTAATGGAGAGACTGGTCCTGGCATACCTCAGACCGCTGGTGTGCCCATCGCAAGACCCTCTGCAGTTTGCATATCAGCCCCATGTCGGGGTTGATGACGCAATCATCTACCTGCTGCAGAAGGCCTATTCTTCCCTGGACAAACCCGACACCGCTGTCCGCATCATGTTCTTCGACTTCTCCAGCGCCTTCAACACCATCCAGCCCAGACTACTGAAGGCCAAATTGGAGAACATGCGGGTGGGTGCTCCCCTCGTCACTTGGATTGATGACTATCTGACGGGCAGACCGCAGTTTGTGAGACTAAAGAGCTGTTTGTCTGGTCGTCTGATAAGTAACATTGGGGCCCCTCAGGGAACTGTGCTGTCCCCCTTCCTCTTCACCACATACACTTCAGACTTCAAGTACTGCACTGAGTCATGTCATCTGCAGAAATTCTCTGATGACACGGCGATTGTGGGGTGTATTGAGGGTGGAGGGGAGGCTGAGTACAGGGACCTGGTCGACCGCTTCGTGAAGTGGTGTGGGGAGAACCACCTGCAGCTGAACGTGAAGAAGACGAGGGAGATGGTGGTGGACTTCAGGAGGAACAAGCCACTGCCGTCTCCAGTCAGCATCAATGGGACGGATGTGGATATGGTGGCCTCATACAAGTATCTGGGTGTCACACTGGACAACAAATTGGACTGGTCCACCAACACAGAGGCCATCTACAAGAAGGGCCTGAGCCGGCTTTACTTCCTGAGGAGGCTCAGGTCCTTTCACGTCTGCAACAAGATGCTGCAGATGTTTTATCAGTCTGTTGTGGCGAGCACCATCTTCTTTGCTGTGGTGTCCTGGGGTGCGGGAATCAAGACAAAGGACGCCAACAGACTGAACAAATTGATCAGGAAGGCAGAGTCTGTCATTGGCTCTAAACTGGTCACCCTGGAGGAGGTGGTGGAGGGCAGGATTCAGACGAAACTGCTGGCAATCATGGAAAATCCCTCTCATCCCCTCCACAAAACACTGGACAAGCTAAAGAGCAGCTTCAGCAACAGACTCATTCAACCCCGCTGCTCCAAGGAACGACACAGGAAATCATTCCTACCCACGGCAATCAGACTTTACAACTCATCTACCTCTGTCAGAGCCATGATCACACATCTGGACTAATTCTACCTGTCACATTCTGCACTACATATAACATAGTATAACGTATACTTATTGTTTACTACGGACATGTGGGTATATTATCCATATTGATATTATATATCATATTTTTGCAGTATTTTTTGCATCCTATTGCACATCCTATGTACATATTCATAGTATATTATTTAAGATATGTGTATATCTTGTTTATATCTTTTTTGTTTTTATTCTCTCGACCTCAGCAATTTATTTATTTTTATTTTATTTTTTTATTTTATTTTATATCATTTTTTATTCCATTTATCTGTATTGTATTCAAATGTACCGGACTGCTATGACAATCTAATTTCCCTTCGGGGATGAATAAAGTCATCTATCTATCTATCTATCTATCTATCTATGTATTTATTTTGCTCAAAGTTTACTGTATATAGTATCTGCTGTCACTTTCACTTGCCTTATCCAACTGCACATGGGTACTCAAACTGGCACAATAGAGATCTACAGAACACAGCAGTTCATCCTTTACAGAGCCACGATCTTGTTTTGCCGACTTGTTTTGTGGATCAGCTCGCTTGTTTCATGTGGCTCATCCTTCAAATCTTGTTATTTATTTAGTGAATTAGTGTGAACATCCAGTGCCTATAGGTTTATGCCTCCCTATCCGCACTGCAAACAAGCATCGCAGTGTGCTTATCAGAAAAGAAAATTGACAAAACTGTTTGATGTGACAGTTTCCAGTGTCTCCGATAAGTTGTTTTCTTGTATGAGCTGCAAGAGCTCATGGCTTTATACTTGATGAAACCAAACAATGTGAAAGAAAAAAAAAAGAAAAAAAACCCCTTGTTCCTGAAAATTCAATTTTTCGGACAAACAAGATGTTCTTTGTTTGTTCATTTGTTCAAGTGTGAACGCGACATGGAGTTTTGAAGCAACTTTTTGAGTTTTATGACATTTTCAGTTCAAGGAGCTGGGTGAGAACGTCCAATATGTGCAAAAAGTGCATGATACAGGTGAGCGTTTACTCTGTTAATCAAAATGGCAGCTGAAACATTTCTGATATGGTGGAGAATAGGCAAGTTCACCGAGGAACATTTGATCCAGTACCTGTGGCGCAATGATAATTCTACTGTGACAGGAAGTGTGCTACGACATTATCCTGTTCGTCTCTCCAGGGATGTCCCTTTGATTTACAATTCCTCTTGACATTTACAAGTCAAGACGGGTCAAGTCCATGTAAAACCCACGGTCAGCAGGATGTTTATCTTTGCCTTCAGATGCGTCAAAAGAATGGACAGACGTGGGAGAGGGGAGTATATGAAGACACATTCAGCTTATCACGTAATTTTAGGCCAGGAGAAATACGTTACACTGAGATGTTTTTTTTTTTCCTTTGCTTGAATCTTATAGGGAAAGGGACATATGGGATTTAAAATCCATTGAATGTTCCTCGCTCGCTGTCACAGCTATGGGTGTGAAATCGATTATGTTGTAGAGGATCCCTCCCCACCCTTTTTTTTTTTTTTCTCCAAAGAATTTTACCCGCACTGTCTCCAAAGACCTAGATAAGCCTCTGACAGAAAGAGGTTTTTTTAAAGAGTCAATACACAATCTAGACAAGGACACCCATAGGGGGTTTGCTTTTGACAATGGTCTTCATCTTCTTCTATTTATTTATTCTCTTTGATATTTTTTTCCGCTTAATTGGCTTGCCCACAGCCATGGTAAAGACAGATGCTTGTATCACATTGCGGCTTTTTGGATGATCTTTTCGAACCCTGACAATTCTGTGCCAACAGCTGTTTTCTGGATGCATTGAAAGGAAATGTGGACGCAGAAAATATCGAGCCATGACAATGTACTTGTGGATCAGTGTCCAAGAAGACAAGGTGATTGGCCCGCCTTACCCTCGATGTTTCTGTGATTGCTTGACATTGACAGATACACTGTTAATGGCTTAAAGTTGTATTGTTAAACTGTGATATCAAATAGATGGGCAACCAGTGTACCTGTCAGTTTTGTCACCTGTGCACATAGTTTCTTTCCTCCAAATATCTATTTATATGTACTGTATTTCCATAGTCACATTTTCCACAGTTTTATAAAAAATAGATTGCAGTCAATGAATAGTATTTACTGTGTCCCCTCAGTTTATTAAATAAATGCGTTGAGGCCTAAAGAGAAGGAGTTGTGGGTACTACAAATGTCCTTGGTTTAATGTTTTATGAATTTAACAAGATTTAGTGTGACCAAAATGTATTAAAACGGGATTTAACAGGATTTAAACCTGACACCTACATCAGCAGAAATTGTGTTGGATTTTTCTCTAGCCTCGGGCTACGATCAAACCACAGTGGGCAGTTTTTTGTTTTTTTTGGCGTTTCTATTTGCTCTTCCAAATCTCTCAAAACAAACCAGATCATGTGATTCAGTGTTATTTTCTTATGGTAGTCTCAAGATACCAACTACAGCAGTTGCATATTGTCTGGCTTTGTGAAAACTCTCAAGGCTTTCAAAAGAAGTTCACACAATATATCAATGCATCAATCGGGTTCGTTGAATTACATATATTTTTTAAAATCAATAACATATTCATATATCAGAGCTATTGATTAACAATATATACATGACACAAGCAGAGCTATAATTCGAAAAGGAGGACATATGTTTTTTGCAAGCCTGAAGAGGGGTTTGTGACATGACAGCTGGTTATACGGCTCACTTGACACCCACTCTTAGCACATTGCAATCTTCAGTGCTACCTCTTTCTCCTCCTTTTGTCTCTCTCTGACAGAGGAAGTGATGGATTTTCAGGTACGGAGTACATCTTGCTCTCCCTATCCTTCGAGGTCCCCTGTTAGTAATATCAGGCTCCCGCAGTGACTGTCATCTGTTAACCTTTTCAGTCTTCCATCACCACTGACAGGCGAGGACGGGAGAAAAAGCTGCACGCTACGTTGGTTTGCGATGCTATTCTGGGAACGGTGAGAGCGTGTGAAAGGACCCGCTGCGGCTTGTGCGGTTATCAAGTGTTTGTTGCCTTGGAAGATTAACGTCAGCGCCATCAACCGTAATTACTGACAGAGGGAGTTGTTTCAATGGCGCCGTGCGTTTCCGTGCAACAAGACGTGGCGTTCGAAGTTACCTCGAAACCCGCGGCTTGCTCAGAGTGTTAAAGCGATGAAGGATTAATTGTTATTTTGTGTACGGTTTCAGGTGTTGGAGAGATGGGATCAAAGACTATTTTTAGTCAAAGGATACGTTGACCCAAAGTTTGAGTCTGTGGGTAATTGAATGCTGTGATTCAATAGATGGGGTATGATGTGAGAAAATTCAAGAAATACAAAATATGGCACCCTGTTCTGATGACACAAAATGACAGCACCAGGGGAAATGCAGCATTTGATATTGCAGATTGGAACTCTGGAGTGGCAAAAATTCCTACAATTATATTTTGACTGAAGTTGACATTTTCAGCTCTGTAATTCTGTGAACTGACAAATGCAGCTGTTCAGTCAAAACAGAACCCAAGAAATATTTCAAAAGTACCGTATTGCTGCACTGGGTATAGATGGGTAATCCATATTTGAATTGGCACAAGTCTGAGTTGTTAAAGGGAATTAAAAGTAAAAAAAAAAATGCGAGTAGCTTCATGCTTTCTTTGTATCAAGCTCTTGAGCCAGTGCTCATGTCTAACTTTCCTCCAGGCTGCACATAAAAAAATGTTCCAAGACTACCTCCAAAAGCATCGGAATGAAGACATTATGACACAGCCACATAGTGGTTTCCGGCAGCGGGATGGCTCGAGCCTGTCGGGTGTGCGAGCGAGTAGCGGAAGGGGATTTGGATCTCTAATCCTTGATGCCATCTGCTGCTATACTTTGTTAATTGACTCCATTCACCAAGAGTCACAAACATAATTTGCGTGGCAATGCAGTGATCTGTGGGGTTACCCGGGCCGCTCTCCTCCTGACTGCCGATAGGCTGATGGGTTACCGGGGCTACAGAGGGTCTGAGTGTTAATGGGGTAAGCTGTCACCTCGAGACATTGTGACACTCTTCATTTTGCTCATAACCCATTGCTCTCATTGTCACTGAGCTAACTTTCAGCTCTGTATCAGAGCACAGCATTTATTTTCTTGGAGAATAAAATACTTCATTCATTTCACAACATTACAGAGTATTATAGGCATTTTGCAGAGAACTCTTATCCAGAGAGACTTACAACTCAAACTGCATAAGTCAGGGATGAAAGTGCAAAAAGTCCTACAGAGGGGAAGAGTGCCAAGTGCCAGTGAGGATAACATAAGCATAGACTATAACCCCGTGACTGACCTGTTGAAGAAAGACACGATAGAACAATTTCCTTTGGTTTTTTCAGCAGGCATTAGAAAAAGTGTCTTATACCAAGAGTTTCTGTCTGGACATGGATAATCTTGAGTAGAAAGCAAAAAATAATGTTGCACAGAATAACAATCGAAGCTTGTGGACATTAAAGTTCTCTAAAACTTAACATTAAAACTACTCAAACTATTGCTCACCAGTTTGTATGATATAAAAAATGAGCGATGATTTTAGTTTTTGCAACTGCATACATATACACCATGTTTTCTAGGCATTCAGTATTTCCTACTTGCAAATGAATACAACAGGGTCCTTTTTAAAAGTATGACTGGCACTCACTGGGATGAACTGAGAAGGACTGTCAAAGTATTGCCTGTGGCTAGGCACTAATATGACAGTATGAGCTACATCCAATAACAGAATTGGCTTGACAAGACGAGGCATTCCAGTTAAAGATGGACATTTTGACAGGTGGACTGCAAAAAATAAACACTTCAATGGCGATATGACTTTGCAAAGCAACATTTAGAAATTTTAGTTGTAGCGTAAACTTAGCTTTCATCTCACCTCATAGCTTCTCTCACATATGTATTAATATTTACAAAAGGGTGGATACCATTTATACAAAATGGCGTCAGTGTTTAAATCCTAGAAATAATTCTTCATGGAACAGCATCATGCAACAGTCAAGACTGTCTCGGTACACATTGCCGATTCCGCACCTCAGTCTGAATGTCTTTCTAACAATCAGCAAAACCATGTAAAGTTAGGTGTTAGCCATCGTGCCTAAATGCATTTATAAATTAGGGATATGCGGATTTAAATCATTTTTACTCATGTATTTTTATTGGGAAGCACCTTTAAAAATCCTAACCTAACCCCCCCCCCCCCAACTCTCCTTCCCTTGAGAGAGCTTCCTTGTGGTTTCACTTAAAAAGGTTCACCAACTTCAATCTTTTCTGAGAAAAACCTCAACTCCAGGGCTGTCTGTCAAGGGATTTTACCAGGCTTCTTATTTGCTTATTCTTGCTGATTTTTTTTTTTTTTTTTTTTATCGGTTGTCTCAAAGGCTTATTCACTGAGGCTGTCGATATGGCTGGACCGCCACAAACAACCAGGAGCTCCATTGAGATATGTCAAAGGTCAAGCCTGCCGGTCCTAATGAGTTGTAAAGGTCAATTACCTTCTCTGTGGATGCCCGTTAGGGGGCTTTGTGGAATGCTATCACATATGGCCTGTGTGCCTGTGTCTGTGTGTGTGCATGGTCACATTTTCACCTAATTGGTGGACACACCATGCAATGGCGTGGACTGGCAGGGGGGCATAGCATTTT
The DNA here is from genome assembly GCA_019788955.1 of Albula glossodonta. Lineage (NCBI taxonomy): Eukaryota > Metazoa > Chordata > Actinopteri > Albuliformes > Albulidae > Albula > Albula glossodonta. The sequence continues at coordinate 575,046 of JAFBMS010000030.1, forward strand.
TTATTTATTTTTTTTTTTACTTTATTTTTTATAAGCCATTTATCACATGCAATGGTCTTAAATGATCTCATGTAACTGACTCATTCTAACAGAGTTTTTTTTTTTTTTAGACACTGATTGAACATCTTCACCCTTTGGTCCTTATTTTCACCATGAAGAAAGAAGGACTGTATTTATATTTTTAAGGGTGTGCGTGTCAGAAGCCACCAGATTGTTAATAATGAGGTACCGGCCCCGACACGACATTGTGGTAGAAGCCATGTCCATTTACCAAAATGACCTTCAACCTTCTCCTAAGTCCTTTCCCAGTTTTTCTGAACATGGGCATTATCCCCCACATAAACCCCCAAATATTTCATCCTGCCCGTATTCTAGCTCAAACCTGGAGGTAAAGCAGGCCTCCCAGCTACCCAATCCCCAATCAGCGCAGTGCTCTTACTTCAGTTAACCTCGGCTGCTGACACGCCTCCAAACTCCTGAACAACTTTAAAAAGGGAGTCAACATCATTCTGATCTTTTACAAAAATGTCCACATCATTGACATAAGCCGACACAGCACTGCAGCCAGGGATATGAAAACCTGAGAGCTCTGCTCATAGCCTGTGAAGCAAGGGCTCTATTGCCAGGGCATGCAACATACCTGACAAAGCGCAACCCTGCCGAATACCCCTGGAGACTTTAAATAGAGCACTTAAGCCACCATTAACTTTCAGCGCCATCATTTTTTTTGGCATAATGACTCCTTCACAACACTCACTGACTGCATCATCATGCCGTCTCCGGCTTCGCCTTCACTAAACACCTCTGAATCCTCTGTCACCTCACACTACTCACTCATCTGCATCGTACCACCAACCATACCTGAAAGGCCCACAGGCGCGGGTTCACCTTCAGGACTGCCCCGCTCCACTTCCACCCCACTGGCCACAGTGTTACCTCCCTCAACAGTACCGCCAACCAAGGAGGGTGTCCTTTTTCCTTTTCCCTTTTACCACCTCAAACCATTCACCCTCCTCACTGTTCACTACCCACTTAGCCTTCTGGCTAACCTCCCTACTAACTTCCCCCTTCTGCTTGGTTCATCCTAAATGCTGAGAAAATGTGGCCTTTTCCCACCTGCTCCCCGATTGCATTCAAAACATCCTCTACTGACGCATCTCGGGCTGGCATATGTCTCAACCCATGCCGTAGAGACTGCGCCTCCCCACCTGACTGGGAGGCCATCCCTGCCGCGAACGCGCCAGTACAGCGGTATTACCACACACCCAATCAAACTAGAAACAATGTTTACCAGCAAAAGAATCAGGACAGAAACCGATGTGAAAAAAACAAAAGAGAAAAAAGAAAAATAAATAAACCAAAAAAAAAAAAGGCAAACCCACACAGGAAAGCACTCCCTGCACTAGAGAGAGAGAGAGAGAGAGAGAGAGAGAGAGAGCGAGAGAGAGAGAGAGAGAGAAACATTTTACATAGATTTTTCTTACCCATATTACTCTTGTCACAGTGCATATGGGTATATGAATGAAAATGCAGTGCAAAGCAGTGTACTACAACAGAATACAGTGTTTCAATGCCTTGCTCAATCCACAGTTTTTTACATTTTTACAGTGGCAGTGTGGGAAACTGTCTTTGACACAGGGTCATCACATTCTTTTCCCTGGTTAACATCTTGCAGATGATCTGGATATGCACATATTTGTGGATCTTTTGGTTTGTTTTATGATCAGGTACCAAGTCTGTACTTTCTGTCCCCAGAAATCAATAAAAAAAAATTAAAAATAGGTGCTACACATCATTTACATTGTCTCAGAAGATTGTTTTAAAAGGCCTCAATAATTGCAGTTTACCTACGCTGTGGTATTTGCTGCCCTTCAAAAACACAAGAATAATCTGTTACATACTGACCACGCTGAAAATCAGTCATTTGTTGAAATGATGCTCACGTAGTTCGAGCACTGTTTTGAGGGGATTTGAAGCTCAGTCCATGTTTTATCCCTTTCTATGCAGAGAGTCAGCTCTCCCCAACACAATCGGCTCATATCCCACAATCCCTGCAGCAGGATCAGCAGGCTAATGTACTTGTTTGCTAAAATGGACAATAATACCTACAAACCAATAAACCTCTTTCCAGAATTGCAAAAAACCAATACATGAATGAAGAGTGAATGAAGCACATTGCTGTGTAATGTTAGCATTATTCACAGCTTTATGTAGAGGGTTCAACATATGGACTATTTTCTCATTTATAACCTGACACTCTATGGTTATCGATAATTGAACTGACGAGGCATACTTTCAATCTACTAAGTCCTGGGGCAACATAATGACAAAAGTGTATGGACTTCAACTGTTCCTCATCTCCGACTACATCATCTGCTGCCTAAACAAGCAGTCTGAAATCACATTGACTACATACATGTACACATGGTTTATGATCCTTGGAAATGTAATATTTCTTTTGCCATTGCTAGCAGAAATGATGCATGTGAATAAAAGAAACGTTTTTTTATTAACATTTTATGAAAATTGTCCTCACACTTCAATATGTGAATTTTTTTTTTTTTTTTTCATGTTAAGGACGTTTATGCTGGCAAATTGTACGGCTTCATAGACATAGTATTAATTAATTAGATTAGAACACAATACTTTATGAACTTGTTTCAATGAGAATTTTGTGTGAGCCAGTCCTGAGTAAAATATGATATATGGGAAGTTTGTATGACATGAAAACTGATTTGTGTCACAACAACTGTTGTCAATCAATGTCAATCAAATTACCAGGAAACAGTTTTGTATATTCTGTCTTCCTTTTAATTTCCATGAACGAGCTATGTTGTTATGATCGTTATGGTTTTACATATGATGTTTGACTTCAGATTTGATATAACTACACTGTGTGTGATGTAACTGAGTTTGTTAGTGAAGCAATATTATTTTTCTAGATAGGATTTCTTCATGTGAAATCAAGAAAAACAATCGGCTTGAGTGGGCTTTTCATTTTCAATGCTTCAGAATCATATTGAATAACTCTTCAGGAATGCAATGGAAAGGCATCCAGTCCCAGGGGTGTAGTCTTTTCAAGCTGTTTAAAGCCTTAATACCATGCAGATCTGCAGGAGCTGTGAGTCATTCTGCCCTCCGCCACAATATAAATTTGATAATATCAACTTCTTAATTAACCTCAATCTTTTTCCAAGTGTGTGTTTATGCATGCTCTGATCCAGGAACAGAGCATCCATATGGAATACATTCACTGTGACTCAAAAACGGTGGACAATTTGCGTTCATGTGGATATGTTTGCAAAAGGAAACGGTCGTGTTTGCCCATGAAAGTAAATTTGTTGGTTACTATGAACTGCTCTGGCACTAAATATTTGAATGTTGGTAAATTCCGTGTAGTGTTTTTGAACTTTTCAATGGTAAGAGATTCAGTGAGATGGTCTTTTAATGTTGTGGTGTGGTTTAATTTGTGATTTTGGGCTAGTTTTGTGTTCATTGGTTGATTTTGTTGCCGTCCCCATAATGGGTAAACAAAGACCATAAGCAATTTTAAGTTGTAGTATTTTTTTCCTTCCCTCACCTCCATGGCTTAGAGGCCATGCCAACCACTGTGCAACAGTATGTCTGTTTCTTAAACTGACAGGGTGCTATTGACTGCAAAAAAGGGTTACCTTGAAGGGTACTCTGTCTGGAATTTTGTTTTTAAGCGAGTGAATGATGCGTCTTGCAGTTTGAGTTCAGCTGCTTCAAGCACTTGGTTTGTGAAAAAATAAATACATGGATCAGATAATGTGTCCAATCATGAAAATGTTCATTTTACTGTACGATTCGGTGTTGTTTTTATTTCTGAGACAAGCTCCCTTCAAACTCACTGGTTCCCAAGGACTTCACACACAGCAGCTGGTAAGGCTGGGTGTGTATTATTTAACCAACAATGTGCTAGCTGTAGCCACACTACTTGAGAACAATGATCCCAGCTTGTTTTGAAAACAGACACCCCAGTGCTCAGCACATACACTAGATTTTATATTTCTGAAGACCAGACATCATGTTGTGCAATGTGGAAAATAGCGATGAAGTAAAAGTTTGAAAAACCATACTGTGGGTGGAGCTACAGTTTGTTGGAAATCATTCATTCGTTTTAACCAATCACAGGACTTTGCTGGCCATACCAAAGCACAATGATTGGTTGAAGTCAGTGAGCCTCACAACTGAGTCATAATATCCTGTTTCACTTTCATATTTTGGATTGTTTTCTCATCAGTAATTTATAAGCCCCACATTTGAGGTCCATTCACCTTTTTAGCACAGCTGGTGATGCATTACATTTATGCTGAAGAAGCCATATGAGTAACATAAGTCATAATTTTATAGACTTTATTTAGGAACATCTGTCTCTTACTCAAGGCCTAAACCGGCTCACCGTGTTCATGTGTTTAAGCAATAAGGAACACATGAACATGGCATATCTGCAGTATGGGCAAAAACCTGTATTTTCCTGTTTACCTGTTACACAAAGCTAGCCTTCTGAGCCTTGATTTATTGTAGAACCAATCAGGCATTAATTTAAAAAAAAAAAAAAACTATTTTATATGATGTTTGTATTGTTTAAGTTTTCAGAGAAGAAACTCTCCCAGCTTTTTTCATAAATATATGGATGAAATCTATTCCCCATCTGTTTGTGTAAGATAACACCGTAATGGAACCTGTTTAACCTCCAATGAGCATTCAGCCCAATACATAAGTGCTAACAGTACTACAATTTTCTACTTTACAGTGCATTGCCACTTTGAAGCAATATATGTTTTCTGCTGCATTATTGTTGGGCATCAACAAATATAAAATCTGTTCTGAATTGCCATTTGACTGGGAATCAGATGAATGAGAGAGTGGTCTCTGACTTCTGCACAGTGCTGTAGTTTATGCTTGTGACTCGCTGATATTAAACTTAAGTTGTGTCTGATTTCCAGACCTGTATAAGACTGCTGTGTCTTTCTTTATTGATTGAAGCATCTCAAAGTATTTGTGATCTGTGATAGATTTTTCCAATGTTATTCATGTATTCAACTTTCCTGAATTCTCAAAAGAAGACATAAAATCTCAGTTGGCCTGTTTATAATCTATTCTTCTTCTTTAAATGGTACCTTTTAAAAAAAGTCACATTATTTTGCTTATGCTTATTTTCTCTGTTGTCATGTTGTCCTCCTTTGAGGTGACCCGTTTTGGGCCCTTAAAAAGAACACGCATGCCAATTCAGAAAATTCATAAAAATATAACAAGATTAACCTAGCTAGCTTGCAACACATTTAAAAATGTGGGGAAAAGTAATTTCCTGATCCTCTGGGTTATAACAGATCTATAGATTTACAGAGTAAATGTCAAAATGAAAATGTCAAAATCAACATTAAGACCAGTGTTCTAAAACTTCCAAAACTTCATATTCCGAGTCCAGATAATTTTTTTTTAAAAAGTAAGATCCTGTTTTTCTCTGTTTGTAAATTGATAATGAATAACAAGCCATTTTTTTCTTGATAAATGCATAACAAGCCAGTTACTTATTTCAGAATTTCAAAAAACACAAACTTGTTTTTTCATTATTTGTTTTTGATTTGAAAATGGATATGGAATGGTCAGGAGACACAGATTCTGCTCATGATGCTGTTTGAAATGAGGTTCCTTGTTCCCCATTACGGTGGAGCTACAACCTCATGACTTGTCTCAACCAATGCACACGTTTTTCTCTCTCCCCTGCTAATCCAGTCATTACGAAATGGTTTAACTTATACAAAATGGGAGCTTCTTCCATTTTTGCTCCAGTGAAACCTCACTTCCCGATAAAGTCTAGTCGGCAAGTGTCAGGGGTGTGAATTTGATGTGAGCCATGTGTGAATACCACTGTAGGGAGCTGACCAGTAGTAGAATTCATGAATAAATTCATAAGTTGGAGGCAAGCTCAGTATCAGTAAAATTCTGTATAATATTGGGCACTGGCACATACATGGAAATGAGCAGACTGTGGAAAGAAATAATCCAGATTGCAGACCAGTAGTGTTCTCCTGGGTTTAGGAGAGGTATCAGGGTTGTGCAGGTTGTGAGAGATGTAAGTATATTCAGATTCTGTTGTGGAAAAAATGTACGTCTTTCTGCCACCGATGTTATATTAGCAGTGACTGACAGCTTGATGTCTGTTGTGTCATGCCAAGATCTGTTGGCAGTTTTTAAGGCAGGCATTTGGGGTAATTAAAATTCTTGGATGGATAAGCACTCAATTTTAGCAAGATTGGATTGTAGACATGGATTAGTCAACCCATTTTAGATGTGAATGGGGGAACATTTGGGTTATCATCAGCACTGTAGTAGCGGAGTCATTTTTGAGTGTGCTGCCTACATCAGAGTATATACGAATTTCAGCTGAATGACTGGCCTTGGAGCCAGTTTATTCAGGAAACTGACACTCCAGTGGAATCCAAAGTAAATCGTGGGTTGTCCTGAAAGCATACATAGAAGTCACGGAAAAAGCCAGACAGAGACGTGGCTGTTTCTCACATTATGTAACTGGACATATTTCACTTTCCACAGCTTTGTGAATGTTAAACAATATCGACTCCAAGTTTCTCCACTGTGGATCCTTCTCACATTTAATTTGCTCAGACACATTTTAATTTCGTTCTCATTTTGCTCCCTTTTATAATTTAAATTAAACTTTTTCTCTATTTTAGTTACTTGTTATATCATATTCACACTGAAAGAAGAGGTAAACATGTTTATTTTGTTAACATGATAGATGCGGGAGATGATGTATACAAGAGGATTACTTATACAGTATTAGGTAAGAAGGTCATGAGAATTAAAGTAAAATGTGTTTCATAATGTAGTGTGCAACAGTGAACACTGTGTATTGTCATAGCTTGAACAGCATGAATAATTAACAGGCAGGACACAGTGCTTTATAACAGTAAATCATTTTGGTAATCTATATAAAAGCAAGCTGGTACATGTTATGCACTGTATTTGATTTATGTGTCTATGAATCACCAAAAGGAATTGCTTCCATAAGTACTTGTAAATGCACTAATCATTCTTTAGTTAAAATGGAGCTGATAATGGACTCAGAATACATACTGCAATATATTTTGCGTGAATCCAGGGTTAAGAAATACTCGCACACAAACACATATTTGGCTTAATGTGGTATTACTGACCATCATGGAAATGACAGTTTCGCAGAAAAAAAAAAACTCATTTGTTGCTTTATTCCAGTCATGCAAATTGCTCAATGGCTTGCTGCAGTTAATATAAATCAATGAATAAATAAAATATAAAGTATTCTCTGTATATCTCTAACTCTCCAGTCTTCCTTCAACTGTGAGGAAAATTTCAATCGAACTTTGCTTCGTGCTTCGTGCTTCCTTGTCCTTGCTTATCTGACCAGTTACATAAATGCCACCAACATGACAAAACTATTTCTAAATTGCATGTCGCCTGATCCTTCAGCCATTGAGTGACTGTGGAGTACATTTCTGTGATCTGCTTTCTGGAAGCATGTGTTCCAGTCTCATCCTCTTTCCAACCTATAGTCTAACCCAGGATATCTCTGGTTCAGCCTGTATTTGAATCAAATTTTTGTCATGACTTCGTGTTACAGCCATAGTTGCTGCACTGGATCTTGTGTGCACATGTAGGGTTGCCTCCTTAAGTCATTTATTAGGTGTGTTTTAAATTTGTTATAATTAAAGATAAATAAACAGTTATTTAGTGGTTAGCTGCAGAATATTTTGGTGATGGTAGTTATCCCTGGGCTTGAGATGGAGTCATGGAAAGGTGCACCTGTCCCTTTAAGTGTTTGGTTGGGTCTCATTGGAAGGGGGCGGAGTGATTGAGTGCCAGCAGGTATAAAGCTGGTGGAAAATGGTCGTCTCAGGGAGAAGCAGAAAGAAGAAAAGACCAGAGAACAGAGAGCGCCAGTACTTGTATGCCACCACCTGAAGACCAACTGTGGAAGAGGGACTGCAGCTAACTTTGGGGGATATCTTTCAGGGGTCTAGGAGAAGTGTGCAGGGAATGTTAGGGCGTTGCATGGGAGGTTTTACCCCTAGCAAACGGAGGCCTATAACTGCAGCGGGCTTACAGTTAACTTCCTATGCGCGCTCGGATGTCCATTGAAATCCTTTCTCCTCTCTCTCCCTCTCTCTCTGTACAAACAGAGAAAAGTGTCAGTTGCAATTGCACAGTTTCAAGGATAGCAAAGATATAGGCAAGTTTCTGGGACGACTAAATTGTTTGCTTAAATTGTTGCTTTTGTGTCAGGGCAATTTTGTGGATGAAATCCCTTCAGACCGTTTGCTTAGATCAACTGCTACAGCTTTCAGCAGTTTTATAGTGGTGTAGTTTTCAAATATTCCAAAAGGAGGATTTCACATTTACAAACCTATTGAATTAATGCATCTTTCTTTTGGGGTTATTAGCCCATAAAATGGTTGAACATATAAAAATCATAATTCCAAAAATATTTTGGAAACAAATTACTTGGGACCCATTGTTTCCTCATAATTATGAAGTATATAAAATAGAAACGTTCATCATTTCAGCATCAGTTATTTTCGTGGGATCATGGATGGCGATGCTTAACATTTACTCTAATATTCTAAAAATAGCTGAATATTCAACTGTTTATCATCAACTGCTAACTGAGTACAGCTCAATTTCACTTTTCACAAGTAAACCCCCACTGCTCCTGGCAGGGAGTGGGGAAGTGTCAATACACTTTGTTTTGAAATGGATGACTCTTTTAATATAACTGGGAGCATTGGCCTGCGGGCCATGTCATGACACAGGTTATCGACAGCATGTTTACTGACAGAGCACAGCTGACTCTGTTTCTAGGTGAGTAAAAGTCAATGTTGCCGACGCTAACGATGATGAATTTTCCAACTCTGATAAATTAGTCTCCAAAAAGAAATGGTGTTGAAATCTTTAAATGTGAAGAAATAGCTTTCACTGTATTAAAACATATTGTATTGGAATATACTCTGACAGCAATGTTTTTGTATGCATGTTAATTTGTGTTTACTGTAATACCTAAACTAATCAATTTTCTTGTTTTTCAGAAACAAATGTATTCAGAAGAAATCTAATGAGAAAAACTACTGCATTGATTGTATACACCTTGGGGTATACAAGGTGTGAACAGAACCAAACGTTTGATTCTGTTCATTCCATGCTGACATAAAATTATTCTAAAAATTATGGTCATATGGTGAAGATATTTGATGTTAAACTTTTCAGTTTTAACGGAGACTTGTCAATGCTTCACACACAAAGAGACACTGTTGTGCCCCTGCAATTAAAAGTACAAATACAAAATACGCATTTAAGAATGTCATCAATGTGGTCAACACAGCTCTGCTAAATTAAATTTAATCAACATGCAAAACCCATTGTCAAAGGGGAATGTGATTTTAGTGTGGCTATTCTTGTTAGACCATGTGGCTAAAGTCAAAAACCAGCAACTCGTGTGTAAATGACCTCTAGCTTTCCAGCCTGTATTCCACCTCATTTAAAAAAAAGGTGATAAGAACATTCAGAAACAAATGCTTACTTTCCCCTGCGAAATGCTGCCATGAAAACTAAAATATAATTTCCGGTCACTAAAATATAAAACCGGTCACTTTTTGTACCATAAATAGGAAGAGCACATGTTTTACGACTGTTTTAAGAGATAAAATAGAAAATTTTGGGGGTATCCCATTTTTTCCGTTTCTGGAGGTAAGACTATAGTTTTAAGTCTTTTTTTGGATTTTTGGTGAAATACACTTTTGCCATTTACTTCACTTGGAGACATTTCCGGTCACTTTTTATACCATAAAAAGGTAGAGCACATGTTTTACTGCTGTTCTAAGAGATAAAATAGAAAATTTTGGTGGCATCCCATTTTTTCCCTTTCTGGAGGTAAGACAATGGTCTTATGTCTTTTTTGGATTTTCGATGAAATACACTTTTGCAATTTACTTCACTTGGAGACATTTCCAGTCACTTTTTGTGCCATGAATGGGAAGAGCACATGTTTTATGACTGTTTTAAGAGAGAAAAAAGAAAATTTTGGTGGCATCCCGTTTTTTTCCCTTTTTGGGGGTAAGACAATGGTCTTATGTCTTTTTCTGATTTTATTTACTATTGTTATAATATCCTTCAACGTTGCCCCCTTTTCCAAAGACAATAAGGATTTGGCTTGCATGCAAGCTCAACATAATTATTTCCATTTGCACTTGCCCATCATTTTAATATATGAGCCTATGCATGTTGTGATTCTGTGCTTTATGGATGAATCATCCAGGAGCCCATTGCCTTTACTCGTACTTCCCCATGGTTACGTCGGGTATTTGTTAACACCATGAGTCTGCATGTGAGTCAGTTTATTACCTTTTTTTGGATGGAAATGAAGAGCGGTCTGCTCAAAAGTGAAAATGTAGAATAATAATTAAAAATTATTTCAATAAGTTAGACTGTCAACTTTGTAATAATAACACACATTATTTGTGTGTAAAGTTTTTTTTTTTTTTTTGTCATTTAAATTGGCTGCAAAGTAAAATGCCCCTGTGTCTGTTAAATATTGAATTTTGAGTCAGAAACAAAATGATATCAGAAGCCAGCCAAAGAAATAAAAGAGCTTTCAAAACACTTCAAGAATGAATTTGTTGAGACGGCTAGGTGAAGATAAGTTTACTGTTTTCTGAAGCTCGAGGCATATAATTACGCAACAATTGAACTTTAAATCTCAGATATGGAAAAAAACTGGCCACACAAATGGGATATAAACCTGGAAGCAGAATTATCATTATGACATATTTTTTCTGAATTCTGATGCAAAAGGTCAGCATTGAACCAAAACATTATTACTTGTCATTGATTAAAAGACAAAAGAAGACAAAGGGACATGTCTTCAGTTCGTTGAAGGGCAAAATAATACTCCTTTGAAAAACAGTGCTGGCAAAAGCTTTGGAGGTGAGACTGCTCAGAATAACTGTTATTGTAGGTGGACTCAAATCTTTTTCAAAGACAACATTTTTCCCTTTGGTATTGTTTGGTTTATTTTTGATCCCAGTCCCATGAGTGTGAATGGTGATGATTTTATGTTTCAAAAAATCGTCAATGTTCTCCCCAGCTCAAACAAAACAAAGGCAAGCATTCAGATCCTCATCCTCCATTTGAGGGAATTCTGAAACCAAACAAGCATGCACCAAAAGGTTTGATTTACTTTCAGAGTTACGTGTGGGTGAATTGTGAAGCTTTTAAGAAGATTGTCAAAATAGATACCCTAGTTCGTTCAAAAATGTCAGTCCCTGCACTTAGAGACTCCTTTTTTCATCAATTGAATGGTATTTCTTGCTCGGCCTACCACAGAATGGTAGTCAAACCTTTTTTTCGGTAAAGCTGAATGCGGTGCAGCTCAACAGCTCGCAAGACCCCATCAACCTTGCCATGATGTGCAACAACCGCAAATGGTCAACGTGCTCTCTGTCCCAAGTCGCACATCTGAGCAGTCATTAGGTGATCCAAGCATAAGATAATTATGCTTTGTCAAACCTGACATAGACTAAGATCCAAGTAATAAAAGGGGTCCAGAGGTTTCAATACAGCTCTTTTGTGTGGACAGTCACCGACCACAGCCAGCGAAAATTGGAGTGAGCGATGCCCCTTTTTGCTGAGCCAAGTATTTGAATGAAGTACCCCAGCCATGGCTATGGCTGATCTATGTCTGTTCATCTGCCAGCTGAGGACCATTTCCAAAGACGACATAACTTCTGTTCCATTGCTGTTGGTCACCAATCACTCAGCGTCTGTTTGACTCTGTGAAGATGAGGCAGCTGAGAGTCACACTGTAACAATTTGCACAGGGTGTCCTGAAAGGAGCTTCTGACGAGCTGCACTTTCGGCAAATACAGTTGCACAATTATTATCCAGAAATCACTTGGCAGTCCATAACACTGGAGGACAATTGTATTATTTTGCAAGAACTAAGTGAAAGACCCAGTGATAACTGGGAACATGCAGCAGCTGGTTCAAAAAATATTTGACAGAGCTGCTGATGTTGTTGTTGAAGCAGTATTTGACAACTGTATTGAAAGGAATCAGTATTTAACAAGTTACCTTATTTTTTCTGTCTCCGATGGTTTGGATGGAGTCTGTTCCAGGCCCCATCTTTCCTTAAAAAAGGGGGGGGGGGTTGTTGGTACAGCAGTTACTGGTTAATGAGAGCCTCACTGCAGGGGAAGAAACTGTTCAGATAATATGTTTGTGAGAGACCAAACCACCTCTCTTCATGTCCCACTGAGGCAATAGTCTTTGCAAAAGAGTATTTATAGTCTAATAATCACTGGTCAGAAGATGAATGATATCCTGACTTGTAAAAGCACTGAGGTCCAGTCTAGGTGTTAGGTAAATCTACAGCTTGTGTCGGTACTTATCATCTGTCCATCTCCTCTTCAGTTAAAACAATAACCGATACCTCCTCTTTGACAAGCGGATTCTGTATTTCCTCACCCACACCATGGTGCACCATTGAAGAGGGCATGAGTCATCTGTGTGGGGGGGAGAAAAAAAAAGATTCTCGTAAGACACACTTACTTAAAACACTGTCCAATATCATGAATTCATGCTTAAGATTCATATGAATTCAGGGTTAAAGTAAAAAAGTTCCATCGTATGTGAGCCATGTAAACTTGATACATCTTCATTCAGTATCTCTGATTTAAATGAATAAAATGCTTCATTATATATCCTATCAAACATGTTTGGAATTTATGCCTCACTGTTCATATGGAGTACTTCTGGTTCAGTTGTCAATTCGTTCCATGTGTTCGCCACCAGTCTCTGACTCTATAGTTTTTTTTTAATGAATGTCAAAATCTAGTTGTTCACCCTACATGCAACATCTATCATAAACTGGTTGGATAACAAAAAGCTGAAGGCTCCCAGAATCTGACTTCTGAAAATGACTTCAGCGGGTTCGACAGATAATGATAGGGGGTCATACATTAATAATTAAGGTTAACCTATAAGGTCAGAATAATAATTATTCCAAATATAAAGCAATCAATCAATCAATAATGACTTTAACTGATATCCTCAGATATTACTTAGCATCCCTTGGTAAACTGGTGTATGCATGCAAAATATTTCCAATTGAACTGACTAATGAACAATTTCAGATTGCTTGATGTCATTTTACAGGATTTCATTATTTTGGTTCAAAAATAGTGACACTGCAGTATTAATGATTGTGTGCTCCACAACCAGTGCAAGGTACTTAATCAGTTCTATATTCAAATTTGACTGCCAGAATTTTAATAACCTAAGTTATAAAAATGTGCTTTGTACAACTTAATATCGAAATTTCTAATTTATCCCCACAAATTGCCTTATTGTTCTTTTTTCTTGATTAGACTTCTCTCGAGGGCTGTGAACCAAACTTGAACAACTTCAAACATGGCTGCGTCACTGTGTGCATTTTGAAGTGACTTTAATACAGCATGAATCCTCCAGCACCCTCAGCACTGGGACAAGTACTCTTATCAATCAATAATGCACACACATACCCATCTCTCGCCTTACTTTTTTCTCTTTTAAATTCAAAATATATAGATTGAAAGTGTTTGATCCTGTAACTTTTGTGCTAAAGGGGTTGAATAAGGCCACGCTATGTATGACACATGGAGGTACCTTGCTACATTATCAAATGCATATCCGTGGTTTCTTTATACCCGATTGGGGACGAAAGTTTGGGCTTTTTATAGGTTAATGCTGTGACAGTGGTTTTGAAACCACTTAAATCCCTTCAGCAGTGTGTTTGGGCTGATGATTTCCTTGTAATCCACAAAAATATTCTGGAAACGTTGTTTGCAGCATATGATACACCTCGTCTCCAAAAATGACCATGTATGCCTTGGCAGCAATATAGCCATCCAGAGTAATGATCAGACCCAGTGACTCCTAAGAGATTTCTGTGTATGCTCACACCTGTTCAAATGAATAACGTGTCATTATTACATGCCAGCTTACTTTATTCCAGTTACTTTCATTCAGATGTGTTTGTGTATGACATCAGGTTATGCACTGTTGTGTATTGGTTTGACAATGTTTTTTTTTCCATTTACTTTAGTTCATATTGTTTTGTTTATGTCATCAGGTTATGTTTCTGTGCATTGGCTTTGGTTATTTGTTGTCTTGGAATACCAGATGGCTGATCTACCATAAATGTTAACTTTGAACCTTGTCCTAACACAGGACATGGTGAAGATTCCCTCCTTTTGGTAATCTCTGATGTTATGTTGTAATTTTACTCATTATCCTGTTAAGTGTCCCTTAACAAAATGTTGTGCATTCCAGTTCCTGAAGAGCTCTGAGTTTGAAGAAAGTGTCCATGAACAAATTATATCCACACTCTAAGTAGGCACAATTCATAGTTGACATTAGTGTCCTTGTCCTTGAACTGTTTCCTTCCTTGTGTACGCACTGCTTGAGTACTCAGAGTTTTGATTGTCACACAAGGCATCACCCCTCCCGAAACAAGATAACTGGTGATTACAGAGGCCACTCTGCACTTGAAACAAGCCTGTTACTGAGTACTGTGACAATGTGTATTATTTTGTCTTATACACCTCATTTTAAAAATCTCATTTGCCAGTAGATGCACTGGAACATAACAGTTCTGAGGTTCCTGTCAATGTCTGTGCTGTATGTAATGCACAAATGCTTTTAAAAACAGCAAAACCAAAGCTTTACTTTGACAATCTTGAACAATGATAAGAAGACAATCTGGAAGACACTTTTGAGGAACATGAGGACCCTTTCATTCCCTCACCCTCTGTGTTTCTGGGTTTGGATCATCAAGTTTGACAATTCGGTGCATACAGTACCTGTTTCAGCTGTCACATGTCCCCGTCAGTCCTATTTTGTGGGGCTGTATAGCTACATGGATATTGCCTGTGTGTTTCATACTTACATTGACGAACATTAAATTTGGAATGATATGACGATGATGACTACACATTTCTGTTGCGTTCTCTTTGACATGCAACCCATGTTGTTCTCTTCTGTTTCTGGTGAATCCAGGGACTCTTGTGCTCTTATGGTCGATGAGGGTGCCCTTGGAGTATTTGCCACCAGTCTGTAAAAACAGGCGATTTCTCCCACGATCCCCTGCTCTTTTTACGTACTCAGCATATATGTATTCATTTTGTTATTCTTGCTCCATGCATTTTATTTTGCTTGGACAAGTTACGGAAGACTTGTCGTGTCTCTGGAGGTTGGTGTATGCAAAGGGGGGTTTGTGATCACAGTCTGGTATCTGGCCTCCCTTTCTGTCTCTGATATCCTTGCTTTTATAAAATATACAGAATGTATTGTACTGCAAGCGCTGTGTTGTTTTTGGGGGTGTTTATGGTACTGATAGTAAATACAGTCATGTGGCTTTATGTTTTGACTCTATACGTACTGTGACATGAGTTGGCTGTAAAATCTTGTCACTGCTTCAGTTTATGCAACTGGCTCAAACTTGGATTTTTGACTGACGGGTGGCAATTACCATTTGACTGTCGGCTCTGAGTATGGCCATGTTGGTCACCTTCTAGATAATGGGTGTTTTCGAGTGCCTTTACAAAGCCCTGCTCTCTTATGCAGGAAACTTTGCTAAAGTTTGTCAGTTTCGTCATTTGTTGGAACATGCCAGGAGGGAAAAGCGTTATTTTGTATATCCAGATCTACAATCCTCTGCATTGCCTGTATCAATTTAAAATAAGCTTTAGTTATTTTCATATGTAGAGCTTAATTTTGGGTGTCTGTTGCTATACTCGGTGCCTCTTGAGTGTGCCTCTGTAGAACAAGAACTAGAGGCATTTTCAGGTAAGTTAGCAACTACCTGAAACTAGGCACTCCATTCTATGTGCCATTTCTCCTCAATATACAAACTTTTATCTTTGTAAATAATGTACTTACAGATGAGACAGGATTTTGTTTCAAAAAGAAATGCAATGTATACACAGAAATGAGGCATACCAACAAAGTGAAGGAAATGGGGTATAATGGTTACAGTGTGCTTTTTACAGAATAGCTGAACATTTGTGTGAGGGAATAATATACTTATGTATGAGACAGGGTGTTCTTTCAAATAGAGGTGCTACTTTTACACAGTATTGAGTCATACCAGCAAAATGAGGGTAAGGAGATATGAGGAAATTAAATAAAGAGGGATGTAGATGGATCACCCTGGGAAAAAGGGAGGAAAAGAAAAATAATATTTAAAACTTTCAGACACAAGTGGGTCCAGATCAGGTAACCTTATTCCTGCTTTGTTGGAAAGCAAGGGTTTTAAATCATTGACATATTATAACCAATATTATGACTCATATTTGTTATCAAATAAGAGGGGACACACACACTTACCGTTTCCAGGAAAAAAAAAATCACATGATTACAGAGCTTTTCTATGGGTTTCCCCACACCTGGGTCATGGTAAATTTTGGATTATTTTCAATATGTGAAATAGTTCATGAAGTGTTTTTAATCAACCGTTTCAGATTCTGTGGTTTCCACATCATGAGAGATTTTACTGAATATGAGCTTTTATTTTCTCTATTTTTTTCTTCCTTCAGCCCAGTCATTTGATTGGAGGGTTATGAGCATCACCTGTTGTTCAGCATTGTGGCAGTTTGCTCATCATCTGTTTTTGAGAGCAGTTGTGATACATTCCAGTCTCGGCCAATCAGGATGTGACGACGCCATTTTTGTTGGGCTTTAAAGAGGTATAAATGAGTCGTGATGATGAATTCAAGGCATCTGAACCAACTGCTTTGACAATGTTTTGAAGCTTAGACACATAACCCAGATGAGCATGATACTTAGATATAAAGATGGCTGTGACTCGGTGTGTATAATGTTGGCATTTTGTACTCAATGTTGGTAGGTCGAACCTGACAAGGACTTGTGAGAAATGTATACTTTCCACAAAGGAGTTCTTAATAATGTCTGTTTAACAGGCATTTTCTTTCATCTACAGTCATGGGACACACAAGGGGTGCGTTACAATACTTTTTCTTGTCTCCTCCTTTCCTCCACTCTCCTCCTACCTCTCGTGTCCTACCCCAGAAGTATGTGGAGGAAAGGAGGAGAGGAAGAGAGGAGATGAAATTAACACTGGAACAGCAAATCCAGTTCGCCCATCATCAAAGTCAAACTCAGCAATTGATGAAGTTGAGTCATCTTGACTGATTCCGAGGATACCCAAGCCAATCAAAATATTCAGTGGGATTGTATATTAATCTGAGTGTAAGTATGTTACATGGTCTTTTGTTTTTTTTTTTTCCATTCTTGTAACCCTGAATGTGAATTGGATGGATGTGTGCCTTTTGTCCTACCTTTTCACTGTTTTCGTAGCTCTCAGAGATCATCTGTGATGCAGAACATCTGGTGGTTGGCCCGTCTATAAATTAAGACTGGAAAGAGAACGCAGCACATACTCTGTTTGCCTTCAGGAGCCTGCATGACTGATGCCACTTTTTCCTGTTGTGATTCCGTAAAGTTCTTTTTGTGTTTTGTTGGTTAGATAGTTTAAGGTAGTGTAGGTTACTTAGGCTGTGGAAGACTTTATTATTTATTGCTTTTTGACATGTTTCAAAACCTGGCCACAGCTGACCCGTCAGAATAATGAAAAATGCTTCGAAACACTTTCGCAGTTGACTCAGGAGCAATGAACTGTTTCAAAACACTTGTGATGGGGATATCTGCTGGTGACATGCATGTATGTCGTAACAAGTAGCCTACAATCTTTGGGAAATTGGACATTCGTCTCTGCTTATTAACCAACATAATATACTTCTTTAGATGTTACTATGAATAAAAATGAACTCATACACAGCTTTTATTAAATAGCAACAACTTTGTAACAGGGTCACACATTATGAGATGCTATGGCTATAATGCAGCATGTGGCTTGCAGAAAGAAGCTATCTTTGAGAAATTAAAGCATAGGTAATTTGTCATTTTTGCGTGATTGCATGTCCACTATGTCAAGTGAGAAACATGATAACGTGCAGGGCATGCTTTGGTCAGCTGTTTGAAATGATTCAACACAATTTCAGAGCTTTGTTTCATTCCGCCCATCTCTAGAAATTGGTGCACCCAGTTTCATTATGCGTCTACCTTCAGACACAATGTTCCTCACGTCTTGTGCAAAATTCTATAGCTACACAAATTCTCAACGTTTGCCTTAAAATACTCAGTTCAGAGAAGTTATTGGCCATATTTGTAAGATAAGTCTTTTGAAATTCACTGATGTAGTAAGCCATGTGGGTTTGGTTGAACTCTGAAATTCCCAGAAATGCAGAGGATGAGCGGAAATCCTCTTATGTCGTGGCCGCTACCTGTCAGGTAGGCATCTAAGCTCAAGGAGGTTCACATGTCTGAGGTTAGGCTGATATTGTTGTACATGGAGACTTCAAACATGACATACTCCTTGGTGATATGATGGAATTTGGCACTCATCATGGCCTTTTGAGACTGCTGGCTGAGTAGGACATACGAGGGCTTCTGAAGCCCTCATCCTCAACCACAGTGTGTGGCTATGAGTCCTTCACTTCCACGTTCACCAGCGCCTCATCAAGCTCTGCTTGTTGGGATATCCTGCCTGTTTTAAAAAGACTTGGGATTAAGTCAGACATGTCTTTGACATCATATGATCTGTTTTATGCATCATCGCCATACTTTCCCTCATGGGATCACAAGCACAAAGGTGTTCAGTGATGTGTATAGCAACATCATGCACCTCCACCTGCTCAGCATGGCGATGGCACGTCATAGATGAGGTGTTGGTGGTACATTCCATAGAGAGGGTGAAGTGCAAATATGGTCCTTTATTTGGGGTGACCAGGTCAAAATGGTCCCAGACAATGGACTGACCTGCTCTGCTGATCTTGGGTGTATTTTTGTTTTCTTAGTTTTTTCAATGGGTAACCATTCTCCTGCCTTGCTTTTTTTGAGAAAGCTCATGTGTTTTTCTTTTATACCGCTTCTGTCAAAACAATTTAATTGGCCATCGTAGGCTTTCTGTAAGGTGGTGCAGATGATGAAGCAGTAAGCCACTTTGTGCTTTCCTGGAGAATTGAGAAAAATAACTTGTGTGCTTCAGTCCAGCACAGCCTCATGTACTTGTTTTGAGAGACAACATTGCATTCACCACGATACACTCGAACATTACGGACTGTATTTTTTAAACCGATATCCGATAATGTTAAATTCCAGCACATCACCATTTCACATGAATGATGCAGCTTGCTTTTATCACCAGGGGGCTTTCATGACAAATGACCAACAGTCAATCGGTGGACAGAATTCCCCTATCCTGCATTATTCCTCCCAGATAATGAGTCAGGTGCTTGAAAAGTTAAAATTCACCCCCAAAAGAGCTCAGCTGATGAGGGATAAATTTGTCCCAATGTAATTGACTCAGAAACAGGGTCTGTCGGAGGAACCAATTTGTCAGAACCACATAGCACGCCCAGGTATAGTGGCCTTCTGCGAATTAGTATTGGTATCATTAACCACGCATCATGAGGGAAGTGAATAATTCATGGCTTGCTGATTAATGCCCGAATCCTACCGAAGCCACATACCACCCCCCCACCCCCCACCCCACCCCTGCTCAGATAGCCACAGATGAAACTACACCGCCAAATTGAAAACAGGCAAATGAAGCAGCAGGTTGCTCATTCATTATTTATGAGGCTCCGTGCATCTGCCATTCTGTGGCACCGTGATTAATTTCCGGATGGCGTATGCCACGTTGACACGATCGATAGAAAGTCAAAAGCGTGAAATTTTGGCTCCTTTTTTTTTTGGATGCAATGAAATGTGTATTGTATCACTGGAAGCTGAGATGTGCATTGCCACACGAACACTTTGTTTTGTTTGTGGTCCTTCAGTTCCTGGGACTGGCATAATTTACCCATTCATAATTTGGTCGAGTTCAATTAGTGTGGAGAAATTATGAATTTTAAATTGGAGCATTGGTATGTGTTTTTCGTCTTTCTTAATTGTCAAATGGAATGTCTACATGAGGTCCAATTTGAGTGTTATTTGAATTTTATTTCCTGTCTGGATACCTGCAGTTCTACTGACACAAAATGTCAGATTTTCCAGTACAATGGTCCTGTCAGCATATTTATTCAACAGCAGTGTGTTAGGGCAGTAGAGCTTAGCATGAGTGCTACAAAATAATAGCGGCACTTGCAGATGCAGGGTTTTTGTAATGGTGCTAAGACCGAGAAGAATGCAAGCTTGAATCCTGCAGGGTCATAACAATTATCCTTTCTCTTTTTCCCCTTCAATAAAAATTCAACATATTTAAAAAAGCTGAGAAACTTGCTGTAGTCAAGTACATCAACTAGACAAGTCATGTAAACAATGAGTGGCTGTTATGAAACAGGTAGAGCTCTTCAGGCAATCTTGTTTATTTTGTTTAGGTTCCTTGATATAGCACTGGTTGTCCCACATTTTGTTTTGGGGGAGGGTGGGGGTAAATTTTTAACGTGACTGTTTGACGGCGCATTAAAGAGAATTCAATCCTTCCGGCACATTCCGCGATGAGTAATACTTGTGTATTAATCTAAATTCGATACACCAGACCTTTAAGTAGGCTCATGCATATCCATGTGCTCATGCTGATTATATAATCTCATTTTATGCTATTTAAGGTTTTGACTCATGAAGCAAAATTGTCTAGAATTGTGCATACCTTAATTGTTCTGTATTTCGATGTTGGAGATGAGTAAATGGGAGCTTCGCATCTTAATCATTATCTATCAAGAGACATAATTGTTGTTCTCTTCTGTACGGGGGTAGTGATTAATGAAAAAAACAGACATGAAGGGAGCAATAGCCTTGTTTATTGGCTAAGCATTAGCAGTGTTGCATTTCAGTTGACATTGGTGATCAAGCAACATCACTGGTTTCGGGCATCACCGGTCAGCACCTTCAATACACCAGGCTTGTATGTACTGCATTTGCAACCGCAGCTCAATGCATTATCAGCCTGGGAGAGCCTTCCTTCTCTCAATGTTACGTCACTGCCAAAACGTGTCAGTCCGAATGGGCCCGGCCACTTCTTATCTCCCCTGATCAGAAATGACAAGCAAGAGGGTAAATTTGCCATATCAGATGTTCGCTGCGGTTTCGCTTCTGCTCAATGTGCACGGTGCCAATTCCTTGAGACAAGGCATTTTATACCTGTCTAAATATTCCAGCTTCCGGATTTGCCCGGAGCAGTGGGCGCATGTGAAAATTTCAATGCGCATTGAAAAGTAAATAGTTTGTTTAATTACAGCCTGAGCGACCAAGTGTTCAACGCTGCAAAAAGACTTGGGTAAATTTAATTTGAATTTGTTGACTGAACCCCGTCTCTAAACAACTAGAATAATTAGATCTAGATTAAATTGCATCGCATCAGTTGAAACTGAGCAAAAAAAAAAAAATAATTACATTCCCCCCAAAAATTCAATAATCTTGCTGGTATTGAGACTAATTTGGGTTTTGACTGTTTCATTTTTGAGTAATATTTGACTATGGTACCTTTATCTTTTTTACCTTGTCTTCTTACTTCTTGTCTTCAACTTATAAGAATGTGCAACAGAAATGGCAGTCGCATGGTCTCTAAGTTCACAGGATTTCCTGTTTCCAGAAGTCTTCCTGTGCCATCTGCAAACAATACACAATGGTCCAGTGTAATGGCTACACTGCTTGTCTATTGGACTGTACCATGAAAGGAAATGGTGGCTGACAGCACACGTTCTTAAGTATTTACGGTGGGCATTGGAGGTTCGGTGCAATGCTAGAGTTAACAAATTAACACTCATAATGAATGCAAACATAAGAAATGAAGGATGTCTAAAATAAATATTCCACATCTGTTCCCGTTATCACTTTGAGATTTCACATATTCATTGGTTAGATATTGGATGTACATGATATTTAATGTATGCATAAAACTGTGCTTTGTGCATATTTGTGACACACCAGTATAACACCCATACATAACCATTTATTAAATTACTAAATTTATATTCACTAAATTTATCATGTGGGCATTGATGACATAACAATCTGCACCAATTCTCACTTTACCCAAAGCTTGTGTTTTTTTCAGTTATCTGGTGCTTTTATGTATTAACAATATCGATGCTTTTCATTTCCATGATCATCCAATTTCACAGGGTGATTGAAAGTTACATTTATGTGTTCTGAATACTTTCAGTTATAGATTACCTCTCCCAGATATGGTTCTAAAGCAAGATTACAGCACATATTTCTTTGTTTTATTTATTTTTCCTGTTTTTTTTTTCAGTCTGTAAACATGTCTTGGGTACAATTATATAGCTATGTGGGAGTAAGATTTAAAAATGAAATGGTCTGATTTCATCATTAAAAATAAAGATTACCTCCAGCTGAGAACAATTATATGGAAAACAACTGAGCTTTGTTGAGTTGTATCGAAATCAAAGAACAGAGCTTTGCATCTAGTCTGGCATGTGACTTCCCATAAACATTCCAGGTGTATCATATAAAGGTGATTATTTCATCAAAGACAATCACAGCCATGATTTGGGGACAGTGATTTGGGATAAGGACATACTACATGTATAAAATGGAATAACTGGCAGCGACTCTCGACTGTGCCTAAAGGAATAAGGAATGTGTCTCATGACACAAGTGCATGACACATCATCTTTCTCTCAAGCTGTGTTTAGTGCTAACACTATACCACTTCAGCCTCCTGTACTGCGAATTGAGAAATGCTAATTCACAACTTAAAGTGATGGACCAATGTCAATCGACATCTTCAGTGTGGTTTTATTCATTCCTCAAGCTGAGCTTTAAGTCAGTATAGCCTACTGATTAGAAAAGACTTACATTAAAGATCAAAATCATTGGTGGCTTTCTCTAAAATGATTAATTGTTCACGATAATCAACTGGCAAACCCTTGATTCACCTATGAGAACTCACAAGAGTCATATTTAAAAGCTGACACACTGCTAGACATCACACTGCACTGATTGAGTGCAGCACCCTACAAGACAGACTGTGAATAAGTGATTTCATGCCAAAACTAGTTTCATAACTGTATCTGGTGCCTGGCAACTGCTATTCACATAATAATGAGATTAAAGCGAATTTTGACAGATCATCGTATCTGCTGCCTCAGTCAGTCCTGTGCACAGATTTCATTAACAGTGTTAATCTCAAGGTGCAAATTGCAACGCAGAGTTCCACTTCGAGTCTCTGCAGCAGGAAAGCAACAATGGGCCTTTCTTGATGATGTGGCTCATTAGCTTAATAGCAGGAACTGAATTCTTAACTGTTAATGAAACGTTTTTTTTTTTTTTGGAAAGGTTAATTTGTGTCAGACGAATCTACTGAAACTCCATTAATTCTGTTAATGACAATGGTGTGAAACTTTGTCGAACAATAAGCATCCTCCTGCCACAGATGCCAGATATGTTTTTCCCCCTCAAGTATTTACGTACAATACAGGGATTTCGGTCGCTAAATAATTATTTTCGTAAGAATGGATCTCATTTATCTTACAAAGGGAAATTGAAGTGCCGGAGATAAGGTTTGTGTGACCTTGTATGTGTGTGTGAAACTCTTCCAGTACAGACTATGCTGATTTGCTGCAGGATGTGTGTCTTGGGACATTCCCTATTTAGATGAACCTTGGGGTGATCTTGGCATCGGTGTCCATCTCCCAGTCCATCCACTGTGGGGGCCCATGATCGGTAATGATTGTGGCTGTTGGGTCATGCCGCTTAGTTGCTGGGTTGTTCTCAATCACAGCATAAAGAAAGTCATTGAGCTGACTATCTGTATAGTCATTTAGCTGATGCTTATATCCAAAGTGACTCACTGTTGATTAGGCTAACCAAGGGCAAATCCCCCCTGGGAGCAATGTGGGGCTAAGGGTCTTGCCCAACAGGGCCTTGAACCACCAACCTCAGGTGTATGTACCTTAGCCACTGGAATACAGGCTTCCCCTGCTGTGTCTGCAAGGTTTTAAAATTAAAATTAATGACAAATCAAATCTGAGTATAGTAAAGTAATCCAGATCCTGATCAAGTCCTGTACAACTTTTAAACTCCTTCCATTGGGGGTTCTCCCCAGCAGATACTCATAAAGGGCATCCACAGATAATCTGTTTCGTAAAGTGAAACAGTCCTGAATTTTAAGTCTCCTCCAGCATCCCTCCCACAAGTCCCTCTTGAGTTCCGCGTAGCAGACATGTACAGGTGCTGTAATAAAACACCAGGCCCCTCTCCAACTCCTACATGACAAACAATTATGATCAATACTTCATTTAATTTAAACGATCACCAATAATTTTTCAAAAACACTTCATGAAATTGAAATCAATGGTTCAGCAGTCCTACTCATTTATTTTTATTTTTAGCAGTTCTGTTTCCCATTTGTTTAGTTTTTTACAGACTCAGCACCAGCCCATCTGACCTTCTCATGCAATGCGCCATCGCATAATCTCCTCCATATGATATGCTTCTTAACTGCAAAACTCTCCTCCACTGCTGCACTTTGGACTCTGCACTATCCCTGACTCTCCAGACTCATTATTTATTCACATATAAAATAAATCCCTGTTCAGAGCTCATTGCAAAGCAAAACCAGTTGCTTTGCCCTCTGTGAAAAGCTCCTCCACCCCCTCTAAACCAGCCATGAACTTCAACATGCACTTCGGATGCTTTGTACCAGGCTGTTCCCATGAGCGGCAGGAACTCAGCTCTCAGAGTTTAAAAAATAAACAAATAAACATAAAACCCAGAAGGAGAAGAAGGTTTAGTCTGTGGCCTGTGATACAGGACATACTGTGTATTCTGCCTGGATACAAAGACTTTTTTTAAATGAAAGAATTCATTTCACGTTTTTTTTCCTTTTTCTCACATTTTTTGCTCAGTGAAGCACACCTCATTACTTCAGTGAGAGGCTGAGAATAAAGTGGGCGATTTTCTGAATGAATCTCTCTGTGAATCATCGACACTGTCTACCTTGTAAGTCACAGGAAAGACATTTTTTCGGTTGTAATGAAGCAACATTAAGAAACGTCATGTGATGATGTTGAAATATCAAATGTATGTATCTTGTGATGATATGTGTTAGTTTAATCTTGGTATTATTATGCTGGTGTTTGTTTAATCGCTAACAAGCTTACCCCTTGCTATCCAGTTTGAATATGCTCGTGCTGGCTAGTGCAATAAGCAACATCGTGCTTAACATGACTTCTTCATATCCCTCAAAAATGCAGGACCATATTATCTCTACTTATTAAAATGAACATCAGAATGATTAGAGATAATATGATCCTGCATTTTAGAGAGATATGAAGAAGTCATGTTAAGCACTATGTTGTTGTTTTTTTTTCTATTATTATTTTTTATTTAACCCATAAGATATAAAAAAGATATAAAAAAACTACAGGACCAGGTCCCCACCACTAAAACCACACAATCAAGCAGCAGTTTGAGAATGTTTTCCTTTTGCTGTCAACTAAACGTTGGTCAGATGGTCTTCACGGTCCTAATTGAACCAGTATTTTATTGAGAAGGATCTGTCTGCAGGCTTAACTGTTAGGACATGGCCTGCCAGCTGAGGTGGCAGCCAGCTGAGGTGGAAGTGACGTAACATGACGTTTTTATGACTGTGGTTTTCATTGGTCAGTCATGTTCCGAGGCTTGAGACTCTGTTTGCCTCGTAATGGCCAACATTTTCAGTGTTTTTAATCGGAGATGAAGAGTTATTGTACTTACTTTCAATTGAGAGCCTCACTAGGCTGTCACATGTTATGTCTCACGTATTTGCCTGCTAGACATGAAGGACAGCCTCCATGTATTTATCAGTTAGTTTGGGGAAAAGGAGCATAGTAGGTAGTCGTTGGCTATCGTAGCCTAGCAATGTTGCTTGCCATACTTTGTGTCACCACTATTGCGCGTACTTCTCCTTTCCTTTTCAAACATCATCAGCTAACAAGTCTGTACTGGAATCATAGTCTCATAAACTGCCAGTTTCAAAAACCATAAGCAGAAATCAGCTTTATGAATTTCATAAGTACTGTCTAGGAAAGGCGACTTTGCATTGTTGTTGTTGTTTCTCTTTGCATATCCCTTTATTCAAGTAGCATTAGCTGGGGGAAACTGCAGCTGGTTTCATTTAAATAGTGGCGATGTCTTGAAGGGGTGAGTTGTACTTATTTTTGTAACTAGTGATAGCCAACTCGTCAAATGGAGAACATGAACTGTGTGCGTCTGCGAGTTGAAATACAGTTTTATTGCATTTTCTCAAGTATGCCTCAACCACTTCTATTCACAGAACCCTCTTGTATTCACATTTCTAAATTGTGACATGATCAAGTGGCAGAATCACTTAATCTGTATTTTAAAATGTGTAATTTCATTGAAAGTGGAATTCCACTACATAAATGATATAAGAGCAATAATTACACATCATCTTGCAAGATCACTTCTATGACTGAAAAGTAGTTTCATAATGACAGTTTTTGATTCACTTCTTCTCAAAGCTGGTTCTCGGATGTATTTGTATTGGGGGGTCCCAAAATACACTTTGATGAGAATGTGACAAGTAAATAAACATACAAGTTGTTACTGTACAGTAAAGCATGCCAGAGTATATCACATATCTTTATGTAAGTTGCATATTTACATGGATGTGTAATATGGCACATTTATTTCATTAAGAAACTGAAATGTTAACAAAATGACCAACTTGTTGGATACTTACTGGCGTATGGTCTTATGCTAAGTGCAATTATCTATCTCTGCATACAACTGATTTGGTGGAAATTGTCAATATAATTAAATCTCAGAAAGGTCCAGACAGGAATACAATGGTCAGGTAGCAAGGCATTCAAATCTCCCTGACATGTCAACATGTCTTTCCATATGCAAATACGAAACAAAAGGTCTTTTTAAAGTCTGGATTGGTTGCCAAAAGATAAATTAAGTATAAAAGCTTAAAACTAAGCCTTTAGAAAAGCAAGCACACAAACTGAAAAAGGGGACAAAGAAAACAAAAACAAAGCTATCCATTCTGGTATGAGTCATCATGTTTTTTTATAATGCTTCTGTCTGTCGCATATCACTTGTTAAGAATGAGTAATCCCAAAAAGGAACTGCAATATTTTTTGTAAACATCTCTCAACGCGTGCTTTATAGGGGCCCTGTGACAATACCATTGTGAACACTCCTGAAATAAATCACATTTGATTGATTGCACTGTCTTTAAAAACACACAGGAGGGACTTGAGGACATATCACTCAGTGATGCATCTAAATTAGAGGATATGTTCAAATTAATTCTTCAGTCCCTTCACCAAAACACCACAAAGTGGCACAATTTTCTTTAAACAGTGTCTCATTTTTCTCTAGTTTCTGTCTGTAGTTTCACTCAATTTTGAGATTGGCACAGTATGTTTGCTTTTTGTTGATTGTGTGGTGATAAGTCCAGGTCCTGGCTGGTGAATGCTACTTTTTGTTTTCAACTAAAATCCCACAGCAGGTTCAGACCTAAGCCTGCGAGGCCAGTTCTACGACCACAACATTAATTATTATTCAATGATAAAGTATACAATGTAATGCATAAGGAAACCACATTGATCTATCTTGAACAGTTTGTTACAGGGTAATTTTTGCATGAGCCAGCTGTGTACTTCAACATTCTTTCCTTCTTTCCAGACATTTTCTCAGCAGTACCAAGAGTATTTCATTGTAGCCAGCATATTTGATTAAGCAGCCATATATATATATGGAAAATGTATAGTTTGTATCATATTTATATTGTATATGAAGAGTATTCTGAACCAAACTTAGGATCTAGATGCTAGCCATACAACTTATGTCAACGACATGAACTGAATTCGTGTAACTTTTAGTCATGTTTTGTCGTATTATGTTATATTATAGTCATTCAGTAGATAGTCTTGTCCAGAATGACTTAGAACATCAAGAGGAGAGCAAAATAACCCAGAGGAGGGCAAGAGAGGCCCAGAGACCAGAAATGTGAAAACATATGATT
Source organism: Albula glossodonta (assembly GCA_019788955.1). Taxonomy (NCBI): domain Eukaryota; kingdom Metazoa; phylum Chordata; class Actinopteri; order Albuliformes; family Albulidae; genus Albula; species Albula glossodonta. Next base: position 603,184 of record JAFBMS010000030.1, read on the forward strand.
CAGCTGGAGAACTCTTTGATATGATGAGGAAAAATACAAAACCCAGGCAATGAAGGGCTTTTAGCTGAGGATGAGCCTCCCACAGCTGGCCTGGACAGTAAGATGCTAAATAAAAATAGTCCTTATCAGTCTGGTGCTAATGCACAGTGACAAGGTCGTGGTTTGAAGAAGACACTCGCAAATCTATTTCGAATGGAGAATGACTTGTTGAGAGGAAGCCTTGCCATGTCTCTAATTTCAGAGCAGAATTTAAGTACATTTGTGTTTGTTGGGGGGGGGGTGGGGGGTTGGTTTGAAAGCAGAGTATGTTTTAAATGATATCCCGATACGGAATCGTATGGTAATGCTATTTCTCGGAGCACTCCCTATGACGACATTCGGCACCCCCTGGAAATAATCTGCAATTATGGTAAACGTTCGGTACGTGTTGCGGTCTTGGATGGAAGATCTCTTGATTTAATTGTGGCAATTTACCAACCCGGAGCATGTTCTGGAATATTTGCTTTGTTTGTCCCCAAGGTAACCATTTATTGCACTCAAACTGTGCTCCAGACCCATTCCGCAGTGGAGAAAACTACGGCTTAATCAGGCTTTCGCCACAAGGATGTGCTCACGGCCCGTTCCCGCTGGTACCTCCACGCGACTTTCCATTTAAGCATCTGCTCTCTTACCCCACTGTGCAGTGAGGGGGAATGTTTACGGCACCCATGAAAACCTCCCTGTGTTGCTGACGGACTATTTTCTGGTTTGTTTAATTGTCGGGGGGGCTGATTGATTTTGTGCTTAATGAATTGTCCTGCAGACATGCCCTGGCAGGATAATAATAATAATAATCATAAGAATAATAATGTCACCAAAAAGTGTTTGCTTTCCCTCCTGTTGTAAATCACATCTCATGGTAAGGTACCAGATTTTGAGGTCACATATCTTGGTTTGGGTACCTGTAAAATGTACAACCTACAACTGGAGCAAATTACAAGTTTTGTTATCATGGTTGCATTTGTGCAAGATAGGAATACTTTGTAGGATATAAAAAAATAGGGAGCTAGGCTTGTAACCCCAAGGCGGCAGGTTCAGTTTCAGGGTAGGATGTGGCTGTTGCACCCTTGAGCTCACATTGATACAGTAAATATCCAGCTGTTTAAATGGACAGTGTATAGAAGGGTAACTACGATGCAAATTTCTCTGGATTAAAGCAAGTGCTAAACTCCTACATGTAAATGTGCACTCCCCTTGATAAAGTGGTTTCTTCCTTATTGCTTATTGCTGACGAGCACACACACACACACACACACGGACAGACAGTCAACAAACACCCCATCAATCTCCTTTCTTCCAGACAGCTTAATGGTCCTCTATTGAGACACTTCTTTCAGATGGCGACCCCCTTCCACACCCCCACCCCTTTCCATTCGATGTGTATCGATTATGTTCCTGATAAATGAAGAGAGAGTGCTGTAAAGGTGTAATGATTTTAAAAGTCATGTCTGACGGTGTGGAACAGATCTCCAAATACGCTTCGTGAAGCCAGCTGTAAAGAGCTTGATGGTGGCCTTTGAAATGGCTCTCACCCACGGCTGCCCCAGAATGGAGCATAAAACCTGGATAAAGTCTTTCTTAGCATCCTGCAGCCACTGGTTTGAGCTTTGCCCCTGCCATATTTAATGGAACTTGAAAACTTAAGAGAACCAAATATCATTTACTGACACCCTCAGCAGTGGTGAAGGTAAGGCCAACATGCTTTTAACGTGGAAGTAGAAGTTAACTTTGCTTGCCGTCACCTTTCATGCGACTCGTTCACGCAAGGAACTGAAAACCAACACTGACAACTGAATTCGAATGAATAATACACTCCTTGGGTTCAGTGGAAGTGGTCTCTACTTTCTCTCTGAGCAAACTCTCATTTGTTAAATTCACAAACCACCAATGGGTACTAACCTATATTTACGCTCTCCATGTTGGTTGCCTTGTGTTTATTGTTCACTGAAGGACCGACATACTTGCAATTTGGCCATTACATGATTGGCCCCTTTCATGATTGTGTATCATGCTTTTGAAGCTTTTAAATTAAAGTGTTCATTTTGAAATAAAATTAAAATCAGACACATGTAGTTGGTATTGACATTTCTGCAGAACACCCGTGTAGTCTCTTATTTTATTGCCATGTGATTATTTCAAAATAAGACATCTTTATTTGATGTTTCCATTAGCTTGTCAACCCCCTGCAATGCATACTTGCAAAGCATTAAACCTGAGAGGTGTGTTATTGGTTGATTCTTCCCATACAGCACTGTACATAGTTATATAATGGTATATTAGACTCCTTAAATGAAGGTGTCTTTGAGCTAGATTATAATTTTGGCTTGTTCCTCTCCCTCTTTGGCTGCCACAGGCAGCCACTGAGCAGTTGTTGAAAGGCAAATGTTTACAAACCTTTTCAAATCCAAACGGCTCTCAATTTAACGTAGATCACAACTGGCATTTGAAACAAATTGCCTGTCACCCAGCCGAGCAATTAATGCAACGCAAGTATGAACCCTCGTCGTTTGAGATAGCTAAGCAGCGCAGGCGTGATCTCTGTTAATTGGCTTTGACATACACAGGCAAACAGATGTGATTGGGTGAAAGGTAAGGGGCTACTTTATATGCAAAACATACAATATTTACACCAATGGCAGCACTCCTTGTCTATTCACAAGGAATAGGACACTCAGCTGAATAGGTTCCCAGACTACAATATGGGCAGAAATGTTTCAGCCAATTCTTGTTTTCAATTTGTTTTGTAATAAATGATTAATGAGAATCAAGGCTCTGTGAGGAACTCAAGCTTTTAAATACTTTCATGTAACAGCTTCCATATAGTTCTAGAGACAGCTTGTGTAATGTGGACCTTCATGTGTGACAAAGGATATCTGTCTATACAATGTCACAGTGAGTTAATTCTGTCTTATTTTTCAGTGGAAGATGTCTTCAGTTGCTAAAATAAAAAAAAAAAATATTCGTTTTTGGCCATCCTTGATTAACTTCTGAAAAACACTGTAGCGTGTTGTGGCATGAGCAGGCTTCAAATTATCATTGCAGGAGGAACTGGGTCACATATAGTATAATTTTATATCACTGCCTGAAAGAAATTCACTTGACAGGTTCGACTTCCGTCAGCAAAAACATGAAAAATACTGAAAAGAACCTCACAGGCTACGTAGGCTTCAATTACCACAAGATGATCCGGATGAATACCTAATTAGGGACTATGCGCAGCAGTTTCCTGAAAACGGTGCCTGTCACAAACCCAGGGAGGCTTCTCAGTGCAAGGGGAATTTGGACTCAGTTTGCATGCAAGTCCAAGTGACACACTTATAAACTTGCAAAGCACAGTGAATTCAAAAGGAGTGGCATGGGAAGGCATCAGCTGGTGCCATGATGTGCACAGAAACTGTAATAACTGGGAAAGGGGTAGTATCCCAATGCATTTTATCATTTAAAATCGATGGCCTTGTCAATCTGATTTTTAGCACTACTGAATGATAAAACCTCTGGTAACGAAACCCATATGGACACAACAAGGCAAATAAGGCTCATAAGTAAAAAGTCTCAGACACAAATAAGCAAAGAAGATGGTGCATGTGATTCTTTTGTCTCGTGTGGAGAATTCTCAGGAAATTCATTCGCATACACATCACTGACATACACAGACCATGATTCATGCAGTTTCGGAAAGATTCCGGAAATTTCTGCAGCATTCTGGCACCAGTGTTGCCCAATCCTACCATTGTGATATTCATGGAAGGACGTCTGAGGTTCAAGTCAATAAAAATGAATTTTCACAGAGTGACTGACACCATTAGCACTTTTCATTAGGAGTTTTCAAGGACCATTAACAAATATTTCAAAGACTGGCACGGTTAATGTTTGAGCTCGTCCAGACACCATTCAGTCCCAAATACAGAGAGTATTTTACTGTCACAAAAAAGTCTTTGACTCCAAATGCTGAATAGATGAACTGAGGAGGGCATTGTTTAACTGTCTCATTAGGATGGCAACATTGCTGAGCAATTGGCACATTTCTGCATTTCACAAAGGAATAACTATAGTCTGATCTACCATCGAAACACCCAGAATCCAGATTCAACTTAGCACAGACCTACCAAGAATTAGGAGTTAGCATATGTAAAATGAAGATCAAATAATGTTCATATTTCCATAAAGTATGTATCTCACTAGCATAGGTCTAAGCCTAAACATATTTCTAGAAGCTTATTGATTTGTCGTTGACGACATTCAGAGTGAAGCAGAGAGGAGAAAATAGAACAGCTTCGTCAATCTGCATAATTTAGTCATTTTGCCTCTACATTTCCGCATATTTTTGCTTTTCCAAAGTATTCTCACAATCTTTCCTCAGAAAAAAAAAGGAACGGAATGAATTTATGCATTTCATACACCTGATAAACAGCACCTGGCCTTTTTTTTACATGATATATTTGTAACAATTGAATATGAGACTTATCACAATGATGAAAGTTTCTGGGTCGATCACTGCACTTGGTTTCTTCAAGAACATATGCATTCAATCAAGACATGTCATTCTATTCACATTTGACACGCAAACATGTCATTTGGAATGTTTTATTTTTTTTTGTTTTGGACTTCCATATGTCTGACCTTCAAGGAGAAGCCAGCAAACTCGGTCTTGTCATGACAGAGGGTATGCGGGCTTTTGCCTCAAACAGCAACCTATTGGTTCCATTCAGCAACACCAATATGCTTATGTTAAAACATTTCTGTCAGCCTTTACTCGCAGTATATGTTATGATGTCTTCATAACACTTTTATAAGCATGACAGACCACCTGTCATAACCTGTAATGACACTGTCTTACAGTGCCATAAGAGGATGTGAGAGTGCTCTTTGGTTGCCATGTTCAAGAACTTATCAAGACATTTTGCGAAAATGACAGATTACATGCATTATTGGACAAATTAGATCATTTAGAGCAGAAGTCGGCATGAAGTCCATAACCGATATGGGTCCTCCTTGTCCGCTTCTGCCTTAATTCCGGGGGAGAGACAGAATTGTAAGCCTTAGGATAAGTAAAAGCAGTAGGAGGAAACAGATACAGATAATGTGCCACAGGGCTTCACAGCAAATGCCCGCTGGAGCATTTATGTCATTCTGTGTTGAAATATGATGAGAGAGCAAGCTGATGCATTAAAAATACTGCCACACGCCATGTTTATTGTCAGCAAAAAGTCTTTAAAAGGAAATGTGGGGATTTTTGACTGGCATTTATGAGATGAGAAAGCATTATGCAAGACAACGCTTGACTTTGAAAAACAACCAGTACATGACAGGGGAGTCACAAACTCAGCAACTTATGTTGATCTGTTGGAAGCCTATATTAGCAAAATAGAGTATATGCATAGGACAGTCGATTTCTCATACCTGCTCTCTCAAAAATGGCTTCAAAGCCATTGCTTTATAAAAAAAAGGATGCAAGAAGACAGACGACAATCTTTGCTTTCATTTTTTTGCCTTCAAAGGAATTCTTCTACTCACAAAGAAGTAATTGAAGTTGGAATAAAGCACTGAATAATTTGATACAGCTCATATGGACTGGTTTTGATTTCAGTATCAAATGACACTTTCAGGAAGATAGCTCTTAATTAACCCAAATTGGCTCTGAAAATACATCAGCTATTTTTTTTCTTCCTCACTTGAGCTGTTGAGTTTGAATTCACATCCCACAGCAAGAAAAAAAAAGGGTTATCTTCCCCAGAATAACATATCAAACTTGACTTTGAGGGAAATTGGACTGTTAAGGTCAACTTTGACACAAAAGTGACAGTTCTGAAGTTCAGTGATTAGCGATATTATCTTACTTGTCTCTTGCCCTTCACAGTGAAAGGTCATATCTGATCATGCTGAATCTAATAGATGGGAAAAGGATGTTGCTGCCGGTGTCTCTGGTTCAGAGGTAGGGTGAGTACCCTTCATTGGCCATTCACGCGTCAGTCCACAAGGCAGCTGGCCACAGTGGCCATAAGGGACTTTCAGTTATCTTGACTCTAGTTTACGAGCTCCATCTTGGTATCACTGCAAGACCATGAAGACCATGTCTTAATCTGAACTTTACTCCCATAAACTGCCAGTGATGTATCCTACATTTCCTCCTCCATGGGAGTTAATGAGGACCTAAATATAGGTGATGTTTTTGTTTTTAAACTAAGTAGGTAATATTAATCATATGCTGCATAGTTATTTGTACGGATGAATAATTTATTTGGGGATTTAATTGTACACCCAATCACCTTAAAACATTACATAGCCTTGTGAGCTCAGTCTTATGTGTTCGACTTATGTAGTGCTTATCTTTCTTTCACCATCAAATTTATTGACTTGATTTCACAGAACACTGTAAATGGTTGCAAACTTTTTATTCCAACAAAATCTCAGTTTGAGTGTTGAGTAATATGCTGCAAGATGCTTTTTTGCACGATTCCGTGCTGCTTTTGTCATGCAACAATACTTGCTGTAATGCAAATACTGTAACATAATGCAGTTGACCCTCCCACAATGTGGGGGTTAAATAATTTGTGTATATTTATGGTATTAAACAATCAAGAACATTCATGTTTTACTTCTTCGTCTGCTATGTGCATCATTTTCAGCGCGACATGGTTTCCTGCACAAGGCTGCAAGGCTCCCAAAAAATTCACCTTTAATTGTCTGTTGCTGACCCTCGGAAAAATCAAAGCTGTGATGTGGCAAGCCATGATGTGGGAGGGCCAACTGTACTTGTCACACCACTTCTTTATGGACTATCATAAATGTTCAATTAATTTTTGAGGTTCTATAGATGCAATTACGTGTTATGCTGCCAACAGGAGGATAATGATTGCAGAGCAATGTTTTAAAAATATGGGTTCTGTTCTAACAATGAAACATACTCTAAGCACTGCAAAGCTACACTCCTTTAACTGTGATGTCTTGGACAAAAGAGAAGGTTTTCCATGAAGGCCTTGAAGGACACACATCGACCTTGAGTGAAAATGTGTTCAGGGGAATGCAGGCCAGTCGAGGTTCCCTAAACAAGATGGACATGTGATGGCAGCACAGAGAGAGGTAAGGGTGGAAATGTGAGAATTATCCACATCCATGGTTGATCAAACAATTACAGCACAAGGAGAAAACATCACCACGAAAATGAGATCCCATCTTCAGTCTGCAAAACACTTAATTTCTTTATTCCCTTGGAGTTGGATAGGTTTTCATGGTACATTTAGCATTACAGCAGTCCTCTGAATGAAAGCAAGTAGGTCATGCTTAATTGCTGAAGAATTTCATGCCTATTAGCCCCTTATAGCTTCCTTGTAGTGATCACAGGTTGACACATGGAGCCATTCAGAAATTATGAAAGGACCCCCTTGACTTTTTTCACTTCACCAAAGGCAAGGTGCGAAAGTTAAGAGATTATTTATCTCTTGATGACAAACTTTGCCAGAAAAGCATGTCATTTTTCCTTTGGGGGGAGACTGATTTGCACTTCAGACTATGGACCTCTGGGATATACAGCATCACTGTCGTTTCTTTAGTCCTGGGGACAGAGACATAAATTGATTTTCAGTTGCTTGTAACCAATATGATAATGGCTGTTTATCCCCACAATATTTTATTCTTTCAACAAGGATATTATGGACTGCTCTCATTTCCTCTAGTGCAATCTGATGTTTGGAAGAAAAAAAACACTTGTGTCATTCAGCCATATTGCTTGTTTTCTATTTAAATAATTGAGAGGAAATTACAATGTGTGCGCCATAATGGATTTTTCATTTGCTGAGTTGCTGTTAAGCGGACGCCTTTATGAAACGCGGTCGTGGCAGCAGACTATTGAACTTCACAGCGTTCTCCGCACACCAGCCAAACCGTCTATTTGTGTGTGATGATTCTGATATCAACTGCCAGACTCAATCCAAAAATTAAACAAAGGGACCAAGGTGACTGCCTAGACAAACGTAATTCCATAATTCACAGACATAATGTTTGGATTGATGTCAGCGTTGGAATGCATGTAACACAAACAAATACCAAGATTGCCTCAAATTGATGTCATTAGTCGTTTAAATTGGTGCATGCGACCGGCTAAATTGAATTCTGAAAGGGGTAATTGCGCAGAAAGTGCTAAATTAAATCTGTTCCAAAAATCCCTTTTTTGTCGCTCCCAGCCTGAAGATGAAAGATGGTGTTTTACCGCTTCACTCTGTGGATTAGTCTTGCACAGTCCCTGTCATGTACTGATTGGTGGATAAAGCTGATTTATTGTGCGAGAACTTCAATAGTCTGAGTAAATCTATTCAGGGCCAGAGAGGGAAGAGAAAGGCGAGAGATTGGGAGCGGATTATGTCCTATTCAAGATGTATGTTTCTCTTCTAATAAGGAACAGAATATGAGAGCCCAGTAATGCATTGCAGTAGGGGGAGAACAGGAAACCTTACTGCCGGCACCATTGCTCATAGGAACAAGTGGAGGACATGTCCCCAGTCCTGTCAATCCATCACAGCGAAAAACATTTTCTCTGTGTAATGCAAGGGAGCACCACAGAAATGAAATGAATTTCCGGGATTTATTGTCTTTGTCTCAGATCTACTGGAAAGAATGATGACTGTCTAGTGTTTTGGACACAACACCCACACTTTAATCTCAGTCAAGGGGCGGGGAGAAATAACAATTCCAATATCTGTAAAAGAAACGTTTTGTCAACCTTTTTTGTGGGAGATGTGTGGCTAATGCTTTTCGGTCTCATAATAGAAAATAAACAGGACCTATTTTCTGGCTTTTGACAAGCCATTGAGGTTATTTATCGCGGGGGATTGCACAGACCTCTGCAGTAGTTTGGAAACAAATCTTTATCATCAGCTAAGCAGAGACTTTCAACGATAAATACAAGATAACAATTACAATTCCAAGAAATGCTGCATTTTGTATCCACAAAGATCAAAATCACTGTAAACATTTCCTATGATTCTTCAGAACGAACTCACACACACTTAGATGCTTGTCCCAGTATGCCTGTCGTCTATTTCATAAACAGGAGGATAAGTAAACATCAGTTATGGATCATCAAAACTTTGCAAAATGCATGCCGACAGTGACATACAATTACTTCTGCTGTGCTAAGCATTTGGCAGCAACAGAACTCATCCTGTTATGCTTGTCATGACTCATTTGTTATTATTATTTAACGACCGTTTGTATGGCCGTAATACATTTAAAACCGAATGCAGATACGGTGTTAAGGTAGCATTTAGTGGATTAGTGTCAGGTTGCATATATAGTATTTACATAATTCAATATCAATCATCATTATTTCTCATTATGGTACCCTGAAGACAAGTATAACTGGATTCATAGTTCAGCAAAATTTCCATTATAGAACTTCCAGCCCAAAAAATGTTGCCTTTTTTGGGGGTGCATCTTTTTTCCAAAGGGTTCTGCAACGAACCAACAAAATGGAATCTGCTGGTCATGAAATTTTAGGCAATTCAGCCCAAATTAGCTCATCATTTTCCTATAGTTCAGACAGGGCCCAGCAGTCTGTCAAGACCTAATGACTGGGGTTTCTCTTGGGGCTCTGTATCCACCATATGACCCAGAAAGCTGTTCCAAGCATTGACGGCTCCCCAGGTAAAACAGGATTTCCTTATATTAGTCCAAAATTTACACTTAAATAAATTCTATCTGTTCTACTGCTGACAGAACTCAACCGGAAATTTTGTAACTTACCTTTTTATATCCTTTAATGGATTTAAACACCTCTGTTAAATCCCCTTGTTTAATTTTACAAAACTCGGGGAATCATATGTTGCGGCTTATTGAATGATCAGTTAGTGGACTTTCGAAGGTTTTAGTTACCTAATAAGTCCTTTCAATATTATATATTATTTAACTGACCATAAAATCTGAAAATGGCTATTTAATGAAAATGAGGTTTTTTTCAGTTTTTTCTTCTATAAAGAACAAGAGTTACATTAACATAGGCATAGAATGTCCTAACTCATAATTTACCAGCACTCTCAATTGAATTCTGGGCAGCAGATCAGCAAGGAAGAATATACAGGGCATGAAGCTGGAAAAAGTCAAATTTGTGTTTGAATCTATTTATTTATATATTTGATTTTACATAAAAAGGTAACTGTACATTTGCAAATGTTGTCTTGTGAACCACAGTTGTGTTTAACTGCATTGAACATAAATGCATCAATACCTGAGCCCTCCGGAGAAGTCAGTATTGACACATTTGGTTGTGTTTTGCTATATTGTAACTATGGAAAAATGTCTTTGACTCAAAGCCAGGTCATTCAGGTCACATACAGTATGCGAATATCAATGAAACAACTTGCAAAAATGTTTGTGTGTGTGAGTGTTTTTTTTTCAGCTTAGGGAAGTTTATGATGCAAAAACTTCACAGCAAAGTCGTGATCCAGACTAGCTGCAATGCTAACAAACGGATGGATCAAAACATCATACACATCCAAACCAGGGAAATGTGTAGAAAGTAGATAACAATATCCTATCACTGCGTAGCCAACTAGATGATTGAATGGGCAATAAAATCACACTCTTTGTTGAATGTGGCTTTGAAGAGCATTATTGATCAAATCAGATTATATTTTTACGCCTTTCCCGCAGGTCACAGTTATTTTTCCACGATTTGGATCAACACTTTAATGGCACAAATTTAATTTTATGTAATTTTGCAGAAAGATGGTTCATCACTCCATGCTATGCTTATGTAAAATAGTTATCGATTTCAGGCTTATTTGATTTTTTTTCTTTCTTTTTAAGGGTGGGAGACCAGGGAGGGGATTGTGTCTGTGCCTGCTTCTATGTCTGTGAAAAAGTTTGGTCCAGTAACGTGAATGTCAGCTGGGCTGTGTAACACATCATTTTCCTGTCTGAGTGTACGCTCAGTCCTTCCATCACTCGTGTTGAACTTCCAGTGCTGTGCTCCTTCCCCTCAACTTCTGCAGCTAGGAGCCCCTGTGATTGCACCTGTCACAGTTTCCATGATGGATGCAGCCCCCCACTTGTTTTTTTTTTTTCAAAAAATACTTTTTGTGGCTGTAGCCTGCTTGGCCTCAGATCTGAAAACTTGAGTTTGCAAACTTCAGGAAGCCCATTTTGTTGTGCTGGTGGAGGTATAGGCCCAAGGCTGGTTTTGCAGGGGAATTCCAAGCTCTTTGAAGCTTCATGCACACTTTTTCCAGGCTCATACACACTTGTGTGACATTTTTCCTGGCATGTTTCCACACATCAATATGAAGATGCTGAAATGCTAATCCACTTTGTTCATTGAGGTTAGTCACACCTTTCTTTGTGAGATGTTAAATTTGGAGTCACAAATACGATAATGGGAAGAAAATATGAACACAGCACTGATCACTCACCCTCCAAGTGTATGAATATGTTTCATTGATAGAGCCTCGGAAGGCCAGTGGGAGGGAAAAAAATGAGGATGAATTTTCCTAAGCTTCTCATTCAAATGATTAATTTCTCATTTGAACAAGCTCCTCAATCCATCTCGTGTCAATATGGAGTGACTGTTTCCCTGTTATGACCGATGGTGTGCATAACATATCCAGCATGTAATATTGGCGATTATTGGCTGGTGAGACACATTTTTTTTTGTTCAGTTGAGCTCACTGAACCCAATGGAAAAAAAAGTCATTTGCACAGAAGGCATTATAGAGAGATAAAACCAGAGGCTGTCCAAGACAAAAGTGGATCAATAACTTTTAGTGGGTTATTTACTAAAACAGTGTGGCAGATGGCTTCACATAGGACGTGCTAAGCCTCCACACACACAGACCCTCCTTGTGCTGTGATAAGACAAGCAAGCCAAGCAGATGAAAGGAAGTGGAAGAATGAAAAATGCGCTCCATAAATAAGGAATGCACAATGGTCAGAAATCAAGTCGTGATGGACTATGAAACATACATGCAAATACAAGTCCTAATAATCCATGATCTATATGTACGTATGTAAAGTTATAAGCGCTCAAAACTACATTAAATGTGCATTTATGTACAGGTAAAAATGAATTCAAGAAATTTGAACAAGAGTTCAACAATTAAGTAACTCATATACTGGTCACTCAAGTGTGTGTGTGTGTGTGTGTGTGTGTGTTTGCCCTTGCACATGTTATATGTATGGCATATTTTTGCATATGTCAATTGGTTAAGTACAATTTCTAAGCTTAATGTTTGGTCCATCCTGTCAGAGGACCATGCTGTGCCAGTTTTCATTTTGTTTTGTGGTTTTGCTTCCTTTGCTGTACATTGCCTCTCCCTTCATGATACCTACTTCTTCATACACCCAAAATAGAGAAATGAATGAGCCAGAGGGGAACGAGCTGTCACACCTGGTTAAATGTTTGGCACAGAGTCATCTAGAAAGCTCCATATCGTATGGGGTACCGAAAAATACTGCAGGAACAAGTAATAGCACAAGCATTCACCTGGAAATGTGATAAATTACTTGTATTACTCCATTAACTGCCACATAAATTAATTGTATTCTGTTAACTTTATCAGCCATTTTGTTTTTTGATGTAGTACTAGGACGTGATCTGGATCTATTCACATCTTAAAACAATTCCATCTCCTCTGCCTTTCTTCCCCAAAGCTGGCAGAGCGTGTGTAGCTCCATGTGAAATGTCTTTTCTCCGCTCGTTCAGCTGCAGCTTCTCAGAGAGTGCCAACCCTTGCTGTATGGTAGGCAGGCATCACACCAGTCAGTACCAGAACATAAAGAGCACCTGCAGGTGGTTGTTTGTCAAAAGAGCAAAAGGGTTCTCCTGGGCCAAGCTGTCTTAGTTCCCCTTCAGTTGATTTATATTTAAGAAGCATTTCTGAGTTGTTGTTTTTCAATGATAATCCCCTTCAAACTATGATGGGAGACATTATATCCGATATTTCTTATTTCCCATTGTGCACAAGTGCCAATGCTCAGCAGAGCTGTGTGACGCCGCTGAGTACAGCTTTGGATCTGGGAGCACAAGAACGCAGAGGATCCTATTCTGTAAGTCTGGGTACATGAAGCCGGATCATGAAATAACTGATCCAAGAAGGTCAGTGCAAAGCTGTAGACTTCACTTCCACTCCCGTTGGGCCTCAGTAGATTAGTTTTTTTCTTTTTCTACCCACAGCTAATGACCAGGTAATAAACATGATTGCACAGTCAGCTCATCTCTTCTAATTTCATAGAATCTGAACTGATTTAGTGATTCCTGCAAGGTGAAAAAATACTATAACCCGTGTATTGTGGCCCTCCAGGACTGGAACTGGAGCTCATTGGTGTAAGGAGATAATGAATGGGGCCAAGAACTACTCCCTGAAGTACTCCTCTTGAGTATGAGAGCTGTCTGCATAGAACCTTGCAGGGCGACCTGGTAAAAATAGCCCAAGAACTGGCCAGTCAGCAGAAAATCAGAACAGGACAATGCCATACAATTCCCTTTTCCAAAAGCTGCACATGAGGAGCTAGTGCTCCACTGTAAGAGAGCTGGATTTAGGTCCAATATGTTCAGGGCAGAGGAGACATCACTCATTGAGGGGTATAATTGAGGTCAAGTATCCATTGGTAGGATTTATGGCACCATCACATAAATACTTCACCTGGACCATAATTCCTCTACCAGCAGAAAGGGATATGGCTTAGAAAACAAAAGCCAAAAAATAGAGAAATCGTGAGAACGATGAGGGAAACTCATGCCAAATGATCCTCTTTGCTCCCTTGATCCTTCAGTGACTTACAGATATGCAGCAATGTACCTGTCCCTTGTGCAAGTTCCATGGAGCTTTTAATACACATAAATGGGATGTACAAATCATTATCTTATTAAATTATACCATAGAATGGTGGTTGTTGAGATGAAAACAGTGAGCTGAAAACCTTATCCTACTTTAAAAACAATGGTGTACCCTGTTATGCATCCAGACATTAAATACCCTGAATAATCCATACTAAAAGGTATGACTATCAGTCGTCTTTTATGATACCATTATTATATTGAGATTTTAAACAATGTGCAAGATATTAAATTGACAACTGATTAGATATTGACAATAATGTCAGTCTCCGTTCCCTGTCAGAATTCAGGGAATACTTATGTTATACAAAATGATTTAAATTGTAGACATGCAGTTTTCATTTTCATTAAACTACACATTTTTTATTGGGTGCCTTTATTTCAATAACAGTTTGAGCAATTTGCAGTGGAAAAGATGACTGGTTGTTAAACATCAACAATAGATGGAAATTGGTTGAGAGCAATGTTCAGTTTTAAGAGTGTTTATGCAGCCTCTGTTTCCAGCTCACAATCTGCCACTGTACAATTGTATGAGTTGTCTTCTAGGAAACTGTGAAGTTATCGTTCATTTAATAATTACTCCCTAAGTGTATTTCGATCCTAGCAACACTGAGAGTAAGTTGTAAGTCACCAACAACAGAAATGTTTATCATTGCATTGTGGTAGTTGGAGTTCACAAGCAATTTAAACATTTTACCATCCGATGAATGAGCAATTGCATTGTTCTTAGTTTGGTAATCAATATTTGTTTACTTCCTTCAACTTCAGAACTGACTAGACACCTCTATTTAAATAAATAAATAAATAAACAAACATATCTTCTAGGCTAAGGTCACAAGGTCATTTTTTTACTACAGGTGACCAGGACTTTGTTTAAATACAGCATGTTCCACGATTTTGATGAGGGTAGTGAAGTGAGAAGCAAATTTTGGACAAGAATCCTGAACAACCAAAGCTTTAATAGAGTTGCTTTTTTTTCTTTTTCAGAAGAGAAGTGATGCATGTCTGTTTGAACGCTATCTTATTTCCCCCGCTTTGAACTCGTCAATCCTGATCTGTTTTCCCTCATGTCCTCCTTTTACCTCTGGTAGTTTTCAAAGGGCGGGTTGTTAGTTTGTTAGGGAGCGTAAACTGTGAGAATTCAATCTTGGAGGGCAGGGAAGTCGGAGAGCAGACGGAAATGGAAGGTAGAGCAGGTGAGGACAGCGATAAAGGGATGTTGGTACTCGGTCCACCTGAGGGAATTGCGTTGCCAACGGATGTCAGCTAATTTATACTGTTGAGGTGGGGGGAATCTGGGTAGCTCACACAGTCGTGACATATGTTTGTGCTGCTGCAGAGGGTCCTGTCAAATCATAACGATATCCATACAGCTAATATATTGTTAGCCCTGGTCCAAGAGATATTATTAATATCTACTTATTTTCCCATAAATGCAAATCCTGAAAAGATGCCAAGGTCTTGTGTTTCAGGTTTCAACGGAATATGAATGGAAAACGGAATTCAGCACTGCATAAAATTTCAGGCACTCCCCTGCCATAAAATCAATTATGCATGATGCAGGATGGATGGGGAGAGCTTCCGTTTAGCCTGGGCCCGCAACAGATCTCTTTGCCAAGTCATCAATGAAGCTCAGTCAGTGCAAGTCAGCTCAGTTCACAGAGTCAAGTCTGTTCAAGTTAGGTCTGACTTCCAACAGAGTCAGACGCATTGATGCCAACAGAATTATTTTGCTTTGGTTTTCCTTTAATTTCTCTCGCAACATGTGGAGTTTTCCTTCTTGATGTCACTGCTATTGTGTGATTCCTCTGTGCCTCCTCAGGATAAATAAGGAATTGGCATGAGTAATTTTCATTTTTCAAATTCATTCACTTTGTGTCATGCTCTTGCTTTGTTAATTTCTCCTTTATAATTGTGTGGCTGTGAAGGTAGTGAACCAGGTTATTAGCACAAACTTGGAATGTTGTCTTTATGGTAACTGTCCAGTAAACATTTTTCAGTTTTCTCAATGATCAGAGTGTATTTCGATCAAAGGTTGACCCATCAGACCATAGCCGTCACAGAGTTAGTGGTGTTGGCTGGTGTGTTCCGTTTCGTTTCCACTTATTTCGAGGATTTAACCTCAAATTTCGATTTCAGTTTACCCAAATCCCTTCTGCTCCGTGTGGTGATTGGAGGATTATTTGAATCACGTGTGCTGTGCGGCGTGGGGGCTGATTCCTAATCGGTGATTGAGAGCAGGTCTATGAGCATTCCCCCTGTGACAACACCGTATCTGTTGGGCTTTTAAGGGGCAGCAGTTTGCAGCTCTCGTGATCACTTCTGAATGTGTGATCTGAACGGCAGCCGTCATAAGACCTCATGTCTGATGAAGACTCTTAAATGTACGATCTCTGCCATTCATAGAGATGCGTTCAAGGTTTTGTCCATGATTGGCAAGACCAGGTGACGCAGGGCTTCTACCAGAGTTTGAAGGGCCAGCTTTTGAGCTGTTTATTGCAGTTCTTCTGCCTGTCAGTTATTGGACAATTCTTTGCAAACCATCGGTTTGCCTTAAAGCCCTGCAGGCTTCACTTCATTTTGTTTATTTATTTGATATGTCTTTTGACAACCCTCCTCCGAACTAAATATTTTTGTTCCTGCTATTTGAAAAAAGACATTTGTTTGTTTAAAATACATTTGAAGAGGCGAAGTTGCCATGAGGAAACTAATATTCCCTGTTTTCATTTTATGTGGGGGAGGATTGATTTTGAGCATTCTTTTCTGAGCAACAGAGGGTTGTGATTTCACTACGGTCTCGGTGGCTTGTTTCCGAACAGCAAATTCAGTGATTTAATTTATAATCAAACAGTTATTTAATTGAATCAATTTTAAACCGGTTTACATGTTGGGTAAGTGGGAAGTTTTATTAACTTTTATATATAATAATAAATATTATTATTTTTATTATTGCCACTTGCATTCCATATAAATGGAACCAGATATAAAATGAGGGCATGAATTCCTAAAACCACTGTACTCAGATTTATTAAATTGTTGCATCCCTCCCCCCAGCATGATGAAATACACAAAAGACATGAGCTCCAGCTCTCATTGACTCCGACATCTCTCGTGACTTTCTCCTGAGCTATGGATGTATACCACTACGATTTTTGTTTCTTAATCACCTCAGTGATGTGACCTTGTAAGGGGCCCTCTGACCGGATTAGTGGGTGCGATCCAGGAATCCCACAGGAAGGCAAATGTACTCTGGACTCAAGCTGTGGGTGTTGTCAGGAAGTAGATATTGAGAAAGGTGCCAGGAAACATGTGGTGGTCTGCAACCCATAGTGTATTGGATGCTGTTCATCTGGCTACAGTTAAGATAATCCAAGAAGCAGTTTTTTTATGTTGAATAAAGTATCTGAGAGAAAAGGCAGTTTCACATTCCTATTTTATGATAATTTAATGTCATTTTTTAAAATAATATTGGTTATTATTTATTAAAATAATATTGGAATTACATGCAAACAAGTGGGCTTAGTATATATTTCACCTGCACTCTTTGAGTATTTTCACTAAAACAGCTGTACAAGCTATTCTGATGTGTTGTCTAGCGATTTGGGTCGCATTATGAATAAATCATTGTTCCAGCCTGCGCTCAGACGTCTTGTTTTATTTAGCTGTGTTATAAAAGACATTAACGGGCCTGTTAGATAGCTGCAGTTTAACTAAGAGTCATAGTATTTTAAGATCACAGAGGAGATTCTTTTGAAAATCTGACACAGCATCCCTGGGGAGCTCTGTTTCCCAAAAAAAATGAAGTATACAAACCGCATCCATTTTTCAGTGTGTCTCAGAACTTCTGGAGCCTCCGGTTCTGTATGCAGACACAGCAGAGTGTGCATGTTTTTAATGACTTGAAGAAAAGAAGTGTTTAGCTGAACTAGATCATGGCCACATTTTTTTTTTACAGTACGTATGTTTAAAAATGCACCATGATTGCTCATGGATGCGACTGTTCATTTTGTGTAGCCTTGACTCAGCAGGACAGCTTGTGTTTATGAGTACGGATTTGATTGGCTGCAGTAGTTGTAGTTTGACACACCCACTTCCCAAGACTGAGCGCCCACCCCTCCATTACCGATACTTAGACTTGTGCAGTTATAATCCTCTTCCCATTTGCCACAAATGCAGTGATAGCATCAGTGAATGGTTTCAGCCAGCCCTGTCAAGTGCTGCGGTGCTTTCAAAAGATGTTTCCGAGTCTGCTGTTGCCTAAGTTTGCAATATTCATTGTATCCCTTCTTTGAAGCTGCCACAATGCCTTGAAACCATGAAAAAATAAATCAAATCATTCTTGTTTTCCTCCCCAGAAAAAGAAAGGTGTAGCTTAAGTCAATATTTGTCATATAGTACATTGTCAAATATAGTTTGTTGGAAGTGTCACAGAAATCATCTTTCCAGATCAGATTATAGGTGCACCATACCAATGCATCCACCCTTAAATCTGTCCTACTGCATCATGGTTGGGAGTTTAACTCTTAATTTTGGCAGAAGAAGACAGATCCAGGTAAACTATGTCGAGAAAACGTTGCCACTGACACATTGTGTGGTGAATTTCAGAAGTGTAGACTGAACATTTGTGCTTCTTTCATGCCTACATGTCAGATATTGCTTAGCTGAATCAGAACCCAGTCTGCTACCAATTTGGTTTTCAGGTCGTGCATCCATGGAATTCAATATGTTTTGAAAGAATATCTTTGTCTGAAATTGTAGAAGAGTCAGTGTTTTTGGATACTGTATTGACAGACTGTTTTGTTGTAAAGATTCTTAATTTGTATCATCAGGTACAAGTATGCCTTTTTGAGTTCTTTGGTCTTGAATAACATGTTTACAAGTTGATAGTACATTTGTGGTTTCACTAAATGGTGGTTTTGGTGTCACTTCACATTCGTACCCAAATACCTTCAGTTGAACTCATGGAGCAGGTGGTAAATCATTGGTTAAACTTGCTATATGATATACCACAAAAAAGTAATTGCTGCTTTCAGGTGCTTGTCTCTTTCTTTCCATGGGGAATATGTCATCATTCATCCAATGTTTAAGATAGCATTGAATAAAAGTGAGCAGGGAGAATAACAGCTTGATGTATTATGCCTAGCCTGCTGTATACAATTCACAAATGAAGGTTATACTACAGCTTGATTCTGATTGGATAGGAGTTATCTTTTTCGATAAGCCAAATGGTGACCAGTTTAATGCACAGTTATGAAGTGGTTCTGATGAACATGTAGCAATGAGAAGCAGGACTGGAAATGAATCCTCAATTGGAAAAAAAAAAAAAATCTCCCTCCAGTTCCATTTACTGTGAAGCAGCTGTGACTACAATGATAAAAAGTGCTGACGAGGATCATCTTCCTTTTTCAGTGTCTGATTTCCACGATAAATGGAAATGGTCAGCTGAACTTCAATAAATGTACACACCAAACTTCAATATATGACCATCACATATCTGTATGTGGTCCCTTCCTGACCAGTATACTATAGGCAAGCTGTACAATAACAAGCGTGAAATTGCAATAGCTGCGACCAGGCCACTCCCACTGCCACGCCCATTTTAGCCAATTGGCATGAACAGAAGCACATACCTTCACCTACACACTTGACCTCCATGCCGAATTCCATCCTCCTAGGGCTAAAAATGGGGCTGCCAAAGGGCAGGGACCGACCGACAACCAACCAACTGACAGAGCTTTAGAGCTATAGAGCTGCTGGTCACAGCTAAAAAATGGGCATATAGCTTAAAGTACTGAAAGGGAAACTGTAGCTTGCATGTATATGTTCCTGCTTCTAAAGTGTTGAACAGGGGCTTCCTTTTTCCATCCGTTCGGTCCATCGCGGACACCCACCCCCGCCCACTCCACAGGAAGATGCCGCGCCATGCAATTCTTCCGACTCACGCGACAGCTGCCCCCCGCTGCTTTCCACACCGCGGGTGCACCACCAATCGCATACTGCCTATGTCGCCAGAGGATTATACAGCGTATGTTCCATTGGTGCACCTGCAGGCGCTCCATTGGTCACTGGAGAGCGATGAGACGAACGACCGTAACGGGCCTGCACCCCTACCATGCCCGACATGCCTGGGCCAACTGTTGCCTCGCCAATGTGGACCTCCAGCCATGGGCGGAAGCTGAGAGGCTTATTACAATGAACGTACAAGACTGTGGTCGTGGTGTGATAAGGTGAAACTTCATTCCTTTCGTGCTCATTTTTGTTTTTCAGCGAGACTGAATTTCTGATTCAGATTGATTGAGAGATCATTCCTTATTAAATTTCATGAAATGCACCCAGCTCACTCTGCGTAATTGCTAGGGAACAATGACACAGTATGCACCATCTCAAGGTGTGAACATGAAGCTATTATCTTTGTGATCCAATTTTAATTGGAGTAAGGTTTGACATGAACAAGATTATTGCACCGGATGATAACGACAAAACAAGGAAAGCAAGAAAACACCAGTATAACGATGGTGAAGAATGACAGACTGGAGAAAAAGAAGAAAAAAACACTGTAATGAATCCACAAAACTGCTTAACATGTACAACATAAACAAACGTATGCTCATGGAATGAATGTACGAGAAGGCTTTTTGTAAGATTCACCATATATGATTTATTAAGCATAACAAACACTCAGTGCAGGTAAAATAATTTGTCTGAAATTGAGCAACCTCTGAATGAACTAGAGGATTTTGATCCTGAGGGGATGGTGCAGTATCCCACACGGCAGCAAGACCTTACTTTGGGTTAATCTGCCGTGACATAGTTAACAATTATATAAAAAAAATGTTTTGGGTTTTACAAGAAACTTGAAACATTTTATTTTAAAGACATAATTTTGAGTTGGAGCATGTGTAATGCTTGCCTTTGGATTTTGCTCTCTCCCTTGCTTTCCACTCTTTCTGTGTATGCCTCGGGCTCCATTCTTAAAGTGGCAAACCTTGTCAGCCATCTAAAGATTTAATTAAACTATTCATACTCGCATGTGTTCGTAAGGTCACACTTATCGTATGTGTCCAATGGGACTGTCGTTTTTCGATCTTCCCAGAATGCAGAGCTTCACATTAGTGAATGCATTTGTGAAATTGAACACCCAGTGGATTTATGAAATTGCAGAACCCTGATGTGTAATTTTAAAGCAGGCGTAGCCTGGCTGCAATGTTATATTCTCACTGATTTTGCAAACACGTAGTGTTCACATAACAAGTTCTGTTATTTACTGTGGTCGTTGATGGAACAAAATGGAGGTGTATTATTTGTCCTTTTCTTCAATGTGAATTGAATTGTGGGTATTGTAGGATTACATGAGAGGGTCATGCATTTATTACTCATGTCTCCCTGCAATTTCCAGGTTTATCTATTAATATAACTTCCAAATGTTGTTAATTTCCTAAACAGTTATCCAAAGTATGCACTTCATTTTCAAAAAATGAGTCACCCACCTTTGGAGTCACGTTGGTTTTGTATGAACGTCCTCTTTGGTTCAGCCCTGGATTCTGTTTTGTCGAAATCTAGATGTCGTTTGGTACAAATGTCAAAATGCGGTGAACTGCTGCAACATCATAAATATGTTCATGCCCCAGTATCCATTGTACAAAAATGAATATATTTTATGTCACTGGTGTCATGTCAATAGCAAACAGCTTCCCTTTTAGTTGCCTCAAAAGTCTGATTATAACAAAATATGAAGTTAGCTATGAATCATGAATCTAATTACCAATTACACTTGAAAATATATTTGTCAACCTGGGTAGCAAGCTTGGCGTTTCAATCGCTGGTCACCACTGGGTATGCATTCACTGTAGGTTTAGGGCAAGGTTTGCTCTGTTTGTTGTGGGGGAGAGGGTATCATGAAAATGGTACGCATCCTCAACCCAACAAAAGTAAATCAAGTCCTTATGTGAGGGGTGGACACACATGCAAAAAATGACTAATGCCACTACATATTCAAAGTGTTTTGCCTTTTGTAATGCTGCTCTTCGATTATCTCGGACGTGCGCACACATACTCACGCACACAGTGGAGAGAGTGAGAGAGCAATGGGTCAAGCTGAGATTTGAAGAGGCTGATCTGAGCGCAGACCAGTTTGTGAAAATGTGGCCGTCTCTGCTTCTATAATTACCTCATAGTGATTTGAGAAGAGGACCTTGATGCTCATGTTTAGACCGATTTTCTTCAAAGCCAGTACTTCTGCTCGAGGGAAGAAAATGAGGTCATTACAACTGACAGCTGTTTCAGATTGTGACAAACAAAATAATATGGCAATCACCAAAAAGATAATGTGATTACATTGTGAGTATAAAATTATACTTGACGGCTAGCATAAGGGTTATGTACTCAGACGAAACAGGAAAGAAACTCTGATTTGACTCTGTTGCACTTCTACACCTCTCAGTGGATTTCCTGAACCAGGAAGAGTCTTTTACGTAAATAATCATTCCTACCAAGGGTCCATAATCATAAGGGAGCCATTTCAGATGCAACATGGAGCCATTTGGTATATTATACATACTTTACATGATTCTGTTGCTTAATATCAATTGCCAATTTCTGTTAATGGATGTATACAGTCAACTGGTATAATTTAAGTGTGAGTTCAGTGAAAATTGGTTCTTTCTCAAAGAAGGTTTGAATCCTTTCTTGGCATCGTGTCAGTGAAAAGATCATTTTTATTGAGGATCTTAAATACTAATTTTGCTCTTAGCTAACCCAGCAGTCATTTTTTCCCCTCATACTGTGTATTACATTTCCTTAATGACTGGAATTTCACTAATGCCTCCACTACACATAGCTACAGGTCAAAAAGCTAAGCTGAAAATCTGACAATAAGTGCCACCCTCCTACACGGGTCACCTGGACCCCCAAACTTTGCTGGACCGATGCTGAGTAAGGAGTCATAAACCATTTCAATGACAATGCACAGTGTGTAGCAAGCTGTCACACAAGGCTGTGATACTCTTTTCCAAGTCCATTCCCCTGCTTGAAGGAGTTGAATAGAATACCAAGCGGCGTTCCCTGCTGGCACCTTTCGATAGATAAGACTATGATTTCTTTCCATGTGAGAGCATTTTTCCACCAGCTTCCGCCCGGCAAAGAAATTGATTCAACATAAAAAAGCACTGCATCCTTATAGACTCCTGTGCAAAATACCGCCGGATTCCGTCGTTTGTGATGGCATGCTTTTAAGGTCGGTCTGGTTGGGAACGGCACAGTGCTGTTGAGTTGCGGTGAGAGCCGGACGCAGGGCTGTCAGAGGGAAAAAGGTACAGGGACAAGGCACAAAGCTGTCAAGCTGTGGCGACAGGGCACTCGGCACAGGGCGGTCACGCTGCAGATTTCGGTCATAATTCCTGGAAAGGGCCACAGCGCGCCCCGGTACATATTGCACTTCCTGCTCCCTCTTTTGACCTCTGCAACAGAGAAGCAATGAGACCTGAGGCTCTAATCTCTTCCCCCCAGAACAATAAAAAACCTGCCAGGTTTGAAATATCAGTTACAATATTGATGTAAACGCACAATGCTAAAACCAACAGCATTGTCCTTCATAAAAACAGCGTGCTCAATGTATTTCCGAGAGAAGAGCAATTTGTAATTCCTAAAGTAGGTTTTTTAACAATCACCTAAACACGAGAAAGAACAAAATACAACTTTGATAAGGTTAAAGATGTCAAAATTGCATAATAGCAATGTGGCACTGAAATTGGGCTTGTGACATGAGCATTTGTCGAGTGCATTGGGGATTCACAGAACAAGAAGAACATGATCCCCATGGCGTAACCTTTAATATTGGAATTGCATAAATAACCTCATTATAAAGCTCTCATGTGAAAATGCCTTTTAGCGAGAGAGAGCTTGGCTTCAATAGAAGCAAGTCCCCCGATATGCTACCGTGGATGAATGGAGATATTTCAAGAAAAGCCTCAATTCAATTTGTTCACCGCAATAAATAAAATCCTCCTTTTGCTTTAAGATGATACTCTGATGCTACAGAAATTAATAATGGGTATTGACAAAGAAGTGAAAATTAAAATAAAGTGTACGAGGTGAAAGCACAAAACAACCTGAAAATACTTGGGGATCTGTGTCATACAGATCATGGTAGCTCATGTCATTCTCCGTGTCACACGGAGAACGACTGGGTATCTCAACTTCTGTGGTTTCCTTTCCATCAGGCAGCAGTTTAGTCCTTCTCATCAAAGTTTGTGGACTCACCAATTCCAAACAGTCTTAAATTAAATGCTAAGTTGCTGGAATACATTAATATTAATTGCTCTTCAGGCCTCCAGGACTGGAGTCTGACACCTATGGAGTAACTCACTGGAAATTACAAGATATGGAACAAAACCATTTGGACAGATGTTTGTGCAGTCACAAGAAGTAAAAGAAAGAGTGTAAATGCAGACAACAGATGAAAGGCAATCGACTGAATCCTCATTGAGGAAAATCTATATATTTCAGGAGTGTTCCAAACAGATAAGGACAGACAGGTGCAGAGGCAAGGGTAACCTTTTTCCAAAAAGCAATTCTGAAATCAAACAGTTTGTCCCCTAAAACTGAACTAAACTAAGAAGTAAACTTTTTGAGTCAGACTCAAAGTCTTTCTTCCCCATGAACGTTATGGAGTTGTGGAAGAAAAAAAAGAGAAATATTGAGAACCAAATCTGGTTTTGCAGCAGACTGGGACAGAAAGAAATATAGCTGAAGAGGTCAAAAAAATGTGTGGATGAATCATCTCTGATGGATGTTTGATATGTCATTTGATAGAGGGAGAGAAAATCTAAGCAAAGCGGGAATTTCCTGGAGATCTAAAAGAGATTACAGAAGGATGGCAGATTGACTCTGCATGGAGCGTTTGTTCACTTTCCAATCCGCAGATTCACGGGGTTGGAGCACTCTCAGTCCAAAAATAATGTCGGCAGGTCTTTAGGCAAGTCACTTGGATTTAAATCTTTTGTCACATCTTAAAAGACCGGACCAGTTAATGTGACACACGCTGTTAGTTATTCAATTAAAATTTCTGTAGAGATGATTTATGAGCACACACAAACATTATAAACTGATTTCCCACACAAGGTCTCGTCCTAGACTTTTTTTCTAATACAGGGATTAACCCACTATTTAACTGTCACTATTTAACTTGCGTTAGCTGTGACAGACTCACAATGGAACAAAAAAAATACAATAATCAATTCCAATAACTTACTTTGCCAATTGTCTGGATCTTGCTCTCATTGCTTGCCTCATTCTACCTCGTCCTGACTCACTCTCTCACGTTGTCACCCCATCATGTCTTTTTCTTTTGTTTCCACATACTCATGCACGACTATGTCACTGCTGATGTTGGCACTTGTATGTTATTTTTTTTGGGTGTGACTTTAGTGTGACAGCAGCATGTGAGATTTACAACCCATGGCCATGGAACAACAGCACTGGGGCGGGGGGGTGGGGGGAGGTTATGGGTAAAATGTGACACTCGACAGTTATGAGGCTGCCTGTTTCTTATGACTATTCCTTCTCTACGGTCCTGTTTGTGTCCTTAACCCTCTGACCCACCACACTGAGTCTTCCTGCCGCCCCACATTTTTGTCACAACGTTTCATATCCCAGGGCCACCAAATGGATAAACTCAGGTTCTGGTACAACTTGAATCACATTAGCGTCACTGCGGTCCTCCGCTCTGGTCTGTGGCAGTCATTCTGGTATATGGGATCCCGAAAGGTTGGGGAGAGCTTAGGGGCGGGGAGGAAGCCTGAATCTGAGCACGAGAACATGGTATGATAATGTGCGCTATTGAGTCGTGCTTTTCAGAACTGCTGTTTTTACCTCAGTCCAAGTAGACTGGACGAAAACATACACCCAATCCAGCTGCTGCGTCTCCTGGAGCCGTCGAGTGATCGCGGCAACGGGCTGTCGATACTTTCTCGGCGTCATGTGTGAACTTGTCTGAAACAGCTATCAACTAGGTGAAAATGGTGGATGGCCAGGGGTGACTTGTCCAATTCTGAAGTGTTTTTGTTGTTTTGTCAATATGCGCCGTCACCTGGAGAATGCATGGGAGGGGAGAGTCTGCCCGCAGAGCATGAAGACTGTCACACAGAAGAAAAATGAGTCTTGACGCATATGACGATTGGACACGCTGCTTTCTTCATATCAGACTGCAGCGGACCCCACAGGCCATGGATGCATCTATATTGGCTACATACTCATGCACAGAAAAATGATCACATTATGTAGTGTGGTCAATGAAGATGGATGCAAGGAAATGAGAGAGAGTACAAGGCAAGAGCTCAAAAATAACTGAGTGCACTGGCTTATGAGTCATTAACTCTAATGTTTTGGCTATCTGTCTTACTTCATGTCCAATGAGTATCTCAGTTTGTAGGGCACGCTTTGCTGTCCTGCTCGTCCATTGCTGTCATGTGGGATACAACATACAGCTATGTAGGTAATGCTTTTCCACTGCCCCATGTGATACATGTTAAAAATGATGCGTTCCGAATGCTCCCAGGCAAACACTTCACTTATAAACCATTCCATCTCAAAATAAACTCATGTTTTTATTCATTAAAATTAAAGTTTATACAAGTCGAAGCTGAGACCCTGGATATTTTGAATTGAGCTTTTCAGCTCCGGCTTTGTATATTATTGTAAATGCTAGTTTTCAGTGTTTGAAAGACACTTCATCTTTTGGAGAGGACTTTAGAAATGATAATGACCAGGATTCAATCAGCATTTGTTTTCAAATTTGGCTCACTTTTATCATAATTCACTTCACACCGACGATGTCTTCCTTTTTTTCAGAGGCTGCGCCTGAGTCATTATCCTCTTTACTATCGAGTTTTAATTAATTTGTTTCCCAACTTTGTTCTAATTTTGTTATAACATTAATTGTTAAAAGCCTTAATGCCACTGAACAAATGAAGAAATGCAATGATTCTCTTAGATGTTCCAACAGTACAGCATTTCAGACATCTTTGCTTGAAATGTATCCAGCTCTCTGCATAACTTTTGAAATAAAGTATAGTAAATCTAAAAAAAAAAAAAAAAAAAAAAAAAAATCTTGGCAGGTTTAGATTGATAGTCACAAAATTCATATTTTTCACAGGCATTCATCTCTATAAACAAAGTGAACATTCTTCCACACACGCACTTTGTCAGTGCAACTCTCCCACTATCACCACCAACTGATTTTTGGAAGATATCAGAAAATGTTATTTATAAGTTCGTCTGGAACAGTAGGAGACAATGGATTAGAAAGTTTTCTCTCCAGATCGAAAGAAGCACAGATGAAATCTGTTTAAGGCCCAATTTTTTTTGGTCCTTTATTTTTTCTTTGTGTGACAAAGCATTGTGCCCATTAAAAAAAAGACTTGTCTACTTTCATTTTTAAGCATTCAGAATTCCTATATATTCCAATGTTGGTGCCTAACTATTAAGTGCAGTTATTTTGACAAAGGCAATGAATTCAAAACCTTAGGCCTAACACTGCTGTTGTATCTAGGAGCAGAGTAATTAACTTGCTGTACTTATCCACCTGACTGTAATTATCCATAACTGGCTCACGCTTGAAATTAGAATCAATGCAATTCACACTGGATATGACTACCTCCAAAGTAAATGCATTATTGTCTGCAAAGCTGGGCCTCTTCAGCAAATAAAGTAGCAAGCTAATTGCCTTGCAGTGAGTTTATCAGAATCTAATGGAAGAAATGAATCACCTATTCTATAAAAAATATTTCATCTGAAAGCATGAAATGACTCAAGATTCTGCCTCTGTTTTTGTCTGCATTTGAAAACATTCTATAAGTAAAATATGTGCATGATCACCATATGTATGAAGACAAGGTCATCACAAGGTCTGTCAAGCCAATGTATAATTACCAATTACTGTGTAATGTGTTTGTGTTCAAGAGAGGCATTAATCTATATTTTACTCGGAGTGTAAATCATGTTTATTTCAATCAATGTTTATTTGTTATTAAAAAATATTAAAAAATGAAATTATTCACACAAGATGTATATGCTAAAAGATTTCTTGGTAGCTTTATTTATTAATTCTGAATTTAGAGGGATTGTTTTCACTGGAGTCAACTACAGGGTTTGGATATGCATTTGATACCATGAGTTAGTTTCCAAATGAAGTGTGTTTTAACAATGGCGACAGAAATGGTCATGTAGAAAGTTAATGGTTCACGAAAAAGTAGTAGAAATAATAAACCAGCTGAAACCGCAAGTACAGTACAGAGTTAACAATGGGTACTATCGTAAGTCCCTCTGCTGGAGTTCTTTGGTTTTACAGAAACGTGATCATACCTAAACCCAAATGAAAGATAGTTAGGAGCAGAGGGGCTGTAGGACTGGACTGACTCTGCAAAGGTAAAATGTGATAATCTTTTATAAAATCAATACTGCACTCTCTATTAAGGCTAAATCGATCTGTTCGACCTGCCAGTCTACTAGAAATTTCAATGCATGTAAACACAGTCGACTCCTAAGTACGCATCTGTTAATAACACCTTCCACTTTGCTGCATGGGGTGTCGCTGGTCCCATTTAAATGATCTCCTAAGCCAGCATGCTTGGCTTAAGCATGCTTTGCCCAGCTGCGCAATCTGGATTAAAGCACGGTGTCGTATGGTCCAAATCTCTCTCTTACAATGTGAAACATTTTGGATAACTAAACGGGATATTTTCAGGCAGACTGCCATTAGCTTTGAAGCCGAGGGTGGGGGAAGTAAAAGAAGCAAACAGGACATTTACAGCATGTGATCTGGTGCTGGCAAAGATAACGCCACAAACACAGTTTTTTATTTATTTCTTCATTTTTTTTAGTTTAGATTTGTATTTAAACACATACAGCCATCCAGACACCTGGCTTCACCGGTGTCCGTGTTTTGTCAGGTGTGTTCAATTACTTCCTCAGTGCAGGTATAAGATAGCTCTCTGTATTTACCTTGATGCCAGGCTTTTTATTTGCTGTGGGGTTTGTTATTGGCATTTGCCAACATGAAGACTTAATTTGTGCCAATGAAAGTCAAGGAAGCTATTATTAAGCCGAAAACACAGACATAGGCCAAACGTTAGACTTACCAAAATCAACTGGTTGGAAATTAAGAACGAAAGAAAGCACTGGAGAGCTCAGAAATTACAAAGTGCCTGGAAGGCCAGGGAAGACCTCTATGGTTACCCAACGAAATGAAAGATGTCTCAGTCCCAAATACGATGGAAAGCACTGCATATAATGAATGATTTGTTTAACATAATGTTGTTGTTTGTGGTGAAAAAATTTCAGTGTAAACTAATATCATAGCAGGAGAGAGGGAAGGGGGAGGGAGAGAAAGAGAGATGTACATTGTGCTCTGCACGCCGTTTGTAAATGATGATGATTATCTGTTGGCTCCCCACTGAAATGAACATACTCATTCAGCATTTTCATCTCCCATAATGACGGCTGAATACATAAACACCTCAAAGTTGATTGTTAATGCTAGGCCTACCTGCACATGAAGCAAGTCAATAAGCCCATCATTTTGAAGATTGTTTTGGTCATTACTGTACGATTTCAAAACACTTGCCCTTGTTCTTTGTCAGTGAGCTTGCTTTTTCTCCTGGAGTGTTTTGTGTGTGGATGGTATTGTCTGAGCAGTGATGTATTTACTTAATACGCTCATACCATTTACAGGGGCATCCCATAGTCTAGCGGATCAGTGTAACAGTTGGGCCCTTGTGCAAGGCCCCTGACCCGACACTGCCCTTGGGGGACTGGTCCCTGGTTAACACAATCAACTATAAGCCGCTTTGGATGAAAGCATTATCTAAATAACTGTGATGTAATATCCACAATCAGATATGAACACACTGTCATTTGGAGCCCAAAGCTATGCCAGTCCCAAACATTTATGGGAATCATAACTGTTTTACCATAATATAGTTTATGTCTCGCTGTTTGATGTCAGGAATTTTTGAGGGACATTGAAGCCTAACTGCCTGCATTTGCAGCTATGCTCTTTTTTTGTTGTATTTTCTTTTTCTTTTGCTTTTTTTCCCCTGAATATATCTATATATGTGTCATATCAACTATTGCTTAATTTCTTAAACTGTCATTCTTCAGATTATTTCATTCAATTATTTAATGCAAAGTCACAACAACTTAAAAACTTGAGTTTGGATGCTGCTCTTCATCACTGAAGTTTTAAACGTGTTTTGACTGCCTTTTGCATTGCTGTTACATCAATGTCATGTTTTAGACTGTTCAAACTTGAATAACAGAATGTATGACTTCAAGAGCATACAAGATGTTCAGCCATCTCAAAGTTTTGAGTACTCATCCTCCCTCTTATATATCATCAAAGTGTGTTCTCGTATATTTCATAATTTGTAACCTCACTGACAGATAAAGTTAGTGAAAACACTGATCATCAAAGTCGTCCAATTGAAGTGAATGTCGATGCTGAAGTCTGCATCCTCAGCGAGTTTTGTGATATGAATCTTCTATGAAATGCAGATTTATTGATCAGTAACTACCCGCCTGTTTCTATATTTGAAACCATTTCCATGCATTGATTATGTTTTATTCTGTTATTTCTTCAAATAAACTGAACTGCAATAATTCATTGTACTTTTTACTATTTTTTACTCCCATTCATTTTATTCAGAGAAGTGAATACACTGGACATTTGGGCTGTGGTGCTGTCCTGAATTTATGAATGTGTACAGAATGTACGGTGTCCATTTTAGAGTGTAATCTTATATGCATGGAAGTTCGATCAGATAAAGTTGAGCCCTCATTAAGAGGAATGTGGATCCAGTTCTCAGGACTGCTATGGAAGCCAGTCAAAGGGATTGCTCCTCTATCTGTCTGGAGGATGTTCAGGTCCCGAGACACCATCTGAATTCTCAACAGGGATAGACAATTTGATTGAATTGATAATCAGCACGGTTGTTGCCTGTTGTCTTTGGGAAGATCCTTACTTTAACTGTTTCAAGAAACAGTTTGCCACACCTCTTTCGGTCCTCATCTTAAATAAATGTGGATTTACAGGATTATATTTATGAAGAGTACAATTTTAATTTTGTGTTTCTGAAAACTTTGTTTCTGTGAACTGTCAGGTTTTGGGAACTCAGCCCATCAGCCAGGATATGACTGTCTGAACAGAATATGAATATCAGAAATGCACATTGTAAGTTGCAGATACAGACCGATATATTGTACATCATGGCTTTCCACATCGCGGCTTCGATTTTTCATGGGTCGGCAACAAACAAGTTATTGTATAACCCCCTTTTAAAATGTAATTGTCCCTTGAAACTGACTGACCATTTGAACACTAGACAGCGCAGAACTCCAGTCTGGTTAAAAATGCTGACAGTGACCCTGCAAACTCCCCAGCTGGAGGTGCTCGCTAAGCTAGCATGCTTGTTTTGCTTGCCGAGGGGAGCCGAACATTTTATGTGGTTTCTCGACATCGCTGAGGGGCTGAGGTCATAACCACCATGATGTGGGAGGGTCACTTGTACTTTGCCAGCATTGTTGATGACATAGCCATGGGTATCTAAGGAATGTAAGGCTGGTAGTTTGACAGCTAGACTTACCTCTGCTAGTTATGTGAGGCAACGTATGCACCTGTGATTTTATCATACTCATCAGGTCTCGAGGTCAGTTAAACTGTAGACCTTCACGATTAAAAATACTTTTTTCCTCAATTCTTCAACATGAGTTCGGGGAAAAAACAGGTTGTTCTCCTGTGAAGTGAAGACTGCCACATGTTACATAGTTAAGAGCTGTCACATTTTTGGAAATGTAATGTATTAAAATTATAATTATATTTTGTTTCCAGATCGATTTTCATGAGTATTCCAGTTTGTGCCTGACTACACATACATCTTTTTTGAACTCAAACCATCTCAGCTGAGTTTAACAGTAGGCTACCAGGGTATTGATTACTGACCCATGCCTGATTGGATCTAATTCGATTAATTGCACACGTTGCACAGGCTATCAGAAGGTTAATCTCCCGTAGCGGTGAGTGGAACAGTGTTGAAGGGGTGCTACCATCTGTTCCCACGTATGTAGTTCGTCTTTAGTGTTAATTGAGGTTGCAAACTTTCAAACTTGCATTGTCACTTTTTTTGTTGTTGTTGATAAAGACGGGCGACAGCTATGGATGAGCCCATTAGTCATGGCTGAAATAAAAGCTTTAATTGAGGTTTCTGTACATTGCAGGCTGATCCTCCTTGCTGATTAAAAAATAGGGTTTCAGACACTATTCAGACAGTGTTGGTCTCAGGGATCCGGGATCTTAACGAACATGAGTTTTGAGAAATTAGCTTTGATTTCTGTATATGGTGTTTCCCGTCACATTTTTGAAAATGACACCCAATTAAATATTTGACAATTACTTGGTAAATCGTGGGCATTTCATTACTGATGGTTTGTTGATATGCATTAGCTCTGATGTTGACTAAAAAGGTTGCCGTTTGTGTAGTGTTGCTTAAATGAGAGTTTCCAAAAACTCCAGTTTCCAGAATATTCCATACAGGTTAATTGTATTAAGCATGACAATAAGTGTGGTAATACAAGCCATCATTACTGGAGACCTATAAAGTAACGCAACCTTAATAACATCCATTTTGACCTTAATTTATGTAATGTTGGTGCTGATGGCTATCTTCAATTAGCCTACTTTTTCTGTTTTGCTAGTTGCTCTAGATTGTTCTATTGGTCGTTTGCAATTGTAATTTCTTTTTGTAAAAAACTGTTGTCATTTTTTGACAGTAATATGGATTTTATTACCTTGTAACAATCTTATTTGCTGTGCCCACATTCAAGGTCTTTCCAACATTTTCATTTATTTGTAAGTCAACTTTATTATCTGTTGAATCGTGCTTGCAGGGGATTCAGTAATCCTCCAAACTATTTCTGAAATCTGGAAAAAAAAACACAAGCTTAAACCTGGTTAGTCATCATTGTTTTTACTAGCTACCCCGCAGAAGACAAAACAGAAGAGCACTGTATTTGGAAAATATTACAAATTACTTTTGTATAACAAATTAGGTTGTAAAATGTATTGTCGCTGTTAATATCTATCTGTCTTCATATGAATCATGTATACACACACGAAGTATATATCACAGTCTGTGGTTAAGTTAACTGTGTTCCATGAAAACATACAGGGCATGTCAGGTGGACTGAAATATGACACCATTTGTGGGAGGATATAATATGGCTTAACCAACATAAAAATGATATTTGATTGTCATATATATGTGTATTTACCTACGAGAGGTTTGTCTGGACCTGGCAAACACTTTATATTTCCCAAGTGAACAAACGTTCTCCTTCAGAGAGTAAAGGAGCGTTGTGGAGTTTCAGCATGGAGTCTATTTCAGTTTGAATGACACATGTTGGAGCATGAGAGATGCAATATTAAGCTAGGAGAGTATCTCCTTTGAGGCTTGCAGATCTGTTCAGGACAAAGTAACGATTCTTATTGGTCACTATTGGTCAGGATTCCCTTGAAAAAGTTGAATTATAATTACAGTAGGGCTTTCCCAATTATGAGAGGGCTTTGCCCTGACAAACAAAAATATCCCTCACTCCACCTCACAGAGTACTTGTGCGCACACACACAAACACACACACACACGCGCGCACGCACGCTCAGACCTCAACCCATTACCTCAATAATAACAGTACTAATAATTTTGACATTTTCACATTTCAGTTTGAAAATTCCTTCAATGTATGAAATTGCAATCATAGGAGAATTTATCCCCCGACAAGTCTATTGGTGATTAACGGCATCCGTGACCAGCCGTTTTGACAATGATGCATGAGCCAATGTTGATCACACTGCCGCTTTGTAATTATTTCGCTGAGCGTGGCCCCAAGAATTGGCAAGACATTTATTTTCAGTTTGTCCCAACAGCATGTTTTCATTTTAAACTCGTAAAGAGTTTATTGCTTTGCTATTCAACCCAGTTGTTTTACCTGACCTCAGGTCTACTGATTCAGCTGTACCGCAGTTACGGTTGTCCTTTTAATCTTTCCTCGAGTAAGTCAATGAACTTTCCGTTGTCCACCATCAGATGGGTGCATTGCTGGTGTATGAGATAACTCTGGAGCACTGATTGCCTTTAGCCATGAAATTGAACTTCAATCACTTGACAAATTCTGGTTGCGGAAGTTATAGAAAAAAAATGTAATAAACTTGTGATTTTGGGGACCCTGAAGGACCTCAGACATGTGGCAACGCCTGAAGATAGGAGAACAGTGGTGTAGTTCAGAGAACCTCAGAATCAGCCCACCGGGGTGCTATCTTTTGAAATCATCATCTTCAGATGGGTTTCATAATAAAACTTTCATTACTGCGTATGGAGACATCCTGTGATCAAAGATGCAGGAAGACATTCTGATAATTTATTAGGATTCAAAAAGACAACTCTTGTCTCTTGGCTAAACTGAGCAGAATAAAAAAAAAAAAACTTAAGTTCTAGGCAAGTGGAGCTGTGAAGTGAACTTCTAAACTTCTGTTCATGGAAGATGAGGGTATGAGCTGCTACAATTAAAGAGTTTTGTTCAGAAATTAGAACTAATATAAACACATCACTTCCTGAATATTAAGGGCATGTTATGCTGAAGCAAAAAAAAATGAAGACTTAATTAGGAACAGCCTTTTATATATAACTATTTGTAATTGTTTTCAAGAGAGCTTGTGAACTGTAGGAACACTTTCAATGTGTGTGTGTGCATGTGCATGTGTGTGAGTGTGTGTGTTTATATACATTACATCACAGCCATGCAGCAGATGCTGTTATCCTGAGTCATATTATACGATCCAAAGATATGTCAGCTAGTTAAGACAGCATGTAAAGCTGACTGTCATGTTTGCAATTCCTTTACCAGCTGCCGGAAAACTAATAAAGAGCCAATGAGCTAGTCATTGCACTTTTACCGAGTCTCTCTGTGGGATTTCAATTGACTGACATTGACCAATTGAAAATCAGTTTTATCTTTCTGTCCAATAGTTAGCCTTACGGCCCAAATAGTATTATGTCCTTATGACTTAAGCAGGAAATGCTTGATTCTTTGAACATTTCCTTTCAATGTGTTGTGCTGTATATGCAATATTCATTACAATAAAAACATTTTTATTACGCATAAACATTTTTATTACACACAATAAACTCATAGTTTTGTATGTGTACACATGAGTATATTTGAAGACAAAATATACTCGTGACCCCAAGTGACTGGGACAAAATTAAGTACATCCTTATGGCCAAAATCTACAATTAAATTGTGGTGCAAATTAATATTATATGTCCTAATAAACGCTTGTGCTTAAACGCCCAATCTGTTTCCTCTATCCCACAAATCATTATGAATGAAAAATTATGCCCAACTATTATAATTAAGAATAATTAAGAAGCTAACATCTTAATACGACCTAAATTAATCAGGGAGATCAGACGGCACCCTTTTGAGGTCAGAAGCCTTCACATTCGCTTCTGTGTCACCGTAAAGACTGCCGGACAGGTGTGTTTCCTTCTACTACTATGACCCCTACTGGCTTAACCTGGCCTCTTAATTTCAGCCATCCACATGCAAATATTTCAGCGGTGGGCCCCACGCATATGGAAACGAGCGTGGAAGAGTGCGACCTTGTGAAAACGGCATCGGATGCCATTTATGCACAGACACTTTTGATTCCCAGGTTTTTTACAGTAATGGCTGTAATATGAAACATACAGGATAAAGATAAAGTGAAGTAATATTCAGTAATATATTTTATGAAAGTGCGCTGCAGCAAATTCAAATCAGTTTCAAAAAGAGGTTGCTTTGACCAAGCATGCAAGTAATTGATGTAAAGATCAGTTGAATAAAATTATACGATTAATAACAGCAAGAACCCCCATCACTACTTTGATTCATAATTAGAATAAATGAATCATAAATAATAACTGTTGTGTAAAATGACCATATGAATAACTCTGTGCTTATGACAGGCTATGGTAGGTTGCCATACTGTTCAGTGTAACTCTCCCAGTGGCATTGTCAATGTAAAACGGATCATGTTTCAGTATCCACCTCACTACCTCGAACTCACCACTCTCCCAGTGACCTCAGCCAGCCTGTACTCCATTGGCAGCCATGCCTTTTTGTAAACGCTTTTCTCATTGGCTGGACAGTGGCCACTGAGGTTATTGCTTGGTCAGCATCTGCGTCTACTTTGTATCTCTGACAACGAACATATGCTCCTACCCTGCCGCAGATTGTTGTCATCGGTGTTCCATTGATTGTCATCGATTTACAGCTGAATATGAACACTATACACGATACCAACATACATCACATATCTTTTTCTATATGGATAAGAGCGTCTAACAAATGCCCGTAATGTAATGTAATGTAAATGTATATGGGTTGCATATTGTCAATTTCTAACAGCTGTGGGTTGCAGTTCTGGAAACATCTGAAATCTCACATCCACGCTGTACATTAAGTTGGTTAAAGAGTTTGGGTCAAATCTCAGATTCGTAGTACCACAGGGATGAGCTGACTGTTATGTCAAAGAGGGACTAATTTAGTGAATGCTAAATTTGGGCTTTTCTGCCATGGCCAAAGTGTAGAAGTGCTGCCCTAAATGAGAGATGAGAGACCTAAACATAGAGAATGAGGAAGGGTCAGAGAGAGAGTGTTATTTCCAGTTATTTATAGCATGAGACAATGGGAAGTTTGCTGAAATCCATACATGCTTGTGAAGGAAAGATTTCTTTTCAGACAATTGCTGAGGATCGCTGGGGGTAAAACACCTTTGACCCTTTTATATCTTGGAGTTTTTGAAAGTGCAGTTGAATTGAAAGGGCCAGGACACTCTGTCCAATTCAAGATTCACACAGATGCACTCGCAGTCACTTCTTCTCTGTCGCGAATCCACAAGGGACTTTATTCTTCAGTCTGTCATTGTGTTGAAAAGGCAAAGAAAAGCCTATTAGTGCACTATTGTCTGTTAATTTCTCTAATTGTTCATGCCTTGCAGTTTATGATGATTGACAGAACTGAAGCTGACAGTATATTGTGGATTTACATCTGTGCGAACTATTCCCAAGTGGGAAACTTATTCACATTTGAATATATTTACTTGTATAATTTATTTACCAACTAATAATAAATAGAATGCACCTCATTATTAATTTGCCTAAATATGCTTTGTACTGTTCATTTTTTAGGTTGGGTTGTTTGATTTTGACCCGTGCTTCACAGATTTTTTTTTTCCCCTATATTTCCTCACCTGCCAGTCTGAAGTGTTGCAATCACGAACATGGCTCATTAAATTCGTTCATGCTTTTTGCTCAGCTTTTATCATCCTAACAGCTCCAATGAACCAGACTGACAGTGTGAACTGATTAATTCATTCACATATTTAGTGTCCTAAGAGGTGTCACACTCTTTCTGCTATCTGTGTTTCCAATTTGTGTGGCCGACCTTACATTCACATCCAATCAGCTATCTGTGTCTTACTCACACATCCGATATCTGATACACACAGCCTCGTTTATCCTAGCTGTTACACATTCATCTTGCAGGTGTCTTGGAGACTCAGGGTGTTGTTGAAGAACCAAAAACATTTTTCTGTGGCTCACACATATTGTTCACAAAATAGTTTGGCTACGCCCAGGAATACATAGTACCACAAAAGCAGAGTTACTTTAAATGTTGTCATGTGTTGTCATATGAATTTAGTTTACTCCAGTGAGCTAATAATTGCTGCTTAATTAAAATAATGTTGACAGAGCATCAGATTGCCCTATGGATTCAAACTTGGTGTCCCTCAAGGGCCACCTTGAAGAGGCTGCATGTCAGACATGTTTTCCCATCTCCTCTTTTTCCCAAGAACCCTGGGATGAGTCTTGCCTTAAGATCCACAACAAAACAGAAACCACTGTTATAAGACGTATTATTCATACAGGCACTTTCAGAAACCCAGTTTTTCCTAATGTTTTCCGGAATCAAACGGCAAGCAAAGAGACACGAGCAGGTGGCTCTTTATTCTGTCCGAATAAGAGAGGAGGGCTGTGTGATAAAAGTCAGGGCTTACCTCGGGCTAGGACACAAGATTGCTTTATTGGGAAACGGTAGCTCACAGTTTATCCTGTTCAAAAATAAGCACACTGCCAAGCTGCTAATGTGCACTTTGGTGTTGGTGAATAACAGAGCAGCTGCCTGTTTCCTGAGGGGAATT
Source organism: Albula glossodonta (assembly GCA_019788955.1). NCBI lineage: Eukaryota > Metazoa > Chordata > Actinopteri > Albuliformes > Albulidae > Albula > Albula glossodonta. Next base: position 641,337 of record JAFBMS010000030.1, read on the forward strand.
TTGGCCATATTTTCACATCAACGTTAAAAAATATAATACAAAGAATAATGAAAATGTAAGATATATTTAGTTATCACCCATAATTTGTTGAACAGTTTTGACAGGTCATTTTCCCTGGAGGTAAGAATGAGTGTTCAAATTCTTTTTTTTTTTCAAATGAAAACAGTCTCTTCATTCAGGAATCTTCTGGAAGCCATACCTGTTACCTTTGTAAAACAAAATATGTTGCCTTATATGGAACACAAACATGCACGTTAAAAACAAGTATTTTCTTGTTCTTGAACTATAAAACCACTGGCACTGTTAAGCCATGTCTTCCTAGGACTGCAGCTAACAATCATGTGACATTGATTGTCAACAGATACAAATGAATGCAAGTACAAAGTTTAAAGATGTACAGTTTTACAAGTAATTTAAAACATTGCCATGTTAATTATGAATGCCTGAAAGGTCAACAAAGCCGAAGTCTTTGAATCACTCCCACATAATATAAAACAGAAATTATGAGTCAAAACAAGCGCATAGCATTTGTCTTTGCATTGTACCTGCTGCATCCTTAAGGAAATGGTGTTTTTAAAGGTTACTGAAAGGTGTCGTGAGATTAATGACAAAAAATGTTTGTTTACATCTGGCAGCACAGCTCTGTTGTCTGTACAGAGGTACAGTGACTAACCTTTGTCGATGTTCATGATTGAAATTCAAATCAAAATGAATGAAAGCTTATATCATCTTGAAAGCAAAGTATCAGTTTAAATCTTATCTGGCATCAAATGTGGAGGTATTTTTAGAGAAAGAGATGATGCTACTGTTAGTCTTTCATTAAATGTATCCTCATCCTTCACTGTTACAACCTGTATTTTGATAGCTGGCTTTGTATGTTTGGCTTTGTATGCAATTCCAAAAGTTTTCAATGTATTGTATATAAAAGAAAAAAGAACAAATTTGTGTAATAGAAGGAAGCCTGGCAGAGTGTCATAATGCAATAAATTATGTTAATTTACATTATGCATTCACTGCCTTAGTACATGCAATATATAAAAAAATATGTACATGTAAACATATATATGGATACCTGCTGATTCCAGTACGTCCAATGATATGTGCTGAGCTATGAGCTGTTGAATTATTGATTCTGCACGGCCAAACAGCATGTTCTGGAGGTAAAGGTGATTTGAGCTTGTGTCTTGGCAGTTCTGTCAGCTGTAGCCATTTTTAGAGAACTATACCCTAATCTTTAGGAACCTTCCACAGCAGTCCATGTTGTTCATCTTCTCAAAGAATCCAAACAGTAACTTATGTGTTAAGAGACATAAATTCCTGCCAGCAGTTATATATCTCTATATTATTTAACATGATAGAAAACCATGAGCGCTCACAAGTTCTGATATACATTTCGGATTACTTTTTTTCAGATAAGAACCAGTGAATGTACATGATTGTCCATAGTTTCAAGTGGAAAAATGATTTCACTAATCTCACTGGCAAGCCCTTTTTTTTGTCCATTCTGAGGCAAGGCTGTCGTCTTGGTTTTTGGTTTTCACAGTTACTGTCTTTGGAGAGATTTCTGATGACTTTTTCTATCATAACTTGTGAGTGCACATCATTTTAAGAGGGAAAAATGATAAAAAAAATTTGGTGCCATGCCATTTTTTCAGTGTTTTGAGATAAGACTACAGTCTTAAGTTTTAATTTCTTGATTTGTGGTGAAATACTGTTTTCCCATTTACTGTCCTTGGAGACATTTCTGATGACATTTTCTATCATAAATGTTCATGACTATTTCTGTCATAAATATTGGGTGCACATGATTTTCTAACATTTTAGAAGGAGACATATCTCCAAATTGAGAAATTGCAATTGGGAAAACGGCATTTTATTAAAAAATCAAGAATTTGTCATTTTTTTTCTCTAAAATGATTGATGTCCTGAGACATGTTTCTGTGCCCCCTAAATTTGTCAGTTTTATCCATAAATCCATGTCAACATGTATCTGACACTGTCAAGGCTCTGTAAGTGTAAAGTGCACTCTATGAGAATGAAGATACTGAGTCTTTAACGGACCTAAACACCACCAATTAATTCAATTAAATCCTGCCCTTTTCCTGAGTAACTAATACAAATGGATAGCCATAATCACAAGGAAAAAACAGCTATCAAATAAAATATTTATTCAACGGATATGAGTTTGCCACAGCCATTTTCCTTTCATTTGAAAGGTGCAGGTCAGATGGCCTCCATGAGTACCGTTAATTTGGATGCTTGGACTGCCCTCTGCCAATACTCTCAATTACATAACTTTGTCCCAATCAGATTTTGCCTGCTATTTCCATAGAGATATCCAGAGCCGATTTGTATATGAGGCGTATGATATTCACATCTAATTTTTCTGTTTTAAACTTTTCACGGCATACCTTTTAATCGTAATTAATTAATAATTAATGAATATGTTGTTTGTTTGTGCTGGGATGGAAAAATAAAAACCTCACACTCTATGGCACTCCAGAAGAACGTTTCCCTACTGATGAATGGTAACGAGTAAAAGTTTTAATTTATACAGTTGAGGGTTTGAATGTCTCGTTTTATATTTGAGTGTATATTCTATTTAACATTAAAATGCTTTATTTCTGGATTGGTGGGCATCGTGGAGCACTTCACTTTGGTCTCTTTGAGTTTAAACATGGAAAATATAACAAGTACATAACCAGTCATAGGCCTCACCCAACAGGACTCTTTTGAATTTAGGTTACTTTTGACTTTTGAGAATTGATATGTTTGCAAATTAATTCTAAGTTCTGAGCTGTAATTCAACTTGGCAGATGTAGAAGAGTGTAACAACTCTGTGCCACCCACAAATTTACTTCCTGCTTCCTGTTTACAGAGTACAAGTGCTGTAAACAAACAAACAGAATGTCTAGCGGAGGAGCTAATGTATTCAACATCTGTCTGGGAGGTGTGGTACCATAAATGAAGTTAAAGTACACCATTCCAGGAGACTTCAACATGGCAAAAAAAATCTATTTGGAAAGTTTAATTTTTGAAATGTACTTTGTCTGCATTGCTGATTTTGTTTGCTGTTGCTTTCATATTTTTTTCCCTTCCTGATTTTGCTTACTTCTTCCTGTGTTTTTTTGTTTTTAAATTCTCAGAATCTTTTTTTCTTTTTTTCTTTTTATATGTTCGTGCTACTGAGATCTAGCATTTCCACGTCACTGTACAGAACAACAGAGGTTTGATACCTTGTCCAGATTCCAGTGAACAGTGTTAGGTAGATAAAAAGGAATTTTCGGTATGTAGGCAAATAAATAAATAACCTGCAAGATCAGTGGATAAAAAAGGGGAAAAAAAACTTTTTAATTCATCTGGCAGACATCAGTATTGATTGCCGCTGAGCTGCTCTGCTCCTCATGCAAGTGAAGGCGAGCTCTCCCACTCTCCTTGTTACCCGGTCCGTGTCCTGTCAATTAAGCTTTGATTAGGACGACTTGCTCGGTCTGATTAGCAGTGCCTTCCTGTTTGATGCATAATAAACAAGGCTGATGAAATATTCATCAGTGTCACTTGAGGTTTTAATGGGACCCTGGCAAAATCAGGAGGAGGTGCAATGGTGATTGGTTATGTTCCAAGCGCCAACTCACCGACATCGGCAGAGGACATGGCAGAGGAGAAGGCAGACTAGGCAAAAAGAAAAGAGGAAAAAAAAAGTTTGCAGAGGGAAAGTTTTTTTTTCTTTCTGTGGAGACAACCAGAAAAAAAAAAAAATGTTTTTAGATGTAAATTGCTGATGTACTTGAATATTGAAGTTATTAATTTGTTTTGAGTAATTTTCTGTAGGCTTAAGGTTGATATCAACAGGAGACAGATGTGCATTCATCAGATTCATTGAACATATTTTGTTTTTAATCTTTGCTTTCATTCCATCATTGGAAGTGTAGATTTAATGGATGTCATATGGCCATGTTGTTATGTCACTGAAACATTCTCTGGGGGAGAAATCAGGAGAAAACTGAACGTTTTATGGAGGGTTTAGCATTTCTGTTCCAGTTTAAGTTTATTGAAGAACTACCTCATCTTAGAAGATTCATTTCTTTTTATTGAAAGAAAGCCAAAAGGGGAAGATTTTCTGTTTCGAGAGAAGCCAAGTGGTGGAGATTTTGATTTAAGAAGCATATTGTGATTAAAAAAAGTTCAACTCTCCTTTTCCACTTATGTTCTCCTTTCCTTTTCTACTTCTGTTTATGTTTGAGTATGGGTTTCAATTTTGTCTTCTCCCTTAAATGGACACTATTTTGGTGCATTTTAGAACCCCTTTTTACACACTTCCAATCCAGTGCTTCCTTCGTTCTTGTCACTTCCGACTCGGGCACTCATCTGAGTGAAACGTCGGAATATTACAGACGGGGGCTCGTCCGGGATCTGAACTCGGGATCTTTCATACCCCATCCAAGAATCATGGGGTTTATTAATTTAAGAATGACACAAACATAAATTTGAAATGAGTTTGCATTTACCATTACACTAGTCAATTCTGTTTGAATGCTATTTTTGTTTTGTTTGAACCTTTGAAAGTGGTGAAATGTGTTTTCCTTCTGAATGAACTTTCATCTTGTTATGCATATTGATGGAATGCTTTGTACTGAGGTAGCCCGTAGGTCATGCTGGGACATGTGTGTTACAGTGAGTGACCCTGAATGTAATGTGCAGGCTTGTCGATATAGCTGGATGTCCTCTCATAAACCAGTCCTGGACAGCTAGATTGCACAGTTCCTTTTGTGATGACTGTACTGTGTCAAGAATGTTTAGGTGCTGAATCTGGCCTGTGACGGTTCTGCCTATAGACTCATATAAATGTGCAACCAGCTCCTCAGTCATGGAGGAAAGGGCTTATTCTAATCGATAGTGTGTGTGTGTGTGTGTGTGTGTGTGTGGGTCATGGTGTCTCACCAGTAACCTCTCTTCTGGCCTACTGGGCAGTCAAACAGTACACCATAGGCATCTTTCTCAGACTCAACGTCTTTGTAAGCCTCACTGTGTGTGTAAATACGTAGCAACTGACATTAAACGGCAAGCCTCAGAGTGCATTCTGGGCTACATTGCCCTGAGTTGGCAGGTTCTAGTGATGAGCACAAATACAATTATCTGGGCATTTCATTTCAAACTGGAGGAAAATAGGATAAAAAAGGGTTTGTTAGTACAGATAGTATCTGTGGCCGGGCATAAGTTGTTGGATAATGTAATTGGAAAGCACATCTGCTTCAGTCTGACAGTGTGTTAAATAAGGTTGTGTGTTATGAGATTATGTACCGTGCTCATAATCCTTTTTTTTTTAAATAGGCTGAACCAAAGAATCTATTTTTTAATACAGGAGTGTCTCACGTTCAGGTGATCTTCTTAAGAGATCCGTCAATCACATCCTTGCTGAGCTTCAGGCAGAATCAAAGCACTTCCACTTGTGTACATCCAATATGTGTGCCTGACATGGTATACTCGGACAGCGGTATTTTCAATAATCTTGAGTACCGCAAAGAACATCTTCCCTATCAAATAAAAGCCCCTAAGTGCTACAAACAAGGCCATAGCGGATCACAGTGTGCAAACAATGCAACGGGAAACAATGGCACAGAATAACACATTTTCCCCTATACATGTGTGTTGAATGGACCTAGGGAAACAATTCTGTACGATCATTATGCATTTTTAAAGAATTTTCAACAAAACCTTTGTTGTGTTCCAAGTTGAGGAAAATATCAAATAGCATTTGTCAGAAAGGGGGCATATATTTTAAGCGTTTGCCTGAAAGGGCAACTCTATTTAAAGAAAAAAAAAAAAAACTATTAAACAACAAGGCCAGGGGGAAGTTATGTCACCAAGGACCAAGGTAGTGAGAACGCTTTGCAGAAAACAGCAATCTTCAGGGCATAGCCCTTGACACCGTAATAATAATTGTATGTTAACGCAACATAATTTGTTTATTGGGCAGCCTACTTTGGACATTAACTAACCGTTATATTGTGTAGCTAAACATTTCCTAAAGCATTTAAGACTCGTTGTCTTTTTCAAGGGTACAACTCAGGATCTGAACCTGCTACTTTCTGTTTACAAGCACATTTCCCAAATCACTGAGGCCGGTCCGGTGGCGTAAGCACGGCCCTCAATCATTTTAATTGCTTTGCTGATTTCTCATTCACCTTGTATTATCGCAGTGTACCCATTGGCTAGGCACCGTGCGGAGCTTGCTCTGCGACTTCCACTTAAGCGAAGGTTGTTTAAGGCCTATGCAACCCCAGGGAAATGACTGGATAATTAGTGTGTAAAAGCGGACACCGTCTCGTCACATCGAAAAGGCCTACACCTAGGGCAGGAACCTTAAAGAAGAAAGTTCTCTTCACTTCCAAGTTGTGTTTGGAGAAATAAAAAGTTGTGAGTTTTTGTAAGTTTTCATCTTGCTGGCCAGAAATCCCCTCCATCAAAGTGTCAAAGATTGTATGGTCTCTGACTCTCAATCAGTGCAAGTATTTCCTCACCCCAGGGCCTTGGAAATAGACTACTTTCATTGTTTTTAACTGCAGAGATGTGTATCTGATAGACATCATGAAATGGGCCAAAATTGTGTGTTCTTCACAGGCATTTTCATAGATACTGACACCAGTGGATGGGGAAAAACATTTTTTATTTATTCATCATGCTCCACAAAAGATTTATTGCACCTATGTTTTACATTGTATAATGTATAATATTTTGTATAATATAACTGGACTGGGCCTTTTATGCAGTTCCAAAATTTCTTTAGGAATATACTGTGAAACTGACAGCCAAAGCATTTCATACACAAATCATGATTGTGGTCTATTCTAGTTATGGCCACCTTTGACAGTCAAAGGTGGAAAATGTAAGAACTGGCATGAATAAACGAGTAATGCATACTAGGAACAATCTGAAAGTGCGAGAGTAATGTCAAATTTTTTAATGGTGACCCATCTTCACCTTAGTAGAACTGGGCCCCTTTGTGGTTCACTTAAATGGCATGACTGAGTGATGCAATTTCTGTTCCCCGAGCATGAGGAAGTCAGGGGACATGACAAGGAAATTAGACAGCATGTCTGAGACACCGGTACTCATGGGAGACGGAGTTTGTATTGGCTTAGCTGCTCTGTTAAAATATGACTACACTTATATTTTAACCCGACTTATATGTTAACATCTCAGGTTCATTTCACGGATTCAGTAGAGCTGTTAAAAGGCCACGAGGTTCTTTAAGGACAGAACATTTTGGAGTTTTATTTGAACTGGGTGAGTATTTCTGTGAGGTAACGCTGCTGGTTGGAGTGCGATATGCAGAGGAGAACGTTCACACAATTTCCGTGAGGGATGGGAATTACTTTCTGTTGACAGCTCACTGGAGCTACGCTCAGTGTGGAGCTCATGAAATTTCATTTGAACATCACTCGTGTGTTCCTGGTCCAGGAGACAAGCAGGGTCTGTGGGTTTTCCGTTTTCACCTCGTGATCAGCAAACAACTTATTCTGTGTCGAGTAACAACTAAAGATAGCACACCCTGCAGCTGTCATGAGCAAGACTGAGGACCACTGATCTTCAGCACAATCTGACTTCATGAAGCATTTTGTTTTGAGGTTCAGTTATCAAACCATTAGTTTTGTCCACACACATATTATTTGGTGCTTACTTATGCATTTATGTATATGTGTATTTGTGTCATATAACTGTTTGAAGTCTGTATTTCTTCAACTATTGTGGAAGATAAGACATGTAAAGCACACACATATGAACCCACTGTGTATGCTGGTTCTATGACACATGTTTTTCCTTCAAAAATTTTAACACAGTGCAGGTTGTATTGAATTCTATATTTGCACTTTCAGCAATTGAGAGTTTAATGATTTCAAATTCTAGTCTATAATTGCATTAAATTAAAACATTTTAAATGTCTGTAAAGCAATCAGTTGTTTTCTCACTTTGTTTCTCTTTGCTTTTGGGTTAATTGTAAGTGGCCTATTGCAATGGTAACTGTTTAACGATTGGTAACTGGAGTAGCTGTAGATAGAACCTTTTTTTTTTTTTCATTCCAGAAGTCCATTTCAGGTCTTCCACTGAGGCCAGTGGGTGGAGCCTCCTTAATTGATTAACAGGCTGAGATGAGTACATTGGCCACACAAATTGTGTGCTAATCAGCCACAGGGTGTGTGGTCATGCCTGTGTGCAGGGTGGGTTTCAGTTGGGAATCAGGAGTGGTAAGGTTAGGAGCTTTGCTCCTGGTAATTTGGTATTGCTCAGTCCCAACTGACAGGGTAGGTATATTGACTGAAATATGTTTTCAGTTCATTTAACAGCTGTCCCTTTGAGGGACATTCATTTCTATTATTTGTTGGAGGGACCTGAATTGGGGTGACTTCTTTCAAGAATTATAATTTTATTTTAAATTGTGTACAGAGAACCCAAGCCCAGCAAATTTTTAGGCTAGAGAATAAATGGATATGCTCTTCCCCCTGGTTTGTTGAGAGCTGTAATTCATGTGTGTGTGTGTGTGTGTGTGTGTTTCTCTCCTACCTTCATTCCCCAGCTTCCAGCTTTGTGGCTTTCATAGCAGTGTCTTTTAGGACCCTTTTTTTTACACAAATCCAAATATAGTGCTTATTTAGGTTTTATTTCCCTGTGGAGAACTTGCTCTTGCTGAGAAGTGGGAACATAACAGTAACTGAACAACCCTTCAGCAGGCACAACAGAATCTATGACAACCTTTCACATGAAATCCAGAACACAGTCCTTCCCAAACCCCAGCTTTAACCCCAGAATGTCCGCAATATCAGCCAGGATAAGAGGGATGCAGTCGGGGAATGATCATGCTCTCATGTTCGAAGAAATTGAACACCAGATAACAGGATCCACGGAAAACATACCCACCGAAAGGAAGGCCACCTTCTGACCAGACATTTTTAAAGTGCAAAAACTGACTGGGCCCTGTTTGGAAAATCTTTCACTGAAGATGACCTAGAACGCTGAGTTTTCAAGCACTGCTTTTTTTACACTGCTGAGTGTTTCACATAAATTACAAAGCCTAGTCTTTGGAAGCTGGTGTGTAATCCTTATATCCTTATGACTTCTATAGAGGGTAAGGCTATAGCATACCATAAAACCACCGATTTTCATACTGTGCTCTTTATTACTTTCATTGTTGAATATTGTGTGAATGCATTCCCCTTTCTTCAGTGTGTAATCCCCACCTTCAGAATCAGATTTATACCAATTCTATTCGACTACAATAGCAGACTGCTCTCCTCAAAAGAGCAGTACGGAAAGAGGGAAGAAGCCATAAACTGTTCAGCATGCGTCAGAGCCTACCTCCCGCAGTACGTGTGGGTTGGACCTCCTGTTCATTCTGAGCCAATAAAAACTGATTCAATAGGATATTAGGCCATAGGCTCAAAGTTTAGTCAGCAGGAAAAATGGCTTGTTGAAAGAGTAGGAGGAGAGAGGAGCTATTTCCCCGGTCTTTGCTGACTTGAGCCGTGCCGTGGAATGTCCTTCAAAAGTTTTTGGAAAAAGCTAGGCCTCACCCTTTTGATAAACATTTCATGACAACAGATACTGTCTGGTGGGCTGTGGATCCCATTCGCAAGGTGTTATGCACTCCATTTTTGTTACGGTGGGGAGTGGGACCTGTCGTTCTTTGAACATGCAGTTGCCCATCAGGAACAGTGGGGCGCTCCTGCCATCCTCAGCCCTGGGGTCGCACCGTGGGTAGGTGCGAGGAACCCCTTAACCTCCCTGCCAGGGTAACGGTTTTATTTTCATTCATTTTGTATGTATATTTGCATTTGTAGGTATGTGTTGAACCTGCAACATTGTTTTCTCCTTTTTCTTAAATAAACTTTGTGCTTTTGTTGTTTACTTGTTGGGACTTTTGTATGTTCGGTGGTACCAGACGTGGTCGGCCGTAACACAAGGCAATACTTTGCTTAATTACTGGCAAAGGAAGAGTCTCAGTATGTCTGAGATCCAACAGTGTTTTGGTTGGAACATCAAAACCAGTAGGCACTTTTTATTGAGAAGCCAGGAGCAACTGTGAGTTCCACCAGCATCAGCATACATCTAGAAAACAACTAGCCACATAGCCAGCCCTTGTACCATAAATAATACCTGATCCCTCAACACTTTTGCTGCCAACCGACTTGATTGGCTGACTATCACTGGTCTCAAATGATGAAACACTTGAGTGTAAGACAGCTGTTGTGTTCCTCATAAATTATGATGAATTGTTAATGTGAAATTCAGTCGTTGATCTGTTGCTGGAGGAAAGCCTTGATCCATCTCCAAGGTTGATAATTTGGGCACGGTTGTATTTTAGTCACCAACACAACCAGCCTACTTGAGGTTAAGATCGACACATTTCATTGTTATCTGTTCTTGCTCCCTCATATTACCTCCATTAGCCATTGTCTTAACGCCTGGTCCTTGAGAGCCACAGTGTATTCAGATTTGTTTTCACCTGAAATTCCACAGGAATAAAACAACATAGGGTCAATGGTAATGAAAAAAGAGCTTCTTTATGATGATCTTTGATCCTAAATTAAACCTCTATATTTTTCTGGCTTTCAAGTTTCAGGACATGGAAAATCATTCATTCACAAGAGCAACAAAATGCTTAAAAATACAGTCTGAATTGTATTTTCTTATAGTCTGACGTCAATTATGCTCTTTCTTAAGACGTAAATGAAGACATTTTAGGCATATGTCTCTGAAAATCTTGTGTGCACATTCTGTGGGTACTTTTTGTGTTTTCCTGCATTTTAATATGTGGTAAATATCTGGATGGCCTGTACTAGTATACTATGGGTGTGGGCAGTGCCAGGCAGCTCGAGCAGGGTGGTGACAAGCAGGGTACAATGAGCTACCCTGGGCTGGCTGGTGATCAGGTGGGCTACAGGATTCTTCACAAGCTGAATAAGCTGGATGGGATATACTGGTAGAGCAGCTAGGAAGGAACTGCAGTAATCTAGCTTTGAGATGATAAGAATATGGGATTGGAGCAGGGCAGTTTTCTCTGTCAAGAGAGGATGGATCTGGCCAATGTTGTGCAAGAGGAATCTGCAGGCTCTGGCACTGGAGAAAATATGTGCTACAAAACTCAGATTGTCATCGAGGGTCACCCCAAGACTTTTACTGGAGCAGGAAAGAGCCCCTTTATGGTTACCAAGAGGTCGATTTCCAGGGTGGATTTGAGGGGTGTTAAAAAGCTCAGCCTTGCCAAGATTCAGTTCCAGTTTCAGGTCACCCACACAGAGATATCAGCCAGACAGGCAGAGATCTGAGCAGCTATGTGTACTTCAGGAGCAAAGGAGAGCAAGAGCTGCTTGCCCTTAACATTTCTGTTGCGAAATAAGCCATGGGAAGAAATAACAGAACCAAGAGCATTAAAAAAAGTTTGGCCTGAGTTGTGTTTTACTTTTGCCTAAATCTACAGACTTATCTCCAGGGAAAGAGAGGAAGCCTGTGTCCAACTGTTAGAAAGCACATCCTGTCTCCATCTTTAATGTTATGAGCAGGTATCTCATGAAGTCAAGGTGTCTGATTCTTATTCTGAATGGTGTAATTATGGTCAGGAAATACTAAACCATTTTAGGTTATGTGTTGCACCCAAATCAGGTCAGAATATGAATAACAGAGTTCCATTATGGTCTGAAAATGGTCTTAAAACAAAGGCTAGTCCACTTCATTACTAAAGAAATATCATCTCTTTTTGGTGTTTTCATTATTTTGTCAACTTAGAATGTGTGTAGTTCAGCAGGTTCATTATAATGAATGGCGATCCATGTCTCTGGTGCACATAGTAATATGAACACAATTATTCACCATATATTTTCATTCATGTCAACTTGTTGCATTAGTGCTGGCAATTATTTCTCACTTTACCTTTGTTGGTGCTGGTATTTGTCTCTGAAATTAACCAAACCAATTTTTTTTTTCTTTTTTTCTTTTCCTGAACGTCTCCTTGCAGGTCTGTATATTCAATGGGAGAAAGGGCAGTGAGTGATTTAATTAGGAGATGACTTATACGTTGTAAATGTTAATGATGTACTCCCTCGCCCAGGAAGCTGCAGTCTCAGCAAACGGGCTGTGCCAAGCATAAGCGATGCGTCCCATCAGACCGTGAAGGACTGGTTCCTCAAACAAGCAGACCACAGACAAAACCCACATTAGCAGTCTCGGCTCGCTGATGTAAATTACTGTACTCCCATCATCATTCACCCACAGATACGCTGAGCACGCGTTCTCGTTACTTTTCAAATTCATAGGTGGGCCAAGGACCCAGAAGTGACATGCAATGTGTGCTAACACCCATAATTATATCTTTCTTTTCAAAAGATGCAGGCTCAGAAGGAAATAAGAGGCCAAATTTCATTCATTATTTTTCTTGACGCCAATTAAAGTCTGGTATATGCTGTTAGCTTCCTTTCGCTACAGCGATATCCGAGTACTGTGAAGGACCAATGTAGCATTTAGTTACGCAGCCCTGCCTTTGACTTCCTCTGCCTTTCATTCGTCTTTTACAGTAATTTAAAACTATTGCCAGTGTTCCCTAGCTTCCTAGACACACATATCCAATTCAGCGCCATGCAGCCCAAACTCAAATAAATACTTATTTCATTATTTTCACATTTTTTTTTTCCAGAGAGGTGCATTTTTTAAAACTTCAGACCATAATTCAGCTAATTCATCTTCAGATCATAGAACGCATTCTGGACTTCACACACCATTCCCATATGTCCACAGGGCATGGCAAATTACAAATCGTTTCAAGTCAGTAGTCCACTTCACATCAGTGTATGCATGTAGGAAATAAAGATGAGGTATGTTAATTGTTAATACCAGATAATAAACCTTTGGCTACATTCAACTTCACCATGCAAGGAAAGGTAGTCCTGGTTCTGGAGTCCCAGAGATTTTTTTATTTTATTTTATTTTTTACATTTATTTTATGCAAGCCTCTGATTGCTTAATCTTGAGTATTAAGAGTCTGAGAGGTTTCAGCTTTCCTTCAACTCCAGTGCATGGTCACCCTCATTCATTTAGCTCCTCATTCGTTAATAATTATAAATCTTAAGATTATTTTGTGAGGAATACAAATGGAACAAAATAATTATGTGGTGCTCCAGGTGCAGGTTTACTTACCCTTCCCCAGACTGGGAACACACATAAAACATACAGGAAATTCATGCTGTATGATGTTGGCTGAATAGGACTAGCCATATGCAGTTTTGTCACTTTTACTGAACCTAACCTTGTAACTTTAACGAGCAGTGAAGGGCTGTACACTCGCAAGGCAATGTCATTTGTGCCAAGGACCTTCCGTATTAAATAAAGGAAAACAAGAGCTAAGTCGCTCAAAAAAGTTTGACCGGCAGTGCATAACATCTTAAATCATTAAAATTAAATTTCATTATGGTATTGCTAATTTTGTTACACACGTCAAATTGCATCAGTTCCAACACAGGGGAGCCAATTTAAAACGGTGGCCGGGCTGATTTCAATGTGCGATGCTGGATCCTGACAAAAGTACTATTACACGGCACACTTTGCAGAAACATCAAACAACATCAATCACAGTTATGGAATCCTTCCCTCTGACAGCGAGCGATGAAGATGGATAGCCTGCGAGACTGATGTATAATATCTTATATCCCATATAATACATAATTTTTGACTGCCAAGGTAAACACTGGCAATTTCTTTCCACAACCGTTACAAGAATGCGATGCAAGGGTAAAGACTTAATATATGGCCTCTATGGCAAGTTTTGCATACTTCAATTTTATTTTATCTCGCAACATAGTGTGATAAAGACACAGAATGCATTTATAGATTCTGATCATTCTTTGCATGTTCTCTGTCGAGGTTTCCTCTGAAGATTTCTTTTTTGTCTGCATTTGAATTGCACAATCCTTCTCCAACAGTGGCTTTTTTTAGAAAACCGCACAGTGAAAGGAATACAAATATCAAAACATGCGTGAATAGGGAGGTTTGATGTCATGACGGAGATTGTGAAGGACATTTCAAAGGCAAAATGACACATATGTCAGAAACACGCATATGATGCCCTGGAACTGACCTAGTGTGGTTCATCTGGTTTGCAGCTGGATATGTATACTTCACATAATTTCATTTAATTGTTGAAGTCCTGCATCATCATCATCATCATCATCATCATTGTCTGCTCTCACCAATTTTGAATTTCACATATTGTTCAGAAGAGGGCAGACTAAGGTTCTCATCAGTACGATCTTTCTCAACTCCTGGAATGAAGCCAGTGGTAGCCTGTGTAGATGGAGTATCTCTGAACTGTGGTTATGAGTAAAAAGATTTTTTTTTTTTTTTAAACATGTGCAGTCTAGTTTAGGAAAGAGTCGGTTTTCACACTTTAAAATGTGTCACTTTATTATGTCATGGCAATTATGTCTTAGCATTTCCTTAAAAATGACTGCTGTTTTTTTTCTACAGCCAGTACTCTTAGCCAGCTGGCCATATATGTTTGATGGCCCCATGTACTGTGATAAATTCATAAACGCATGGAGGCAGAGTACTCAAACTCTTCCATTCATCAGTGGGGGTAAGGCTGAGAGCTTAGCTCCATCCTTCATCTCAAATGGCTTCAAGTCCACTTTGCTGCAAATGCTTTGTGTACGGTTGGAGCGAAAGGTCACAGCCAGTCACTGTGTGTGACCGCATGGCTGGAGCTACTTCTTTTTGGGATGTCTGTTATTGGAAGCATATGTATTTTCCAGGAAAAGAAAAAAAAAAAGTCTGGAAGAGATGGATTGGAATCTACGATAAATATGAGGTTGAGTTGGGGTGGGTTGGGTTGGGTAGTATTATGGTTAAAGAGCTGGTCTTCCAACTCAAGGGTGGTGGGTTGAATTCCCAAGTAAGGCAGTGCGTCTATACCCTTAAGCAAGGTACTTACCCTCAATAGCTTCGGTTAAACATCCTACTGTGTAAATGGATAGCATGCAGAAATGAAAGTTTCAGAATAAGAATGCTTGCTAAATGAAAAGCAATGCCATTGATATAGTCTCCCTGGGTTACATATGAAGTTGTTATTTGACTGTTTCCCCAGACTGTCTTCTATTTTTGTTATTCTGTTCGTCTTTGACACTGCTGCTGTCCTGCGTTGCGTCATTTAGTTTTGTTCTGTCATGCACATTTAAAATTAATTTAAAAAGAAACTCACTCTGCTTCCTGGTGATGAAAATAATATTTGATCAACAAGCTCAATACATCATTGCCAGTAACGTATTGTTTGGTGGCTTCATGTCAGTGATTTTTAGCCTTTGGAATTTCCTTCTTCTGTATAAACTTTATTATTATTTTTTTTTTTTTGAGTGTGTCTAAGAAATAGCTTGTTTGTTGTTGATATCAAGGATTTTTGCCTGTAGAGGGAACAGCTTTTTTGCACATGTTTTGTTGTGTGGTAAATGTAGAACTGCTCTTCCATAACAAGCATACATAATGAGATGATCCAGAGAAATCTGTGCTGATATGCAGTGTCACATTTCTGTTTAGCTCGCTCCCATGTGGCTAATTCCTGCCACGCATGACGGTTGGAAACGGTTAAGCCGAGCTTGCGACTTTCACTTTCCTGAAAGTGCTGAGGGGAGTTGAGAAGGTAGCTGTTTTGGGAAATATACCCTGGCTGAAAACAGCGTGCTGGTCATGTTGCCGCTGTGTTGGAACATAAATGACTGTCATTGTCCTCTGCTCCGTCAGAATAAGAAGAAACAATGGACTCAAATGTGATTTTCAAAGAGAGAAGAAAAATACTTCAAAACACTGCTGTATATTGTCTGCACTTTCTTTCAGGAGTTCAGTACAGTCTTTTCCATTCCTGTGATGTCTGTTTTGCAAGACAGTACAATTATGATGACAGCAACATAACACAAAGCAAATAGTTTTGAAGACACCAGCTTTGGAGGGAGCTTAGTTGTACTTTATCGGGGCATAACAGCCAGGGAATATGGAAATGCTATAGAACATAGGTTTGTTCCATGGTTCTAATTTACTCATTTCCATATGTCCTTTTAACCTTACTTACAATTTAGATGGTACTTTTTACAAGCCACATGGTGGTGTTCTACATTCCTCTTTGAAAATGCATTGTTGTCATTTAATCTGACATGAATGCATTCATCCACACCATATTTAGGAGGAGGCCCAGGTTGTGACAGTTAGCAATCTGTATTTACAGTTGCTGTATTATATATACGTATTGAGTCCATGAATATCGTAAACATAGCATAGTGTAGCTGGAGACCCAACTTACCTACTGATATTAATTAAAGAAATATTAATTAAATGGAAGCAGGGTGCTAATATCAGAGTTCATGGTACTAATAAGAACATTTGAAGCCCTTCCTTTACTACGTGACAAAATAACTATGGCACATCTGTGGCATATCATAGAATGTACCTCATGGCTTGGCAAAAATTCTTTCAGATAATTATGACTTTTCAAAAGATCAGATTCCGGGTTGTTAGGAACCACTTGTAATACCGTTTTGAAATACCAAGATATATATATATATATATATATATATATATATATAGAATATCTCGCTCACAGTTTCTTTACAAACACACACCCATTTGAAAAACAGTTGTGAAAGTTGGCTAACCACAGACAAAGCAGATTGAATAATAAAAATTCCAATCAGAAAATACATGCTGCCCATTATAGTATAAATAATATCCTCAAATTCAGACCAGCAGGCAATTACAGATCGGCTTTTCCGGGGCTCAGAATGGTCTGTTTATACCGCCAAACAGAACGCGACTCTACCAGAGAACTTCACCCACCGACTGGTAAATCACTGACAGGGTGAGTCACAAAATACCGCCAAAGGCCTGCCTTGGAGTGACAAAGTAGGCTGTAAATTATCTTTCACTGCATGATTAAGAGAGAACAGGGATATCATGCTGATAATTCAGGTCTCAAACCGCATGACATTCACCGAAATTAGCGTTGATTAAGAGGATTCCAAGCCTCAAAGGGACATGAGTTTTGGCTCACCTGTTTTGAAAGCTAAGCTGTTTTTTTTTTTTTTTTTAATGATTGAAGTAGCTGAACTTAAATATTTATAATGATCAAATTGGAACAAAGCCCATGGTGTAAGGGGCTAATCACCCGAGAGCTTGCCTTCTGTGATGAAAGCAAATGATACCGACACTGATATGGCAACTTGGAATTGTGTATGACAATACATCCATGTGGCATCTTATCCTCTTGGTACCTCATATCTACCTTTCTTTCATATTCAGTGCTGTTATTTTGCTTTCCCGTTGTACATCCTTCATAATCCCCATAATGTCATTAATTCACTGAATATATAAATAAATATGAGATAATTACCACCTCTCAGTAATTTCTGAATAATTGTACATCAGTGAGTAACCATTAATATGACTTGCAATTTTTTTGGCTGGCTTCCATATTCAGATATTTTTTTTTTCCTTTTCCCTTGTAAACAATCCACCTTATATACTTAGCCTCAGCAGTAATTGGGTAAACTAATCTCTGCCTTTCATTTTCAGGATGGCAAAAACCCAAATAACATATTCAGAACATCTTGCTAATTGTAGTGTCAGTCTGTTCCGGAGGAAAAACATTATAACTATTTACAAAAAAAGCTAAAAATAAACACATATACTATATGCTTCACTGTGACTGCACTTTTTATTTTTTTTATTTTCTTCCTTTGGTTTACCCAGCCAGTTCTGCTTGTCAGGATTTAAATGTCAGTGTCATTTCCTCTGGTTGACACAACTTGTTTCCTTCACTGCACACCTCAGGGAGACTGTCAGGTTTTAATGGTCTATCAGTCTTTCAGTCCGGACAAAAATAATTTTTGCAGACTGGAGGGTGAGGACAAACTGGCACCCAGGCTACCTATGGCAGTGAATTAATTAAAACTTTATTTTCCTCCAAGTCCCTGAGCTTTTACTTAATCAAAGCTAGACGGTCTGTTGCAATTGCTGTGGGGCCGGTAGACGCGGTAATATATAATTAGATGTTAATAACAAGGTAATTAGTCTTTTCTTTGCGGCATTAAAAATTTCATTAAAGTTTGCATTAGCAAGCTCCAAATTTGGAACTCCCCTTCAGGTTTCATAAGAAGTGAACATAACAATGTACACATTATGAGAGTCCTGATAACACCTTGAAATTGCAACAGGAGGAACGAGAAAGTGCAAAGATGTACATGTTGTCTATCATTTTCTAGTTACCTTGATTCATAGCGATGCATATTTAAGACCATCAAATTATGAAATATTGTTATTCTCTGCCTAGAATGTCATATCATGTAATGACTGTGAAATACTAAAATGTATATTTGAGCCTCGTAACATAGCGATAACTACAAAGCTATTTTTTTAATTGTGTCGTGCAGTGATGCTACCCCATGTGAGTGTCAAAAATGACACATTTCTAAAAGTTAAAAAAAAAAATACAGTGGGGAAAAATACAGCTTCTTTACATTTTCAAGGGTGAAAAAAATATAAGAATATATAAATATATATGGATAACATTACGTCATCATTTGACATGGTTGCTAGCTACCTACCTTAATAAAGAGCAAAAGTAACATGGAAGCATTGTTTGCTGGTTAGAGTATATTTTACAAGAAGGAAACATATATGCGAACATGAAACACACATGCTAACTAGCGCAAAGGAAAGCTATGCTCTTTGATGGCATAGTCTTGCTTGGTGCTTAATAACACAAAGCTCACAAACCTGACTGTTCTACCCACATTTTAACTACTTATTTTAAATAACTGACCATTTTATCAGTATTTGCATTTATAGAGTTGTGCTAGTCATATTTTAGATTACATGGCTTAAATGTGACAAATGTGTAACAAGGTCCCATTTATCAAAGATATTGTAACACGACTATCAATATGGTCGACTGCAGAGAGAACATATTAAAAGTGAGAGATGAGGTGGAAGTGAGAGGGAATGTTTTTCCCCTGCTGCAGATCCAGGATCAGTCAGTTTTAATTCCATACAAGAAAACTGCAACTTAAAATGAATTAATTAATCAACTGATATGAAGATGGCAGCAACGCTTCAGTCGTTTGACCCTCCTACAGGCCACATGAAGTCAAACAATTCAAATACTGCTCGATTTTTGTATCCGGATTTATACCTGACACACAGGACTGCAACTACCCTAGTTTTATTTGTTTGTAATTTAAAAACTGCTCCCCACACCCCCCCCCCCCCCCCCCCCAAAAAAAAAAAAAAAAACGGGAGGGGGTGGGGAGAAGCTAACGCTGCAGTGGTGTCTAGCATGTAAAATGGCTGCCTTCAGCTTTAACTTTAGGCCCTGCATCATTTTTTATGGGCCAGGCCTCCACCCTTAAAACAACCCTCTGCAGGCCCATCTACCCACCTCATATCTCAGATCTAAAATTACACACATCATTGCAACGGCATTAAACTTTGTCTTCCATGACCGCAATTATGACTTTTTATGTAAAATCAATTTAGCTTCCTTCCCAGGACGACGAGGCGCTGTATATAGCACCATGCAGCATAACAATGCGCTGTTGTTTGTCAAAGTGTGGGTAAAACTCTGCTGCCCGCATAGGAGAGGGGTCCCACATTCTCTGGAAAAATATTCTTAAATTAACAAAGAGGATTTTCCACATTTGTATCACACGTTCAAAGGCAAGTAAATTGGTCTATGAGCTCCCGCTACATTATGTTTGTACATGTTGTCCTTTTTATTATTTTCTACAAAAACGGACCCCTCAGCCTCTGAAGGATATATACATAGTATTGATTTTTCCGTTTCTAATCCAATACAAGTAATGACCTCTTCAGTTCCGCACTGTGTGATCAACACTGCTGTGCAAATCAGTCACAGCAATGTTCGTTTTTCCGCCGCTACCGCTAGCTCCGAGCGTTGGCTAGATTTCAAGAAAGAGGGCACACCTGCCATTTAAGCACTAAGCAAAAAGTAAAGATTTGCAATAACTCAATGTCTTTCTCCCTGTAGTGATATGTAAAATATGAAGTATTATGCTGTTAGATGTCATTATGTAAATTATGTCTCACCTCTGATCGGTATTGACAGGGATAATGTGAAAGTGGGAAACACTTTTAAAGGAGGCTGAAAATTGGTTTATGATTTTTTTTATATTAAGTGATGAACCAGCCCTTTGATTTTTTTTTTTTTATTATTTTCGACCCTCACTCAAGCCAAATTGTAGATCGCTCTTCACTTTGATGGAAAAAATTATGCAGGCACTACTTCCTCATATCTTGTGAGTGTTGTATAAATCATGAAAAGAAAAAGTGAAAAAATCCCCAAGACACATCAGTATGCAAAGTTTGCACTAAAAATGGTTTGATGGGAGAAAAAGATGCACTGATTTTGTATATTTCTTCTTGCTTTTGACTATATGGTAGCCTGCCGAGTTCAGCAAGTTAACCAGTCACCTGGAATCAATTGAGTGGAGCAAAATAATCAGTCTGAATTTAAAAACTTTTGGTGTTTAAGGCTGCTTAAAATGTTGTTATTATCAAAACCAATTGTTAAAATTGCTACCATTGGCCATTTAAATTAATTTAATCCATTTAACTAGAACAAGATAGCAGTTTTTTTTTTTTTTTTAATATATCGGTCTGACACTAAAGTTGCTCTCAAGTTGCACTCCCATGATTGAGTGAACCTAACTTGTTGGGTATTTCATTGTAGGAAACAGTAAATATTTAACGCTGCATAATGAGAGTTTGCAGATTACAATTGATTATTTGCAGAGTGCTTTCACTTGGAGTTTAGTTGTTTTGTAAAGTAGCTGTCTGGCAGTTTTGGCAGCAGGGTTCCACATTTAAACTCAATCATTTTCATGTCTTTACTCTGTAAGTGATTGGCATTTGAAGAGGAACTTTTATTCAAATAATACATTTAATCAGAAAAGACTTACAAAAGAAATTTGTTGTGACGGCTTCAATTTCTCGACCACAATGTTGGGATGTGCACAACTGTCCCTAGCTTCATTTTGCATGTATCGCAATCAGTTTATACAACTGATGTACTTCTGTATCTGTACTGAAGCAGTGCAGAATTTTGTTGCTCAACAGGAGAAGAGTTGCGCATAACTGGGCAGGAATTAGACAGATACCTGGCACTCAGTCATTCCGTCTCACTCAAAAACTTTCTCAAGAGACTTCAGAAATGGCTCAGAAGAAATCATCAACGTCATAGAGGTACTCCAGTATAAACCCCCCCCCCCCCCCCACCCAAAAAATGTTCCTCCATTGCCTCTCTTCAGATTTCGAAGGTTCACTTGAGCACTTGAGATGTGTGTATGATGGAGTGCCGTCCTCTGGAAGGAGACTCCTTTGGGACGAGAAAGCGGGTCACTTAGAGAGATGAACTGTGGATTACCCATCTCCACGTGAGCAAGCTTCCCTAACGTCCTTCCGCAACATATGGTTGGATTCTCTGCCTTACCTTCCGATCCGTTTTACCCACAGGGACCCTGAGTATTTGATCGCGTAGCCAACACATAATTTATTTCCTGGAATATCTATTATCTATCTATCTGTTATCTGGGTTTACCCTCCCCAACCCCCCGCCCCCCCCTCCCAAACCCATTCCCAACCCCTCCAACACAAGCACAGAGCACCAAACCACTACAGACTCCAAGAATAGGAACTTCCTCCACTCAGACTCATTTACATCAAAGTCTACATGCTCCACAGCCTTGGGGGAACAAGACAATAAATATTTAACTCCCCCGCTTGCAAATGGGCTGGGTTTTTGAGCGGAGGCACAATTGCCGCACTGGGGGAAAAAGAGCAGGAGGAAATCCTTCGGAGTTTTCAGGCTGAGAAAGTACCTGTCCATCTGGAGACTTGTGTGTGTGTATATATACTGCAGATAATATATGTATTCTAGCATTTCTATTGTTTGCTGATACAGAAGAAACTCGTGCTTGCGAACAAAGTAGGTCACCATTAATTAATAGTCGGCATTCACATGTTTACCCGTACGAGCACAGTTCAGACATTCTCTCTCACTCTTAAAACAGAGACTGTTTCTACAGCGAATGAGATTTTCGAGTGGGTAGTGTTTTTCTTAATTGTATGTGAGCGAGAAGCTGAACATTTGTGTGTCCTTCCTACATGTCATGGCAAAACGTTGAGGCATTTAACACAAGGTTATTGGTCAGGCCTTATGATTGAAGATGCAATGGATTTTATTTTCGGTATGTTAATGTGATATCTATATGCCCATAGACCATTTTCAGGGTTTGAGCTAGCCAGTCTCAGAAACGAGCAAAAATGTTAACCTTTCCAAGGTGGAATGTTTGCTTTTTTGGGATGAATGTCATTCAAATGTTCAGACAGAGGGAAAGTCTAATTTCTGTATTCCATTCACATTGTTATAATGGAGTTGCCTATTAAACATGAGCCTACCCTTCCAAGTTATCGACTTCAAAGGCAAATCAAAGATTTCCTCCAATCACCAGAAATCAGCTAATGAACTAACATTAATGATTCAATATAATTTCAGAGGAAGTAACCAACGCCTTTCATTTGAGCTTGTTTTAATCTGTGCAGCTCCCTTCTTATGATAAAGAGAGCAAATTAGTTGAAACACAAAACACGTATAAAACATATCAGAAAAGATAACATTATCTGGAGGCAATCCTATATGTAGGCCATGAAACCATGTAGAACATGCAAACTGTAATATCACTTTATGTTATATTTTATTAAGGTCTGTACTTGATTGAAACATTTTTAAAAATAAATTCAATGTTAGCTGCTGCCCTAACTTCAATAGAGCAATCCCAACTGTGTTGCAGATTGTTCATTTGAAGCAGGGAAGTATAATTGGATGTGAATTGTTTGATGCAAAATCCTGGCTCATCCACCCTGTGTTTCAACTTAAGTTATCACAAAAAATATCAATGCTTTTGTTAAGATGCTTTCAGCTGAGGTAAGTGTTTCATTTGATTTTACACTGGTTGGTGCCTTTGAGTGTGTATGTGTTTTTTTTTTCTTTATTCTTCCATACTCCCAGGATAAAAAAAACAGTGCTGCTTTCCAATTCATATTTTTTCTAGGCATGATCATATAATCACACAGAACAGAGCAGGAGGGTGGGATGCATGATAATGTCATGGCAATTTTTGAACTGTTAATTGCAATCAGAGTACAGCTTGTCCAGCTTTTAGAAAGTGAGAGTGTGGGAACATTTCATTATGATACATTTCTCTATGTGTGAAACTTGGTAGATAATACACCATAGGCAGTATAGTAGACAACCTACCAACAGAAAATATGTTCACTTGCATGGCACAGAAGGTACTGGAAAGTTATGTTGTGTAAGACAAAGATGGAGAGTCACTTCCCAGTTCCTTTACAGGAAGTGTATAGCATCAAGATCCATTCTCCCATCTCTGTCTTGATTTCGTCAACCTTTTTTGAACCCATGTCCCCTTGATGCCTTGTCCCGTTGAGTGGTCCAGTGGAGACTGGCCTCATATAACCTTCAAGGGAAAGTTTTCAATAGGATGGTGTGTTAAGATATCATAGAAAGCTGAGCACTCAAAGAGCTACACATCTAGAATTAGAATGGGACAAAGCCATTAGGACAGGTCTGTATGGAGCATGTTCTATAAAACCCCATTAGCCAGAAGCAGTGGCCATCTTATGTACAAGAATACATGGGACACCAGCTTCCCATAAAGAAGACATTTCTTTGGATCATTGTGGTCACTGAATTTGGGGTTAAAATGATTCCAGTTGTTGAAGACTGCAGAGTGTTCTGACTTCAGAAGAAATACTTTCTTTTATGCATGAGTATACTAAAATCCTTTTTTTATGTAATGCTGTATATTTGTTAAAAATGCATGGGGGTAGACAGAATAATGTAAATAATAAACTATACATGGACATTTATGAACTGATAAGAAGTTGGACCGCCCTCCACCTTCAGACCAGACTCAGTCCTTCGTGGGATGCTGTCGTACAAGTTTTGAACTGAACAAAGTCTGACGTTTGATAAGAAGGAATGCCTCCTTGTCTTTAAAAAATGAACATGGTCTAAATCTGCTCTGCACTAAATAATGTATATTATATCATATATTTGGACCTCATGCTGGTGTCCATGAAAATCCTCTTGAATCAATTTAACAAATTGTATGTGGGTGTTATTGTCTTCAAATACAGTAGCATCTGCTGGACACAATTTAGCACCAAGACCATCTGGCTGCCTACAATAGCTTATTTTTCCGCAGCCATAATTTTACCATGTCGAGTAATGATCTTACACTGTTGAGAACAGTTTTATAGAAGTAATTGGATTACAGATTCGCAATAATATTTAACAGTTGAGAAAGGCGTTGTTTGTGGAGGACTTCCTTTAGCATCCTCCAAACAAAATCTGTCTGGAAGATGAAAAAGCAAATATGACTTATTGCATCACATTGTTTCTACCAGTTCTCAGACTTTCTGATACTGTATTGACTGCAGTACTTTTCGCTGCACGCGAGCCTTAGTTTCTGAATGTCAGTCTTACCATGCATTCCAGCTTGTCCACCTGTCATGTGGCATTTGACTTGCAGCGACTGGTCTTCAACGCATGTTGAGATGTATTAGCTGGGTCTACCTAATTGTTTTGTCACCATTATTAACATGGGATGAGAAGCATGCAAAAGAGGTTGCCATTGACACTCTCCCTACTGGTGTGTGTATATTATATATTTTTGTATATGGTGTGTGTATATATATATTTTTCGGGAGCTTTGCGGCCTTGTGTGGGAAACCGTGTAGCACTGCAGATGACACACATAGCAGATGAAATGTAAACAAAACGTAACAAAGTTTAGTCAGCCATAAATGCATGAAATGTGTGAATGATATTCATGTATTTTATTGTTTAAAACCATAAATATACACAAATTGTTATGCGGTTTTTCCACATCGTGGGGGGGCTGAGCCCCTAACCCTCACTATTTGGGAGGGTCAACTGTGTGTATATATCAGTGGCAAGGATTATGATATATTCGATAAATATGCTATTTTAATGAAACATCCTGTATGCAATCTAAAAAGCTTAATTACTTGAGTGGACTGCTTATTGTGCAAACTCCCAGATGTTCCCAACATCGTTTACTCTGCTGTGTCATGCCGTTCAGCGCAGTTCTTCAGGTTAAGCCAAGTCTCCTTTAATGAGATAGTTTCAGAGAATTTTCCAGTCAAAAGTTGGATCATACCTAAATGAGGCCAAAACAAAAAGTCTGGTTTGGAAGGTTAAATGGCCAGACGGTAGCTTTTATCCTTTATCAGGGAATTATCTCAGCATAAAACAGCCTGAAGCTATGTTTTCCTTTCCCCCTATAGTTACACAGACTCATATTTCAGCTTACCTTGTCAGAAGGTGTTTTTCTGCATGAAAAGCTGCTGTGCATTTCAATTTTCAGAGCGTTTCTTTGCCTACCTTTCACTTTCCCCCCAGTGGTGTCTGATAGTCATGGAAATAAATGTACACAGATACAATGTTGACAAAACAGTATTGGTGTTCTGAGTTGTAGTTTAGCTTCATAATATGCATTCTGGGAATTTGTTTCGTAGCCTGTACTATTCTGAGCTGAATATGTTTCAGTTTTGTCTAAAAAAAGGCCATTTTAAACCTTGATCTGCATTTTTAAATGTCACGACACTTCATTAAAACAACTATCCCCAATTGATCTTCTGCACTGTTTGCATAATACATAACTTAATTATACTCAGGTGAATGCAGGCAGAGTGCTCCCTTTGGCTTGTACATGCTTGTTTTCGCTCATAATGTGAGTTCTCATAATGAGAAGTTTGTCTTATATCCAGACTTCGAGGAAGCTTGTGTCTCTTCACAGCTAGCTGTTGTGTAAATAGTGTTATTACAGTATAATAGCCATTATACCATAATAGTGTTATTACAGTGTAATAGTTCCCTTTCATAGCACATGCAATTCAATTTGAATATAGATTGAATATAATTCAATCTGTCTGTCTCGAATAAAACAGGAAATACTTAAATACATTTATGGTGTAATCTTACGTCTGTGTTGATGGATTTAATAACTTTAATATAGAGAGTGGGTGTGTTTGATTGGGTCCCAGCCAATAGCCTCCATAAAACATAAAACAATGCTTCCAAAATAACAGGCTGACCAAACCTGTTAACCTGTCTGATGAAATGACCACATTCATCGAACAATACATCTGGTGGTCCCAAATTGTGTATTACTCCATCTAGCTGAATGACCAGATTCAATCTAATGCACTCCATCAATCAACAGCCAAGACCACACCAAATAACTTTTACAGGCATATTCAATCTAGTTAAAATAGACTTTACTTTTTTTTTTTTTTTACATGATACATGACATCCTATTTTAGAATACAAGAATAAAATCCAAATTGTTCGTCTCAAAATGAAATGTTCTCACAGGAAGGTATGCTGAAACGTAAAGTCTTTTCATCAAATTGCATTAACCCTTAATGAGACTTAAATAGTCTGTTTGGTTGAATCTATCCCGTTGCTGTTAAATGGGTGGGCGGGAGGGGGCAGTGGGGTTATTCTGTCATGATGTACACATCACAAAATCAGTAGACCCCACCCCTTCCCTAACTCCTCCCCAGAGCTGCCATCCCTGCTCCAGCATCACATGACTTCCCTCGCTCGTCATCAGCTCCTCCTGCAAATGCATACCACTTCGATACAGGTGCAGTGGGGCGTCATAAGAGTTGTAAAAGCAAAACGCTTTAACACTTTATTCAGTGACTTGCCAAGTAGATTTGATGGGTCACATCTACACAAATGTAGGTAACATCACAACAATGGGAAATGGTTATGCAGCTTGGCAAGTAAATTGAATTCTGTGATCAAGATACTCATAGTTTTACCAATATATATTTCTGCTCATGAATCAGAGAAGAAAACCATATCCAAGTTAAAGGATGATTATAGCTACTTGCGTGTCTGCAACGGCATCGGAATGGGTAAGTGGGCTGTAATTGGGGTAGTACACATCGAATGTGCCAGAAACAGAATACTGCAAATTGATGCCCTGTCATGAAATAAACAAAATATCGTTTACTGCCGCAGTGTTCAAGCATTGTGCAGATTTCTGCCAGAAAATCATACGCTAACTTTTGAAATGCAAGACAGAAGATCAGTTAGTCAGACAATAGGTAATTTTCAGTCGTAGATCTAAAGGCAAGTTAAAATTATTCCAACGCTTCTGACTTTCCAACTTCCAACTTTTTCTTATTTTTCAACTTCTAAGTCTCTCAACTTAGAATTGGGGAGGGGAAGGGGGGGGGGTATGATTCACTTTCAGACACAAAGGAAAGTGTTACCTAATTATTCACAGCTACAACGATGCAGGCACAATTCTGTCTTCTGATCATACAAGCTTATCTTGTTAACTCATCACTCAGATGTCAGAAGTTAAATGCCGTTGAGTTGATCCACTTCCAATTTCCACAAATGCATCATTTTGGCTGTATCTTTTTAATTTATTTTTGGACAGATAAAAAACTCCTCTCTTTATTTCTAGCAAGTATTATCTTTGATCTATCCCCTGCAGTTTTTAAGCTTTGGAGATAATTTAAGCAAACTATCAACATGCCTCGCTGTTAACTTTTGAATCGAAAACTTTTCATTCTATTTTGGCCCATTACTTTAAGTGTCACATCACTGAAGTGAGAGCAAAACACATCATCCTGCTTAAGAATGAGAAGCCTTTGTCTATGCTAGGATAAACGTGTATCTCTCTTGCTTTCGGCAGGCCGCTGTATTGTTGATGGTCCTCATGTCTCTGTGGAATTGTATGCTGTCGGACAGCACAAAGTGAACATTTCATACTGGACACATGGGGTAAGCAAGGAACGTTGTTTCATTTGACCGGGAGCGACAGCTAATCAACTGCTTTACTAAAAGTGTCAGGGGGAGTCGCACAAGTCTGTTCAGACAGTAGGAACATATACCATATAATTTTTTTTATGTTAAAATCATATGTTGTGTTCTCTGGGGGGAATGCATTTTTTTTTTTTTTTTGCATTTTTGTCCGAGTGCTGTGTTGGTGCTGATTGTGGTGCTGAACTTTTATTGGAGTGAGGAGCCAAAAGGAACTAGAAGGGACAAAATCATATAATATGAATGGGGTGATAAGTATCATCATGAAACATAATAGAAAAAAAAATATTTGTGTGTGCATGTACATACATAAAAAAAAAAAAAAAAAAAAAAAAACTTAGAGGTGGGTTTATGGCCCACACATGGGGAATAGATTTCACGTGATTTCATTTTTCCACCAGTCCTGGAGTTTCCCATCTCCAAAGTTTCACAGTGCAGGACTATTGGCATCCTGTTGAGTATGTGTTTCTGCTCGCCGGGGAAACCTCATATTTCCCTATGAAACCTCATATCTGAAACCTCTCAGTTGTGTTCAGTCAATGTGTTATGGCTGTGCGGATAATACGTTTTATTCACAGCATTATGTGACTAACATCTGTCTAATGAGACGTAATGTAATATTCATCTGCAGACGTCCACATCCCTTAGCTTCATGTACCACTCTAACACAACATAATGACTGTAAAAGTATCACTCGGGAAGGGGAAGCAGGGATCAAAGTCAACAGAACAGGTAATTGTGATCATAAAAACTCTAACTGAGAAATTGGATATTTGCAGTGAATATGATTTACTTTGGAAAAAAAAAAAAAAAAAAAAAATCACAAAAAAACACTGTAGAAGTCGAGCGCCAGAAGGTGGGGAGAAGTTAACTACTGTGATTTTTGAAGCACTTGAATTTGCAGGATGGTCTATTGCAAGAGTCCTCACCTGGGGGTCTATGGACCCCCAGGGCCTTTGAGGTAGTGGGAGAAAAATTTCTGTGTATCCTTCTTTTACTTTGTGTCTATTCTTTTCACAATGTGCCTTTAATTGATATATATCTTGTCTATGTAACCTCTATACTACTCTATATGACTGCTGTGTGCTTTGCAGCATGTATATTTTTCCACCACTTACCCAACCTCCCAAGGCCTTGTGGTCATACTCAAATACTCCCATCCTTCTCTTATTCTTTGTTTACCCTTACCATTAGGTATATAAACCCACTGTTACCGAATCTGAGTAGAGAACTTAGAAAACGTTGCCTTTCCACGGTCATGTGTTAAAGCTTAATCACAAAGGAAGCCTCCAGTGTGAGCTGAGTTTTTATTCACCAAAATAACAGCAGGCGGTCACCGGGGAAAGAAAAAATAAATTAAAGGTATGAAAATTTTTCCAAAAAGCCTATAAAGCTACCAAACGCTCCCTGGAAAGATACACCTCTGGTGAGAAACAATACACAATTTGCCCAAATAAGTATCATTTCAGACTCAGCCGTCCACCTCATCCAGAGCAGAGCATTCAGGTACAACAGAAGGAACGGCAGGTTCCTCAAAGTAAATGTAAAAGGGAGGACTTGAGGAAATATTTATGAAAAAATATGCATGACATATGGGTTTACAACCTTAACTGCTGCTGGGGAGTGATTTCAGGCTCATTGTGTTATCCACAATCTTTTGCAGAATTGAACAACTGTGTGCCTCTTACCAGAGCCACATTACGGTGCTTTGTGTGATCATTGAATAGTTTTATATGACACTATAACAGTAACATGTAGTGAAATCTTTGCCTAGGTAGGCACGAGATAATATCCACATAGTGTCAACATGTCCTTTTAATAGACGCTACAGGTCTTTAAAACTGCATGATATGTAACATGCTAACCAGTTAGCTCACCTACAGCAACTCACGGCAGATGGTCCTACACACAGGTGCACCTGCTAGTCGGGGAAGGGTGTGGCCCGGATCGAGAAGGAGTGGAGGTCATGTGACATGGAAGAGCCATAGACTGGAGGGCTGAGGCAGGGCCGGTCTTTGTTCAACTTTGACCATTCAACACTGTGTGAGAACCGACTACGTATGTGATTTCGAGTTTGATGTCAAGTCGGGGTCCTTTGAGTGAAAAAGGTTCAAGACTCCAGGTCTATGGCTAGAACATTTTCCCTTCTTGCCATACACATTGACCATGTCCTAAACTATAGTTAAACCAAAACAACAGATGGCTTCTTCAGCTTTTTAAGGCTGTTCTTTCCATTAATGCATTCTTGTATATGTGATGTTATGTACTACATTACAAGTCTTTACTGAGAATTTTCTTTGCTTTTCACAGAGAATTTGGCGAGCAGAAAAGTGCATATTGAATTGAAACACACACACAAATGTGAAAACCAAGACAATCTTAAATCTTAAATCTTAATTTCTTTGACGGGAAATCCAATGGGTTATCAAATGTTTGAAATGATTATGGGAGACTGCTTTGTCTAATTTAACAATCTTTAACAATATTTACTTTTAGTCTTTAAATAATAAAAGTAAAAACAAAATCTGAGACTCCTGGTAGGTCCGTGATGCTAATTATCACATCTGATGCTCTTCGCAGCTCCAACTGGATGGGAAAAGCAGTCACAACCACCTCCAGAGAGAGCACGCAGCACGAGCAGTGAAGCAGACGAGGAGAAAGACAAATAAATTTGCCTGTACTCATGTTCCATGTTTCAGGACAAGTTTAACATTTGCACATGCGGTTTTGCAGATGCCTCTGCTATCAACTGCACTCCAAAAAAAGTGCCCAAAATGTGAATCCAGAGGAAGGGCAATGCATCACTGGGGTATATGATCCTGTTGATCTCAGATATTATGTTAATTATGTGAATGATCAAAGTGCCAAAGTTTGGGAAGATTACTGAAGTGTGAGATATTTCCCAATTCCAGGAAGACAATGCCTAAAGCAAATGCAGAGCAAAATCGTTCCGCACCTCACTGACCCAGACACAAATAAGGGCAATTGTCGCCCCAGAAAACAACAGACTGGCAGGGCTGAGGGATCTTGTGGCAAACCTAAAATGGCAAGCACAGCCCACTGCACCCTCAGGCAGCGACTCTATTCATGAGGTGATGGTACCAACGACTGCAAAAATAATCCAGAAACAATGCATAAGACAAGCACACGGAGAGGCTTTTTTGTGGAGTCTTTGGGGCAGAGGACTCTGGCATTGGCTTCACTCGTGATTTGTGTATAGAATGTGTATAAGAATGTGTATACGACAGGTTGCAAGCCTATTATGACTTCCGCAAAACCTATAAACTGCTATGGTTATGAATAGAATTACTTTTATATTTGGTATATATGGCATATTCTTATATAGAAACATTTACATTACATGACAGGCATTTGGCAGACGCTCTTATCCAGAGCGACTTACAACACAACGTTTCTTTTTGGGACAAGGTTATCAAAGTGCTAGTGAAGGGTACAAGTCTCAAGTGCCAGTAGGGTTAGAAAGGACTGAACCCTATGGATGACCTGTTGAGGAAAAATACAAGAAACAATTAGTCATAAACAATAACTCTGATACAAGAATTCGTAAAAAAACAATAACTGTAAGGTAGCTACAAGAAACATTTTCATGGTAAGATTGATTTTTTTTTTACAGAATCATACTTTTACACAGGCTAACTCAACATGGGGTCTGAGGCCTGTGACAGTCCAGCCCAACTATCTATGATGATATCTTGGATATCATTGTGACTGTGGACGATCTGAAAAGTTAGCACCACCTCTTGTAGCAAGATGTCCTCCCCACGCCTCCTGAAGGACTAGTGCCCTCTACTGGCCCATTTTCATTCAGCAGTACAGCTCAATTTTTGTGGGGTGTGGCCATATGAATCGTGGTATACGATTAGGTATATCTTTGAAAATTACCTGTTATGGTTTGCACTGTTGCTTCATTACCATTTATACATTTTGTTTATTGAGTGTATATTATAGCAAATCTTTTCATAGTTCAGCAGACTGTTGTCAGATTCACAGGTATTTAAAAATAAAGGTGCAAAAGTTGTTCGAAAAATGAATACAGAGCACTGTCTGACCTGAGAGCAGGTGTGAGCCAAACAATTCTATTTATTGTGACTGTTTGTTTTTCACCTTACAAAGTGTAGTGTGAAAAGCAAAATGTGAAAAAAACACATCCAGTGCTCGAGTTGCAGGTGCATCGGTCACAAAAACTGCCAAAAACAAACTGAATTGGCAGTTGTCAAACATTACACACCTATGGTTTCAACAATGTCTTCAGAATTGAGTCAACTCAACATGTCCTTATGCCACTCAAAATGAAACTATATGTTGTGAGCTTCGCAAAGACAGAATTTAGGACAAGGACAGCCATTCAGAAACGGCATCCAAGCCAAATGCACGAACACTCATGACCTGGTGTGAGGAGCAGAGAATCTGGACACAATATGGATCCCTGACCAATGAAAACACAAAGAGGTTTAATGAGTCTTCTGTTATTTTTTAATGAGTAATCTGATATGTGAATAGATCCAAAGCAACAATTTACAACGTTGGCTGCCATTTGTTAAACATGGTGACAGTGATGGGAATGGTGTGGGCAGCCATCTCAGGTAAATCACTGAGTCTAATGATAACCATGACAAAAAAAACAAAAAAACAAAAAAACAAAAACATTTTTATTACCTAGATAAATTCCAATTAGACACCAAAGGCAATCAAAAGCCAAGAAAAATGACGATAAAACAATGCACTGACACTGAAAGCTGTATAATAACTGCACTTAGTAAGAAACTGAATAAACAAATCAAAACTATTCCCCATTCTGAAACATGTCCCAAATGTTATAGTCCTGAAATGGGTGGGTGGGTGGGTGGGGGGGGGGGGGATTTATTCATGATGAGAATATACACTTTAACAATGTATTATTTACAAAATGACAGCAGTGGAGCAAAGAAAAAATGTCTTTGTCCCAGACGTTACACACAGCATTGTAGATGTGCTGACACAACGGAATACAGATATACATCTAAAATACAAGTTAATATAACAACATAAGAGAATATAAAAGCATAATCGTTTCCATTTACTTTGCCCCAGATGCTCTGGGATCATTATCGGTGTGGACAACTGCACCATTCTCGGAAGTTTATATTTAATTCATAAAATGATAGCATGCATTAGACACAGTGAGAAAGCAGAACATTCTTCTACATCGCTTTCCTACTAGATTAATCCTCCCAACAGGGCTTGCCTCTACTGTATGCCCTTACACCAGCCTTGGTTACGTACATACACTCATAGCACATTAAGATAGAGAGGTACTACACACAGGTTTTTTTCTTTTTTTTTTTTTTTTTTTTCTGTGTGTAAGCATGCAGCGTTAGCACCCCAGACCAATACAGTCCGGGATATTACATAACCACCATTGTCAGGCCACCCTCACACTGTGGCAGGGTGAATAGGCAGCTAAATAAAGAACAGGGGAAAACTGTCAGCCTTAGCACAGCAAGAGAAGAATGGACGTTGCTGCCTCACAGTAAGACACGCACGCAGAGCCCCTTTACGGCTACGATGTCATACGCATCCAATACTGCGAGGGCGAGAGTTCCCAGTCCAGCGGCTGCGTTCTTCTGATGGGCTCACTGATTTTTCAGTCTCAGCCTCCTTGCTCGTATTTCTCATCCTTCTTTCCCTCCAGATCATATTCCACACAGTGCTGCCCTCTGTTGCCTCTCCTGAAGGTAGGCCGTCCTCTTGGCTCCTGCACACAAGCTGTAACCGCAAGCACGAGTATGAAATGAAAAACTAACTTCCCTCTCACCTGTTAGAGAGCAATAAGTGGCTTTGCAGAGAGGAACGTGTTCAGCTGATCTGGGGTGTGTCGTTT
Organism: Albula glossodonta; assembly: GCA_019788955.1. Lineage (NCBI taxonomy): Eukaryota > Metazoa > Chordata > Actinopteri > Albuliformes > Albulidae > Albula > Albula glossodonta. Next base: position 675,212 of record JAFBMS010000030.1, read on the forward strand.
GAAGATCTGAATGGGTAGAGCATAAGAACGAACAAAGCTAAGGCTAAGGTAGCGCCCCCAAATTGTTAATGTATTTAACACATACAATCAGTTCTACTTGGGGTTTGGTTCTCTGACAGTTTTGTTTTGATGGCTTGCTTCACTGACAGCGACAGCTCTTTGGACTTCATATTGAGGGTTAAGGACAACAGCTCTCAAATGCAAATGCCAGAAAAGAAATCAACTCTACACCCTTTATATTCTGACTTGTAAATGGACTGATGAGGGAATAACACACATCTGGCCATGGAACGGCTGAGCAGCCAATTATCCAATTAATTTTGAGCCATTAAAATTGGGGGACTATGTATAGAAATGGTTGTAATTTCTAAGTGGTTTGTACTATATTTTTGACAAAACCCCTCAATTAAAGCTGACAGTCTTACACTTCAAGCACGTTTCATTTCAAATCCATTGTGGTGGCGTACAGAGCCAAAATTATTACAATTGCATGATTGTCCAAATACTTTTGGACCTGACAGTATATTTTAATATATTCGGTCATTGACAGACGGAATTTGCATGTATTTTCCCTCTCTAAATTAGAAGACAGAGCTTTACATATTCATGTCCGCGTACTAATTGAGATGGAGATTACCCTTGTGACAAGACGAAGGTCTTTCAGTGTTGCGCCAATGCATGTGTATGTCATAGCCTGTCTAAACACTGTTTATTAACCTTGAGTCTATTCAGCAGATTAGTACTGAACTCACTTCTTGAAGTCTCCAATTTACACATAAAAATTTCAGAAAGTTTTTGTTTTGTGTGCCCTTAAAACTTGAGTGTATTTTTCTGATTAGTTTTTTCTTGCAGTACACTGACTTTCTTCAAGGTTAAACACTCCATTAAACTATTTATTTTATGACTAAATTGGTACTGAAAACTCAAATATTGTCTCCTGATATATACTTAATCTTGATTTTATTTCACATATTTGTATTTTTGTAATACCGGTGCTTACTTTATATTGGAACAGTTTGGACTTTTGTAGATGCTTTACTTGCCATGCATTCAAAGCTTCATGCTGTGGTGGAAGCTAACGAGGCAGCAAAATCCAATTTATCTTCAGGAAAAACAACCTTTTTAAGAATGAGAGAAACCAACTCAACTCAGGAGATGGTTAAAAAGTGAGTCGAGAGCCTTGAGTAATACAAAAACATCATTTTGGATTTTGCAGAGACATGAAACCTGACGGAGACAGATAAGAAATTGCCACAAGTCTGAAATATTGATTAGGAGAAGTTTGATAAAAAAATAATAAAAACCTAGGAAAGATCATCAAACCATAAAAAAGCTCTGCACAGAATTAGAGAGGACTAACTTTTTCCTCCCAGTGATTTTAAGGCTGAAGGTGAATAAAGAGGCAAACGCATGTGAAATTCATTTTGATTTCCTGTTTGCCCTCCAACAATAAACACCAATAAAGGCGTGATTGTGCTACACTGAGCATGAATGTATTGTCTTATCAAATGGGAAAACACAATTTTAGAGATAACTAGATGTTGCAAGCTGCAAAGCGAGCCCGGAGTGCTAAGTTCTGATAAAGAAAAGGATGGATTCAAAATGTGCCCGGGATGCAGTCCTATTTCCCATGCCACCCTTATCCCATCAAAACATTTTTTTTTAAGAATGTGGTTCATATTTCATTATTCAAGTGCATAATGTGGTAAAACACATTCAATAGATGAGCAATAAAAATATTTTTTTCTTTTCCAACAAAATTATAAAGCAGCATATTGGTATAGATAGATGATCTTGGTTAGTTTAGGTAATGATAGGTAGTGATCAACACTGACATTGATAAAATACTGTTAATGTCCAGCCTTACTAATTACAAACAAGTGGTGCCTAGAGCCAGAACTATTGAAATTTACATGCTTTCCTGTCCATGTTTCCCAACGGCTATATACACTCACCTAAAGAACATGAAATGTTACTTTTTTATTTTTATTTTGTACTTAATGCCCCAAAAGATATTTTGGCTTCACATTGATTAGCAGCTGTGAATTATCATAAAAAAAAAAATAATAATAATTTAAAAAAAAAAACAACAAAAACAGAAAAGGCCACTCACAGGCCAAAGACACCAGCACATAGTGTGGCTCAGATCTGAGCCAGTGTAAGCATACAAAAGTACTATGAGTTTAATGGCATTCAGAACACGTTTACATTTCAATGACTTAATGCAGTGTCAAGTCATAAACATCATTGCTTCCACAACTTCCTGCAATCTAAAAACCAACCACACTCAAGAAGAAAATATGTAATTTAAACCAGGGGCTCTTAACCTTTTTTGAGTCCTGGACCACTTTGAGAATCTGGTGAAAGTTATGGATTCCCTCCCTTGAAAAATGTACATAAACACAACATTATATGCAATGAATGTACTTTATTTTATTGAAAATTGATTGCCACATACAGTATATGACATACTCAAAGTATGAAGAAAGTAAACAGTCAACACAAAAAAATTCTCACTCTTATTTTAAATAAATAAATAAATAAATGTTCATTTTTTTTATCTAACCTTCATGGACCCCCAAAACCCCCTAAGGGGTCCATGGACCCCAGGTTAAGAACCCCTGATTTAAACACTGTTGAATCCCATTTAGTTATAGTGCCTTTGCTTGCTTATACTCGATAAGTTCTCTATGGCTTTGTCGGTAAGATGGCATTTTACAAATGTTTTTACTTTAAAAGGGCTACGCTTGTGTTTTACATTAATTTTACACACAGTCTGCATACATCACTTATCATATTAATTCTGTGCTGAAGTTGTTAGCCATGTAGCCATGCCATCATGGGGTAAGCTGAAGCTGCAGTGACTGCAGCTGTACAGTTGCATATGCTAATAAGTAAATGTGTTTGGATATTTATTTGTTCTCTTTCTAACTGTGATGTCACATACTTTCAGCATAATTCACTCTTTGGATAAGACATTGTGGAGCAATACTGTTTTTTCTTGAATCAAAATTGATATTTCACATTTCCTGAAGTAAACCAATGGGGGAATGAATGATTTTGAGCCAAGATGTTTGAATCTTTATTGTGAGGCCATAAAAAGTTGTGCTAAAATTCTGTGTGTTTCAATGATATTGGCAGGCGATGTTTTTAAGTCTTTGGGCATTTGCGTTCTTTTCTGAGTGAAATCTGGATAAGTTGCATACTTGCTATGCCTTATGGGTAACTGGCCATGTCCAGCTAGCCTGTAGATTGACAGATTGCATATAAGTTAGCTCAATGGTTCGCAGGCCATGTAACGGTGTTCTGTTCGAGCTCTCCAAGTGTGCCATGAAATGACCTCTGTGCATTATATGTTTAAATTCATAAATCACTGACGTTCGGGGGAAGAGATTAAAACATCAACACTTGACAAAATAAATTCTTTAGATGTGACTCTTTCGATCTGTAGTGGCCTAAGTATCGAATATTTAAGGAAACAACATCGCTCACTACTCACTTAACTCAACCCTTATTTTTCATCAAACTTAATTAGGTGCAATGAGACATGGAGGAGTTTCTGACAAATGCCGCAAAGCCAAACAGAGGGAAAAAAAAAACATGCACATTTCACGATAATTACTAGCCATTTAATTAAGCTCTTCATTAATCCTTTAATTCATTAAGGCCACATATATGCCAGTTGTGAGGGGAAGGAAGATTTGATATATTTTTTTAAATGACTGCAGCCATTTTTCTACTTTTACGCATTGATGCATTTATCCTTGTTTAACCTCAATCATACGCTACATTGTAAACCCATCTTGTAATATCATATCCCACAGTTAAAGTCGTAGTGGACATTTTTGAGCAACAAATTAAAGTATTCGCTGCTTGGAATATTGTCTCATAGAGGCATCTTGTGCTATGAGAGAGGCAGGGGACCACTTGCTTTGTCAATGCTTATGGAAGAAAAATATTCCATAAAAAGACGACGAAAATACAAAAAAGGAAATAGCACAGACAGCATTTTGTATTAACACAGTACCAGCACAATAGAAAATATTCATAGAGAATCGCAGTCTTTTCAAAATAGTTTATCTCATCCGATACTTTATTGAATGAGACTGCGAGTGCTCTTGACAGCTGAATGTGGGAAGATGGATTGCATTATCATGCTTGATGCATGTCCTCTGAAAGAAAAAATGGAATTTAATAATGGGGACGTACACTTACCATGCACAAATCAAGACTGTTATTGGATTTTCAAGAGTTTTGTTTGGACTCTTGGAGTGAAGGACGAGGCCAGCGGTATCCGTGTATGAACCGTGTATGTCTGTCTGTCCAGCAAGTGTATACGGGGCCTGCAAATGCATTTTGAAACGTCACAGCTTTCACTATGTTTGCCATTCTCATGAGAGTTGAGTTGTTTTAATTTATTGTTAATAAGGAATTAAGCTTTCTTGGTCTGGTGTCACTTGAAATTAAGGTGGAAATCTCAATGTGACTGGCCTCTTTAAATAAGTCATAAAATTAATAAAAAAAACTAGTTTTAACTCAGGTTCACAGACAAATAAACATGTTTGGTGTTTATTCGCTTGCAGATAAAACGCATCAATGATTGACGCTCTGAATATTGTCTCTGCAGACCATTACTTTACATTACTGGGATGACAAACTGTCATAGCAGGTGAAAATTCTGCTAAACTAATTTTTGTTTGAAATGACAAAAATGACAGTCATTCAGAAATTACACTGGAATGGCAGCCATGTGCTGCATGAGCAATAGAAATATGAAACGATGCATCAACTTGGCCTTGACACAACGCAAATGCTCTCTTTCCCCAAATGTGAGATCACAAAATTGCCTTTTTGTTCATGAAAACAACCTGTTTCCACCCAAAATAATGGCAAAGTACAAGCCATGATGATGACTAACAGTGGTATTGTGATAGATTGATTTTATTCGAAAGCTGGACAAAAGGGAATTCATTTATAAAATGGTTATAACTATAAATGCAAAAAAAGTCAGACAAAAGCCTTGCAAAAGAGGTTGAAACATAAAAAAATCGGTTAACAGGGTAAAAAAAAAACTTTGAAAAAGTATGAGGATACCTACCTGCCAGAGGAGTTAATCTATAATCTACTTATTCAGCCTTTTTTAAAGATGACGCTGGTGATCGATTAGTAATGCCTGCAGAGACCAGAAGGGAGACCTCGCGGCTACGATGCCTCATTCTCAATGAAGCTGTTGAAGAGATGGCGTGGTCTCCGCGTGTCTTCATTGATATTTCCCCTTTTCAGGGCGCGACAATATCTCCATACAGAAGCCTCAGATTATTGATACATCCTTTGATGCAGTCGACAGCTGAAGCAAAACAGACCAGATTCATTTCTCTGCTGTTGAAAATGATGTATGAGAATCCAAATTTCACTTACAAATGACAGATTACAATTAAAACTCATTCACATTATCCTTAAACTGCACACTAAAATGTCTGTGTATTGTTTTAAAGAGAAAGCAAGTGGTATCTGTTACTCTATGTAGTCAACTTTAGCATATTCAAGAAATGTGCAAATGTTGCTCTGTAAACAGCAGCCAGCATGGGTAAAATTAAAATTCATAATCGATATCTATTTGCAGATATTGAATGATATTCTCAATGTAACTTTAGTACAGATAAACACAGAGAGGAGTGCAAATCCTCAAATGGTTAAATCCGAAAGGTTTTGCTTCCTGATCACTTCAGCCGACTTGCAATTGAAGAATGGAGGTAATGATTAAAAAAAACACTGGCAAAGATCACCAAAGAGCAAAAACATGAAATCGTTTAATCTCTCCATTGACATTTGCAATGATAAGGCCTTTTAGCAGTTTGCATTAATGACTGTGTTTAGCTACGTTTGAGCACTCTACACAAAATGCTCTCACCTCAGATTGCTTGGAATTCAAGGTTTCTTGTCAAAGAGCCAAATACTAACTCTAAAACTTGATGAACAAAAAATGATGTATAAAATAAACAACACATATAATGAGCAACACTTCAGTCTCATAATGTGGGAAGATTACTCATTTCGTGTAAACCACAATTTGGTTAAATTTGTTTTGATTTCGGCTTATGGCAAGCCAACTCACCCAACTGGCCTGTTGTTGTCATCGTATGTACTTAATTTCCATTCTAAACTACAACTATTTAGAATTTTTGGCTAAGGTGCTGGTGGTTCAAGCCCCAGTGAAGCTACATTAGGTTTAGTGCAGCCGTTGGGCCCATGAAAAAGGCCCTTAACCTTGCATTGCTCCTGCGGGGGACTGGCCCCTGGTTGGTCTAATCAACTGTGAGTCACTCTGGATAAAACATGTCAGCTAAAATAGCTGTCATGTAATGGCCTATTTTTCCCATCCATAATGATGTTTCCACTGTTGATTTTATACAGCTTTTGTTGTTCATTTCCATCTGGGGTTGACTGTAGATATTCTCTGTGGAGGAATAATGATTTTTAAATCTTTAAAGACATTATTGTTCTTCTTTACACAGGCAAGGCGGTGTTGTTTCATTTGTTCCAGACAATTGTATGTGTTTAATTAGAAATCAGCTCATGCCAACAAAAACCCATAAACTAGCACATCGATCACCTTCCGAATGTTTCCATAGCATCCCACAGGGAAGTAAATACGATACAACAGTCTGAGTAATGGGACGGATCTCGCAAAAGTGGGAGGCCATATCATATTCCATCTACACCAACTCAGTCCAATTATCTTCCTGTTTACCCTCAGCCGTAACCCCATGAATGCTCGTTCCCCCGGTGCCCTATCCTCCTCCCACTTACACAGCAAGAAATACCCATGAACACTAGCTCTCCCTAACTAGTCCACTTGAGACTGCATTAATACCCCTCCCCCCAACGGTGAATGCCTGCATTAATTGAACAATTCTCCCTGCCAACTAGCCCTGATGAGTATTGTGCTTGTCTCATTAGTCTACCGCATATACTGATTAGCTAGTTTTTTGTCGGAGGTGTATCTTATTTAATCATTTGACATTAGTCTCGCTACCGTGCCCCCGTAAAACCTTATTAAACAATGCAAACATGCGGGAATTTAAAACTGGTGTTGATTAATCTAATGCGACTCAATCAAAAGAGTTGCGAAGCATTTTTGCACTTGCCGATTTTTAACAGTTGACGTTTTAAAGCTTGTGATGTTTCTGCTGTTGTGGAACATAATTAGGCTTCATTTTTTTTAATCGGCGAATGAATGTTTGCAAGGAGTCAGATCCAGTGAACAATTTCATTTCAACTGTTTATTAACTGAGTTCATTTGTTGTGCTGCATACTGTGAAAAAAGGAATCGCAGGACTCATCTTAAAGAATGGTTGTTTGTTGTCTGTTGAAATATTCATACGATTAGCTTGAGTGATTGAACACATGTGTTTCTAGGTGTAAAACATTCCTTCCTGACAACAAATGTTAAACACTGCAGTTTAATACTGTGTTTGCAATTGATTAGTTGTACAGGTCTGTTGTTTATTTTACTGGTATACTTTCAGAAGTAAGGTATATGTTAGCTGTCCACAAATAGCTGTCGAAAAGGCAAATGTAAATTGTTTTTGAACAAAAACAAAAGAACATGAAGTAGTTTCTATTGTTATGCCAGTACAGCTGCCTAGATTGTATGTCTTCCTACCCAGCAATGTTTGGCAATAGTGAAAAGCAATACTTAAATTCAGGTAGTTAGCAACATGCAGCATGAACGCCCGGGAGAAACAGCATCGTTGTGCAAGTATGTTCAGCGTCATAAATACAGAGGTGAACGCACACGAGTTCAGATAGCTTGTCAGACTCCGCTTGGGCCCAGGTGCTTGACTCGCAAGAAAACAAGACGACTGAACAATTTAGAAGGTGGAGGGGAACGCAGAACCCTATCCCTCCAGACATTGGGTGTCAAACTCCAGTCCAAGAGGGCTGCGGTGTCTATTGGTTTTTGTTTATTTTCCAGCCAGTTCAGGCCTTCCAGATGAGTAAGCCAAACTAATCAATTAATGCAATTAACTTATTCAATTAAGTGCTGCAACTCACTGAAAACCAGCAACGCCAAAAAAACCACTGGCGACAAAACCTGAGTTTGTCACCAGCGGTCTTGACAAAGGCGGTACTCACAAGCATGCACTTACCAGTAGTGGCACAATCTCGTCTAAATTTTATTACATCTGGTAATGGTAACATTGACGTGCATCGGTATCAAAGCCATCAAACTTTATTTGTGGGAAAAAAAAGATATGTGCTTGTTGGAAATTTTCCATTCCGTTCAAGCTGCGCTACTTTTCCCATCTGATCAATCATACCTACGGAGACGGGACCGCTGCGTTCTCATTTCTCTCTCTTCTTCTTCCAGAAATTGAACAATAAATTACAGCGTCCCCAACGGTACTGCAGAACAGCACGGCTCCATAATTAGCAGTTTATCATGGAAAGTGCACTCGCATCTGCAGTTTGGCTCTGGTAATGAGATGGACAAATCTGAACGCAAGCCTTTTTCTGATGGCTAAAGGTATAACACCACAACGGCAATGACTCCAGTCATATTCCTAATAAAATTGAACAGAAACCAGTCATACACTTTTTTTCCCCCTGCTGTACATAATAACATCATTATAATGTTTCAGTTCAACTTCATTTTTTCTATCACTGGGCTGATGGTTATGAGTTTAGCAATGAGGAGGTGTGGGCCTGACCTCTTAGTATTTATTTTGGCTTGTTTGTTTTCCATCTCTGAGAAATAATAAGGTAATGAGCAATCATATAGCGCTGTATCTTAAGACCTTAGGCTGGTCCTCCTCCTGATTGAGGATTATGAGTTAAAATTCAGCGTGGCCATTCTTGTTAAACACACTGAATACTGAATGTCCTCTGGCAACATTTCAGCCCACGCCCCCATTGGATAAATAAAAGCAGATTATAAGTTTCCGAGTACTTCAAGGACAGATTATTCAGAGGAGAGACTTATTTTTCCTGGTGCATTTTAATCAGTTGTATTGCAGTTAAAAAAAAGGATGTTCTTTATGTTCCTTGTTTAGATTAGAATTTCTTTCACTCACAGACACTTTGAGGTCTGTGATGCACTATCCTCTGCCCATACATAGTGATTCATTGGAATATTATTATTATTATGAAGATTTCTTTTCTTTTTTGATAGACAAGTTAAAGCAAACCCATGGATAGCTGAAGTAATCTAACATTGCGAATCCTGCAAAGCATGTCAGAACTCTTAGTCCTAAATGTTACATTTCCAGGCATGCCTCAGTCATACTTGGTCAACTCTGGCAGAGTCGTTCTGCTACGGCACAGCCATGCAGAGACGACTGTGAAACCGCATTTTTTAAGATATTGGTGAGTTAAGATTTTGTGGATGGAAGGAGGACACGGAGATACATTTCCGGGGCACGGAGGAGACAAGGAGACGAGTGAAGGAAATGAGGAGCTGAAATCTGAGCGTTGGAACGCACCCAGGAATCGGAACAGCAGCGGCCTGACAAACGGGCAGGCTCACCTGTGGAGAATTTCTGATCAACTCTGGAATAAACATTTGCCCTCGTTTAAGCCTTCCACTGAAGCAAGACCTTGAAGGCTGAGTGGGACTTCCTGGTTTTTGATGGTTGATGGTTTTTGGTTGCTGGTTTTCTGGCTGTGCTGTGTTTTCTGAATTGATTTTTGAATGATTTAGTTGCTGTTGGTTTTTTCCTGTTGCCCAGAAGGGAGCTCATAAAAGGCTTACAGCCATTTTTGTTTCGTGTTTGTGACAATTTCCATCCACTCTCCACCTGCCTGCCACTGAGTAAAAATGTATAAAGGATGACAAGGCGATAGTACAGAGAGATGGACAAATCCTAGCGCTGCAATGAAATTCCCACATAAGTACATGTCCCATGGGTTTGATTCAAGTGGCTTCATTTTGTTAGCAACTGGATAACCCTTACCTCGAGTGTCGAGTGAAAATTTACATCAGAGGAAATCCTCAAGCAGCTTAAATAATTTGATTGTACTTGCCTTGAGCCAACATGTAGGGTCAAGAGAATTTTTTCCCTCAGACGTTCTTTCATACTGCACCAAACATACCAATTTAGCAATCATACTAAACTGCCATTTTAATGATTTGATAACTGTGAGGCATGGGTTGTCCTTTTGGAGTCTGAATCTTTTGAAGCCAAAGGAGTGACTTGTAGGTTAGGTCATGGGGGAATATGAAAGATACATGATTGCCCAAGATATGACCTGGAGTGTAAACATGATTATTTTCATAAAAGGGACTTGTGCATCAGTACTGTCATACCCTTGAAGTGCTTGCAAGGTCAAGAATTTTCAGCTTTGATAGAACTGCAAATATGAGAAACACATGGGAGTCTGAAGGGCTGACCCAAGGCTCTCATAGCCGGGGGTGGGGCTTAGTGCAGGCATGACTCTGAACTTTTTAAATACTGATTTGCCTCGTACACTGGTCCTCCCCATTAAAATGGCACTTCCATATCCTTTGAAATCTGTTTGAATTAAGAGAATATCATTGACGTTAAAATAATAAGACGTTAAGTGATTAATGTCCACAGTTATATTAATTGGGGGAATTTGAATATAAAATGAATCAAATCCCATTTGAAGCTGAATTTGATCCCTGGTGTTTTTTTATTGGAATAAAACAAAATAATTCTAATTTTTGTTTTTTGAAGTTCCAGCTTGCCAATGATTAATGGTGGTGAGATTTAGATAATACATTGAAAACAATTATGAAAGCTCACAAGTTACAGGGCAATTTTATTTTTCCTATCAGCCTGTTACATGTTACCAAAAATCAGTAACTAAGCAACTGCTTAGTTACTGTTAAATAGTAATCACAAAAACAAATCCATATTTTCTCTGCTTTCAGAAACTGCAAGCAAAAGTTCCCCAGATGTAAAAGCAGTTTTCTACTCAAAACTGTACACAAATGAACGTGGATGTATAAAAATCCATGCCCAGTTGACCGAATGTGAGAAATAACAGCTTTATATGAAATATGTTGTAAGACAGGAGAAAACAGTTTGAAAAATGTGTAGTTTGTCAGTTTATGTAAAGGGCTAAAATTTACATCTTATATTAAATAGAATCCAGAGCCTTGGATGAAATTAAATGAAATGCTTGGGTACGAGTAAAATTTATTCAGTACTCAGGAGGCATTGGGTTGAATTCGGGGGCCTCATGGAGTTCAGTATGAGACCACAGAGTTCTTTCAGCTATCAGAGATTGAAATTTTTAGCCAGAGGGTAAATGTTGCATGTTAGGTAATGTATTCGGTTTGGTCAGGTGCTTTCTTCCCCCTCCACACATCCTCCATAGACTCTGACACTGTTCAAGGCATGAATGTTGACTCTGAGATCAAAATATGACTTCTCTCCCTACTTTGGAATGGTAAATTATGCCACTCTTAAGTCGGACTGTGTGCACTCCTACAGTGAGCTTGCCCGGGAAACGGTGACTGTTTTACACCTTACCAGATATATGTGGTACGATGAGAGACCTAGTGCCAGCGGAAATTGAAAGACTTCTGACTGATGTTACCCGTTCGGCTATGTGCATGTTTTCACTCGTTAGTGTACAAGAGTGAACACACTTGATAGTATTTTACGATCCGGAAACGTGTCCCCAGTGTTGTTGGTGATGCTTCTGCGTCCGCAATTTTGTTTGAAATTTTCGGTTGCGGGAGGCGCCTCCCTTTCCGTTTGACATTACATTCTGGGACAATAGTGTCCATGCAAACCATCATTCGGATCGCCGCCATTGTTAGTGCGGTTAATTTCTGTCACACACTCTGCACTAGATCGTACGGGTATACCCATTAAGTCCGATGCACTTAAAACAGGGCTGCAAATAGGGCGTCGTGCGCTTGTGGGACACAGCATATGAGAATTTCTCAGAAGAAATTGTTCGGGAGTAATCAAAGGAACCCTTTCCGACTTAAACTTATTTGACTCCTGATGAGTTGAGGAGAGCAGACTCCCGGTGATAATCGGTCTATTCAGTGTTTAGACCCTATGTAGATGGAGTCACAGATACCAGGATCCAGTCTTGGAGGATCACAGTGCTTTTGCTGGTTTGTAGTGTGGTTAAGATACTTGACTGGGACCCTGAAGGTTGGTGGTTCCATTCAAATCTTCCATTCCCAGTGTGGCCAGAATAAGGCTAGTGTAGCTGTTGGGTCCTTGTGCAAGATCTCTAACCCCACATTGTTCCAGGAGGGTTGGCCCTTGGTTAGTTGAATCAACTACAATTCATTTAGGATAAAAAGCATCAGTTTAACAAGTGTAATGATTAGGTTAAGAGTCAAATAGGTGCCCACATTCTGCCTCCACAAAACTGTCTGTTAAGTTTCTTCCTCCGACTTTTCTATGAGCAGGCTCAACTTGTCAGCTGCTACTTTTTTCCACTGCACAGTGCACATACTTTAGAGGAGAGAGTGCTTCCAGAGGTTGCTGTAATGAGCACAGCCTCTGAACACTTGTACATTCCAAATGTGAGGGGAAAAAATGGGGGAAAGAAAATGATGAAGAATTATATGTTATTTTCATTTCAGATTCTTGCAAGTCATGGAGCTATCAGTGTGTTCGTTGTATTTTAGCAGGCAAAATTCCTTAGGCACCTTTTTTTTAAAGCCAGTGCAAATAATATTTTCCCTTGGTAGCCCATAACGGTTATTTTCTGTTTAATATTTCACAGTGTTACTCTACCAGCACACCTTTGTTATGACGATGGCTTCGGCACCCCTACTGAGCTTCCCTCCGGGTCATTGGCCCACCTTTTGTTCCGCTAACCGACCCCCGAAATCAGTCAGATCCTCGCTGAAACCGCAATGGCCCGGCTCACCGCGCACGGCCGCCTTTCGCACGATGAGCTGAGCCTCTCGCGCCGTCGCGGTCCCGTTTCTGAGGGGGAAAGCGACCGTCCGCCTCTTCCTTCGGCTTGGCTCTTTGGGTCAGATTATGCTGAGACGTGGAGGGTAAGCAACAGAAGAGAATGCAGCAGATGAGCTGAGACAGGCTCCAAGGAGACATAACAAGTGAGCTATAACATTCTAATGAGTAGTGGTGGGCGTACGAAGGCTTTCAAGAAGAGCGTCTGAGGGAAACACCATTGTCTTGTAAGAGCCATAACATCAAATAAACACTGTCTATGATTGCATGACTTCCCCTGTGACCAGAACAATGACAGAAAACATCCCTAGTTTTCTGTGTTTTCCACATAAATATCCCACAGAATTATTTCTTTCTAAACAACACTGTGTTAAAAACATTTTTTTGCACTGGGGAACATTGTGATTCTTGTCTTTCATGACAAGGCCAATGAAGCAGAAGAGAAAAGAATTGCACGGCGGAAACATCACATCTCAGGTCATTGATGAAACGGAAATTAACCTCACGTGCTGGGATGTGGGAAGGCTAGCTTTTATAGGTATTGTAGAGGCAAAATAAATAAATAAATAATGCTGACTGTTTTTATGGTATAAAAATTCTGTTGTCTCCTCAGAAAATTTATGTTTGAACTTTATAACCTTCAGGATATGTTCCTTTGTAAAACAAAGCAATTTGATCCTCTAAACTGCTGAGAAAAACAGCCTTTTAAGGGGTTACCCGTCACGCTCGGTAAATTGCTAAAATGATATATAGCATAATACACATGTTAGCCATTTACAGGCATTAAACTATATTTATGTCCCAGTACATGTATTCCTTAAATACGCCATTATTTGATGTGTAATGGAAAAAAAAACGAGTGCATGATTTACATGCTCTGTTCTCTTCATCCACAATAAAGTAATTTAATGGATGGTCATGTGATCAGAGGCATTAAAAAAAGAAAAAAAAAACACCCATGGATGAAGATAAGGCGCACATGCGTGTAATTACCGTGCGAGTCTGACATGCACGGAGCCGGAGGCGCTGAAGAAAGCGGACATGACGCACGAGGCAAATTAAATCTGATGAGAAGGTTCCCGTAATTCACAGTGGGATCCTTTAAATGTGAGTTATGGTCCTCTCCGGAACGGAATAATCATCTTAATGCACTGCTGCGCGGTGTTCCTCACTGCGTGTGGATGAACTGCCTGCCTCTCCCGCTCGAACTCTAAATCTCATTACTCAGGGCAGCATGGAGTCAGTATTTTATTCAGGTGGCAAACAGGAAACAGGAGTAGCATAAGAGGCAAAGGCATGGGTTCAGATTTTGCAGAAAAATGGAGGTACCCAAAGGTGTTTGTCATCCGTTTGCATTTATCGGCATGGACCTGTGCCTATGGGATCGATACATTGTGTTTGTGTATGCATGCATATGCACGTGAGTGTGTGTGTGTGTGTGTGTGTGTGTGAGACCACATACAACACATAAATTTGTTCAAACAGATGACTGTGGTTAGTTGCAGTGGAAATAGCCGTGCAGATCAAAATTGTCCGCACACTAGCTGCATCCTCTTTTAGATCAGAAGTAAGACAAGTGGCTATTATACCACTGGAAAATACATATTATGATGGTGACAAGAGAGGAGAGTTATTAGTTAGACCTCGTTACGATAGGGTATGAATTCATGAACATTCATGAATATGAACTGTAGTCAACAGTTTCCAAAGAGTGTGATTATGTTTTTAAGCCAGCCATGTCCTTTGGAAGGTGGGATTTGTAGAAAAACAATGGGCTAGCATGTGAAAGCTATATAGTCTTTGCTCATCTTGGCTGAGGAACATATGTGATTGTGTCAGTTCCAAGTTCCCACCAGACCCATCAATGATGAAGCAGAACCAACATCATTTCCTATCCATTATGTAAACAACATTTGGCAGCATGACAGACTCTTATCTTTGGCTATTTGTTTGTGTGTCTGCAAAATTATTTTAATTAAGCAGTCGGCTACTGCGGAAACATTTGTCAGAAAACCATTTTTGGTTAGTTTTATGTTGAGTCTCCACAATGTGGAATTGTCTTGTCTCCACAAAATCAGCTATCCCTATTTCAATGCATTCATGATGATATTTTGATACTTTATCTCGCCTCTAAAAGTAGTGTCTCTAAATCGTCCCCATAAGGTAGCATAAATGTGTGTGCGTGTGTGTGTGTGTGTGTGAATGTGTTTTAACAAAACACATTCAAAGTGTGTATAGTTCATTCCTTACTGTTCATGCTCATATGATACAATATACAAACCTCTAAGAAAGAATAGTACTGACTCAGGCAGGCACAGTGGAGAAACAGTGGGGAGAGGAAAGGAAATTTACAAACAGTGATCAATAAAATAATGAGAAATGCACCCATCGACTGACCCCCCTCCTCCCCAACAATGTTAGGCACAGCCACTGAGTCTGGTGCTCATGCATTTGTGTGCCAGATCAACGCCCCCCCACCCTTCTACGAAACACCCAATAAGCCAATTAATAGTGAACTCCCACTCACTCCCACTCAACTGTCAACCTGCTTTTTTTCTCTTTGGCATGCCAGAATATTTAAACGCATGAACTATTCAGCTTTGAAGCAACAGGTGGACATAAAAAAGTGCTTATAATAATAACCCAAGGGACTCACACTGTCTGCTGTTTTGAATTTTAACATTTCCAGTGCAGAGGAGAGGGACTATGAATTTGTTGAAACAGCTGTGGAAATGTGTGACCAATATATTACTCCTACTACAAGTACAAATAATAACAATAATAATAATAATAATAATAATAACACCAATAATAAATAGTTGTGATAATCTCAGGCAAGCATCAACATGCAATATTTTTATTACTGGTCATAACTCATTGGCCTTACCATTGGTTACCATTCCTTCATTCATCATCAACAAAAAAATTGCTTAGAAATCGACACCCTGTTTTTAAACATTGGGTTCAGACGATCATTCAGTGTCAGAAAGCGAGGTTGAACTTAATCATCGTATAATAAGGGCAGAAGTGCACCCATGGAAGGAAAACGCACCCCAGACCAATATAAAAACACCAGCACAGTTTTGGGGAATGCTAGTTACAGAAAATCTACTTGTTTGCTTTCTGTCTATCTGGAGCTCTTTGTAATATATGGGTATTAATTAGTAGCCATGCTACAAATCCACAATATTCACATTGTGATATCCACTGTATATGTTTTTTATATGGGTGGGTGTGTGGATGAATGTAATGGTGGGACAAATACTGACAAACATTCAAAGTAAATGTTGGACTTGAAGCGAGTTGCTAATTTAATTAATATGCAGACTGTCTATTAAAACTATGCACAATATTTATTTTTCACAGACAAATATCCTGATGGAAAGTTGGAGATAATTGTAATGGTAATTGTATTTGACCTGCTTGATAAAGGAAATTAATCAAAACACTCATGAGATAAATTGTTTTTACTCTTGCAATCATCTCCCAGGGGAATCCAAAACATTGCCTGTAACACTTCACATTAAGTGGGCAGCTAACCTCCGCAAATTGTTTATGCCCTTATGTAACAAGCTCTTCAGAATTATTTCTGATCACAATAAATGGCACATTAAGGTGTCGCATTGTTGAATCCTTGTGCTTTCATAACTGGTGTTTGGAAGCTTCATTGTATTGCACAGAGAGCAGCCAGTCCAAACCTAAAATGTTTTATTGCATATTCATGTTTTAGTTACTTACATGTGGCAAAAATGTATTTTCAATGCATTTTAAAAAGAAAATCACAAGATGGTGTCTAATTTATCTCATGTTTATGTTATCTCTTTTATTCTGTTCATGGCAATGAAAAGCGTATTTTAGATGTTTATGAAACATATGTCTCAGACCCATATACTGTACATGCCCATACATTCCTACCCACACACACACTTGCACAGAGACATTCAGGCTATATATGTAGAGATGTGACACAGTTATGATGTATCTTGGGATTTTCGGTTTTCATTGTTTCCACATGCTTTACCAGGCTGGGAGCTGATTTTTAAAACTCTACCCATATAGAAACATGAGTTCAATGGTGCTTATTTTCCTGGCTGTTATCTAAAATGGAGAATGCTCTCAGTGCGTAATGGGAAACAAAATCAAGCCAAGGAAAAAATACAAGTCTCAGTAAAATAAGGTGATTCTCGCAAAGTGGTGTGTACTTTTTTCCAGGACTGAATTACCTTGTATGCCGCCTCTATTTGTTACCTCTATGATATCGCTGTTGTTAAACCCTCTTTCTGAAGTATTCTGTGGAGAAAGGCATGTACCTTATATGTAAGGCTGACATACCTTATGTACTGCAGTGGAAATAAAATATGTCAGCTCTCTCGCAGAAAGGAGATGTAATTTAGACTGCGATATAGGGATTTTAAGCCTTGAGAACAGCAGAGGACTTCAGACAAGCCCGCAGCCAAATACATTAATGTGGCTATGACCAATCGGCGATGGGAATGAGTATTCAGCTTTACCATGGGGATGATTATCCTCCAACTTGTGCTTTCCAAGTATGGGGGTGTAATGAAGTAAATTAGAAACTCCCTCTAACAAATTGATTGCATTAGCATTTACATGGGACAAGTATACATCTAAGTACGCAGCCCGTTTTATATCAGTCTAATTCCTCCCTGGATTGATTGTAATTACAGCAGAGGTTGAGTTTGTGAGGTGAGTTTAGCTCTTTTAATGATAGTTCACGTCATTTTGCCAGGCCCGAACCTATGCAATTACCAAGACTAACATTTCCTCAGCCACTGTTGAAACATATGGAATTTAAGTTGGATGACATCATATTAAAATACATCTTGCATTTTTAATCTTGGCATAGCATTACGCTGACACATGGAATATGGAATGCCTAATTAGGAATGGGATTCTGAGCTACAGAAAATAAGCTAATTATAACATAGACAGGGCTGTATTTCTCTCTGAGCTACTCATACTGGTACATGTAGTTTTTTTAGGATCATATGCACCCCATCAGTCACACACAGCCCAGGTATAGATTGCCTGTTTTTGAACAGTAGATTACATGGTCATGTTGTTGAATGAGTATTTGTTCACTTGATCAATGCTCATTTTTTCTCCAAATTCAACCAGAATAGCTTAACCACATGTCATTGAAATGTGAAGCAGTTGGACTAGAGAGCAGATTTGATCCAGGTAATGGAAAATGTATACCGGAAATTGTCATTTCACTCATACACATTTCACAAGCTGTAGCTACTTCACCACAGTCCAGGGTTTATGCAGTGTGTTTCTTGTCATAGCTGAATGGTACAAATTAGCTGAAACTAATGAGTGTGCAAAGTCTCATGTCTTCATAGACAGAGCCCAGAGAGAATAATGGGTTTATTTCTCACATGTATTTCAGTCCTCTGCCAATAAAGGGGGCCAGTGGGTCCTCTGTATCTAGCCATTCTTCAAACAATCAGTTAAGTGTGTTCATCATCTCAGCAAATCAGTATGTTATAATTAATCAGATGTATGAGAATAATAACACTGCAATCTTTTTGTTGTTGGATGTTTGCTATGCAGGCATGGAAATTAAGACAGGGACAAGTGAATGTCATCCATTTAAGTACAAGAGGTAGTCAAATGCACGACGTTCTGTTGTTCATTTTACTGATTTTCATTTGGTTAACTTGGTTTGTAATCATTAGTTGTTTGTTTGCATGGACTGTAACCTTTAATACCATCATACCAATAGAGTCTGGGCTGAATTGATATGAATTTAAATTAAAGTTGATCTGGTTTGTGATATCTGAAGTTTTTATGTCACGGCTGTTTCAGTGTTTTAATAATTGATGAAATATTGTTTTTGTCTGAGCTGTGAACCTGCAGTTCTACTGTTTTATATGCGTTCACCAGCTGCTTCACTTCATTTTAGATTTTGTGAATTTGACATTCTTGGATTCCTCAACGAGATGAGGTCAATCAGAGTCTTGCCATGCTGTAACGTTCAGAGAATCTTTGATAAAGTAGAGATAGCATAATGTCCATCTCCACTGCCTAGTGAATAAAAAAGAGACCCAGCATATTTGGCTTGGCACCTGACAGCAGAATAACAAGATTCTCATTGGTTGAGAACAGCTCAGCAAACTAGTTTATTGGTAGAGGGAATTCCTACTATGTTAATTTGTATATCAGATATTATTTGTGCTGAAACAACTTAACAGTTATGACAGTGTCTCATTATTGAACCCATAAAAAAAACATTATATTTACAATGCATCCAATTTTTTTGAGTTTGAGTTGATGATTTTTCAGTATTTTAAAATCGGCCTGCTTTTTGGGGAGGGACAGACTAATTAGCTTATACTGCAAATGGAAGAAGCATAAAAGACAATGCCTAAATCTATTTAATCACCTTTGATTCTCATACAGATATGACACACTGCACACATCACAAGCAAACAACTTTCCATTTTGATTCAATTATCGAAATAATATTGTTCGCAACTGTCCTGTTCCAGTTTCTAATTGAATGCAATTTTCATTTCTCTCTGCAAATGACTGGCAGCACAATCAAGATATGTATTCTAGACTGCAAATAAGCATACATACTACATGTAAATACTCTACTGACACTGTCCGTGCTTAGAAGTAGAATTGTGTTCCTTCTTTCGGCTGAAACAGATTTGACATAAACAATGGGCTTTATCTTGTCAACACGTTTTCATGGTCCACTGTTTTCAATCCAACATGTTTCTAATCCACTGAACTCAGATTATGCAAAGTGCTCAAACAGTATATGAGGTATTCACTTACATATGTCCACATCTGTCATGCACATATGACGATTAATATCAAAAAGCTGATCAACTGTAATCTTATGGCTTGTGAGCAGAAATCAGATTATGTGCAGTGGACATCATAGCTCCAGGTGGCTCTTTTATCAAAGCGTCACTCGTGACTTTATTTCTCAGTATGTTCAGAGGAGATTGGGTTTACCCTGAGAAAATATCAGCAGATTGGAAACCTGATGCTGCAAGTAATCTTGGAATACAGATTGTGTGTTACTCATCTGAATGTCTCAGCATCTATGGTGACATAAAAACATAAGGGATCAGTAATCACATAAGCTTTCCCACCACTGGAACCCTTTAATGCGTATTATTATTATTATTATTATTATTATTGAGTTACACTGGAATTGTGGGCTGTCAGAACAGCATACACAATAAGATGGAAAAAAGCATACACAATATGAGGATCTACCTACTCATCACTAATGAATATTCATTCAAGTGCTTCATCAGACACTTTCACATTAGCATTACGCTCAGGCATGCTAATTTTCCCAAAAGCACTGATGAGGTATTCTGTCTTTCCAGGGATATAAATTTAATGCACAAGGCAACATAATTATGGTCCCACTTTACATTAAGTGGCCCTAATACATGTGTAATTACACTGTGCTGTCTTACAGTGAGTTAGCATAGAATACCTACTGTATATTACTGTATGTCCTCATGAATGATACTAAAAGAAACACCATGCTGCAAAGAAAGGCACAACTAATGGATGCATGTGCTAAGCTGCTCTGCAAACATGGAAATGTCGTCTGACACTTTGTTTCCACCATATTTGTCTGTCTTTAAAGTAGAATACTTATGTGCCTTACCATACAATACCACATGCAAAAAACATGATCAATATTCATTAAATTTGCAGTTGAATGCAATGTGAAAAGCACATATGCAACGGGAAATCTATTTTTGTTGTTGTTGTTGTTTTTGTTTCTATGACATCTGCATTCTAATGTGCAGCATGAATTTGGCTGCAGCGTTGGACAAATTATGCACAGATCTGTGAAGAGACGGATTTCGTATACAAACCCCTAAGGTCTGGAAAAAGTTCAAAGCACAAGGAAAACAAACACACATTGAATGCTACAAAGAAAAAAAAAATAATAATAAAATACAACTACCCCCCTGGCAAGCAAGCTCACTTGCAATGATAATTGTAGCTGTCTTTCAGTGAAAACATTGCTCCCTGGAAAAAGAGACATTTATCATTCTTTAGGGGTTAATGCAGAGCTGTCTTTCAAATTCATCTGAATTATGAGGTTATAATAATTATTTCATACATATTTGTATAAAAACACTGATGATTAGTCATGCTATTTTCCAGTTAACTAGTGAATTATTTATAAATTCCAAAAGCGGTGACATTAAGTTCTGGAATACAAGGTTTCTATTATGTGTGCTTGAAAAATTAGGTTTGCCTTCTCAGTTAGCTCTTAAATCAAAAATCTAAATTTCTGTCAGGATCCTTTCAGAGTAAGTGATACACCTTTCGTTCCCAAGTAAGGAAAACATACAAATATGCACATTAATTGTTCTGTTACTGTAAAAAAACAAACATTTAGTAAAACATTATTCTTGCATAATATATAACAGGATCTCTGGCAAGAGACAAAAGGAAAATTCTTAATCATCGCTTTCTGTAATTGCTCCCATTTATAAACATCATCTAAATATTTAAAATAATTGCATGCAAAAGTGGCTGGTGCATGTGAATGTCTTTTTGACTCAGCACTTTCTATATGCTTCCATTCTTGTAAGCCTGGAACAAAAATAGGGCCTGTTTTAAATTGTCATCAAGCCTCATGCATCTTTAAGGGGCTTTTTTGTGGTCATATTTCCATTTTAATATCAGCATATTTCACCATGTTTGCTCAGGCTCATGTATATGGTCCACCTTAAAGCACTGCACACTCAGTGAGTTACTTATTATTTTGACATAATTTATCTGAAAATGATACACATGGTAAAATGCACAACATGATAGCATGTGCTTTGAAGCAATTCTCAGAGATCTTTGCCAGTTTTTTAATTAAATGGAGTACAGTGTCACCTTAATACTGCCAATTTTGAGAGCCACAAAAAATTTGGTTGGGATTTTAAGTGACTTTCTTCATGGCATGTCAAGGGTAGACATTGTTGTGAAGTTATATTCAATGATGTAGATTTAAGCTTGTTTTACCCAAGAGCGTTTGTAATGTATACATGTAATCATGTCTTGAAAATAAGAATTAAGAAATGTTCCCTGAATTGATGTGGTCTTTAATCAAGACAACTCTGAGCTAAGAGGAAAATGGATCTGCTGTCTAATCTTGCCTGTATGAGGCAGTCAATTACCTTCTGAGACACACCAAAATGTAGCACAATTGCTCTTTCTGCTTATTGCCCATGTATGCAAAGAATCAATGTGGGTACATTCTGAAAAAAAAATAATTATGAATAATATATAAACAAATGAGCATCTGAACAGATTGGATTAAATTCGAGGGTTTCAATCATTGAATATACATCTAAAAGCTTTTTTTAATAAGAAACTGTGTTACGCATTATCCCCAGTGATGGGAGGGGGAAAAACACATTGAAGGGTTCTGTTGGTGCTGGAATCATTCAGGACAAATTGTCTAAAGATAGTTTGAGTGCACTCACACCCTTGAAAAACAAGTTTACTCTCAATTGTTATTTAATGAGTGGCCAAGATCAGGACTCATTGAGTGACCAGGTTCAGGACTCACTGAATGAACAAGTTCAGGACTCATTGAATGAACGAGTTCAGGACTCATTGAATGAACGAGTTCAGGACTCATTGAATGAACGAGTTCAGGACTCATTGAGTGACCTAGTTCAGGACACATTGAGTGACCAGGTTCAGGACTCATTGAGTGACCAAGTTCAGGAAACATTAGTGACCAAGTTCAGGACTCATTGAGTGTCCAAATTCAGGACTCACTGAATGAACAAGTTCAGGACTTATTGAGTGTCCAAATTCAGGACTCACTGAATGAACAAGGTCAGGACTCATTAAGTGACCAAGTTCAGGACTCATTGAATGAACGAGTTCAGGACTCGTTGAGTGAACAAGTTCAGGACACATAAGTGACCTAGTTTAGGATTCATTGAGTAACCAAGTTCAGGACTCGTTGAGTGAACAAGTTCAGGACATATTAGTGACCTAGTTTAGGACTCATTGAGTGACCAAGTTCAGGACTCGTTGAGTGAACAAGTTCAGGACATATTAGTGACCTAGTTTAGGACTCATTGAGTGACCAAGTTCAGGACTCATTGAGTGAACAAGTTCAGGACATATTAGTGACCAAGTTCAGGACTCATTGGGTGACCACATTCAGGACTCATTGAGTGACCAAATTCAGAACTCAGTTTTTTCCATTCCAGAAATCCATTCCTGGTTTTGCAATAAGGCTGGTGGGTGGAGCCATTGCAATTGATTTACAGGCTGAGCTGTGTAAATTGGGCCACCTGTTGCTACTCATCCACAGCATATATAGGCACGCCTGTGAGCAGGGTAAGTTTCAGTTGGGAATTTGGAGCAGTCAGGAGGGTACTTGGCCCCTGGTAGCTTGGTATTGCTCAGTCTCTGAAAGGGTAGATATATTGAGTCAAGTCAGCAATTTCTGAGTGTTATGTTCATTTGAGAACAGCCCCAGTCTTGGTTGACTTTGAGTGAGGCTGTACATTTGTGATTAAACAAACAATCACTTTTCCCTTTCCTTTCTTTTCCCAAACTTCAACACACAATTTGTTTTGTTTTCTCCCTTCTCTCCCCAACTTGATGGACACCATAATATTCTTTCAGAGCCCCCTTCCTATACATCTCAAAATATAGTGTTTTTTGGCTTTTTAATTACTTCCCAGTGGAGAAGCATTCACCCCTTGGTGAAAAGTGGGAATGTAACAATATGACTGATGAGAGAGGGAATGCAAACTATGAATTCACCCTGCAGGATTTCAGTCACAGCTAGACTCATTCTAAGTGTCAGTTATACTAGCTACTTCATTTCTTCGTTATTTTCGGTCTGTGTCAGTGAATGACTCAATGCAAAATGTGCTATGAATAAATTTACAATTGCAGCGGTGGCCCAACACACTGAGGCACATAATTTGGTTTTGTTTTCATGAACTGTATGTATTCGATTTTCAAAATGCTAGCATCTTTTGTATGAACGGAAAGTTTTCTCTGTATCATAACTTGGAAAAAATGAGAATGCTTCAATTTAACAGCTGTATATTTCCTCTCCAACTGACATGTGTCTTTGTGAGCATCCTTCTACTGTTTGTGTTCTTCTGAGGCAGAGCAGTTGACAGTGGACTAATAAATTTGAGGATGGCAAAAAAGTTTGTAAGTTTAATGAGGAATGTATAAAATGAGTGGATAAACATTCTGAATGACAGGATAAAACAAAGTTATGAGCAAACAGGATCACATTAGCTCTTACTGTCTCACAAATTCTCACACATTCTTAGGGTGGTTCAGCTGGTTAAGGAACTCAGTGTGAATGTAGACTTTGCTGTCATTAACTGATTACGAACAGGGGTGTCCACTAGTGGAGTACATCATGCCCAGCATGCACTTGGGTTGGTGTGAAAATGCAAGGCTGTATATTTGATGGATATTATTACTGGTTGCTCCTGCATTGCCCTATGCAGAGATGGGACTCCTGTCTAGTTCAGTATGCACTATAACGACCCTCCTATCAGGCCACAGATGCTCCTGGTTCCCACTGTTACTCAATGATTAATCAACCAGTTAAAGCAAGCAATCTCACAGTAAACTGACTTTTGCTTTGTTCGCTTTGGTCTGACCTGGTTTCTGGTCTTCAGATGTAAATACAGCAGGCCATATGGCTCTCCAGGGCCACGGCTAGAGAAACCCCACTTGAGGGGAGACGACAAGGGAATTCTGAGTCATGACTGGTTTTTCATACTCTGCATGTTGTTGTGAAGGGACACCATCTGTGCCAGGAATGTGGCATGCCCTATTGACATATGGCAGGTTGAACCCTTTGGAAAAGACCTAGTGTAGCAGAGACTGAATGCTCACATCTTACATGTTTTTCTCCTGTGGGGTGTCACGTTGGCAGTCTTTGGCACCTTCCAGCACTGCAAATGACAGCAAGGTGACCCAGCTCTTGGCAACGTCGCAATGGTACCTAAATATGAGGAACCGATGTGTCATACAGGGTGGGGTGGTGTTTCGATTTCATATTGTACATTTCTGAATCAGCTTCTGAAAGAGTTTCCACAGCTTTATCTGCACACGATAAAGCTGATTAAATTACATTTGCAAAGACAATCAACATCCTGGTATGTCCAAAAGAATGGTGGAGGGGATTGATAAAAGAGACATGCTCTGACACAGAGGCTAAACTGCTCTGAGGTAGCCCACCTGAATTCCTGGTGGATGATGGAGTTAGTCTCTGGAGGTCCAGTTGCTGAACAAACAAAGGGACATTACTTTTCCAACTAACTCTGTGAACTCCTACATCATCAGTGTCGACTTCCATTTTATAAGATTCAGAATGTAAGTTTGACTGCAGTGCCATTTTAAGTTCACATTAAGTCCACCCTACAGTAAACCTTAAACATAACCGGGGACCTCTGAAGTTGGAACTTGAAAAACATTCTAAATTCATTTTATCTTCTGTCAAAATGTAAGAGGTGGCACAAAAACAACATCTCCACAACAAAACCCATTTCCTGTGAATTTTCCCACAAAACACAGGATTAATGATTCGTTTTCATTCAGGTTATAGGGCACATCCCAGAACTATGCGCACACTCTTGAACCATATGAGATTCAATCTCTAACCGAGTCTTTGATGCATACGAACAGGTGATTTAAACCAGTGACATTACAATTGAAGTTGAAGGGTGAGAAGGTTTATGTGGATAATGTTGTCTTTATTTTGGGATGACGAAACCTGCCACCCTCTCTTTTCTGTCTATTCCTTTTTTTTCTGCAAAGGCCAAGTAAAAGGCAGAAGCTCAGGCTGGCTGCATATTTCATTACATTATAATCATACTATCTTGGGTACTGCTCCACTGTTCTCCAGTCAGGCATCATAATCCTGATATCCATTTCATACACAGTATGAAAATTGGTTTTTTGGTTTGTTGTTTTTATTGAGCTGATAATAGAAAAACTAGCTACCTGTAATGCTACCGATAAAGGAAAGTTCAATTCCTAATACTACAATACATTTTAGAAATTACTTACAATGCATTCATGAAACATAATGAGGAAATAACACACACACACACATGCAAACACAGTGAACCTGTTCTCCTTTCTTGTTATACACTTACCCAAACTCCAATTCCATATCTCCAGTGAGACTATTATTTTCTTTAGCAAGCAGTCTTGTGTTTAAAATTTGAAACCTTGGTTGAAAATGTGTCTGGACATAATGGCTTTGCATTGTTCCATTGCACCTGTAGTCCTTTTTACTTCAGTTCTCTGTCTGACCTCGTGGTGCACACTCATTACAGTCCTTATTGACCAATGTTTCACAAAACAAACCATCTCGCCTTCTGCCCCTTAGCCGAAAGGGTCAAACGGGGATTATTTTTAAGACTGCTCTGGCATGTGAAACTTATTTCCGTCTGCTAAAAAGACCAGGGAAGATGAGGCACAGCCGAACCCAAACGTAGCGTTGAAATCGAAAAAAAAAAAAAAAAAATTGACAGCCTGTGAAGTTCACAGGCATGAAATTCACAGTGGGGATCCATTCTCCCCAGCAGCGTTCTGTGAAATGTTCAAGTTTAATATTTGTGAGGTGGGGGGGGGGGGGTGTCTGATCATAACAAAGACCACCACTGTTCATTGGGACTGCCATCAACCACCCCCCTCCCCACCCCACTCCTTTCCTCTTTGCAGTCCCAGGCAGTTGTGTAACCAGGGAAAAATATAACTTTATGCAGGGGAAAAAAGTGACAAGTACACCAGTCTGTTTCATCTACCTTCATCTCCTCCTCTCTTCCTCTTCCACTGGCGCAGAGGAAGGTGACGGCCTCAGCAAAACTGAGCCACTGCCATCTGCGCTGGAAGCCCGAACCCCTCAACTGCCCACCTACATATTCTTCCTAGAACATTGAGTGCACTGCCCCGAAGGGAATGAATACTCAGCTCATTGAGAGGCTGAACCTTACTGAGCTAGGAAGGGTCACAAACAAGGGGAGGGCCTCAGGTTCAGTTTAGCGGGTTGTGATTGAAAATAACCCTCTCGTAAACCCTTTGTCATGTCATTTTTTTTTCTCCTTCTCATTGCCTTTTCTCTCAGCTTTATAGTGCCCCCCTAAACTTGTTTCAAGAAGATATTCGTTTTAAAATCCAGGTGATTCAATGTCCTGTAGCAGTCATCCATCCAATCCAGTGGTGCTGGATTCAGTGTGTTCTTTTTTCCTGGAATTCATGTTCAGCTTATTAAAATTCCTTCCACTCAGTCAGGTGATAGGAGGATTTTTGGGATCACCTGTGTTCTGTAGCGTGAGGACAGGGAGGCTAATTTTAAAATGATTGCAGTTGGAAGTGCACTTCCCCTTTAGCCAATCAGGAGTGACCACACCCTTCCTGTTGGGCTTTTAAGGGGCAGCAGTTTACAACCCTGTTGATCATTTTGATCCATGCAATAGGTGTTTTAACAATGTCTCATGGCTGAAGTAAAATGTTTCTGGAGTTGATGATTTATTTATTTATTATTTCTTTTTCTTTTTTTTAATATCAGGATTGCTTTGAGATTTCTTGTCAGATTTAAGATCAATTGAAGAAAGGCTTTCATCAGTGTTTTGAGGGCCAGCTCTATTGCTGGTTCATTTGTGTGTGGGTTAAAAGGCTGTTCGATGTGAACTGTTGGTTTTCCTCAATGTTGCCCTGGGCTTTATTTAGTTTTGTTTTAATTTTTTTGTCAACCCCTCAAAATGAAATATTTCCACTCACATTTGCTACATTATTTGAAGAGGCCAAGATATCATGAGGCCACTTATTTCCCCATTGGATGAATTTTATATGGTTGGAACTGATTTTAAATCATCCACCCAGATCAGTGGAGGGTGGTCTCAGAACTGCCACAGTGCAATAAACTTCCTTGATTCTTCTGTAACAAGATGATTAAAGAGGTGTTATTGATGAACAAATGAAACGATGTTGTGTATCCCATACCTTTGCTGAACAGCCTCTAGCCCAGTTTGTTTTCCATGTTACATTCCTTTCTACATCACATATAAGCATTTTTGGTTGAATTTGTAGAAATACTGAGGAAAAACCAGCTGCATAATAATAATAATAATAATAAAAAATGTCTGTATACCTCCAAACTGGTAAAGCGGTTAAGGTTCCTATTCTGCGACTCCGGATGTTGTGCACACAAGCGTCCAGCTACAGTACTGTATACCAATATACATATAAACAATGTTCATTTCTCCTGCCTTCATGACCATGTTGGGAATATAAAGATAAGAAAATAAATGTTGTAATATTCTTCTGACTATTTAACAAATTCTGTCCTGATATGAGAATTCATTTGCATAGGTTTGACATAATGAGACTAATTATGACACATTGAAGGTCTTCATTGGATCAAAGCCATGTGTTTATCTACAGGAGGTGTCTGCTTCAATTAGAGACTACAATTATCCAATGACCAGCCCTCCTTTAGAGACAGAACGTTGGGCTACCTTCACAGAGCACCAAGGAGTTTATATAAAGCCAGCTTATGTGTTCAGATTTAAGGAGTATTATCGATTTATTTTTGCAAAGAGGCTGGACTTGCAGGTTCACTGTGTTTCTTTAAGGTGGAGAGGCTGCATCCCTTTCTTAAGGACAGAGCAGAGGGTTAATCAGAGACCAAACACAATGTCAACGTGGGTGATTGTATTGATTTGTCTGTTTTGTGAATTTTCTTTTAAAGTCGAAGTTAGGTGATGCAACTGAATGGCATAACCTCTGTGTTTCAGTGTCCAGAATGTAGTATTGAGGACAATGCTTAGATTTCTTCTTTTTTTATATTTTCATTTTTACATTATTTCATAAACATTTAAGTTTCTGAGCCAAAACATACCAAAGTGCCATTCTTTGTTCGTTATGAAAGATGTGTGACTCACTGTATCGGAACTATCATGTACTTTCAACACCCTGTTTGCAGTCTTGTTTATGCACTGCTTGCCTTATCACAAAATGGCTATTGTGAAAAAATTCATGGCAATAAACAGTGTCCTTGAAAGTGTTTTCATGCGTGCTTCTCAAAGATAATCAGAATGCAATCCAGAATGGCTGCTGTTGACCAATGGGGATTTGTAAACCGAAGACGGAAATATTGTCAAAATAACAAAAGCAAAACAAATGCACTGATGATGCAGCTTCAGACCCAATGTGCCATTCGATGTCTATCACTCTCACATAAGAATTGCTCATTTGTATCACTGTAAGTGGACAGAATAACAAAATGAATTAATGATACATGCACCTGGGAAGTGGAGGATGTTTTCTGACAGTCGGGGTTACCTTGGATTGCACTGATCTGTGAGCAGAACTTTGAATGTGAAGTGAGGGCATGGTGGGAAACAAGGGAATTTACAGTTGTAAAACTAAAAATCTGATTCATGGTGAACTGTTTTCTGCAATACTGCTGATAGCTTTACTTATATGGACTGACGTTTAAAGCAGGTGAAAGAAAAACCTACTTGCACACCTGAAAAAAAAATGGAAAAAGATAATCTTTTTCGTCTTGTTGTTTATTTTACATTCTACAAATGAAATTCACGTCACATATGACATGACATGACGACACATATTCTGCCATGACCCGTAACTGGTAGGTAACTGAAATTGATACCATGTAATTTTAAACCATGCTCCTTTCATTTTGAGTCGATGTATGCGCAAAATCCCTATGCCACAAAGAGGCATCAGAAAATACCAATGGGAATGCTCCTTCTGAAGCGTCTCAGCCGTGAGAGTCACATTCAATTCCTGGCAGTCGTTACAAGTTCATACATGACGGTGATTGACAGAACCAATTCCTGTGCAGATGGGAGTCGTTACAAGTTTATACATCACGGTGATTGACGAAAACCTCAGAGTGGTGAGCTGTGAAGTTCTCTGAAAACTGACTTTTACCAAGGTCAATATCCTGTCATTAAATGTGCCTCTGGTTGTCATTCTGAGCATGTGCGATTGATGGT
Organism: Albula glossodonta; assembly: GCA_019788955.1. Taxonomy (NCBI): domain Eukaryota; kingdom Metazoa; phylum Chordata; class Actinopteri; order Albuliformes; family Albulidae; genus Albula; species Albula glossodonta. Next base: position 705,171 of record JAFBMS010000030.1, read on the forward strand.
GTAACAATGCTCATCATCAACAAGACTCAGGTATAGGAAACAGTGATTGAACTTCAGTGATAAACAAGCAATTATCTCACTTCCAGTGGTAGGAACTCATGACCTTGTGGAGTAACTGTCAATTCCGTGTCCTGTCTGCCAAGTCCTCTGGTTTGACAATGGAGATGGCATTTAGCAAATGATTAGCATGAATTTAACAAGCTCTCCTATGACATCCTCAGCTCTGTTTTCTCAAAAATTACTCATTAGGAGTCCAATTAAAGTATTTTGAAACAAACAAATCATTTTCCCATTGTTTGATTAATTCATTTTCCCTTAACACCACCGCAGAATTTGTTTGCCAAATCTGGGGTTGCCATGGTGACAGAATTTTAAACCACAGCAAGGTGCTTGGTGTGACTCGGCTTTTTGTGACTTGGTCGCTGATACCCTTACTGCACTTGTTTTGATCCTTTGGGAGTTTAGTAAACAAAGTGAAAAATGGAAATGAATGAACCAGGGACATGAATTGATGTTATGAAGCGCAGGCCCCCTATTTATTGTGAATAAATCATAAAACTAATGATGGTTAAGGTGGGTTTTATATCTGAAAGTATATATGAAATTGTGTGTGTGTGTGTGTGTGTGGATATCTGAAAGTATATATGAAATTGTGTGTGTGTGTGTGTGTGTGGATATGTGTACATGTATCAGCTTTTCACTCCACAGTCCATCAGCTAAGCTCATTTCTGGACACAAGCAATCGCAGAGGACTGCAAATCTCAGCAGTCATTGTATTTTAGGACCTTATATCCCAAGATGCAGCTGATGCAGGCAGGCCACAGCCATCTAGTTGGCCATAATAGGGATTATCCTGCTTTGAGAAACAATCCCTGCCACTGCAACATGGAAATCAAATGATGCATGATTCCAAAAGACTTCGAATCATAGCCTGTCCTCAACCAGTCAGAATTTAATTCCTAACCATATACATTTCACTGAACTGTAAGGCAGTACCAAAACATCTGGAAGTCTGTAGTTACCTGAGATACCAACTGTTTCGATTTTTAGTATGAAAAATTTTATGAACACACATGTTCAACAAGAAAATAAACCGTTAGCATAACCTTTTATTGAAAATATCAACGGAAGTGTACACTGATCCATAGCCCAAAATAATAAAAGTTATATGGAGGAAGGGAAATCAGTCATGAGGAAAAAAAAAAAAAAGAAAATAAAAACTAGAATAGACAACCTGGGAATTAGAGAGAGCAGATGAACAGAATCAAAAAGCATAGCACACAACTCGGGAACAACAATTTGCAATTCTGGCAGCAAAAACGGAGGACTCAAAGCGAGAGTGGCAGTGATCGCCAACAAGCCAGCCAGCAAATCACTTTATAGAGTACAAAACAAGAGATGAGAGCTTGATTCACAGCAGACCGTAAACTAACTGTGACCAACTGTCTTGTTCTGTGTTGTGTTGTAGCAAATTGTGACAAGGATGAGATGGAAGGCAATGTCACTAACAACCTGGATAAGAAAGGATTCCATATGTCGTTTGGATTGGTCTTGGAGAATGCAGAGATGGGAATCATCTACATTATAAGTAATGCAGGATATTTTTTAATACGCAAACACACACATTCATAATTTACAACACAGCATAATTTGGCGTATATTCTGCGATAGAATGTAATCGAACCTGAAATCACTGGGCGCGCTCCTTTTCATGCGTTCTCAGCACCTCCTGGGGAGGATAGATGATGAGCGGCGAGGGAGGAGCATACCCTGAAACGGAGGGGGGGACATTTCGTTGCTAGAGGTGGTGGCACTATAATCAAGAGCATGGAAAAAACTGTCAAAGACATTGTTGTGTCATTAATAATTGACTATGAGAGGTCAATGCAAAGAACAAACACTCAGATCGACAATCGCGTCTTGACTTCACTGCTGTATCTGAAGTATATTTTATTGTATTCGCTCATTGAATTGCCAATGCTATTTGGAGCTCTGTTCTGATCAGCTGTTGTATAACATTAAGTTGACCTCAGCCATGTGGTGGAGGTAGGCGTATGTGTACATGCTGCTTTCGCTGATCATGCCGAGGTTAGAATAAGGCGTATCCACCAGCTGCGATGGCTTATGAATGGGGTGGAAATTCCACCTACCTTGAACAGGCCTACACTGTTGTGCTCATGGGCGGGGCCACCATCTTAAAGCGCGCTGCTGTTATGTGTTTTTAAATCTGTGACATCAGTCATGTAAAAGTACTTTTTTTGTTGGGCCTAGAAAGTCACGATTATAACATTTTATATAAACTGTTTGTGGCACAGTGGCAGGTGAGGCCACAGGGCCAGGTGGGGAGTGGAAGAAAATAAAGAAATACTAAAACTGGATGCATGAAACCAGCCAGATTTTATTTTATTCTCTCCCTTTTTGGGTGGAAGGAAAATAAAACTTTTTCTAGCAACGTTAAAGAAATGGACTTTAAGTAATTCCAGCCAAAAACAATCAGTCATCAAAAAATCACGAAATACCAAGCGTTCCAGCATGGCAGGCTTTGTTTTTACAGACGGTCTGTGGCTTTTACAGAAGGTAAAGTCTCACACCTGCACTCTGCAAATCCTCTGCAGGTGAGCCTGCCTGTAAGTGAGGCTGCTGCTGTCCATGGTTCTGAAGCCTCCCCAGGCTGAGGGCGGGAACAGGAGGACTGATAGCCATAAAGTGGGAGGAGCATGCACCTCTGCTCCACCCTTAGCTCTCCTGATTGACAGCATAGTTTCAAGCTGAGCTGCCAAACATTACACAGTGCAAAAAGAACAAGGAATTATGATGCTGGATATCAACAGTAAATGCCAATTCATGTAAAGTTTTCCTGAACACTTACAGATAGATAAAACAAATTCCATGTTCATTTTCATTATTCTTTTGGGCAGTTCAATACTACAGGGGAATATTATTGTTTAAATCTCTCTCTTAAAATTATATTTCAGATGGTATTTGCACAGTACACTGTGAGAAGCCACTTAAAAGTAAATGAGAGATTGAGGTTTTGAAATATGTTAATCTTCAGGTCTAGGTCTTTGAGCCCCCTGCTTCTTACATCTATTGCACAAGATAAGAAAAAGCACCAGGCCCTTATTATATTCAAGCACAGTCTGGCTCATTTCAAAGCCCAAAAGTTCACTTTATTATTTTATTGAAAACAGCAGAGGTAATAAGTGTCCCCTCTGGTATCCTATTCTGAACATAAAAACTGTCTGAATGTGCCGATGTTTGATGTCTCCATTGAGCGGAAAAAAAAGAATCCTGCAAAAATCTTTGTGACCAACGTCCACTTCTTTAATCGAAATCAAAAGATCCTCCTAAATTGCATCAGACATTGAGGCTTTCTCACAGTCTACAATCTGCCGTTAACTTTCAAAGCTGTATTCACGTCATTATCGGATTCTAAAATTTCATCAGTTTGACCTTACCTTACAAACACCACACAGGAACAAAAAAAGATGCTTTCTATAAAAACAGTCTGTCTATCTTTATTCTCAAAAGTCTGTGAAAGTTAAAAGTACACGAACACAGCATTATTTGATTTGGTTCCTTTGTATTAATTATGCTTTAATACCTCTTAATAACATGGCTTTGGTAAATACTCACTCCTGATTGGTTGGAGGTTGTGTATCTTTTTACATAACTGCACAGTAGAACAGTATAATGCAAGACTGTTGGAGTAATTCCAGGTGAAGTTACCTTCGTACAGTTTGAAACTGACATGCAACATTATTGAAGGTTCCTTCCACAGCTGATCATAACAGAGTCAATTCAGTAAACGTTATCTAACAAACGTTATCTAACACATGAACAAAGTGATATCGCCATCTGAAGGACATTTGCCATGCAATGCAGTACAAATGGAAAGCAGGTATTAGCCACCATGCAACTGATAAGATGATGGTCACCATTTTAGCGGAGCGGTGGTGTTACAACAATCAAAGACCACAATGTAGAGAATGATCATCGTAACTACAGTGATCATTTCAATGCTGGTAAATGTCTGACTCCTCACAGTCACCCTGAGGCATACAGATAGTAAACTGCAAACTACCAGCTACAGCAGTGTAACAGAAGCCCTTTTTGTCCTGACCAGCAAGAAGACACCTTCCAAACATGCAAGATCCTTGTCTTCAACCGTAATGACTTCTACGGTAGTCATTTCCATAATGACTCCCCTGCGTGATAAGATTTGATAAGACGTGTGAATACATTGGTTGCACACACAATGTAATGCTCATTACGTGGGGGTCTGAGTAAATTAAGAGTATCTGATTGAACCAAGGCCTTAGTTTTATTGCTTGTTATGTTCATCATCCCTCCATCCTTGGTGTAACTTGGTGTAACTACCAGTGGTTGGCATCACCATATGTTACCTCAGAAATCCAATGTCTCAAGTAACTGGAGGGGTTTAGCTGTGGAATTATGGGAAACGTAGTTTGGTAGTCCCTACATGATTAACTCTTGGCGCAGCATCGAGAAAGCCCTTTGTGCCTGTCGTTTCCTATTCTCAGACATCAACGGGCAACTATGAGTCAGTTCGGAAAGCAATTTCCAACTCTCCCACAGAAACATGTCAGGATCACCAACAGTGGATAGCAGCAACACCTCTTTCAGTTCACACAGCTCGTCAGTGTTGGATTACATCGGATAAGACCTACATTTGGCAACATGACTGCCAAAGACGCCTGATCTGAAAAGCATATTAACTGATCCATCTCCATCATACTACATTCCCACTTTGCTTGTCTTACAGAATGTTTCTGAATGTCAACATATATTTGACCACTTCCTTGAGTCTCTTCTTTAGTTTACTTTGTATTGCAGGCCTTTAAAGACAATCTTATCCAGAACAATTCACTGCACACAGAAACAAGTGCAATGCTTAGAACTGATGTGCAAAAATATTCTCGAGGAGGGGAGATGCAGTCCCAGAGACCAGAATCTGGTTGAAGGAGGAACCTGTTTTTTACCCTTTCAAGGAAGTAAAACAATTAAATAACAAACCAATAAATGCTGTCATCTGAAGTAGTGGCCTTAAAATCGATACCATAATAACGTATCAAGTCTATAAATATACAATAATGTGTACAAATACAGTGATGTAGAGAATGTATTATTCAGTGAATGCATCTTTAACATTCGCAATCTCCTTGGTTAAATGGTACCGGTCCTCATACTCTCCTCACACCTCTGTGGCCTTAGTACCAGGAACAGTGTTGAAAACATGTCTGAAACAGCACCTGCAAAGGATTATGGGTTAGTAATAACACAGCAGTGCTTCTCAAGAGAGTAGTATGCTGTGAGCTCATCAGCAAGTCATATTCATTGGCGCATGTAGTTGCAAAACCCAATTTAAAAAACCAAGCTTCAAGCTCACTGTGTTAATATTGCTACAGCCTGCTTTGTAAATCGGTAACGCAATACAATCGATAAAGCATCACCATTTCCTTCTTTGTCCAAGTATTGTGCTCATGCATGAGTTGAAATTTCTCCACAAAGGCGTCTGTGATAAATGTGCAGATCTGTGTGACACTTACTGATGAGGATAATGAGTACTTTATCAATATCCTGTTATTTCTTGGTAATTACCACATACACACCAGCAAAAACCCGCTTTATTATATTTAGAGCCACATAAATATTTATTTGGCAGCTCTGAAATATTTTTTTTTAAAAACCTGCAAATCTATTACTTGTGAAATAAATAAACCACAATAAAATTTCAGCTTAAGCTGTTCCCCACTGTGACTGAATCATGAAAACTCAATTCAGGAATCTAGGTCGCAGTCACAACTTCACAAAAGTGAGGATTCATATTGCTAGCCAACAATTCTTAGGGCAAATAATGCATTTGTCATCAATGAGCCTTGCTTACAAATTGGATGTCATTATAACTTCCTTTTAAAATCAACATTTAAATGAATTTATGCCTGGATACAGCATAGGTGCTCTGTGTAATTTAATTTATGAAGTTTCATCTTATTATAATTAGGTGAGATTTGTCATTTTTAACTGAGGTTTTAATACTGCTTTGAAGTACATATTTTGGGGTACAAGGTTTTTATTTTTGTTTTTATATATACATTTTTTTTCTTGAACCAATGGCATTCAGCTGTACTTGGTTATGACAGGAAAAAGTCTGAGCAGGATATATGCCAACACCAATGACTCCAGTGACAATGACAGTCATACTCTTGAGAAGGGTATGTGCGGTGTTTGTTTGTGCAAGGTATTTGCTCTATTTTGTTTTCTATTGACAGCGTCTTCTCAGCATCGGACTCATTCTCCCAAAGGAGCCGCGGCTGGTGCGCCTCTGCTGTGACACTCCAACCGTTGTTGGTGTCCAATTATTTTGTACCAAAAGGCCACTTTTCAGAAGATGGCATGCTGTGAGCTGCCCAGCCGAGATATAGACTGTCAAAATTTGGATAAACATGCTTACAGCTGCAGTCGCAAAACAATGTCAGCATGCCTGCCCAGAAACATCAACAGCTGAGTACAAAGCCCAGGTACATTGATACTTCGGTTATTATATTACCCTTGCAAAGTCCAGTTCCGGTAAATTTTCCTCAGCCGGATTTTGTTCTTTTGTACTCATTTGTCGGTTTTTTTTTTCTGTTTTATGTTTTGAGAGTATAGGTCAGTCTGTAGCATTAGACCTCCTTTTTGCTGATTATAAAGCAAATGGCAGGGAACATTTTAGACCAGGAGGCATGTTCCTGTCACAGTGTAAATTGTGCATCTACTTCCAAATATTAATGTTTACTCTCATTAATGCAGTTTTCTTAACCCCCCAGCCATACCATTAGTCGGTTTGATTGTCAGGTGTATTATAAATTCATTAAAACACAGCGCACGCTGACATGAAAATAAAATGTTGAAGAAAAGGAGAAGGAGCAAAAAGGCAGTTTTCTGGACATGCTTCGCTCAGAGCCTCCATGATGAGCGGATTGAGCTTATACTTGCTGTACAGGGAATATTGACCCTCAGGTCCTTGACTGTAACTAAAATGATTTAATCGAGAAGAGGTTTAGTGACCAAATCACTTTTTTAGCTCACTACTCAGTCACATTTCACATTTTCTTTATTCAGGTATCCTTATGCTGAAATGTCAGTCCTCCTATTCTATATTCCATTTTATTTAACTCAGTGGTGACTTGCAGATGTATAGTGCAGTACATATCTCATTAAAACTAAGGATAACACGCACTGTAAAAGTGGACTGTGGACATATCCACTTTTCTAATTACCATAGTCTAATATTTATGTATGAAAGTGGAAAGAAACGGCAGCTTCCTGTGAACCTTATGAAGAACATGCAGCAACATTATGTGTTTATGTCAGGTGTTTATGTGTTCAGAGGGAATATTCACTTTTCCAGAGTTAATAGTTATTCGTATTATTATAATTGGTGAGTTTAAACCTCGGTGACATGAAAATTGTGTGTTAAGTTTCACTTCACTGAATTGGTTTATCTCCTTTGATTTTTATCAAAATATTTTCTGAACTGAGAAAATACCAGTGATTGATATTGGTTTAAAATGGCTTCTTGTTAATAGACAGTACATTCTGTTCGAAATTACTGCCTACCCATAAAAATTTGTTCCAGAGCACACCAAAAAGCATGTCTGTCTTTTTTTATTTACAGCTGGTGACTGGTGGGCTTGGGGCAAACTGATGTAAAATGTAATCACATTATCAAGTAATAGAGACAGATACAAAAGTGTGACAAAATCAATTTCAGCCCACTGTGTAGCGTATTGCTCTGCATTGAAAGCAGAGGTCATAATTTGGTTTTTGAATTTTTAATGCCGTGGAATGAATGACGGGCGAATGAATGGCCAAACAATAGGGGAATAGATCCTCTTTAATATGGATTTTGCTTTCATTAAGGGAATATAATATGCAGAAATGAGCACTATATTCAAATGAAAACAAGTCATCTTAGATGACATAGGATCCATTTAAGTGATTGCTTTGGGAGACTATGAAGTACATTTATGGCTGCATTTGAATACAAAAGACATGTTTTCTTCTGTGGTCTTCTTCTCACCTTCTAGCCATGTAAAATAAGGAAATGTATGTACATTATAAAACTGGCAAGTGAAATTAATAATCGGTGATGGAGAGGAAGTTGGAGGTATGGCCCTGTATAGAAGTGGGAACATAACACCAGGTAGACACTTGAAAGCCCTTCATGAAAGTAACAACAGTAACAAGTAACACTTTTAATTTCCCAGGTTAAATTGTACACTTCCTAGCAGGCCATAAGTCATTCTATGGCATGACTTGGCTCTCACTCGGCTCTCATTGCTAGGCTTCATAATTAAGTATTTCATTTACCAAGTAAGACAATCAAACAGTGACAAATTCTCTGTCTGAGAATAGGTGACATCAGTAACTATCATTGATTGAACTACCTGAAAAGAGCTATTCCGACATGGAAACGATGAGCATGCACTTATGTAGCTCATGCAAAGGCATGTGTTTGGTCGTGTCTCTCCTTACTATTCTCCAATATCTCCTCATTAGAGAAAGGGATACCTTTGCATATGTGTCCTTGCAGCCTCTAACAGAGATTGAGAAGTTCAACTCATCATCCCATGCAGTGACTTTGAGAAGCCTGGAACTTCCCCTCCCCTGGGGCTGTTAAACGTGTTGCTAATAATTCTATGTTGACTTGAACAGCTCCCATCTGTTGGAAAAATTTGGAGAGGGATTTCTAAGTGAGCATCCAGGTCCTCCTAAAAAAATATGACTCAAGTTGATGTTTTTTTTTTTTTTTTAAAACAGCTGTTGCTACACCAACAGACTCAGGGTAAGTTGCATTAAAATAGTGACGGAGTTTCCATTCATAAACAATTCATGTCTTGATGAGGTCAGTTGGGAGAAGGTTACATTCAGCACATCCTGTACCTTGAGACTCAGAGAAAAATGAGGAATGGTGTAGAGGAATCTTAGAAAATGCAAGAAAAGGTAGAAACGAAGCTCCATTGTAGAAATATACAAGATTGCCTCACTTAGACAACTATGGGAGACCGTTCATAAGCCACTCTCATTCAATATCTTTGCTGGAGAAATGATGAATGGATACAAGGCCGATTGTTTGAAAGGAAAGTGCATTTTCCCAGGAAATCATAGGTTTGTACTTTTACCTTTCATCTCATACACCATCCTGTAATCTATCATTAAAGGCAGACAGTGATTATTTGATTGAGAGTATGGGTTTGATAAAATTTGTTTTTCCAGAGGGAAATTGAGGTTTTTGCTGTAGCAATCCTCCCACTACCTATTTGGGCAATGTTATGAATTTTTAAGATTGAAACTGGGAATATGAAATTTAAACTGGGAATATAAAATTACAAATCTGAGTTTAAAAAAATATCAGAGAACTCGTTGCAACAGGAGGCAGTAGAAAACTCCAGTAAAAGGAAGATCGTGCAGTCATGTCAAGATGGATTTGATAAAATGTTACATTAGGTTGTATCTCCCTCTCGATGATCACAATGACTAATTTGGTAACAGCATCATAGTGGAACCATAGCTTTGGTAACATGGAGCAAAAGTCAGCAGTATTCTTAATTGTGTGTGTGAAGCAAGGCCAGTACTGATACACATTTGTATATTAATAACATATTACAGTGAAGACCCTGTTTCTCATTAAGAGCACCACCGATTCTTGTTTTATGCCACTTAAATTGTAGTACTCAGTAACAGCTTGCTGTATCAAAAGCAGACGGCAGATACTTTCGCTGGCAGAGGTGCATCTTAATGTTAACTGTTCCCAAGCATTTTGACAAGAAATCAGGTCAAATGTATTGAATCCATGCCATTGTTTCATCCCATGGTAGATATGTTTTTGTATTTATGTATTTAAATTGCACAGACCAAGATTCTACACTGTGTATGAATGCATTTGTGTGCAATTCTCTTAAAGACGTGAAGCTCATGTTTAAGGTTTCTGTTTTCAGGAGGCTTTTCTCCATGATTGTGTTCAACACTGGAGGACCTTTATGCAACTCACAAGCGAGGTCATTGCTTGTTTGCCATTGCTGTGACTTTTATTTACCTCTGACAGCTGATGTGGAGATAGCAGTTACTGAAATCCTCAATCACATCACAGCGTATGGGGGCAAGCAGTTAGCTTTTTACTGACCTTGTTTATCTGCCTCCTGGTTTCACAGTCTCCAAAATGTCCAAGTGACCCTTAACTGCCCTTGACAATAGTCTAAAACACAAGGCCTGAAAGTGGTGAGAGAGATATACCAAGGTATAATCAACTTCTCAACATGAGACCTGGACGTACAGCGAATGCAGTCTCCACAGCCAGATTACCTGGGTAACAGTGTATGAAGTACAGGGAATGCAGTGTGTACAGCCAGATTACCAGGGTAACAGTGTATGAAGTACAGGGAATGCAGTCTCCACAGCCAGATTACCTGGGTAACAGTGTATGAAGTACAGGGAATGCAGTGTGTACAGCCAGATTACCAGGGTAACAGTGTATGAAGTACAGGGAATGCAGTCTCCACAGCCAGATTACCTGGGTAACAGTGTATGAAGTACAGGGAATGCAGTGTGTACAGCCAGATTACCAGGGTAACAGTGTATGAAGTACAGGGAATGCAGTCTCCACAGCCAGATTACCTGGGTAACAGTGTATGAAGTACAGGGAATGCGGTCTCCACAGCCAGATCACCAGGATAACAGGGTATGAAGTACAGGGAATGCGGTCTCCACAGCCAGATCACCAGGGTAACAGGGTATGAAGTACAGGGAATGCAGTCTCCACAGCCAGATCACCAGGGTAACAGGGTATGAAGTACAGGGAATGCAGTGTGCACAGCCAGATCACCAGGGTAACAGGGTATGAAGTACAGGGAATGCAGTCTCCACAGCCAGATCACCAGGGTAACAGGGTATGAAGTACAGGGAATGCAGTGTGCACAGCCAGATCACCAGGGTAACAGGGTATGAAGTACAGGGAATGCAGTCTCCACAGCCAGATTACCTGGGTAACAGTGTATGAAGTACAGGGAATGCAGTGTGCACAGCCAGATCACCAGGGTAACAGGGTATGAAGTACAGGGAATGCAGTGTGCACAGCCAGATCACCAGGGTAACAGGGTATGAAGTACAGGGAATGCAGTGTGCACAGCCAGATCACCAGGGTAACAGGAATGAATTACAGGGAATGCAGTGTGCACAGCCAGATCACCAGGGTAACAGTGTATGAAGTACAGGGAATGCAGTGTGCACAGCCAGATCACCAGGGTAACAGGGTATGAAGTACAGGGAATGCAGTCTCCACGGCCAGATCACCAGGGTAACAGGGTATGAAGTACAGGGAATGCAGTCTCCACAGCCAGAACACCAGGTTAACAGTGTATAAAGCTAGCTTTCACTTCTGCATTGGCCTATATAAAAAAGGCTTCATAGCTGATAGCAGCAGTTTATGTGGACTGAAGCAAAGCTTCATCTTCAGTGAGTATTCTTTGATATGAAAGAAGCTTTATAAATACGGAGATGTGTACAGGTCTATCATGCTTTGCCATCAAGAACCAAGGCCCTGAGGATTCACGATACAGGAGTTTTTAAAAACGCTTTGTAATAGCATGACGGAAAAAAAAAAAATTTTGGAACATAAATTGTGTAACTGTGGATGGGAACTACAGAACAAATATTGTATGTGTTTTCCTTCTGACTAACATAGACCAAAGCATAGACAATCACATCCCCATACTGACTGATTAATAAAATATTTTTTTTTTTTTAAAGTTACACATACAGTTGTATCAGTTGTAGATGCTTGAAAACAGCTGGAGACCACACTGTCAGTTTCACTGAATTTCGTCAGCCATCAATACAGTTCTGCGACGTGGAACGAGTTTTTTTTTCCCCTTTCCATTGAATCATCCTATTGAGGATGGAATGGAAACATGTGCATTTATGATTTTTTTCCCTGTAAGTAGAGCTCAATTATCTCCTTTGCATTCCTCTTTAATTAATTTGTAATTACATTTTTTTAATTAGTTCACCATTATTGGAGGAAAACCTTATCTCACCTCTGAATAGAGATAATTGAGGAACCATGTTTAATAGCCAACATTATTAAAAGAGAAAGACTACATAAGTTGAGGTGGGGTAATTCTTAAGATCCAAAGACCAAACCAACGGGTCAATGATGGGAGATGTAATTGTATATATTTGTGCATGTGCCACTTTTTTAATGAATCTGATACCTGATTCAGATTAAATGAAGGATATGACTATTTCTGTTAGATATAACAGCAGAAACAGAATGTAGGAGGCCTGGAGATTGTGACATCTATTTAAACACAGGCTCTTAAATGGAGGTTCAAATGTGGTACTCAGCGGCCTGTGAGGTTCAATTCTTATATTATTAGTTTGAGGTGAGAAGAGAATAGGAACAAAGAGAAAAGGCACACAGGTTTTTTAACAGCAGTCAACCTGGGATATGTTTCTCTACCTCATATTCCTCCCATCTCCAATCACAGCAGAGTCTTTGGTTCCCCCTCAGCCAGTCAGCTTTCCATTTCAGCACTGGACAGCTCCCACGCCACAGTCTGCAGTGGGGAGGATGACTTCAGAGATGTTTCACCAGAGGCTGTCCAGCAGCTGTCTGAGCGACCTGCCCCCTGCAACCTTGCCACAATGAGGGTTCTCTTTCCCTCTAACTGTGTTTATCTTGCTCTCAGTTTCTCACGACATTATTTTAGTTAGCATTAGCAAATCTGCTTCAGTTACACAAAGCAGATATTCGCTGGTCTGGGAATGCTGTGAGGCAGTTCCTGGCACTATCTCTCACATTAATCAGATGAAAGCACATACAAATTGCATGCGAGCCTTTGCAAAATAACCATGACACAATGCAACATAATGATATGCAATGCTAGACCCTGTATCAACTCACAAAGCAATTAAAAGCATGTTTCCAATACAGCAATGGATATTTTTCTTACTTCTGTGTGCTCTGGGGGTGGGGATGATTGGAGACATGCATCATCTCTTGTTGATGACAGCTCTGCTCTCTGACCCTAGAACCAGAGCCTGGATATAGTCAACACATGACTTTAGTCAGCTTTGTAAGGTAATTGGGGTGGACCCATGAAGAGTGCTTAACTTCAAATTGAATGCGACTGCTTGTTTGTTTCTTCACGGACATAGTTCAGTGAGTTTAGCAATAGCTACAATTAAGTTGCCAAACTGTGAAGAAAAAACAATTCACTTAAATTTAACTGTGAATCGAAGAGAAACATTTTAATCCAGACATGTAGGAGAAAGCAGCACAAAGTCATATGAGAGCAGAAATGGCAGGTTTATCCAATCTTAATGTATCCATACTCAATGGTATAACTGTAAAAATTGTGGATTAACAGTTATGGTCAGAATCATACACCATACATACATGCATGCAGCATTGTTTGTAAAGTTGCATTCATATTAAATATGGAGTTAAAATAAAGACATACATACAATGTTCCAGTTATGAAATGGGTATAATAAACCAATGTAATACACCCTTTTAAGTGAAGAAATGGCACATAGCTTTGAAAGAGAGGCTCCTGAGGGTTTTGTATGTACATATATACAATCCATTGTAAGCCTGCACTGAACAAAAATCACAAATAAAATGGAATGTCTTCATGATAACAAAAAAAAAAAACATATTCTTCACTATTTCTATTTGATTCATAAACTTGCTGGAAATGTCACCCTCCTCCCTCTTTAACTATGCCACAACGCAATCTAACGGACAGAATCTCTGAGGATATCTTTCAAAGTTGGACCATAGACTGTAAACTAATTTGTCAGATGTGTGTTGCTCCATGAGACGGGGTATTGTTTTCCTATTACAGGCTTCATGGCAACTCCATTTGCTTATGCAAAGCTTCTGTCAGCACTTTCTGAGATTGTTCATGCCTAGCTTGGTGTTGATTGATCAATAGAGCAATCAAACAAGTGTGTGTGTGTGTGTGTGTGTGTGTGTGTGGGTGGGTGTGCTTGCGTGCGTGTGTGTGTGTGCATGCATGCGTGTGTGTGTGTGTGTGTGTGTGTGGGTGGGTGTGTGTGTGTGCGTGTGTGTGTGTGCATTCATGCGTGTGTGTGTGTGTGTGCGTGTGTGCATGCATGCATGTGTGTGCATGCATGCGTGTGTGTGTGTGTGTGTGTGTGTGTGTGTGGGTGGATCTTGGTTTCCACCATGAATTGAAAAGATCTGGCTCAAATTAAAAACATTGCAATCTACTTTACATCAGTACAAGAATTACATGCAGAAAGACTGAAATTAAAATGTGTAGAAAAACTGTTTTTTTCTTCATCCCTCAGTTTGTTCAGATGAAAGTGTCTATATATGAAAGTTAATTCATTGCTTGAATTAGTTCATTTACAGTGGCTGTCCTTGTGGACTGCCACATAGCCAGTTGCAGGTCAAATGACTTCATATTGAAAATGTCGCTCATCATTCAAGTAGCCCAATGAATAAAGAATACAATGTCACAAGGAAGGAGAATTTTCTGAACAACCAACAGGCTTTTCGGGTCTGCCAGAATGTTCCGCTTGGAGGTCCAGACTACCCTGGGAAATAATTCAACCTTTCTTCTATTTCTATCTAGTATTTGATAACTGAAAAATTAGCTGAAGTACAGTTTGTGCACTGTCGTTACCCACAATTAAGTTTGTGTTTTTGAAACAGATTTGTGCTTATGGCATTGAAAGAAAAACAAAAACAAATAAACACTCCTCTCTTTGTGAACGCTTTTATTTTTTGTTAGCAAGTTGTCCTTTTCGCTGCTATTGAAATGTTGACAGTACAGTAGCTGGAGGCAATTCATTTCCGCTAAGCTTTGTTGGAAGTTTTGTGAAAAGGTGGTTTCAATCATCCAAAACTGTGCTTTTTTGACGGTGTGCAAATATAGTTGGATTTAGTTCAGTAACGTCAAAATATTGAGTAATGTATTCACTAGAGGGACTTATTATGTAAAAGGCCAAATCAATCCAGGCTGACAGAACTTCATAAGAGTGATGTTAAGTTGTATAGAGATTGCAACTAGATTCATAAAAGCTCCTCCTGAGTATCGGAAGAGGCAGCAAAATTTTAGACCTTGTCGGATTCATTTTGATTATCTGTCATGTAGGAGTGCCGAAAATTAATTTCCTTTAATGGCCTGTGATTAAAGAGACCGTGTGACACATTTTTTACTTTTTTATGCTTTTTAAACATTGCAGAACAGCTGTATGCTGAGTCATGTAAATGTCACTGGTACAAAGACTTGTGAAGTCTTTCAGGTTTTAAATTAAATCCTACAGTATAGTGTCTAATTTATGATATGTTTGAGTAGAAAAAATATGAATAATATTATAATTTATGTGGATCTGTGTATATGTGCATTATATTTCCGAAGAAAAGCCCAAGCTATGCTGGTGGGTCTGTTTCTATTTATGGTGTAGTTTTTTTTTTTTTTCTTAACAAAATGCTCCGTTAGCAGACTTCCAGAAATATCAGTGTGTCAGGTCCACAGCGCTGTTCTGTTCATAACCTATCATCAAGGCCCTGCTCAGTCCTTAACAGGGACATCTAAACTGAAAAAAGAAAGGGGAAAAATTATGAACTTGTCCACTTCTTAAAGTGAAGCTTGTTTTGATGGACCCCTACTGTAGAGAGTTATGGATGTTGTGGTATATTGTATGTAATATGTGTTTTGAAGAAGAAATGATTTTGACAGAGATGGATCATTTGAGACAGTCCAAATGGCTGTTATTTTCATCAAGTACCTGTTTGGGTGGTCTTGTCACTTCTACTTTCATTTGTTAATGTGAATGAGTTGCCCAGCAACTGCCCAACAACTGTCTTTCTCCAAAAGAAAATGCTTACTTTCGCTAACCTTAAGTGAACTTCCAGAAATAAACAAGGGCTCTGGGCTCACAGGTTTCTGTGTTGTAATTGACAGGCAGAGATGCAGGTGGCTCGGGAAGAAAATCCTCAGATTCTCACTCGGGCTGTAGCTCGAATCATTTTTTTTGAGCCGCTTCCTGCTGAGTTGAGCTTTCTACTCGCCTGATGTCATGAGTTGTTTTTTGATAAAGCACAGGCAAAATAAGATCCTTTGGCTGTGTGCACATCATTCAACATCTTCAAAAAATGTTCATCTCCGGAAGCTCCCAGGGGTTCCAGGATAAATAAATAAATGAATAAGTAAGTAAGTAAATAAATAAATAAATAATAAGCATTCAAGCCTATTTGAAAGAGGCAAGAATGACTACAAAACAGGAAGTACCACTTATGTTTCAGCAATGTCTAACATGAATAATATATGTGTGACATTATGAATAACTGGAATAACCTGTGGTTATTCAATGAGCTCAAACTTATGGTCTTTTTGGGGTCACTTTTATCTCTTTTAGTTGAGCAAAGTGGCACCATTGGGCATGGTGCCTGGTGGACGTCTGGGACGGTGCGTAATCTGAATGAAACTGGGGCCAATGTCCACTCTTTGCAGTTGCGTAACACATCATTGGCAGTATGTCGTGGACCTCCAGCGGCCGCAGCTTTCTGGATCCGGTGTGCCTTCAAGCGAATTCATCTTTGCCCAAGGCGGGAGCTCGGTTTCCGCACACTAATGTAACCCCACAGAATTCAGAGATGCGAATTTGTGCATGTCTGTATCTGGCTGAAAATGTGTCTGGAGAAGTAGCTGGAGTTTGGCTGCCCTAAGCTCCTCAGAATCCCCAAGCCTGTCTGCTACATGAATTCGAGAAATGAAAAAAACATAAAAAATATATGGCTAATACAACTGGCAGCTGTTGTGAGCATGCTTTTTCAGTGTAGTGATATTATGGATGTACTGTCGCTGAATGAAATGAGTGCTATAACCACATCCGAAGGGGCCACAGTGACTGTTACATTTGGTTTGTTTCAGGTCCTGTTTGATCCATTCAAATGATCAATTGGCAACATTCCACAAATGTTTTTATTTTGCCTTCCAGGACTGGGGTTTGACCAGAGAAATCTCCCCATTGACTCAGTATTCTGCATAACCAATTCTGCAGTGAACATCTAGTCGGTACGAATCTACTTGGTGTGAACATCTAGGTTCAATGGTGTGAGTGTCAGTGTGAGGACTGAAATGTATAGCGCGAGTACATTTATTATGGTTGCTATTCAGCAAAATAGCATTACACCAGCAATGGGTTTAACCAGAAATCATCTCAAGGCCACGGTGATGAACAGGAATACGACAACTTTCTCAGTCCGAAACAAGCAAATCTTATGGTTTGGTTACTGCTGTTTGACGTTGTGTCTAAAAGAGGACCCATAGCACCAACATTATATTCACTATGTAGCGGACACACATTCTGTGGTGCTAGTTGGAAATTAATCTTCATGTTCATTTTTCTTGAATTCCTTCAGCTCAGTCTGGTGATTGAGGGATTATTTGAATCACCTGTGGTGTGCGGCGTGGGCACTGGCTCACAATCAATGATTGAGAGAAGGTGTATTTGCATTTTCCCTCAGCCAATCAGGGTGTGACCACGCCTTTTCTGTTGGGCTTTTAAGGGGCAGCAGTGATCATTTTGATTCAAACAGCAGCTGGGACAAGACCACATGTTTGAAGTCAAAGCGCCGAGGGCCAGCTTTCTGAGTGCTATATCGCTGATTCACCTGTGTGTGGGCTGTAAAGAGGCAATTTGATGCAAACCGTTGCCTCAATGCTGCCTATCCTTGTATGCTTTATTTTATTTAAATTGATTCATTTTTGGAAAACCTCTCCTCTAAACCAAATATTAATTTTAGAGGCATTTGTTGATTGGAACATTTGAAGAGGGCGTTTAAAAATGTTGTTTAAAATATTCCACGAGGCCACATTGCCATAAGGAAACTTATTTTGGCTATTTTGTTTTAATTTTATGCAGTTGGAACTGATTTTAAGTACTCCTTCCTGATCAGTAGAAGGTTGTGATTTCAGTGCTGCTACAAATGGTAATTCTAAATAAAATGATGGTAGATATTGACCTGTTGGTTACATTGGTGTCTAATTAGCTTTACGATTTGTTAACAAAATGTAATTACTTCCTGAATGCTTGTTTTTTATTCTGCAACTTTATTTTTGAATGCATCACATCATGACAGAAAAACCAAACATGATATGGAATTTTCAAATGTGCCTACGTGATTTCATTTAAAATGTTTTCAATGTAAAATGTTTTCATTGTCTTCAGATTGATTTGCAGCTATTTGTTTCCCAGTGTTGTGGGGCATTTGCCAAGCACCATCAGTTTTGTAGCCTCACTGGCCCAAACAGCTTTGCAAGTCTGACATGATCATGGAATGAATGTACGATCACAGGGTGTCATAGGAATTGTAAACCGCTTCAAGATTTATTCATTAATGAACAACCTCGTACAATGCTTTTAGAAAAAAAGGACCATGGCAGAATCGCTTGGTGTTTTTTTCCGACTTCAGTTGTTGTTCGTTTGACTTCAAAGTCATTATCGAGCATATGTTGCTAATATGTAAATGTGTACCGATTATGTTTTGATCCACGATAAAGGGATTGTGTGTAAATCTGTTTTGTTGCTAGCCTACACAGCCACGGTTTTGTCAACCAATATTGGAAATGTTCATGAAAAAAGAGAAGCACACAGCTGTAGGCTCTATGTAATCAAGCCTTTTTCCAAATTATAGGATGATACTCTGAAACGTTATCATTCAGAAGGTATTTCTTGCTTAAAACATTATAATCTCTCATACTTCAAATCTTCCCTGGTGCCAAAAATGGAATAAGACAATGACATCTTCCGTTGCCGTTTCACAGCACTCTTCCCCTGTCGGTTATGAAAATGAGCGCTTTGGCATTTCTTGTCAATAAGGAGAAGAGGAAGTTTGATTGCCATCTGATCTCAGAACTTCCCTGTCTGAGTTGTAGAATCTATCCTGAAGTGAACCAGGGGCATATTGCCAATGAGGAACACTCACCGGTGGGCTTTTATTTTTATAGTTTGTTTGGTAAATATTTCCAAAATATAAAGTTCTTCATGCTGTTTTGTTGACTCGTTATCATAGTAATTTCCTTGTGTATACAGTTGAGTTTGAGGCTTGTGCTTGAGCTCTCTCTCTCTCTCTCTCTCTCTCTCTCTCTCGTTCCATTGTATTTTAATTGATGGAAATTAAGTTTTGATAACAGTCCTAATTCAATAAAAAGAATAGGATGCTGTGAAAACAGAACGCATTCAGATTAAGTATGCATTTACTGTGGTTGACAAATGACACTGCTACCTGAGGTGGAGAGTGTTCCAGGAAGGTGCACTTTGGATGCTATCCCTGCTCATGCTTAGAACATATTTTTGGGGTAAAGTGTAAAACATTTATGTCAGAGGTGCAGAAGATCCAGGTCTAATCTACAGTTCTGGATTTGCCTTATTTGGTGACGCTGTAGTGAGTAAGTCTAATAATGTGACTGGTTAATATTCAAAATAGAATGTTTCTTCTGAACTAAGATCAAGAAAAAATGACGCAGTGTCGACATTGTTGTGCACAAGTCCTCAACCCAAAACTATGACAGATTCCTGATTTCCTGAGGGTCAGCAGAGAAAATATTAGCTGCACTGAGTTCAGGTTTTGAAAAATTGGGTAAAAACAATATTTTCCATTCGCAAGTCTGGGGGATTTTCTCAGCTGTATACCATCATCTAGGAGGCCTCAGGTTGTGGTTTGTAAGCCTGCACAAAATAAATAAGCAGTACATAAATAATACACTCAGTCATGACACAAAACTCAAAATTATACATGAATCACCATGAAAAGAGCTAATGATTTTTTTGGGCCTTTTTATGTTTTACTGCTTGGCCACTTTCATGGAAATTTGTCTTGCAATATTGCAAGAAGCTTGGCTCATAACATGATATACAGACAGACAAGAAACAGCAACATCAAGAGCGTTTCAGGAATCATAAATCAGACATAGTTACTGGCAGAACAGAACCACAAACATTGTGGACACAGTAATTCATGTCAGGGCATCAAGGTTTAGTTTAGGGAGTGAATGCTGCACGTAGGAGTTTCATATTAGTGTGATGCCAATCAATGCTCAGACTCTCAACTTTAAGCTATACGTCATATATCTCATTTTTCTATTTCAAGTTATTTTAGGCTAATTATGAAAATATTTTATGATTATGCTTTATGATGGGAGGGTTAATGTGAGTAATAATGACTAATTGAACTGGATGCTGTCCTATGTCCATTCTCATAAATCGATCTTGCTGGTTTGCAATGTTTTCAGATTGCAAGTGTCAAGGGCAGAAATGTAGAAGAGAAACACAAAGACAGACAGTTGCACATTTCACTTTCTATCTTTTAAGCAGGCCAACGGATGCAGACATTTCTGTCAGTGTTTTTTTTTTCTTTTTAGTTATATGCTTTACCCAGGTGCTGTCAGTGAAAGTCCAGAAACACAATGAATGGCTGTCAAAGTGTACCATAAATGAAAAGAGAGAGCAGTTTGTGTTTATTGAGATGCATAACAAGCCATTTTGTCTGGTGTGAAATTTGTCTCTTTTTCTTTACAATCAGCAGGTAAATTGAAATGACAAATCTCAACAAATCGCACCAATTTTAATTTGATTACCTTGGTTTCCTTCTTGTTTACCAGAAGGGAAATACAACATTTATAACAAATGTACTGTGAGGTTTGCTAGTGAGAGAGATGTATTCAGTACAAATAGTATATTTATTACATACTTGTTGTGGTAAAAGACATCTGTGAAAGCAACAAAACCTTTTTATATTTGTCATATGTTTGCTGTCCTCAAGATAAAATATTTTTTCAACTGTAATTGAATCAAAATCTATCTACCATATAAATTCAACTTTATCTCAGTCTAAAACTTCCATGCAAAAATTGTAACTCCTATTAACAAATGCATATACACAAAATTTTGTGAACACAGTCATCTTTATATTTTTCTACATATACCATTATTATTGAGCTGCTTCATAAACTATACACAACATTATAGCAATGGTCTCCCCATGTAAAACCCTGTGTATTTCTGGGCTTGGATAATGGTGAGTACATTCTTTTTATGAGACACAATCCCCAGGTAAGGGACTTGAATTCAAGCCTGCAAAATAAAATGCACCATTACATCAAAGCTGGCATTGACTTTGGCTGGAGTCAGTCGGCAGGGCGAATTGAAATGCAAGGTCCGTCTCCACGCCCAGTAGCTGTCAGCCCATTACAAAGGCAAGTTAGTCGTGGGGCCTTTGAGGAAAACTCATGCTTATTGAATATGAACGGGCATACCCCATTGGTAGAAAAGTAGATATATTGAACATCAACAAACTCTTTGGTCCTGGCTGCATTGAAACAGCATGAGGCTGAAAAATACGAAGAAACCAGGTAAAATACAAACAGACAAGCTATGTGGGTACGCAAATAAATAAACCTAGTTTTTTTTTTTTCTAACATTGAAAAAAGTCCTGATTTGCAAAATGACTATGAAATCCAATGATAGTGTTGACAGATCTAACAGCAGTGTTATTCGTAATATAAAGGGTCGTCAAAACCAAAGCGGTCCACTGGCACAAGTTGGACATTTGTGTCAAATTCACTTACATTCACTTCAAAGTCACCATGAGGGAAATTGTCAACAGGGACTTTGAGACCCCTGTAGCATGTTTTTTTCTTACTCAGTGCTTAAGGTACCTCCTGAAGGAACTGAGTGAATTGTTAACTTGCCATGTTTCCTAAGTATGCATTGCGGTATGTTTTGGTGGCAAGAAAAATCTACAGACCCCTTCGCTGCAGTCGTTGGCGATCCCTATGGAGCACATTTGTGTGGTTAACATTCGTAATATTTGCTTTATCCTCATTAGCTGGGCTTGGGTCACTTGAGAAATCAATTTGTTAACAAATTGGAATTTATCAAATGGTCCAAGTTTACTCTGATTACTGGAAAATAATTTTCAAAATGTCCGAGATGGCTTTTGAAGTGTTGCATAGCGTGGATTTCATGATGTCCTCAGGGAAAACACAAACAACTCAGCAAGCTGTATTTATGAAGAAAAATAAGTTACATCTTGCACATTTTAACGGATTTATGAATTCTCTGAGAACAGGCAAAGGTTCATGTGTTGTCTTGGGAGAGTGAAGGCACCGACAATTAACCTCATCAAAAACAAACCTGGCACTGTTCCACTGTATCACTTCAAAAAGAAAATCAAAGTCAGTCACTTAGATGACTTTGAATGGCAATTGTGCCATTATAATCATGTGCCAGCTGACTGTGGCTAGCTGCCCGCAATGGTGGCATACAGCTAGCTTTAGCATCACACATGGGGTGAGGAGTCAGCCTCCATTCCCATGCAAGAGAGACAACTCTTGCTGAATGGAAGTCTGCAGTCTGGCTGCAGTGTTAGTCATGCATTTCTCAGCCTTAGTAAATGTGCAGTAGTGAGGTCTGGCTCAATGATGGCGCAGGGGAGGGAGGAGCAGTGGTACAGTTTTGGAGGATGTGCTACTTTTTCTCAGAAAATGGTGGGGGATGGTGAACTTAAGGCTAATTTTTTGTTTTGCTGGAATGTGTTTAATTCTCTCTCCTACCTGCTTTGCGAGAGTTGGTAAAGTTATACCTACATAAGGAAAAAAGTATAACATTTTTATCATCATTCATTACATTTGAAATGTACAATATTTTTGGATTCTCATTTAAAAGTTTGTTTTTCTGTTGTAATTGCTTTTAGAGTGAGAATGTGTTGGAATCACCTGCTGGCAATTTCCAACCAAGTGCCATGAAAAAAACCCACTCATAACTACTGAATGGTCCAACAAACATGTATAACTATACTCTCTGTAACAAGTGGTGCTAGTGAAATTGTTTCACCGTATTAAAATTCAAGTCACTGCTGTTTTTGTTGGAAATATAGAATCTCTTAAAAAAAAATCACACTTCATGTGGTTTTAGGAGTAAACACAATTTATATTGAACTGTTCAGCTGAGTGGTTAAACAGGCAGCTTCCAGTTCAGAGCTTGGCCCATCGTTCAACAAAGCAGTCGACCAGCATCGCTAAAAATAAGAGGTAGGAAAGAGCAGCGGATCACTGCCTGTTGGATGCTTCCTGGCACACCCTGAGATTTGCACTTATCTGATGGGTGGTGGAGGGGGCTGGGGATGGGTGGAGGAGGTGGGGCTGTCAGGGCAGATGAATGACAAGAAAAATGTCATGGGACGCCTCAGAAAAGTGTCAGTTTTAGGTAGATGGATGTGGCGGGGAGGAGGGGGGGCTTTCGCTCACGCGGCGCCAAGGGGCGAACATTGAAATGTCAGCAAGCATTAGAGTGACTCGGCACACGTCGGGGGCAACAATTAGGGAGACGGTGCATGGAGGACAAGTCAATTTTCACTTCCTGTTTTTTTTTTGCAGTACTTTTTCCACATATCTACCCTCTACTTATTACGATGTTGACTGTTGCTCCTTTCAATGCTTCAGCTGACCTAGAACCCAAAGAAAACTGCTTGCGATGATTGCCAAAGATGTATTTATTACATAATGAAGGGGTGTTTGAAGTTTGGTACAGACATTGGAAGACATAACATTCACTCCCATGATTTTAAGTGTGTTATTATGTTCCCTGTGGTATCCTGAGGTTATATCCTTGTGCAATTTGAATATTTCAGAGGAGTGTTTAAAACGAGGGTTTCTATTGACCACGCTTATTCAATTACCAAGGTGATGTTACTTTTGATGCATCAAGATCTTTCATTTTAATAGTCCTGTTTTTTTTTTTTTTTGAAGTGTAATTATTTTGAAAAAAATTTAACAGGCCAGAGCCCTACAATACAAGTGATTGGCTTCTGGCTGAGATCGTTGTAAGGATTCATATCGCCAGGGTGTTTTTCATGGTCGGCTAAGATAAAAGCCATTCTGCGCTCTCAGGCAGTAATTTTGTCAGTGCTAAATGAGTGGGAGTCATTAGCCACCCGCATCACAGGATTTCGAAATGGCCATTTCGCTATAGTTCATTAGCATCGCAAGGGTTAACGTGGGAACGTTCATTATTCCTGATTGGCTGCCCGCCGAGGTGGAGGTAATGGATAGGAGAGAAAATGGGATTTGGTGTTACGATTACAGAGAAGCTTGTAATTAGTCTAGGTAATTAATCGCACGTCACCAGCACTCCACCTTTCTGCCACTCTCCCATCGTTCCTATCTCGCATAATTCGTTATATTTTCTGTGATGAGGCCTCTGCCGCGGCCAGAAAATCACTCTCCAGAATATGCACCCTTCAGTTTCTGGCTAACAGTCAGTTTTATGTTGGATGCTGTCTAAACCGGCCATTTGGCATTTTGTCTTTCTTTAAAAGAATAAAAGCAACAAGGCAGAGCTGTACACTAATCCGAATGACTTTTACGATGCATAGTAAATCTGTACAATGTTTTTAATCGAGAGAGAAAAAAAAAAAGATCAGGTCACATGATAACTGATTACATCATTTTGTGATGTCGGTGCGGTACTTTTCCCTGATCAGGTCAAAAAGGGTCCTGGCTCATTATTTAACCACAGATGTTGAGATATGATAAGATAATCATTCTGTTTGTCAGGGCATACAGTGACACTAATTATTAGCCATAACTATCAGTATTTTGTTTCATGCTGTAGTCGTTTCATCGAACTGATACGTTTCCTTGCAGCATTACATGGAAGCAATAATTATGCTGGTTAATATCTTGGTGGTGCAAGAGTCTGATGACAGGGATGAAAACAGACCAGTGTGCATGTCTGCAGAAAGCAGTGTGCGGTGGCGGTAAGCGTGTAGCTCTTCAAAGGATGTTTTTTGTCGTATTTGTTTTCACCGACACTGAAACTGTTGTAGGAAATTTCACAGTAGCAGATGGGGATGTGAGTATGCATCTAAAAAACGCTCTGTTTCACCCTCTTCTCTTGCCTCCAAAGTCACTGCTTCCCTTCAACCCCTCGACTCCTTCTCCAATCTTCCCACTGACTCTGCAACTTCCACTCTGCTTTCCTCCCTCTCTTCAGCACTTGACACTCTATGTCCTCTTGTTTCCAAACCAGCACGCACATCTCCTCCCAGTCCGTGGATGTCTGAGGTCCTCCGTGCCAACAGGGCCAGACTACGGGCAGCGGAGAGGAAGTGGAAGAAATCCAGGGCCCCATCTGACCTGTCTACCTACCAGTCTCTCCTAGCAACTTTTTCCTCTTCGGTTACCTCTGCCAAAGCCATTTACTACCAATCCAGAATCCAGAATTCTACCTCTAACCCCCGTCAACTGTTCTCTATTTTTTCTTCTCTCCTCAGCACCCCTCCTCCCCCACCACAGTCCTCCTTCTCTGCGGACGACTTCGCAGTTTTCTTTGATGAGAAGATCGCTGGCATCCGCAGATCCTTCAACACCACCTCCACCCATCCTCGCTCCCTTCTCCCCTCACCCTCTCCTTGTTTCTCTACTTTCTCTCCCCTCTCTGCTGCTGATGTCTCTCAGCTCCTGCTCTCCCACAGTCCTACTACCTGTGCTCTTGACCCTATTCCCTCCTCTCTCCTCCAGGCCATCACACCAGACATCCTTCCATTCATCACCTCCCTTGTGAACTCCTCCTTGTCTTCTGGATGCTTCCCCTCTTCATTCAAGCGAGCCCATGTCTCCCCGCTGCTGAAGAAGCCCACTCTGGACCCATCCGTCATTCACAACTACCGTCCTGTCTCTCTTCTCCCTTTTCTTTCTAAAACCCTTGAACGAGCTGTCTCCAAACAACTATCTTCTTTCTTTTCACAGAACAATCTGCTGGACCCCCATCAGTCCGGCTTCAGACCTGGCCACTCGACAGAGACAGCATTGCTGTCTGTCAGTGAGTCTCTTCATGCTGCGCGGGCAGCCTCTCTCTCTTCCGTCCTGATTCTCCTTGACCTTTCTGCTGCCTTTGACACAGTCGACCATCCCATCCTCCTGTCCTCCCTGGCAGCACTGGGGATCTGCGGCACAGCCCTCGACTGGATTGAGTCCTACCTCTCCGGTCGCTCCTTCCAGGTTGCCTGGGCCGGTGCGGTATCGCCACCTCGCCCCCTGGTCACGGGTGTTCCTCAAGGCTCCGTCCTTGGTCCCCTCCTCTTCTCCCTCTATACTCGTTCTCTTGGCTCTGTAATCTCTGCTCATGGTCTATCTTACCACTGCTATGCTGATGATACTCAACTCTACCTCTCCTTCTCTCCGTCAGACACACAGGTTTCTGCTCGCATCTCGGCTTGCCTGAGGGATGTCCAGAGCTGGATGGATAAACACCATCTTAAGCTCAACCCAGGCAAGACCGAGCTGCTCTTCTTTCCTGCTCCTTCCTCTCCCATCTTGGACTTCTCCATCTCGCTTGGGGACACCCTGGTTTCATCCTCATCCTGTGCGAAGAACCTCGGAGTGGTGATCGACAACAGGCTGTCACACTCCGAGAACATCGCGGCAGTGAGTCGGGCGTGCAGGTTCTTTCTGTACAACATCCGAAGAATCCGCCCCTTCCTCACCACCTACTCTACTCAGCTTCTGGTCCAAGCAATGGTTCTGTCCCGCTTGGATTACTGCAACTCCCTTCTTGCAGGTCTTCCAGCGTCCGCCATCAGACCCCTGCAGCTCATCCAGAATGCTGCAGCCCGTCTGATCTACAACCTTCCTAGAGACACTCATGTGACCCCCTTGCTGACTGCCCTCCACTGGCTGCCTGTTATCGCTCGCATCAAATTTAAAACTTTGGTGCTAGCATACCAGGCTGTTAAGGGGACAGCTCCAGCTTACCTCCAGACGATCGTCAGACCCTACACCCCTGCCAGACCCCTCCGTTCTGCCACCTCTGGTCGCCTGAGGCAGCCCCCTCTCCGCTCCTGCACTTCCAGGTCACGTCTGCTGTCTGTCCTGGCCCCCCGGTGGTGGAATGATCTTCCCGTGGAGGTCAGAACAGCAGAGACATTGGCCATCTTCAAGCGCAGACTGAAGACTCACCTCTTCAGACTGCACCTCTCCCCTCCCCTCCCTTGCTCTTTGTAATGTGTCTATTCCTATTTGCACTTATCTGTGATTGTTTTTAAAACTATGCTCTTAATTTGTGATTGTTTTTAACTAGGCTGTTTAGCAAGTTTGTAGTCTCTAGGGGAGTCCTGATCTATTCGATCACCTTGGCACTTGGGACTTTACCCCTCTCTAGGTTTATCTTCGCACTTTTTGTACTGTTCTTATGCACTTTGCCTTGTAAGTCGCTCTGGATAAGAGCGTCTAACAAATGCCCATAATGTAATGTAAATGTAAAAAGATGCTTTATTTTTATGCATGTTACCCCATCATCCACTGTATACGGTCTTATCCTATGACAACATCCATTGTGGCCTGTTAAAACTGACTGAAACAGATCTGAACCTGGAATGACCCTCTATTTTCAAGCTAACCGATGAAGACAGGTGGAGGTGACCCCAATAACAAGAAAAAAATTTAATGTACAACAAAGAGGAAAGATTGCACTGACATAGCTGTTGTGCTGAAGAACAACTTTATGCCTGATTCACATATGAAGTGTTTTGTGTGAATTATAACAGTGTTAAGTTTCCCAAATACACACACAGATGTTGTAAGACTGGAATAGATGAGCAGTTTAAGCAGAAAGTTGACTTTCATTTGTATTCTGCAGAAAATAGCATAAAGTTTCAATAAGTGCCCGTGCAGATGTGTAGAAACTGTCTTGTAAATTAAGTGTAAATGAAATAATACTTACAATTAGATTTTCTGTTAAATAATTTATATACTGGTTTGATTTTTATTCATTGAGCATAAAAAAACAAATTGTGCAATGATTGACATATAATTAGTGTGATTAATAAAAAAACCAATTAATCAGACTGTCAGTGACAGTAATCATGTTTACTTTTGCATGTACTGGGTGTAAAATGTGTCCACTGCAGTTGAACACACAGTGAAATTCGCTCTGAAATTGACTCTCACAGAGGATGTATGGCCCCCACTGGTGGAGGGAAGAGCAAGGTCCTCTGCTCCTCCCACAGCACAGAATCAGTCTTCTGGTTACCTCCCTCAGCCTGGAGAGCCAACTGAAGTGGTGAGAACAGCATTGACCTCGTTAACAGACAGACTCACCTGTGGAGCATTTGTAATCAACCCAGGTGTGAGCACCCTCCTTTATTTTGGCTTTTATAAAAGCATAGCCTTGAAGTTTGAGGGGACCTTTGGAAGTTTTTGGTTACTCTTGTTTTGCGGCTGGGCTGGGTGATTGTGTTGTACTTTTTGAAATTATGCTTGAGATTTGTCATGTTTTTTCCCATTATTTGTTTTATTTCTCTTCGTGTTCCACTCACCCCCATCAAATGAGCAGTGGTTTCTGATTTTTTTTTTCATATCTTAAATATCTTTACTTGAATATGAATATGTTTCTACAATTTAAATGTAATCATTTCTAGAATGATATTTTTTTCTGTTTGAAACCTGAACAGAGGATACAACTAAAAATAATTTTGTGAATCATGGAGATTGAGATAGATTCACTTTGTAGATGCAACTGTTTTGAAAAAAATGTCGCTACACAATGAAGTCAATGCTGGTTTGTACTTATTCTCGCTCGACTGAGGTAGCAGAATATCCACGAACGTTCTAATGTCTCCCGATGTTGATGATTGTTATTGTCGTTTATGGAAAGTATAAACACACTTCAGCGACATTTCAGTGACGTTGAGAATAGAGGAAGAGGCTGCACTCATTAATCTTGTTTTGATGTTTGTATCCGTTTTACCAAAGAGCTACTCTCTGACTCATATTCGCTAAGGAAGTTAGCTGAGTCACAATAGAGCTTCATCAGAAACCTGACTTACATGCAAGAAGTTAACATTACCAGCTAGCTACCAGGCATTCTCTTTTCTGCCAGCATCCTTACAGACTGCCTGGTCATGGTCATAAATACACATATATCCAACCACAGCACACAACATGATTCTTACATTGGCAATTTTACAGGAGGTAAGTAAGTTTTTAAGCTAAGTATAGAGAAGACTTGGTGTGAGACAAATTTACCATAACAACGGTGCCGGTGACCAGGTCAGAGTTCAGTGTATTTTAACTCAAGGCAACTGGTCAACGAAGCTCGTAGTGACCACTGAACGACTGTCACATGAAGAATAAACCAAAAGTAGTTGCAACCGGGGAAAATAAATAAACACTCCTTTGTCAAACTTTTTCTGGTGGAAGCATATTGCAATAGCGGCTTATGTGCAGTCCCACCTGAATGGAAAGTCACCTCATATTAGTGTGCCATAATGTTTTTGACCCACGATAAAGGACCACCAGTTTATTTCATTAAAATGGATAAAAGTCACAGAATAAGTAAAATAATCCTTTCATCCCAAAGGGGGGAGGGATACGTGAACTTCAGGATGATCTCATTTCCATGCGTCAACTCTTTCTTTCTTAAAAGGGGTATGTTATTGGCTAGCGCCACATCAAAGACAGAATATGTGACCCCTGGCAAATAGGAATTGTTGACCTACCAATTTGTTTCACTCTTAATCTTTGTAATTGTTGCTCAATGGCCAAAGGGGGGCCATGTTTGTCGATTAAAACCTGTGGGGAAGCTTCAAAAATGTTGATGCATAATGCATTTCTCACACTGGAAAAAAAAAAAATTAAGTTTGAAGCAAAATGTTTCCTCATAAGGGAAGGGGAAGAAAACTAAAAGTGGTGTGGAACCAACTCCCATCGAATATTTTAATCCTCTAACCATGCTTTGTCTATCTCATGTCCCACAATCATGCGCAACTTAGCAGTCAACTTTGCAAACCAACATGATCATTTGGCTTGGATCGCTCCACTTCATATTTAACAAGAATGATTAATAATAATAATCCTCATCAAGAAATGATGTTGTCTGGACATTTTTGTTTATATCTTCTGGGTGAACAGGAAGAATCATCTGAAGACCTTTCAAAGAATAGCACAATCCTAAGAACAAAAACCAGTTCATTGAGAGGCTAGTTTCTAACAGGCTAGTTTAATGAATTAATATGGGTTACTGTTATGGCCATAGTCGCCGCTCTGGATCCCGTGTGCACATGTAGCGTTGCTTCCTTAAGTCATGTATTTGGTGTGTTTTAGATTTGCCATAATTAAAGATAAATAAATATTTTAGTGGTTAGCTGCAGAATATTTTGGTGATGGTAGTTATCCCTGGGCTTGAGATGGAGTCATGGAAAGGTGCACCCGTCCCTTTAAGTGTTTGGTTGGGTCTCATGGGAAGGGGGTGGAGTGATTGAGTGCCAGCAGGTATAAAGTTGGTGGAAAATGGTCGTCTTGAGGAGAAGCAGAAAGAAGAAAAAGAGAGAGAACAGAGAGCACCGGTACTTGTATGCCACCACCCGAAGACCAATTGTGGAAGAGGGACTGCAGCTAACTTTTAGGAAAATCCAAAACTTCTGAACAAAAGAAACCACAGACTGAGCTGGCTAAGTGGAAGACTGCATGCTGGAGTTGGCCGAGGACCCGAGAGATACATCCTGAGGGGTTTGTGGCGCCTGGACTTGGTAAGCACCTTTGACTTTGTTGGCTGCCATCTCAAGTCCAGGATAAGACTTTGGGGGATATCTTTCAGGGGTCTAGGAGAGGTGTGCAGGGAATGTTAGGGCATTGCATGGGAGGTTTTACCCCTAGCAAATGGAGACCTATAACTGCAGTGGGCTTACAGTTAACTTCCAATGCGCGCTTGTAACAGTTACACAAAAACCTGGGTCCAGTGTGACCAGAGTAGATGTGGATATAACCTCCGCTTTACACAAGAGTATGCAAAGCAGGTCATTGCTCAGTCTGAATTCATTTTTCTTCTTTTTTTAAATTATTAAGAGCATATTTCAATGCAGGAAAATTCAAAATGAATAATTTGAAATTCAATCATGAGTGAAACAGAATTACGTGGAAGCAAGATGCTGGAGGCAGGAGACACAGGTGGGGATATGTGAGAAGAAATTATCCACAGTGTGTCAAATAGAAAAAGTACACACATAATTAGGAGGTGGAGAAAATAACATGCCATTTTCCAGGTACAACATATTGGAGTATCAAGTTCAATGTAAGTCATTCCTTTTCACATTTAAACTTCTCACTTAATGTAATTTCAATTTTGGGCATCAGTACACCCAAATGCCTTAAACTATTCAACGTATGCAATTAAAAATGAACAAATTTATTCAAAAGTACAGAAAAGGAACATACTTGCAAATCCAAATTTTGTATTAATCTTTTTGAGGTTCTGGGTATGTGTGTGTGTGTGTGTGTGTGTGTGTGTGTGTTGTTAGAGAAATTATAGTTGCATGGGGTTATGTATATAAAATGTATAAAGACATTTAATGTGAAGTTGAAATGTAGTTTCTATGTAATGGACAGGTGGTGTGGAAATTTCCAGTGGACCTAAGTAAAGAAGAATGTGTGTGTGTGTATAAAGATAAGAGGTAACAACTCTCTAGGTTGTTGAGCATTCCCATGAGAATAAGATGTCCTTCGGAGTAGAAAGAAGAACTGTTTGTAATCGTAGAAGACTGTATTGGGGAGTAATTGAAATTGGGCGGATTGCCATCGTCTGGTGAGGAAAAATAACTCTTTGCAAGAACAGAAGACTCATTAAAAAGAAGTAGCTAAAGGACACTGAAGTAACTGTTAACCAATAAAATGTTAGAGGTGGGATCTCCACACCTACCATGAAGAATATGTATTCATGAAAACAGTATAAAAGATGAGTGATTTTTTTATGTACTTTGAATCAGATCTCAGAGGAGGCTGATTCCCAAATGCGCATTTGTATTAAACTTTTGTATTAAACTTTTGTATTAAAACTTTGTTAATTTAAAGCTCTTGTTTGCATGTTCATTCCTCTCTAATATTCACCTCAACAGGTCACAAGGAAATTTACCTGACAGTGTGTGTGTGTGCTATATTATGTACTATCAGCAGCCTTTACCAACGACTTTATTGAGGCCTTGAAATTAACTTGCAAATTTTGGGCTTAGTCAAAAGAATACAACGTGGAACTCATTTTAAAAATCAAGTCTAGTTTCTGCACTTTTCCCAATTATAATGTATATGTGTAATATTGGTTTCATATCAATTCAGGGCAAATGTGCATAAGAATAACTCCTAAGGGATGGCAGCCATGCCACTACAGCCTTCACCATGCAATGTGACTGCAGTCCTTGATTATGACAATGGCATACTTTTATTCATCAACAATATATGTGGAGGCTCAATACGAATGAAAATGTTATTTTATGTCTGTGTTTCCTTAGATTGTTGCATAGTTTAATAGATATACAACTGTGATTCACCTCTTATGGCTGAAGGTTTTATTGTGCTACTTCAGTGCTCATTAACAGCAATAATGTTAACCCAGGCAAAGGATGCCTAGAGGAAGCACCAAGCATCACTCATTTATTTTTCGCTTCTGTTGGGTCATTAATGCGTGTTGGTGTTCCTGGCAAAATCCTGTAGCTATGCATTGATGAATTATTTATTGCTTAACAAGGTAAGCCAGCTGAAAGTCGTCTTTTGGGGTGCCGACCAGAGGAATCGAAGATTACCTCCATTTTAATGTGAATCCTACACAGGATATTCTGTTCATCTTACACTTGGTGAAAAGTTCTGTCCAGGGATAATGTCGTTGCCTCCAACCCGGAGCCTGGGGATTGCTGGTGTAATTCCTCTCGGTTAACATTAAGCCCTTTGCCTCTCGTATCTCTTCCTAAGGCCTGGAGGAGGCTACGGTTACCATGGCCACAGATGCAACCCACCTCAAGTGCACTGCACCTGTCATGAAGCCATAATGAATATTTCTGCTTCTTTCTTTTATCATAAAAAAGTCAAATGTTATCCCATCAATAAAGCAAAAAGGAAAGGCAAAACAAGATTCTCAATTTCCTCTCAAGATATGCTGTATCATTATACGAATTTACCTGAAACAAGATGGTAGTGTGGAAATATGTAAGCTGTGGCCATTTTTCTTCATAAAAAAACTGTTTGTGCTGGCTGCCAACTGTGTACAGATTTTGAATTGAGTTCCTCTACTATTTATATTGAGCTGTTATCATAAAACTATGTTGTACATATGGCAAAAAGCCATTGAGATATGTATGAATTAATGCAAGAATTGTTTACTTTTAGGCCATGCAATAGAACTATTGGTGTCCAAGGACAGTTTCTTATGATCATTATTCTGTCACAGCATTATTTCTGTTCTGTGCATTTCATACATATTTATAGAGTGGGAGAATTGTTTTATTTAGTAATATGCGTTTGCGTGCTCATATCCGTAAATGAAATTTCTATCCGTTTCACTGTCAGACTCTCAAAATGTGTTGATGACAATTATTTGTTTTGTTGTATGTAAATTGAAAAATAGCAGGTAGCATAATTCTATTATGTGTTATTGAACAGGCAAAAAAAGAGATGAAGATAAAATGGGACTTTTTCATAATGGCAAAAAATGTCTGCATTATTGACATCTATTCAGAGAACAAATTACGAATATGAAGGGTGAAGAAATGTAAGTGTTTTAAAATGAATGCTTGTTCTTATAAATCCGACGTACATTTATCCAAGTAAGTAGTGCACGCTTGATGAAATGCATGACTGATTTTTATTTATTTATTTTTGGATAAATGCATTTCCCCTAGTTGGTAACAATGAAAACAAACCTTGGCTCTTTAGAGTAATTGAATGGTTCCTGGTCGTTTTTTTATTTAATTGGGACTGAAAATCTTACCTCTTCCTCATCAAAGACCAGCGGAAAACCAAATACATAAAGTGGCAGGTTCAGTGTTCAAGGTAGTACCAAAAAAACATGATAATAATAAAAAATGTTCCTTTTCCCCTGTGTCTTGTGCATCGTTAGGAGTCAACAAGCCCGTGTTACCATCTGCCTGCTGGTCCAGGGTCAGCACTCCTTATTCTTTCCTGTAGCCAGTGCACTTTCTGGATCCGTCAGCTTCCCCACGCTTGCACGCCCCACTGAACCCCGGGTCAGCACTCCTCATTCCTCCCTATGGTCGGTGCACCATTGGGGATCTGTAGGTTCCACCCAATGGTGGCTACACCGTGAGCTGATGTGCCCCTGCAGACAATAATGGTCCTGGCCTCTCATCTCTCCAACCTCTACCCCCTCCCTCTTTCAGCCGCTTCTCCACACCTCGTCTCCTTCCTTCCTTCCCTGCACTTCCACATACGCCTACCCTGTCACTGCTTCCTATGACTCCACCTCCCTTTTTGTGGTTGTGCCCCATCCTGTGCCCAGGCATACTGTCTCTACACCACCGCCGTGCTGGCTGACCCTACATCTGTACGCATACAGGTTTCGCAGTGCCTTGTTTGTCTGCTCTCGCCGTCTCCACCCTCAGTGCAGCATGTTTTAGAATGCCAAGGTGTGAGTTTCTCTCAAAGCTCCTTCCTTCCTCCTCCTCTCCCTTACTCTCTCGGAGGTCTATCTTGTGTTTCATATTTCCTGTGTTTTCACACCATCGCATGGAACTACCTGACTACCTGGCTGTCAGCACCATCCTTGCCATATGTTTTGGAGGGAACTGACTCGTACATGTTACAAACTGTTTTGAGGCAAATGTGCCATGAACATGGCCCAGTAAAATCATCGCCCTGACTGGGGTGCTTTGGACGTGTACTTTTTGTCCACGGGATGTGGATATGGCACATTTATTCTTCAGTGCTTCCATATCTATTTCTGACATAATGTGTCTGACATAAAGAAAGTAAATCAGTAGGCATTTTTCATCCAATTAACAGCTCATTACAATTTAAAAATACAGCGTGGATAAAAACCAGCATATGAGATTGGTAATCAGTCTGCCTAACAATTCATTTTCATTCAAAGTTGACATTACACAAACTTTAACCATTTACAAACCAATTATGAATATACAGGTCTCCTGTGAAGGGTTGGGTTCTCATTTTATCGGGAATTTGAATCATACTACTGACTTCACTTAGGAAATCACATACAAAATTTGCAAAGTTCTTTGTTGTTTTTTTTTCGTTTTACACAAAACAAAACTGACTCGGGCACCGAGGGGAACAGTACAACTCGTATGTTTTACATCTGTGATCCCAAAACTTGCAGGCAGTCCACAAAATCAAGTCTTCCTGTTGGGAAAATCCCTCAGAATGCGTTGTTAAATTAAAAGCAACAGCCGTATGTAGTTGAAAACTCCACCTAGGGATGGAATTGATTAAGATCTGTTCGGGGTGTAGCTACAGATTTTGAAATTCCATTTATAGGGTCTCTCCGAGTGTGTTCTCAAAGGTAGTTATTCAAGATATCTAATTACTGTTGGCCTACAGACTCTTGTCGTTGATGTACTACTTAATTTCCGTCTAATTTCGCTAAACAGTGGCAGATGGTGTGTATGTTAATAATCTTATTGGCATTGAGTGTTTTCCCCGTAAGGAATATGTATAGATTACACAGGGAAAAAAAAACAGCTATCTGACATATCACTCAATACTCCGTATGATTTATTCCAGTGGAAAACAAATTTGTCCTTCATGAGTTCATAACCACGACGTGCATAGAAATTTACCTCACAAATTTAATGCACACTATGGTACAACCTATTCTGAAGGCCTTCCTGACACCGTGAAATTAAATTATGTAATGTTGGAGAATGTCACAAGTTAATATGATAATGTATTATTAAATTTAGTTTGTGGCAGCGCATGAATTCTGTTCAAATCGCCAGCATTGGGCTCCATAAAGTAATCGAAAGCCTTGAATGATTTAGGTAGTCCAGAGCTGGACAGGGGGGGTCCAACAAATGTTCATGAATTTTGTCAACAACCTGAGGGTGCCCCGTTATTGAATACCGTCATTGGATCCAGCGCTTCTGGTCTCAGCATGCAAAGTGTTGGTAAACCTAACCTGAGGTTAGCCTTTTGTACAAAGGTAGAGCGCAATTGACATCTTTAGAGCAGCCATCACCACCTCCCCATCGTTATTTTTTAGTCAATACCTAAGTTATACCAAAGAAAAAGTATGACTGCGATCGTAATTTTACAATATTAATCTTTGTATATGTATATATATTTATACATGTGTTGGAATCCATAGCCATCGTTGCTCGCAGTAAAAGCAGTGCTACACATTTTATTTTTAAAGACTGTTCGTGTGCTTCAGGATGTCCTGGGGCTCTGCGGACATCCTAAGCTGCAGTCAGCAGGGGGTGACACCCAGCTGCTGTTACATACCCGACATTTTATCTCCATCAAATTTGCATTTCAAACAGTCATTTGTCTGTTTTGATGCCCCTCTCATTAACACTTACCGGGGCATGTGTGCAAAGACGGTTCTCTCCCAGCGTGAATCCTTTTGAAAGTGCTCGGCCGCTCTCCACTGACCCCAGGTGAACCTCCAGTACGCTTTATGACTGAAAAGTGGGAACGGGTTTCTCACATTTGGCGGAGAAATGTAATAACCGTAAAGCTCCTTGTTCAAAGTCGTGGTTTGGTTTGAACTTGACACCTTCCCGTTGCAGCATCGCCTCATTCATTATCACCCCAGTCAACAGTTCAACTGAAAAAAGTCCAATTCAATCACACTAACATTTTTAGTCTGTTAAGTGGAGAATGTGAAATGTGTCAGGGAACCTCTGCATATCATATCTGTACATTTGCTAGCAAGATACTTTATCTCTAAAACTTATGTCAATACGTATAGATCCAAGAGAGCAACTGCTTAAGAGTATAGTAATAAAATGAATGTACATACTGCAGCAGCAGTGTATGTTGTACCAGAGGTTGTTGTCGTAGCAGTATCTGTGGGAGGACTTGGAAGCACAGGAACTGCCAAGAACCTGGAACGAAAAAGAAGTCACACAAAGCCAGCAGGAAGAGATGATGTGACAATAAGTTATTTTTCTTTGAGAGTTTCTGGTGCGTTACAATTTACACAGATGATAGGAGTTGCACCAGAAACACAAACCTGAAGGCTAACAACCAGGTTTGAAAGCTGTGTTTATTCCATAGCAATGCTTTGCCAATGTTCTGCTTCTTGGTTTGTTTCACTGAAGTGGTGATGAGGTGTTTTTTTTTTTTTTTCTTCTGAGCCGCTTTGTTTTGTTGTATTTTTTGAGTGCCCTCCTTTGGCAACCAGTGGTGCTGAAACTTAGGTTGTGGCTACTTGGACGTGTTAGTTTGAGTATAGGGAGATTTTTTGAATTCATGCTTTTAATTGCTCTACAGAACAGACCATTGTACTTTTGTGTGTTTCCACAACATGCTTTATACAAATTCTATATTCATATTGCTATTTGGAATTGTGCAAAGGTGCTTCCATGTATGTCGTGTGTATTGTCATGGTTCCACTGGAGAGGTAATGAAGTGAATAGTTTGCTTGTCTGTATTTATTTAACTACATTTTTGATGCTGAATTGCTGTTCACGATATTTTATTTCATCTTGCTTGGTCCTCGTGATCACTGAGACAAAGGCTAGAAATATGCTTATTTTCTTTCTGGGAATATACAATTCAATTCAAATGGACCTTAGTCTCTTTTAGCACATATGGTAGCCTATTTCATTACATTACATTACATTACTGTCATTTAGCTGACGCTTTTATCCAAAGCGACTTACAGTTGATTAGACTAACCAAGGGCCAATCTCCCTTGGGAGCAATGTGGGGTTAAGGGCCTTGCTCAAGGGCCCAACAGCAGTGGTGTTCTTGCTGTGGCTGGACTGGGACTTGAACCGCCAACCTCAGGGGTCCCAGTCATGTACCTTAGCCACTAGGCTATAGGCTGCCCCCAAAAATGAGTTCGCTTGACTCAACGAAAGTATGACATACCCAGACACAATGATGCAGTCATATAAAGTTGAATTTCATATGGCTTTAAAGAGATTTTGTGTTTGATTGAATCTTGCACAAGGTTTGTCCTTTTTCCACAGTGAAGCGGCAGTGGTAATGAATGATAATGGTAACTAAAACGACAGCTTTTTCAAAATGAATTCACAAAATTCTGTAGACATTGTAGCCCTCCAGGTTTCCAGTTCAGTGTCCTTGAGACACTGTGTCAAGCCGATTCAATGGAAAGTTTCTTTGAATTTTCCACTGTCAGTCTCTGCTCAAGCTATAGAAGGTTCAAGCTTTCAACATTATCATCCTACTGCAGTGCAGAAATAATTCTTGCAAAGTATCTACTTTCCACAAACAAATGCTCCGATTACCATATAACCAATGAAGATTCTGATTCCTTATGAGGCTACTTTGATTGATTACAAAGTAACTGATATCTCAACGATTCCTGGTCGGCATTTTCACTGGACTGCAAAACATATTTCATTTATTCCAACCGTACAATCAAATATCACAGAAGATCATATTTATTTATCTGTCTGCTTATTTAAATTAAAGTTACCACACAGTCATTTTAGAAATGTGCACAAGACATAATGGACCACAGTCATTACACATACTTTAGCAAATGATGTGATGCACACTTTTAGGACAGATTCAATATTTTCCATAATTTTCTGCCAATGTTATGTTGTGTTATTGGACATATGTTATGTATTTGTCAGATTATGTCATTGTAATCGTTTAAACATGATTTTTCATAATTCTAATGGTACACAAAGCAAACAGGTATGATTTTTGAGAGTCAGTGAGCATAGGCTACATAAAGAATGAAAAAAGGATATTTGAAGACCCAGTATGTAATTTAAAGGTTGAAATGAGATGTCGAATGTGCCCTGATGGGGCAGTACATAGTTATGTTCAGACTATAACACTGACTTAGTATGCTATGGGCTGGCATGCCACATTATCCTGTGACTAGTCACTTACAAAATGTACTGTTATGCATAAATGGCTGAGTAGCAGGCAGACACACACACACACACAAACTCTCTCTCTCTCTCTCACACACACACATGCACACACACACTCTCTCTCTCACTCATACGCGCACACACACACACACTGTCTCTCTCTCTCACACGCACACATGCAGACACACACTCTCTCACTCATACGCACACACACACATACACACACACTTTCTCTCTCTCACACACACACACACCCACCCCCGCTCTCTCTCACACTCCCACTCTCTCACCCACACACACACACACACACACACACTCACCCACCCACACACTCACTCTCTCACTCACACACACACACACACACACACACACACACACACATACAGTCTCTCTCTCTCTCACTCACACACACGCACACACACACCAAACTGTCTCACTCACTCACATGCACACAAAATGTCTCTCTCTCTCTCTCTCTCTCTCTCTCTCGGTCACACACACCCACAGACACATATAATCAGCTGATTATATTGCTTCCCCTGAAAAACCACAACAGATAACAAATATAAAATAAAAAAATAAATGCCCACGAGGTGCCTATAAAATGAAAGTAAAAAAACAGGTCTAGGTAGGTCATACCAAGGGTTATGAGCCAACCATTGCCCTGCAGGTCCCGTTGCTTCATTATTTTGCGGTCATTCAAAATGCACCTGTCCTTCAGCAGTGCATCATTCGGTCAGAAACGTGTCGACTGCCTGTGCCGTTTCTATGTTCCTTGACATGAGGTGTGATCTCTCCCATCTTGGCTCTGTGTGTCCTTACGTTAAGAGCAAACTGAGTGAACGTTCTCAAAGTCACACCCAAAGACAAGAAATAAACAAGTAAACTGACAGAGAAGAGACAGCGTAATGGTCCTTTTTTTTTCCAGCGGGGAGGACTTAATGGGCAAGTCCAGTCCTTCTTAAGACACTGAATGCTTATTTAGCTGTTCCAGGCATACGGGGCATATCGATTTTTAAGCAGCCTTTGCTGGACCACGAAAAAAGACGAGGTTTATCCACCCAATATCTGCTTGGATAAGGTGCACCGTTTAAAGGCTAAGACTGGACTTAAAATATAATGATATTTATACATTGTCAATGTAATTTAGGTTTTGAGCTGTTGTTGAAAGTGTGAAAAGACATTGACTGAAATATTATATTGTTATACATAAGTCTTTTGGATGTCTCAACCTCTACATTTATTTTAGGTTTGTGCTGGGGGCAAGTATTTTTGGTAAATACTTTCTGCAAAAAAACCCTTTCTTTTTTTTATTTCACTGTCTTCAAACTACTTCATGATTTATTAATGCTATTCTGGAAGTTTCAGACAACCTTAGACTTCTCCCCAGAATAAAAACGTTTGCTTCCTTCGGCAGACAGAGGCAGCCATTTTGGAAACCATCATTTTAGGTCACGTCTGAGAGAGACTGTGAGGGACAGAAAACACCATTAGCCTTTTGCTATGTCCAAACTCCGTAACATCAACTGCTGAAGAGATGCGCATGCACGAACAAAGATAGAAAAACAAATGTACTACACGACAGGGTACTTTAGAGGCAACAGGAAAGACCTCATCCATTCTAAGCTGCAGTTCTGTTTGTGCGAATTTGAATTTAGAGTCTTGATTCCCAAATTATCTTGACAAAATCCTGGGAAACATTGGTTTTGAAGAGTGTAAGCACAAGTAAACAACCTGTTTTGTTGAGACATCCATGCTTAAACCTCCGTTCTCTTTTATCGTATCATTTTGAACGAATACTTTGGATATATGAATCATGTAGAAGTTTCTTTGTGGGGAAAATAGAAGACAGCTCATTATTTATTAAATATAGTTGTAATAATTTTCAACAGATGTTTAGTTTTCTGTTTCCTCATTTTTAAACTGCGTAAATGGGGTTTAAAAACTGATAATTAAAGTTAATTGGATTGGTTATGGGGTTACATATTTTTAAATTATTTGAAAGCCATGTAAATCTTGGCTTATATTAGTGGCAGATGGTAACACACATACTCACAAAGAGAAAGTGTGTCCATTGCATTGAATGATCATATTTTTGTTGTAATTTGTTTTGTGTTTTCTTGCCAATTTCTTGTTTACGAAGTACAAAATAAATAAGATAAAAACATACTCCCTCAGAGAGGGTCCATGGAAAAATGATCAGAAAATTGATGCTACACATTACATTTGTAAAGGGTGAAAAAGAACACAACATAATAATTCCTGCAGCTAAGGCTGGTAACATAAAGCTGATTTTAACATGCATTTAGGCCGAGATTGTTGTTGAATGATTTTTTTTTCACTGTTCACATGCGCATGAAATTAAAAAGTTAAGCTCAAACATTCACTGGATTCAGTCTAAATGAATAAAGAGTACACAGTAGTGCCCTGTGGCAAACACTGACCTACAGGTAGGGGAGCCAGAGAGATTACTTTATAGTTGTAGCGGTAATGGTCCTGAACGTGTTTTTCGTGATGAGTTCACTTTTTTTTTTTTTTTTTTTTTAAATGCTTACCTATCGGCAATTAATATATTTTCACTGAAGTGCGACACAAATGGGATTGGGCTACTCTTGTGCAGTTCGGTCACATTTTTTACTGCACTTTTAACTAGGCCACAATAAATAATTTACTCACCTTTCACCACAAGTACATAGCTGTAAAAACTTTATGATGCATGTATAATGCATTTGGTATTACCAAATTACATATTCATAACTCATTTATAACCATTTAACAGAGATTTGACCGAGCACTAAGTCAAGCGGTGTGTCATGTCACTTTCAAACAGAATATTATGTAAAATGTTCCCATCTTTCCTATGTGACCTATTACTGCCGAACAGTATCCGTTTTTTTAAGCTAATACTATTAAACTAGCTTTGTTTATTGATAAAAAGGGGAAGAGGAAGGTCATCAAGTATAGAGATAGATGCTTTTTGATCACAGTTTAATTATCGCCATGCAACTATCTTGAGTGAACATGGTTCGTAATTTACATTACATAACCATATTAGTTTATGCATGCTAAAATCACTCTTTATTTCCTCCATCCAGATAAGACACTACCCATCAAATATTTTTGTATGTATATGCACACAAATGGCATTTGTCACGTGGCATCAAATCAGACCTTTTATTTTTTACAGTTGCTCGATATTGATGAAAAATAGTCAACTACACAATGTCTGGTTGTTAGGCTGTGATATTAGACCAAAAAGGGATAGCCAAATTGTAATTATTAGACAAAAATTCTAGCATTTTATGATTTTTTTTTTTTTTTGAAAAAGTTTATTTCCTCAAATTCAGTATTAGGTCACTACATCAGTTGTACACTATATTTTATATTTGTGGTATGCGAATTGAAACAGTTCCCCCTTCTCCAACTGCATGGTCATTGTAGGTTTGCACTTAACAGATGTGACAACCTTGTAAATATTTTAAGGGCTATTTCAAGAACCAGAAGTTTACTTTAGCAGCAACATTTAAAAAGTGCATCACTTTAAATTTATATCTGCATTTGTATATATTAAGAAGCAAAAATGACATTTTCCTACATAATCCTATGTCTGCTCAGCGTGTCACATACATACACCATGAA
The DNA here is from genome assembly GCA_019788955.1 of Albula glossodonta. Lineage (NCBI taxonomy): Eukaryota > Metazoa > Chordata > Actinopteri > Albuliformes > Albulidae > Albula > Albula glossodonta. Next base: position 747,733 of record JAFBMS010000030.1, read on the forward strand.
CGGCTTTGGATGGGGCTGTGCAGCTTCAGTCCTTGATATATATTCTGAGGGGGATCCTGTGATTCTGGAGAGTCTTACCCAATGTATAGGCAGTTATCATCTGGAAAAGCTCCTAGGCTGGGAAGCTTGGTTGTGGATTTTCTTTTCCCCAAAAAAAGTTTTGAAGAGTAATATTTATTCAGAATTGGACTACCAAGAAGCACCAGGTGAGGGAAACAGGATATGTTGAGTTTTCTTGGTGATGATAGACTAGTCATTTGGGTTTTGCTCATTTTTAGTTTTGTTTGTAGTTTTGTTTGCTGTGATGGTAGTATAGAAGTATGTTGCCTTGAACCAAGAACTGAATTGAAAATGATTTTAAAGCCAAATAAAATTTTACTCTCCTTTCTCCATGATAGAAAATGTTCATTTGGTATTGGTCTTAGTTTCATGGAGTGTCCTCTTTTTGGAGTCCGACTCATAGCTGAATCCCTCTAAATATATCAGAATCCTATTCTCTGGACTGATCTTCCAGATGCACATCTTAACCTCACCGTATATGCAGCTTATAAAAACCTCTTACGATGTATTTTTATGTCTTGGAAAGTTCAACAAATAGATTTCACCTGTTGAACTATTTTGGGATTTTGTACAGAAAGAGGTTAAGTGCATTTCTGTCTCTTGTGGGCTACTTGGATCAGACCTATCTCCTAGGACTTCTGGGAATCAAGCTTAGTACTTTTAAAAGGAAGTGAATACACTAAATGAGATGCTTTAAAACAGACTGAAATAAATATTTTATAGCCCCTGCAGCTCGAATTGTTGTTGCTCTATGGTCTAGTCATTTGTAGTCATAGATGCAATGCCTTGAGAAAACCAGAACGCTTCCATTATCTACCACCAGGTGGAGCCTCACTGGACTGAAAATACTCATTTTGAAAAGCTGTGAGACGAGACAGCTGTTCTTTTGAAAGCATTTTAATTGATATTAGAGATTCCACTGTGCCTTTTACTGTTGAACTTGCATGTTTACTCTAGGTATTCTGGGTTGAGTAAATGTTGACAAAATAAAATTGTTCAGCCCAGGAATGATCAAGAACTGCATTAAAATGTGAACTGGAGAGGTAAAACCAGCCAAGAAATGGGGAAATTGTGAAATCACAGAATAATCATAATAATGGGCTACTTTTCCCAATTTTCCCTTCATTATTATTCAATCTACTTGTTATGTATTTTACTTGCGATTGGCTCTTGTGAGGGAGCACAATGACTGTAAAAATTAAATAAATAAATTGAACTGATTTATATGGATTGGAGAAAAATGCAATTGCATTCTAAATGTCAAGTTTCATAGCCACCAAGAAAGTCTAGGCTTTTCTTGCTCTTCACAAACCACTTTCTTGCTGTGTTAGCTATTCTGAAGGTGGGTAGTATATGTCAAGCAGTACATAGGAATTTTGCAGGTACCTCAGTTATGTAAGGACACTGTTAATAAGGAGAAGCTGGAAACTCGGACATTTGATGAAATCTGATGAAATTGTCTTGGAAAGGGAAAGAAATATAATGTGCACACCTGAAGCCTACTGTATGTCTCATTTTAGGCAACAGAAATAAATAAATGAGTTCTACCTTTGGCAGAATTTCATCCATGAGTAGCTGCTAGAAAAAGACAGTCTGGCCATGAATATCTTAAACATAGTCATAATCTTCGGTTGTGATTTGTTTGCATAATTTCAGAAAAAGAATAACACTGGTGCAAGAGCAGCATACAGATCTCTTTTCCTAGGTTAAACTGCCTGAAGCTTATCTTCATAGTTAGTGTCAACTTCTGTTAAATTAAAACAATAAACACACACACACACACACACACACACACACACATATATATATATATATATATATATATATACTGGTGTGGAGCTTATATTTGAATTTGGCATATTTTGATAAATTCATGCTCCAGACACTAGGACTGAAACTCCCAAACAGAAAAATACTGTATTGCAGGAATAAGTGTTTAGTTTTAATTGGACCTTAATGTGTAATTTTCTTAATGGACTTCTAATTTACCCAGAATTTTTAGTTTTGTGAAAATGCATTCTTCTAAGTCTGATTTTCTGTGTTTTCGCCTGTGATTGATGCTGAGTGCTACATTATAAAACAATATTCTGGAGAAAAGGGAAGGAAAATGAACACATAACACAAAAAAGTAATCACTCAAGGGAACTTAACTGCAATATTGTCAAAATGAATAGCGCTACCAACAAGAGCTGTCTGGAGGGGATAGCAGAGCCTTTTGTTATTAATGCTTGCTGCAGTGTCATTACAACCACGCCTATTATTGGTGCCTATTCTCTCACCCTAAGCTCTTCCCAATGTATGTGGATGCATTTTATTATAAAAGAATAAACCAACAGGATTACGACAACAGAAACATATTACTCGGCTACTTCTTGGATTTGAATTGCCCGGCCAGTTATCCTGCCAAGAGGATGAACTAATGGGCCCCAAGATTAAGCCTCAGCACTTTAACGGGTCATGTGCTGCCAAAGTATGTGATGGAAAAATTGATGGGAAATATGTCTGCTCATAGCAGTCACCACGGTTACAAAAATCACCAATATTTATTATTGATTTAAGTTTGGCCAAAGCCCACGCCCAAATACTATTTAAGAACCTAAAGCGTAATTTCCAAATGGCTAAAGGCCTTAGCAACCCAGGAATGGAGACAAGAGATGGATGTCAATGGTATGCAGAAAACTGAATTCAGTTTGCTTGGCAATGCAGTGCATGGAAAACTACACGACTCAGACAGTATTTTGTAAGTAACCGCTTTGTATGTAACTAATTGAGATAGGGGAATTCTTTGCCAGACCAAATCAAATGGTTGACAGCTCAGTTACTTGGCAGTGGGACAGTTGGAGCTGTTCGTTGGGACCACTCTGGGATGCATTTATTAATTGTGTGTGAATCTATTGTTGTACGAATGAAAGGTGCCTATACTGTGATGTGATGTAATGGTGAAGTAGGCAACGTTTAGCACAGGAAACTGTAATCAATAATGCCAATATTGTGTGCAGTATCATTTTTTAACAGGTGCTTGTATTGTTTTACATTCAGAACTGAACAAGGCTTGTCTAACTCAGCCAGAAGAACACACTTTCAGTGGGAAGTAAATGCTGTCACAGTGATATCCCGTTTTACACAATGTGATAATTGACTGAATTATGTTCCTTCAAATGAACTTTCTTTGTGATGGACCTTACTATTACCATATGCTACGAGTGGTTCAAACGGTGGTAGAACTGAATGCAAATGACCCAGTGGGGATTCTCTAAACCAGTCCCCCCACGACTGGATAGTAGCAGTGATAGCAATTATATCCATAATGTTGTTAAAATTGTATAAAGCCCTTCCTCACTCTGTAGGAAATACTCAACCGAGGCCTGCTTCAAGGTAGACGTCTGCCATTGATCTCTCTTTCAAAATCTGATTCCCTGAGGCTTGAACTTAAGTGAAGAGGACATTATTTTCTTTCCAGGCCTTGATTCTTTTTGGTTTCATGTTTACAAATATGTTTAAAATGAGTGAAAAGACCACTCGACTAATGACTGCGACAAGAGATCACACTTGACAGTCTGTTTCTCTTGACAGTCGGCTGCCAATCTTCATTAATGAGGCTGTCAACATCCCCCCTTGGCTGAACAGAGCGAGGTCGCAACTTCCATCTCACTAATTTCACACAATCTGCAATCTACTCTAAATAATGTGATCATTTCCATACAAGATTACAGTTAAAATTTTAACTGCAACAAACAGTGCGATGATAAATAAAAAGCAAAATTTACATGTATTTCCGACTCCACAAATAGGAGGAAGACTTAAGCTGCAGTTCGATATCCTCCACCAACTGTGTGCCCAGTTGAAATCATGTGACTGAGGCATCTGAGTCATGTGACTGAGGCTGTTTCATCCTGCATCCACTGTATCCAAGAACAACAAGGGTTCCCCAAAGAAGGTTCCTCAGGAAACTTTTACTTCCGAAAGGGTTTAAAGTGGGTGAAACAATATGGAAATTACACCAGAACGTTTCCTCCAAGAACACTTTTTTGTGGCCATGTGGATGTATGCAGGTCGACAAAGTTGCCACACATTGTATCTATCTAGCAAACATGTCTGCTTTTGTAGTTCTGCATTTTGTTGTGATAGACTGTTTTTATTTTCATTAGTTTATTTAACTATCCTTGGGCAGTTTTAATGGTTAAAGTATTTTGATGAAAAAAAATATGGCATTGGAATACAGATCATGCAATAGGAGAGGTAAATCTATTGTAAACACAGGGAGACATGATTCACTACAACCCAAACTAAATTGTCTTTCAAACAGTTTGCGGCAAGTCTTCTCTGGGTGGGCCTTAAGAGCAAAAGGTCCTTAGCATTGGAGCTCAGACACATTCCACTCCGCCGAAGTGAATCGTCCGATGCCCCCGCACTAAGGGACAATAGAAATATCCATTTCCTCACACTTCCCCAAGCAAATTGTTTCGCCTCAACCGTGGCGACCCCGCCGGTCGCCTGCTCCCCCAACCTAACCAGATCACAATTTCAGCCCCCATCTCTCCTCTGTCACACAGCCCAAGCCGAAGTGACAACTTCATCTAGCTCCTAATATCCCTTCCGTGCTCTCACTTACAGCTCATTTTGACTCGCAGCCAGATAGGCGGGGGGAAGAAAAGAAAAGAAAAAAAAAATCAGAGAGGCCTTTTCTTTTCCACCAAAGCAGGGGATCTTTCACGACTGCATGTCATTTTCTCTTCCTGGTCATCAGAACTTTAAAACAAAAGGAAAGCCTTAATCTGTTTTGTCCGCCAAGGATTTTGTAAGAAATGGAAATTGGAATAACCGTTATCAGTGGAATCCAAAGGGGGTTGTCAGAAATCATAAGAAAAAAATGGACCAGGGATAGAAAAGTGTGTGAGTTGGGGAGAGGCAGAACTTCCATAAAATTCCCACCCATGCCAGATTATCTGAAATCCCCGGGTTTTAGCCAGATCAGTTATGAGACGCTTCCGAAGGAAATGAGAATACCATCCCACTCAGAGTTTAGTGACTGTACATGGCTTAACGCAAACATATCTGTGAGTGGGAGAGAGACGTGCCTACTCGACAGTAAAATGTGTGAAAAATGCGACTTAGGGAATTAGATGTGGCCACAGACCGTGTGTAGGCGACATCGGTCAAGAGACATGGCTTTGAATGCTAAACCCCCCTTTCTGCAATCGAACATCTGGGAATATGTCACTCCTCAAATCTATATCAGTCACATCAATTATCATGGGCGTAGCTGATGCGCTGCATGGATCATTGATTTTTGTGTTGAACACAAAGGTGGGGGCATCAGCATTCATTGAAGAACAAATTAAAAATTGTCAATATTTATGCAGATTCCTCCAAAATAAACAGGATTAGCCTATTTTCAAAGGGGAACAAATGAATTTATTAATTTATATAGTATACAATGGTAATATAACGTATACAATGTCAGATAGGTAATGTATTGTTCCAAAGACACAGTGAAATTCCATTGTTCACTCCCTCTATGAAAGTAGCATTTGTTCACAAACTAAAGCAGGTTATCATTGCAAAATGTTAAAACATGCACAAATACCGTTGGGCAGTGTTTGATTACTATGTATTGTATTTGCTGTGTTGTTGAGTTAAGATCAACACAACATTTTTACACAAAAATCAAAGCAAATATACATTTTAACATCAAATACCACAGTTGTTAACATTCCATCACGATTATAACAGTCTGTCGCAAAGCTGTGTTATCAGTCCCTGCCCTGTGTTACAGCCTGACTTTTGGGGTAATTGTTTAGATGTATCCAGTGTGTTCCTTTTGTTCCAGTTAGTCTCTGGTGTCCCAGGGAGCAATGTTGGTTGCTGGTCCTCACAGGGATGAAGAGAGGAGGGGCTTGCTCTTCTTCTGCTTGTTTCACGCACATAGCGGGACCTTCCTTGCATGGCTACTGGCCTCCAGGGACTTACAGGTCTTCACTCTGCTGGATTCCAGGTTTTGCTGCGTGACTGTCCATGGTACATCGTAGAGTTCCACTTGTCTTGTAGCCTCATGACTGTGTGCCTCTGCTCCTTTGTAGCTAACCACCATGGCTCCAAGCTACCATTTGGGCTGTGTTGAGCAGGCTTTGTGAAATGAGAGAGAGTTTTCTTGCACGCGAGGCAGACGGGTTGTACCATTCGTTCTGCACACAAGGCAGGTTTGAGAGAGAGTTTGTACCAGTGTATAAAAGTGACTTATATTCATTTGCTACACATGAGCATTAAGTAGGCTACAAATACACAATCAAAAGCAAATGCTCAAAGAATATACACAATATATCTTTCTAGAAAGAAAAACATTCAGTTATTGACATAAATAAGCAGTTAAGCATTACATACAGTAGATTCACTTGTATTCCTTCCTGTTTTGCTTGCATGTAATTGCTGCTATCAGTGTCTGTGCTTTTGGGTGTGCATGCTCATCTCTGGAGATGTTTGGCATCTACTGCATGGTTTTTTTGACAGTCCTCTGATTCTAACTAACTAACCTAGACAGACTAATGGCTTTCTCTTGTAAAAGACAGAGGGGAAAAAAAAAAATCCTGTTATATTTATCAACATCTTATTTCACTGTCCTTACAGTGAGATCCCTCACCCGACTCTGTTGTCTATATATTCAACCCCAGAGCATGTTGTTTTGAAGATCCTCGCCAAAGGGTAGAATGATACAGTACAGAAAAAACTGCTGACCAATAAGAAAAAATGAAAACAAAAAAACCTGGTGGAAGTACATTTTCAAATGTTAACGAATCTAACGGACATTAGATTGTCTCTCGTTTTGTCCCCCAGGATCTCAGGATTTCAAAACATGTCCAATTATGCCCATCATTTAGATGCTTTAGTTTTGTTACAGCCTGTTCTCTCCGTTCAATTACAATAAAGCGAGCATGAAGCATGTGATGCAATTTTAAAAAGGCTCCTTTCGGGCCCGAAGGCCAGAGTGATTGACGAGGAAATCGGTGATATGTTTTTAACGATAATCAGCTGAGATAATCGATACAGTCCACAAGCTCCCTTGGGAGAGACGAGAAACACATTTAGCAAACAGTAATTGGATTGATAACGAGTAAGTGCATGGACTCGGAATTTCCTTTCGATGCGGATCAAGACCTTGGGAATTCCATACGCGGTGCCGCATTGTTTGTCCACTTTGATTGATCACAGTGAGCCGTTATAGGACCCTACTGCTCTGAAATAATGTATACTGCGAGATACTGCATGGCAACTCATTAGCATCTAAATGTTTGCAGAAGAACGACAACACTTTAATTGATATTGAGTAAGCTGAAATCTCCTTCACGTCCTTGGTTTCTGTATTGAAGTCATTGGCAGATGCTGAAAGCATTTCTCACATCGAGAAAGATCTGTTCAAGGACGCCCTGTTCCTCTACCTATTGTGAGCAAAATGCCATGGTGATTTTCCAATCTGTAAATCAGAATTTTTTGAAAATAAGAGTGTCCTTGATCTTCAGAGAAATCTGTTTTACAGGCTTATAAAGATATGGCAGTGATACATTGATGCCATCTTTCTTTGATTTTTTTTTTCACAGGTCGGAACGAGGGAGATCATAGAAATTTCAACTGGTTAAAAATCTTTTTCTTGACTTGAACATTTTAAAACAAGATAAGAGATTGATCAGTAACATGAGACTGAAGATGTAACTTCGGAGTAAAGCAAGCTGGAGTCAAAGAACGTTATAATCACCACACTTTAACGATGCAGGGAAACTTTGGATTTAATAAACAATTGTGGATTTAATAGGAACTCATTAACAATCGTCGATCATAAGTGACTTCTCTTGTGATGAAACATTCGTCCTAAAACTGTTCAAGCATAATTTAACTGTATTCCAGGAAGGACTGGGGCTGTTCTGGATGCAAAGGGCAACCCATTATTTCATGTTTACTGTCTTTATCAGTTTATAGATATTCATAGTTTTGTTTGGTGGTCCTAATATACATTGACTGTTTATTACCTGTTTTTTTTTTATATTACTGGCTGTTAAAAGATATGTCAGTACGTATGTTACTATGCGTTGTGTGTCTATTGATGTATGTTCTGATCCATCTCTGCCTGTCTTTGTGAAGTCTGTGAAAGGCACCATACATTTTCTTTGGGCTTTTGAAGGTCAGCTGGCCCATCAGGACCAGCCCCCCAACGATCCAGAACATCATCAGCTCAGTAAAGATGACCTCCAAATGCAACTGTGTCATCTGCCTTATTAACCATTGGAATTCAGAATGGCCTTTTTCGATTCAAAAAAAAAAAAAAAAAAACACTTTTCGCTGTTTATCCGTTTTTCTCACAAGGTTGCATAGCCATCCCAAGCCCCCCACTTCTTAACTCGTGGCACAGTGCACAAAAGAGGGCAAAAGCTGAAACACTGATACTTATTAACCACTGGAAAACAAAAATCCCTTTTCCCATTTCCAGAAAAAAAAAAATAGAAAAACTATATTGTTTATGTTTCTTTTTTTTCAATTATGGTTGCTACCCATCCCAACACTCACACTATTGAGCTTGTTTATCTTCAATATAGCGTGACTGCACTGCAAATGGGAGCAAAAGCTGAAATTCTGATCACCCCCACCCCTCCCTTTTTGCTGAATTTTAATAAAGAAAAAAAGAAACACTACCATGGAATGCAGAAAACCGTGATCACATTTCAATATTTCTCGCAAAGTGCAAGAGTGCCTTAATAAATGACCTTACAAGTGTTTATTGCTGGGACTAAATGATTTTAATCGAATTCCCATTAATGCTGGCTGCAGAAGCACGGCCTGCACCTGGATTACACTGACCTTCATCGCCGTGGGGCAAAAGCCACGAAGGAAACGGCTGACTTCTCGCTGTGCTCATTACTTTCTCCCGTAATTGTATTGTTAATAGGAGGCTTGACCCGGTGGCCTTTCCAGTCCTTTCAAGCAAAATACAAAGGGAATTAATTTCAAATTCCCTTCTGGATTCCTGAATTGCTTAACATGCATATTAACTATTCATTATGTTTCCTTCCATTGCTGTAATAATACCAATGCAACATTAACTTTGTAACACAAGAGCCACATATAATATTTTTAAATGATGTCGGGCTATATGACGAATGGAAATGGTTCCTACACAAGTATAGTCACATTCCTAACAACTTTGCAGCACTTATATGTATATATGTCTGCTGACTCTAATTACCATAGAATTTTTCCTAAAAGTTTCGTAACAAATATACACACTCATATAAATTAACAACCAAACAATGACAAATCGCATAGAAATGAAAAAAAAAAATGAATATGGATACTCTTCAAAAAGTAAACACCATATTAAGTCTCTTTAAATCCCTGGTTGAATTTTAAGGACATCGGATTTGGACTGAACTGTCATTCAGAGCCTGCAGCAACAGCAGAACCTAATATCAACAGTGAAGCAATATTTTGGCTAAAGCTTGGCATCATTAAAGTTTCTCTGCATGTACACTCTTGTCTGTTTGCTGTGTGTAGCATGAGATTGAAAATCATTTTACTCTGTAATAGTCACTGACAGCAGTCTGTCTGTCCTGGGATTTAACATTAATGATGCAGTTTGTCGAAAGGAAAAAAAAAAAAAAAAAACTTGAGGGTAGACACTACAGGGGGCCTGCTCAATTGATGAACAGGCTGAGCTGTGTAAATTGGACCACCTGTTGCTAATCAGACACAGGGTATATAGGCCTACCTGTGTGTAAGGTGAGTTTCAGTTGGGAATCAGGAGTGGTAAGGTTAGGAGCTTTGCTCCTGGTAATTTGGAATTGCTCAGTCCCAACTGACAGGGTAGGTATATGTCAGCAATGTTTATGTTTTTGTTTAAGATCATTTCAGAATTGAATTATATTATATTATATTATATTATATTATATTATATTATATTATATTATATTATATTTTTCATTATGAGTACAAGGTCACCAAATTGGTATGATCTTTAGTTGCAGCCTACTACTACACCTGAATGAGACGATGATTCCCACTCACAATGATGAAGAAGATGGCCATTCACCATTCAATAACTGTCTGCTCCTTCTGAATTCTTGGAACAGCTTGTTCTTCCCCCATCTCCCCTCTGTCCTGAAAAGGTCCATTGTTACAGGGTACACTCTTATTTTCATTTGTATGAACTATTGTACTATAATTGAATCAGGCTCTCAAGGACAATAAAGAAAACGTTGATTTGGGGGTCAAACCCCAGGCTCAACATAGTACCTGATACTCTCATTGATATTAATTATAGTGCATCATATGGCGTAAAGTTATGTACTGTATAAAACATAATTTCATATTCCCTTTGTTGACACGAAGGCCTGAGCTGGTATTCTATTTTCAAACTAAAGCATGGAGACAAAACTGTCATGTTTCCTTGCAAATTGTGAAATTCCTGTGGCCCACAGTGTCATCTGAGCATGAAACAAAGTAGCCTAATGACATATATTTTGGATATATTTTTTTTGGTACACAAAATATGGTACAAGGAAGCTTAAACATAACAGATTTCAGATGAATGAATATTTCCTCTTCTTTTCAAACGCATGAGCAGAGCTGCCTCCTGGATTCAATCACAAAACAATTTTTACACTAACAAGTAATTTAATTAAACCAAAATAAATAGTCTCAGGCGAATTTGATGCATTTTACAATGAACTGCAATTGATTAACATTTAGCCATTGCTGTGATGTACCCATGAGGCAAGAGCAGAATTTTGTTTGGAAGGTGTATGATGAAAACAGACCATTTATAGGTATCTCTTAGGATACCAGGGGCATTCATGGCCTTGAAACCCCAGCACTCCCTCTGTTATTATATGATCGTAATGGAGTATAGAGGCATAAGGAAGCACTTGCTGTGACTAGGATTTTGCATGTTAAACCTGGTCCATCAAACCAGGTCTATTCTCCAGGATCCAGTTGTTAGTTTGAGAAATGTAGCAGGTTTTAATGAAGTTGACATGGATAGTGTGGTCATGTTATGGTGTGGTAATGCAAGATATGTTGTTTTTCTCCTATGGCTGCCAATAGTTTCACTTCCAGGAACATACCCCTGATAAATCAGTATCACAGTTCACGTTCAGTTTCAATTCCTGAGTGTTTCTCAAGAACATAACATCTGAAAATTCAGGGATACTTGTGTTGGGCACCTTTGCTGAGTTCAGACATCTCAAGTTGTGTTTGTATTGGGGAAAAAAAAAAACAAAAAAACTCTAAGGGTTTATCTGAGTCCAAGTTAAGACGAACCATTGATTGGATTCAGTCCTAAATCCATTGCTGTGTGAGTGAAATGTGCATACTTTGACATCACCAGTCATGAGCTGAATGTTTATTGAATAAAACTGGTGCAACAGAATGGAGTAAAGAAACCAACAATTGCAATTAGAGGAAAATAAGATATTAAGTTATGATATTATGTTATGTTATATGAACAACTGAAAAAATCAATAAAGATACAATGATGCAGGCTTTATTTCAACACACACACACACACACACACACACACACACACACACACACACACACACACACACAAAAAATTATTTTTATGTTATAAAATATATATATATATATATATATATATATACAGAGAATTTTTTTTCTGTCCATCCTCCTCTATTCCAAACATGGCCCAGGCCAGTTAAAAGGGTATGTTCGGTCCAATACGGTGACTACTGTCCAACAAAGACTCCCAAGATAAACACTTCAAAAAAAAAAAGACATTTCCCCAAAAAGACCTCCAGAGTATAACATAACATTCATACAATCTGCAGCAGATGGACAGCTTAAGAAGGTGTCTCAAGGTGGCGAAAGAAATTAGACTCCTTAATTACCATGCAGACTTGGCATGGAACCTTCTCTTAAAAAAACCAACACGAGCAAGTGCGTTCCGACGGGCCCCGTGGTTTGCATACGTGATGCGTGTCCCCTTCCTCTCCTCCCCTTCAGCCTCTCTTTCAGGTTCATTCCTCTTCTACATCTGTTGAATGAGTCTGCACCGGCATACCAAGTGGCAGGTGTCAGAACCAGTTCTGTCTCTATCAGCGATTCCCCACAGATTTCCATTTACTGTGGGAGAGAGGGCCCCTTTTGCTGAGAATACAAGACTGTTTGGCATGTGTCTGATACGTGTGGCAAACTAATTACCAGACAAAACTTTCCTTCAGAGTCTGGACTAAATGATTCCTTAAACTCAGAATGCTTAGCTGATTAACATACCGTTCAAGGCAGGTCAGTTCTGATAATTATTGAACAGATCCTGTCAAATTAATATAATATGCGAAGCAATTGATTGTGCCTTTGCTGCAGCTTTGTTCTCTTTGGTAGGATCTAGTGCTTGATTATTGCCGACGCCCAGGGAGCAGGGAGTCGCTGCGTGCCGTGGGAAAAGTAGGGGTTAACTAATTTCCTGTGCTTTCCCCGAACGGATAGTTAATTGCAATCTTTCTCCTTGCCAGCAACGGTATGTTCAAAAGCCTATTTTTGTGTGAATGTCATTGCATTAATGTAATTGGGCCCGTGCAATTATGCTTCATGTTCTGGCACAGTCGGTTCACAGGCTGCGGAAAGCATGATATGCTGAAGGTGAACAAGGAAATGCTGTTAGATTATTTGGTCTTAATCCAAGAAACATGTCAAAAGGAATGTATGTTGGATACTCCTGAGTTTCAAAAGAAAGATTCTCAATTAAATTGATGCTGTTATTTGGCTTTCATGTTTAGTCATAAAAGAGTTGAACCAATTGCCAGCCGATTTGGCTGACTAATGGCTAGCTCCTTTCATTATGCACATAGTTAAGGTTCATTGGCCCATATAGCAAATATGTTGTAGTGCACAGTGCAATTCAGAGACCACCCTTTAATTTATTTCCAGTTAAAATGGACATTAAGTTCAAGTTATTAATTTTTTTAGTGTCACAAAAAAGTACAGCAGCTTATTTGTTTAGCAGCTTATATGGACAAACATTTTGATCTTCTTAGATCTACTTTATTCTGGACCAAATGAAATTGAATCTTTAAACACAATAAGGAGCCCCAACAAAATGTCTTACTTTATCTGGTCTTAATCGGCAGCCCCAGATTTGATTGGCTATCCAATACCTTGCATTTCCTGTCTGGCATTTCCACCTTGCCAACATAGAATATGAGAACTGAGCTCACAGTTGACCTGCCTGGTTAAATAAACAGCACCATATATATTTTTCTATCAAAAACTTCATAAAGTAAGAATGTAAGCCAAGAGGGACTGGTTTGAGCCTAAGGCGAAAAGGTATACATTCAGGATCTGACAGGAGCATAAATGTGACAAAAACCCTGAGCCCCAATGGTTGGGGGAAATATCCCGCATGATGGGAAAAGTGCTGGTCTAATGGGGAAATCGCAGAGAAACAGTGCTTACTCAACATAACAGGCTGACAACTTCTGTAATGGTTCAGCTATACGCTGAACAAAATGGGTCTGTTGTACATTGTTCTCTTGGATGTGCAATTTCTCTTTTCTCTCCCTCTCAATACTTTGAACGTGCCTGCCATTAAAAGATATATGAAACAATGCACCTCGTCGATATCCATACATATCGACGAACTTAAAATGACAACCAGAGGAATCTCAACGTACATCTGAAAGTAAAATCTGCATTTGATATTTGACAGTTTATGATGCACATTTACAAAAGTATCATGGCATGCATTTTATAACCTATAGAAAACTGTTTTTTGCTCAGTAACAGAAAAGTAACATTTTATCTGCCTGATTTCAACATTTCAATACCTGTTCATTTATATACTGCTTGTAACATTTCAATAAATGTTAATTTTAACTTTGTAAATATAAGTTGATTTAATTAGCAAGTAATTGTTTCGTTCTCTTTGATACATATGCTGCTACAAATGTGAAGTTCAGTGCATTTCTGTTTTAAAACATTCAGATGTTTAAAATATCTCAAATTTTTCCTCTCTCAGGTCTTTTTTCTTGATGTGTAAATCTTCAGGCCCTATGCAGCACTCAGCGGTAAGTGGTGGTAACTACCACAATTAGCATTAGCTTTGCTAGTTGTAGATCAACACCGATGTTGTTTTCCCATTCAGCACCCCTGGTCTTAAAACAGCAAATTGGTCCTGCATCCATCCATGAAACTAGCAATGCCCCAAGGAGCAGCTCCAGGTGTTTTCCATCCAAAAGACCATGGCCCAATTCACTCAGCTCAGCCTGTTAACCAATTGAGATGACTCCACCCAACAGCCGCAGTGGAAAACCAGAAATAGACTTCTGGTGGGTGGAGCCACCTCAATTGGTTAACAGGCTGAGCTGAGTAAACTGGGCCAGCTGAGGCTCATCAGTCACAGGGTATATGGACATGTCTGTGCTCAGGATGAGTTGTAGGTGGGAGTGGTAAAGTGAAGGCTATGGCTTGGCTCGGCTCGGCTCGGCTCGGCTCGGCTCGGCTCCTGGTAATCTGGTATTGGTTAGGCCCAACAAAAATGGAAAATCAATTAAGCCCAGATGTGTGACGTTTATTTTCATTCCTTGAAAGAGAACCCAAATCAGGATGATTTTTTTAGTTGTGTAACGAGAACTAAAGCCATGAGCATTTTGAATGAAGAGACTGATAAAGAGTATTCGTGGTTAAAGAAACCTTTTCACATTTATTTTCCACTTCTGTTTGAGAGTGGCATCTCAGTTTTTTTTCTCTTTACTCTCCAACTTGGTGGACATCTGCATGTATCAAAATATATGTACTTTTTAACCTCCTGGTAGGGCAATGAGTCTCGTTGGAACATAGCACTCTGACGCATTGATTGCATATTGCTCCTGCGATGTGCTTATTTCTAATTAAACAATGATTTCCAAGCCTTTTGATACTTACACCAGCACTTTTACTCCAAATTACTGCAGTGTAACCAGCAAAAGTGAATTTGAAGATGTCCTGTATGCACCAGTGTTTTGCTCCTGAGACCTTGTGTTGAGCTTATTATTAAGCTTATTATTGTAGCCCATGTTCTTCTCTGTACAAGATATCTCATGGGGGGTTGGGGGGGGGCAGTCTGTTTCAGTTGCCCACCTCCTTTAAATTGAAGAACTTAGAATCACTGAGGTTTAAGAGGGGAAAGAAATAGAATTCATTGTGTAATCTGGCTGCATCTCCTGGGAGTTCCAAACACATTTTACATTTGGTCATGATTTATTTACTCTGTACACTTTAGGATCTTCTGAGTGTACCATACTCCAGACAAGTACATTCCTAATGGCGTGTTTTCCATCCAAAAGACCATGAGTCACATATCGTTACCATGGCCTGAAGCCATGGATAGATGTATAGATTCAATATGTTCTGTGTGTTTTTCCAAGCATTTCAGTAAATATGTGTTGGCTTTATTTTCCCTTAATTAAATACTGACTTTCAAATATTTAACATGTAACATATTGCTAATATGCAGGCACATTTGATAAGATGAAAGTCGTGCCAGCTTAGATAAACATGTTCATTTTCTGTCTTCATATATATATTCCTTCCTCAAATTCTGCAGTCACAATTTAGCCCTATCAAGAAAATAATTAACCCCTTGAGAAATTGGATTTTTTTTTTCTTTTTGCAGCAAGAAAAAGTAAAATGCTCAAGCTGATTAATGCATGGAAATAATGCATGGGGCAAAATGTATTGCCAGCACCATTCACTTATTGAAACTTTTTTTCATTTTGTAAATTGTGGCCCACAACAGACAAAAGCAATAGCAAAGAATTCCCTCACAAAACTTTGAGTTGTAATTACTGCGGCTAAAGCTCGCACTGAGTCTATCCTCTTGCAAGTTCAATTGTTGTGAAAGAAAGGTACGGTCAATTTTAGAAAGCACAGCTTCAAGTCGGGGTTAACCCCCCATTTTGGAGGGGTGCGACTCGCTAATTGAATGCTACATGTTGGTGATGTTGGTCACTGAAGTGCTTTGAGATACTTGGGGAAAATTTTCTATGGAAATTCACCCAGTTTCCATCATCATCAATGCTACACATTAGGTTTTTATGTGAAAATGTTTTCAGTAAAAATTTCACCTATCATTGGACTGGAATGCACTAGACTATATTTAAATATAAAAGTAATTTTTTTATTTATTTATTTTTTTTACCTTATTTCAGACTGACACATCTTTCAAACTGTGCTGCAATGCACAAAAACAACATTCATTTGTGTATGAGTGCATACCGTACATTGTGAATTGACTCAATATTTCATGGAGATAACTTGGCATTCTTTCATTATCAATAATTTGGAATGCCGACAGTTTACAAAACCATTTTTGCTGAGATAATACAGAACAGAGGAGAGGTGAAAATGCCAAGGATAAATGGTTCTAAATGAATATTACTTTGCATGCTTTAGGAATCACTAATGAGTCAACAGAATGTAATCAGATAATACAATATTTTTCATACAGAAGGATACATCACCTTGATAATCTAATCCACACAGTAATATCTCTGAAATGAATGCAGCTGCAATACAAATGGCTTCTCAAAGGAGAACACTTATTCAGGTGTGATAATGGAGTTCGTAATTGGAGGTTCTTGGAGGCATGGAGAAAGCTATTCAGTGCAGTTCATTTGTGACTGTAGTCTGCACACAGAACAATATGTCTACCTTGACTCCTCATTTATTAACTTGGAGGCTGCAAGCACACCCCCACAGCTCTTATAAGGAGAATAATATCTATACAAAAAAAGCACAAAATAAATTACATGACAGCATGCACTGTGATAATGCGGCTCGAAATTCGGGGTACCCATCCGAATCAGTTCATTCTGGACCATTTAAAATGGCTTGCCTTGTGCGTGTGTGTGTGTGTGTGTGTGTGTGTGTGTGTGTGTGTGCGCCCAGTTGTACGTACAGTGATGCTCAGCATACATTTCTCAGCACTGCAGTACTGACTGTGCTAAGCCTGACAGCACAGTCTGCAGCATCACTTATTTCTCCCGCTTGCTCTTCCTCCAATATGCCCTACATCTTATGTACCACCGCTGCTATATCCGCCACTGGAACTAGAGCATGTCAGGAACCGGGGGAGAGAAACCCGCACGGCTCTATAATGCTGCACTGAGAAGCAACTGCGCCGCGTTCCAAACCAAGCATGCAATCGCAGCAGCGAGGCCCTTTGCCTCTGACACCATCACCCCCCACAGCCCCCTCCGTCTGACGGGGGTGAAATAGGGGTTTTCCGATGACATGAGGGGAGCACTAAAGAGACAGCGAGGATACACAGCGATGCATATCGGGGGTGGGGGACAAAAAACGACGCACACTCGGATAAGCACATCGATCAATAGACCACATCTACGGCTGACATTTCCCTGGATGAAGTAGTAAATCTCCCGTTTCCCCAAGTGGTAAATTCTGCCCTGCACCTGCAAACTTCTTTTGGACCCACGCTGCGAATTAAATGTTAAGAGAATATTTTGCAGCGAAGATAAGTTTTCACTTTTTCCGCAGTTTACTGAATAAATTGCGTAAAATGCAAATTTTCTTAAAAGCAAGATATGAAGCACCATGTCAAAAATTATTGTTTTTTATGTGAGCCATATTTATATCAAGTTCTACCCATAAGGGAATAAGCGATTCATCACAGGATAAATTGAACAAAAGTTCAACCGGGCCAGGCTGAATATAGAAATGACAGCCAACAGGAAATGTATTTAATTCATGTTAAATTTATGAAAATATTATTTCATACAATAAATGTGTTATTTAAAATGATGAGCATAGCCATTCTAATTAATTAATGTCAGCACTGGTAGGAAGTACAACTGACCAATCAGAATCCAGGAGCAGGAATATCCGCTGTTTAGCTCGTGTTTGGAAACTCCATTGAGGTTTTTATTGTGTGTTCAATGGTGTTCCAAACCTCTGTTTCATTGAAGTTAACTACTTTAATTGGAGCAGCTTAGTTGGCAGCAGTTGAAGGAATTCAAAGCGGTCTCCCTTGAACAGGGTATAATTAAGGCCTCGTCTTTTCTGTTTTTTATGGAGGCGTTCCAGTCCCAAAATAATAAACTGGATATTATTTCCCTTCACAATTTATATAACAATCATATGCCTAGATGCTAAAACAAATGCTTCCACAAAGCACTTCTGAGAATATATATATAACTCCTGCAATAGCCACAAGCAATATAATACAAAAATGCAAAATAATACATACACTACATCTAAATACTGAATAGTAAATGCATAAATACTGGAAAGTGTGTTGGTTTTGACATCAAAAAAGCTGAACATATGACACAGCTAAGTGCCTTTTATCTAACAAAGACTTACACTTGGCTGTACGTAAATAAACAGTGACGAACACTCCAAAACTCCCTGGAATTATTTTATTTTTTACTTTTTTACGGATGCAGTAAACCTCAGCTCACAGCCTCGTTCCCGTAGTTCCTGTTGTGTCATTACAGCACACAATACCCTCTTCGCTGCCTTGCGCGGATGGTGAGTGGCGAGCCGGTCTCCATGGTAACGTCAAACGTGGCTCCCACAAGGAGGTGTTCCGCGGACTCCGGCCACAGACAGGCCGCCGCCGGCCGTGTATTTATCTCCCTGTTGCAGACCACATGGACCATGGGGCCCTCACGCAGGCTTGAGGAAAGGGTGGTCCAGCAGGAAATGAAGACAGTGTGCTAAGTGGGCACTGGAAGAGTGAGGATGAGGACGGTCAGAAGAGAGTGGAGGGCTGAGAGCCTGACACTGAGTCTGGTTTTTTAAATCTTATATGGAGCAGGATATCACAAACTGCAGCCCAGTCTTCCTGTAATCTGCATGGTCCATGTCACATTATGTGGAAAATATGTACAATTGTGGATAGATCTTTGAAACTACACTTTATGAAAAATTTATATTTAAGTCATAATCGTGTAGAGTATAACACAATATGTGATTCACAGTCGCCAAAGCATAGGTTCTCAACTCCAGTTTCAGAAAGTAAAAGCACTGAAAGGTGATTCTAATTTGCTCAACTCTTCGGCTAAGTCAGGGGTGTCAAACTGCAGTCCTGGAGGGCCGCAGTGGTAGCTGGTTTTTGGTGTGTTTTAGCACTTAATTGATTAATTAAAATGACTGGTTGGCTAAAGAGTCCACACACCTGGTTTCCAAGGCCTAAAATGGCTGCCAATCGAAAGGAAAGAACAAAAACCCGCAGACACTGCGGCCCTCCAGGACTGGAATTTGACACCCCTGGGCTAAGTCGATGAGCAAATTAATGAGTTCACCTGTTGTCGTACACCAGCACAAATACAGTGAATACAATACAAATGGTGAGTTTTCCCACCTCTGCTCTCAAGAATGGTCCTCATTCCTGGTCCTGGAGGGTCACATCATGTCCAGGTTTAACAACAAGAAGCCTACACTGTGACCAAACATGACCATAAGGAACACTGTAGTGTCTGTTCTCTGACCTTGGGAAGAGGGCTGCATTCTGATTCTGAACCCGACAAGGCAAATAAAAATAATGGTTGCAGATGGAAAATGGTTTTCCATTCCAGAAATCCATTTCTGGTTTTCCCCTGAGGCTGGTGGGTGGAGCCTCCTCAATTGGTTAACAGGCTGAGCTGAGTAAATTGGGCCAGCTGTGGCTAATCAGTCACAGGGTATATAGGCATGCCTGTGAGTTGGATGAGTTTTAGTTGGGAATGATAAGGTTGGAAGCTTTGCTCCTGGTAATTTGGTAGCACTCTGTCCCAACTGAAAGGGCAGGCATAGAAGCTCATCTTGGTGTTCATTTTCGAACTGCCCCAAAGTGTGGTTTATTTTCATTCATAGAGAACCCTAAAATGGGATCATTTTTGGTCGACAAGAGAAACCCCAATCAGGGGAACTTTTGAGTGAAGAAATCTGTTTTGTGAATAAGTAAACCATTAAGCTGTCCTGTCCATTTCCCCTTTTGTGTTTGTGAGCTGTATTTCAGTTCCTCCTTCAGTCCTCACGTTGGTGGACACCATAATGATGAATTACAACCCCTTCCAACACATCTCCAAATGTAGTGGGCATTTAGTTTTTGTTACATCCCGGAAGGTTGTTCACTTGTGAGGAGCGGAAAAATAACATAAAAAATGAACAAAGCTCGCTTTTTTTTCCTCTGAACTCTATGTGCATGTACTTGTCACATTATTTTTTTGGAAATGTTCCTAGTCTCTATAGTCTGTAAAATGGAATCCGTGCTTGCGGTTTGTCCGGTGTACTACATTAGGCTGAGGCCATGGCTCCTGACTGCTTTATTGTTCTAGGCTCTGAATGGGAGTAGATGGGAGCTGGAGTAGATCAAAGCCTCGACGTTCGCAGAAACCCCCTCTCCCCATCCACATCTGGACTTTCACTCCCATATCTGAGAAATGATTGTTTAAACCGCTTCAGTCGCTTCCAGATCAAGTTTTACCTGATCTCAGAAATGCCGCTTGTAAAATGATTTGTCACTTCGTTGGGCGATGTAAAACCTTGATCCCCGGAGATCAGAGATCTGAGCAGACGAGTAAAAAAAAAAAATATCTGTAAAACGCCGCTGGATCGAAGCCCAGGAATCAACAACCCCCCCCCGTCTAAAAGGCTTGGCATTCTGCCTCGACCGCATCAGCTACCGAAGGCAGCTATGAAACCCTGGAAGTACTCCAGTCGAGATATTTTATTCGCCGAAAATATGTCAACAACTTAATGGGCTGTGCAGGGAGAAGGCCTATTTTCATTTTTTTTTTTTTTTTTTTAAGATTTCCACAAATAACCAAATCGCAAGGACTCGCTGTTTTATTTGCAGCAAAATAGCACTTTGAGTCACTTGCGCCATCTTTATTCATGTAACATAAGCGCTGGCGAAATGATGCGCGATGATTTGGGCTTATCTTATTTCACTTTTTCAGCACTTCAGATGCCAGCCGCCCTTAATGTCGACACAGTCTGGTTTGCAGTAGCAATTTACTTTTATATAAACCTCTGAAGGGGAAGTAAGAAAATAACATACACTTTTTCCCCTTGTGTTGGGTTTGTCCTCAATGCAGACTATATCGGGTAAAAGTATTTCTCTGTGATTACGTTTCGTTCATTTGCGAGGAGCATGGGGATAGCGTTATCCCAGCTAGCCTCTCAAATGTCAGAAATGGCATATGTTTTAAGTTGCATCAGGTCCATAAATGCCTACTTTATCCAAACAAAAAAAAAAAAAAAGACAAAAGGAAAAGACAGTTTATTTCCTTCACAATGCTTCTTGGAAGGCCCTCTCGTGCCAATCATGTGAAGTGATTTTTTTCTCCAACCGATCATAAAACAGAAGTAGCAATTGGTGATGAAGGATTTCACAGAACTCATTCTGCGATAGTACTTCTGCTAGAGTGTAATATTTCCAGACTTGAATCATACAACACCACTGTAAATGTACAGAATGTGATCCGTTGCTTAAAAACATTAGGATGGGTCGAATCGGCCTTTAGAAACATGCCATTATGTGAGCAGGGGAAAAAAAGGCCGAACTGGCTTACCTAGGCCTGTCACTTGCTTACCATTTATTGTTCTCGGGGTGGGGGATGAAAGTGTTTATTGCAGACATGCCACCTAAGGTCTGGCTCTATTTAGCAGGGTAATCAGTGCTTTATCTCTCCATCTCCATCGCACTCACCTGTTTTTTGCACGTATTGATTCCCCTCAAAGTTTAATGCCTGCTCACCTCTAGCGCTTACCTGAGCGGTGTAGCCCATTAAAAATAAAATCATGCTAGCAGCTGTCTTTTATCCTTTTAGACGAGTGGGTACAAATTGAGCTTTTACTTTCTTTTTAACCTGCAATGCATTAGACTGAACTTGATTAAGCGCCATTGACCCCTGAGCGGGGAGATATTTGCAAATGATTGTGTCTGTTCTCGGAGGCTCTGCGTCTTTCTATTTTGTCTCTCAACCAAAAGCGGGGCCTTCGGTATCGCTAATTTGTTTGGTTAGCGCTTATTAAATGCTGCAATTAAGTAACAGACAGATTAAATGAATTGATGAGGTGAGAAGAGACCATTCAGTCATTTCTACACAAGCTTTATTCCTCATTTTTTAAACCTTCTTACCGCTCAGAGTTTACATGGCACTGCCAGAGAGAGATGATGGTTCCCTGAATTCACTTTATATGGAATTGTTTTCTGCATGCTCAAAATTTGACTTTGGCTCACAATTAAACACAGATGTTCATTTTTAATCTTCAACGGCACAGTTTGATGAGTTGGGCGCTCATTAACTTGCCAAAATTTTCTTGTCGAGAAAAAAAATGGAAAATTTTGGACAAATGTTGATTGAATCCTGGCCATGATTTCTAAAGTTGCCATTTGTTATTGTCCAGGAACATTAAAAAAAAAAAAAAAACAGCTGCAATTCCACCTACCAGACCGATGAAAGCGACCCTCGTGTAGCTTCGACAATTAACCAATTAGCTGAGAGCTCAGAGACATTCGCTGGCTGTCTGGTGAATGGGTCATGATGCTGCTGCCCAGGGCTGTGAACTCCTCCTCGTCACCATGGCACCGAAGGCCCCACTCAGTCATAGGCCACTGCTTGACGAGACTTACGGATCAAAGCTCAACAGCCGTTCCTCTCAGGCGAGCAGTTCAGTGCTAATGAACGGAGCAGCTTCCCTCTGTCTCTCACCTCAACGCAGAGTCTCCTCTTTATCAATCCCTCATTACTACAGAAATATTTCATTCACATTTTGCCTCTCAGCTGTGGAGGAACAGCCTGCATTTCCACCTAATATCACTGAAACGTGCTGGTTTTGATATGATTCATTCTCCAATCAGTATGGGGCTGACTGAAAGACATTAAAAAATATGGATATAACATAAAATAATTATTGAGATTGAATGAGAGGAATTAGAAGAGGAAATACTCCCTACTTGAGAACATCCATGTCAATATTGTTCATTTACCACATCAAAGTGTAATGTAAAATGTTCATTTCTTATTCAGACTGATCATCATATAATGAAAGATATATGATGATGAAATATTGACATATCAAAATATGAAAACACAGTGGCAAACATCGAAATTTTACTGCAGAAGTAAGCATCTGTGATTTATTATAGTATGTAGACTGATATGTCCCTGAAGTAAGTATGTAGTATGCTGTTTTGATTTTTAACAGACTGTGCCAGACATCCAAACATCACTTTGTGGGGGTGGTTCAGTCCTTGTCAGTGCTGGATTGTACCATTCCTGCCAGTTATGATGTCCCAAACAGGGGAAGGAGAATGGGAGAAAGAGCTGGGTGGGCTGTGGTAGGGTGGGGCGGATGGCACCGAGACGGATGCACGGGTCACACATGCGGTGTGTCTGACTCGCTCCGCTAGGACTACTGAGGCCTGCTCTCATGCAATCAATACCTGAAAACAACAAGATTATTGTCTCCCAGCCGTGCAAAGCTTTCCTCCCTGCCTTGTTTTCTCCCCCACAACGTTTTATCAAGGTCATCTTTCCCCGGCGTGTGGCGCGTGGCTCTTCCTTCCTCTGTGCCGAGCTGACGGCTGCTCTGCTGTGTGCTAACGCTGCCTCCTGCTGGCCGTTCCCTCGCACTGTACATCCCGGCTGACTGTACGTGCTACAGCTTCACAAGCTGCAACAATTCAGGTCAAGGCAAACCGCTTTAATCCCAGTGCGTCAACATGGGCAAAATGGGATATAATTAGGGTTTATGAATTTCAGTTTTCATTCTCTCTTGTGCACTGGCCAAGTAATACATTTTTAGGTTGACTCCTCTAGTGAAATATTTTATTTAAACTCAGGAAAAAACAAGAGGAAGAAAATATAAAACCTCACAAAAAATAGCTTGTGATGATTTATAAGGATTATCGCCAGACCTAAGGCCTTTATGTTGTCTGATTATGTTTTAATGTGATTTTGAACTTGTGCTAAAAGACAAATTCCCTCTATGAGAATATTATTTTTTAGGATGGTAATTCAATTCTAAAAGCTGCTTCGCATATAAGGTTGCTGCTTTGAAGGGCTCAGCATTAATTCAATTAATGGGCAAGTCATTTGAGACCCCCCATTTTCACCTGGTGGCTGAGAGCATGCTCACTGCTGCCTTCGGGATTTGGGATCGTTCCCGGTATCCTTTTCAGTATTCCCGGCCTCAGGCAGGGGTCGTGGACGGGGCTGACCCCACATCGGATATGTTTTATGAGGAACAGCACAGTCAGTAATCTGATCCTCGCAGCTGGTCCAGGCGCCTTAACAACTCCCAGCCTCCACCCCCCCACCCATTTAGAAAAGAAGCTTTCGCTTTGTGTCCTGTCCGTGGGCTGTTGTCCAATTCGCAAGCCTGTGAGAGGAGGCATGATTCCTTGTGTGACTTACACCCAACTGGAGGCCCAAGATAAGAGAACATGCCAATCTCCTCTTCTCTGCATTCCCAGAATGCTTGGCATGGTGACAGGTCCCTGTCATATCCAAAAACAAAAAGAACACAAGCCATAGCGATGAGTACTTGTGTATTTTATTATATTTATCCCAGGAAATCTATTGTGAACATGGCCGTGGTTTATTTTTGAGGAGAGTTAACTGTGAACGTGTGACCATATACGTTCAAGCATTGCGCATTTCAGGAATAAAAAGAAAAATATATTTTCAGTGTTGTAGATTGAATTATCCAAATGTGGCTGTATTACAGTTGGAACAAGCTCTCTACGCTTTCGAAAATATCCATATCAAAGCTGGATAATATTTGGCATCAACGTCGCGATTTCTTTCCTGTAATGCATCTCCCATTTCCCCTCTCTAAATGACATAAAGGCTATTCTATATCAAGGACCCCACACCATGAGTGTGCATTAACTAAGCTCACGGTCCATCTGCAACTTGACACGCTGATCGATATGCACAAGCCAGGAGACATCAGGAAACGGAGGGGCATTCAGCAACAGGGGCGAGAAAAATCAATTTGAGTCATGTCAGGGAATCTAATATTCATACGACTCAGAGCTCGTTTCCAAAACTCATCCGGCTCGCTTCTATTTAAGGATGTGTGTGTGTGTGTTCCTCACCAGACGCTGCATGACACCGGATTGTGGCAAGGTGAAATAAAATGTTTATGCTTCCCGGTGCCATTGCAAGAAGCCTTCAGGACGAACACAACTTTGCAGCTGTCGTCGGCCATGTATGGAAGGAAATGTTCAGGTGACCAGGGGGGACGGCTGCAACACTGCACTGCAAGATACCTGTCAAACTTGAGCAGGCTTGGCATGCTATAGCAAAAAGAAAACCAGTCGTATTGTTCAGATGTTGAATGAAAAATATTTTAAAAACATACATTTATTCACGAATATGTTGCATGGTAAAAATTGAATTTAAAATCTTGGACTGTCAACATTGTTCGTCATTTGATTCTTTGAGGATCACACATATTTGTTTAGTTCTGCAGTTTTGAATTTGAGCCACTATTCATTAGTCTGGGGTAATGTGGGAAGAGGGGCTGTAAACACGGTCGATTTGGGTATATGGGCTGCTTAAAGAGTGGATGAATGTATAATATACTCAATTCAATGAATTGTACAGCAGATTAACAGAGCCATATCACTTGTGTAGTGTATTCTGATAAAGACCTTAAGATTTGCACAGGTGTGACTGTGAGCACTCAACTGCAGGCTGATTACAGGCGCTGTTTGTCATGCAAACGGAAAGTCTCCAGTGAGACATGGCTTAATTAATGACAGAAGCCTTTCTTTCCACCATATTTACATGCAACCGAGACGTTGCAACCATCCCGATTTGTTTTTTGTTTATTTTCTTTTACTTTTTCTCAAGTTTTGTGGCTTCATATTTTCTTCTGTCGTACTTTGTGGGTTCATATTTGCCTTTTTGTGCCTCAAGATTTAAAGTGCATTCTTGAAGAGCTATGGGCCTATTTTAATAAAATATCCATTTCTGCCAACGATGAAAAATTCTCGAGTGGGTGTGCTGTTGATAACACAAGCGCCTTGTAAAACTGTTAGCAATATCCTGTTTGCAAGACTCTGGGTGATTTTTACATGTGGACTTTGTCTGTTTCTGAAAGGAAAGGTTTCAGTCCAATTAAGAGGAACAAGGCAACCTGCTTTAACAAAGGAATGTGACAGGTGCCCTTTCATGTAGTGCAGTGAATTTTTGAGGAGTTCAAATTAAATTGAAATATCAAAGTCAAACTAAATAGATTTTCTCCCCAAATAGCAACACTGAAGGCTCTATTGGAAGAGTCCAAACGTGGTAAAAACAGTGATTATATTATATCGCATAATTCATGCATCAATAATGTTCAGTCAAGGTAATGGACAACCGTGCTATCAAGCTGGTCTTCTGAATTAGGCACCAAATGTTCTCAGCTTTGAAGGAAGTCAGAAGAAAAATACCACCTGTCAAAACTCCAGTACTTTCATACTGATATAAAACATGGAGCATCTTCCCCTCTGGCAGTTATAACCTCCATAGAAGATTCAATCTATGTTCTTTACAGTCTATGAACCCAACCTCTGAAAATTGCAGGTGCTTCACTCTATGCCAGATTCTGTGACTCCATCCTCCACTACTTATCATCTGAAGTGTTACAAACACTACAAACTGGGTGAATATATTGCAGCCTAGACTCCTCTTGAATTCACTTAATATTCCTATCCACAGAAACAAAGAGGTACTGCTTGTCTTACCCTACCTTCTGTTCTTGAGAGTACAAAAAGGTACATTGTCTACTTTTATCATCACTATGGTGCAATAAAGAGCTCTAACATCTTTATGTCAGTGAATTTCTTATGTTTATGAAATCTTGATCACGCAGGCTTGTGTCTGAAAGTTTGGTGTATCGTATGGTGTATGATACTGCGAATAAATCTGTGTAAACATTTGTCCCCTTATTCATCAGACTTGGCACCATGCAACTTTTGGCCGTCCCCCAAATTCAAACAAACACGGTAGGGGGAGAGCGATCTGACAAGATCGAAGACATATAAATCCAACAAAGCAGACCTTTTGAAGGTGATTCACTAGAAATGTTCCTGATAGCGGAAAGAACCATCGAAACAGGTTCCCCTCTGCGGGAGGGGACAACTTTGAAGGGAATGAATGATGTGAATGTTTGATCTTTAATAATATAATTTTATTCACAAAACTTTTTGAGTTATCCTTATGTGGCACGGATCATAAAAAATGCAACACTGGAGTTGGAGTAGGTCAGTCACTGAAGTTAATCAAGCGAGTTGGGACCTATGGCCTAGACCTTGTCTGAATGAACCGGGGCTATATCCTCAGATGACCATGAAAGGGGGCCTGCAGGGTCATAATTGGCCTGCATGTCTCACGTTATTGCTCCATTAGCTCATCACATCAACAAGCTAAGCACCTACAGGCAAAAACATGCCATTTCTCCTGAAATGCTGCATAGTCTGTAAGTGTGGAGAAAAGTAGGGTTGAGCAATTAATCGTGCAGGCTATTAATTGCAATCGCAATTATGGTTTGTGCAATTAATTGCAGCCTCTCATGATTGGTTAATTTATTGCAGTGAATAAATTCTATTTAATAAGGCTACTGCGTCAAATCAAGCGGAGCTAATTAGCCAGAGTTTGAAGGTGATATCATTGCATGAATTTAACATTGTGACTGCGCTGAAAAAGTAATGTATGAAGGACCACGGTCAAATTGCAAATATTCTTATTTTGATTTGGTGGTGATGGTGGGTAGAATTTGAAGAAAAGGATTGTTGAATAATTATCAGCTTAAATTTCTTTTTAAATTCAGTTGCCAAAACATTGAAACTTTTGATGCCTATTTCTTTCCACCAATGTCGTATTAAATAATTAAAAAATATTTTAATATTTTTTTATATATTACATATTATTTTTTAAAATATCATCCAGCAAGGTGTCTAAATATTTTAAACTGAAACAAACACTGGCTTCCATTAATCGATTTGGCTGTCCTCATCGGAATGAAATGTGCAAACTGTTTCAAAGTTAAGGGTTTAAATAGGCCTTGGAATACATTGGATTTTGTTCATCCATGGTAACCAGGATAAACCATCTCCCAGGAGACAAGCTGTATCCTCCTTAATGATGGAGGTGGGGGGGACGGGTGGTTTTGAGTGATATCCAAGTATCCCAGGAGGAGTGCGCTGGACTCAGTCTTGGCTTTTCCTTCCTCCGTTTCCCAGCCTCCCCATCGCTGTCCCCGGGAACACAGGTGTCTGGTGTGACTTGCGGTAGCCCGGCTCGCTGCGCTTTTCAATTATGGCCCACGAGATGGATGTGCGGAACGGGACACGCTCATACTTCTCAGCACGCGGCCCACTCTGCCCAGTTGTTCCTCCATGTGTCCCCAGCACCTGTTCCAGCAGCTCCTCCTGCCCCACCACTCTGTTTGCGGACTGATGGAATATTAGAACTTGGGACTTGAAAAATGTCCTCTTGAAAGGATGATAACTGTGATTGCAAGAGGAAAAAAATACAGGTCATTCGAGTTACACAGCTACACAGTCAGAACACTCTCATACTCTGATATACCACCAGTGGCTTTAGGAGTATAGAGTATTACTACCACTTATAGCTTATGGTGTTTGTCCATCATATATACACATGAGAGAGAGAGAGAGAGAGAGTATAGAGTGCAAAACTAAAACTGGTATTGATTTGTGTAAACCCCACCACCAAAATTATCACCCCAATATCCAGCAAAATAGACATGCCATATATTTATTCATATATTCTTTTGTCAAAGGTAAAATATGAGTTTCATCATTGTGGGTGTGATGTACAGAACAACAACAACAACAAGCAAAAAAATCCATGAAAAAGTCACTGAATGTCTTGGGATGCAACATATAATTTGCCCTGGCCATTTACTATGCATGAACAATGTATAATTTGTCTTTGGCTATACATTTGTGTTGCTGCATAAAATCTACAAAGTCCACTCTGGCCTATTAAGTTATGTTTGTTTGCAATGCCAGGTGTGTCAACATCACTCTGCTGTTACATTATGTGGCTATCTCATTATGTAGATAGCTACATTATGTACATCAAGGAGCTATCACGTTGTTGACGAGCGCACATGCAGTGTAACGATTTTTTTGTTTATGCTTCTGAGCAAGCAGTTTACCGTGGGGACACTGGTTCACTAGAAAAGTAAGCACTAAGTGTATTATTTTATTGACTTCTACCATACTTTCAGCTTTAGGCATTATGGCTGTTGGAAATCTTTCTGCATGACTGTTTGCTATTATAGACTATTGAATTTGCATATTCATCTTGCATAGCAAAGGTAAATAAAAAATCTTTGTTACATATACACATACAGGGATTGTCATGTTATTTGTATATATTGTACATACACATTTTGTATGTACTTTGAGAATTATTTAGTTATGGCAAGTGCCGGTATGCAATTAGCAATTCGGAGACGAGTACAGCTTTTATGGCCAACTCTTATGTGACATTCTGTTCTCTTTTTTGTGAGGCCAGATCAATAAATGATCAGTGAGCTCGACTACGGTTCGCTTGTGCAAACCTTGTGTTCCATTCACAGCACAGAATACGGTTTCAGGACAGCTTGTGTGTGGTGCTCCTGGTACATCTGCCGGTTTATGATGCTGAATTGACTTATTTAAATCGCAGAATGGCAAAACACTCCATGCACCCGGAGTTCAAGGCCAAGATGGTTGCTGATTGGAAAGAAACCATGGAGACCTGCCAACAGTTAAGTTTCCCAGGGCCAGAATTTGTAACCAGTGGAATATGGAATTATGGACCACCATGGGGGTATCAGTTTAGTCTATTTTCAATACCACACCAAAATTCATATGCACATATTAGATGTTAGATTGGATATATATGAGGTATGCTTCTCAAAAACCAGTTACTCAGTCGAACAATATTTTTACTCTTTGGCAATCTAAGAGCACTGTAGTTGAAGCAAATGCATTTCATTATTGAAAATAGTATACTTTTCCCTGACAGAAAATGTGGTCCAAGTCTGACACATTCAAAATCTTGTCCTATAATTCTTAGAATTCACAGATATGAAGTGATGCGTCCTGAACAACAGCGCAATTTCCCAACAGGCAGGAAGTCATTTCGCAAAAAAAAAAAAAAAAACACATGACTGGCAAAATGTAACCGCAGAAAGTATTAACCATTAAAGTAATCACCTGTCAGTTTCACTGCACTGGGCAGTTTGAGTAGATAGTTATTATGACTTGAGATATTTGGAATCGTACTTGTCTAAGTGGAAATAGGCCATTAAATACACATATCTAGAAAATGCCAGGAATGCACACAGTTTTCCCAGTAGCATGTGGTTGGTGAAAATGCAGCTTCCCCCTTCTGAATGAAGTCTCCTTGATCTCCCAACTGCCTTTGATACCATTGATAATTTGATTTTTTAAATTATTTCTACTTGACTATCTGCTACAGCTAATATGCGGTTCATATCGTCCCTTGCTGACAGTATTGATCAGGAATAATGGAAATAGTATCTTGGTGTCCGATATCCTTTTGCCCATGTAAGTGGCCTATCAAAATCACCCAATCCAACTTCTCCATCAGTTCTATATATTTATCATATCACACTCCCCTTTGTCAACAGATGAAGAACTGGGTGACCTTCTACCTCCCTGGGCTAGTTCTCCACAAATAATGTTTTCATTGTTTCAATCGTCCCTATAAAATATTCATACAAGATGTCCCCACATGTATTGTAAATAAGTTCTTTGCACAGCACAGTGTTAACTGCACAGCTTCTTTTCTCTCCTTTGCTCATCGTTGCTTCAAACAGTCCCTCTTTGATCAACAGAAAACAACATCTGGTGGAAGACGAATGGAACATATACTTTTAATATATCTTCACTTATCCTCTGCTTAGTCACGTTCCATCTCTTTTCACTGTCATCAGTGCAAGCGCAAACTTCCTGTAAAGTCTGGTAGTTTTATTTCTCTCTTAAAACTAATACTTTAACTTGAAACTTCTAACTACACATAGCTAAAATACTTTGAACTGTTATATCCCCTCCAATTATGCAATTTATTCATTAATATTCATTTACTGCCTTACATTTACTTTGATCTTTTTCTTTCCAATAACATTGTATTATTTTATTTTCAAGCACCAATTTTTTTCTGTTCCTGCTTCCTTTTCATCTGAATTAATTTAAATTAAATTAATATGAATTATGTCTCATTTCTGTACATATAACATGTTGTCCAAGGTGTATTAAATGTGTATTTTTAAAATTTCTTGTGACCTTAGAATAATAAAATCCTCTTAATTGTCAGGGTTGTTCTGAAATAATCGACTGTAACGAGAGCTGCAGTGTAGAGGCATTTAAATGTCTGCACTGAGTTGATACTGTGCTTTTTTGTGCCCAGTTACCAGTCCTGCTCCACTTCTTTGTCTCCTGAGTCCTTCCTCCTTCCTCCTTGGCCTGCTGTCAAATCCCTCCGGCCTCATTCTTAAAGTGAAAATGAAATCTCTGCACATGGTGAGACAGGGAGCAGCATCTCTGAGCAGCCTCCAGAGTTAATTTCCATGCCATATTGTTTATCAATCAAGCAGCGTCCCCCAGTGCTGCAAACATCTGGACATTACAAATAATCTCAGGCCGTCCATGGGCGTGACAGACATTGTTGTCTGGGCCGCGCTGTTTATGTTGTTGTTTTTTTTTTTTTTTTATTGAAATGCAAATTTAATTTAATGCCCATGCTCGAAAATCATTAGAGGCTAACGCGTAACGGATAGTCATCAACCCAAGGTCAGTACTGAGCAGGCAGCGTGGACTGCAAAACAAATACGAACAAATAACATATGTGAATTAAAGTCGCAAATGTAGCTGCTTGTTGCAATGGGTCTGAAACATGCATGGCTGTGGATTATGATTGGCAATGAGGGAAGGATGTGTGTGCTCATACAAATGCATTTTCGTGCACGTAGTCTGCACATAAACCATTTAGGTGAGCGTGAGTCTGTATCCGTGCCTGTGCATTGGGGCAGCATGTACAGCAGTCAAGCAGCAGAGCTGTCACAGCAAAGGAAGTGGCAATATTGTATAGTTTGCGGTTGTGTGGAACTGGGAACTGGAATGCACATTCTCCATTAGTGTGCTGCTTCTTGCCTGAGCAGAGACGAATCCATTGACATTGATGGTGATGCATGTTGGAGAAAATGATATAGGCAGGTTTGAGGATAGGTTTGAGGTTCCATCAGACAAATTAGCCACAAATATAAATTTGCTGAACCTCAGCAGTTGTTTTCTCTGTATTTTTGGTTGTGCCGTATGTAAGTAAAAGGATATGGACATTTAACATGTGCCACCAAAAGTGGTGTAGCGGCGGCACAGGTACATGCGGCACTGTGACTCCTTTCAAGGCAGGCCTAAACCGTTATGGGGTATGCCTGAAGCAGACGCATATATCTGCATTAGGCCAGAAAATGCTTCGGGCAGCATGCGATTTTTTTTTTATCAGCTCATCATGCAGCAGTGGAGACAGACACCCCAGGGGCGTCCAGAGAGACCAGGCTGTTTATACCGGGAGGTAAATGATGAGCCTTGATGGGCCGAATAGCCCCGTTAGTGCCTCTGTGTTTATGCTCTCACTCTTATGTGCGCTGTCACATTCTGCACGCCGCGGTCATCCATTCATTGATGAGGTGATTCAGCAGAATAAAGCCGGAGTGCAAACACATCAGCGTGTTGTGCCTGTCACACAGTCGCAGACCTACGGCTGTTCATTTTGATGAAGATGCTGCTGTATGTCATCGTCCTGCAAGAGGACAAACAGTATTTTTAATCTGTGATTCTTTCTTCCACAAATGCTACATCAAACTTATGCAAAACATATGGCTCTTCCAAGGGAACATTATGATTGGCTGTTTTAGTCACATACATATCTCAGTACCATCACAAAAAAAACATCTTCCCATGCCATAGTGAGTCTGTGCGTGTGAGAGAGCAGTTTGCCAATGAATGTATATATTTCCACATATGAATATCTCCATCACCTGTCATAACCCAACCAACTTGACCCTGGTAAAAAAAGGTATTTTCACACCTGAGGCAAGACTTTTTTATTCCTAAGGATTAGCAATAGAACTATACAATCGAGTCCATCAGCATTCTGAGCTCAAAATGCTATAAAGGTCAAACTAATCAATTGACCAAAATAAGAAAAAAGAAACATTAGATGAGAGATGTTCAGTTTATACAGAACACCAACAACCTTGGGCACAACCTTTACAAAAACATTATGAAAATCAACAATGTCGTGAATGATTGATGAGCAGAAGGGATCTCAAAATTGAAAAAAAAAAAAAAATGCATTTGTTTCACATATTTTGGACTAAGTAATACTTTGGATTGATTTTTAACAATAAATGTGGTGAAAATATATTCCATCTGTAACTGAAGCCTGCCAGATACAATATGCTGTTGCCGAAAATCTACTGGCCTACACCTTTCCCTCTGCTTTACAGCCAAAAAATGCATTCAAACCGAGCCTCACAAACTGAGGTGTGAAATATTTATTGTGTTCCGTGTGTGAGGTAGATGGTTCATGTCTGTGGCCTCGTGAACAAACCACACACAAACACAAAAGCAGTATTTGAGCTCTGAGTGAGTGAGTCAACAACACGAAGAACAGTGCTGCACTCACAATTTAAGATTTTAAACAATTTTTGCAGTATGGTAATCTGATGAATGAGTTATACTTAATGTGTGTTCATACATATTCCAGTAATTCGATTGAGAATAAACAAAGACTGAGTTTGTGGTTTTATGAAATCATAAAGGCTTCTGGAATACATTCATGTGGCAGACCCAAGGGATTATCATCATCATCGTCATCCTGTTTTGTCAAACTCAGGGGCTCCAACTGACTGGAGTTATGCTTTGGTGGACCTGTAATAACATAAACAGCTAGCGGGCTAGGTATTGCGTGAGGCTGGTGTAGAATATTTTTTTTCTATTTCTGTCTTTCCATGTACCTGGCTTCACTGCTGAAGGCAGTCAAATTCACATTGCCAATAAAAATGTGATACAAATTAAACGCCCTGAGGAAATTTTAATAACTATATTATTATCCAACCAATCTTGAAATTCAAAATGGCACCTAGAATCACAGCTTTCTTGAAAGGAAATTGAACAGTCACACAGGAAACGCCTCCCGGTGTTGATGGTTTATGGGCTGCAGATGGGCTCTGGGGAAAGGATTACACCCACTTACTAGAAACTAAAAAAAACTACAGAACTAGAAATCATAATATTTATGGTTAATTAATAATGCACCATACGTATGAGCTCGACCTCAGAAATAAAAATTATGATTCCGACACATAAATGTAAACATTTTACATAATCTGATCTGCTCAGTTTGTTCAGACTCTAATTCAGTAACATGATTGGAGTGCTTTTTTCATTTTTAAAACTGAATGATTATGGGTTATTATTGGCAGAAGTAGCAGAAGTATAAGTGCTAGTTGTAGGAGTAGTCGTATGAAGATGCAAAGCCACAAGGATATATAGCATCCACAGTTCAAAATGGCAGTTGAGGGATGAAGACTGAAAAATTCAAAATGTTTTACCGTAGCAGCTGCAGGAGAAGAAAAGCACTTGAACAATGTGGAGGAAGCAGTCGCGCTGATGAGCCTACACACAGCTGAGCTGAGACTGCTGTCTCTTCCAGCTCCGCACCCCCTCCACCCCACCCCATCCATCCTCACCCCATGTCACTTTTAAATGTAAATGTATCACTCAGGGGCTGTTCGAAGGCTGCATATCCCAGATTCAAGATCCCAAGCTCCTACCACAGCTTCAAATGAAAGGCTTGTGCTCGAAATGGGCCCAGCGTCAGTCAATTTGTCAAGGCTTCGGCAGAGCGAGCTCTCATTGTTCCGCGAATCAGATCAGACAGATATGCCAGTGAATCACTGACTCTGAGTCATTTCAGCCGTATCAGAAGGAAAGTTACCAACTCTGTGGACACCTAAATGTACGTCTCCAACATTTGCTTGAATTACTAATCATTTTTGGTCATGTCCCGCTGTAACCATGGCACTGTGTGTGTGCCAAGAGATGTATTTAGAAAAGTCTGTCATGTAGCAAATGATTCACAGACATTGTATTATGTATTTGGATGCACGGCTTTCATTTTGATTTATATTTCACATATCACCATCTCTTGTGTTTCTAACTACAAAAAGGAGAGGCACAGAAATGATTGCAACAATTCAAAAATCCCTCTTCACGAGCATAAACAAAGAAACAAGCCATCTCAGAAATGTTGGGCTTCCTTGAGGAAGTGAGAGGAAAGCATTCAGTGATCAAAATGTAAATGAAGGGAAAGACTGTGAGAGAGGCTGTGTGTGTGAGGGAGAGAAAGAGAGAGAGAGAGAGAGAGAGAGAGAGAAAGGGAGGAAGAAATTAATCAGAATTCAGAGAAAGTAACACCTCTTTAAGATGTTTAATGTATCACATGATAGCCATAGATTCAAACTGTGACAAAAATTTGACGAAAACTAACGCTGCATGTCCATTTGGTGAGGAAACACAAGACTTTGTTACATTTATTCAGACTCTCCTGGGAGCTGTATTTTAGTATTCCAGTCCACGAGTGCAAAGTAAGTGCCTCAGAGTACGACAGTGAGGTGTGAAAAACTTCACAAATCGCTGACTGGTGACTGACTCATTACTGCTGGTATTGCTGTCACTGGGTTGTCATATAAGGATACTAATGGAAGCCCAGGGTAACCTTGAATGTTAAGTATTGTCAGTGTTAGGGTTGAACATAAATTTGGAACCCTTTCAGGAATATAGGGTTAAAATTATTAAAATTATCTGATGGTATTTTTGGGAACAATTAATGAGATTTATCAAAGATTTGTTGGAAGTCGGCTTTACTAATGCAAAACTTGTCTCAGGCTCGTCTGGGAAAGATAAGTCTGTCAGGCTCGTTGCTCTGCAGTGGACTCCCCTGGACGGCAACTAGAATGTGAATGCGTGAACTGAGTATATGTCTTTTCTGAGATTTGCTGAATCATCCAATGAGACGTAAACATTGACATAGACAGTTGGCAATTTGTGGTGCATTTGCACTGTGGAAAGAATTACAGGCTCTTTGTCACGTGAATTGGAGGAGTTAAATGTTCACAGCTGTCTCCTCCTAAAGTTGCTGTATGAAGTTAAACAGATCAGATGGGGAAAGAACAAGAAAAATACTCAAAAACTGTCATTTTAAAAAATGTCCACTGGCTGAGACACTTGACAACTTAATTTTCCAGTTTGAATGAGAAACTTTATTTCTCACCCCTGTAACAGAATATAATGGAGTGTGAAACCTGTCCCAAAGAATAGTTGACTTTATACAGTTACCTCTCAGCTAATTTGCCTGCTGCAGATAAATCAATATTTAAGTACTGCATGAGCAGTCATGCAGAGATAGTTTAACTCCCCAATACAGTTTTTGTGCCGTCTTGTGTAAGAGCTAACCAGGGAGAGTTGTGTCTGTATTTCTTTTCCTTCATAGTCGATGTAGCCTACCTGCAGGTTATCTGCGGCATTTATATTTTACAATGATTTTTCTGTGCAGCATCAGGTAATCAGTGTTTTTGGATAGATATCGAATACCGATAATGGAATTAATGATGATCATTGCCCTTCAATTGAAATGGAGAACTTGGTCGTCAGAAGCTAGGTGTTTGCTGCCTGAGCTTCTGCTCCCAATTCAGTGCTCACCCTTTGATTCCAAGGGTGC
This sequence comes from Albula glossodonta, assembly GCA_019788955.1. Lineage (NCBI taxonomy): Eukaryota > Metazoa > Chordata > Actinopteri > Albuliformes > Albulidae > Albula > Albula glossodonta. Next base: position 784,599 of record JAFBMS010000030.1, read on the forward strand.
TTTCCAAAACTTTTGCTCGTCTCTTCCTCTCCTCCACTCCCCCACTACCTTTCGTCTCCTACTGAGAAGTATGTGGAGGAAACGAGTGGAGAAAAGGAGGAGATGCAATGAAAACTGTAACAGCTAATCCGATTTGCCCGTCAAAATCAACGTCGGCTCCTGATGAAGTAGTAGCTTCGACTGAATGTCAGAAATATAGAAATATGAATGTCAGTTACTCGCATTCTGCTCATGATTAAGCAAAATGTGGCACCAGGAGGGGTGGAGGGAGGAGCAACCCCCTTAGCTCCTCCCATTGTACTGCTGTCAGTCTCCTGGTTCCCTCCCTCGGAGCTGTAACAGCAGTGGCCACACAAACAGACAGGCTCACCTGCAAGTGATTTCTAATCAACTCAGCTGTAAGCACTTGCCTTCAATTAGGCCTTCTATTGAAGCACAGCCTGGGAGGCTGAAGAGGACTTTTTTTTTGTTAGGCTTTGGGTTTGTTGTGTGGACTGTTCTGTTTTTGTGTTCCACACTGATTTGATTACATTCTTGTTTTGCTGCTCCTTTGCTCCTCCAAAAGGGATAAATAAAAGGTCTTTGGCCATGTTTGGTTTGAATCTTTGGTGTTTTTACTTTCACTTACCACCAGGCTCATTGGCCACACCTGTTCCCCCAGTTGTGGTTTTTGTTTTGTTTGGGGGAAAAAAATGCCTTCCAGAGGCTGGAAGAAGGTGAAGAGGCAGAGCCAGGCAGAGCACCAGTGACTGCCAGCCCCCATCTCATGGTCATCCTGGGACATCCTCAGGGTGATCTGGGAGGATTTGGAGGTCTGCCCACCACACCACCTTGGGGACCTTTTCTACCTAGGGACTGGGGAGCCCTAACCCTTGGTCCCACGACTGTACAAGGGGGGGGCCTTTGAAGCTGAGGCCTGGTCTGCCCCCGGAGAGGAGCCTAGCCCCTCACCTATAGCAGAGGTGGATCCTGGGAGGGAATTGAGATGGTCCTTTCTGTGGTGCGACTGCTGCGGGGATCCCCACCATTGGCCAGTGTGTCCTGTGCTGGAGGAGTCGGGCTGATGTGGGATCTGAGATCGGTACTCGCGTCGTTCCAGGTAGATGTACTCACCAACCCATGCCATCCAGCCACCATCAATCACTGCCCAATCACTACAGCTGCCAGAGGGCCATACCAGTGAGCCAGCCAGAGCAATTTACTTCACTTTGAAACATTTCTGATGACTTTTACACAGGCCAATACACAGACACCAAGACAAAAGACAATGTGTTCCTAGGTGCTTTATCTGTCACAGGCTGTGCACAGTTCATAGTTAGGACTTGAAATGAGTAAATCAAAATTCCAGGTTTATGGGTTAAACTCAGAATGGACTGATAAATGGCTGCAACACCACCTCCCCTGCGTGATGGACGTGACACCTGAGCACACAAAAAACCCAACGGTGATGCTTCATTTTATTCAACATACTCATCAGATTTCAGCCAAGTTTCAGTCAGGCATAACACATTTAGGTCATTATCCATGTCCAAGTCATTTACAAGAGCAACAGATCTAACATGAAGAAGTTTTAACAATAGTGATGTTGGCCAATTTTATGCAGCGGTTAGCTTGACATTTATTAATTTTACGCAGGGTAGACACAGTCTCAAAATGATAACTAGTTTCGAGCTCAACTGCACTAGTTAGGAGAGTGTACTGGTAACTATGATGAACCAAAGCTGTAACGCGCCTTGCGGGCAATCATGCAGGGTCATATGTCTGCATCAAAGGAATATAGAAATGTTCAGAAATGGAAGGAGGTTCATATGTCTGGAGCTTGGCCAGTGCTCTGATAAGGTGTCAAGGTCTAACCTCACGAGCACCAGCAGGACTCTTCTCCTGTCAAATAATTTATCTCCTGGTGCTGGTGGCATCCCATTTTATCGCTTCATGGAGGTAAGACTACAGTCTTATGTCTTTTTTGGATTTTCAGTGAAATACAGTTTTCCAATTTCCTTCACTTAGAGACATTTCCGGACACTATTTGTACCATAAATAGGAAGAGGACATGTTTAACTGTTGTTTTAAGAGATAAAATAGAAAGTTTTGGTGGCATCCCATTTTTTCCCTTTCTGGAGGTAAGACTATCGTCTTATGTCTTTTTTGGATTTTCGGTGAAATACACTTTTGCAGCTTACTTCACTTGGAGACATTTCCGATCACTTCTTGTACCATAAATAGGAAGAGGACATGTTTAACTGTTGTTTTAAGAGATAAAATAGAAAGTTTTGGTGGCATCCCATTTTTTCCCTTTCTGGAGGTAAGACAATAGTCTTATGTCTTTTTTGGATTTTCGGTGAAATATACTTTTGCAATTTACTTCACTTGGAGACATTTCCGGTCACTTTTTGTACCATGAATAGGAAGAGGACATGTTTCACTATTGTTTTAAGAGATAAAATAGAAAATTTTGGTGGCATCCCATTTTTTCCCTTTCTGGAGGTAAGACTATAGTCTTTTGTCTTTTTTAGATTTTCAGTGAAATACAGTTTTCCAATTGACTGCACTTGGAGATATTTCCGGTCCCTTTTTTTTGCATGAATAGGAAGAGCACATATTTCACTTTTGTTTTAAGAGATAAAAAAGAAAATTTTGGTGGCATCTCATTTTTTCCCTTTCTGGAGGTAATACTATTGTCTTATGTCTTTTTTCGATTTTTGGTGAAATACCCTTTTGCAATTTCCTTCACTTGGAGACATTTCCGGTCACTTTTTGTACCATAAATAGGAAGAGCACATGTTTCACTATTGTTTTAAGAGAAAAAATAGAAAGTATTCTCAGTCATAAAAGTGTTTATGGTGTCTCATTACAAATGGAGAGACTTTTACAATGGTAAATAATTGTATTGATATCATGAAGTAATATTTTACATAAAGAGTTGAACAGCTTTCCATGAATTGCAAGCAGATGTTCTTGGTGTGTTCAAGTATTTGCTTGCTTTATTACTTGATTCTGTAGATTGTCAGTGGCAAATAAAGCTGAATGCCATTTTTGTTTTGCATTGTGTTGCTGAGGTGCACAAATGTCAGACAGTGCAACACTTTTTTTCCCCCTTTTTTTCCCCTCTGTTGTTCCCAAGCAGAACTCAGCTGAACTCACTGATCTCCTGCAGAAATCCCACTTGCTGAGTCCGTGAGCAGGCAGCTGCGAAACCATGACTCCTCCAATGCATGTGACAATGAGCCCTCGCATACTTCTGCAGACATATAATCAGTCACATTCTGTCGGTGCTGTGAGAGGAATACAGGTGTATCTGCAGACACCTGCCCTGACCAAGCATGGCCACAAGAGAGCAATGAGACCAACAGAGGCAGGTCAGCATGAATCAGTGTTTACCAGGTGAGGTGGCTCCACCCACCAACCAATAACATAAGGCAGAAAGAATGTCTGACAGTGAAACGTCAGGGATGATGATGTCAACCAGATAAACACAGTCATCAAAAATAATCCATTTAATGTCATGGGCTTCCAAAGTACTCCAATAAATATGCAGGGCAGGTACAGCACCATTTAGAAAAACTCATAAACACCACTACACACTTCACATTTAATGAATGCCTGGTTATACTCTGCAAAATATTCATAAAATTGAAGACAAGTGATTCAGATTTGAGACCGCCAGTTCGTCACACTACATGAAAGAAGAGGTCTTCAAACTTTAGATTTGTTTTCAGGAAGAAGTCATAAAGTATATTATTTATGGCTGACTATGTTCTTTCATGTCAGTCTTTGGAGTTGGATTGCTGTGCAGCTCCAGGATTTGATATATGCAGCTGAACAGATGAGTCAAGTGGACCTGAAAACTGAACTACAGAGTCTCACTCTGCTGACCCGTTAAGTGGTGAATACATTTTTATCTAACCTGAAGACTCAGACATCGAGTATGTCATTGTTCTATTTTGAAATACAGTGTGCATTTTCCTGACATAGATCGAGTAGGATTTCAGTGATGTTGCTCTTCCTGATTTTTTTCTGCCATTTAAAATTGTCAACTTTTCATAATTACTTGTAAAACCTGTTTGTTTGTATCACTTGATCAACGGTTGATGGAGATTGAGATGAATTTTATGTAAGCATTGGCATGGCATTTGCTGTGGTCACAGTTTCTTGCGTGGCACATTATTCATAATTCATTGCATGCATTCAGTCCTGCTTTTAAAGATATAATATCCATATAACTCTGCCTGTCCCTCTGCAAGATTTCAGCTTCCTTGCCTGTCTGCTGCTCACAAGGCTTACTGTCAGATTATAAACTTTCTATGTCCCCATCATCTTTGTGAACCTTGATAAATCATAGCTTCGTGATAGCAAGCACTGATGTCCCAGAATTCTGTCAGTATTCACTTTGGAATGCTACAATTTTTGATATCTGTATCCCATAACTTATGACTGGGATAAGTTATGACTGGTCATTGGTGGTGGTAATAGACTGAAATATACTGCGTTGAGGTTTCATCACCCAAGATTTGATCTGAAGCAATATATCTAGAGGTCGTAGTGGTTGTAGTCGTGTGGTATTGGTCGTTGTTTTTGTTGCTTTATGTATTTGGCAGCATTTATTTTAAGTGAGGCCGTCAAGGCAAGTTACATTTTACATTCATAAACGTGTTATTTATTGTAATGTGCATAGCCAGACAGTAAATTGAAGTTGTAAGCAAACACCGTCAAATATAACTGCAATTAATTGTGAAGTATGCTGGCCTGGATTGAATAAGATGGAGCTCCAGCTGGCGTGAAATGGACGACTGTGCTGTGATTGAGACTCCTGTAAATGTCCGACAATCACAAGCTTAATGGCCTGTTGCACAATGATTTGGACCGTTGCAAAGGTCCACAAACCGTTTTTATTTCCCCGCCATCCTCTTCCTCACCTCCATCGCCGGCGCCCCCACAGAACGACCGCATTTGTCTCGCCCGTTGACGTTTATTCCCTTCGATGTTAAGCCAAACCTCATTTTCTCGAGAAATATAAAGACCAATCACCTTGAAAACCGTTTGTATACCCTTGGCTGGGCCAGTGTCTGTTTTTTCAAGACAATGAAGCTTTACTGTGCAGCTTGACAAAATACAGTCACTATCAGTCATAACAAGCTTTTCAAGAGCCTGCAATTCCCTCTTTAAAAAACCCAACATACACCCGTATCATTTGAATATAACCAGGACATTTGCACATGTGGTAGATGCGGAAAAAATAAGACTTTAAATTTAATTTTCAGGTCTAATGAGCACATTTTTTAATAAATAAATAATCAGCCATAACAATTACATTGAAGTTATTCCATAAAACTGTGAAACATTTGTTTGCTTTATTATTTTCTGGAGCACAACTTTTAATTAGAAGAGAATATTAAAACAATCGAGGCATGCAAGAAAGACTCTTACTTGTGTCTCCTCAACAATCAATGGCGTTTCAGCAATTTGATGTCTTAGAGACCTTTACTTGGGTTCTGTTTGTAGATTTGTCAATATTGTAATTTCACATATGTATACATATGAATATGTAATATGCATACATGCATGCAATTATATGTAAGGTTGCTGTTAAATATAGGGGAATTGGATATATGTGCACGCTTGAATGAGAGGACGTAATAAAGTTGTTGTTTCCTGTCATTAACACAGCCGAAGAAAATTAAAATTTTCTCCTTGATCAGTCGAGCATTTGCACAGATTCTAAGCATGACGATTTTAACATTCACCGGATGGTTTTCTGTATAGACTGTATTTTTCAGTGCTTTGAACCCTGACTCATTCAGGAAAGTGTGCCAGGAAAAATCTGAAATATGCCTACCTCAATAACACCTGAGCATATGACAGGCCTTTATGAAATCATAAATTCATAACTGAAGATTTGTTCAGACATTAAATGATACTGCAGTGTTGCGTGTGGAATTTCACTGAGATTGTTGTGCCATCATGAAACATAAAAACAGATTTGCAGGGCATACAAAAAATGCAATAAGTACAGTGTCTTCCAAAAAATTTGGGACAAGTATACTTTTTTATTGATTGAACTCTGATTACAAATCTAAAATTGTGGAAGAAAAAATTCACATTTGGTTAAAGTGTAGAATCTCAACTTTTATCCAAAGGTATTTTTTATCCATTTTGGTTTCCATTTCAGGGCACCATAGTGTTGGAAACATTACTATTTTAATTTACATTACAAATTTGTTTATTGGTGTTTTGCATATTCATTGCATGCAATAGCTGCTTGAAGTCTATAATCTACAGACATCATTGTTTTTGACACAAGTATCCCATGATACTTTCTTGTTACAGAATTTGTTGGTGGAAAGTTTTGCTCATGATCTTGGCCAGGTTTCGGGGAATGTCGCATGCTAGCATGGAAGGCTTTTTCTGACTAGCCTCGCTGGACCTTCTGGAGAGACTGTCTTTGAGGTTTTGAGGATGATGGATTCAGTAGGGTTTTTTTTTTCCTCAGAGGGACCATTCTGTCCTTAACTGCTCAGGTATGGTCACATTCTAACCTTCTTAGGAGCTGGAGAGAGTGACTGAAGAAACAACAAATATTCATTCAATTATGTAATGTTGTTTTAAGAACTTCAAAGCCTTATTTTACGTCTCTCAGTTACAAATCAATGTATGGCTTTGGTCTTCAGCATGTTTTCCTAACTGTGCATCATCACTGACTGTCAGCTGAATGCAAGTGTGCAAGAGTTACATCTCTTTCCTTAACAAATGCAATTTATGTTGAGGAATCTCACATCAAGAAACCCATCTGTGTTTCAAAGCCGAGGGGGGAAAGGGAAAATGTTAAATGTATCCAAAGTGATTTTTGTTTCATGCTTCCATGTATTTATGATGTGTACATTTTCTTTTTTATTTAAATGAGTACAGCACATCGCGTAAAGCTCCTGAACACTATCCAAACACAAAATTCAGGTATATAAAGGTGCCCATTAAGAATTAAAAGGATTACCTTCCTCAGTGATAACTGCACATTTGAATATATACACTGTCAGCATTGCCAGCGCTCATTGATAGTTAAAACCATTACCTTACTCACTGGAATCAGTCCACACGCAGACATTCATCCTGACACAGCATGTTATCAAAATAGGTGGCACCAGGAAAGGGCTTGGGGGTGCTGTAGCGACCCCGAGGACAGCCATAGCACCCCCCTTGCACCCCCAATACATTTCTGTGGTTTATTCATGATTTTTATTTATAATTGTAACTGCCACGGAGTGGGTACTGTGTTTGTGTGTGCGCCTGTGTGTGTGTGTGTGTATGTGTCTGTGTGCCAGGGGTGCTGCATCAGAAAAACAGTGGTGACCGGCACATTCATGGGATGCCCTAAATTTCAGAGCACCCTCACAGAAAAATCGACCAACCCCATACCACCAGCAAAAGAAAATCTCTGCCGCCGCCACTAATTTTCAATGGGTTACTCATCTGCTTCTTTTCATGAACAGCCATCTGTGTTTTTTACTGGAGATGAAGTACACATGTCCTTTCCTTGCTTGAGAGATTGCATTTTGCTCTCTTTTTTCCCCGACTGGAGTGAGTCAACACTAATGTGACACTTGGAGGCGTTCCTTTGATTCCCAGACAAAGAGTCGCACACTGCCTTTGAGATCCTCTTGAAGAGGAGATTTTGTACCTACTGATTTCTTGATGACCTCTCTGATTTCCTTGATTCCCTCCTCTTTTCTTGTGAACACTCTCGCTGTTTGTGATTTCCTTGACAGAGAGTGAGAGACCTTCTATGTGATTTCATGAAGGACCACTTTCTTCCTCTGTGATTTTCTGTCAAAACAGTTTGTGGTTGCTGTCCTACGAGAATAATAAAATAAGACCATATGTCTGGTGTCCATTTTGGGGGATGAGTGGAAGCTTTGTCAACGTCAGAAATACATGAGTCAGAATTTGCATTGAATTCCATCAAACGTAAGTGATCCATATCATACCAGAGCAAGACGAACCAAGGCTATGCGCAATTTTTGAATATGTAATGTTCTGAAAGCAAATTACGGAAGGATAGCATTGACAAGTCTGTAAAAGCTCCCATTTCACACCGGCGTAACTACGTCTCATTAAAGTCAGGTGGGTATACCAGGAAAACCTTTCAAGTTCCTTGACATCTCATAGTCACACTTCCCCCACCCTCACCCCGTCCCCTTCCTGCACAAGCATAAAATCAATATCGGCTTGCCGCAACAAAGACAGTCACAATTCTTCCGTGGGAGCTCTAAAAGGTCCTTAGGTGATATGAAAGACATATACATGTGGTACATGCTTGCTTATCAGACTGGAAACTTTACATCAGACCGATAACGTGTCACAGGCGATAATGTCAGGTGCGATGGCCTCTTTGTTTGAGAGAAGACGAGCTCGAATCTATAATGGATTTCTTTTTAAAGCCATTCGAAAGTATGAGCTGCTTTCCAAGAAATGAAAGAGAACTCCAATGTGAATGATGATTGCACAAAGCAGCTAAAGCATGACTTAATTGTGATTCACATAGGGCTTCCATTATTTTCACACAGGATTATTATTATTCGTTCGTGCTATACTTGGCTCAAGCAGTTATGCTCCATTAAATTGTGACCATCGCATTTCCTCATGCCATATTATACATATTACCCCTCACACAATGGATATGTACAAATGTGTACCTTTCATACACTTCTTGGACTCAAAGTGCACTTTCTCTTTACTTTTCTGAAGAGCGGAACAAAGAAATGCATGACCAGGGCTTGATTTACAAAAGCATTTATATGTGGTGCTGCAAAAAGACCATGAGAGCAAACAAGTGGGTGCAGCTATTTTTTGACACAAATTGCAAATAATGCCACTGAAATGTATGTGCAAAGAAATGTACAATGGCCAAAAGGCTTTGCTAAATCTGGTCCTTAAAGTATAGTGCTTTGGAATTTAAATGATATGTTGTACAAATAATTATGTGCACCTATTATAACCGAAAATATCCTGCAATAACATATTTTTTTCACAACTATTTTATAAGGAACTAAACATTCTGAAGTTGCAGAAAAGAAAACGCAATGAATTAAATTCAAATGTGTTTTTCTATACAGATAAATGCATGAAAATAGACTTCGTTGTGTCTTAGCTGTTGGTGCCCTTTCGCTTTACTTTTATCTTGTCTTTTTACTTCTTGCCTGTCTCTGTATAGTTGGAACATTAACAGGAAATGGAACATTTGGAGACGTTGGCCAATGCAATGCAAAGCAATCAAAGAATTAGCACAAAATGTGCACAAAATGTACAGATTGTGGAAATGAGAACACATATCCCCTTCCTGTTAAAACCAATAGTCCTAATCTAGACCTCAGAACCTAAGTAAAAAATTATTTATTTATTTATTATTATTTTTTTGTCTGGAATTTCTCTTTACGCTTCAGCATAATATTCACCAAGTTATCATTTTTAGTCAAAGCTCATGTGGATTCAAGTAACATTGAATAAAATCCAAAGCAATGAATTTCATTCCAGCTTTGAAACAATCTCTCTGTTGGATACAGTGCATTCTTATATGTATAAGAAGAAGCCATCCGTTATTATATTTGAGCAGCAGACAGCCTTTTGAAGTCACAATCCTGTGACTGTGATTGTTGTATGACAATGTACAAGGAAAAAGTTCAGTTTTGCTGTCCTACCAAAGAAACCAGAAAACTTGCTGCCATTGAATAGACATTTGTAAGATGGAAACATCTAAGGTCTTGGAGTATCATGGAGTATTTGCTTTCTCCTGTGGTTGCCCTTGGCTGGGATATGTCTCTCAAAATTCAATGCTGATATCACCTGTTACCAAAGATACTCAGCAACTTGAGCAAACACACACCCCTACAATCACACCTCTGCCATGAAATTCATAAATATTGATAGACAGTTGTATGCAAATTTTTCATGCCTGACTCCTTGATATGTAAGTTGTTATACACATGACGCTGTGCATGCTGGGATATTATTTGTTTAATTAGGTGATCATTATAACCTTTGTGGGGGCTTCTGGTTTGTATAATTAATAGTTAACACCATTATGACATCCTGATTTTTTTCTTGACAATTTTCAGCTTTCTATAAATAAACACCAGTAATACTGGAAAAAAGTTGGTCCAGTCAAAATAAATTGTTCAGTGAAATATTCATATTCCAGAATTAAATTTATTCATAAAATTATACCAAAAATATATTTACTTGATTGAGTACTTGATTGAGAAGCACTTCCCCTTCTTCTGAATATTGCATGTGGTTGACAGAAATACTTTCTTTAATGTTTTTTTTTTTTTTTTTTTTTGGATGAGAGCAATAAAACCAAAAGGAGAAAAACATCTCTGTGGAATTTGCAGATAGTGATTGGGTTTTAATTTATTTCAGGCTATTGAAGATAAGCGGTCGTAATTTAAACCACTGTTAAGTATTCTATCCATTTAGGCCCTCTTTCGTGTGCAAAGAGGTGTTCTTTCAAAGCACAGCAGCAGTCAGTAGATAACATACTTAAAAGCCAACTGGTAGACCTTGACTGAGGCACAGGCCCAAGTGTCAGGGGCAGTGAGAGTGCAGCAGCGCCTCCTAGTGGTACAGGTCATCACACTCTCACAACGGGGGAATTGTATCGATTCTGTTTTCTATTGTTATGGTTCATGTTGTAAGGGCTGCAGATTGATCACTGTTGGGTCTTTTCCCAATGAAGAAACATTTTTACTCAGTCTTTGTTTAGATGTACATTTTAATGGATGACGCTTCACTAAAGAGATCTTCTTTCACACAGTGACTGAGAAAAGGTTGTATGACACCTGACTTGTGAGATGTAACATTCTAAACACAATACACACTTATTTATTAATGTGTAACAGTCACTCATTGGTGGTTCTGGCTGGTAATATCTCTTCGTGTGTTCACTTTTGTTTTGGCTTGTTTCAAGGGTATTTCCTTGAATTTGGATTTACATTTGCTGGAATTCCTTCAGCTCAGTCTGGTGATTGGAGGGTTATTTGAATCACCTGTGGTGTGCAGTGTGGGGACTGGCTCCTAATCAGTGATTGAGAGCAGGTATAAGTTCTTTCCCCCTTAGCCAATCAGGGTGCGACAATGCCCTTCCAGTTGGACTTTTCAGTGGCAGCAGTTTGCAACCTCAGTGATCATTGTTATCTGAACAGCAGCTGTGATAAGAACACATGTTTAAAGGACAAGATAGGAAAAAAATAAAACAAATACAAACAAATTATCATCGCTGCTGTGCAAATACAACTTTGGTATCTATTTGAATATTTTGTCTGAGATTAGTGAGACCAGTTCTTCCACATTTTTAAAGGCAAGTTTTTAAGCACATTAGTTCTGGTTCCCCTGCATATGGGATGTAAGAGGCAGTTCATTGCAAACCACTGGTTTACTCCAATGTCGCCCCAGCCCGATAGGCTTTTTGTTATTTGGCTTTTTTGAAAACCTTTCCAAACTAAATCTTTTCGTTTAATATTCTGAAGAGATATTTGTTAAAAAATTTGTCCTTAGGCAGAATTATTTCTTCTTATTTGTGTTAATTGTATGTGGTTGGAAACTGTCCTTTGATCTCGCCTTCCTGATTCCTGATTTCACTCCTGCCACAAATGAGATGACTCAGCAGCATCACACCAGAGTGTTTGTCCATGGTTGGAGCATTGTGCCTTTCTGTGTGATAACATTACCATTTATTGATTTGAACAACACCTCCTCAAATTTATTTTGTCTTTAAGAAAGCATTGTAATCGGATCCCATGCCAGGTAACTGTGTATAAAAATGGATGTCTCTCCCCTTCTTGGTGATAAGAATCACCTCACCTTGAACTGTCTTTCATGGCAGTGGTTTGGAAGTACCGTGGCCATGCCCTGCCCACTCAATCTCATCAGGCCTTCTGGTTTCAAGGTAAACAACTTAAAGCAATGGTAGGTAAGAACTGATCGTCTAAGCCAGGGGTCGGCAACCCGCGGCTCGCGAGCCGCATGCGGCTCTTTGGCCCCCTTGCTGTGGCTCCCACCAGCTTGGGGGGAAAAAAAAGAAGTACAAAAGAATTTTTAATTAAGTCAGCTATTTTAATATGTATTTACTGTATGCATGAATTATTATGAATTATTAAATTGAGTATTAATAAAACTAAAATTTTATTTAGCAAATACGAATACTTTGCCCACTGAAATATGTGTCACACCCTGCGTCCACCACCAGAACCTCTCATCCTCCCGCACGCTCTTCCTGCAGGCGTCTTATCAACAAAAGCTCACAAGACCATAAATTGTGAATATTTGCAGCGAGCAATCACAGCAATGCAAACCGCATTTGGGAAATAGCCTGAAAGTGGGCTATTCTCGCTCAGGAGCACAAATGAAGTGAGATTGAGAGCTTCTCCAAAGCTGACAAACTTTAATTTGACACGTGGGATGCCATTCCTGACATGTATGTGAACATGAAAAAGTATGCTTTTGGAGTCCTGTCCATCTTTGGATCCACATACTTATGTGAGCAGCTTTTCTCTAACATGAACTACATGAAGTCCAAACACCGCTCTCGCCTCACTGATGACAGCCTGCAGCCCTGCATGAAGATCAAATTCACTTCTTTCAGCCCCGATAGCAGCTCTGTAGTTACGTTCAGAAACAGAAATCACACTAAAAAGGTGAGAACAGTGTCATTTTATATGTTATCATTTTTCTATATATATTTCTATATATTTTGTTTATTTTCGACACGGGAAGACGGTGTACCTACAACGGCAGACTGAAATGGACTAAAGTCATAATTACATACAAGTTGTTTTCATTTTAATTCTTTTTATTTTAAAATTATCTGGCTACTGCTATATGTTTTATTTATTTCAAAGTGGGATATTTTTATTTGATTCATTTTCCACAAGGAGAGGACTCAAGTAGCCCTGCAAAATTGTGTTTTATTTTAACGTAGGCCTGCACATACCAGTGTTTTTTTCTTCCCATCAAAGTGTCTGTAAACAAGTAGTTCTTCTATCTAGCCTTCTTCTGTAACCATCTTATTTGCCAATATTTTTGTAGTCAAGCTATATAAAACTCCACATGTTTATTTTAAGAGCCAGGCTCTGCTTATACTTTTTGAGCGCTTATTTACTTTGTGTACACAAGCATCATTATTCTTCTTCATGTTTTAAGTATATTGTTGTCGTTCCCGCCCCCCCCCTCCACTCTTTTTCTCCTGTTGTTTGGTGGAACGGGCTAAAATGGCTCTTTTGATGTTGAAGGTTGCCAACCCCTGGTCTAAGCCCTCCCCCAAACTTTCATCTAGCCCTTCTCATCTGTGCAAGCTTCCTTTGATTGAATAGGAAATCAGTCACACATAGCTATACCACTCATAGCTCTACCTTGAAGCAAATGAATGTGGTTGTTGAGTTGTTTCTGGACTTAAGTCTTGCACCGACAAAGGTGAACGCACCATGTGCAGACCTGATATCTTCACGGGGGTACCTACTGACTACAAGCCATTTCATAATATAAAACTGACGACTATTTTTTTTTTTTTTTTAATTCTTACCTTTTGCAGATTTATCAAATCATTATGCTGCACTGCATTGTATTATATCAGTGATTGTAACAGTTTTACCCCTTATGACAGTACAACGTATATGTGTGTGTATGTGTCTTTCGACTTAAACCTGCAAAGCATGTATGTAGGTAAAAACAAACTTGGCTATCTGTGTTCCAAAATGTAACGATATGATATCCACATTCATTTGAAATGCTTACAGTGTTTCATTGTGTGAAGAACTGGCAGATGTGTGAGTGATGTTGTGTTACTGATTGTGGCATGGATGCATGTGTGTTACGAATACACACCTAGTCCTGGACTGAGTCAATATGTATCAACGTTGTCTTGACATTAAGAACATGAGCTTTCAGAAAGTGTTTGTCCTGCAATACATTTTCTTCAGATGGTAAAATATATAATACACTACTTGTGATTTGTATTATTTTCTTTCGTCAAACTGTGATGGAATTTTGGCCTTCAATCCCTGTAAACATTACAGTGGTCTAAGATTAAGTTGTGTTTGTTTCAAATCATTTCATTCATGTTTGATCAATTAAACTGTTCCAGTGAAAAGTACCTTCCAAAGATATAGCTCAATATAGAATCAAATAATTTGGAATGTAACCACATGATGGTAATCAAACAGGAGTGTTATTTAAATTAATTAATATAATCTTCATTAATTAAACATACCCAAATAAACGTCTGCTGCTTTCTAAAGGTCAAAACTGAAATTCCATTGTGTCATTGTTATGAAAACACAATGTAAAACATTCCAGATGCTGTTCATGCATGTGGATTGGCAGACATTCAAGTGGATGCTAATACAAGTGTGTGGGCTCTTGCAAAGATCTTTCTTCGTACATATTTGCCAGCGGCTGGTTCAAGACAAACGACAGAAGCGTGGATGAGCAAATTGGCCGATCAAATCTGAGTCATGTTGCACTGTGAAACAGAAAAGGCTACGCCAGGAAACATACCTCGTAATCTCAACACTGAGGCTCCCATTTGCAAGGAAATTCAAATTGATGATCGAGACAGTCGTCAGTGATGCAGTTCAAATGTTTCTTCTCAGCAGTTTTGATGATTAAACTGGTTAAAAGTAATTATGAGAAAAAAGTTATACACTGTCAGTAAAACAAATTGAAAATACAACGACACCACTGTTTGAGAACAAAGGATGAAGGTTTAAGGAGCAAGGAAATGGAAAGTGCAGCGCATGATGGATACCACACACACACACACACACACACACACACACACAAACACACAGTAAATGAAATTATTAGGCGTGCAAAATTATTAATCACATGAAAAAGTACACAAACAAAATATGCACCCACCTTCTGCCTCAACTGATGTTGGCCATGGTATCACAAATCGAAAAATAAGGGTTAAAAGCATTCGTCAGGTAAAAAAGTAAAAAAATAAAAAAATAAAAGCATTCTCAGACAAGCAATATACCTGTTCAGCTTGAGTCAACATTGCAAAGAGAATTAATATTGAGCACAACCAAATAGAACCTATACAGAACAAGGTAAGCGGTACTCAGCACTTGTGTTTTCTTTTTATTACAGCCTTGCCGGTTGTTCTTGTGGCTCTGGGATTCTTCCTGAGTTTTAAGTATGACTTTCAATTTTCACCAGCCAGAGGATTGCTTTTATGAACTGTCTCGAATGCAGGGTTACTACATATATAGGAAGCGGCTTGATATTTGTTGGTCTGTGTCTGTTGGGTTCTCTATCCTATTTTTACAATTGTATGATAATAAATACACTCAAGACACAGATACACTCAATATATAACACACTCCAAACTTTCATATACTGGCTGCTTTAAAGTTGTTGCTATTCCCTGAGGTGAATCATCTGTCCTTGCTCTTGTTTGTATCTGCCCAGGCCTCCCGGATTGGATAAAGAATAATATTTTCATTCGCTGCCCCCACAGAAAAAGGAGAGAATTGTTCTGATGGCAGCACATTTCCTTGACTCCTTTTTTCAGTGACAGAAAAGCTGCTGTGCAGAAATAAATCACATTCCCAAAATGTGCTTCAATGTGTCTGTAAGTGGAAAGCTACAAGGAGAAAACAACAATAAGAAAAAGGAACAGTAAGTGCAAGAAGATACAAAAAAAAACGAAAAGACGAGTAGCAAAAAGGAGACATTATGAAGATGAAGAGGGAGAAGCAGCAAACACAAAAAAAAGAAATTAATAAGTAACAACAATAACAACTAAAAGCACCCGTGACACAACTTTTTCATCTGATACATTTTACTAAAGGGTGTGTAAGAACCATTTGAGGAAAGCAGGGACTTGGGATCCCTGGGGAAACATGCTAAGTCCTTGAGAGATTTAGTAGCGCGGTACCACCCAGAGAGAGCAGTATTCCACGGGGCCCTTTTAGCATGCGGCCCTGGCTTCTGGTGATAAATCAATCTCACTGACCCATTGTGAGAAAGTCTCTTATGAGTCAGCGGGAGGTGTTGCCAGAGAGGGAGTGATGTCTGGCATAATGGCTAAAAATGTGCCCAGTGCCCTCGGGTGATGGCTGCGGAGGTGGACAAAGTCACAGCATTTGGCAGACGGGAAGGATAACGGGCAAGCATTTCGTTTCGCCATCGGCACCGGTGAAGTACTCTGACCTCGTTGTGAAAACTGCTTGTGCAGACTCTACATAATCTCCTCTGCATCTCATAGTCCAGCTCCCTCATTACAAATTAATTCAGAAAAAGGGTTATTTCATTCCTTAAATTATGAATGCGGTGTTCGGTTGCAAATACCATTTCGTTACCAAATGAAAGGAATTTAAACCAGTAAGATAGAAATAATTTGAGTATTATTCACATTTTGGTGTTCACTCACCATTGACTTTTTTCTGAGTGGTTACATTTTACATGCAATATTTTTGTTTACCAAAAACAGTTTTAAACATATTGACAAACCTCCCAAAGGCTGCCTTTCATTTATATTCACATTTCCGCAATTTTCAAGTTCCATACAAACTTCCATGTTCCAGAATCTTCCTTCCATCGGCTCCATTGCTAAAAGAGTTCCAGGGACCTCTGCTTTTTAACTGCATGACAGTCCCTTTAATTGGCAAGCCAAGGAGACAAAAAGGAGAAAAACCACAATCCTTAAATTACTTTAATGTTCCATTTTTTGGATTTTCCATTTTAAGTACAATATTTGATTGCCCTATTTTTTCCACATATTAAAATGTGGTGCAATTATCAGTCGCATAAGAAATAAAGATAGTTTCTATTTTTATCATATTACTTGGTAATTGTGTGCTGGAGACTGCAGTTATATTTCTTGCTGGGACTGTATCACCTGTGATGCTGGGAGAGGTGGAGGGAGGTGCAGTCCCGTTAGCTCCTCCCACTTGGCTGCTGTCAATCTTCTTGTTCGTGCCCTCAGCAAGGGGATTTTCTAAAGATTCAGGAAATTTGAAATGGATTTCAATGACATTTAGTGTGTGTCTTTGACAGCTTCATTACTAACTTTGTTACTCTTGCCAAAGTGCAAGACCAGACTGCACTGGCTTATCTTCACTGCTTCTTATACCCTCCATTGTGAATTACAGAGGATGAGATCTGAAATATGGAAAAGTGGAACAGTTGTTCATTATATGATGGCTAGGGGCCACCAGCAAGCAACAAATGACAGTCGCCAATGTAGTAACATGAGAACATTCATGACCATTCCGTGATTTCAGTTTACCCATGGTCATCTGACTAGCCTTTAGCCAAGAAGACATCCTGTTTAATGTTTAGCTGTAGGGTAAACGATGGTCGTTTCAACCTTGCAAAATTTCTGATTTAAATATGGCTATTTGTGGGTGTAATCATTTGCATAATGACTCTTAGCTGATCACCAGCAAACAGTGAAATGATACAGTCAGCCAATACTTTGGGCACATATGCAAAATAACACCCGTTATTTAGAATCTTAGTAAATCTACCCCTTGATGGACAGTTTTATAATGTTTTCCAGAGAGGGCTTCAATTTTTTATGTGAAAAAGCATTGCATTTGGGAAAACACAATGGATCTGATCATGTGCCTAAGAAGGTATATACTATTTTTACCAGTTCTAAGAGCCTTCATCATATTTTATTTTCCAACCATACAATGATTTGTAAGATCTTTCCAGCTGCCAAGGTTATTGGCAAAACCTAATTTGTCACCCATTTCCTATGTGATAAAGGATATTTCACTTTTGAGGAAACACACCTGTTGAATTCAAACTCCAAAGGAGTGAGATTAAGAATTAAAAAGGTTTCTCACAGTATGCACGATTAAAAATGAGTGGAATTGTCTTGATGAAGTATTTCAGTTCAGTACTTGTGCATGAGTTGAATGATTCTCCTTCGCTGAAATAACTCATCGGCCACTTTAATTGTGTCACGATGAACTATAGTTCACATACTTTATTTCTAAATTCTTGTTATAAAACAGACTACAATTAAGGACCTCTGGTTGGTTCGCTAGAGAGATTTCTGGAGTTAATTTCTCATACAACAGTGGACCATAAATCTTATATACTGCTGTCACAGCAGTATAAAATTACTTGGTAATACAGCAGTGTCCTTTGTGGATTTATTTTGATTCAAAAAAATTAGAAGAAAAGTCTGGCAAGGAAAATTCAAAATATACACTCTCCCTTCTGAACTGAGAGTTCTCTGGAACAAAAATACAAAGTTGGGTTGCAGATGGAAAATAGTTTTTTTCTTCCCCCCTCATTTATGATGCATTGAAATGCTTAATTTAAAGCAAGTTTCCTTTTCAGATGAAATAGTTCAAAGCAACACTACCTGCTGTCTCGCCCTCTCCCTAAATCCCCATGAGTTGAGGACTAAATCGTATCGTGACATTGTGATAAACATACCATATTTTCTTTTTTTTCTCTCTCTCTCTCTCTCTCTTCCCACAGGCCCAATCAGTTTTATTAAGCTTTCTCCAGTAAATCTCAGTGAAACAGAACATTGCAAACTTGGCAGGTGGCTTTTGCTCATCTCACACAGTCAACATTTAATATTCGCTCCATCTGGTATTCAAGTGTAGTGTTGACTGTAATGGACAATTCTGGAAACAAACCCCCCCCCCCCCCCCCCCCCACACACACACACGAATGCTTAAGCTTTAATTCCTTCAACATCTCTTAATTCGCAGAGGAGTTATTTTATGTCTGTCCTTATTTATTTATCTCTGTCACCTTGCTAGGTTTATAAATCTGGCATACTTTATTTTCCAGTCTGTGTTGTCACCTTGTAATTTCCTTATTTAAATGCCTTTTTCTTATATCTCCCCAGAGGCCGGGGGCCCTCTTTTTTGTTGCAGGTTTTAATGTTTCTCTTTCCACATGGTCGGTCCCCAGAATATCTTATCACACGGCCTTGCTCTGGCAGTAAATCCGCCTGCCTCCTCATCACAGGGCCGCTACTGACTACGAAGAGAGACGGTACTTTTTCGGCTTGGGAACAGCCAGCATAACACACCGCTGTCACGTCGCCCTGCACGTAGAAAAGGGAAGGAGCGTACATCGAAATTTGAACTAATCAAGGGGAAATGCTGTGGTTTCGTATGCATGTAGTTTGATGGGTAAATATATTTTAAGGGCAATTTTGTGTTTACGTTGTGAGTGTTGTAATCATGGAATATCATTTATATGAACTTTTTTTTGCGCAAGGAAAGACCAATATTATGTTGTTCACTCCTTTTTCTTGAAAGGTTATGAATTGAGGAGCCATAATTTACCTTAACCACCAAAGTTTAGTGCCCACCTGGGTAAAGCTAGGAGGCCATTTTGTGCCAGAACGTTCATTTGTGACATGGGGGCTAAGATAGATTTACGCAGCCAGTTAAACTGGAGATGATTACATGGCCAGACTGAAATTTCCTGGGTGGGAATGTGGCCCGGAGACTGGAGAGGTTCCTACCTACTATTCCAGATATTATTTTAATGAAAGATGAAAAACATTAAGGTGTGTTAAATGCTCAATGTTTCACACACTGCCAAAATGATGCACAGAGTTTGAAATAAACTGTGGATTCACTTATTGGGCATCATGAATACAAACCATGTACACTTGTGAGTGAATTTAGCACATTTCTATGTGGGAGAAAAAAAATGAGCAAAGATCCTTAAATAACCTTAAAAGAATCCCCTGTTGTTTGTCAGTTATACTTAGTGTATGTTGAACAGAAGGATCAGGAATAATTGTTTGTTTGACTTAGATTTTGCTGTCTAGTAATATCCCCTGCTGAGTCTTAAGCAACAGGAGTCAGACATTCACATAGTACTGCCAGCGAAAATTTCCTTTTTATCAAAACAGATGGTCACTATCCAAGGCCTGCTGTTTACATGCTAGGTTGCGACCTCAACGCTCTGACAGAAGTCTCAGATAGAAGCAGATGGTCTCTCCAGAAAACCTATCAACGTGTTCTCATGTCATCACGGAAAAACTGGAGGCCTTCATAATGGACACCACTGTTGTCTTAAGCGCTGGGTATCGCAACCATCCCATCGTTGATAGGGCAAAATCATTTTTCGCGGTTGATGAGGAGAAAGCATTTGAATTCAACCGAAAGTGACTTCTGTTTGGCCTCGGCACATGCTGGGTTTCCACTGTCCCTGTGTCTTTACACATCTCCTGAGGCACACCGCTTTGCCATAGAGACCTGATTTATTTGTAACCCGGAACAGAATCGCCTCCTCTGAGACCTCTGCTGACTGTACAGTGACCCCGAATCGAGGGATTTCTGCATCAAAGCAAACACATCTGATTGCTTTGAGATAAAAATCCACAGTTCCACCAGCTTTAGTTTTCTATGAATTCTCAGCGGCTCAGCTGTCATGCGAATGCTTATCGGGCAGTGGACACATTTATTTCCTCCTTCCACAGAAAGCATACACTCCTCTCAATAGCTTTCCAAATTACATCCATTGCATTTACATCTGTTTCTGCTTTCTTTTACATTACACCGGCTTTTCTAGTATATTGTTAATTCCCTCCTTCTTGCAGCAATCTCCGTGATCCCAGGTAATGTCGTTAACTGCGAGAGTCTGCTCCATGTTTACATGCCTTCCAGCACAATTCAGTCCTCTGTCTCCACCATTTTGTAACCCGTTCAAACAAAACAGAAGGGAGCGTGAGGTAAGACATTCTGTGCCTGGTTCTGCAATGTTCCTCCCAACACTAAATAGTGGATGTACAAAAACGTGGGCTGAAAAGTAATTAACTTGTTCCTAAACTAATCATAAACCAATCACCACTTGCCCAAATGTCTTTCAATTTTTTTGAAATATATTTTTAATTTTTATATAACTCTTTTATCTGTCTTGCCTTTTGAAATTTTAGATTTCAGATTTTGGTTTGACCTTGTCTTCATTGAAATGTATTGTGTAGGCCTTGGGTGTGAAGTCAAATACTCAGTATACTAACACACTGTGAAATATAACTTGTTCAATGTCATTTAGTTCATCCTCCTCCTCAGTGGAAGGCTTTTCAGTTCTGTTCAGCACATGTGTACCCTACCCTTTCATAGCAAATCGACAGAGCTTGAGAAGAAACATAAAGTGTTAATTACAAGATTATCTAATCAGTATGTTTTCCAAGATGCAAAAAAAAATAGTTTAATTAAAGTTTGTCATACACGCTGTGCTTATCGTACCGTGCTTATTCTCAAATTCTGATACTGGTGCTGTACTGTCACAAAGCCATTGTGCTAAGATTAGAACGAGAGTTGAACAACACTTCCGCTGAAAACATCATCGAAAATCAATATAAAGTATGCCTGATTCATACTTTAACAGAACACAGATCAGTGGAGGAGGAAGAAAGTGGAGAAACATCCCTCTGGAAAAAATTGAAACCCAGTAGCATTTGTCTGAATATGAAATTTTCTCTGCATCACCTTCTTTTTTCTCCTTAACTAGTACATAGGACCGAGGACATTCAGGATATACTAAATACAGTTCAAATTCTTATTGAAAACAACTTTATTACTCTCTATATGCTGTTCAATACTTTAATTCAATACAGATTAAGGACGCTTGTTGCCCTAGATCTCTTGAGGCTCTGTGTGTTTATTTGAGCCAGTTATATAAAGTAAATCTGAGAACCAAAGGTCAAAAGGGATTCGCAGGAGTGTTGATTGACATGGCCAATAAATATTGAGCAACTGTTGATCCAATCTGGCAGATGAACCTGTTTTAACATCTTGACCAGGTTTACTGTAGACACTAATTTGTAGTGACAATCAATGTCCTTCTCTTTCAGTGAATAGACTAGATTCAATCAAACACACTCAGAGTCGACCCACAATAAAGGGTGGTGTTTTGTGCTTGTACCCAAAGTATTTGCATGTCTTTTCATTTATTTTGTTGCGGGTGATAAAATAAGTGATTGTGTAAATGACTCCAGCCCCAAACAGCCTTATTGAAATGAGGAAAATTTGGAAAGAGTACTTATAAGGGATACTTACAACTAATTGTTACCCGGGATGTCTGCCAGACATAAAGACTGGTTTATACGCCATCGCTTGACCGAAATAGCTGACTTCTCATTAATGTTCCAATGTCACTCTATGCTGACTTCTTTTGCGTCTGCAAAAAAATATAAATGCCTTTCACAGACATTCCCACAACATTTAACACTGTCTCCTCAAGAAAGTCGGCTGCTTCAATGCATCAGTCTTTATCTTTCAATACAATTGTCTTTGAGTATTTTCATATTTTGTTGGAGACAAACACATTCATTTTGGTATGTTCTTTTCATTGTCAATTATACAGGCATATGCCATGAAAGGGATGTCCGTACGCCTTTAAAAAGAATGAGCGCATTTGAAACTGGCCCTATATCTCTGAGACAAATATTTTACAAGTGAAAGAATGAATCAGGTGTAAGGGAAGCCAGCAGGGTCTTCCTGGGCCTGAGGCCTAGTCAGGAACAGTTACAGGGGACGGGGGCGGGACAGGTCTTTGGCCGCTCGTTAGCTGAGCTACAGGAGCGGCGTGCATGGCAGCGAGGAGATTATGGTGCACCGTCCCGCACGCGGTGACACACACATCATAGTCGCAGCCAGCGGTGTCAGCGAGACGCAGCAGCAGGAGTGAACGCGCGGAGGAGGGAGAGCGGGAGCTACGATTGCATCCTTCAGCTCCAGGAGCCGCTGCCAGGGAATCGTGGGCCGTGGGAGCGAGCAGCTGGCGGGAGACGACGTTGGCAGCGGCCGGTGTAACTGAGGCTGGCGCGCCTCGCAAGGCTGGTCCAAAGGGAGGAGTTGCTCGGCTTCCTTCAGTGGAGCAGTCCATTCCTGCCTGTTTCTTCTGCTGCTAGATGGAACAGTGCCAGTGATGGGAATCTGAGAAAGAGCTAACAAAGTGCTGAAGGAGAATGGAGAATGTCAAATGACACTGTGGAGGTTACAGATATGAGGAGAGAGGATAGGGAGGATAGAGATAGGGAAAAATAACGAACCTACAAGCAAACACAACTCAACACAGCAGAGCAGGGGTAGCAAGGGGAAAATAATGAATGGAAGCTTGCATACAGGCTCCTGTTTATTATAAGTATCTGCTACTGCATTTGAATTTCTGTGTATTTGCCGAACAGGAGAGGTAATTCAATATAATTAATTAATTAATTAATTATTATGTTGTCTATAATACATGCACACATTAATTGTATCAACATGTATTCACTTTTGTCTGTAATGTATATCATGCTTTTATAACAGTGTTATTACATAAAATGATTTTGGACTTTTCCATGTAATAAGGAAGTGTGATTACTTTGTAATAAATTTCATACTTGTGGCCGAAGGAGAAGGTCCTTTCGGATATCTTTCGCCGTGACTTTCTGATTTCTCTCTTCTCACCATCCATGGAGCCATCTTTCAGGAGATGGCTGGGTATGAGTATACCCAGGGGAGCGCTTTCATTTGCCAGCTCCAGCTGGCCCCAATATGCCGAATGCGTTCTTCTGATTTACTTCGACGTGTGTGTTCACTCGCATTCTCATGTGTGTGTTTGGAACCAAGGCCAGTGCCATCAGGTCTTTTCCTTCTGTTGGATCTCAGCTGTTACTGTATAAAGCAGGATGTAGAATTTATCACCTTTTCACAGCAAATTAAAGTTGAGTAATAAAAGCAAATAAATATACTGGCAGAAACATCTTTTCTCACAGGCAAAGGAACTAATTGGTCCTTCCTGCCAACTTTTACTTCCTGTTACCCATACACACTCCAAAAACCAGGACAGAGAGTGATAATTGAGTAGTTCATGGAACTAGCTGGAAAAGTATGCTGAAAAAGTAAAACTGTGTAAAAATGGGCTTTGAAACAATTATAAGTCTGCATATGGTGGAATAAGGAATGCTTGGGCACAAGCCTGAAATACTCATATGTATTCTGTCTGTGGTTAGAAGTACAATCTAGAGGAATTTGCAATTACCCATTGAAATATGCACTGATCGTGGTGTTATATACAGCGTATAATGATCACATCCATGATTAATCAAGTTTCAGACAATGAAATATGTGACATGTGAAATGTTTGGCAAAATTTCAGTAAAGAAAGTGAAAGTATGTATTTGCATGTATTCGTTCTACCCATGCGCTAAACAAGCTGATGTCAGTAATTAGCTCCCCCACCTGGCTGAGGAAACGTGCTGATTAGAATCAGCTGGTTTAGTGCATGGGTGGAACAGATACATGGCAGTGATTTGTCTTTCTGTAGCTGGAATTTTCCTGCTCTGGGGGAAAAACAAACTCACAGACAGCTCCTGAACAACTGAAGCTTGACATTCCTGGATCAAATGTCAAGACATAATCGCTGAGCAAGTGACCGACAAGCACAGAGAGCCAGCGCCGCTGCGGTGAAGATTGAAGAGATTAGTGATCGGGGATCGCCTATTTTCTTTCTTTGCATTCTGTTCAGAACTCATCCCCCCCCCCCACCTCCTCCTCTCCAATACCCACAACAGTCCAAAGTAATCACAAAATATTGACTGTGCTTCCAAGGCAAATTAGATCTTCAAGGTGACCAATTTGCCTGCGTTCATGAGCCAAGGCGGACGTTGATAGATGCAAATGATCAGAGAAAGCTGCCCGATCAATAGGTCAGTGTCTAAGCCCAATCATGTGCCATTTACCAGGACATCATTTCCCCAGTAACCTCTAACTCTCCTCAATAAAAATACATTAGCTTCCCGCACAGTCAGGAAGAAGAAGCGGAAGAAACCCAACGACTGTTTTCCAGGGCTTGTGTTTTTTTTTTTCTTTTTTTTTTAATGCTTCTGTCACTGACTGTAATTTATTCACTCAAATAATACAGCTACAGGTGTTGTACCTTATCATTGACTGTAATTCATTCACTCAAATGATACCGCTACAGGTGTTGTATCTACAGGTGTTGTGTCTTATCTTTGAATTTCACTGATTTATTCACTGAAATGTTCTACCTATGTTACCTTTTCATTGTGCGATAAATCTGAGCTGCTCCACTTAGCAGCAAGGGCTAGAGCACATAAACATGATGGATTTAAAATCGAAGGATTTTCCAAAATGCTGTATTTTACCTTTGATTCGGCTGTACAAACACATTAAAAGACAGTTTTACCAGAAAGGCTATCGAGCCGCAACAGTTGAATGCAAATAAGGAAGAATCTGCCAAAGATGAGGTTACATCAGTTGCTTCCTGATGAGGTTTAAACATTATCGAGACGACTGAGCTTGCCACCTGGAGCTGACGTAGCATTTGCAGCTTTCATGAGTTCAGCATGGTTGTTGGCTAGATGCAGAAATTTTTTCAAAGGAGTACTTTCCAAAGGTGAGAAGTACTTGCCTAATTATGGCTGACAAGTTTGATTACTGTGTGTGTGTGTGTGTGTGGGTGTGAAATTTCAGTTACTTGAATAGCACTACAGAATACAACTTTTTTAAAAGATTTTTTTCAGAGGAATGACGATGACATTAATTCAACAGTGCAAATTAAGAGTGAGCTGTCAAAAACAAGTAGGATTTTGTGTAAGTTTGTTGTAACATGCTTGTGAAGTTGCAGTTTTGGAAGTTTCCAATGATTTTCTTGACTGGTTTGTTCATTGCCTTGTTTTTGATGTAGCTGATTAATCTTACTTTTTATATTTGCACTGAGGAAGCATAGAGTGTTTACACTGTCAAACATACTGACAAGCATACTTTCATCGTATGTACTTGCTACAATAACTTATGTTACTTTAAGAAATCTTTAAACTTGTTCAACCAAATGCATGCAAAAATGTGCCAGGAGAAATTCATCTCATGTTAGTCTTCAAAAGCATAAATAACATGGTAACCAAATATTCGGCAACCAGGTTTAAATCCCTGCCCCTCTGGTCCATGCAGAATCAATAATTAAAATTGTTTGTCTGGGCCTCCTTTCATGTTTATGTATTAAAAAGTCTTTTTTTAAATAGTAAATGTTTTCTTCTGGTGATAGCTACCCCCCTCTTCATTTGGTTTGCAATGTAATGTTCAGATCTTGGTAGGGGTGTTGGAAACCCGGCATTTTCTTGCCACAATCTGTGATGATTTTATTTTTATTTTTTTCAGAATTCAAATTTGAATTGTACAAAGGGTGTAAATGTATGTCCGAACCCTTAATTGGTGCAGCCGTACCTTAGGGCTCCGAAATTTTCCAGATGTCCTGCTGCTTATTCATTACACCCATTGCCTCTACCATCGGGAGTGCACACCCCAGAGGTATGCAAATGTTTTGACTTGATTGAAAGCTGACCTAAAAATGCATTTAAACGCAATCCATTATACCTTCCCCCGCTGAGCGCTCTACCCTGTCATAATGCAGCATAACGGTTAAGGCAATGATCATGCAGAAACTAGTTTCATGCCTTAAAAAGGGGAGAGGAATGGGCGAACAGAATAAAGAAAATGCCGGACCGCTTGCCATGTTGTCTGGACGTCTCTTCAAAGCCGTCAAACCACGTCATGAAAGCTTATTACAAACAACCCAAAGATTGTCGTCTTTCTTACCCCCCCCATCTCCGCCCCACACCCCTTAATCCTACCCCCACCTCACCTCTCCCACTACCCGCACTCTCCTAATGAAATATTGATTCTTTTGTGGTCGGGCTGTTTGCAAGTGATTTACTGACACGGAGGAATCTCAAAGAAGGGTCATTCATTATGCCACGCCACCACAATGATGAGTAATCTATAAAGCGGAGGGAATATTTGGGGATAGGGGGCAGAGAGAATAAATCGCTGAACAATAAATGAAAATCAATCAAAGAACAAAAGGGAAGGGGTGGCACCAGAAAAGCAAAGCTGGCAGAAATCTGAATTCGAGTGTCATAAGACCTGGACTTTACGCTATACATCACGGCATCGTAAAGCGGCAGCTGAACAAACAATATTCCAGAGCTTTATCATTTTTTTGTACACCTACGTATCACTCCTAATCAGTGGGGAAAGGCTGCTGTGCTGTACTTTTGCGACCCACATTTCTGCAAGAACACATTTTTGGACAAGAACCAGGTGCATTTAAAAGTGCACGACACAGCATGTACATAACACTGAAGCCAAACTAGGTTCACTTGACAGGTTCATAACTGTAAACATGAAAAAGTACTCTCTTCATTTTTGTGTAGTGCCTCTCAGCTCCAGGGAAGTGCCTTGCCAACAAACCAGTGGCACAGCTACTACTCCTGATGGGTCACAGTTGTGTGTTCGCGTGACTTTGAACGTTACTTTGGTGTGTAATTGGACATTAACTGTTGAGAGCTGGAAACGTATGTGGCGGTCCTCCTATAACAAATGTAGATTCTAGTATAGGACATTATGTTATTATTGTCTCTGGGGACTTATAGGTCTATGCTGGATTCACCGTTTGCTAGTGTACCTCGCCTTGGTGCTTTGCAGTATTCCACTCTATCCGTGTGACTGTGCGTTTCTGTTCCTCTGTAACTGACCACCGAGTTCCGAGCTACCTACCTTGAGTAGGCCTTTTTAAATGGGAGAGCTGTGAGTGAGAGGGTCAGTTTCTCAGCATCCGGCTATGATGCAAAGAGAGGCAAAGAGAGTTCTTCTTCTGCATGCATTCTGCATGCAAACAGGATCAGAAGAAAAAGTTATCTTACATGCGTCCAGGATGCCAGGGGGCAGACGGAAGATAAAGTTTGTTGGTTCTTATATTGTGAGTTTTATTGCTTTTTGCATGTTTCTTCCATACCGTATATGGTTACAGTTGCTGAAACTATGGTTTGTGATTGTGTTTTACATAGTACTTTGAAGTTTAGCTGTGGAGTGAATGGAAATGTCGTTCTTAGCTTGACAAGCACTAAATTTGGTAACAATTTAATCAAATGGCTTTTTCCTCGACTACTTTCTCTGCATCTCATTTCAAAACACATGCAGATCATAATCCTTTCCCCTTAAAATATTTCCTTTTTTCCTCCATAACAAACAAAAAAAGGCTTTATTCAAAATGATAAGATTCTCTGGCCATCTCTGTGTACAATTCTATGAAAATACACTGCGTACAAGATGACAGCATTGATCAAGCTTCTCTCTTATTCCATCAGCAGGCAGAATAGAATGTCTTTATCAATAAGGACAGTTTTCATAGAATTGCATTGCCGTGGCATAGAAGTAGCGACATGGTGAGCGTTATATTCCTGCACAACCACTGATTTGAAAAGAAAAACTTCAGGAATCTCAGTGTTGGTAAAGTACAAAGTTATCATCTTCCAATGCTGTCTAAAGAAAAGAAAAAAAAAACACCTGCCCCAGCTAGCCTAATAAACATTCAGAAATGAGAGGACTCCAGTCAGAGTCGAGGCAGCCCAAAAAAAACAAAACGTACTTTCCAGACAGAAGATTGGAGACTGAGCACTTAATGCCGAGACAAGAGCCAAGCAGATGTAATGAGCTGGCGTGTTGTTAGGATCCACACACACGGTTTCAGAAACTAAAATAAAATATTCAATCATTCATTTTTTAGTCATCATGTCATTCCAGAAATTGGAGTTTATGAGTAAAGTTTGTTTTTGGCAACTTGGATATTGGGTGCAAGTCAAACAATCAGAAATAAGATTTAAACCTGCGATTCAATCAGACAGAAAAATGCATTTTTTACGCCCCTTCATCCGAATCGTTCACTCTTACACGCACGCAAATTGTGTTTCTCCAGGATGATTAAATCAGCAAAATTTGTTCCTGTTGATACATATGCACACACACGCATGCACACACACACTCACATGCACGCATAGCATCTATGTGTCTGTGTGCATTTCTAAGAGATAATATATAATGAACACTGTCAAACATCAGCTGACAATACACTGAACAACAACAAAACACAGTACGTGGTGTCCTCGTATCATTCTCTGTTGAGAACTTTAATTACCTCACTGTCGTTTTTTTCTGTAGATCCCTGAGAGAGCTGCCCTTACACTGTCCCCTGGTATTCAGTGGAGAGGAAGCTTTCTGCAAAACCTCAAGGGAAACATCCCGTGTAGCTGTGAGCACACGGGAGTAATGGGGGACTTAATGTACTTTGACGACTGGTTAAAAGTCACTGGGGCAGTTCATTGAAGGAATGAGTTACAATTTGTCAACACTTGCAGAATATCAAAACACAACACAAAGACTAAAAGGGAGGGAATTTTGTAATGCATTGGCAAGAAGACGGTTTTTTTCTCCTTTTTTTTATTCTCCCGAGAGTGCTCTCAAGGTGGAGAAAATAATGGCCTTCATCACTCACTGTCAGACTTGAAAACACCTTCAATCCTGCCTCTCTTGCTCTGGTAAAGCAAGACGCACTGTGAGGGGCGTGTGGGTAGAAAAGAGCCAATCGTGTTTTTTAATCTCCTGCGCTGGCAATGCATGAAGCCTGATCTATATATATTTGCGAACACAGACTGGAATACCTGTACTTTTGAGGATATAAAATGGCTGTATATTTTAAACACTTAATTTACCAGTGCAAATTATTGCATATTAAAGAGCTGAGCTTTCCTCCATGCACATAGAGTCAATGACGCAAGCCAGCCTACCCCACCCCCCCCACCCCCTCACCCCCACCCAGTAAACAGAGGATTTCATTTAATGTTTTTATTCACTCCTGTTAATGCATACTCTATTCTAGTGCATAATCTCACAAAACTAATTGCATGTGAAATTACATATCACAAATTAACTTTCATCTCTAATTAACTGACATCAGAAGGACCAAGACTCAATCAAATGCACTTGCCTTTAAGAGTACATACAAATCCATTAAGAAATGTACATTAATGTTATAAGAGTATTCTATGTTTATTCGATATGTAAATCAAGTTGAATTTGTACAGTGCATTTAAACTTTTCTCACCTTACTGTTGCAATGAATCTTGGACTTAACCTCAAAAAAGACAGCTTTTAGTGACAGTGTCAAAGACCTCCCTGTGAGGGAAAACCCGCACAACATAACCCTTTTCTTTCTAAAATGGATGTTATTGGAATGATATAAACTTTGATCAGGCTAAATTTCCCCTCGAAGAGACAAAGTATGCTTGACTGAATCTAACCCAGGCCTGCGCATGGCGTGCCTGTTGTTCCATCAACTGGATGGACCATCGATATTAAAAAACCACCATGCCACGTTTTTCAGAGTAACTGGACTGTGATGGACAGTGATTCAATCAAGTTGACGAATCAAGAGACTTGAACTGAATATCGCCCTCATCCTCATGTGGTGATTCACAACGCTTCTTTTCAGCTTTGCTGCTGAAAGGCCACGCCCTCGATCAGAAGAGTTCGTGTTCTGTCCCTCCCGGCCCTCGTGCCTTACCGCCCTAATGGTTTTTGATCTCCTATAGCATTTGACAATGACATATGTCCCTGTCTTAACACGGAGTGTACTCAGGATGATCCACCCCTGGAGAGAAGCTTGCCCATGACACGTGCATGGAAAAGGCAGGGACAGTCTGGGTCCCATGATCCGGGCACGTCGCAGCAGCGAAGAAAAATCACACTGTTGCTCATCTTGAGTTTTCTCACTATGACCTAGATTCAATAAAATACACTGAGACTATACTTACTTCCAGCAAAATTATTTCCGTCTCTTTCAGAGCAAAGCTATGAAATTGGAAAAGCTATGAAGACTGAAGTTACTCATCCTATTTAGCCCCAGTGACATGAGACTTAGGGGAGATTTAACAGGCAGTGGTTTTAAAATTTTATCAAAGGGCTAAGTAAGGTGAACTGCAATAAATTTTAATGGGAGTCCAGTCTTGGGAACAAGGGAGAATAAATGCAAACAAGTTAACAGCAACTTCTACATTGATATTTGGAAGTATTAAATAACGCTATAAATTGTCAATACTTCAGATAGGAGGCCAGGCTCTTTCTGTATTCAAGTCTGTACTTGATGTTCTAATTATATTTAAATATACATTGAAAAATGCACATTCCAAATTACATGTTTGCTTGTCTCCACAAAAAAAGAAAATTCTTAAACTACTTTATATTGAGTATTTTACATAATGTTTTGACAAAACTGCATATGTCCAGAAAGAACTTATCTGTTTGTTCACAGTAATATACAGCATGCTTGAAGGAAAAAAAACAAAAAAAACAATGGAAATCGCATTATCACTTTCTCATGGTTTATTACTCAATGAAATAGATTAATACAGGGATAGATTACCATGAGAATGCAGAGAGAATTGTGAGTCCAACATACCAAACAAAGCCAAGATTTGTACGATGGCCTTATAAATAAAAATCAATATGAGTTCTTAAATGTTCTGTGAAAATTTAAGATGGCAACAATGTCATACTCCTTTCTGTATTGATTTTACTTTTCGTATACCAAATCCTCATAACTTACTCAAAAAATTTGGATGTAGAGCAGGGGTGTCAAACTGCAGTCCTGGAGGGCCGCAGTGGTAGCTGGTTTTTGGTGTGTTTTAGCACTTAATTGATTAATTAAAATGACTGGTTGGCTAAAGAGTCCACACACCTGGTTTCCAAGGCCTAAAATGCCTGCCAATCGAAAGGAAAGAACAAAAACCTGCAGACACTGCGGCCCTCCAGGACTGGAGTTTGACACCCCTGATGTAGAGGGCTGTTTTTGTAGAATTGTATACATCCTTATTATCGATGGCTGTGGATGGAAGTCGGTTTTCCATTCCATAAGTCCATTTCTGGTTTTGCGCTGAGGCTGGTGGGTGGAGCCTCCTCAATTGGTTAACAGGCTGAGCTGAGTAAATTGGGCCATCTGTGGCTCATCAGTCAGGGGGTATATAGGCATGCCTGTGTGCAGGGAGGGCTTCAGTTGGGAATTAAGAGCAGTAAGGTTAGAAGCTTTGCTTCTGGTAATTTGGTATTGCTCAGTCCCAACTGAAAGGGTAGGTATATTTACTGAAGTCAGCAATTGGTGCATTTTATTGGAGTTCATTGAAGAACTACCCCGATTTCAGACATTCTTTTTTTTCGATTAGGACCTCTGAATTAGGATGCTTTTTAGTTGTGTAAAGACAACCCATTTTGTTCATGGGAACAAAAGCATCAATTTACATTCTGCTCTCTTTCCCTGTTTGTGTTGAGAACAGCATAAAAGTGTCTTGAATCTTTCTCAACACATCTCCAAATATAGTGGTTATCTTCTTTTTGTTACCTCCCTTGTGGGCTCTTGCTCTTCGTGAGAGTTGCAAAATAACACCCTTAGATTCCAAGCCCAAAACCCGAAACAAATCAACCGAGTGTCCGAGTTCAATTATGCAGTTCGTTTAAAATCAAAATAGACTTTGCATATCAACATGTTTCTGTGACAATTTTCAGTCTGAGTCAAGCAAACATGCCCTTTGAAATGTGTTAGTTTCATTATGAAATACTGCTTGCCCTTAAAAGTCTATTTTGGTTGATTTGCATATTGCCTTAAAATCATGTTAATTTGATTGAATCCCAGGGTTAGTGTGATTAAATCTTGCCATAAGCATTTGAGATTGAATCCCAGCCCTTATCCTCTGAGCAAAAGGCAGCAGGAGTGGCAGACTGTGTTTTATTCCATCGGGCCTTTAATTTTCTGACCAGACAGATTTTCAGATGCACTTTTGGCAGTGACAGGTTTTCAAAAGGCCGGGCTGTTCATATTTCACCAAACAGAGAATCCATTTCCAGTTTTGGAGATGGATTGTGATCTAAACACCATCTTTGACCTTGACAAGAAAAATCAATTCGTTGAACCCCATCCTTTGGAAATTCTCTTAACTGATAAAAACCAGCTGGTTGTTTGTTTGCTTGCTCCTCAAGTACAATATGAGGAACCAACACCTTTTGGTGAACATATGAAATTAACATAATAGTAAGTGCAACTAACTCAATATTCAGACATTCTTTGAATAAATCAACTTTACAGTTACAGTTTAGACTCTCAGCTTAATTTTCATAGGGGTGGACCATCAATAAAAAATCCTCGCCCATTTGGTTTTCCGGAGTCACTGAATCGTGTTGGACCTGAATTATTAACCCATGGACTCGCATGATAAATGTTGGGCTTTGGGGACTTTCTGAACGGATCATCCTGGATAATCCTGTTGCTTTTTTGACTGACGAACCTTAATTGTTTCCCAGCTGCCAAATGAGACCGTTCCCTTGGCAGCCAGCCCGTTCGGCCCCATTGTGTTCCCATCTGCAGGACATGGCCGGTTTTTTTGGAATGCATATTTTCAGACGGTGGTCGAACACGGCTAATCCCACGGAGGAGCCATCACTTCCACAGAGGATAAATGAAGGATTGATTTTTGTACACGATGAATTAACACAGAATACTCCTTTTGAGTAATGATACATTCAATCCCATGGTAACCAAATATTCGGTATACTTCATTGTAAAACGTTTAGCCAAAGCTGGGTACATGTAGTATTTAAAACTATTTGTCAGGCATAAAAATAATGCTTTTGGTCTGACATCTAAATTAATATGTTTATTTTCAAGAGAAAAAGTAAAAGTTGCACATACGTAACTGTGCAATGCTTTGGGGAATTTTCCATCATTCATAAATGCAAAATATGAAATTAAATTGTAACATCAAGAATTAAAATGGAAAGAGCTCAGCAAGGATCCTGGGCCTATTATGTCCATTTTTCAGGCCTCCTTAGCAAGGAAAATGCTCACAGCTGAATAACACATTATTAGGACAGAACAGAGCTTGCAAAAAAGTGCTGCCTGCTTCCAGCTGCAGATCTGGAAATGGTGTTATTTTGTGCTTCTGGATGGTCTGTTTTATAAGCTTACTTATATTAGTTTTTATCAGCCGAAGCACCTCACCCTGCAGTGCACAGACAGATAGCCTGACTGCATTTTTGAAGGGTTATTTTCTGCTCATGGACAAAAATGTTCTGCCCTGCACCTTATGTATCGTTTATGTTTTCAGAATTCGCTTTCCTGAAATGAAATTATATCAGTGATGAAATCATAAGGCAGCTGGACGGTGAAATGACATCAATATTCAACAAATTAAGTGGGACAAGAGTGCATTTTCATTCTAGTGGAGATAAATGTTGAATTGAATTATTGATTTTTTGTTTTCCATTGTAAAATGCTGCTTTCCTATATTTTTACCTGTCTTCAAAACAGCATGCACATCAAAATGGAGAATTCACCGTTAAGACCTAAAAAAAAAATAGGTCTTAAAGGTGAAAACATACAGGATGTTGTATCAATTGAGTTTTAAAAAGCAACAGTAAGAATAAATTGGAGTTTTAAATGTATTTTTAGCCATAAGTATATTCCTAAGTGTTTTCAGATAATGAATTCTCATGAGTGCCCTCACTAACAGTGGCATGCAAATGGCTTTGATATCAGGATAGAAACTGCAGGCCCTCACATATGAAGACAGAAATAATGGTCCAGATTCAATAAAAAAGGTACTTAGTCTCTATAGGGGCGTGGCAGGACTGGGAGAGGATATCTGGTCAATTTGGGGCCATATCCACCAGTATGTAAGAGTTTTTTGTTTTTGTCTTTTTCCTCCCAGTTGGTGTCGTGTCTGGGATTAGGAAAAGCTGGTTGCCTGAGGGACAGAACAGAGAGATAGGAGAAAATCCCTCCCTCCTCCTCATTGAAGAGCAGTTTTTTTTCCTTGAATACATTTTGTTCTCCTTTGTGATTTTCATTTATTACTTTACTTTCTTCGTTAACATAGTTTATGTAGAGGGGTTTTTCTTTTTGTTTATTGAAGAACTGGATTCATCATGAAAACAAAACTGGATATATCAGTGTTTTCCTACTCTGAACCACCCAGGGGCATCATGAATCATGTCAAAAAATGTACCTTGTATGTCCTTTTATTTCAAAATGAAAACACCAAATTCAAAATATTGTGTTTGCAACTTTCCAAAAACAAACAACAGACAAAACACGTGTTGCAACAGAGTATGTGCTCAAAATGCAAGTCTGTTGAAATCGTGTGCGGCCTTAAAGAGACAACATGTTTGACTTTGAATCTGAATAATACATTTTGGAATTCTCCAAAACAATTTACCCAACATGCTCTTGTATCGCACTCCCTTGATGTTGCATAATTCCAAAGCCATTGAGCCCGTTTCAGTCAAATACACTTATACTCAGGACATTTGATAGAATCTGGCTAAAAGTGCTATCTAAAGACGATGTTGGACATAATGTTTATTTACAGAACACTGTTGCCAAAATGATTCAATGTATTATTTTGCATGTAGTACAAACACATAAATTATACAGTGTTTCAATGCACTGATGTTTAAACACATGGATTAAGTAGAATACTTTAAACCTGCTGCATGTCTGAGACCTCTCTCCAGTGTCAGTCGCTGGCAGCAGTCTGTGGTCGGGTTTGAGAGAGACATTAAACGGGCTCTGCTCTCCCTCCTCAGGGATGCATCTGGTCCTGAGGACAGAGAGCTGCCTTCTGCTTACAAATTGTTTTTATCCAGAACTCATCCTTTGGCAGAATAAACCTGAACCTCAGTGGAACATTATTGCTCTTCCACCACCTGCTCCAAGCTGCATATCTGCCTACGGAGTGTCGATAGATCTAAAACTGATTAAAAGCCGCAATTCGATCAAAATCCGTCCCCACTCACCTTTGGCGACTCGATTAAATGCGAGTGTGCGTTTTTATCTTCACCGACACAGTCTGGGCAGATCAGGCGATAATGAAAATTAACTCTCCAAACTTATTCAGTTGTCAGTAAAAGTTAAGGACAAATGTTGATTGAATTCCAGCCAGTCTTAAGGGTTGGATTCAGTTAAGTGCACATAGACTGGTATCCAATCAAATGAACTCTTTCTGTTTAAAAGAGTAGGCAGGTAAACTAAAATGGACGATAGCTGTTTTTAAGGGCATGGGCTATTCTGTTTTATCATGAAAAGAAACCTTCCACAAAGGGCTAGTTTTAGAGCAACCCTGACAACACACAGAGTGAACTAAATATACATTTCTATCCAGTTCATCTGCTCGACCCCCACTTTTTGGATTTATTCCCCATTGCGTTGTTTATTCAAATGCAATCACGAGTGAAGTTTTCCATTTTAACACCACACTCATAAAATTACAATCATGTTAAAAAAAAGGAAGTCCTGGAAGTAAGCCCAGTTGTCTGAGTCACCACCAAGCACTTGATGACTGACCTGAATTCCAATTTCAATAAAAAAGTCGAGCCTCGATCAAGAAAAAAGCCCAGCTTCTCAAGCTAAACATATAGCTGAAATCATTATGCTACATACACTGACTGTCCTACAGATGGTTTTAGAGATTCATGACCTTTTGTTATCTATACTAAAATGCAAGCATAAATATGTAGGAGGATATACTAAATAATAATTGCTATGCATGACACTACATGTATGTTAATTCGCCTTTAGTCTGTGTCAAGGAATACATTGTTTTCTGAGGCCTTGTTTTGATATAGGGAGTAGTACAAACATGCTAGAAAATTGCTTTAAAAATTTGAGCAGACCAAATTAGAAACAATCATTTTCTAAAGATGCCTTGAGCATCAGCACCCAACACATAAAAAAAGTTTAATTATTGTATTTTAAATGAGCATGCCAAATGATTGTCTACGAGCCCCTTCTTTAAAAAAGTTGCCCTCTGGCTGTTTGTGCTGCACTCACCTCCCTCCTGCATCAGCTTTGTAAAGAATGGGCTGACTTTATTTCCTCCAAGAGAATCTAAATTAGCAGCAGAGATATAAAAAGCATGCTCAGCTATCACAAATGGGGAAAAAATGAGCTAGCAACATTCATGGCTTCCTCCTATCAACCATTCAATCCATTTAAAAATACTCGACTGCCTTTAACAACATACCTCTAGTATTGCAGACAGAATAATAATACAACCAAAGATGGGAAATGTATAACTAAGTGAGGGAAAACAAATTATTTCCAAAACCCAAGAAAATACATCTGAAAACACTTATTTGGAATGCTGAATTTAACATAAACAAAAGGTGAACTCGCAGTAAATGAAGGCCTTATTTGTAACATACCAACATGCCCCATAATATAAAATCAACCAATTCCGGCTCACAGTTAGTGATTTCCTTTTCTAGCTGTGGAAAGAGAAACGTGTTTAGCCAAATCCATCATTATTCATGACAGAGCCTAACATCCAATCAGGCAGGCTGAATGCTTTTTTATAGCAAGTGGTTGGCTCAACCTTTTTGTCTCTTTGTAGACAGAAACATGTAGACATCTTTGCTTACAAGACCATTCTGGTTAAATGTCCATTTCATCTTTTTTGATATTTTTATATTATTCATGTTCCGACACTTTCAGACTGTGTTCGTAGGGGGCAGTTTTGTTGTTTGACCTGCACCTGGCAGCTGTTTTTAAAGAAACTTCACCTGCAGAACCCATTGTGATGCCAATACAACAGTCTGTACCTACCCAAAATTGCTTTTTAAATGCAACGTACAATATGAGCATCCAACACTGTTTCCTCTGTGAAACAAGTGTTATATTCTGTGGTTCTGTATGTTATCATTGAAGAAGTGTGTGTGTGTGTGTTTGTGTGTGTGGTTTTATCCACTTTTTTGTTTGCCTGGAATGGAACACTTTTAAATCAATTATACAGTCAACCTGCCTTATCTGTGGGTTTTGCATCCGCTGTTTTGACCGAATGCGGTTCGAAAATATTTTTTGATATTCAGAATATTTTCGAAAAAGAACATTTGAAATTCCAGCACACAGCGTATGCCAGAATACGGTAGTTAGTCTAGGTTATGTGGGTTGTAGCAGTTCTTGGTACTGCATATAGGTTGGGATTTCATTTTATATAAGTGTCCATGTTTATATAAGTGTATTTTCACACATCCACGGGGGTCCTGCAACCATATACTCGCGGATAAGGCAGGCCGACTGCACTGTTCAGTTTCCAAATTTGTACGTTACATTTTTTTTTCCAGGAACACAACACCTTATTCATTTAAAGGGTACGAGTATTTTAATTTAACGTGCAGAAGTTTTGTCAGTGAAGAAACGGTCCCTTTCAGGGTCAGTTGCAATGTGTATATCTTGGTGAGCTAAATGAATGCAGGTTGCCGTGAAAATGCTCTACGTCTGAGTTTTAATATATTCAACAGCCATAGTGTCTCGTGTAAAGGGGGATTTCTTATTTAGTCCATCTGTTCAATGTTAATATGGGCACATAAAAAAACACCACCAGTACAGCAAAAGCATTTGATGAAAACACAAACAAATTAACTGACAGAAAATTGGACAACACTATAAGTAATGTGCCCAAAAAGTTGTGAAGCATGACTGGATTGTCCTTTATCTTGACTCAATATGTATCAGGTATTCCCTGAATGGTTGTGAATGGTTGGATGATGTGAACTGACTAAGCATGTACGAATTTTACATCACATCATTTTATTTTGTTGTGATGCTTTCCTGAGCAACTTTTATCATGTGAAGAAGTTACGTTTCCATTTTAAAATAAGGAGAGACAACCTGCAAATAACATGCTACTTCCATTCAAAAATGTTGGGGCGCATTCGTTTTGCTGTCTGTATTTTTTTAGTGGTGTTAATTGTGTTTCATGGAACACACATTTTATGAAGTTTGGCTTTTATTTTTTGACTGCTGTTTTTTCCAACTCAGCATTCACTTTGGTTAGGGCAGCCTTCAAGGTTGAATCCACTACAGTTAAAGAATTTGAAACACAAGGGCAGGGTTTAAGTACAGTATTCTGCACAGCTTTAACACTGTGTTGGCCACGTTTTAGAATAGTATTTAAGAATTTCACATTCACATTTAAACCTGAACTTGAATGAAAAACAAATATATTATTGTCACACCCCGTCTTCTATGGGGGTAAGTGTGGCCAATAAGGGCTTTCAGTAAAATGCATGTGCACTATCCAATGCAAAAGGGAGGACTGTATTTCACTATGACTAGTAAAAGATTTGACACACATTATTTGCAGTGGTGTTTTGGGGCTGTAAAACTTGTATGACAGCTGTTATTGACTGACTGAGTGATGGATCAGTTGGTTGATTGATTGACTGATAAATGAAATTGTAGAGCTAGGCATGACGAAAGAATGCATGTTTTCCTGAAGGTAATGTGTGCTGGACAGTATGCTTTACGGATTTTTCCGGATGATCATCGTTAGCATGCTTGTTCCTGTTCCAACTGTGAAATGGATCAGCAAATGTTTGTTGCTTATATCAGTTAAACTAGGCTAGCTGGCCTCAATGGTCCCCTCCTGTCTTCTGTAATGCTCACCCCAGACTGTGGTCAGATGTGAAACTGGCCTTGATTTATAATTGCGCCATCATGGTATTTCTTGATCCATTTCTTAATCATTCATCTTGTAATTTTTTTGAAGTAATTTGTACATAGAAACATCACCCCACATTCAGTTCTGACAGGATATCTATTGCGAAGGCAAGCATTGTGGATAATATGCTCATACAGACAGATGATGACAGTTTTACTATATATGACCCATTGTATTGAACAACGTAATCAGCCCACTGCAAAGTGCCCCCAGAGACACCGGGAGCAAATAGCAATAGACTCCCTCGGTCACCGATTTGTAAAATGAAGATCATGTGTCCACTCCGTGTATCTGCAGGAGCCTAGACATCCAGGAGCAGATGATAAAGTGCAGGGAAAATACAGAAAAAAATTCAATTACGTCGAAAGGTCGCCAACTTAACCCCATAATGGTAAATTACAATACAGTTGATGTGGCTGCTTGAGCTATACTCCATTCAAGTTCAGAAAAAAGGAAAGCATTGTGCAGATGAGTGATTGCATTCTCTGCAGGTGGGGTGGGCATACATTTGTTCCAGCACTGGTCATGGGAGCCCCTGGACACTGGTTCAGGTCTGGTTCAGATAGTTAGGCTTTTTGCACAATGGAACTGCCACTTAGCGTGTCATTTACTTTTTTCTTTTTAGAGTATAATAACAGCCATTAAAACTTGTTTAGTCGTCATTCTTCTGGAAGTAGCCGACTGTAATCATTTTTTTCCTTTTATGACACACACCCCTAATTTTTCTGAAGTTGAATGTCATGGCCTTTAATTTTTTTAGCACTTACAAGGTATTTGAAGGCCAATTATGGTGTATTAAAGAGGTTTAGTATGATATGAGGTTATCAGGCCAAGACCAATTCAGAAACATAGAGGTCCTTTTTGTTTCTAGAGGATACAACATGTGACTCCTTTCCCGTTGTTGCTGGCTAAAAGAAATGTCCCTCTCTATTTCAGAGTCGCTGCTGAGGAATCAGGTCACGTTACCTGCGGATCTCAACAAACCCTGTCCGTACTGACAATGTAGGCTGACTGGACGGAGAGATATGTGGGAAGCTTCTGAGACATAATCCAAAGCCTTACAACCTCACTACTTTCTGGAGTTTTCTATCAAATGTATCTAATTACCAGTGTGCTTAAGGTCATCACATCGGCATGCCTTGAGCACATGAGCCATTTTTATCATTCCAAGAGTCTTAACCTCAATAGCCATGCCAAGTCAAGTAGAAGAGGCAGAGATTCATTGTGTAATTAAGTCCAAGCTTCATGCAGTCCTGGTCACTGCAGCAGTGATGGTGAAATTAGGTTTTATGAATCCTATTAGGGTGGGGCTGTACTCATAAGTCAATCATTGACTTGTTTGAACCAATCAGAAATGTTTTTCTTTCTACAGACAATACAATCATTCGTTCACATTATTGAGTCTGTTGCTATATGGTGGCGGCTCCCATTTTTGAAGCCTCACACTACTACTCTGGTTTAGAGGTAATTAAAGGGGTTATAAGGTTACAGATGCAGAATTATATTGATTTAGTACTGTTGCTTTGATAAACTAAATAACAGTCTCAAGAAAATGTGAGGAAGGATACACTGTTAACAACTTTACAATTTGTGTCCTCATAGCCCTGTCGATCTTAAAAGTTCCAGCCTGTTTTCACCAATATGTTTGTGTTTAATGAGGTATTCTACTCCATTTCCCATCATTTTTCAAGAGTTCAGCTTGAATGCCTTGTAGGGAGTCGGTGAATTATTTCCCCGTTTTCTTGCCACACTTGCTCAGATGGGTTTTTTATGTTGTTTGTTATTCCCTCTGGAAAATGTCCTTTGTAAAGCACTGGGTAACAGCCTGCTTGAAAATGGTGCATACAAAAGACTGACTGACTTGTTTAGGTCTTGACTCCTATGAAAATTTTCCACGGGGCAAAATCCTTGCTGTGCTGACAAACTTCAGAAAAACAAACCATGAAGC
Organism: Albula glossodonta; assembly: GCA_019788955.1. Taxonomy (NCBI): domain Eukaryota; kingdom Metazoa; phylum Chordata; class Actinopteri; order Albuliformes; family Albulidae; genus Albula; species Albula glossodonta. The sequence goes on from JAFBMS010000030.1 coordinate 825,920, forward strand.
CTTCTAAATATGACAACATCTGACAAGCAAGAACCTGGAATATGTTACTAGGTTCATTAATACAGCCAAAAGGGGGTTTATGTAGGAGAAAAAGGATAAGGCAACTATTTTTACCACAAAACATTAAGGTAATCTAATAGAGGACTGTGAAAGCTGTGTTGCCTGCATCATTGAGTAACTGAAGTGCATTGAAATTGTGCAAGTCAGACTATCAGGAATCATCTTCTGTTAGCATTTTATGCCAAAATGGTGGAGGCTTCTGAAAGGTGATTATTCCATTGTCAGGAAACACATCAAAGCAAGCTCACCAAAGAAATGCCTTACTTGCCAGATAATTATCTGCCCATGGAACAGATGGCCAACTCTATTGTGGTTTGTCATTGATTGCTTTCTCTGTACAAAAAAAAAACATAAAGCCCCCATTGGCTAATTAATCAAGCCAATTTATCCCCTTTCACACCCACTCAACACCAGTGCTGCTCGTGTGTGGTGTGTCAAGTGTGTAGGGACACAGTACCCCTTTTATTCTGACAGATCTTTGCACTGCGGTGGACACTGAAAGAACAATGGACTTTCGACTATTTGCTCCATTAACGAAAATGGACAAATATTTCCCAAACGTCGATGGTGTCGAGTGAAGCTGGGTTCACAAACAATCCATTCAACAGGTCAGTCCTCGAAATCTGTGCGATTGCCAAGAGAGCATAAAAGGAAATCACCTTGTCTGCCACGATCCAGTGAGGCCTCAGGACAAATTCTGGGTGTGTAACCTTTCAGAATACCCAATTCCCTTTGGCAGAATTGAAAATCCATGTCCTTTTTTCAACACCTAGCTGAAGAGCCCTTTGAGGGTCAATTCTCAAGCTTTCACAGTGTCTGATGGCCTCTATACTTCTTGGAACTTCACCGTGCTTATAGCCAGAGTGGTAGTTTGTTGGTGGGGAATTGAGAATTTAAAAAAGAGAGAAACACAACACCTAAATTCCAAAATCCATCAGTTTTAGACATTGTTTTTCTTTTTAGACCAACTCTCTGATAACCAAGTACAAGTGCATAAAGTGCTAAAATACAAATCTCTCAAAAAAGTCCCCAGCCCAGGATAGTAATAGTGAATAAAGTGTGAATAAAGAAACCTGGTTGAGTTGAGAGCTGGATTTCTGTTTTGTTTTCTCCCTTAGCTCCCCTGTTTCGTGGACACCATTACGGTGTCTTTCAGAATCATTTTCTATACATCTCTGTGTATGGGGATTTAGTTTTTGTTTCTTCTGGCTTGGGCATTCATTGTGAGAGAGAAGGGGAATGTAACAGTTGGAACGCATTGGTCAGGCCAGAGCCCACAGATGGAGTGCAAAGAGAAATAATGCATTGCTGATGATGTGTCAGGTAACGGTTGAAGCCAAATTTGATCTCTTGGGCACATTCACAGACACACAAACATTGGCATTGTGTTATCTTCAAAGGCTGTAAATAATCCATGGTAGCCTCCAGTTTATCGTATTGTTTCAGGATTGCTCAATATCACCACATGTGGATGTGGTTAGTCGAAGCCGGCTTTAAAGAGCCATAAACATGCTTGATTTTAGGACTTCTGTTGTCCATTTCACAGCAGTCTGGTCTGGGAGCTACATCTAGGTAGCTCGTTAGCCAGATCTTGGAGCAGCCTGTTTGCTGTATCCTTGGACAGCACCAACATATCTGTGGTAGTTCTAAGAGGGTACTCAAAGATAATCACATCTTCAGAGATCTGACAACACATTCATCTGCTTCTCCACAACCATACTAACGACCAGGTTTTCATCACACAGAATCCTACCGGTGTAATGTACTGAATAGAATGCAGTCTGTTCTATAATTATTCTGTGTAACATGTATTGTTACGTTTGATGGCATAAAACACAAGTCCACTCCATCTGTGCTTGAAAAACAAAGCAGGAAAAACTGCTCAATTAACATACTTCCAGGCAAATATAGCCACCAAGCTCTGTCAATCCTGTCACATCTGTTAGTCCCAGCATCCGTTCTGTAACAAATGAAGATTTATTGGCGCCGAGGGACTATTTCGATGGCTAAATGGTACTTTTCCGCATGAGTGTTCATTAATTTTCAGGAGTGCTCCCTTGTCATTACTCATCCATTCCAGACCACTTTAACATCTGTAAAACCAACCCCTGAATACACAGAATGGTTCAGAATGGCAGTCGTGAGCTGGGAAATCCAAACCAATGTTGATGAAACCCACATGTGAATCTTGATTCCATACTTTTTGTTTGTTTGTTTGTTTGTTTTTTTTAAGCCATCGATCATATCCTGTAGCTTGACAACTGTGTTGCACAATGATCAAAGTCTTTAAATTGACGTTGACATTGCATAATTCTCGCATGTCATGACGTGCCTTCTTCTATATTACACATGTACTGTACAAATTGTCGTTGACACTCGTTGAGAAAAATGAGGTAAGCATCACTTTTCCAACTATTTCCTTGAATTCCTACGAAACCGCTCTCCGCTTCCAGTTCATGGCTATATCTCTGGGTAAAATCGGGATGTATGTTTTACTAAACTGGGCCTTGGTAAAACCCCACATTGGTAGCTCAGTACAAGTTATGAAACAGTTTCTCCATTTCTTACCATTTGAATGCACCGATTTTCTTTTCATCGTGATTCCCAGTGCGGTGTGTGTGAGCATGATGGCACTACTTTATTCTTCTCATTGAAACTTTAATGGCACACTGTGCAGGGCATTATTTTTTGTTGTAAAAGTGGGGCTTGATGATGAGGAAAAATAAAATAATATACAGAGGGAATAAATAAAACGGCACAGCAGCGCTGATATGAATTTCAACGACACGCTGGAGCAATTACCTTCAGGCAACACGAAAGTATCTTAATGAACGAGGACTGCTACCACCAGACCACTGTCAGACAGATTTGGTCTTGCTTTTGCAGGACCTTCACAGAGAAAACCACTCTGTTTCTAAGGCCAGCACATTGTCCAAAAGGTTGGGCTGTCCTCTTGCACTTGCCATCTCTGACGGTTTCTCATTAGGCCTGGCGGGGGAAGCTGTGAGGACTGAGCCACCGCAGACTGGCTCTGTCTTATTAAAAACAATATTAGATAAAAAATAAAAATGCAGTGCACTCATTCGATTTTGAGGAAAGGTGATAAGTTGGATCTTAACAGTGGAGATGGAATCCTCCTGCAAAGCCGGTTGGTCAGTGTCACCGTGACCACCCCTTGTGCAAGAGTGTGACAGCACACCAATTACTGCAGCAATATGCTCCTTCGTTTCCATAAAGCTAGGGACACCCGGGCTTCCTCCAGTCTTTTTTTGCACTTCTGTTATAATTGGCTACACTCTTTTTGTGGCCTGTTCAATTTAAAGTCTGACCATTTTTCTTTGCCTAAATATATCAAAGGTAGCATTACATTATGAAATGAAGCAATTACCAAGCACTCAGGATGTCATGATTATAACCCTTAATATTAGGGATCCCAACCTGTTGCAGTTTGGCTTCCATTTCCGAGACAACTGAAAGAGACAGTAATCCTTTTCCATGCTGCATTTTTGCATTTCCTTTTATACCACTTTTTAAACTTCAGAACAATATTGAGCATTCATTGCAGTAATGTAGTTAAAGTAAGCAAAGCAAATGCATAAATCAAAATTTTTATCCCTGAAAATTACATGACTGACCTTTATTTCATGACTTGAAGTCACATTTAATTATGCCACTACAATTGCCAAAATAGAAAAAATTAATTTGAATTAGGTAAGAGGGTGTGAGTTTCTGTAGTTTTTTTTTAAAGGAGGAGGTGCCGATTTGTGTTGCCGACGACTTTCTGATCCACAGCAATGATCTTATAAATAACACATTTTATAAAATTGACAGATTATAAATTGGCTTAGCTGATATGGCAGTATATAGCCTATTTTTTGATTGCCATATCCCTTCCAAATGAAGCCCAGAAGACACGTATGTAATTACACATCCATTAGTATACAGACTATGCATAGATGGCCTGTGTAGTCTGGACTTTGATTTGTCAAAGCAGTCTGCTGGAAATCTTGCTGTCTGCAGCTTGGTAAGGGTCACGATGAATGGGTCACCCCTAAATCAAATTTATTCCATACGTATACATACATATACAATGATGCTAACCAACAAATACAGATAAAAATTGTTAGGATTAAAAACCAATGAATTGTGCATTTTTGTATGTAACTCTATTAGAGCAGAAGTGAAGCAAACGGTACTTCAAATTGAATGTAATAGTCTGAAATGAATGCATATTTTTTCAGGTAAATAATTTGTCTGAATATGAAGTTGCACTTGGCTTACAAATGTGAATGGTTATGATTAAGGAGGCCATAGCTTTTTGTTGAAAACTAGGGTGAGTAATACTACAAATGCATTCATCGCTACTGTTTCAAGTGCCTTTTTGCCTCAGATTTTGCTATCAACAAACTGTGCCATAGTCACAGTGATAATATTTCTGAAGGTACTTAAAAAGTTTTTGTTTTGATCGCCAGCCAGAACTGATGCTTTTAGCATTCACTAAAAACTCGGATACGGCTCAAGTGCTGTTGACAGATTGCCAAATGTAGCCGGTTGGGCAGGGGATGTGAAGTGAAAGAGGGCAGAGACCCTGTGAACAGCCGAACCGATTCAAGTCAGAATCTGAATTAAAATCTACTTTTCCAAATTTATTCAGAGAACAAAGCTATGCAAACGTCAAAGATCGCACACGGGATAAAATCTAAGTTTCGTCTTACACAGTTGAAACATCACACATGACAAATCCACAAAACATATTTTATTTATTTTTTACCCGTTGTGCACTAATTAAATAAAATTTTCCTTGATCAGGACTGTGCTTTGTGTACTCAGTGACATTCATACTGGCATTTCTAGTTAACTGCACATCATTAGTAAAAGAAATATAAATGCATCAATTCCCAGCTGAAGCTGGCCCCATTTTTGGATTTAGGACAACCAAATTCTGAATTTATTAGGTCCTTCTGCCAAGTCATACGAATTCATATTCCAGTAGTATGTGCCTTGATTCATCAGCTTCATACGCCTATATTTCAAAAATGAGAAGCGGGAGCAATTGCACAGACTGATTTGAGAAAATGCCCTTGAAAGAGGCTCGAACAGCAAAAATAAACTGGTGAATCATGATGCTCTGAAAATGTAGAGGACGTTTTGTCCCTCAGGGCCCTTTGACCTTTCAGATGACAAGCCATTACTAATGTGTATCTTTGTGCGTACATGCCGTTAACATTCCACTGCCATTCCTGGCCAAAGAGCAAGCCATTTTTATGAGGTGTACAACCACAAAAATGGAATCTGTGGAATATATTAGTGAAAATAGATGTTGTAGGTAGTATTTGACAGATAGTATTTGAATGAATGGACGTGTTAAAACATGATTCACATAGGTATACCCCGTATATCCTCGACTCAACACTGAAAGTATACCTTCTTTTTGGGATTAACCACAGAAAAGACCGTGATGGCTACAGACAGCTTTTTGCTGTCCTTTGTTTTATTCATTTAGGCAATGCTGCAGTGTAACTCAGAAATTACAGGTTCTGCTCCCACCCAGGGCACTGCCGTTATACCCTTGGGCATTCCTCACCAAAAAACTGCTTCTGTAAATATCCAGCTGTCTAACTGAATAGCGTGCAAAAACAGAAACTCTCTACATTGATCTTGAGAAGACGGTCTGCTACATGCCTAAAATATTAATATAAATTTCTCCACTAACTGCATCATGGAAAATGTTCCTCTCCCTCTTAATTCTAAACCATGCATCACAACTCTTCACGTGATGGCCATGATTGGCTTACATTTTTCTCAGCCCTTAAGGTATCGCTTACGGTCAGAGTGCACATGTGTGTTTTGTGAGACTGTAGGTGTCCCATCAGCACATTTACAACCATTTGTGATCCAGATAATCAGATGTTATTGATTTCGAAATGCGTTTTTCATATGTGGAATGTACCACCTGTAAATTGACTGTCATCACAAGCACACTGAAAGATGCCATTTCGAGGATAGGTAATATTCTCTCTCTTTCTCTTCCAAGTGAAGTGATACTTAGTGCCTACATCATTGCTTTCCTGATAAGCTAACCTGCCAGGAAATGTTATGCTGTCTTCTGCACAGATATGTACTCCAAGAATTGCCATCTAAGAGCCAATGAATCCTTTCCACACAAGAAGCAAATATCATTTCCTCATTTGAGGTGGACAGCACCATAGTCTAGAGGCCAAGAGTATTTATTGCTGTGTATGTGTGTGATGGCACACTGACTATCTGTGTATCAGTGTGGTATTGTAGTTAGGGAGCAGGGTGGCAGGTTAAATTCCCAGGAAGGGCACTGCTGCAGACCCTTGAGCGAGGTACTAAACATAAATCGCTTCAGTCAAATATCTAGCGGTATAAACCGAAAGCATGTAGCATTGTAAACCTCTGTAAGTCGCTCTGAATAAGACTGCCTGCTAAAGGCCCAAATGTAATGTCATGCAGGAAAAACTGATTTCGAGCCGTGATTGGTTAAGCTCGCCTCTTTACAGATGCTGTATGCAAAGTAAATCTACCACTCAGCTCTGTGCCAGACCATCCTTCTCACACCAGCGTGAAGCTTTTCCAGCGTGAATTCATCCTGACACCACAGCTCCGTGGTCTGCACTCGGCAGAAGCTCAGCCCGCAGTGAGCTGTTGCAATCACTTGTAATACTGTTTTATATTCTCTCCTGCTCCCCAAATAATAAATGTGAGTTTGTGAATGATTTACATAGAGTGCTAGAAAAGACAAGACTTCATTTTTCTTTTATTTTGTAATTTCTTTGTTAAAAATATTTATTCCCACTAAAATTCAGGATTTGTTTTGTAGGAGAGGCCTTTGCTATGGGATTTGAGACCTTGAGGATCTTAGGACTGTATCTGGATACAGAACACAGCACACAGAACGGCCATTACCTGATTATGAATTCCCTGCTACCCCCCAAAATCCATCACAGAGGGCTCCTGTACCCCCCCTACAACCATCAGGAAGAGGTCCTGCAAGTGGAGGGCCTGGAACATCTTAGGTAGATGGTGATGTAAAATGCATACATAGATAGGAATAGCGAGAAGGAGAAGCAATCGCAGTTCTATTCTGCAGTCCATGGACAGGCGGATGGGATACGGATGAAGACCACAGTGCATAGAGGCTGAGGACAGCTGGGGACAGCCAGTAACAATTTGGACACCACAATGTCTGGCAGCGCCTTCATAGAGATGCAGATCGGTGACCATAGGATGGAACAAAGACCACAGCCCTCAGCCAAGCTAAGCTTTACCCAGGGCATCTGGTTGGCCAGGCGAGGTCTCAAGGCCTGGAGCACAAAAACGCCGAGGGCACTTCCTCAGAACTCACAGTCGGTGGAGGTCATGGCGAAAGATTGAGCGAAGGAGTTAGGCAAAATGAGGCAATGTTTACAGTCCTGCATGTAACACAATAGGAGCTCAGGTAAATAGCAATTTATACCTGTGGGGAAACCTGCTTCGGCAAACTCCCATGACTTCAAACCTGTAGGAGTAGATGCAGCTACTTCGACTCTGTTGGGAACAACAACCAACAACAACAATAACGTCCTCTAACTGAAAATAAATGATCCTGACATACAACAGGACTCATGACATGTTTCACATGTAGACTAATTAATCCTGTCTTAGTTAATTCAAACAACCTGATGTTGGTGTCAGAAAGCCGGCTAGTTACTCCGTTATAATCCGCTCTGCCATGGCATTTTCAGTGGAAATTAAATGGCTGACCGGTCATTTGTGTGACCATTTTCTGAAGAAGCATTCAGCTCTGGTGATCACTGTAGGGGTGGAAAGCTTGTCATTTTAAAGCTTCATTGCTTGCAATACAAATAATGTGCATTAGCAATTTATAAGATTACAAGAATGTCCATTCACAATTACTGTAAATAACATCAGAGAGTGAGGTAAACAAACAAAGCCAACATGTAATAAATATGCCAGAACTGGTCTTCTGCTTTGAATATATGTTACACACCTCAAGACAAAAATGCCTAAACAGAAATAATGACACCATGGCACATTAAACTATGTTTTAATATAAAGTAAGCTTTGCTGTGAACGACAGGCAAAATCTTGTTGTATTTTCTCGTCACTATAAAGCTCATATCAGTCCACCTTGATTAACAAAAATGTCGGGACTTCATCAAACGCACTAAACTTTGACCGCATATGGATTTCAAGAGAAAACGCTTCAGCTGAACACTCGAGCTGAGCACTGAGCAATTCGAACCATTCACAAAATGGTACTGCAGCATTTATAATCTGCACTGAAAATACATAATATCTGTCTGCAGTAAATTTGCTTCAAAAATAATTCAAGATCTTTTGAGCACCATGACTTTTCTTTGTTGATCATAAATGGAGTAGAAAAAAAACATGGCTTTGGAAAATGATGTTTCTGTGGGTTATTGAAAAGACAAGGAAGGGGAAAGGGCCCCCTCAGCACAATGGATCCAATTAAGTTGCCCGAAAGGAAGGCATTCTGTAATGAGTCGAGCATCCATTCTCTGAAACGCGTCCGAGTCGGACAAAACAGGGAAAGAGTGAAGCTGTATTAAAGGTGAATGATGGTTTTAAATGACGTGTAATAAAGAGATGGAGAAGTGAAGGACGAACTTTAGTGCAGAGGCCCTCAGCCTGCCCGTGATTTACACCGTCTCAAGAACGGACTCAGAAGTATGAAGCTGCTCCCCAGCCCAACTTGCACAAAGAGTGCAACCAGGGTGACATATTTTTATGGCCTGAACTTTTACGGCACATAGGTCCAAAAGTGCCTTTTTGGTCTAATGTCCCGATGGCACAATATCAATTCTTGACATATGGCCAACTTGTCCCCTGTAGCATAAATGTGTGGCATTTTTTAAAACTGCATTTATTTATATATTTGTATTTATTTTTTTGGGATGACTAACAGGTCAAAATGTTTTCTTTTCTCTCTCTCTCTCTCTCTCTCTGGACTGTTTGTGACAAGTCAAGGATCCACTTTAGTGCCGATTGAACTCGTCAGGCTCAATTTGGACACAGTTTGGAGAGTCACACTACATCGCCCGTCCAGTGGAGGTCGAAAGAGTTGACAAATTGTTGTTTCAGGGAACGTAATCAGCAGTTACGGGAAACTGCAAGGGACATGAATGAGACAGAATGGAAACCTGAAGGAGCTCTGAAAATAATCCACTGTCATAACTGGAAACCACCAAAACGGAAGAGGCAGAATACATTATCCTTTTTTGCGTTTGCTTTCACAGGCTAAATTGTTATTTTTTGCAGTGCATATGTGAAGTTTGTTGTGTAGAATATTAAATGAGGGCAGAAGCTCGAAGGTAATTTCATATTTGTGTGGATCTTACTTCAGGCTGTTGCCACCTGCTTTTCCCTCTATTCTGGGTTGTCTGGTTACATTCCTCTCAGAAAGAAAGGGTACCAGATGACATGTGTTTGTGGGTCAGTTTGAATCCGCAGAAATTGGCAATTTAACAGCACAGACACACTTAATTCTGTGTCTGATTGTAATCTCATGTAGGAATAGCGCTGCCTTGAAGTGTGTAATATACCCTCAGGACTAAATCTGGTATTTAAACACTACAATACATGTCATGAGAATCCTGTCTTGCTATTGGTTAATGAACACCATTGCAATGGCCAATCCAGAGCTCAACTCTGCTTTTAAGATTAAAGTAGAGCAATGAGTTTGTAAGTGACCCCTCAAGAAGTACTGTGTATTTGATTATATTACCCTGGATAAAATAAAGGCCATAAAGGTTCCAAATTTGATGTATTCATTTTTAGGGTACATTGTCATATATTTAAAATAAAATACATTTTTATCGATGAACAATATGTTTGTTTAGAAGATGAATGACGACAGTAATGAGTAAGCTGTTAGCATGGTCTGAGCTGTGGAAATCAGGGCTGTGGCATGGTTTGGTTTACTGAAGCACTGGAACCCTAAAGGGCAGGACATGAGTAACCAAGGAGGAAGGTTATGCTAAAGCACTGTCATATGATGGTTAGCGAGAATGGTTTGCACTGTGTGACTTTGAGCGAGCTATTTCACTGTAAACTCTTCAGTAAAAAAGAAGCTGTACAAATCGATACTGAGGCAGCTGAAAACATAGCTTAGCAATACATAAGCCAATAGGAGGTACAATATCCTGTTGATACAACCTTAATTCCTCTCAGAAATAAAGTATATTGAAATTAGCTTTTTTTCTTTTTACAAAGTTTCTCATTTTATTTCTTGATTTCGTTAGAAGTCAGAGCAGTTTAATTCATTTTTCTCTATTTCTGTGTAAGCTGAAGCATGATCCCCACTTGCTGCAGTTCTGGGCAACTATGCTTGTGTGCATATCTCTGATACAAGTGAGTCTGCATGAAAATAAGTTCACTTTTATGTGACTATTTTGAAAATGAATCATTTTAAATGAGACATTTGTATACCTGCCTGTCACATGTTTACATGGTTCAATGTCACATTTCTTTTAAGTGTTATAGAGTGCCCAGTTGTCAAATAATATCTCCTAAAGGAGGTGGGTGGCTGAAACCAGGTAAGTAGCAAACCAAGTCCTGTTAGCTGAAGTCATATACATATATACATACATGCATACATATATATAGAAATATATAAATAAAAATTAAGCATCATAGGGAATAGTTTCATGTGTCCATTTCAAGTGATACTGCATTAATTCTGAGTTGTATTCTCATTTTGCCATTCTCTACTTTTGAAATTCTGGCAGGAAACACTTCCCTGTGTATGACTGAAAGGTACTACAAACAATGAATGCTTAGTCTACTGCAAATTGGTACTCAGAATTCATGTTCAGAATACAACAGCTAGCATTTCCATCCATTTTACTGGCATGCTGAGTCAAGTGAATTCATTTGCCTGACCCAAGTGTCGCTTGCTGAGTTCAGCCATTTGAAATCCCTCTACTGCATGTTGCTTTTCGATCACCCTTGAAGATTTCTTGACCTGTCATATGGTTTTATGCCATCACATTCAGAGAATGCAGAAAGAACAATTTACTGAGACACAACCAATGTTCTTTTTCTCTGCTTTGGGATATAGCATTTCCCAAGCTCAATCTGCCGTGCCGTCGGACAGGAAGTGGACACGCCGTCCGTGTGAGGTGTGGCCGGGGCGTTCTGATCAGCGAGTCACATGCCGCCAAGGGGGTGCCTCGGCCACATGAGAACAATACGTCTTGGCCATTCTGAGAGGTGAATCAGATGCGTTCCGGCGGTCATCGCCAACAGGAAATCGAGAAAAGCTGGAGCCAACCGAGAAAATGAGCGTGCCTCCACATCGTTTTGCTCCATTTCAGCGAGGAAAGGAAGCCAAAGAAAATAGACCATGAGCAGAAAAAATAGAGTGGCAATGTCTAATAAGAGAAGCAGAGCCATCTAAGCTGTTGTTGAGAAGTGTCTGTTCTAAATGAGGCATGCGCTGATGGAAGGCCTGGGATTTGCAGCTGTATGACTCCCACAGGCTTGCAGAGCCCTGCTCCACAAATGAGATAAATACAGCCGAAACAGGAAACCTTATGCTGCACCTTATGTTTTCTCTCTTACATTATGATAAGGAATGAAGGTCATTTATTGGGTGTGATGCACAAACCAGTTCTGTGAGATAATGCGGTTCTTAACATGCCATATTCCATTAGGTACTGAATTTATGGGTTCAGAATTGGTCATCTCATTTGGAGAGTAGCCTCCAAGGCCCACTTCAAACAAACTTACTTTTTTTTGTTTGTTCTGTTTGTTTTTTTTTTACCCAAAGAAGTGGTCTGAAAACAAGCACAGAGTCCTGAGTTCTGACATCGAAGGTCATGGAACTAGCTGCCATAGAATGAGGGAAATTGTTTTTAGGAGAAGTTAGAAAATAAATGTGAAGACAGAAATGTCGGCTTCACGCTAACATGAATATTTTCAGAAAATTCTGCAGCTCCATGTTGAAGCCTATGCATGTTATATATAGCTAAAAACCATCATGGTGAGTCATGTGCTTCTCAATCAGAATTCAACAGGAAAACTCCACTGCTTGTCTCAATAAGGATGTAGAAATCATCTGCTATTTGTGCTAGCACACAGAACAGTCATGCTGCTAACATAATGATCTGCACTTCATATATAGCTGAAAATCATGAGATATTTGAAAAGCTAAATGATGCAATAGCTTAATTAATATCATAAAACTTTATCCAGTTGTGCTTCAATAGTTTTACATTAACAATAATTATAAACAATATATTTAATATAACAATAATAAAAGGCAAATGAGATTATTTTCTCATTATAAAGCCTGGACATGATTTTAGGATTCCTAAAAACTCAGATTTGTCATGGATTATGCCAATTAGCAACTGAGTTTGTTTAATTCATTTTTGGCATGAATTTTCAGTTACGTTGTGGAATACTAATGTTACACTCCTTTAAAATAGGGTTTCCAAAACAATAATTTGAAATGTTTTATATAACAGACGCTGTACAAACACACACATACACACGCTCATACACAAACATTGCCTGGGTCGAGTTTATGGTATTGGATGTTTAATGTTTTCACCAAATTCACGTTCATACCCCGCCGTTATTACCGTTGTGGCCATCCCTGGCACGTACTCCAGTAGTTATGATTCCACAAAACTCTTGATGGAATTCAACAGCACACATGTTCTGGTGAAAGCTGTGAAAGTATCAGACCGAAGCTATTAGCCTTCATTTAACCAGGAGGGCTAATTAAGAACAAGCTTTCATTGACAATGATGATCTGAATCTCTCTCACCTTTTATTGTGTAGAGGTGTAGGCCTTTGGTTATGAGGATCTCATTTCCTCTGTGCACGGATGATATGTGAATATCAATCACCAACCAGCATGTAAAAACCATGTAGAAATACAGATTCCAGTCGTTGAAAACCAATTAATTAAAATTGTGCTCATGAGTCAGAAGTTGAGTTAAGGGGACAACTGCAACAAAAGTCATTCTTTCTTTGTCTTCTGCCACTGTGGCTAATGAAGGCCCTCTGATGTGAATGGTCAATGTCATTTTCCAATGTATTTTTTTGTAAATGAAATGAAGGGGAAGAAACATTTCTTCAAAGAATCTGTACGAGAGACTTCTCATCAATGGGCTGCTCACGGCATGTTAATATGAAACATGGAGTTGGAAGAATGGGTTTGATTTTTAATTACGCAGCCGCCCCAGGCTGGCTCACTGTAATAAGGCCAAACCTTGGACAGAGACTCCCCTTGCATGAATAACGTGGATCATAATTCATTTTCCATTGAGGGACGCCGGTCGGGGGTGGCAGGGAGGGGGGATGGTGGTCCAGTAATGAACTTTTTGACAAGGAATGACTTTCCCTCCAGGCATTTGCACTCCAATTAAATCTAAAGTTCACAAAAGGTATGGACACACATTATTTTCAAGATTTGGACTGGCCTTGATTCTGATTGCCTTTTATATTATTGTATGATGCAATTTATTACATTTTCTGAACAAAAACAAACTGTTATAAGCCACAACAAGGCACTGGTTTTTTTTGGCTGAATGCATACATAATTTCAGCTTCCAACTGATTGAGCATACAGATGAAAATTCTGTACTTTGAATATTCTGGTACAAACAAACAGTGAGAACTGTGCTGAGAACACGCTATTCCAACGATTCAATCAGTTCCAAAGAAAATATTGTTGAATAAAAAATGAGCCAAGTTTATTCTAATTTTTCTGGAAGTCCCATCATGCACCAAGGATAATGTGTGTTCAGTGTGATTGGCAGGATTTCAATACTCACACTTTTTTTCATCCTCAACTTCGTAAAACAAATATAAACATGATTTTATCCATTTCTCACTAAATAAATTGTATGCCAGCTACTCAGTTGTTCGGTTCCCATCATATCTCCTGTTGAATTGTAATATATTGTCGCAGTCACACACTCTGGTGATGGCTGGTCATTTCTTTTTGTGTGGTATTTTTTGTTTTAGCTTAGTTTGAGCATTTTTCCTCAAATTTCGATTTCAGTTTGTTATATTCCTTCAGCCCAGTCTTGGAGGATTATTTGAATCACCTGTGGTGTGCAGTGTGGGGACTGCCTCATAATCAGTGATTGAGAGAAGGTGTATTTGCATTCCCCCTCAGCCAATCAGGATGTGACCACGCTCTTTCTGTTGGGTTTTTAAGGCGCAGAAGTTTAGAACCCAGCTGATCATTTTGATCCGAACGACAGTTGGAAAAAGACCTCACGGCGGCAGGCAAAGCCTGCATTTATAATCTATGATCTTTGTCGGGATCACTTTGAGACTAAGAGGGCTTCGACCAGAGGTTTAAGGGCCATATTTTGAGTACTGTTTTTGCTGGTTCTTTTGCCTGTGGACTGTGTGAGGCAATTAATTACAAACTATTGGTTTTCCCCAATGTTATTTTGAAAGTTTACACCAGTTTACTGCATTGCTCAACATGTTTTACAGTGAAGGGGAAGGAAACCATCAAGTACACTGAACTCTCATTAAACCGGACTAATTGGGGGGAAAGGGAGTATGATATAACCGACAGTCCAATATAACCGGGTGATAAAACACACAGTAGTCCCACGGCAATAGTACCAAGCCGTATTTACTCAGAGTTTGATGTGCAACAAATACTTGGGAGGTCCTCTATACTCTACCAGCTACATCAGACCACCTTACCTGCTAGCCACACTTCCGACACAAAAGCTTTGATGGTTAGAGGTCTGTACTTCAAGTATTAACCAGAATAGACCACACATGTTATAGCAGAAATAGTCCGTTATAACCAAAATCAGTTTTATCGAGGTCTGCTTTAACGAGGGTTGTATTCAGCCAAAGTGAGGTTTGGACCTGAAGATTGAGGTTGCTATTTTCACTTAGCCAGACTAAAAGGCAAAGTTTAGATCTGGAGTAGAACACTTGGGAACCCCACTTCCCTCCCCATTTACGTGTGCTTTCTACATCTGCAAAAATAACCTCCCTTCGGGGCAACAAGATCTCCAGTGCCCTCTGGGGCCATCACCCCTGCATGTAGTTAATTGGGACCAACAGCCTAATTATCACTAACTCCCTTACAGGGATAGTACACTGAATACCTAATTAAAAGGCATACTTTAACCTGTGTAATTTTACTCCACTTCATCTGGGTGTATTGTAGTACGAGTTAAACTGTGACCATCGAGGCTACATTAACTAGCTTTTTATATTCCATGGGATGATGAGGTCGTGATAAAGTAACCTGTTATTTGTTTTTCTTGTGCCGTGAAAAGTCACTCTAAGAGTCTCAACATAAAAATTGTATCTAATTAATTGGTGAGGGGTAAACAGCATTGTTTATGAATGTTATATGCAATAATAATGTTACAACCTTGAAACAACACATTTTAGATGTGCTCGTTTGGCGAGGACTATTTAAGTGGTTATCAATTTGTTACCTCCTACACAGGGAAAGGGTAGAGGCACACTTATAAATTATTATAATTTTTTTAAACTGAATGTCTCCAATGTTTTGGTGGAGATTTAATTTCAAAGATAAAGTATCTTGTCAAGAAACATGGTAAAATGCATCAGTGGCATAAGATAGCAGGTAATCGAGAAGCAATATCAATAACTGGGTTATGAATCAATCAAACCAAAGTGAACAAAACATCACAAAAACAGGATCCCCATAAGGCTGCCAATGGTTCATGTCCAAACCTTGACTCTAGACCCACTCAACACCTGGAGACTCCTGTAGGCAGGGTCTCCGGGGCCCCTTATTGCAGCTAAAGAATGAAAGTTCATCTTTTCTTCCAGCATGGATTCCTGGGAAATGTCCGCTCCAAAATCTTTCCGTAATTTCCAGCCAAGTTCATGACATGAATGTTTACGATTCCATATCCACAACAATATATTTCTGTGGTTTCTGACTCACATGATGAATCTTTGTGTTCTTCTAGGCCAGGGGTCGGCGACCCTGGTCCTTGAGTGCCAGAGCCATTTTGGGATTTCGTTCTGCCCGAGTTCTCGAGTACAGTTTGAGTAAGTATGAAGTGCCTAATCCTGAATGGTGAAGCTCCTCTTCCAGGTCAAACACAAGGTGAACTGCAGTCATTAAAGCCTGATCATTAACTCTGTCTGTTAATTCACCCCTGTCTGATTACACTGTCAGGGGTTTGGCTGGAGTGAAAACCAGAAATGTCTCTGGTACTCAAGGACCAGGGTTGCCCACCCCTGTTCTAGACCATTTAAGTATAACAAGTGGATTTGAGACTTTCCTGTTGTGAGATTTTTTAAAGCTGTGGAGAGGAAACCGCTCTGTTTTTAGTTGCCATTGTCCCCTCTGTGTGAAATCTGTTTTAATGAGAAGGCACTTCTTGGGGTGTCATTTCTGTGAGGAAGCTTTGAGAGAGCTGTGCAGTGACAGTGAATTTTGCAAGTGGATTTATTAGAGAGGTGTAAATTGACTGAAAACCAGCGGTGTCTGTACGCAATGAGCTTACTCTACACATGCTTATATGCAAAAACCACCCAATCTACTCTCTCAGTTTCTGTTCTGAGGGAGTTTAACACTTCCCATACAGACTTAATGGGATACAAAGCAAAGTTGAGGCACATAATTCCCTCGTCATTTTGTATCAAAGATCATCTCCCCTGATGGAAGCCATGCGCAACTCTGCCACTATTACAGTCATACTTCAAAGTGGATTCAGATTTTTGTGGATTTTCAATTTATATCCTGCATGCAAAACCGCCTTTAAAGATAAGATTTTTATCATATCATCTTTGTGTCGTCATAACTGAAGAATGTCCATAGCTTATGATTTACAATGTTCTGAAAAACAAAACGGCTTTTGAGGCTAACAGACGTACTTAGCCTGTATTCAGATTATCATGTGTGTAACCTCCTTTAAATGTTAATACATTTCCCTGCGGAACAGTTTGACCAGAACACAACGTGAATTTGGCATGCTATCTAAACCATATGTCAACCACCTCAAAGTGGCCGTACAGAACACCTCTGCTCAAATATTTTACACCGAGG
This sequence comes from Albula glossodonta, assembly GCA_019788955.1. Classification (NCBI taxonomy): domain Eukaryota; kingdom Metazoa; phylum Chordata; class Actinopteri; order Albuliformes; family Albulidae; genus Albula; species Albula glossodonta. The sequence goes on from JAFBMS010000030.1 coordinate 843,054, forward strand.
CACAAAAAAAGAGTTTTTTTGGTATTCCGGCCACAAACATTACACCCGCTCCCCACCCCGCCCCCTGCCCCCCAACCCCCACGGCCTCCTCTCGGCTGGCTTTCTCTCCCAGAAAGGGAGGACGGGACTGGAGTCTGCACTCTTCTCCTGTCACATTCATTAGCTGAGCTGTCAGGCGCCCCGCTCTCTCGGCTTCTTGATGATGCCGTTCGGAATACACTCCCACGAATCCCAAAATGCTTTCATGTCGAGGCTGACATTCATTACCAAGGTCAGGAAAAATATCTCAGATATTGTGTGGAAGTCATTGATGATGAGGAAGAGTGACACTAAGGGGGCACACTCTTTATCATTCCAGAGCAATTGTTTAAAAATGAAACCTCAGTCCTCTCTTTGCTAATTACTGATGATCCACATGGTACAGAAACATAAAATTAAAAAAAATAACACATGAAAATAAAAATGGTAAATTCGAGGATATGCTGGAAATGGTTGTGTGAAGCATTAATAATTATTTTAAAGTAAGAAATGTACTGTTGATAAGGCAATCACATAATAATATATGGGTTCATTCTATATAAGTGTTGTACACCTTAATGGTGCCCAGTGCATATTATGCTAAAGGTGTTATGGATGTGGATGGTCTGGTTTCAAGATATTATCATTTTAACTGTTGGATACATTTGAAAGTAACTTTACAATATTATTTGGGAACTTGCTATGGCACTCTAATTTTGTGACAGAGTACAGTTACCTTGTGCTTCTGTGACTTTTGCTTTTCTGAAATGGCATTGAACCTTGTGCTGGCATTGTAATATATGCAGGTCACATGGCATTTTTGACCAATGGGGAGGAAGCATAGAGTCATACAGACAAGCAATGCTTCAGGAGCAGTTTAGACACAATACTATGGAGGAGAAGGAAACATTTGCAGCTCAGATGTGATTTTTCAGAAGTCCTTGTTTGAACCTTTTTGATATCAAGGCTCTTTCTCCAGAAATCACCCAAAAGTGTGTCTATCCCGTATTCACCTTCTATCCCTTATTCATGTTCAGTTCATGGATAATTTACAAAGCCAGTACATAAGAATGTGCCAATATACCAATGATACTCTGTCACAAACACTTATGATTTCTGACACTAAATAATCCCATAAAACCCATGTCTTCTCACCTTTCATAATTAAACATTTTACAGCGAATCGATAAGATACATGAATGTATATGTGAATAAACATATATGTGTGTGTATACATACATATATATATACAGACACACACACACACACACTCATATATGTGGTCAAGACTCTGTGCCACCATGCATTTCCTTACAATCGTTGCTTTCCTCTGACCTGGCATTCTAAAATCCCGGTGATCACTTTACCACTGGCATTCAGCAGGGACAATGAGTGATGAGATTATTCACAGGATTGAGAGTAGCCTGGCTGCTTCCTTGAATGTGAGTAAGTGTTTTGGCAGGTTCCTTTCACTACTCCACCAGAAGGCTTTGACAGACACTAAGAAGCCACTTGCTCCTCCAGAAGGGATTATGAGCTAAAGGTTGCATTGTTTCTACGAGGATAAATCACAAGACAGATCAAGCTAGTTTTCTCCTTTGTCCATTAAAATAAGATATCTGGCTATTCAGCAAGTAACTTCCAGAGAAACGAACACACAACACAATTCTGTAGTGCATACATAACATGATAACATAACCAGACAGTGCTGACAATAAAAACTGGAAACTTCCTGAAAAATCTCTTTTTCACCGACTGATGACCCATACCATAGAAATGCTTTTGAAACATGTATCTTGACTCAAATGTAAAAATATAAAATTAGGAAATAAAGGAAATGTTCCTCCTTTTTTGCTGTCACTGGACTAATAGTTACGTTGTTTCTGTAAAGTGGAGCGCTTATGTTTAATCTCATTTCCTGAGAGCCAAGAGGAGTACTTGAATGAGTGGGTTAGTCCCACTGAAGCCCATCAAATGCAGCTTTTGGTTATATACGTGGGTCAAAGTTCATTTAGCAGTTCGTTCCAGCATCGTTCAAAGGCAATTTCCTCCCTGGCCAAAAATCCATTCACAGACATTGGTTTGTCTGTGATTTTCTCAAACTCAAGTAGCGCTTAGCTTCGTTACGATTACCATCGGAGACGATATCTACCGTTTTCTCTCGCCCTTCGGTGTGTGGTGCTCAAGGTCTGGGCCCAATGGGAGCTTCAGTCTCCTGCTGCTCATGTCACGGACCCGATATGCATCCCATTGATGTCAATGACCCACGCTTGCATTAAAGGATCAAAGTTCTTGTCTCTCGCAGCCCTTCCCCGATCTAATTAATCAGCGCGTAGCACGGGCTAAATCGAGAGAAGTCTCAGATCTCCACATGAGCATGCAGAGCAAGACCTGGGTTAGCAATATAGATTTACATCAGTCAGAACCGGGATTCTTTTTATTTTATTTCCCTGCTTCCTCAATACAGGGAATGAAATAAATTTTGCCTTCGGCCATTTTTGATTCCACGATTTTTCAGTTCCACTCCTCACCTGGCATGGCGGCCACACCTAGCTCTGTCTCACGATACATAAATTTACACTGTTTGTACTGATTGATCATGGTGATGGCTTGCGTATTCTTTCTCTGCAAATTCCTTGCTCGTGAAATTAATTAATTATGCAGCTCCTGAAGCTTTTTTATTGTGGAATACTGCCATTGATTTACGTGATTTATGACACCTTTTTAATAAGCTGCCACTGCGGACGAAGAATTTACTTTTAATTGATGTTAATTAATGGCGTGCCATTTTGAATGGGGGGTTTGGAGCTGCATCCTGATGAAGGCTGACGTGATGAAAAGTGACAGTCCAATCAGTCTCTGTAGAGCGAAAATGGGGGTGTCAACATTTCTGTTCCGCAGAAAGAGTTTTTTTTTTTCTTTCTTTTGTTTACATCCTCGTCTAAAATATTTGGAAGCGCAGTCCTCACACGCAGAGTCTCTGTCAATAAGGTAAACAGGGAGTCTTTGATGTTTGGTCCCTAAACGGACCACCCGTCTCCGTTACAGAGAGCTGCATTGTGGGGTGTCAAACGTCGTTCCTGGGGGATCAGGGATGGGGGACTACTGCGGAAAAATGTGTCCCTGGGATATAAACACATGAAAATCATAGAGAGGAGAACAAGATGAAAATCATGAGAAAAACTTTGATGAGAATACTAACTGGGCCCAAGATAAATTCTCCGACAAGCAAACAAACAGACACACGTTGTTTGTGAGTGTGTGTATGTGTGTGCGCGTGTTCGGAGTTATGATCATGCGCAAAACAGACACATCCTCACTCTGGTCGTGCCATTTAAGGCGTGGTTTACTTGCATCCTGTAGTTGAACCCTGATTTTGTTAAAATCGACATTTCAGAGAATGTATGAATAAGGCAATTATCCTACTTCTTTCCATAAATCAACTCCCCATGTTTATGGGAGATGTAACAACTACAATTGTAATGTTACTGAGCAGACCGAAGACACACCACCACTGTCTGCATTTATTTCTGTCCCACTTTTTTTTCCAATAAACCAGGTAGTAAAATTGGCTGGAGGGGAGCCTTTTAAATCAGATTACACAGCTGTTACCTTTCAGAGTTTGGGGATCGTATCGGGGAGTTTCGAGATGTCAGAAAGCATATGCACATCCGCTATGGAAGGTGATGTCACCCCCCCGGGTCTCGAACAACGGTGTGATTTGTTCCCTTTGACCTTGAGCTTTGAGCCGCCGAAGGCCATAGTTTGAAACCCACAGCACTCCTCCCTTGTTACAAGAGAACACAGAAAAGAACCTACGGGAATCTGACGCTTGCCAGGAAGTGTAGCAGAGGATGACGTCTGCCTTGATGGACAGGCTTGGCTGTCAGACTCTCAGCATGTGGAGCCGTCGCAGCTCACGGCTGGTGGCCCCAACTTATACTGCTCAGTTTGCAGGGGGCCTCATTTGCTAAATATAATTCACAGCCAAACAGTGTTCAAACTTATTTAAAAAAAAAAATGTTTGTAAGGTCTTGGGAGCAGTCTATTTTCAAGCACACGGATAAATCAATACATACTTCTGTCCTGAAAATATATGAGACATGAACTTGAATTTGACCTTTGCCTTCACCATTGCCTCACAAATGGTGATGAATAGAAGTACTGTTTTTTTCAGAAATTTCTCAGAAATCACTATGAGTCCAATTTATGGAAACATATTGATGGAATGTGGGTCGGGGACTCAAAACCTGTGAAGCAAATTGGTGTTCAATTTTATTTTTCATCTACAATACCATAACGGCTTCATTTACAATGCATAGATGCATCTTTCAAAGGTAAGATATTCATCAGAGGAAAAATGTGGGGGAAAAAACCGATTTGAATGGTTTAAATCAGAAATCCTTGGCATCACTTAACCTCATCAATTGAATCCCATCCTAGAACAGCAAGAATATTTCATATTAAAGAGAAGATGGCTCATTCCCTTTCAACAGTAAATAATAAGGAAGTGAATGGAGATCTATATGGGGTTTTTGCCGTACCACAGAACTCTGACAGAGTTGAAAGAGAAATTGTCATGCCCCTGCCCTCTCTCCTCCTTCTGGTGACGCATGTCCTTATCTGGTGTTTGAAATGAATGCTTTGAGAAAACAGCATACTCATGTGCGGCGCAGAGCGGTTAGCTTAATGGCTTTTTGAATCACACCAAATCATTTCCTGTTCGTCTGGGGTCCCATAAGGAAGCATCAGAAATTGGCCCCCATCAACTGTCTTCTTGAAACAGGAGAGTCATTAAACCGTCATGGGGCCGTCGTCCCATAATGTCGCAGCATTGGAAATCAGTGGGTTTAGTTCTATTTAATTTGTGCTTTTAACTGATAGCAAGGCTGCAGAGAGCCACTGAAGCACACAGGGTGAGGTTTCTGCTTTGGGGAGATGTTATATTTAAATGGCTCAATCGCAAAGGTGGATATCGAGGTGGTTCGTCTGGTAAAGCTACATGAACCGTCACTGCAGCGGCATTAGCTTAAAGTTTACAACTCTAGCATGACCGCATCACTCCATCTGCAAAGCTTGAGTCATTTGAATTGCCTTGCCGTAAATTTCCGCTCGTCAGAGCTCAGATATCTAATGTCAAGAGAGGCCATGTTGCTTTCTCAAAAAATAGCAACAGTGTAAAGCAAAGAGTGGTCCGTTGTCCTTCCCACGTGTTCCGCAGCTCTTGGTGTAGAACACCTTTGAAATGTCAACATTCTTTGTCAACATTTTTTTTGAGAACGGCCGGTGATGAAGCTTTGACAGATTAGCCGCCGCCGCCTGGATGGAATGGACCAGGGCTTTGCTACAAAGTGGACCACATTCTGGCTTTGCCAGTTGGTGCTCGCATGGAATTTCATGAAGAAGTGATTAATGAGATGTAGCTTGAAACCCTTTCTCACACTACAGGTTTTGCTGCGCTTTTGTGTTTTTCTACAGACCTCCAGATAATTCTTGTGAACATGTGGTGAACAAGAGCAGACAGCACAAAAGGCAAGCAATTCATTTCCACCGCTTTGGATCCAGTCCCTTGGGGTACAGAGAAATATGGCATTGTACAGATATTTTTGTTTGTAGTTGTTATTGTCTTTTGTCCACCTTATTGTTCTTCAAGGACAAACATGAAATAGATTGTCACTAATTAGGAATTAACTTTCTTGTACTTTTAGTACACAAGTAAGAATGGAGTTGACTTTGTCTTGATGTTAATGGTTTTTGAACTGTGCCAAACAAAGCAAAACAGTTGCCTTTTTTCTTCAAGAAGAAACCACTCAAAACCCCAATCTGACAAAGCAAACTTGTGTAATATTTTAGTGCATCACATTGAACTGTGCATAACTGACCCTTACAACCCCAGATTGTTCCTAACAATATTTTAGGACTGAAATAAGTCATTCCATTAATGTTCCACAAAAACATATTTATAAATGGGAAATTTGTGTCTCAAAAATATTTATGATAAAGCATATTTGCTCACTCTAGGAGTAAAAATGAAAGCATGTGGCACCACAGATTTTAAGACAGTATTTAAGACGATGGTACTCATGGGTTTGAAATATTGCAGGAAATGACACACAGGAGAAAACATGCTGTGTTCAAAGTGTCTTGTTAATTCGATGCACTCATCAAATGCATGCGTGCGTATGCCCTCTTGACTCGTCCTAACGTTCTGTGTTTTTCCTGCTTTGTATTAAATCCTAAAGCTTGACAGTGTAGCTGAGAACTGATCCCCTGTGAAAGAGTATTTTGAAATATTGTGCAGTGTACTTATTTCCACCAAATTCACATGTGCTGTGATATTTGTTCTTGCATATATTACAGATATGACAGAACAATCCTGTTTGAATATTCTCTGCATTACTTTTATAACTAGTTGCATGAACTCTTACAGCACCAGCCTCAGCTAACATGATATAAGTATTTCTTTGAGTAAAATCAGGAAGCACACTTTGCTGGAGTGAGCTTTAGGATCACAAATGAAACTTTGCCTCATAAAAGGCTTAAACAGGCATATAATGAGATAAAGGAAACAGCAATTAACATTTATTTTACGATACATGTTACAAACTGCTGAATTGCTGTCTGGGAAGGATTAAAAATTAGGATCCGTGTTAGTTTTACTAGTTGCCTTACTGAGATTCTTCACAGCCAGAGATTCAGGTTAACAGTTACGAACACGTGTTCTCAAAACGTATCTCCCAAAGCGATGCTGAACTTTAGCAACCTTTCAAAAATCTTAAGATGAACCGGCTGAAAGTCAGCATGAACTTCAAAAGCTTCTGAGTACTTTGGTCTTGTGTAAAACCGCAACCCAGCCCAGAGAAAGAGAATATATAATTTAAACGTCACACTTATTGAGAATACTACAATTGGGCAACTATGATCTCACAACGTAAGTGTAAGAAAACTGATTACGGCCCCCAACACTGTGCCACAACCACATTAATCATGCGTTTATTTCAGACTCCTCTTTAATCCAGAGTCCGTTTAGACAGTTTTTTGGAAAACAGTGTATTTAATAGACTTGATACATTAATAATGACAAGTTTCCAGGGACTTTTGTGGTTCAGCATGGCTGTTCAAAGAATTTATTACTTGTAAAGGGCAAATGCCCTTCTTGTACGTGAACAGATCTATTGGTCCTGGGAATTATTGATGAGATGAGGCAAAAACGTTATGAATTATAAAGAACTATAAAATAACTTATGATTTTGAGCCATTTGCTGCAGTTCTCTTCGGCATTCTCAATATTATTTTAGAAAGAGCTGGCTTGATTTTTTTCTGAACCTTATTCCTCATTGACAATTATTCACTGAAATGAAAAGGAATAATGTGTGAACATCATCTCAGTTTCTGTTTTATTCATATGCATGCGTACAAGGCTCAGCATGTTGAGGTTTTTATTAATTAATCAATTAAGTACTTCTTGGTCTTGGGATTGATGTGGGATTTTCATCTTTTTTGGATGAAGCCAAGATGGCATGAAAAATCTTTTCAGAGCAGAAAGTATTATGATGAGTGAAGTTACATAACCAGTCAAGAGCAGGAATTGTGGGAGCTGGCATCAGAGGGAGGTACAAAGATTATACGGAAAGAAAAATGTCAGTCTCTACTGTCAATTCCTATTCCACTTTAGCCTAGCCATACAAGATATTCAGTAATCTTGAATATTTCTGTGTCAACATGACTCTGGTTGTAGTGATCAAACCAGCTATCCATGTCATACATTAATTTTAGGTAGGTAACATCATTTGCTGTTTAAAGAAATGAATGAATTCGGCGACATCGCGAAATCTTTGCAGCTCAAGAGCATGTTTTTAAAATATAAAAACACAGGTTCCCTGGGCTAAGAACCAGCCACCTTGGAATTGGTGCATTTTTGTGAAGCTTCAGCTTTCGTAATTCTTGATACATGGAAATAAACTTTCACTTTGGAGAGTCTTCAATCATGTCTTATTCCTGTCTCATAATTAGTAATTGGTGAAAATTAGACAATACGGTTGGGGACAATACGCATTATGCATGACAAACAGATGATCAGCTTAACTCAGCAGAATGCAGACATTTACATAGTGTACCCAAAACATTAACACAAAGTGACTAAATTAAACGGAACATTCCAACAGTCTCTTGTGATGGATTCATACATTATTCGTGGGTAATAATAAAAAAGTACTATTATTGCAACTGCACATGAACAGGTCAGCAGATTACAGTTCCAAACTTTCACCCCACCTAAGGCACCATGCATCCTGGGACATTTTTACTCAGTTACATGACCTGTGACAACCCTGACAAATTGGAAAACGTAAAATAAAACAGCAAGCCTCAGCAATGCTCTACTGAGTGGTACTTTTTACCGCAGTGCTGTTCAGAGCCGAGCTCTCTGCCCAGAGGGGTGACAATAAGTATGTCTTTCCATATGCTTCTCCACAGCTTGCATTAAAGGAAGAACGCAGACAGCTTCATGAACCTATCCTACTTTCAAAAGTACGCCTTCAGACGGAGACCGGGAGCTGTCTCGTCAACGTTACTGACAGATCGAGCGTTTCATGCAAACATGAATGCGAACATGAAGAGATGTCATTAACAGATGATATCCTGACAGACCATGTTGTCATAATTGTTGATGCTCTGATGTGCGAGAGATCAGAGAGGTTTTATTATGCATATAAAATTTTATGGCAGCAGGAATGTAAGGCCAACACTTCAGTATATTACATTGCCTTGAAAATGCATGAATCACTCATTTGCAGGCTTGTGCCGTCTTGATGCTCCAGTATATAGTTTATTTTAAAATTGACTTTTCAATGAAAGATGGTGTGGTGTTCTCCGCACAGGAAAGCTTGGTCAATTTTGATTTGGTACATTTGTATGTATGTGAGTCGTTGATTGGTGATGACATGTGGTAGAGGTGTCTTATTGGTCAATACTGAAAGTTGGAAATGAAGAACACGTCTCTAACGGAGCCCTCTACAGAAGGATAGCCAGTGTGTTCAGAAGGATCACCAGAAGTGATACCGTGTGTTAATAAAGTGAACTAAAATTTTTGTAAGCCTGCTGTGTATACTTTCCGTTGTTGAACATATAATTTTGTGTAAATACACAACAGATGGTTTTCCAGAAAGTTTAGTTCACATTAGGTCTATTTAAAAACCATATGAGCACTTCTACAAGTGACTGTAGGTGAATGGCTATAGAGACGATTTGTAACGAGGACCCTTTTGCTGTGTCTCCTGTCTCATTTTGTTGAAGGGGCCACGTCAGTCAACAACATATTCTTAAAAGTCATTATTTATGATATTTACAGTGGTATTAATGTACTTAGCTGGAATTGCTTTGACCCCGACAGCGGTCTGCAGTTGCAACCCTTTAACCAGTAATTAACTCTCCCGCCCCTCAATTCGCTCAAATAAATATTCATGAGCTTACCTGAGCAAACACTGAACAGCTGTAGCCCCACGGTTCACATGCAATCTGGTTTACGTATACAGGTCTCTGTACTGCGCAATAAACGTATAACCCCTATATTACTACACTAGGTTTGGAGCCAAATTAAGTTTTTTTTTTTCATTTCTTGACATACAAATGGACATTTGTTTGCTTAAAAATATCTGAAGAGGCCAACATATCCTGACACAACTTATTTTCCATATTTTATTGTAATTTTATCTAGATGGGAAATTATTTTTAATTCAGGTCCCATTCTTTTCCCCTCTTGACAATCCTATACTTTAACTTTGCTTGGTGAGTGTTCATCAAACAATTTCACCAAATCATTATATGTGAACCTTTTAAAGCATGTTATATTTGCCTTTCTCGATTTCCAGTCAATTGTATGAGTTCAAACTTTCTGAAACAGCACTCTGATATGCAATTACTCTGATATACCACTGAGGCCTGTACGGAGAGTGGGAGGTACAGGTGGGAAAAGAATGACGGTTTTCTCAACACAGCAAACTGTTCTGAAACGTTAAGTGCTCTATTAAATAACTGTAGTGATTACCTGCATAAAAATGCCAAAAAATGGCAATATTTCTTACTGCAGTAATTAATCAATAAAATAAAGTATCAATATCTTTCATGACAGTGACTGTCCAAACCAATGGCTCATTTAGGCCTATAATTGTATTGATAAACATTTCGTTGTTGATGTGACGCCTGCGGCTACTTCGAATGCTATACTCTTTATGCAAAGTATCATAAATATCGTCCATGTATATGCCTTCGTGCATGTATGCAGACAAACAGGTTTTGATTGTACCAAAGAACAAATTTAAGATAAATCCGACATTTTTTTTGTGGACATATTGCAAGGACAGTTTATGCCAAAATCCGATTGCATACACGTTTCACAACAAGGCCTATTGTTGTGAAACGGCCGATACAAAATGTATGGAACTGTTGACACTGCTCCAAGGGAACACAGCTTGCATATGTCCCCCTCACTGTATTGAGTCACTCGTCATCAATATATTCTTAGTGAGAAAATGCAAAGTTTCATTATTGCAACTTAATGTTTTCATGTAAAATCTGGTACTGTGTAGTTAATGGCACCAGTGTCATGAAATCTGTCTCTCCTCTGTCTGTCATGAAAAACTTTCTATACATGAAAAACACACACACACACACACACACACACACACACACACACACACACACACACACACACACAATTCAAACATGCATCCCTCAGACTGCTTCAAGTGGTTGTTTCTATTCCCAAGAGCAACAACATAAGATGGGTTGACAGGCCGAACGACCCATTTTCAAACAGTTTACTAACGTCCACTGAAATGATGAGGTTTCCCGTAAGGCAGTGGCCCCAACTTTTTCATCGTTTTCTCCTTTTTTACCTACAAGAGATGTGTGGAAACATTTTGACAGGTCTGAACACTTCCTGGACTTAAATGATTCAGCTGCAAGAGCCAGCTGTCTTTTCTGTGGCGATTGAAGGTGAGGGAACAGAGATCAGTTAGCTTTGTTAGCTCTCACTAGCTACAATGCTTGCTCATTTACTGAGCTCATGTCAACTCTTAATCCATACAAGATACCTTGTTATGTAAACATAAACTTGGTTGCATATTTACAGCTTGTTAATCACTCGCCTCATAAAACGATAAATAAACTAGCTACCTAATATTAACTAACTTTTATGCGGTTGGTACATTAACTTGACTGTTATCGTCAATTATCCTCTGGGTATAACTACTTTCTGAAGTAATTTTAGCTACGTTTTGATATCATGAGGTGACAGCTGCAGCAACTGTATTTAAAGGTAATATTTGAAGTGTGATTAAAGGTAACATTAAAACTGCCTGTGTCACTGTCATAGGTTGTTGCACCTTATGCATTGCATGGTCTTTGAAATCTAGCCTGTATATAATCCTGCATAATGGAGGCTACTGTCCATGACTCAGTCCCTGGGACTGTACAGTGAAGCTGATACACACATAAGGTGAGCAGGTGTGTTACAACATAGCTATTACTACATTGAGTATTCAAAGCACATTTGGAAAGTTGTTTTGACTAATCACCTTCCAGAATATGACAGCTATCCATTCTATAAAAAGGATTTTTACCCTTGTCCGGTGTGTTAGTTATTCATTGATCAATGCAACATGCCTTATGGATTTCTGTTTGACTTCATCAAAGCATGCGCCCCCCCCACCACACCCCCGCCCCCGTGGGGGGCTGCAGACTCCAGATCAGGAACCACTGCCTTAAGGCAAAGATTTTCTCCGAAGAGGTCATCAACAAGGTGACTGAGCAGCAGGTATTTCCTGGCATTACCTTTTGCACTCCAAACCACCGCCACCAACCGTTCCCCACCCAGTCCAAGTTTCACCAGCATAAATAAAGTTAACCTGATTTATTTGTTCATTTAATAATGTGGAAAACAGCCCTATGCTTTTCTGCAGAATAGGATACTACATCCTACCATCTCACACACTTGCTTGCAGCAATGTTGAGAATCAAGTAATAACTTTAAATTATTATCTCTGATGAATGTAAAAATCATGATGGCATCAAGAAACTGTCATGTGCTGCATTAACACATACATAACACACATGTATAGTTACATGCACGCACGCACGCTCACACACACATATTTAACATCATGTGATCAACATATCAATTTACATACGTATCAGTGTATACCAGTGCCACAATATATACTATTTTACAATTCAGGAAAAAAAAAAAAACTCTTTCCCCAGTTTCTCTGAACTTTGGTGCCATAGTTTCTTTCACTAAATCTGCAGTTTTTTGAGAAAGGGGTGGTCTTATTAACGCCGGGGCTTTCTGGAAAACAGAGTAGATCTGCAGTACAGCTCTTACATAGAACTCAAGCCCCATCTGCTGCCGGGGAGACGCTATAATTCTCCTGTTGCCATGGAGACGCAACTGGGCAGCCTCTTCACGAGAGCGATGGCTGCGTTTGCCCGACTGTTAGAACGCACACTCCTGGTTCTGTGACTGGAAGCCTTCATTAGGACATAGGTTTTTTTCTTTCTTTTTCTTTTTATTTGTTTACAGGATTGTATTTCTGTGGATTCGTGGACAGCACAGTACATACACTGTAGTAAGATACTGATTGTAATCAGAGCTCAGCTCCCGGAACTCGGATAAGGTAGCAAAGAGGGGATAATATATTCAGGACTGTTTTGTTTATCTTGATTGTCCCTCCAGGGAACATGAACATTGATATTCACATGGCTAATATTCGCTTGTTCAAATAATCCAAAGTAAGCCTTCATCAGGTGAAAATCTGTTGGAACAACTGCCGTTAGATTGGCTGGTATGACTATGCCTCGGATATGCATGTTTATGCAATCATACCTGACTGTTTCAGTTGTTCTCTGCTGTCAATAGAAATGTCAGTTCTGTTACAAGATCTACAGTGAATGACTCATGTATTTAATTAATCAACTTTTCTCTTCTCCATAGCTACATATTAATTTAAATTAGAGGTTGTGAGTGGATGCATCGGCATAGCAATATTGTGTTTATCCTGGGAAAAAAATTGAGATACAGCCTAGAACATGCCCAAAATGATTCTTTTTTTTATTCCTTGAAACTTGGGGTCTCCCTCGTCTTTCACTTCTGACGTGTGTCGGTACTTCAGACATGTATAGGTAAACCCGTCAATGTTCTCCTCTGAAAAGTTGGCAGCTCTTCTCTGGTGAGACATAAAGCAAAGCTCCAGGTTCCGGTACTCCTTTAGGTGCCCTGCTGGATAGCTCTCTGTGCTGTATATAAAATCCATAAATCCTGTAGGTGTTGAGAAACCGAAGAGAAACTGTGGATTTTCAGATCGTCGCGTCTAAATATTTATTAAAAATGGGCCCTCAGATTTCAAGCGTCTTAGCCTGCAGGGGTACCCCCCAAGATAGTGGGCTGGGGCCAAATAATCTAAGAATTTCTCCTCTGCTATGTCATTTAAGGACGAGCCTGTGAATCTGTGGGCACACAATGAAGATCACCCCATCAGAGGTAAATAGTGTGATATAAAGATCACCCCATCAGAGGTAAATAGTGTGATATAAAGATCACCCCATCAGAGGTAAATAGTGGGATCAGTTTGTTCAGTGGGAGCAGGTTTATTTTATGCAGAGGTCAACTTGAATTTTATTGTCTCTCCCACACACATAATTTATAAGTAGACCACCCATATCACAAAAAAAAGTAGCGAATGGGGTATAGCTATCAGGGGATGCAACGTACTGTTTTTTTTCAAAGAGACGGTTTCAGCTAGCATACCGTGTATGACTCATGAAGTAATCTACAGAACTCTGTCATACCGTCTGACAGCTTTTCTTTGCCTGTCTTGTGTTTGCTTACCGGCTTATAATATTCCAGTCATGGCTATTGTTTGTGTGTCTGTACTTTATTCTTTTTAATTATTTTAGTGTCTTTGAAAACACATGTGTACACACATTGAAAGAGGGAGAGGGAGAGAGAGAGAGAGAGAGAGAGAGAAAGGTTTCTTTAGAAAAGTCACTTGCCACCAAGAGTCTTGCTGGTGTACCTATTTACATGACCATAAATTACACAGATGAGACTGTAATCATGTTTGCTTTCAGTTTGGTACAATTAGTATATATCCAATCACATTTAAAATGTTTACCAGTCATGCAGTCATGAATGCTTCTGTATCATTTTCTGCCTCCATGTGTTTTTCTGCATGCCTGTTGGTGTATGTAGGTTTTTCTCTCTCTTTCTGCCTGCATTGCTTTTCAAAGATTTGTATAGGAAGTATCAATAAAATCCATGATGAGCACTGAAAAAGACATGATAAGACATAAACAAAAGAGTGCCCTTCAGCATAAATAAATAGCAAGTGAGTCAGAAATACATAGTAATCATATATTCTCTGTACATATAGTTTCATAAAAAATGGGTCTGTCATTTCAAGCAGTGGATCTAAAATGGGACTAACTCATTAGCATTCTTGTAACAGTCAAAACAGCTTCATCTACAAGCCATTAATTCATTTTCACCACTTTACCCCTCACTTAAATGGTTGAGAAGAACACAGAATTCTATCTGAATGACAAAATTTGAAAGGTTTAGACATGGATGTATATAAATAAAATGTACAGGCCTGTTTACTGCTTTCCATTAGTTGTATGACTCTGAGTGGCAATTCCCAATTGCATGTCATACCTTGAACATGAGTAAAGAATAGAGCAAATAATTGACACAATGTGTTCAGGTGCTCCATATATTCTCATCTCATGCTTCTGACAGTGCTCATTACTGGTAATGATGTTTGCATTGTTATCCAGTATATGACAATACACTTGAAACCAGAACAGTTTGATGCGGTGTGTGCCTCAGTGTAGCTTTCTTTTTCTATGTGGCATGTAAATTATGTGTATAATAGAGTTAATTCCAGTGAAAAGTAGTCTGTAGGTTAGCTTGATATATTTTCAAAGTGGCTTCACTTGCTCGTCACCGTATTCCACATTTAAAGCCGCAGAACTTCAGAGGAGCTGTCAGTAACTTTAGAGCAGGTCCATCGCTAGGTTTTCACCTACTGATGCCCGAGTAATTTTCATTTTCAGCAGCGAAAAGTCACGTTTCACATGGTGTGGTGCATTTTTAACATTGACAGAAAGGAAAAAATAAAACTTCAGATATTCATATATATGCGCACAACTACAGTCGCTGCACACATATTGTCTTTTCAAAGCAAATAACACACCTGGTGTTTTTCAAAGGACATTGCCTGAAAAGTTCCTTTCAGCAAACAGCAGGAGGTACTTCCTCACAATCATCCATCCAGATTTTTATTACTGATAGAAGGCTTCACAAATGACACATTCTGGGGAGAGAAAATGAATTAATCTGCATAAAAGTGTAAATATAACTTGATAGCAGTCTGACTTAAACCCATCAAAAAGTATTAACCGCTCTGGTAATATAAACACAAGTCACATAAGTACATCTGGATCTGTGCTGCTGTTCGGTGTGATGTTGTGGCAGATGCATTCTCACAGGATATGTAAGCAAACCAAGAATTTTGTCATGAGTGTGTGCTGTGCTCAGATATACTTCTTTATAGATGCTGATGAATGGCGAATGAATGACCTGTCATCATAAGCATCATCAACAGTTGTTCGGGCTGTCCAATGGATGTGGACCTAAAGCTTTTGCACACTGAACTCTCTACAAGGTTGTGCTTAAGTGTGGTGCACACAACTTCGATAAATAGCATTTTCTGTGCTTATTCTAGATTTATGGATTTCTGCATGCGCTCGGTTTTGGAACGCAATTTATGCCGAGTTTTATTAATGAGGGCTCCCGCTGAGCAGAGTGTGCAATAGGAACGCAGCATTACGTTGGGTGGGGGAAGAGCTGAGCCAGCTGCTCCGTCCCGGATGCGGTCATTGGCTGACGTTTCCTCCCACAGGAAAGAGGACTTGTGGGACAGCAGTAGCCAATGAGATTCATCAGTGAGGGACAGCAGCAGCCAATGACATTCATCAGAGAGCTCACTGGCTACAAGTCTCCTCACCAAGCGTGTTGGAAAGGCTTTGATATTGTTTCTGTGTTGAATCTCCATCCTGACATGATATTGTTGTAATAAAAGCAGCGGCACTCATATACATTGTCAATGCACGTTTTGTGCATTGCAGTCATGACCTGGGAATCAAGATGGGTAAGGATTTTAATGGGCAACCTAGTTTTCCGAGGTCTCCCATCCAAGTAGGAACCATTAGCATTATAAAAATCATTCGTCATTATCCAAATTATATTCAGATTAATTCTTGCATAATAATATTATATGTTATATTCAAGCTGATATTCAGTTGTCACCAATACTGAATATTGCGAAAAATGTGGAAGGGAGAAATATGACTGAAATCCCCACCTTTTCTGACACGGATAAAGTTGACTTCATCACTTTCAATGCTCTGGTTTAATTTGCTCATCCACTTCTGCTGTGCCGTTGGGGGGAGGGACCTCGATGGACATCGCTGTCTGATGATTTCTCCATCTCAGAACTCCAGACTCTCTGAAATCGTTCCTCGTCACTCAGTCTGTGTTTGGAGCGTGCAACATTTTAGGGTGAGGGTGTTGTTGCCTCTTTGTCTTTGTTGTGTTCCTCTTTGAAAAATGAAATGGTCTTCAGATGTTGCTGCAAACACTCTGTGCAAGATTCAGTCCAATAAAAAGCACAACCAGTTCAAATGCACAAGCAATTCAATCAAAACCGACATCAAGACAAAATTTTCTGTGTGCATGCATTGATATTTATGAAGTATACAAAGTGTACTATGTATTTTTGAATGTGTTTGGAAATAGAATAACATATGCCCTTATAGAGACTGTGTGTTTGGCTGAATGTGGCCCTCAGTGTATGTTTTTCTAATCCAGGGCCATTCATAATGACTCCCCATGACACCATGCCAAAACCCAGAAACCCTCTCACCGCCATTACCCCTTAGGCGATTCCGCTCCACTGCCAGACTCTGTTATTGTCTGCTGATAGCATATCCAACATTCAAACTGGTGATCTGAAGATCAAGCCAGTTTTTAATGAAGCCATTAATAAATCCATTTCTCAAACACATTTACAAAGTCATTCAGTTTCTGGGAATGTACAAGCATTTACTGAATGAATATTTTAATAACGCTCCTCAGAAAGTGCTGGCTTTCAAAACAGTATTTCAAAATAAAACCACTGATGTGTCAAATCTGTGCCATTCATTATATGTTGAAATAATATATATATATTTTTTTTTTAATTTATACATTTATTTCATTTTTGAGAGACTATTCAAGTCAGAGAAATATGGCCCTGGGTACAACTGAATATCATGATATCGGGCATCCTATCAAATGATCCAGCAGCTGAATAAGTTGCAGAACCTCTGAAATCGAAACTTTGGAGAGGATTCCAACCCATGTTTATTGAGTGCCTTGAGGACGTCCGATATTGCCGGCCAGGACATGCAGCTTTATATTACCATCACTACACCTCTGCATAAGATCGATGAGTGAGAGGCAAATTATTAAATTAGATTAACAAGTCCAGAAAGCAGTGTCGATGGAGAAGATGTATGAACGTGCCGAGAGCCATACATCTTCAGTCTCTGGTCTCACCTCAGTGCTGAGATAGTAAATTGAGGTTCCTTTAAGATTAACAGCAATAGGATGTGAATCTTTCAGGCCATTTCTGAAACAGCAGTCCTCCATGTCCCTTTGGGATACAGAGTCACTTGGACAACATTCATCCTTGTCAAAAAAGAAAAAAAAAATCCTCAAACATTCCAATTTACTAAGGGAGACAATACAGGCAAATGAGACGATCTGTGTGATTCTGACCTCTGGAGCATTTTTTTCTCGTTGGTTTTAAATTGCTTTTTACAATTATATATGGGGTACGATTGTTTTGCATCCAATTAAAGTCTTTGGGCCAAAATAAGTCAATTTCCCGTACAGTATTAACTGTTGGGTGCTTGTTTTGTTTTTTAAACCCAGGTTTCCACCCTTTATTCTCAACCCAACTGCTTGATCTTGCACAGTAACCCTACCTGTGGAAGCCATGAGCACATTACTCCTCCAATTTATGTGAAGCAACCCCTTGTTTTTACTCACTGCTGGCACACCACCAGTCTTATATTTCCAATGCCTCCAGCATATTCTGGTTTGTGCATCTGCATTTGCCTGGTATGACCAGACATGGTCGCACGACGGCAACAAGCCCAAGTGAGCTAACCAGCTTAGCCTCCATCATTCCACAGCATGTCGGGCCAGTTGTTGCTTTACCAGTTTAAGCCTCCTGCTGCGGTTAGTAAAGGGGTTAATGAGACAAGAATACCTGAATGCTTTTTGGAGCAAGGATCTTTACAGCGTGAGACACCAGGAGGCCCTTGGGAGCCTGATTTTTACATGCACAATGAACTTGCAGCTGAGGCTTAGATGCAGGCCTTAATGATAATAAGATCTCAGTGTGATGTGGAATTACGTCCTGCCCAAGCCATCCACTTGCCTATGGCTGGGAGCTCAGTGGTGTGGTGTATAATTGGCGATAGTCCCCACCCCTCAGGGAGGAGGGGTTTACCTGGTAGGATGCTCCTCACTGCCTTGAGAATGAGGTCTCATGAAGCTACAAAGTGGAGCTACAAAGAGAAACTGAAAGCCTTCAAGCTCCACGGCCCAATGACTGGTTCAAGTCAGACAGTCACTGACTGCGATTCGGTTTCACAGTGCCACAGCCCCGTCAGTGAAGTGAGCATCTGGTCTTCTTGTGCCAGCTGGGCAAGGGGGGGCAAACTCTGCGGCACAGTGGAGGGAAGTGGAGGTAGGCATAAGAAGTACCAGGGTGGATGCATGCTAATCAGGAGTACCCCCAGTCAACCAATGATGTTTCACAAATGGGTCTGGCTCAAAATGAAAATGTCAAATGTACCATGTACACAGTGAATTTTATCGGATTAACCCCGATCAGGTACCCTTTACTGATGCCGTACTTTTGGAAAATCTTGTGTATCTTGCGTATCATTTTATATATTCAGCTTTGTAAAATGGTGACACGATAAACACTGTGAAAGTGTGTGCTCTGTAATTTTAAATGCATATCATTTGTTTTTATATTACAATAGTTATATGTGTGATCATATGAGGATGATAACATACCCTTCATCCCCGTTAGGCTTGCTGTCTACCAATTATATAACACTATACGCCCAAATTTGTGATGAATCGGTTCTCAGACAAAGAGACTATATGTAAGACAGCATACTTATTCAAGTGATAAAAAGATAGTCATGTGTATGTTGATTTGGAATGGCACTTGTGAGTGTGGTTTTTGGCTTCTTTAGAGAAATTAAAGGCAATACAGGAAAAAGTCGAGCAAAATTCCTGACTGAAAAAAGAAAAGGTTGTAATTGCAGATACTGATTAAATGTCGTACAGAAGTAAATGTTGCAAGGTAATGAATGGAACTCATTTAGCTGCAGGCCTCAAGATAATCACTCACAGTTTAAACAATTAAAGACCCCCTAATTGGCTTTGAATGTTTTTTTCATTGTCAAGCGTGAACGCTGAACAAACAATCAGAGCTGCATTCAAAGACAATGAAGAAATGGGACTCAAACGGATTCTTTGTTCCGTAACTGGACCATCTCTTGTCCTTCCCCACAGTTGATATATTTCACTTCCTGCACTATAATGAGGAGGAGGTAAACCACACACACTTTGCACACCTTCACAGCTGTCTGTTTACAGAAATGAAGCAAATCTAGATTGAGTGGGGAAATCAAGACACATTCCAAGCAAACAGCCATCTGAGTCTTCATCCGTCTGAAAAGGATAGGACTGTATCAGGTGTATGGACTTAAGCAGCTGTGTTGAAGTGACATTTTGGCATCGCTGCATTTTACACCAATGCGAAAGTGACACCATTACCTGGAATGATATGTCTGTCTATTTTACTTGCCAGGTCAAGCATACTTGCCATTGTTGCACAAATGTTTAGCTGTTTCCCACCACCAGCCAAGCCGCCTGATTGGTTCTGCTTTCCTGTATGTCATTGGAAGGGGGTGGGAAGATTTTTAATCCCTGCCTATCATTTCATTTGGTCTTGAATTTGTTGTGCTACCTCTGCAGGGAGCAGCCAAAAAATTAGAGCCTTCCACCAAGATTAATGCAAACTCTGATATTTCATAAACCACTTTACACCAAATACATTTGTTTTGTCGACTGAATTATGGCTGAGCAATTTACCTACTGCAAACAAAATAGATCATTGACTTCAGTACTTCATCCAGTCGGTTAGCCTGTTTCGGTGAACACAAAATCTGTGTGTAAGATGATCTCTCAGAGGAACAGTTAAGAAAATAAAATATTGGCAGTGTATAATTATTTGGCTTAGCAGTAGCCTGCCTGAGGATGGTGCTTCCAGTTGGAATATTCTATATTTTCTGCAGTAAATGCGAAAAAAAAAAAAATGTTTTGTCAGTCCTTATATGGGAGAAATATGAAAAATGCATAGTTATGCATAGAGGTTTTAACGTTAAGACATGTTTTGACTTGTACATGCTGCTGAAAAGCATACACACTGACGTTTCTGACCACAGTTACTTTATTTCTCAACTGAAGTGCAAGAATGGAGCATGTAGCATGGGTGGACCCCTACCCAACTCCCTGCAGGAGTGGACTAAAAACCTCTACCTCACCCTGGATTGCAGCATGTGAGCTGTCCGGCGCAGAGCAGGAGCGACAGCTGAAATGAGTCTCTCCATGATTACAGGCGACAGTTTAAGAGGGAGAGAAACCCCCTGGAAACAACTCGTTGCATATGACATGGGAATTGTGCTATTCTGGCTCGTCTTTTTTGTTGCTGTAGTTAGAATACATTTTATTGTTACAATTACCCCCAAGATTTTTTGTCTGCAAATGGTTCATATTCCTTTGTTCCACTGAAGGATGGAGATACATTTAAGTTCTGAATTGAAAGCTCAGATAGGAAGTGGTTAAAATTGAATTTCTTCTGAATCTTCCTCATGATGCAATTAATGAATCCGAGGCATCTAACAAGTCCCACCTTGATTGACACTTTGATTTTGCCAGAAGATGTTAAGATCAGAAACTTTGTTTTCTATTGCAGCTGCTGCAATAAATAATTAGCACTTGAAGCATTCTGAAGCTTCAGATACTCTGCAGTTGCCACTCACATCAATGGCATTGAGATGTTGCACAGCGTATTACAGAGAATTTGGTGAGTTTGTTGCTGAATAAGCAAGAAATTAAGAGAGACTGGATCTAATTGAATACAATTAACCCAACTTAGCCAAGATACTAACACATTGTCCTTAAATATAGATCTCATTTGCTGCTGTTTGATTGCTACGACCAAAAACGTTAACTTGCCATTATGTTCCAATGTTTCCATGAATGAATAATTTGTGTTAGGATAAGAAGGTTGCGTACAAACTGAGTTATATAAGTAAGTCCTAAACAATCTTTCCTATTACCAGCATAACCAGCCAGCAGTACCTCTTTATATGTATCTCTGGACTGTTGTTTCATTTTGTTGTATTCATAAGGAGGACTCTGTCTGCCTCTGGATTTCATTCTTTTAACTCCAATTAGTCCAGCCATTTATGAGTTCTCACTTTCATAAATTGTCTTGATAATCCTTTCATTGGCAGTTAATGGCCATTTTTGAGGATGCTATGTATGGAATTATTTTAACATGTTATTAATGTAGCACTTTAATATATTCTAATTCCATTTATGGTGAGGTTTTATAGGCCAAATACACCAAGCTTGTTGTTGACAGGTAATAGGCCATGAAAACAGACTTTACACCAAATAATGTATGGCGAAATAAATGTAGGCTACTCTAAAAGAGTGAAATTCACACGACATTTTGGAGACTTTCCTCATATTGTTTTTGAGACCTTAAATCTCACATTTTTTGAGGAAAATGGTTTTACATAAAAAAACAGTATTGCAGACTTCACTGTCCCAATACTTTTTCAGGGCGCTGTATACGTGTGAATGAAATATGTCCTGGTGTAACCTTTGTATGATTATCATTGACTGGGAACACCTTTTTAATTTCAAAGTGCTGTCTCAGAGATTTCTCTTTTTTAACAGCTGCTTCCTGATTATACAACATTTCCTGAGCTGCCTATCTCCATACAGCTGTTGCAGGCCCATCCTTTTCAGACAGAGTTCAAGGTTTAAAAGAAAACTCTGTTCCTTATCAGTTGGTGCCCAGAGTGCCGTCGTTTCTTCATCGCAGTCAGATGTTTTACCCACCAACCTTTTCCCTGCCAGAGATGAAGACACAGCGAGGGCAACCAAGGTCTGCTAGATCACATGATGTTTACTTGGGCTGTTAGTGCTTCTTGCAAAAGCCAGGTCAGGTCGATTCATGGTTAGAGCTCGGGAAGGAAGGTATGGGAGGAAGAAGTGGAGGTTTAATTGATTAATGAATCACGGTATTGCGCTTATTATGGGTTGCCATTTGCTACTGCTAGCATATGTACAGGCTATAGCTCCCAAGAGGGGACAATATAGATCACTGGGATAAAATGGTGGACTCTATTCCTGCAGTCAAATAAGAGGGGGTTATTGAAGAAGAAGTCACACAGCCCAGATAGAGGCAGGGCTGCTTTCGCAAAGGTTATTCTGAATGAGGATTGAAGTTACGTTACAAAAACCGACATTTACGATGGAATGGAACGCACTCGCTGTATTCAGCATCTCTATACAGATACTGCTGCTTGTCCTTCCTCATCAAATACGTAAAGATGCGCTTGGCCTTTAGAAGCTCCGCCAAAATGCATTTCGGACCCATGGTGAAGGGGCAACTTATGTATTTAGGGAGCCAAACTAACAAATACATGATTTGCGTAAGATGGCCTGTTGCAAAACAACTTCATTTGGACTGGCATAAATGAAGGTTTATTGCCATTTAATGAATAGCTTGTTTTAAAAAAATGGCCACTGTTTGGCCAACATCTTCATTCCAATCAATAAAAGGCTGGAATTCATTAAATAGAGCTTCCAAAAGAGCATCACTTCCGATGTGTGTCTTCAAGGTTTCACTGTTTGTAATTTCCACCTGTCAAGGGTATGCCAGATGAGTTTGTATCAAACTGTGACAAATTGACTGACAAATGTCAATTGACAATTACACACTACATGTGAGAGGCTATAGGGACGGGGCTTCTCCAATTGTTGCTCTTGGCACTTGTGCACAAAATTAGATAACATATGATGGAGAGAGGAAAGCCGCTGATACAAAGCAAAGCCAGCGTCCCACAGGGCATCGGCTGTGACAAGACCCATTTTCTGTGAAGAATGTGCAACAAAGTGCAGCTTCAGAGAAAGACAAATTGAAGGAAAAAGTCAGTTTGCCTTGCTGTGTATTCACCCTCTTCACTCAGTGTGAAGCTGGAGAACAGATAATGTCTGCGTTGTTTCAGGGGGAGGATGCATCAATATTTACCTCTTCAATTCTTTTTAACCTTGAATTAATCGAAGGGTTAAAAAGAAATGCCGCCACGTGCAGTCAATGTACAGGATCCTTGAAAGGGTTATTTTGTGATGCAGAAAAGTCAGACACGAGCCACACACTGTATGGTGGTATTCATTCTTGCTGTGATAAATGCATACCTAAATTGGCATCGGCTAAACATGAACACAAGTGGCTTATGATCATGACTGACAATAAACATTTCAAGATCACATTTTTAAACCTAATTCTTATTCTGTTTCAAGAATACATGGGCATACACTGACAAAGATTTCCTTGGTAACCATGAAAAACGATCCTTATCATATTATACCCTATTATAAGAAATCCTTATGTTTTTTGGTGTGTGCCTTGCTTGGAACTGCCCAATATGTTTTCTCTGACAGAGAAGTAACAAGGTGTTGGTGGCGAGATTGATGAGAAGCAGCATGAAACGGCATGGAACTGGCCAGGAAAACAAAAGCCTTCAAATCCGTGCTTTCAAGAAGGATGCACCGATAGTGCAAGGTGAGAGTGTGTGTGTGTGAGTGTGTGTGTGTGAGAGAGAGAGGAAAGGGAGGCTTATTCATTTCAAAGATTTTAAATTGCTTCAGGATTACATATTGTAAACTATATATGCAAGGTTCCACACAGTTCATTGCAACCATGGCCCAAAAGTGGTGTTGGGATTTATTAATACATAAATTTTAACCTGAAAAATCAAATCGTTTTTAATGATTGTCATGATCTTGAAGCTTGTGTGGGAATGTTTCAGCCAGGCCTGATTGTTCTGCTTGTGTTAATCAGATGAATGGACTTTTGTTTTCCCCATTGTAAGTTGCTCAAAATAACAATAAATTATGTGGCCATATTGCAGGTTTAGTAATTTAAACCTCACATTCCATTTCCTACCAAAACTAAGCTATGTTATTAGCCCCCCTGAAAGATGTTCTGCCCCGTACTGAGTTGAAAATAGCCACACACCTGAATCCTGTGGTTTCTGAGCCAACGATCCCTCACATTTTTTTCTACACTGCAGATGCACTAGCCATCACACATTGCCTATGTTGTCAGAGGAACAAGAGTTCAATATATGACCAGTTCGCAAGCAGTTTACTGACTGACTGATATTTTTAAGGGTCTTTACGAAAACATTGTTGGTTTCCCTTCCTTTTGAGAGAGGGCGAGAAAGATGCAGTGTATTCTATGGTCTAGTCGTACAACATCAAGTCGATTCTGAAAAAGTAGATTCTGTTTTTTTTTTTTTTCCAAGGACATTCCTATACACAAAGTGCAATAGCTTTTCGTAAAATGTATTGGAGGGAATGTAAGTGAATAAAGTTTTCAGATACTGTTCAACACTGTGAAGAAATCATTTCAGAGCATTCTCTGTTATAGATTGCATTTTTGTTCTTCCCCTTTTGTCTTTTCTTCTATTATGCCTCCCCTTATGTTTAATAGACACCGTGACAAGTTCAGGGAGAAGATTGCTTTGAATGAAGTATTTATATCGCCTTTAAAGGGATCCAGACATCCCTCATAGGGAGGGAACCATCTTTTTTCGTTTCTCAGAACTGAAGACAATAATCCCAAACCACCCCTCAACGTGATAACTGGTATTTCATGTTTTCCTGTGTTGATGTCTTTGTCCTTTTCGTATTTTGTCCATGGAATTCTTTCTAAAATCACCAAGCAGAACTCCACTGAACAGGTCTACACAGAGGGCTAAGACAAATGAGTATATCTGTTACACACGGATGAAAGCTATGCTGCCATCAGTCCATAGATACAGTGGGATGATTTGAATTAGAGACCAGAGAGTATAAGAACTAACTGGATAGTCATGCTTTGAAATGAGCCTATTAAAATAATATAATGGAAAAATAACTCCAAGGTAGGGATCGGTCATTTTTTTTTTTGAATACTCATTAAATTACGAAAAAAAAATTGAATGGTTTACGCGTCTGTCATCTTAAAAAAAAATATTTCCCCTTGTTTTTACCGGAGCTTTGTGGCAACGCTTTACTACTGCCAGAAGGTGGCAGTAATGCACCTAAAAGCTGTTTGCCAACTGCTGTTTATCAACAAAAGAAGAAGAATGTGTTCCTGCCAGGTGACGGTATAACATGTGTGGTGCTGTGAGATAAGATGCAACTGTACAAACAGGAGAAACATGCAAAGCCAGAGACCACTACAGCTGTCAAAAGAGTTGAGAAAAGCATGAATGGGTCTCTCTCACTCTCTCTCTCTCACTCCCTCTCTCTCTCTCTTTGTGTTTGTAGGGGGCAGGATCTTCAAAGAATGCTTGAGTCCCAGTAAATATCGAATCGTATTTTTGCTTGAAATGTGTCTGCCTTGCCCTGAATGGCCGCATGGTTAAAGTCAGGGATACAGAACAGTGCGTTTGATAAGTCGTGCTTCACCTCTCTCTAGGTGAAGAAAAACAAGTGAGCCTTTTCAAAGGCCTGAAGCAGACATTCAAAGTTCATATAAATAAGTCATATTGTTAGTTTGGGGTTCATGGCAAACGATGCATAAGTAATCAGACGTTAAATGGAGAAGATTTGACATTGTTTGCATAGTGTGAGCGGTTCCCACTGGAAAAGACTAACAAAAAAGGTTTTAACGTTTCAGTGTTTTATAATTGAAATGGTTTGATTTGATTCTTTACCTCCTTTTGTCTCTGTGGCTACATGTTCCACAGCCTTTTGTATGTCCTCCAGCCACTGCGGCACACCTACTGTAAGAACGCTTTATCCTGTGTGCGACGAGCAGACCCAGACTTTGCACAGTCGTCTAGATCCATACAGAGTAGCTCTCTGCTGGCCAGCCCGCTGAAAACTTCATCAAAGCAAAAATGAGCATTTTCAATCACTTGAGTTTTTGATTCATTTTTAATGAACAGACACGATTGAGCTGGAGGATAACGGAATGCACTGGAAACAGCGACGGTCTCCTGTCTCATGTTGATTCATATCCTGTTGAGTCACCTCTGATACGGCCGATGGTCATAACAAGGCGCTACTCAGACCGATTCGGTGGCAGTGTCTGCCATTCCGCTGCGTGTGGCTTTCACATTCTTCCGCTGTACATGAACATGCTGCTGGGACTTTGATATTGAACTTTTATTTTTTCTTTTTGGAATTTCATCCGGCGCGTGGCTCCACAAGTCTGAAGCATTCACAGCATCAGTAAGCCTCTGGCATGGAAGATTCTTTACCATGATCTTCAGCTTCAAAATAAAAGATCATTCCTTCTCTCCACTTATAGGGCAATAAGCTTGATTTCAGGCTGAAGAAGTTTTTTATTAGTTCCCTTCTCTGCTATGGTTGTTCAACTTGTGCAGGAGACAACAAATATAAGAGTAAATGGGTCTAGGTCAAAACTGTTCTGGCATCTTTAAACACCATATATGCTTCACTGAATGCTTTGACAGAGTGGGGTCAATACACACAAAAGTAAGATGAGCGTGTTGTTTCTGCATTTTTCCCAAGTTTTGACACACGAATGAACTTCAAGTTGAATTATAGCCTCAGAGGTCTCAAGCTGGGGACCATTCATTACAAAACATATGTACAATGTCATGGACTGGAAGCATTTGCATTTGTTGGATATGGTTTTTGAAAGCATACACCATAATTACAATGAATTTCTGCAAAAAGCGAATAATATCCTCTACTACTGTCAATACAATGTTATAATTTTAAATGATATTGTCATGCAATGTATTCCATTCATATTTACTGAACTAACTTTGCAAGCTAGCACTTGTGCATCTTCATCAGGTGGAACAGCTCAGAACAGGTTGTTAGGCAGAGGGTTGTCTGATCAGAAAATGCTTTTGCGGTAGAAATATATGATCTGCTTTCTCCTCTTCTTCTTTCAATCTGAGCACTCTTATCCTCCTGCTGACCTACAAAATGGCTCCCCCTGAGTTGCTCTGGAACACCGGTCATTTCCTTCCCGCAGTCTGGCTGAGAGTTGAAGAGGGGCCGTGCTGCAAGCCTCTGCTTTACGCGTTCCCTGAACCCCGCCGGTGCCATTTTGCTGGACTACTCTCTCTTTGATGAGGGCCTTGGTTTCCTCCAGTGCTGCTTCCTTGATGTGGTGGTAGAGGCAAAGATCCCACTTCACCATGTTGTGCACAAACCTGTAATGGGAGCAGGATTTGGCCTGCACAGTCAGGTCTTCACTTGTTATACTCCTCCTCAAACTCGGGTTAAATGATCTCCCTGTGACTTGTGGGGCCTTCGGCGACGAACTGGTGTGGCTGGTGCCTACCAACATAAATCTGAGGTGCCTGCCAAGTCAGTCTGAACACAGAGCCAGCACACAAAGGAAAGTTGATGAAAAAACTCAAGTTTTAGAGACTTAGGGGTGATTTAGAATAGGTTTTTACAGGTTTGGATAGGCATTAAAGACTCTCAGGTTAACTGTAACACATTTCTCAGTCCAGTCTGAAGAACAAGGGGACATGAGTAGAAACTAGTTGAGGGTAAGTCCCTCACTGATATTAGAAAATATTATTTTACATGAAGAGTTATCAATACATGGAATGGTGCCTGGTCATGTCGTTGGGGCAAAGACCCTTGCAGTATTCAAGTCCAGACTAGACAGAGTATTGGATATTCTTTCGTTAAAACAGTGAGCTTAGTTGGGCCGAAGAGCCTGTTCTCTTCATTTCGCGTTCTGACAAACACAGCACCTCCTTCCACAATGTTGAAAGGGTTTATACATGGGCTAAAGGTACGGTTTCCCTTTATTTATATATTTGTTTATGAGTTATATATTTTATTATTTTTATTATAGTAGAGCAACAGTTAAATGTGTCAACTCATCGAACAATTACCAAAAGAAATATTTTGTGTCACATTAAATTGAACACTAGCTTGAGGAGTATTTCAAAGGGGGAAAAGTCAGTAAAGAAATAGCATCAAGTGCAGTTCAAGTGCTAAATCCTGATTGGAAATTTTAATTAATCTAGTTCATAGTTAGACACTTTCGTGCCTCTGTTTGTACCTCGGTGGTAAACACCACAGAGCTGTTCAGTGAGTTTGATGATGCCAGGAGAATGAGCTAATCGGGCGATTTGATGGCTAATGGCTTCAGTCTTCTCATTGAAGAAATCCATGAAGTCATCAGCACAGAGTTTACATCTTCTGCTGGCTGCTTTTCAGTCAATATCTTAATGGCGTGAAACAGAAATCTTGGGTCACATTTACTCCTTAAAATGCCAGGGCCTGCTAAAATTAGAGAAGGCTTACTTTCCATGGTAGGCGCAATATGTCTAATTTGGAATGCGATACCTGAAATGTAATAATTTCACTCCACAATTTTCACTCCAGTTTTGGTGTCATCATACAAGAAAGTGAGTTTCTTGTAATGACAATAGTCCTTCCCTGCATGTCACTGACCCGGTTTGTTTTTTGATATTTCATAATGGAGAAACTATTTCAATATTTTCTTTGCTGGGGCATAGTGACTTTGGGAAAAGAAAGGTCCAAGTGAAATTCTATTTAGGTTCTAGTGTCAAAAGTTTTGAAGGCCTTGTCCTAAAGTATGTTGATTTCTGCCCCAACATTAATTGCTATTCCCGATTATAAAGGCTAACGATGTATGACGTTAATTGTTTTTATACGATACTTCATCTCTCATGAGAACTCATTCAGTCCCATAGCGCACACACTGTCAGGAACATATATGTATGTAATAAAAAATGTGATTAAACACTTTTAATCAGACTAGTTGTCTGACAGCTACCGCTGTAATTGTCTGTAATGGCCTGTAATGGCCTGTGGCTACTTTCCTTTTTAAAGTGGGTACATTTTTATTGACCAACAGCTGAACATCCTAAGTGTTGGAAGTGTGACACCTGGTTATTGAAATTGGACCGTCTGTGAAAAATGTTCAAGGTCTAAGCAAATCATAGTGATGAGCCCAAACTGCCTGGTGCTCAAGTCTGTTTCGGGACAACATTATAAGCGTTATTAATAATTTAATGGATGATTTGGAGCAAAATGTACCATGCTCAGGGTACCCCAGGACAAAGGTTGAGAACCATTGCTCTCAGGTACCTTTGTACCCCTGCAGACTGCTGTTCATTAAATTGGTGTATCACTCATCTGCATCCACTAGGTGGCAGCATGGCCCCATGTAACGCAGACAGATCCACACCAAAAAAAAAAAAAACAAAATAAAACATAAAGCCATTTCAAGTGTGAGCCGAATTGTGTTAATAATTTATGGGAACTTAATTAAATCCCTGCTAATTACCTCATAAATTTTGTAGGGGCCTGTACACGCAGGGTTTGCTTCAGATTTTTCCAGCCAGATCTGGAAGAAATAGTCTCAACCTTGCAAGCTGATAAGACATCAGACAGCCCCCCCCCCCCCCCCCCCCCCATCCATTTTTTGGTCCCTTATTTGTAATTATACCATTACTTCTGAGGTCAATGAGGTGAGAAGAACAGAGGCTCCCTGCAATATGATGGAACTTCTTGGCCACGCCAGTTCCAGAATTGAATTACACCAGTATTCCCAAACAAATGATTTAATATTTCCTGAGCTGCCACTTGCATAACGTGTTCATTAGGCCGTGTTTTTTTTTTTTTTCTTTTTAAATCTGTGGCAGGCAGAGGAGGCCGAGCTTCCAGCAGGCCCAAAGAATTATCCGGCAAATCATTTTCTCGATGACACAGAATTGATGCGCTGTTAGTTTTTTGCTCACCCTGCATCTGCCGCCGTGCCTGCATCCTGATCAATGTGTCCATCAATACAGCAGCGATGGAGACAGCGAGACGCTCATATTTATTCCACAGCAATCAGGAGATTAACGGCGAATAATAATCTCTCTTTCATCTTCTCTCTCTCTCCCCTGCTCTCTCTCAACATGAAATACAGCAAATAACTATGAGTTTGTGTGGTCATATGCCTATATGAATACAACAATAATGTTTGTAACGTAGGTAAACACTATCCTGGCCCAGGTTATGCTTGCACAGCATAGCATAAGTTAACGTGCCTGATTCTCTCCTTTCCCTCTCTCATACACTGTGTGTGTGTGTGTGTGTGTGTGTGTATGTGTGTGAGAGAGAGAGAGAGAGAGACAGAGAGAGAGTATTTACATGAGTTCACAGGTGCTGAAGGGATACAAAAATGCCATTTGGGGGTCAGGTCTAATGGATGACTCTGGAATGAACGACTTGGATGGATATCTTCGGTCTCAGCTCTGGGAGCAACATCAGAGTGAACGAGCACCAGCGAGCACCAAGAAAACACAGAGGATCGATCAATTATACATTAAAAAAGGGGGAAAAAAGAAAAACACCAAAAAGGAAACACTGGCAGTGCTGCAGGTCAACTATGTATTCTTCTCCTCCACGCAGAATTACTGCAATGAATGAAAGTGGAACTTGAACACAAACCCTCTTTCGGCCTCGTTTTAAAAGCCTCCTCCTCCTAACAGTGTATGGTGTCCTGTCCTTATCTCAGAGTAATACATATTTAAGCTGTGTCTTATGTGACACTGATGGTTGCAGTTGGTGATTAGGAAATATCTATTGGAAGGGCATTTTTTTTTGTGCTTTCATTGTTAAAAAGACGGCTAACATGGGTTTATATGAGGCCAGACTGCAATTTTAATTGCGAGAATTGCAATCATAATTTGAGTTTCCACTTTTTGTAACAGGAATGAAACTCAAAGGATTTCCTCAATTCTGTGACATATTAACTCTAATTAATTAAAATTAGTTATATAACGATTCAATAACTCAGCGAATTAAGTCTTCTTGGAAAAGACAGGAAATACAGCTCAGCAGTAGATACAATAAATACTCTAATAGACCAATTTACAATTTTGTGTCGTTGTCTACCCTTTTGGCTTGCAAGTTCACAGTTCAGTTTGCTCGCTAAAATGTTAATTGCTGTAGGGAAATGATTATACAATCAATGTCCTTAATTTTAACCAATGCTTTGAGGGGATTTGTTGATTGAGACACAATTCCAGTTTCCACTTGGCATTCTGTGATTCGACTGGGGCAGTTGCCATCGTTCCAGTCAGTGTTATCATTCTAAAAATAGTGAATTTCTTTGCTCAGATTTGAACATAAAGTGGTGGTCCGGGATGTTGTTAGCATGTCGCTGTTGTGATTCGGTGTACATCAGAGTTGTTAACAACACGCAAATCTCACGTCATTTCAGTGTTCTGATGTTAGGTTCCCCTATTGAGATATTGATGTTGGCCTTTGTGGCTAGATATGTGATGTACCAGCGTGTCACAGGCACACAGATACAAGCATGCATGATAATCTTTTACAAGCATGGCATTTTTGAAATATCATCAGTTCTTTTCCCCACTGGCATGTGGAAGAGGAGATCTATGATCGTAACATGTTATAATTGCTTGTCATAACAATATTGATCTGACGAGGATGGTTCCAGCAATGTTTAAAGCATACATAGGCAGAGGAAGTCGTGGGGTTTATTGAGCAGCAGCATCCCCTTGAAGTTACCACACTGTACTTGTTTTGCATGTATTTGCTGCTATGATCTGCCAGTCACAAGTTGCCACATAGTTGTGTAGCGAGCTCACTCAGCATACCGGCTCATATGCAACCCCTCTGAGTCAGTCCCATCGCCATCATGTGTGGTACTTCTCACAACACATAAATGAAGCAAACAATGTCAGTTAAATTGCTTATGCTTACTCTTCTGCTTCACTTTTTCTGCATCCTTCAACAGAAAAAGTTGCTCAGAAGCGCATTGCCTCGAAAGCGTCTTCTGCTCTGGCTGTGACGCTCATGTACCGCATACTTCAGGACGTTTATTAATTTATGAGGGTATGACGGCATCGCACGGGAGGGCGAGTTCACTCTTGAGCTCTGTGACAGTCTATGACATTGTGGAACCAATGGCTTCTAGACTAAGAGGCCAGTGTGCTGCAAACTTATTTTGGTAGTTCATTTAAAAATTGAATGTCTTGTATTGGTTCAATCTCCTTTGTTGCAAACGAGTACGGTCGTAAGGAGCCGTGTGCTTCTATGGGTACGGGTTTGGTTGATACCCATTTCTGATATGCGAGATGCACCATGCACTAAAGTAGGGCCCTGTGTGCATTTCTGTAACCCTTTTCAGAGATAGGAGTCCATTAAACTGAATGAAATGACGCACGTTGACTCAGTTGTTGATTGGAAAAGAACCATTTCAGCTTTGATTGCTACTTGCCTTGAATCGTTGCTTGAAGGTAAAACGAATAGGCTGTACACCCTTGTTAATTGGTTGGATATTCAGAACCAACCTTTGTAATGAGAAAGGATGTTTTCAGCAACCACAAAAAGTGCACGTACAATTCACTGGAATTCAATCAATGTCTGACCTAATCCTTGACACTGATTCATCATTCCATTCTAACATCCCTTTTACTCGGCTTGAAATCTAAAAGAAAATACAGTTCATTTTTGTTTGTTTGGAACGCATTTCTAATTTGTGCTATTTTTGGTTTCTTGGCATTGGAAGATCTTGATTTTTTTTTCTTTTCTGTGCTGTGTTGCTGTGATGAGAACGTTGTTGGGGCTGTGTTAATCAGGGCTTTGTTAATGAGGGCGCTGAGGGCCCAGCTGACTTCCCTCTGCAGATCCTGAATCTGAGCTTCACCCAGGCCTGGAACTGATTAAACTCTGCTGGTATTGGCCTGGAATCCTGCCAGCATCTCCAATCCATACTCTGGGTCCCCCAGCCAACACCCTGGTCCTGGACAAAGACAGTTTCAATGGGTGACCATTAAACCAAAACGCTGGCGCACTTTCCATCGATTAAATGAGTTATGAAATGAAGTGAGAGAAAGGGACACTTCCAAAAAATACAGTTTGAGAAAAATTAACAAACTGGCAAAAACTCAAACTGGTGATGAAGGCAAACAAATGGCTTGGCAGCTGGATGGAAAAAGTGAATTTTTGTACACTATATTTTTGTTTTATTTATCTAACAATTTCTTTGACGCTGATTAAAAACCTAGCATCAAACCAAAGACAATCACACTTTGTATCGATAAAAGTGGAAAATCCATAATGGGTGCGCGTAGGGAAAATTGAGGGGCGAAAAAAAAACAAACAGCCATACCAAAAATGACAGAGCACAAACCCGTTGTGCAACATTTAAGTACTGCCTGAAAGTGGGATTTATTTTCATTCGTAGAGAGAGTGCCTGGGCAATGGACTTTGAAGTTCGGACTTCTGTTGCCGATACCTCTCTGGAGGTCACTGACCAGTGCCACTGTGCATCATCATGGCTTAACGAGTTGTCCTGGGGTTCGTAAGTCGGAGATTAAAGCCGGGGTTGTTACTGCCTTTTGTTCAGTACTCTTTCCGGCGACTGAGGCCAATTCTGAAACTGAGCTCGGTTAGTTAGCGTGGTGGATGCAGAGTACAGGGAGATTGCTATCATGGCTGTGTGCATGGGAGTGTTTTTCCCGCCCCAATTCGTCTAGGATTGAGCCCTGAAGGTCTGAAACACTTCCTTCCTTTGTGTTTTGTGTCCATACACACAATTACCCCATCAATTGTGTCTTCAGCTCTTGACAGTGCTGCCTAAGGTGAGCAATTAATATTTCATTTACTTTGGAGGAGCGGCAGTCTCTGGTCTCTTATCTGACAGACAACCCGTCTTAACAAACCTCCTTCTAATTGGCCCGTTAAGGATTTTCTATCCGTATCTCACTTCAATCCAGTGCAGTTCTCTCCAAAGGTTAGAGAACACAAAGGGGAGGCAACTAAGTCAATTGGTCAAAGAGTTAAGGAGGACACAAACATCATCACTTACGGAGACACCTCTTTGTGGTGAAACTGCCAGGCCTAACAATCTGCTGTAGTACCATTGATAATCATTTGATAACAGAACTTTTATCTGCACAGCTGTACATGTGATGATGCCAAAGCAGTGTTTAATTAATAATGTTCGAGGGTGTTTATTGCCCTTCTTAGTGTTATTATCGTATCATTTAAAATGGCATGGCCTACAATCTTCCTATCTGTTTAAATCCTTAATCCGGATTGTATTTTTTTGTTTGTAATTATTTTCAATGTAATCATGTAACTGTAATTATCACACGCATAATTCAGGGCATTGTGCTGGCAGCGACACGTATGAAGTTAATTACCCAAACCATGATGTTGAAGCGGGAGACTGGGGCTCCTGAAATGTTATGTTGGACATGGTCAGAGTATCTTCTGCCTTTGGTGATTTAAAATGTCTGGTCAGTCATTCATCCCAGCAGCCATACTATGTAGTAACGTAGCCCTGCCTGGTGGCAGTAGATAAGCTGTGATTGGTTAATTCGAGGGTGACTGACCTTTTATTGAACTCCTAAACAAATTTTTGTTGGCAAGTCAGGGGCCAGTCTTCTGAAAACAATTAACAAAACGGACTGTACAGGATTTCTTGTGAGGCACTTGTAAATGTCTGTACCTGGGTCTAACAAGAAAAATGAATACAGTCATACATACAGTAAAAAAAATAATTTTATAAGCAGGAAGGTGAAAATGAAGACTTAAGCAGTGAGTGACCTTTTTACTGGTTTGATGCTTGCTTTAGTCTAATGACGAGTGACATTTCGAGCTATTTCATGATCTTGATGGCAAGGCATATGTTTGCTTTGAAAAACAGGCTTGTGCAGGCACCAGCATGACCCTTTAGGTTCACGGTGAATGCTGTTTTGACATGTCCCTTCATCTGATTACGACAGTACAGCTCATTTCTTTGTATCAGAGGTTGAAAAAGATAAGGTACGATTGGAATACTGCTTCTGGGTTTGTACACAATTAAGTTTTCATACCGTTGAGGTCAGTATCTGTCCCAGAGATGGTGGGTTCCTGGTGGGTTCCATTACCCACCAGTGAACTGAAAATTTGCTTGGTTTTACTTTGGAAAACTGCGCTCTACAAGACATACAAATTATGTCCATAAACAAAAGGAATGTGGTTTAAAGGGTGCAACATTTAAATGTCGTATCAGATGTAATGTTCTGTTCTGCATTGTATGTAGCTTTAAACCTGGAATGGTAGAAATGTCATGTTTGTGCAGTTGCAGCAGGCTTGTGTATGACAGGAAGGAAACTATTTCCAGAACTGAAATCCACATTTTTTACTCTTTGTCCTTCTCTAGGTTAATTAGGCTCCTAACAGCTGTTCCCTTCTCCAACAAGCACAGATCATCCTTGAACGTGTAGTTTTACTTTTTTTTTGTTTAAATGTCAGGACTATTTTTGCGAAATCTTGAATACAGTTAATAAGGGTATGTTTTTATTTCTTTCTGCGATTAAGAACCTGAAGATAAACTCTGAAGATGTTTCGGAGTTTATCTGAGTTGATGCTGGATAAATATCTTCTAAAATGAATTGTTTGGGTGTTTATATGAAAACCCCATTTAAGATTTGTTTTTTCTCCAATTTTTTCTTCACACCACAAAGTCGAATTTTCAGAGTGACTCCACCAATTCTTACTTTTCTTCAACTCCACAATTACTTGCTTCCCATTTTACCAGAGGGTAACTTTGTTGACATATGTTCAGTTCATTTTTTGATGATTTTTTTCAGCCTGTTGATAAAATTGAAGCATTCTGCAGTCCTTCTTTAACCTCCATGTGTAGATCATTCAGTTGAAGAGGGACATGAAAAAATAAAAGTTGGTATATGTAAATGCCATTTACACCCAACTTCAATAGATAGAGAACATTAAACTTTTTCCTTTCTTAACAATGAGAGGAAACAGTTGTCAGCATAAATAAGTAGATTTATAATAACAAAAACATATTCTATTTAAAATTGAGCAGCATACAACATGTACATATTGCCTTATGTGTTGTCACAAATGGGTAAAGCAATGTGGTTCAGAATTGGCAGCCTGTCCTGCCATACTGCCCACCAGACGGGTCAAATATTCAAACATAACTGAAGAGAACCAGGCTGGGACGCCTCTCTATCACAGTCTGAGGTTCGTCAGCACATTCTCTCATGGCATCCTTCAAGCGGTCAACACAGTTCTCTCTCGCTTGCTCTGGAAGTTGCTCCAGCTGAGTGACAGCGTTGAAGGCGCCCATCGCCTTCCTCTGCCGAATTTCCATTCTCAAACAGCATGTGTAAGTCCCGCAGACCGTTGCCAGGGGTGTGAGCAGATGGGACTGTTGCTTTCTGCAGCTTCTTAAGGATTAACACTGACTCCGGACAGTGTTTGACAGTATACACAATCTGGGCTCTTTGGCGTAGCTCTGCAGTTACCCAGCAGATCCTTGAGATCCTGGACACACTTGGGAGATGGTTGAACGCGTTCAGAAAATCTTGAGGATGTGCGCTTCCGACCACTTCACAGCGCTAACCCACGACCACCATCTGGTCTGTATCGTGGCGTCACAGGGTTTAGGTCTTTTTTCTGGAAGGAACAGCTAATAGCAACACCGAGGATCCGGGCAAAAGGACCTCTTCAGTACAGCGCATGAGGTATTCATTTCCACGAACACCTCAGACCTCAGACCTCGAATACAAAATTTAGTAGATGTGCATGCGATGCAGGTGTTTTGGGTCCGCTGGGAAAGAGCCCTCTCAAGATCTTGAAGGCTTTTTTCTCCATGTAGCTGGCTGAAAGTGAAATAATGGCCCGCTCTCAGTTGAAGCTCACGTCTCTGCTGTTCAGAAACATGATCAGTACCTGGCACACTGTTGTACAGTGCTTTTTGAGAAGGGTGAAACACTTCCGTGCCTCCTTCAAAGGAATGTCTGCTTCAGCCGGTGTTTTCCCAAAGTCAAAGACCAACCTCTTCCTTTTAGATGTGCAGGATGGTTTGGCCGAAATGCTGAGTCAGAATTATGGATTGGATTGACCAGTATGATGAAATATTACAACGTAAAAAGGCTGTTATACAAATGTGATGCAAGTTAACACACGATCGAGTTTTGCACAGCTCCTTCTCTCTCTGTCCGTCTCTCACACAGAGAAGCTTACAGTGTCTTACCGTAAAGCAGATAAATAGTTTGTAAATGTTAAAATGCAAATTTACCTTAATTTTTTTCACCAATGATAAAAGTTCAAAACAATTTTAGCTAATATCTGTATGAATATCTCTGTAACAGTACTGCCATAACAATAAATACAGTCAGTCAGGTTAAGTATACCAACTAATTACCAGGCTGCTGATCACATTTCAGGTCTTGTGACGATTTGATTTTGGGTGTTTCACGACTGTTTGCCATCGGATGTGGCCGTAGTTTTTGCTTTCTTTCTGAAATTAAATTCCCCACATCATGTGGGAAGTCATTTGCCTTTGTTTTTGTGGAGACGTGAGGTGAGAGGTGTCTTTGGCTGACTTCCTCTGTTAATT
Organism: Albula glossodonta; assembly: GCA_019788955.1. Classification (NCBI taxonomy): domain Eukaryota; kingdom Metazoa; phylum Chordata; class Actinopteri; order Albuliformes; family Albulidae; genus Albula; species Albula glossodonta. The sequence goes on from JAFBMS010000030.1 coordinate 880,961, forward strand.
TTGCCATCTTTTAATTGCACTGTTTAGCCTCTCTGGTGACTGTCACTGCTGCCGCTTCACATTTCTTCTGAAATCCCATTGGTAGGTAAGGGTGTATATGAGTCCTTCACCGATTTTGAGACACTTGTATAGACCTCCTCTCAACAGCCATGCCACTGAAAATCGGAATCAGTGAATTGATTCTTAGAATTATATTTTCAGTTTTTAATTGAACTTGTGGGGAGGGGGAGCAGACATTGTTTACCTGTACACTGTTGTTTCCACATTTGTTTGTATACTCGTTATCTGTGAGCGTGACTGCCAGTGTGTTCCATCCCCTCTCAGAGGGTAAGACACTTTTCAAAAATACATGGTGTGATCTGAAATCTCAGTACTTTGCTAGGTACAGTAATGGACAAGAGAGCGTAATTTGTCGGGAAAAAGCAGTCAGAGTGACAAAGTGTGATGCAGGTGAAAGAGTAGGCGTGACAGGAATGACAGCCAGACGACACCACCCTAGGAATCTCAGTCAAGGAAGTACACAGACAAATGAAAAGATTTCAAACAACTTCATGTTACACAAACATGGTTTCCCTTGGTTCTTTATCTTAAATTAGGACAATGATGTGTTTGAAATCCTTTTTAGATTTGACTGCAATATGTATGACAGAATCACACAGGCTCGATCCGGTGTGCACACTGTTTAAATTAGCATATTACCACCTGGTGTATAAAGAAAGGACGAAGGCTACTGAAAGGTAGCTGGCAAAGATTATGGAAAGTCAAAGTACAGTAACTACAATCTCAATATATGTACATCGTAATTTCTTGATATTTCTTCAGTTTGATGGAAACACATTGAGCATTCTAACTACAATCGAATTGAATCCAGTGTTTGTATTTACTCATTCATGTGTCATGTTTTTAGGTGTAGCTATTGTACTGGAATATTTGCCTTTCTTTCTGACTGTCCATTGTTAAATAAATATTTAACAAAAGCGATTTTAGTCACAAAAATGTATAGTCTCTCCAAAAGTAATAGCTTTGTGATGGAGACATGGGCTAAAACTATCACAGTATTGGATTTCCAGTGACAATAACAAGCCTTGTGGGGGAATAATGGGAAGTTCCTGCCACTTACCGATGTACTTCTCTGCTCTGGGTTCATGGTAATTAACAGACTCTGTCACCAGGTTGGCCCTAATTGATCCTTAATTGGTTAATTGGGTTTGTGCCTTCGTTCTCACCTGGGCAACTTCTGCCAGGTGTGCAGCTTCTGCTCACCCAACCACAGTGTTGTTCCCTCCCCTCCCCCTTCCTTTCCTTTAAAGACAGGTTCTCTTGAGGAAGCTTTTGGTGTTTTGACTCTCAAAGCACACAGACATGGCTCCCGGCATTTCTGAGTTTTGCGGTTTCTAAGTGCTAAGAGCTGCATTGGTGCTGAGCTTTATTTATTTTTGTTTCTTTTTCTTGCTCAGGTCTCAGAGCTGATTTAGGGTGGAGTTTGGTATAGATGATGGTAATTTGGAAAAGGTAATTGGTAAATTGGAATACATTTTAATTCCCTCACCTCGAGGGCTTTATGGATGGGACTGGGAATCCCTATTCATTTGCATGTGTTTTCCTTTGAGATTTGAAGAGGCGGTTTTTATCGTAAGCCTCTCTTACACAAGTCCCAATATCCCCCATTCATTTTGTTTTCAATATTTTGTCTAGATGCTCCACAGCAGTGCAGCTGATGCTCACCACTGCTGCAACCCTGAGACTATGTCTGAGATGAGATTAGAGGTTGAAAACTTCACATGAATAATAAGCATTCCACACCAATACCCAACAGAACAGAATCATCAATGCATATATCAAAGGTTTTTCAAAATTATGGTTGCAAAGTAGCAAATTAAAGCTAGGTAATGGCAGGAATCTAAATTCTGCATGCACACTGGTCCTCGAGGAGAGATTCTCCAGCCAGGCTGTTGCATCACCTGTGTTATGGTTATGACTTGGATTATCGGGAGTTTCTCCACAGCAGTTTCTTCTGTGGACCAGGGGTAGTTAACCCTGGCCTTGAAATGTTGTGGTCTAACAAGATATTACAGTGATAGGATTTGTTTAAAGCCCCACTTGACTCATCTTCACATTTTCTTCAGCAATATGGTACATTGTGTGGTATGAAAAAGGTGCTGAGCAGTGATCCAGGTGCTATCATCGACATGTCCGCATTTAGATGTTATTTGTATGTTTGATATGAATTGTATGTTCGATAGCCATCACTCAGTGCTTCCATTCTGAGTTTTTTGTCAGGGTAGTAAATCTGGTGCAGAGGCCCTTTAAGACAATGTTCCAAACTGAGAAATACTTTAAAAAGTGGAGAAACACGTTCACCATAAACAACAGGCAAAATCCCATCTGGAATCAAACGTCTCTTTTTAATTAGAGCACAACCTGTTGCCCCAGCTGTAATTCCCTGCTTCTGCACCAGGCCTATTACACACCTGACTCTCCCTTGCTGTGACACCAGGCTGATGCAGGCTTTAGGAACAGAAGCACACACAGGTTGCTAATTAACTGCAAGGATGGATTTTTGAGGATGAAAACCTCCTTCCTCTCCGAGCGTGGTCATATTTCTGCAGCATTTGAGTGGATTGGAAAGACACTCCTTTGAGGCAAAATGAAAAGAAGAGGAAACAATGGTTTTTGGCTTCGTGCAGAGCAGTCAAGATATTTACAATCTAAATGAGCCAAAGGTCTGTACATGACATCCAGGAATGGTTTCATTTATGGAAAGCAGTTTTACTCAAGCTCAAGCTGCAGGTTATATGTGGTTTCTGTTTTTCCTTCAGCACTTAAGTATTTAGTTATACATATACTGAACCGGTTTTCTTGGGTCTAATTTTCTTTAGTATTAAACGGAGAAATATACTGCAGCTCCAGTATGATATGGACTGATTGTTGCCACCAGGGGGCATTAGCAGAGTTTCTGTTCATGCGCCAGTGTTTATATCTGGTCTGTTGCACTGAAGAAAAGACAGTGTGACCTGATTAACTTAACACAGAAACTCAAACTATCAACCCCATTAGCACAGAAGCGGAGAGTAAGTCAGGCTGCCATGTTAAATGCTATAACATGTTTTTATTATTTATTTTTTTTTCTGTCATTTTATACATCCAGAATCACAGGAACAATTAGCTTGGGCAAGAAACAAAATACTTTTATCTCCTTATTGCACCTTTTTATCTAACATGGATATGTGCATGGATTTAGATGACAGTGCCTAAGCCTCCTTCATGTACCCATATCTAAATGGCTTCTTTAGTGTGTAAGTGTATGTCTTATCCAATCAGAGTTTTGCATTCTGCTGTCTTTCCTTCAGCCTCATTTTATGGCCAGTCACACTCTGCATGTGTGTGCATGTGTGTGTGTGTGTGTGTGTGTGTGTGTGTGTGTGTGTGTGTGTGTGTGCTTGCTATTTCCAGAACATGAAAGATCTTTGTAAGAGACTAATTTATTTTTTTCTTCCAGTGTGGTTCAAACATGATTCATTGATGCTCTTGCTTCTCAGTCTGACGGCCCCATGTGATTCATTAAAATCAGCATAACCCAATTTTTTCTCCTCTCTTTGTTCTTTGTGCATAGGGTCAGTGCTTTGAGTTGAATTCGGGGTGGTATCTGAAAATGCTATGCGATTAGATTTCCATCCGAATGGAATTTTAACATGTGACCACATTGTAACTTGTACTACAAACAGCAACACTACTTTATTCAAAAGTCTTCCTGAGACAAAGCAGGAGTGACGCTGAAACAATGGAATACATACTATAAATGAGGTCACCAGGATGAGAAGCGGATTCGTTACACATTACAACCCGCATGTGAGGGCCTATGGTAAGTCTGGCAAATGTGGCAGCTGTAGTTCAACACATGATCTTGCAATAAACTGTGTATGTAATCCTGTGTGTTTAACCACAGCCCTCGCCATAGTTTCAAGCCCCTCCCAAGTTTAAAAAAAAGAAATATGTATACATTTTTCTCTTTGACTTGTTTGTATTCTGCTCATTTCCTGAATGTCCTATAAAGTACCCCAGATTAAAGCTGCTGCCAAATAAAAGAATACAGGATCAAATTTTGGGACATCCTCGGATATTGGACATCAGTCCGTAAAACCCGGCAAAAAAGAAATAATCTCGAGCGCTGTCTTTCAGTCCCACTTCATTCCACAATCTCCACGGCCTCATCTAGTGCTTTATCCCAGACAAACTCCTTTATACCAAACATCCTCTTCCCCCTGCCGAGAGCGCTGGACTTGGCACCGACATTATAAACACACTCGGGCCATATGGACCCAAAAAAAGCATGTTTTTATTCCGGAAAGATGATACAATTTTGTGCGATTTGGTTATAGTAATATGACTTTCTAATATTTCTCCAAATTGAGTTGTGTCGTGGCATGTTCATTTTCAACCCAGCAATCACTTGCTTTCTTTAAAAAATGGCCAAAATGAGGTAGTTGTAAATCTGGAGACCCCAGAAGTTAATCCTGTTTGCAGAGGTTAATCGCTTCCCTTAGGATTTAAAACGAATTGAAGCTTTGCAATGGCAGAGCTCCTGATGCTAAAGTGAATGAGCGGGAGGAGACTGGAACACACTACTGTTTCCCAGCACTTTCTGTGCTCTATGGATGAGGAGTGTGTGAGAAGGAGTTACAGAGACCAGCACAAACAAAAACAATCTTGTGGCCATATGGGTGGAACATAGCGGGTGACTTCACACTGCCCATATTCTTAAGGCAGTTCATCGCACCATCACAATAACACCATGGACATCTCAGTTAAGGTATGCTGTTGGTTGGTGGAAAATAATCTGTTTTGCTGGAATGAGACAATAATTCAAGAATACCCATTTGACCATATTATCACATTTTAGAATACTATAAAACATATCAAGGCCGTTTAAAACTACTGCTGCTACACTTCAGTAGGTGCGACTGAAGCTTTTCATGCTCATTAGAATATACCTGTGGGTAGTTCCCTCATCTGGGGTCAAGAGCTAAGAACTCACACTAAAAAAAACAGATTTGACTGTTTATACTGTTGAAAAATAGAAGTTAAAGATTGGCTTTGTACAAAAACCTCTGACTTCATATCACATTTAAATCTAACATCCACACACACACACACACACACACACACACACACACACACACACACACACACACACACACACACACATCTAAATGAACACAAGAGAAGTATTTTTCTGCTCTAGCTTAAAAAGGTTCTGCAAACCTTGAATTTGCTTTGGAATGAGGTACCATTGTTTTTTGGAGGTTCATTGTGAAAACTTAAAAACAACAATATTATTATTATTTTAAAAGCCAATTTACTCTCATTTTCAGAGGTACAGAATCATGTAAGCTAAAAATAAAATGGCACAAATCAGCATCCCAAACTCCCATAAGCCCCTTCACTCCCATAACCCATCCCAAGATCCTCTTGAGGAGAACTGGCAATCAGAAGCATCATTATAAAAGACAGCTATGCATCAAAGAAAGTGAAGGACACAAAAGAGCAATCACTAACAACAAGATGGTTAACTCGATCATATTGCCATATCTATAGATGAGGAAAGGAGTGAGAAAGCAGAATTAATGGATGCGAATTGGAAACCCCATCCATACATGGGTCTGATCCCATTTCCATGTCACAGCCAGTAAGCCTGGTCTGACTTAGCTGGAGTAAAGAGGATATTTGATATTTCAGTGCCTTTCATTCCATGCCCCCCGCCAGCAAAATCTACTTACTCTTACATATGAAAAAATTCTCAAAGGCAGGTCGTCATACAATTCATTTGAAAAGCACAAACCCCTTCAGTCGTTCAGTAACTTTGTTAACATCTGTAAGCATATGGAAGACCATATATCATCACATGTGGACAATTGGTTTGGGGGGATGATAAAAGGAATATGATATAAAAATATAAGCTGTCAGTGTGGATAAGGGAATGTCGTCCATGTAATGTCAGATGGAATGAAGTTCCATGCTCCATTCAAATGGCTTCTGCAAACGGTCCATTGTGTCCCTCAGAGCAGGGTAATGAATGAGTCCGTCGCTCTTAGGAGAGCTCTGCCAGGGATGGGGCATGATGGTCAATCTTGGGGAAAAAACCGCAGTTATGATGTCACAGAAAACTACAGGTGCTCCCTCTCCCTGCAGTGACTCTGTGTCAAAACCTTTCATAAGCTACTAATCAGCATGGCAGGGGGCTTCAGTTTGTTTTTCTTTATAAAAGATAAAAAAGGCTTGGAAATATTTCGATACAGTAGAATACTAGTCATTTTGATGCAGTAAAAACAAATTATGTGTATACTGATGTAAAGACTCCTGTATTGTTATATGGGAATTAATTTTTTGGGCTCTTTTCTGCTTAAGAATGACAGAATGTTTATAGAAAGGTTTCCGTTGGAATTATCCAGAGACATATTTCAGGGCTGCAGCAAATATGACTCACAGAGCAGAACTTGGGCTGTTCCCTCTGCAAATACCGCTTTAAAAAGAGCAACTAAACGTGTGCCAATTAAACCAGGCGGAGCGGTGCTCACCACAATAAAAAGCCCTACCGAGCAACAGGATCTCCCAAGACGAGGACCCCCTGGGAGATCTGGCTCCAAGCCCCAGCGATCAGAGCCGCACCAACATCGATGAGCCTCTGAACCAAACCGCTAATCAAAAACTCAGCAAAACAAGAATTAAAACAATCGAAGCTTTCTGATGGTACACAAAGTGAGCCACCAGACTGAGTGGCCCTACCTGGGAGTTCCATCCGCGGTAATGTCAGCTTTTGAGAGAGTTTCCCGTTGAGGGAAGCAACATTCAGCTCAGTTTTGCTGGAGTAAACAAAAGCATGGTTGAGTTAAATTAATTGGTTAACTGAACATGTTTTGACATGTTTTTCTGTTCCTCGTTTCAGCTCAGAACTTTCCTTTGTTCTTCACATGATCATGAATGTGGGCCCAGCCACTGTACAATGGCTAAGCAAATAGCTTTGATGTAACAAAATTTATATAACTATGCTAGCAAGCTACCTAATCCAGTCACACGTAACATTACCAATTGCATTTGCAAGTTTTTATTTTGAGTTAATCAATTTTAAATGAAATTTAACTTGATGCATGTATACATGATTCAATATGTACTGGGTAAATTAAAAATATAATAGAACAACATGCATGCACCAAATGGAACTAATTGTGATAAATCTACAAATCACATCACATCCAGGAGCAACTTCTTCATTTGGGAAAATCCAGTGAGTGACTGAGAAGAAATACAATCCATGTGTTTCGCATAACATATTTGTATTGCCACGCAAATTGTCTGCATGATTCAACTGATTTTTTCATGAAAGGTTGTATAGATTCATAATTCATCAGCTTGTGGTGAAATACAAGGGAATATAAGTGGGTAAATATCATATTACATTACTTCTAAGAGCCTGATACATGAAAGAAAAAATCTATTTGTAGCTTAACGGTAAACAAAAAAAAATGTAATTGGCAAAAACACATTCTTGACAGTTTTAAATGGTGTAGAGTATGGCACTGGATGACAGTTAAACTAAGTTTGCTCTGCAAGCAAGAAAACAAACACAAATCAAGTGTACCAGAGCAGAGTATATGAATAATGGAAAAAACAAGAGCAAAAAAAGCTATATTAAAAGGGGGGTGGGGGGGTGGGGGTGAGTAGGGTGCTAGGAGGTCTCCATGTGTGTACTGAAAATGACTTCAAAAGCCAGCGTTTAATGGATCCCACATATCAAAGTGGAGCATTAGACGCTTTCTAACCTCTGGCAAACGTGGAGGCAGAGGCTGGCAGCTTTGAAATGCGGCCTTTATCTGATCCGTTGCCTTACAGGGAGAGGAGCAAACCAAACACATGAGCCGATCTCTTCCGCCGACGCGAGCTTCTGAGATGCAAATAGTCAGGGATCTTCTGCTTCGGCTCTTCCTGTTAGTCATAGACGTACGCATGTTGCTGTATGTTCGGAACAAAAAGCAAAAACAAAGCAGGATTCTCACACTGGTGGGAGGGCAACTCGGTACGCCTAAAACGAAAATACTGTCACCCCTCCCATGATCCATTATTTTGCTCTGACAGAAGGAACACACAGAGAAGAACAAGGCTACTTAGCAGACGGCGGCAACCCCCCACCTATGAAAATGTGCAATTATCTTTAATTCTGAATCACATTTGATCTGTTCAGAAATGTGTGTCAGAGCTCTGAGCCTTCGCCCATATTGCTGTGTGTTTACACAAATCCAATGTTGCAAATAGTTATAGCAGGCAATTAGAGCGCACCTAAGGCTGTTCTCTGGGAAACAAAGCAAAAGACCAGTACTTTTAGGCTGCAAATTAATTGGTATATGAAATTGGAACTTTAAGACCGATTAGCATTTTTCTGAGAAATGGAAAAGTATTTGGGAATGGACCCTAAGGACAGTATTGTGTTGGACCAACTCAGCATACACGTACTGGTGCATTTAAAAAGTAAAGTGAATGCCATTAATTGTATCATTTTAGAGTAAATTTTTATTATATATATATATATTTTATTTTTATTTTCTTACTTGTGTACATACTGGTGTTCAGACGACTTATGTATTGTTAAAACCACAAGTTATGGCAGAATCCACCTTAGGGAAGAGGTGTTTTCTTGGCACTTATACAGCAAGATATTTGACTGAAGCAGTGTGTTGCAAACCTTGCTTAAGGATACAGCAGCAGTGTAAAATCTGGGAATCTAACCCTTCATCTTTAGAGACGAAAGCCCAGCTACCAAACTGCTCTGCCTCACTGCTGCTTTTCATGGATCCGCAGCCTCATGAAACAGATTTGCATCCCCAAACTAAGGCACCTTCATCTGTCTTGAAAACGGGCTCCAAAGCTGTACACGTATGCAAATGTGAACCGCATATACGACAATGCAGACCGCTCACTGCCTCTTTGTCACATTTTACTGAAAGAGAGGGGGGAAAAACTCGATATAAGACTCAAATAAGATCACTAATGCACTGGTATGAGTCCCTCTACAACACATCGAAACTGCATATTAACGTCACGAAAATACTCCTTTTGCTCGAGATTGATGTTGCTATTTCAAACATTCTCAGATCCCAATGAATCACACCTCTATCCATCAAACGAGACACCTGGAAGGGCCACGTCTCTGATGATAACACAGATTAACGGATGCAGCTGGCGAGGGGGCTCCCGTTTTCCCCCTCAGATGGTCCGTAGCGACTCCCGTTTTTCATCAGATTATTCTAAGAGACCACTGAAATGGAGTTTGTTAAAACAAAGGTTCGGGAGAAGTATTTTCAGGCAACCCCTCATTCAAATACCTTGGTCCATCCAGTCTGGTTTTCTCTGCAGGTGTTGAATTGCCACGTACCTTATCTCCCATCACACACCCTGCTTCCGGCATCCCTCCCCCTCCTCATTTCCACCTTCATGTCTACTTCCTTTCTTTTTTTTTTCCTCTTTCACTCTTAGTGACGCTGCCCCCTTGGACACCAAGCCCAAGATCAAATGTCTGTACCTTTATACAACTTGCCACATCACAATAAACTGTTAAGCACATTCATGTTGTCTGAAAATTCATTCTCCTGAAACAACAAGCACCTGATTCTACCCTCACCAAATATCTCTCTTTCTGTGGGAAAATATCCAGCATTGTGTTCAAGAGGCAGAACTTTGTTACTTTTCGCAACAGATTTCATTGAATGATCCATTCGCTAAAAAGGTGGTTACAGCCTACTGCACTGATCCCATCTGGTGGTCATCGTGGGGTCGGAGGCTTCTTTTGGTGCAGCAGTCGCTGGATCTAATTGCTGTGAAAGGACAGATGCTGATTGAATCCCGGCCACAGCGTCACAGTGTACTCGATCAGTTCATGGAGCCGGAGTACTCTGCGCTCTGCCGGCAATACATCACCACTTCTGTTTATGAAACAGTTTGTTTATAACCTTTTCTCTCACCCCAGGTGTTGCCTTCAGCTTGTTTTTATGGCCCCGCCCATTCATCATCGGCCACAAAAGTGGGTGTTTCATGAAAATAAATCTTATTGTAGTCGCTCGTTTATAAAGCAGCAGAGAAAAACACAATAAAATCAACAGTCAACCAAGAGACAATCATTTACCTGCCAGTATCAACAAGGATGTCTTTTTTACTCTTATTTTGATGCATAGGGTAATAATAATGTTTTGCTGTTGTCTCTCCTTTACTTTCTCTCTCACTGCATGCACACACACATACACACACACACACACAGTGCCAGGCCTGCTTATCTAACAATCCAGGAAGTTACGAAAAAGATCCTGGAACATGTCCTTAACACATTCACTATTAATTCTGTGCCTTCAACTTATGATTGGCTGGCGGGTCAGAATTAACCCCCCGACCCATGCCCAAACTGAAGAGGAATAACTGGAAACGATGTCCGGCTGTAAGCACAGCTCTGTCTGAGCTGCAGCATTTGTGTAGGCAGCAGTGACAGGGGAATCGGGCTTCCCAAATCATGCTGCAGGTCCGATTCCTTGTACATCTGAATGTTGTGTGTTCAGTTTGCACTCACGCAGAATTCTGGATGTTTGTTTCTCAGTATTACAGAATTTGCCCGGTTCGATTCCCATTACAGCTGTGATCTTCCAGTCTTCTCTGGAGGGTCACAGGATATCTTGGTTTTTATTGTCACCGGACGCTTAACATGACTGATCATGCAGGACTCCTGGGTTCTTGGGACAGAACTGGTTTGGGAATTTCAGGCGGAAACAAAAACCAGCATGTGTAGCAGGATAGGAAGCGCAGACCATCACTGCTTTGCGGATTGCCAGTTCCAGCTTCATGTTTTCATATGTTTGTTGGGATGTTTTTTATCGCATGTGCAAGTATGTGTGTGTGTGCATGCATGTGTGTGTCTTGGGGGTTGTTTGTGCTTTTTAAACATCAGTCTACTTCATTGTTATATTGCACAATACATTAATGTGGTGAGCCATTCAATGATTTTATTTACGTAAAGATGAACAATGAAACTATTTCGCCAACCAATTAATTAATTAAAATCACTTAATCTTGCTCAGGGGACTGCAAAAGAACTTCAGGGATAAAACTGATGGAGAGACATGAGAAAGCAATCACTCTCCCATAAGCAATGTATGCACAAGACTGCCAGCTAATAACTGACCATGATATATCGTCCAGTCAAGATGCCTGGTAAGTGCAAACGAGGGGAGTTTGACTTCCAGAAAATAAATTAAGTACATAATAATTAAACACACATATTTTAGATGGACATGATTTCCATCTCAGTCTGAGATTGTGAAGCAACTTAAAATCCTGTAAATTAACACTCCCTTTCACACAACAAGCTGATTGTTTCTCAATCCATGTGTATTTTTTCTTGTGGTTCCCTTCGACACTTAACCCTCTGTGACCTGCGATGCACACAAGTGATTCAGCATCACTATTGCACTGCTGAAATTCTGTGCATTCAGTTTAAATGTGCCTGCTGGGATTGTTTTAGAGTAATTGCACTCTGGGTAATGTAGTTTATTTTTTTGTTGTCACCCCATGTTTTTCCCTTTCTCTTTTTCAGGTAAACTCCAGTCATCAGGCTTCACTGGTGAGATTTTATATTCAGGCTTTTCAGTTTAAATGTTATGCGATAATAGTAGTATTAATAGATAACAGGAATGTGATAATTAAAGAATAGCTAGCTGAGTAGACACACCTGGGTACAGGTGTCCAAACTTGTTCTGTCAAGTGGGGACCAAACCATATATTGTATGGCTGTTCCTCAAACGCACAATTAAAATTTCATCTGAATCCCAAAACTGGTTGTACCCCTCACTATTTCAAACTATTTTCCCTAATCATCACATCCCTTTTTCAGACCAGTGCCCCTTTTGGGGCAAAATGCCAGTGGAAAGTATGAATCCTTATGTGCCTTATGTGAATTATGAGTGATGATGTAGTTGGGATATTCTATGCCAGAATAAATGTAAAAATGTGTAACTGTGCATCGAGAGTAAATGAGTAAGTGGGTAATTATGACTGGCTGATTAGCATTGATCAGCTATACATGGGGCTCAAGCTATCTTGTTAGGCCAGATTTAATTTAATCATGAAACTAATTGAAAAACTGCAAGGATTCACCGAGTATAACTCCGTGGGATGATAGGTTTTGTTGTTCAGAAATGTAAAATTGACTTTTGCCTTGCCAAAACAAGTCCAAGATTAAAACATTAATTACGAGCATTAATTATGAAATTATCAAAGAGCTTTAAAAAATCCCTTATAATTCATCGGCAGAAGCCACCCAAGCCAAAGCTGAAGCGTCGTATTAGGGTGGATAAAGTGTACAAACATATGGTCCTTCATTACAGCGATTGATTATGACAATATATCATCATATGCTAATATTTTACTATCGCAGCTTAGCTCTTCCGAAATATTTCGATTCAGTTACTTCATGTTGTCTCCAATGTCCCCTTGGATGATAACATGCTGGCTCCTTCCCCCTCTCCCTCCCTCCTAGCTCGATACATTTTTTTTTAGGTGCCAATGTGCATCTTTGGGCCATCCACACTGAATTAAGCCTGCATTTTTCTTGAACTCTGCCATGCCCATAGATTAGAATTAAGGTGATGCAAGTCCAAAGGCACCTGCTTACCCCCCAATTGTACAGACGGATTGACGTTCGTGAAGTGAAGGGTAATCACACAGCTGTTTGTGATATATTTCCAGTGCTCACTTTCTAGCCAGAGGTCCAAAACTATACACTACAGTGGTTGTGAAGGGCAAGTTATGTGAACATTATATAGAAGTGGTGAAAATTAAACAAAGTGGGTAAAAATTAAAAAGAAATCAGTTTTTGAAATGTGGTGAGAAGTAAATGTGATTTGTGAAATTAAAAAAGAGATCCTCATCTGAAAATACACACAGAAAAAAAAATAGACACAGGAGCCAAATTTGTACTTAACAGAGCTTAAAACATCAATTAAACTGGAACAATCCACCCTTTGCCTGAACCCACTGAATTTAAACTGAACTGTAGCTTCTTTTAAAGCCCAATTGACAATTTGTGATCTTATTTTGTGACGTACCACCTACATAAATATCATTTTATTTGAAATGTGTTGAATAATGACTCAATTATGTGCATTTTATTACTTAATCAGGAAGTACCTTTGGCTGGAACGGTCCCACAATCTGATATGGGTCTCTGAGATCATACCACTCACTTCCATAGGGGTGTACAGTTGCCCATACACAGCGTAGCTCAGAGGCAACAACTTAAATGTTTTACCTTTGCTATGTGTGTGATGTCCCATTGTGCATTGCGTTTGTGATTCCTTTCGCCGACGTTGGGCGTGTGCTGTGTGAATTCAGGCATGACGAAACAGTCATGCACTCATGCTTTGGATTGGCATTCAAGAACAACAAACAAGTGCAAAGTCGACAATTTCAGTCCAGTTCAGCAGTCTCAGCTAAATGTGGATTATATAAACCACTATGGCAGGGAAGGAGGTGCTGTCTCCCAGTGCCCCTCCCTCACCAGACATTTCTTCAACAAATTGGCCTGTGAGTCAGGGCCATGGACAGTGCCTGCCCAGCAGCAGGGCCTTCAGCACCCTGGAGAGCGATACTGGAGAATTAGTTCATTGAAAGATTCTCCTCAATTGACACGAATAATCAGGAATTACAGCTGCTACTACTTTGCAGTCACCATGCGATAAAAACCGTCGGCTTTAAGACTTGCGTTCTCTAAACTTCTGGCATTAACAGTGTCTTAGGTTTCAGTTTCCACATCGTATGTGGTAGCTAAAGTCACTGAGAAGAAATCTCAGTAAGATAATAATATCCAGGTTATTCCATCTAACAGGCCCATATGTGAGAGGATCAGTAAAATCCAGAACTAAGCATCCAAGAAAGTATTTAAGTAAGTATTTTAAGACACTTACCCAAACCATGTCATCACAGTTAATGTGGAGTGAAGCCATGTATGTAATAGTATCCATTTTGAAAAAGATGTGTTTAAAAGACCCATGATAGCATTGATTAAATACGACTGTCTGGTGCTCTTGTATGAATTTATATGCTTTTTGCAGAATTGAAAACTCTTACTGTCACAAAATGTAGATATTTGTGTCCTTGTACACACACACAAACACACACAAATGCATTCATACAAAACATATCTGAAAGTGAGCCTCTTATGAACAGCCCAAACTTTTTTAAGTCAGAGAGAGGTTATATCTAATCCCTTTTTATTTTGTAGTATGAGCCGTAGCAGAAAACAGAGTTCAGGCAATCATCACAAATTGGGCACACAGTAGCGTTGAGTGCAACCATCCGCTGTGTCGCTCAGCATTCCAGGCTAACTCTGTTCCAACTCTGCAGGGGAAATGTGGAATTACTTTAGCAATATGGGTAGGAGAAAAACAAATCCTAAGAACAAAGTCAGCCAATGCTAAAGTGCCTTCGGTTGTTTGAACTTGAAACACCGTGTACACAAGAACACCGGATGGGATAAATTGACCGTGTGAATAAAACTCTGGACCGACCATGGCTAATTTAAAAATAAAGTTTCCCTTTCAAAACTCTGATGGAGACACCCTTACCACAACCTGGCAACAACAAAGAACCTTAAATTTAAGAATACATTTTAAGTCCTATATTAGTATACAAACACATGGTCTCTGACGATACCAATATCTACTCGTAGACAATCACTGGCAATTTTTCTTGCCACTTCATAAAGGTATTGGGGGGGAGGGGGGGAGGGGGGGAGGGGGGACGTGTTGTCTGTCGGTATTTGAGCGATTGAATTGATTAATTTAAATCACTGAGTGTCTTAAGATTCTCTTCACCTGGTTTCAAAAGTCCTGTGACAAAGACACTGCGACCCTCAACATATAGCACTGCGAGCAATAAGTTATAATATAAGTGCTGAAAATGCACACAAGAGAAGGATTTTTCTCAGAGCCTAAAGATTTCATAGGTAACATTCAGTGAATACTAGGAATTGACAAACACACTTCCTGTGGTTAAAAGCTGTTTCTCCTCTTAACAGTATGTAAAAGTAAAAAAGGTGCCTATGGGTTATAATGTCTTATTATGATGTACCACATCACATTTGTACTGCTGTATTCATGGTCAGAATATTGCAAGAGGATTTGCTTTTTAGTTTTTGCATTTACAGCAGAATACCGACTGACTAAGCAGTACCGGAGACCTGACAGGACAATATTTAGTCCAGCAAATACCAGGGCGCCCGGGTACGACCAAAAGTGCTGGTCTCACAGCAATTAGCTCTCATTATTGCATCAGAGTTAGCCGAGCCCTGCATTAACATGGTGTCATTTTGTTTCTCTGTGAGGGTATAGTTCCATGCCAACCACAACTACAGGCAATTACCTTTAAGTATTTACTTACTAAAGTTTCACAGAATTACAGCGGCGTCAGCTTCTGTGCTGTTCCTTTGAATTAGCTGTGCATTTTATATTCTTTCAGTGGGTATAAAAACGTGCGAGCTGACAGGCAGCAGAGATGCCATTGAAATTAAAGGTGATACAGAGAGATGGAAAAACAATACAATGCGGTCCAATGGAATTTCAATTATCATCATTTTATTGCGCGAAGATGCAATATAATGAGTTCTGTGGACTGACTGTGTACAACTGGCTTGTGTTATGGAGTGAATGAAATGGGTTTTGGTGGTCCCTCTCTTCTATTGCCTATTATTATGATTCATGTGGTAAACCTTCCTGTCAACAAAGCCAATCTGCTCTGTGCCCACCCATGCGTTGCCATGTCGATTAGCTTAGACCCTGCAATTACGCCTGGAATAAATAAGCTGTGTTATACTCGGCTGAAGTGGATAAGCAACTGTTTTTTATGGGATGTTGCATGCAAACCAGTGCCTGACAGATGAGTGAACATGTCTCTCATGGTTATGCCTTCATATATCATCTGTATATGAATTCAGCCACATGGATTTTTTATAAAGATTGAATTGGTCGTGTAGGTATGGGAGTTCATGGAGACAATATTGCTTTAGAATCAATAAGCTCACATTTCTGCAGTACATGTAACTGTGTTTGCATCTGTATAGCTTTACACATCGTTTGTGTGCATGTGTGTGTACCTGTGTTTCGGTGTTCTGGTATGTGTGTTTCTAAAGAATCTGAATTCACCATAATGTGAACATATTTTTGAAAAGTATATTTTCATTTTAAGTGGAGGGGATGTAAATCTAATACTTCTCCTGTTTATTAGCAAGATTCATAAATATGAAATGCAGGTGAAATTATGTGCTTTGAAATCAGCTCTGTTTTACAAGTGGTTCAACAGTGTTCATCACCATCATTTCAGAAAAAACATTTCCAGCAAAAAAAATGTGTGACCCAAGACTTGGAATCTCGATTAGATAATTAGGAGATCTATGAAGTAAGATCATAAAACTTCAAAACATCCCTGTGGATTATCAGTGTCCCATCGGGACAGAACTAAGCATTTCTGAACGTCCTTCCTTGTTAACTTCATCTCATTTAGTTTGACTTTGATTTCATTGAATTATTTAAAAAGTGAGCTTTGGAAATGAAGCATGTTGTAGTTGCCAAACATATATGTTTCCTCCCATATGGATTCAATTTCAGTCGGATTCAAATACATTTAAAAATGACTGTAGATTTCAGCCTGTGATTATGGCTTCAGATGCCGGGTAACTGGAAGCACATCCTAAGGCAGAAGAGAGAATTGTATCAGCTACAGCAGTAACATGATATTTCTGCAGCTTATAGTATTATCTCCTCTGCCTTGGGTTGTGTTTTTGGTTATCCTCATAGATAAAACAAAAAATGACATTTTATGAAATTAAGAGTTTATGGTTATTGGTCTTGCCAGAAGGAACACCCTTTATGTAGATTATATGTGTCTGATAAGTATTACATGTTCTGAATGGAATCTGATTAATCTGACACTATGTATCAAGAAATTGATGGCCAGGTTTCTGGGCAAATGTGTGTAAACACCAGAGACATAATGTGGATAACTTAAATTTTTGTTGATTACTTTGAAAAAAAAAAAAACTCTTAAATTGTCATGAAATACCCATAGCAGAAACATAAATTCCATCTGTGTTTACAGTCTGAGAGTTTCTGAGAATCCAAAAGTAACTGAAGATAACCACTCTCAAGTTTTTGTTCCATTTCAGAGGCATTTGTACTGTGTTCAGCAAAGAAAATGTTATACTTCAAGCATTTTTTTTGAGGAATATTTTTACTGATGAAAACCTTGATCCTATTTTTTCAAGCCGTGATAAAGGAAATTCACCCACAAATTGAATCTCTTTTAGTGCCATCATCTTTTGTTTGTGCTTGGTTGTGCTTCTTGTTACATGAGAAGAACCACTATCATATCTCTGAAGCTCATGGAGATGGGAAAATGTTTTGGAAATTTGTCTGTTAAAATGTGCTGCTATATTTATTTCATTATAGCTGTGCATCTGCTGTCTGTTGTTTACTTTTTCATGTTTTAGACATGGATGGAGAATACCTCTCAGAAACAGACTGGCATTGAAGGCTGCTCTCACAACATATAGATGCTACCAATTAATACTGTATTTGTACCCTCTTGTGTCTGTTGAAATTTGATTAGGCTTATTTTGATTTGCGTTAACTTGATGTTGTTGTAGTTGTTTCCCCATAAAACTCACCCAGAGCCTGTTAACCAATGAGAATGCACATAATCTGATTCAGGATGATGGCCATTTTCCTTTTATGGAGTGGCTTTTTCAGTGGTGTGTGTGAGCAACCAGACAATGGATCCAGTCAGAACAGTAAATTTCTGTGTTGTATTATCCAATAGCCACTCATATTTAGGTGGTCATAATGCATAGAAAAATCAAAAAAATACATAGGAGAATGCATAAAGGTATTGTTTCAGAGTTTTATGTGACTGCTGAAACTGTGCTCCATCCAGTCCTTTTGTCTCTCAGCTGCAATAGAAGTGGTTTCCACTTTTAAGTGAAACATTTGATGGCAATATTTCAATGTTTTAATCCTGGCTCGCTGGAGTACTCTTGATGTGCACTCGGTATTCCTATCATATCTGAAATCAAGTTTGCATTTGAAATCATTCAGTTAGGATAGAAACTACATCAAACTACAACAGTATCAAGTGCGGCACTTCTTTTACCCATAGTTTTGTAGTCCTGTCAATATGTGAGGATAAGTCATAAGAGCTGTAAAACATATTAAATGTTGCCATGTCATTCCTGACTAATGTAATGTAACTGGAGGGAAGCGCAATGGTGGTTTAAGACCAATTCAACAGGGGGCCCAGACCGAGGCCAGTTTTTCTTTTTGAGGGGCCTGGGGGTGGGGGGTGGGGGGTCAGGCTTGTGGTCATGGGGGCACTGCCCCCCCCCCCTTTTGATCCACCAGTGGGAAAGAGACTTAATATATATTTTTCAATTACTGGCTTTTGATTGTAAATGTATCAGAGTATCAGTCAGCAGGCCCCACATCTGAAAGGCAAACCCCTTTTGTAATTATTGCCGGCGCGATCTGTAACGGGATTTATCGGTCAGGGATCGTTTCTGAAAGGCCCGCACTTCGTTCGAGGCGGTCTGCTTTGTAACCCAAAGAAAACAGCAGTAGTCGTATCAGCTTCTGTACGTGGCATAAGAAGGAATTACTGGGATCAACTTGAAAAATGAAAACAACACAAGAAATCCAAAGCTTTCTGCAGTATTTAGATTGATAATATGTGGGAAAAGAAAATGTGTGTGGAGCTACAATGCAAAAGTAATGGAAAATCTCGTCTCCCCTCCACGATCATTCAGTATAATCTAATTCAAAATGAAAACTTGTCTGTGACACGTAAACTCAGCATAATAATTCATGAAATGGGCAAAAAAATAAATAAATCACACTGAGAATATAAGAAAGCACACTGCAAAGTGTAACCATTAAATCAGGGTTTTCAGAGTCACACATGCTTATATTCCCAATTCATTTTGTACGCAATGTACCCTCATGAGCAGGTGGCCTATCAGGAGCCAGAATTCTAACTTGGTGGGTAGTGGTATTGGCAGCGACAGTAATTTCTTGACCAGTGTACAGGCCAATCTCAAACAAAACAGATCTAAAAGCTATGTAGAGGGGGACTATCTCTGCTACATCACATGGGTCCAGGGCACACCCTCAAAATCTCACGGGAGGAGAACTGGAGCCATGTCTGAAATAATGTGTGGATAAAATGTCATTAAATTATTTTAATATGAACAGTGTGTTCCAATAGCGAGTATGAATGCACTTCAAGTCATGCAAAATAAGCAACGATGTTAGCATTTCTTTTCATTGTGCCTCTGAGTGGGGGAGCCGTGGAGGCTATGGGCGGCTGCCTACAGAAATGTTGAGGATGTTTCTGGCACTCCACGACTCACACCAAAAAACACGACTGATTTCCTTGTTGAAAAACAGCTGTTAAAAACAACTTTATTTAATCAATTACGAGAAATTAATCATTGCAATCTGAGTGAACTTAAGCAGGAAAAGCAAAACAATAATTTCCAACAACTTCCTGTTCAGGTCACACCCACATCCGGTTTATATCGGAATACAGATACAGATAATGACCACTCTGAAGACCCCGATTATGAAAATAGCTGTGACCCTTAAGTGTATGATTTTGAGAGCTAAAAGCCTGACTATAAATGTGCATGACACAATTGCCCTTGTTGCAGGATTTTTGTATTTTTTACGCTGTATGTATGAAGATATGGTTCCAATGTTAACGCTTAAACCTAAAAAAAAAAAAAAAACACTACCTATGATTGCAAGAAAAAAATGGTCATCTATGGTTTCTTTCACACAAAAATGCAAGTAAGAAATATATCTTTGCATAAAAGTAAACACAAGTCTCAGCACATAATACAATACTTCCCATAAGTCCCACCAAACGAAACCAAAATGATTCTGGTCAAAGCAAAGAAGAATGACAAAATAAACTTCTGTTGCTGAACATTTGCAAATGCTAAGTGCTTTATGATCACCAATCGGTCCATGATTGACCGCAAACGTGCATGATAAGCAAATGATATCTCTTGATTGAATGACTCTCTGATTGGTGCTTGCTCTCTCACAGCTGTCTGTGGCCTGTAGAGAACAGCATATCCACTGGCAGGCAGGGGAGCGAACCTGAGGAGAGCGCACACCGCAGTGGACTATGCTGTTTCAGGGGGCAACAGCAGTCACTTTGAGAGATGAAATTGGCTGTTCTGAACTCCAGGGTAAGAAACCAGAATTTATTCAGTCTCAAGTCAAACATGGGTGGAATAATGATGACAGTGTAACTCCAGCTAATATTTAAATGTTGGAGAAGCTCTCGGTATTGTAACTTTTTATGTTATTGGGTTTGCATGCAACATTAGTTTGGATTAAAACATGTTGTGGTAGAATCAGTCAGTTCCTGCCAATTGTCTATGTTGCACTCTGCTCTAGGTTCATTGTAATCACCTGACTCGGCCAGGTTGACCTTAATTGATCCTTAATTGATTAATTGGCTCACATCTCTATTCTCAATTAGACATACTTAGGTATGTGGCTCCTGTTCATCCAACCACAGCGTTGTTCTCTCCCCTTTTCTTCAAAGCTGGGTGCCTTGGTTTTTTCAACTCTCAAAGCATGCTGCCTGATATGTTTTCTCTGTCCTATGGCCTGCATTTGTGCTTACTGTTTTGTTTCTTTCCGAGTTAATTTATGGTGGAATTTGGTACAGGCTGGTAGTATGGCATAGATAATAGATGAGTTGGTGTAGGTTTTCATTCCCTCACTTATTTGAGGACTTCCTGGATTGGACCGGGAGTCCCTATTAATTTTTTGTCCTTCATTAAACCTGAAGAGGCATTTAACTAGATTCCAAGAGGAGCTTTTTGACTGTAAGTCCCTTGTCACACAAGCCCTCATTATATTCGCCATTCCTTTTAATTTCATTATTTTGAGTGGAGGCTCCATGGCACTGCAGTCAATGGCCAGCACAGCCACAACCTTTAAGTAAATACAGTCTGGATAACAGGGTTGGTGTCCACAACAAAGTCAAGTAATAGTTTGTGTAGCTTTTTATCATATTTCAGAGGAAGTCAGGAAAACGTCTTTCATGGCTACAGTACCCATACTTCCTTAGCATATCAACTGTCCAACTTAGACCATCCTGCAGCTGAATTTACAAATGACAGAGTGTGTTGTAAAGCTGAAAAGCATAAGGATGAGTCAGATATTGCTAGATGATGTTACCTTCTGTCTTTGGGTATATAAACCGGTACATACCCTCATTTATCAGCTGTATTAACATATCTCTGGCGCTCGTTTGGAATGGGGTCTTTCAGAATGACCGAATGCTCCTCATGTAAACATAGTCGGCGAGTCCTCGTCTGGTGTAATGTTATGCTCATTTGTAGGTCATTACAGCTCAATATGATGTGAGTTAACGTTGCCCTTGGATTGTTATTTGGCACCGTATCAATCCCTTTTGAAGTTAATGTTGCGGTGTTATTGTTCGGCTTGCCTTCGTACGGTGTAAATGTTCCCATAAATGACAGTTGTGAGGCAGAGTGCTTTCGCTGCCGTGTGTTTTAGTGGCTGTTTTTCAGCTTGTTATCTGTAATTCCAAAGCTCTTTCTCCCTCCCGTCTTCCTGCTCTCGGTCCCATGATGCATCATGTCATATTAGCCTCAAAAGACACTACAGTAAGGTCTACCGAGTAAACAAATTATGACATTGAATCATGAAAACCTCTTCGGTGTATCAACAGCATCACACTGATATACCGTAGCAGCGGTCTGGAGCTCCTGGCAGACTCCCAGAGCTGTGATCACAATATTTGGTTCCATCTCGGTTCCAAAAGCGTCCTGTACCTGGCAATCATTATTCCCAAATAGCCTCAATTAACAAAAATTCAAAAAGCTTTCTTCAAAAACCAAACATTCACTCTGCCAACACTGTGTAAAGTAAGGATCATATGACCCAATGCTTCAGTGCTTTCGGTCTGGCTGTATTAATTTCAGGAAAACGGATAAAGTTAATGTGTCTGAATGAAATTTAATGTCTGAATATTGAGATGAGGTATTTCAAAATACGTTTCAGTGCATTGATGGATAAAACTTTGGGTAATCACTTTAAATGTGTCCTTTGAAAGTCAGTATTACATCTTGTGAACATCTATGAGCTGCACAGAGTGAAACAACATATTTGGTGGATGAAATTCACTTTGTGGAGTTAACATGTCTGAAACTAGCACATTATTTTTTAGTTCTTAAATTTGCTATCAAAAACACATTAATCAATCAATGTGATTAAAGACTAGAGTGATGAGAGGAAATGTGTAAGTGAGAAAGGAAAAAAAAATGTAAAGCCGATTTATAAAAAAATATATATACCAATGTTAAAATCATACTATTACAATATTGATTCGTGTTTCTTCATAAGTCAGGCTTTCAACAGCCTCATGCATATACTCCCTTTTCAAATCTCTACTCTAAATGCATAAATTTATCTAGATTGCAGACAAATGTGGACAACTTTTTATTTATTTTTTTGTGGAGGACAGTTGGTGCAGTGCGTGATGTATTGGACCTGCCCTATGGATGACTGTTGATATTGACTCTTTGAACATTCACTTCCGGGGAATTTCTGGATTTTAGTGAATGATTGCATTTTCTGTGAAGGAATTTCCTTGTCCTGTAGGAACAGTTCATGTTTGAGTTCATATTCACAGAATGAGTCCATCCCATCCATAAGACAACCAATCTGGGGACACAAAAGCATAAATACACTAGCAAATAGCAAAAGCATCACTGCTGTAGAATATAGGAAATAACACTTGTACTCATTGCTTCTCACACAGTGGTGGATTGCAGTTGATGGATGTTTGTGGAAAGGGCATACCTTATAACCACTGAGCCAACTGTGAATCGGCCAGGGCAGGAAATAAAGTCAAACTAACATGATAAAGTGACATGGAAATGTTAGTTTTGAATGGTTATTCCAACCAAGCAATTTGCAAGTTGGAGAATGTGAAACCCAAACATTTCAGGCACTTCATGGACAGATAAAGCTGGCTGTGACCTGAGCAGGGTGTGCCCTTAGAACATTTTGGAAGACTTTGGAGGTAGTTTACCTCATCTTCGTGGGTGGCTCTCCAAGGCACATTTGCTGGCGTATTTGCCACATTTCCCAGTGCTGGTGAAAAGAGCCAGATAAAGCAGTAACTTCTTTTGTTGACAAGCTTTACAAAATACTCCTGAAATTTGTGCCAAAATTGTTTACAAAACAAGCCACTTATAAAAGTAATTTTGTAATGTACACTGTTTTAGCTGTTATTATAAGTTGCTTACATCTGTATATAAGGCAGTTTAACTTTCATTGGTTATAAGGAAGGCACTTCAGTTTCATATTAAATGCTTTTTGTAATCCCCCACCTCTTTATGTCTGTAAATAGTGTAAACTGCTTGTAAATAATTGTTCTCAGACAGGAGAGACTAATGACAAACACAATTAAAAATGGGCTAAAACAAAGACACCTGACATTTGCCAGGAATTCATGAATAATTTTCTGTTGTGTTTCACATTACGATGTAAAATACAAGAATCTAATGCTGAACCCTGATGCTGATAATCATCTCCTCAACATACCTCACTGTATCCCCAAACTCACGTGGCAACTTTTGAAAGCAATTAAAGATGTGCTGCAGATAGGGCGTGTGTGTAATCGGTAACGGCTTATGATTATTCGTTTATTTCCTCGGCTGTTCTAGCTCGTCGTTTGCACTTTTGTAAGTCGCTCTGGATAAAAGCATCTGCAGAATGCCAAAATGTCGATCGTATGCTGCTCTGTGGCATTGCTGAACACTGGTGGCAGTGGCACGGTCAGAAATTATTTCTAGATTAATCGAGATTGTAACGTGAGTCAGAAACATGTATTTAAGATAAATAGGCCACCTGGCACCCATAAAAAGGTTTTTTTTTTATATCCTTCTGGCACACACTTCCATTGCTGAGTTTTTGTTCATTTTGATTCATCATTTTGTCGCCTGGTGGAAAAATTCCAGTCCCAACAACACAGAAGATTAAGCAAAAGCGAATCATCATTTATATGATTTCATGAGTGGTTTGTCACGTTAATTGCAGCACAGAGATGAACTCATAAAGAACTTGAAATCAGTATCGGGGCCTGATTGCGTTATTTCTACAGCAAGTCGATCAGACAAACAACTCGCATATGTCTCTCTTCTCTCCGTTTTTCTTTGCGGATGTTGGAATTGTAAAGGTGCAGGTGGTGTGCAATATGTCATACATTTTTTTTGATACCTGCTGACTCACAGTTCATCGACACAGCATTAATTTGGAGCGAATATTTGCTCTGTTTGTTATGCAATGCTGTTTGCCAGTTCAACACAATCTCTTCCTCTTTCCTCTCAGGTTGGGTAACTGATGTTTAGGGTTGAGCATAGCGGCCTCCCCAACCCCATTTCCTCTGCCCACACAGTAAGGCTATCCAACACTGTGACGTGCAAAGAAAAATAACCCAGAACACACCGCCAAGAAGACGCTGCCAATAACTCAAGAACCTTCAAATTTGCATTACAGTCAGAGAACGATGGCGGAGGGGGTTTGGGGGGAGACGGGTGTCTGGCTTAGCCCCAGCAGCAGGGAGGAGAAAGATGAACTTTTATGCTCCCATAATGAAGCCCGGCCGCCGCGTCTTGTACCGCTGATTAGAACGCAGGCGGTAATGTTTTCGGAGGAGGCGTCTGCCGAAGCAGCGAGATCAATCACGCTCACTCATCCTCGCATGCATCAACCCGCCCGTTCTGCACATTAGGCCCGACTTCACCGGGAGGCTGCGTCAGATGACTCCGCCAGCGTGACCAAGTCGGACCACTGCAGCTGAATTTGGATGAAGGGATTCAGAATCGAGATTAAATGCCCCCTCCAACCAATCCTACTCCTCGATTTTATGATTTTAAAGGATGCCTACATTACAGCAGTAGTATTTATGACAACTATTATGGAACAGCGCCTCAGAAAGTTGAATTCTACAAAGCTGATTCTTTTATTTTCAGACAGCTGTGCAACACTATCATCAAACTACCACATGTGGATGATAAAAAGGGGGCCATCGATTTCATGCCCACATGGCATTGTGTTCCACTGAACGGTACATCGCAGTGCTTCCCAAACAAGGTTCTGCGGACCCATTCAGGAGTCCAGCCCATATGTATATTTTCCCTTCAAGTCCATATTTGAGGCTTTTTAAATAAAATAAACCCGCTGTTGAGAGGTGTAAGAAAAAGCGAGACAATGCTTATATGTCAAAGCTTGGGGGCTCGGGAGGAGCAGCGGTGAGAATGAAACGTTTAAACGCTCTATCAGCGCTAACAGACACACGCTGTCGTGAGAAATCCACAAGCTTTCCAGCCCCAGTATCCTCAATATTTGAACATGGTGGAGAAGAAAATACCCCCCTCCCCCCTCCCCACCCACCCAATCACCTCTCCCCAGCCTTGTTTTAACAAGGCAAACTAGGGACTCTTCAAACATAACATCAAAGAATGAAAAGGCGGTTTCCTTCACCCTCCAGTCATTCAAAATTCTTGTGTCATCCACTCTGTAGTCATCCATACTGCTGTCTGTGACATTGGGACAGGAGGGTAGGGGAGGAGTAGAGAGAAGTGTCTCTTCCTTTGACTGTTGTCAAAGCTTCCTTGCTGTCTGCCAAAACCTGACAGCCCTTGGGGCCCACACACTTAAGAATTCCGAATGCATGGAAAACACAACTGGACTAGTGTTTTGACGTATTGTTGTATGACAGACACCAGCATGGTGCAGTCTGGAAAGCCGATGCTTCTCTGTCCTTTCAAAAGATTGTGCTCCAAAGCAATACGTGAACCAGTGGAATACAACCGATGTAACAAGGTGAACGTGTACTGCCGCTTGTGTTTATGTAATTTAACTTTTTTCGAAATTGTGAGAACACTAACCATTTTGAATCTATCAGTCTTGTACTTGGAAAACTGGTTGCCTGCACTAATTACTGATTCTGTCCACGTACGTTCAATTTAACACACTGTTTAATTACCCTCAAATGAAAGGAAAGGGGACAGTCGGATTTTGATTCAGCACAGGATGGTAGGCTTGGTGTAACATCAAGGTTTTTTTTCTGTTGTATTTAGTTTTGTTTTTTATATATATTTTTTATGTAATCCTTTGCCATTGTGTTTCATAGGCCGTTGATATTCTTTCTTAAGTTCCTTTTCAAAATCAGGTGTATTCATCATGGCTACAATCTTCAGTTCGATTTCTCAATATTTAAGAAAGGAAACATTCATTTTATTTATCTGAATTTCTATTCAGCTTTCAACGCTTCCCCCCCCTCTTGCTGTGGTTATATCCACCGAGGAAAACTACCCACTGACAACTTATGTGTGCATATGTTTGCTGCATTTCTGTGTGCACAGGCCCTTACAGACTGTTGTGAATTGTGGTCTCACCGGGCAAGTATCAGCAGCAGAGACTGAATGCCAATCAGGCCGACTGTTGCTCGTTGCCTTCATCAGGCCTGTAATGAAGGCTCAGTTTCTTGCTGCCCCGGAGAAGAA
This sequence comes from Albula glossodonta, assembly GCA_019788955.1. Classification (NCBI taxonomy): domain Eukaryota; kingdom Metazoa; phylum Chordata; class Actinopteri; order Albuliformes; family Albulidae; genus Albula; species Albula glossodonta. Next base: position 907,656 of record JAFBMS010000030.1, read on the forward strand.
ACTCCTGTGGACAGAACAGTGGATTAAGATGCCTTCAAACCATGCATGAGGTTCATTTAGAGGCTAAGAGACTATTAGTGCTTATTAGATGTCTGTAGACATTACGGAACTACATTTAAAACTACTTATTGGCCCGCTGTGACCAAACTTACTTCCTGGCTTTCCTTGGATAAATAGCAATAAATTGGAGGCAGAGATTGGTGATGTAAGAGTTCATAGAACAAGTAAGAAAAAAATGTACCCCCTTGATTGCTTAGAACCTTTACAAACATTGATAGCTACATCATATCTGTAAAATACGACAGACCCTATATGAAATGTGGGAAATCATTTTGGGAGGAAGTCAGAAAATTGACTCTAACACCCAAAATACCCCAACTTCAAATGGTGCTTTTCTGTTAGGCATAATTCATGTTTTCTCACAATTTTTTTTTTTTAATAGTAGAATAGTTTTGTATTTAAAAAGAAGCTTTATTACGCTCCGTAGCAGATCATTGATATTTATGGCATGTTTATGATCTGATCATGCACTGATCCTGAAAGCATGCAAATGGACCAGTGAGGCACGGACTACAAACCGAAACCCCCTTATAGTAAATTGATAAGTGCATCTGTACAGCCTTTGGTAACAGCTGGTGCATGTGAAGGGAGAGTGTAAATGTTTCAAGGTCGTATACCATCTATGTGTTTTACACGCTCACTACTTTTGGATTAGATGCAGATCTTTTTGCCGACCATTCACTTTTTGTCTAATTCCTCCTTTTCTTTTTCTCAGCATCATTCATTTTTATAGTGATGGAAAATCACTTCTGTGGCTAGATATCGCTGAGTTTTATGCACATGCCCTACTGAGTTTGTAAAGTTAATAGGGCTTATTAATCTTGTTTGGGACAGCAGAGGGAGGAGGTATGCATGTTCCTTTTTATTGTGCAGGTTGAAGGGAGAGCAGGTGAACTCAGGACAGGCGGAGTACAGGTGGAGAAAAAAAATCCCACCTAAAGAATGAGAAAATAAGCTCAAGTTAAATTGCCCAAGGAAGCACTTATACTCGGGCATCTAACTCAATACGACCGCCTGGTGCCGGTTGGAAGTAGATTGGCTCCTTCAGCTAGGCTCTGCTCAAGGTTTATTGAAGGCCATGGGTCAAATGTTTGGTCAAAGTCTTCATTTTTCATCTTTTATGTTCTCCAGACATCATTTTTGTTATACTATCAATTGTATGAATTTTGGCTTTAAAAATGGTTTGTTGCTGCACTCCTATAATGAGATCCTTCTTTTTGGAGGGTTTGAGGTTAGGGGTTCGCAACACAGGGTAAAATGTTTGTGAGTGTTGGGGTTCAGGATTTTGGATCCAAGGTTTGAGGGTTGGGAATTCAGGGTTCAAAGTTTGGGGAATGAGGATCAGGGTTAACGGTTTGATGAGGTTATGGGCTCAGGGTTCAGGGTTTAGGGTTCAGGGTTTGGGGTTTGAAGTTGAGGGTTTGAGGATCGGGATTTGAGGTTCAGGGTTCAAGGCTTGGGTTCGTGATTAACGGTGCGAGGTTCGCAGTTTGAGGTTCAGGGTTCAGTGCAGAGGTTGTGAAAAGTTTTCTCGATGAGCCAATATTTACCTCTTGCCTTTTATAACTCTGATGAAAACTTTCATAAAGGTGACCAGCTGCATAAAATAAGTTTATGCATTTAAAACATCCCTGGCTCATGGGTTCTCCATTTGAATCCTATTTTCCGTTGATTCAGCACATTTATCAGACCAGACGTGTTTTCAAAATGAAGAAAGTGCCCTGTTTGTGAATACCAGTAATAACAAAACATCACATCCAGGCATTTCTTTTGTTTAAATTTATGTGCTGTCATACCTGCACTTAAAAGTTGAACATGTATTCTGGGACTTATGAAGATGGAATAGACCAATTCATTGTTGTTTTATATTTATAACTACAACCCCAAACCAATAAAATATTCAACAAAGGTTTTGGTCAAGTAATGGAGCTAATGATGGAACAGTATTTCAATTACATGGTGAGCAGTGTACCATTTCATCTCCTGTCAGTGTGTGTAGTTGAGCTGAAACAAGAATATAAAATACAATTCCATAAATTTATAATATGACTTCTATAATACCACGTTGGCTTGAAAAGTCACATACGTTAAAAAAATAAATATGGACCATATAACTCATATAACTTGCATTACTGCTCCCACATAAGTCAGTCGAGTTCACAGCCTGTGTAACGACACGTTTTTCTTGGGTTGCCGTAATTTTAGTGAAACTCGTAAAGCCAGACATGCCCCCCAGACAAAACCGCGGCTTGTAAAATGCATACTGAAAGACGAGACATGAATCACAAGTCATGACACAAAATGTCACCGCAACCTTGTTCACTTCCGTCAACTGCACAGAGGCAAACAAAATGCTTTCCCTTTTTTCTGTCAGCACCAGAGAAGGGGGCTTGTATGCGAATTGCATTCATTTAGCCAAATTAATACTTTGTCCTCGTCGAGGTTGGCGACACAGCTGAACTGATTTCACTCAGCCTAATTGAAAGCAATGATAGGCACACATTAGGGTATTTGCGGTAAAATTACAAGCCATTGTTCACCTGATTCCTGTGTGAATTCGAGTGCGCAGATGTCACGGAGGGAAACGTGTGTGGCAAATGGCGGATTCCTTCACGCTCTGGGACAGGGGGTGGGGGATGGGGGCAGATGAAGAAAGGAAGATTAAAGCTCGCTTTGTGACAGTCCAGACACCTCCATTGCTCTTCTGCTCGCGCTCAGCCATAAACGTGGGCTATGAGACTCAAACAAAGGCCAGAAGGCTTGAGCCAGAAACTGAAAGAAGAAAGGTTAGATATAGTGATGCATCAGCACTTGTGGTTTTGAATTCCACCTGTACCCAGCCACTGGAATTTTGAGTTGAGACCTGTTTTTGTGATGTTATGACACCATTATGATGTTATCTTCCCCGTTTCTCTTTAGGGTTGTTTTTCTGTTCTCTACCTTCACTCCCTATCTTGTTGGACACCTTAATGGTGTCTTTCCCTTTCTGCACATCTCCAAATACAGTGGTTATCTTATTTTGTTACTGCCCAGTAAGGGCACTCATTCTAGGTGACGGAGGAAATATAACATGAACACACAAAAGCAATACCCCTGACTTCAGTAACAAAATGGCTTCTTCCAAACTGTGACATAAATAAAGATATGCATCATGGAGTTTCGGGAACAATTTCAGGAGTATGAATAATTTTATGTCTGAACAAGGACTCTTATGGTGTAATTTCCTATTATTAGACTGATGTCAGTGTTTGGATGTAGATCATCACTTGACACCATTTCTTATCTGCAGGATGTGTTAAAGCTGGAACATGGCAGGATGAATCAAGTAGGCCTTCAATAACAAGCAGAAACTGTAGCAGGGATTGATTCAGGCCGGTAGGTCTTTACTCAAGGTTGCTACATTTCACTTCCTCATTTCCCTAAGGCTCTGTGTACCTGATATGCCGTTTGTATTCTGCACATGTCGGCTAACAGGCTGCAGGTTGCCCTGGATCAGGATGCCTGCTACATTAATTACTAGATATTTAAAAAATGGGATACGTCTGCAGAAAACAGCTCGGTCCTGTGACTTTGCTGAAGAAATGACAATTCCTCTGATTCAGATTTAAGGTTTGTCGGTTTCCAGAGGGCAATTTGCCGTGTTTCGATAAGCTCCCATATGTGCGAAATGGTTACATATGAGGTTACGTTATGTAAATCTGAGAGAACTATCTGTTTTATTGGGTTGCATTTTCAAACTATTTTGAAAAAAGACATTGGCATGAAATGGAAGAAAAAAATGTAATTAATTGTGATGTTCCAATTTGCTTGTTCTACAGTTCGATAGATATTGGAGGCTGTTGACAAGCATCAAAGAAATGTGCAATTACCAAAGGATAAAAAAACATGAGCCATGCAGATACTTAGCATTATATGCTGTATTTCTACAGTTTAGAACAAGATTCATGTAACAGCACTAGAATTTTCCTGGAAAGTTAAGTAATGAGTCAATTATGCTAAGCGTTTTGATTGGAGGTTGGGCCCGAGTTACATAAGCTTTAGTTACCATGGGAACATTATATTGGTGAAAAGAGTGAGAGTAACCTTTCAAAAATATTCAGAGATATTGCATGCGTGTTGCTTCCCTCTGTGAGCCATTGGTAGGGTGCTTATGGACAGGGAAAAACTTGTATTTGCTCAAACATGTAAGTGAATGTCAACTTTGTAGCCTGTAAAGTTTATGAGACCTCTCACTAATCACTGTGACATTGTTGTGAATTTTTCTCAGATGCTAATGATATGGACAAGTTTGTATGGTACCGTTAAAATGAATTAATAAATTTGAAAATGAATGAAATACTCATTTAGTTTATTCAAACAGCAATGAATAATGAATACAGCATAATCATTTTTCCACTGTCAATCACACTCATCCAAGACCAAATAGAATATATCCAAGGTCTTTTCAACATCAAATCTCAATATCCTACAATGTCCTACAATATTGTTGATTTGTTTTCAGGTTACAAAACATTTTCCTGAAATCCAACTTATGGTATTACACACCTAGGTTCTGAAAGATTTCAAAGTACACAAGCTCATTATAAAACTAAAATCTTTAGGAAATAAAAGGGCAGATAGAAATTCTAAATGAGCTTTAGCATAGAATCTTATGTGTTGGTTTCTGAACTTAAGTCTATTTTTAGGGGATTTGAGAATACAGCTGTTTTGAGTCCTCATAAGCACACAATAGCAGTGCACATATGGTATTAAATTACGTTGCATGTTTCCGTTACATTCTGAAAAGGAGTGCGTTCCGAAAAGCACACTCATGAAGAGGTTCAGGTGATGCTTTTTAGGCTTTGTCAGCTTTTTCCCACCCAACCTGGGTAGAGGTGGCAGTGATCCTATCCTTTCCCAGCAAGGCTGAGCCAACTGTTGCCACACAAATGTGGGCCTCTGGCTATAACCAGTAATCAAACTCTCTGAGATTTGAACGCTCAGTCACAGTGCTCATACTTGCCTCCCATACTGCATATAAGCCACCTGGAGGCCCCTACTCTGTCTTCTTTCACACTGACTTTGTAGCAGTCACACATTCTGTGGTGCTGGCTGATCATTTCTTTTAATGTGTTTTTTTTTTCATCTTTGTTTATTTTGTGGGTTTTTCCTCCATTTCAGTTTCACTTTGTTGGAATTACTTCACTTCAGTCTGGTGGTTGGAGGAGCATTTGAATCACCCACGGTGTGCAGTGTGGAGACTGGCATATAATTGGTGATTGAGAGCAGGTGTAAGTGCATTCACCCTGAGCCAATCAGGATGCGACCATGCCCTTTCTGTTGGGCTTTTAAGGGCAGCATTTTGCAAGCCTTGTGTTCATTTTGATGTGTACAGTAGCTGGAAGAAGCCCTCATGCATAAAGAAAAGTCTTATGTAGAATTTCTAATCTTTCAAGGGATCTGCTTGAGCTTTTGTCTGAGATTGGTGAGACTAGACTGAGGCAGAGCTTCAGCGAGAGTTTTGAGGGCCAGTTTTTGAGCATGTTGTTGCTGGTTCCTCTGCATGTGGGCAGAGGAACCAGCAACTAATCCATTAGTTTGCCGCAATGTTGCCCTTGCCATGTAGCCTTTTTTTAACTGGCTGCTGGAAGGGACATTTTATTTTTACTTTCTATGAAGAGGGCAAGTTGTCACAAGACAACATACTTCTATGTGGGTGGGGACTGGTTTTAAGCCCTCCTTCCTGATCAGTGGAAGGTCATGATTTTTCTACTGCCACAACATAAGCTATTATGTATGTTTGGGAAGTAATGGTTGAACACTTCACATTTATGCTGTAGGACGGACATGCGACACCTCAGGGACTGTTCACTTTTAGAATCTATTCCCTTTCATTTTTCTTGCCTGCATATAAATTGATCTTTTTAAACTTTTGTTTTCACAAATTAGCATTGGCAATTGAATTAGCAGGGGAGCTACAACATATTTAGCTGCTACTCTTGCCTGTGCTTTTGTCATCGCTTTTGTAGCGGAGTGTGAGACACTGTGAACAATGTAAAGGGTCAAAATATTTATGGTCGACACGCCGCCTATGGAGAAAGTCATGTGATCTGTGGCCCTCACTGCCCATGTCCTCGAATGACACAGTTGGGCAGGGCACAGATAAAACGGAAAGCTTTTTCATGAGGCCTCGTTTCCACGAACGTGGATGTTCGGACATAAAAGTCACTTTTATGACACATAGGCTTTGCCCATCTGTTACGGGGGCCATAATACTACAACTCAGAGAACACGATTCTGCACCACAGCCTGAGACCTGACGTTTCCTCCCGTGAGCAATAAATACATCAACCAGAGCTAACATTGCTAAGGACTGATGTTGTCTCCCTCTTCCTGTTTGCTGTTTGTCTGTATTGCTTAGTGACTTGGCATTGTATTTGTGTGTTTTGCACGCTTGCTTTGTGTGGGATGCGCTTCCCACATCATGGGTGACAATCAACAGTCAATGAATAGTCCATTGTGACTGAAATAACAGCATTGGCTTGGATTTGTTATGTTGTCCGTACTCATACCTCTCATGGCTGGCAAGTGAAGCATCTGCTTTCGTGAGCAGCTTGCTGGGACAGTGATTTCAAGGCCTTGGCTGCCTCACTGTGTGTTGGAAGCTTGTGCCATGGGGAGGTAGGTGGCACACGGCCCCGCAGCTCAGTGGGCATCGCCCGCCCGACATCCTGCCCAGGGTTTGCTGCCTCTCCGTGAGCTCTGTCAACTTCGGCAAGACTTCTTTTTTTCATTTGATTGTAAAAAATCACACTTGCCATAACCATTTCGGATACCACGAGCATTTCACATGTGTATGTTTAAATCACCATTGATTATACAAGAAATGTAAAGATATTGTCTGACCAATTGATGCAGTTTAGTTTTATGTGTAGTTTTGGTGTCATGTGGATGGATCTAGTGGTCCAGTCCTTCTTTTCATACCCGTAAAAGAAACAGTGGCGACTTAGTGGCATGGATATTAGATCTGGTCAACTCCTGTGTACTAAGGTATTCTCAGAAAATAAAATACACCTGAAACATCAAGATAAGTGTGTGTTACAAATCGTTTTATTCAGGAAAATATGAACGGCTTACTCTTACAGTATTAATATTATCCTGTCGAGTCTTTACAAACAATTGTTTGTTGTGATACAGCATTTCTCATCGGAAATCAAGTGAAATACTAATTAAATACGGCAATACAAAAGGAGGGATATTAAATTAATGCATTGCACCTTTCTGTTGAAACTGCAGCTGTGGAAAAAACTGTGACATTTTAGAATTGTTTCACACATGATTTGAAATTGTTTTACTTTTTGATAGACTGATTTAAATAAAGGAGATGGAAACAGTGTGCAGTAGAGTATCCCTCCCAGTACAGTATCAGTGTGGCCTTTGCCCAACATGCTAGATGCCCTCTGATCCTGCTGTTATCATAGAAACTGTATTTGAATATGAAATTGCGTTGCACCGTCGTGTAACTTCCGATCAATTTGTCAATTTCAAAAAGTGTTGCATGCTGCATTCCCATCAACGTGCTCTCTCATCAGTATAATGACACACATCATCAAAATAGCTATTTGTTCATAACATTCTACAGCAGACATGGTACAATGAAGTAATAAACCAAAATAAATACTTAAATACACTGGCCAGGTCCTTATTTCATTCAAAAAAACTACTTCCAAGCAATTGCAGATACTGCATGCATGGGATTTGCTCAAAAATGACAGATGTAGAAAAGATTTTCTGAACAATACCTTGGAAAAGGTCCAAGGAAAGCAAAGTCACAATTTCTTCTGCTTTTTAGTCTGGGGGCCTAGATTAGAACTCTGGCAATTAAAAAAAAAATATATATATAAGTATAATGGAATTTTATGTATTTATAATAAGTATAATGGAATTGTATTCACATATAAGCAATATACCATATAAGATGAATAAAAGCACATCATTCTAACCTATGTCTGTGGGTAGAAAATTATTCTCAACCCTATTGGAAAAATGATCAGATGTTGAAATAATATTCCACATGCAGAAATCTGAATTTGCAGTGAGCCCTGCGGAGAGCGTTTTTATAGACTCCGTCGCTGTCATGCTTCTGAAGAGGAGGAGCGACGCCTCGACAGCTCGGCGAACCCCCAAAGACAGGAGATCTGAGGGTGAGAGTGCAGGCCCCAGGGCGGCCACACTCCTGGAATGCTCGTATTAATTAGGATCCACATGGGACTGCTCCGGAATCATCCAGATTACAAGATATCAAATCACCATATTCATGGGATTTCAACCATGTGACTTAAAAGCACATTACTGTAAATCTACCATTTCAATCCCTCGTGAATTAATCTGGCCCCTTAGCAAGTACTGGTCAGAAGGTTAAATAGCAATTGATAAAATCTTACTTGATGATAAATAAATGGAATGACCCCCATTCTGAAACCATTTAATATCACCCCAATAGCAGGGTGTATATCCATAGTGCTGGAGGGCTGGGATTTTAGCACACGTTTGTGGTTTCATTTCAAACACCAGCCATGTTGCAATACAAGGCCTGTGTAGAATCTTCCACCAATTCATAATTTATACACTGAAGTGTTAACTCGCTGTAAATCTGAAGTACACGTTGGACCTTGTGGGATCCTATGAAATTCCAATTTAATTGAGGCTCTGTTTTGTGGGGAATCCTTGTTCCCCTGTGCCTATCCCAAAGCTACAAAGTCCAGATCCATCGTGATCTTGGATATGAACGGCTGATTATAAAATAAATAACATGCCAAGTCGAGGTCTCCCGGAGGAGCTTGTGAAAATTAGGTCAACTACAGCCTTCTCTATCCGTGATATAAAATGAAAGAAGTGTAGTAAAGTATTCATTTCAAATTTCATCCCCACGAGGTGGGGTGATGTGCCTATTTCCGCCTCCCCATCATCATCATCATCATCATCATCATCATCACCAGATTCAGCATCCTTTCCCTGAAGAATAATAAACAGAGTAAGCCCTGAACGGTTGGTGCGCAATCAGACTATAATTTGTTTGGACTTGTGTTAAAAGACTCTTTGGTCCTGGTGCTGATATTCCTTGCATACTAATATGCTTTTCTAATGTTGCAGTACCCAATGAGACACGTTTTCTGGAGGTCTGGAGTATATGAATCTGTCCATTTAAGAAATATGCACGAAAGACTGGAATATATTTGAGTATGCGATAGCGTGGCTGTTAACATTTTTGTTTCTGTTACAACATACTTTTTTTCTCGATGGATGAGGAAGGCATTTGGCACATTGGATTTGTCACTCAAACCATTGGGGCACAAAAATCACAATTTTCCAAGAGCAGTTAATCAATGCCAGTCAAGTCAACCAAAACATGCTCTGTAAACATAACAGTACAAGCAGATTGATTGAGCTCATTTTCAAATACAGCACGGCAGCAACGACAATACAGGAGTTTGAAGTTCATCAGCTTGGTTTGAACTGAAGTTCCGCGAAGTGGTCCACATTGCTGGCCTCCGGCAGAACTCATCTGTGAAGAACTACAAAGTCTGTATTAGAGGATCCCACTCCGTAGTTTCTGCATCCAGTGATGTCTGGCAGACTGAAAATGTTTCTGGTGTATGTTTACAGAACTCCACTGGGGGAAATGTTTAGAGAGAGCAGTCTTCAAATGATATAGGCGTAAAACAGCGTTCAGGGCACCGAGTGTTCTTCTGACAACAAATGAGAAATTCTAAAAAAAAAAAAAGTCCTCCTTGAGTATTTATTAACAGTAACAGTTATTTATTTTATTTATTTTTTTTTGAAAGTCAACATGGGTGCATAGCTGCAAGTTTTGCAGAACTTCCCATTGCATTGTGTATATGACAACAGTGGGTTGTTTTTCCACTTCATAAATGAAAATGAAATAAAACGAGTTTGCTGCTTAATTAAGCCTTCATTAAAAATCAGTCTGGAACATTGGAAAACATTTTTTTGGCTCTGGTTCTTGGAAAATTGCTTCTGGTTGCTTGTGTTCCCTTCGATAAGTCTCTGTTCCCTGATTAATGCAGTACTTCATTGTAATTTGACTTTCTGCATCATTATGTGTACATACATCAAACAATTGGGCCCAGCGATGCAAGGGATTTTGTGGGAAAAAGAAGTGTTGCTCTACCTATTTACACACATTTCCAATATTCTCCATGATTCCTCCTCTTTGTGCATGCTGTTCTACCTTCTAATGCAAATTTTGTCCTCAATCCATAATTCCCTAATTTATAAAATCTGGAAATCAAAAGTGTTCTCATGCTGGCAGAATGGAAATGAATCACACATTTGCCCCATTTACCCACGTCTTCTTTTCTTTTCTTTTTTCTTTCTTTATTCCAGGATGATGACCACTTCTCTTCTCGGCTGTTCCCCTGACTTGTTGTTGTTCCTTTTTCCCGGAATATGACCACTTCTCTTCTCGGCTGTTCCCCTGACTTGTTGCTGTTCCTTTTTCCTGGAATATGACCACTTCTCTTCTCGGCTGTTCCCCTGACTTGTTGCTGTTCCTTTTTCCTGGAATATGACCACTTCTCGGCTGTTCCCCTGACTTGTTGCTGTTCCTTTTTCCCGGAATATGACCACTTCTCTTCTCGGCTGTTCCCCTGACTTGTTGCTGTTCCTTTTTCCTGGAATATGACCACTTCTCTTCTCGGCTGTTCCCCTGACTTGTTGCTGTTCCTTTTTCCTGGAATATGACCACTTCTCTTCTCGGCTGTTCCCCTGACTTGTTGCTGTTCCTTTTTCCTGGAATATGACCACTTCTCTTCTCGGCTGTTCCCCTGACTTGTTGCTGTTCCTTTTTCCTGGAATATGACCACTTCTCTTCTCGGCTGTTCCCCTGACTTGTTGCTGTTCCTTTTTCCTGGAATATGACCACTTCTCTTCTCGGCTGTTCCCCTGACTTGTTGCTGTTCCTTTTTCCTGGAATATGACCACTTCTCTTCTCGGCTGTTCCTCTGACTTGTTGTTCCTGATTATCATCTGACACTGTTTGTGTGCCCATCAGCTGCCATCAATGCACAAACATTTAAACAGTAAAGTTTACTCACCAAGACCCCGGCTCACACCCGCTCAGCTTTGACATTCGACAGAGGGTGCCTCATTATAACTGAAGGAATACATAACATCAACAGTGATAAATTAACCACACGATCATGCATCCACTGTGACTGCAGTTTCATCAATGATTCAAGCATACATTTGTCCGTAAAAATAAACAAATTATTCAGAAATGGAGCGTGTGAGGCATATTGGCATATGTGCTTATTGATTTATTTATACTTTCGTCAACAAATCTAGTCAACGGCAACATCTCTGCTTCATTTAATCTCGGTCATATCCATGCCAGATATCTTTGATTATAATAGGATAACTTCAGTGATTTTGGATAATATTTTGGTCAGTGTCAGGCTTTGAAAGCCGTTATGCAGTATTGTGACACAAGATGAGAGCTGGTGAAATCTGTGGATGTGATTCAGGGAAAACAATTGAATGTAGAGTCTGTAACTCTACACTCAAGCTATGAGTCATGACTGACCAGAGTACCATTCAGTGATGTTTTATCTCAATTGTCAGATTTCATATCCTGCAATATGTAAGATGGGTTTTAAAATGTTGTTTTTATTCCTTTTCGAATGAACATCAGAGAGCAGAAGTATTTAAGGCATAAGGGCGCAGCGTGGAGTCACGAACACAGTTACTAATTTGAAGCTTCCTAAAGTTTTAATTGCCTGAGCTCAAAAGTAGGCTAATAAAATCTGTTCCACTGAACTGAGCATATCATTTTACAAGGGAAAAAAACAGCAAATGGGAGCAGTACATGAGTGCACTACTGAAAGGAACCCTTCAACAAAGGCACTCTTTCTGATGTAAATTAAAATGGCTTTCTTTGAGTTTAAAAACGTTGATGCATTGAGGCCATGAATGCCTTCATGATTGGTATTATGAAACACAAGAGAACAAGTCATTTTGTACATGTAGGTCAGAAATAAAAGTCATATTCACTTATCCATATTTAGCAAAAGTAGTAATAATTGAACACAGTACGCAGCATTATAGCAGCAATGCTGCTACAACCACTTCTACTACTACTGCTCCTAACAATGTTATTATTATGATGATTATTATTATTATTATTATTATTATTATTATTATTATTATTATGATTATGATTATGATTATTATTATTATTATTATTAAAGGTGTAGCTCCTCCTGGTATTGCAGTGTATCAGGTGTTAAGTAACGAAGTGTGGAGCCACAGGACAATGCCACTGCAGAGAAGTGATTTTTCAGTCTGTCTAATGGATGGAACAATCGATGATTTCTCAAGCTTTGTGCAAGTCAATATGGAACTCTGCAGGTTTTTCTTCTCTCATTCTTTTACAAGGACAAAAATAAGCTATTTTCAGGATTCTTTTTTAAATGGATGACATGACCTTGGCTGAAATAGATCATACCATCACATGCTGCCAGACGTTCAGTCTTATAAACGGCTGCTTAAGTGCTGACTTATCGTCCCATACACAGGAAGACCACGACTGAAGGCAATATGGCTAGAGCAAGGTCTTGCCATTGATGGTAAATATGAGACTGACTTTATGAAAAACTCAATTTCCACACATTATATCTCCAAGATTCAATCATTTTGTTGGCTTGCGGCTCCTTCTTCTGCACCCTTGCAGCGAGCCTTCATCATGTTCAGCTTTCATAGAAGGGTTCGGTTCATGGTCCACAACTCCTTGAGAAACTCCAGTGGAGCTAATTTATGTTGTTCCTCCTGCAAATCCAAAGGACAAAATGATAGATGTAATGTAACCATACCGCATGTTGTTTTATCGTTATATTTTATGTGTAGTTACTCTTGAGTGTTGAATCGTCTTCCTTTAGAATTGATTCCACATAAATACCTATCGAGGGAGTAAAATGTAAACTTTGGAACAATATGTTATGGAACAATACTCAACTGTCCTGTCCTGTCTCTGTAACAAAAGGCCCAAAGCAAACGACTGTTTAGTTGGCAGACAGACAACCATTCTTGTAGGGTCCAGTACTTCTTCCAGTAATTCCTGCAAGGTCCCAGAACGGGCAACTGGTTTCATCACGGCAAGACTCAGTTCCAGCTCAGTCATATGCATGGTCCTGAGCTCCATCTGCTTCAAGTCACTGGAGTAATTGGCAGTCCTGGGTACTGCCTGGAGTCTACGGGACTGCATCTCCAGCGACACGGACCTGTCCATCTGAGCTGTCCTCTGGACAGTATTCTCTGCTGCTAACAATGACAGTTTCTGCCGTAGGGCTTCCTGTCTGCGTCCGACCTGCCAGCCGGATAAAGTGCCAGTGTGGTGGCATGCAGTCATTATCTGAAGGGTGTTGTTCTTGCTGGCATTGGGCAGAGAGATTCCTGTAGCTACAAAGACAAAGCCGAACGCTGTCAGCTTCTTTGACGCTGGCTGGGACATTCACTGCCAGGCTACTGCTTGGATGTCTCTTAGGGGGCTGCCTCACAAATGCTAGGCCATGACTCTGTATGTTGTGTTCACCTTACTCAAATAAGGTTCTCCCTCTGGTGACATTTGCTGAGTTGCTGGCTCTGGTTCCCTCAAATACCGAAAAGGAAAAAAAAATGTGTGCTTTCAGCTATGCCAGGACGATTGAAGAAGCCAAATACTTGAAGTGCAAATTGCAATAAGCTGTACCAAAACTTAGTGCAATTAAATGGAAACTTGCATTTAGTTCCCTTAAAGTTGTAATTAAATATTATTTATAGTCACAGCAAATTTTCTTACATTTATATTCTTATAATAAAATATAATTTCCTTCCACACACACACACACACACACACACACACATATATATATATATATATATATATATATACAGTGTAAAATGATCACAAAACAGCATCCAATATGAATAAAATAATTTTAATATAGAGTTGGGTTTGCTCCCACCTGCAATTTTCATGATGTCATTCTGTCCTTCATAATTTTATAAAGGACAGAATCTCATGTCTTAAATTCCAAATATCTCTCTGGAGCTCAGTGGTTTGCTTGGGGCTGAGAAAATAGAAATGGGCTGCCATTGCTAATCATTGCATTTGCAGGGGAAGATAAGCGCGATCGCTACCTTTTCTCTGTTTAGATTCGATCTTCCTCTGCCAGGAAGATATGGTGACTCACAGGATAAACACAAATCAGTTTGCACATGCAACATTCACATGAGAGTACACACGGGAACCTACGTCTCGAATTATTGTGGGAGTATTTTGTTTCTTCCCTTTTGAAGATGGATATGGCCACTTAAATTATATAAAAGGCTTTATGAGTTGTGTTTACTCCTTTTTACATTTTAAATGGTTAACCATGGATTTGCTAATGTTACGAAGAAGTGAACCAGCTGCATGATCTCCCTGGGTAAACATTTATCAGGCCTTCACTGTTTCATTATCTTCTGAATTCCCATCTAATATCGCTTTGATTTTTTAATCTTTTTTGCACTGAGTCTCTCATATTTACAGACATAGAGATTCACATGTAGGGACTGGATGGACACAGACAGGCACACCGTGTTTGGACAGTCGAATCAAAAGACTGATTTCCAAAGACAGTGGGTATCTTTTAAGATCTATTGGGGTTAGCATCCATGTCAATCAAAGGGGCATCATCAAAACATCCCCTGACAGATGGAGAGAAGGATGGATGTGTTTTGGAATTGTCCAGCACGCCCCCTACCCCTCCACCCCACCTCCCTCTATCTGCATCCAATCACATTCTCCACCTTTGAAGGCCTCAAGCCCAAGCTTTTGTCACTTCTCTTTTTCTTACGTAGCTTCTATATAGAGCCATCACTAACAGAAGTGGAGGGAGGGGGGTGAGGAAGGCCATGCTGAAAACAGCATTGTTCTTTTGATGCCTTTTTTTAACTTGCGTTATCTATACACTCTTCCTCTGCCACTCGCTCTCCCCCTGTGTGATTCACCTCCAGAAATGGTAGCCGAAGCCACCGGGCGTCTCCCGCGGCTGCCACAGTCACATGCAGCATGTGACCACAAACAGACGCGCTTTGCAGAGTGTAGCCACTATACCGGGGCTTGGGGCTGCCAGCTGTCCCAGAATGTCATTTGACGGATGCCTCAAGTCACCGTTCCTTTCCAGGGTACAGAATACCCACTGCCTTTTCCAGGGTCCGCGCAGAGATTTTGATATATAAACATGTGGCAGAATATCATATGGATAAATCTGTAAAATAACTGACCCAACCCCCCATCATAACTTATATTTTGCTTTCTTATGGGGAGATCTCTGTGCCTAAAAGGGGGGTGGGGGGGGTGTGTGTGATGCCCATCAGTAACTTTTGGAGTTGGTGGAATTAAAAAACAAAACAAAAATAGATGCATCCGCACTGTATGACTCAGATAATGATATGCATTCATAAAAATGACCGTTTCAGCTTCTGCGCTAAACCTGTGAAGTTTCGAACAAGCAGACCAATTTAAAAATCCTTATCAGTGCCGTCAATTTGCATAACTATTTTTTTCTCCTGTTTATGCTTTTAACAGGGCTATTAACAGTTACATTACATCCAAGTAATTAAGCACAGACATTCCAGCTTGTAAATTGCAGCATTATACCTTATTTTTCTAAACACGTTCACCTGCTATATTATGGTATAATGTATTAAAATAATGAGTTTTAGCATTAACATTTACAGTGTATCAGAGGTCAGACACTCTCTGGATCAGATAAAACATAAACAATAATACTGAAAGTCATTATTTGTACAACACCTGCTACAAGTCATGAATACTATTTTTTTCCTCACTGTTTAAACATAGTTTCACTTAAAATCATGTAATTCCAATGTGTCAGTATTAGATGTAATAAAAATAGTTACTGGCATGTGTATTGGTTTCAACAAGCAGAATCATTATCCCAAAGTGTAAACTATACTTTACACTAACCCCCCCCCCAAACCCACACACACAGCTCTCTGTTACTGATGAGGTAAATACCCTGTGATTTTGAGTTTGGCTTTTTGCCAGGATCTGAACTATATACAGCACCATTAAACATGTCGGGGCCCTACTTTCCCCTGAAGACGAACGACTCGCGTCACCCAGTTCACGCTGGCGGGCATCACGGGCATCATGCGAACACACGCGTCGTTTGGGAGCTCGTATCGCTTTGCCCATGAATGGATTCCTATGAGACTTGCTGACATTGAAAGGTTTAGAGAGAGAATAATTGAAGCACACGGAGATTAGCTGTATTTACTGATTAAAGAAGCTTAGGCCGTCGTGCACCGTAGTGTATGGTCATCAGCACGCATCGATTACAAGATTGTTCCATCAAAATCTGCGAACACCCGTACCCATTCTAGTCTGCGGTGTTAATAATCTCTTTCACCTCCCTCAGGACTGCTCAGAACTCTTGGGAAATTTCGGACTTGTTTTGAGGTTGAAGAGGGCACACAGTTGAGCTTGAGAAGAATATCCTTGAAATTAAAAAATGCCAACAAATTAAATGTGAGAAAGTGACTAATTATGATTTTAATATGCATGCAAAAAGATAAATAACCACACATTCACCCAATTTATTATTTGTGTATTTGTCTACATGAAATTAAAAGGTTACATCCAATGAAGGGGTATAGCTTGAAACTCATGTGGGTGAAGGGATGTGATTTTGGAGATCGGGAAGGATACATTGTTTTTTATATTTTCAGTGAAATTTGAATTTGTGTCATAAAGCGCCATCTCGTAACGGTTTCATGACTATCCAGGCTACTGGGTCAGTACCACCAGACTGAGATGTCTGGATCCAGCTTACATGAGACTGGATCAATAACAGAAAGGGGGGGGGGGGGGCGGCTAGAATTATTGTTTGCTGAAGTGATGCACACACTCATGCTAAAATTCACCCCGTGTAAAATGCCTTGCACACATACACAGGCACACACACTCACGCACAAATACATTCATACTCCTACCCAAACACACATGCAGATACATACACTGTACAAGCGTTCGCATGCATGTACAAATGCAAATGAGCAATTTATAATGAGGCATTATTATTATTTTCACTGCTGCTCTTGTGACACGAGTGTCAAAACCAGCACACACTCCTGGAATTTCAATAAGTCAAAACTGACGTGCAACTAAGTGAGAATCGATTCTCTGTGCATGGCTAGTGTTAGTCGCATGGTTATATTTTCTACGGGCACATATGCTTTCACTGTTCTCCTTGTACAAGATGACAGAAAACCAGACAGAATGAGTAAAGAATGTGTATTTGTTGTCTCTATCGACGGTACCAGGATCATCTTCAAATTGATTTCACAGCTTTTAAAAATGTTTTGGTAGAGGGTTCATGAAAATTCCACAGCAGGTACTGGCTGTGATCATGGTTCATGCCATGAAATCGGGTTTAAATTCTTTCATTGCGATCACAGGAATTGACACAGTTTGCAGCAGCTATTGAGCCTATCATTTCTGGAATTTGTCACTGAATGCATGCTACACATTCCATGGATGTGGAGAAAATCTATAACTGCAAGCACTGGAGATTCGCCATGCCACTGGGTCATTTCACCTCTCAAAGCTGGGTTTTGAAAAATGACAGCCATCAACACCTCGTCCATGCTTTTTTTTTTTTTTTTTTTGAAAGAACAGAAAATGCTGGCAACATCTTCAATTAGGGATTTCGGAAATAGAACAATTACTTGAACAAATGAATAGAGAGAGGTAGTTAAGTCTGATTTTGAGCCCCCCGCATCACACCAAACTCATTTATCCGCAGTCCTGGTGACACGCGAGGCTGATGCATTCGTGAAATTTGCTTACTCTCACAATGGAAGAAAATAATTTCCACAGTTCAAAGACGGATACTCCTCCTGTGTGACCCATAGCAAATAGTCTGCCGCCTCCAATTTCAAGGCTTTCAACCTAGATTTACACTGAGATGAAGGCAGAGCTAGAACAGTCAGCATGTTGCCGGAACACCAGTGGAACACCATCATAGATAAAACTGAAATGGTAGTTCCGACAACAGTGCGTGTGTGTGTGTGTGTGTGTGTGTATGTGTGTGTGTTTATTTGGCTCTGTCATCCTCTTTCCCTTTTTCTTTCAAGCTCACACTCTCTCTCTCACACGCACAAACACACAGCACTTGAAGGACCGTTAAGTTCCAAGTTAGCAATTAAATATGCAGTCATGCAAACGAGGTAAATGGCCTGTGGTCCACAATTGAAAGGGTCACAAGATTATCTTTCCCCAGAATGCTAAAAGGTTTGGTGAAACTTTATTTTTTATGATGTATGAAAAGTACATACTTTTTTATCACAGTGCACACTGAGGTACATTCGTAATTGTTGATTCATTTTCAATGGAGTGCGTCTAAATTGAAATGGCGTCTTGTTAAACTTGTAATGTGCATTTAATACACATTTTCTATCTGACCATTTAATTAGGTTGCCACCAAAATTATCATGGGATTAATTGCACCAACTTGTCCAACCAAGTGCATGATAAACAAAGCTAATTAATGAGAGATCGATATTATTGAATACATAGTTCCTGGGTCAGCTCACGAGTGAGGGAATGCAGGACTCATAAAAGGGTTAATTTAACATAAAACCAATTGGGCATAGCCAATTATTTGCAAGGAAGGTAGCAACATGGGACTTAGAGTAAATAAGGGGATATAAATTACGTGCAGTTCATTAACAATTGGAACAGTTAAAGCAGCAATTAACCAACAGAGCAGGGTCTGGAAGGGTCTGACTTAAAACCATGCTGGGTGTTAGACTTGGAACCAGACAATTTCTTAGTTTTCTGGATCGTATCCAAAATTGGATGTGGGTAAAGTTGCACTATTACGACACTTACTTGGGGTTCTTTTTCTCGTTTTTTTTCGACCCAGGTAAATGTTTTACTTGGTAAGCCACTCAGGGTCCCCTTGCGGTCATTTTAATACATTTACGTTGCGGACATTTTAATACATCCAGAGTGACTTCCACAGTCGTATGTTTCTACATTCCACCCATTTATACAGCTGCATATTTTACTGAACCAGTTTGGTATAACACTTATTTTTAAAGTTCATTTCACAAATCAACGGTCACAATATGCTTCGAAGAGGACCCCGGTCTTAATGCGTGAGAATTTGAGCTGGCAAAACCTGTTTAAAACCAGCTAGGCATCACAAGCCTTGGAGGGAACTAGACTTGATGGGTGGGTACGGTTCCTTCTTCTTAGTCTCAGAGCAAGGTTTTAATGACCAAACACGGTCAATCGGTTTGCTTTCAAGTCAGCCGCTAGCCTTAGGTAAGCAGTGAAGAGCCTGGCACAGCGGAGTCCAGGCCGCTGGAGTCAGGGGATGGGGCGGAGGCGGAGGGGCGGGGGGGAGAGGTGGTGGCCGAAACAGAAGAGGCTCAGCACTGCATCGTACTTGGGACGAAGGAGCAGCCACACCAGCAGTAATACAGAGAAACAAGAACAAGAGCAGCCAGCAAGGGAAGAGTAATGGGTACTGACAAAGGTCACATACAGGAAAGCCTCAGAGATGCCAACACCTTGTAATATAGTGCATACATTACACAGTACCTTATATATGCACTGTATTACACAGTATATCATGCGCTGCGGACTGGATGAGTGGCTCTTGCTGTCGACAGTTAACTCACCAGATGAGCAGATAGGAGAAAATAACTCCATGGGGAGTGTGGGAATCCTGCCTGATTTAAGTCCATTCTGCCCCTCTGGGACAAAGCCAATAGTGTGCTGCCACTGTGAACTCCTGTTCTCTGCTGGCTTACTTACAGCATTGACTTACAGCGTAGCCTGTAATGGCTGTACTTATGTGCAGCCTGTATCCTGTGCCTGTTGCTCTGTGGAGAATTAATGTAGCCTTGTGTGAGATATGAATGCCTTGGGAACTGAAGTGGGTCGTAACTCTGAAAGTTATGTAACTCTGAAAGTATCTTAATATCATTGTCACTTTGTTATTCTTTGTTTATTCTACAAGTAGGCTTTGTGGCTTCCAACAGGAGTGCACACTCATTTTTGCATGAAAAATAATGCCAGACTGGATGAAAACACTTTTTTTTTGTTTTTTTTTGTTCTTGTAAATGTTAGAGGGATTGATGGTTGATACAATATCCTTTTAAAGACATTATTTTTGGGAAACCTTTTAGAACAAATGTTTCAAATGTATTTGGTATTGTTCCCATTTTTCCAACTCAAGCACATTTTTGAAGTATATGTATAGATAATGAACAAAACTATGTGCAAACGTTTTGTGATAATGTCATGCTCAAACATTACATGATAGAATGTTCGATTTTCTCGTGAATACATACAATTATCTTTATAAATATCACCTCTGCACCAGTTATTGTACACAACTGGACAAGGTGCATTTTTTTTTACAAAGCTTACAGTGGGCATGTAGAAGACATTATCAGCCATTGTGCTATTTTCACGATGACCTGCAGGTACTGTGCTCTGGGATGATGACTGTTCTCATGGACCTTATTTGGAGCTCGGAGGCTTGTGTTTGGCGAGGGAAATGGCTCACAGAGACCCTTTTGAAATCTTTATTTCTGAAGACTGCATATCCCTTCTGTCAGCCGCTCTTGGCTATGTGCTCTAAATCCTCCCTGGTGAAGCTCCGCCACTGTTTTTTTTTTTTTTTCTTTGTCTTTCTCCAAGCCAAACAAGCATCTGCCTGGTGCGACTTGCTATGGAGAAAAAAAGGGAGAGAAAGATTGGAGAGGGGAAAGGGAGAGAAAACACAAATTCCTATTTTAGCTGCTTATAGCTGGGTGGGTGGATTGTGAGAACAGGCGATCTCTTGTTTGATCACATCCAAAGGCATTGTCCGCCATCTTTACATTTTCGGCCTGAAAGTGGCCAACGTAACAATGAACAGATATTTTATTTCTTGGTTTATTCACAGAGGAACCTTTAAGCACTGGTTCATGAAAAGGTAGTGTTGACCTAACAACGATAATGTGCCCGTGTCCATAATATCCACGTCACCTCTGTGGTCATGTTACCTTGTTTTACATCTGTTTAGGTGCTGACTACAACAGACTTCAATTCCATCAGTAATAAAAAAAAAATAACTGAATACATGCAGGATTATATAGAGATGGTATATAACTAAGCATTAATTTCAATGAATACATAAATGCATTTTATTCATTTCAACATTTTTAATTCTGAATGAATGACTGGTTTCAACCATTCAAGAACAGACCTTTTGGAAAAAGACCTGTTTAATTCAGGCAGTGGGCGGAATCAATCCCGCCACTGGTCAAACCTTTTGTTCTGCTCTGCTTGACTCAGTGAGGCGGCAGGCTGAAGTCTGGCAGGGAGGTTTAAAAGTAGTAATTATGGCTGACTTTCAGAATTAAATGGCATGAACAGTTGGTCCCAAAATGTAGTCATACAAGAGGTGGTGTAACGTAACTAATGTGGTGGTTTTAAACCAAAGAATTAGAACACAAAGACAAAGTTATTTCATAGCTTTCTCGTCAGGTAGATGAAGTCGTATTCAGACAAGCTTGTTTCACTTTACATAATCGCTGTCCCTCGTTTTAATCGAGACATGCACTGAATGATTTTCATGAACCTTCTTCAAACTCACAGAAGGTAAAAGAATGAAACATCTGGTGTCACTCATACAGAGTTTTCAAATCCTTCTCTTCCAAAAAACCTTTTACAAAAAAAAGTTTGACTAGCTTTCAGCTAGCTAATTAGCATAGGCTCGCTAGATAGGTTCTTAGCTGACAATAGCTATGTAGGTAACTAGATAATGAATTCAAATTAATCACAGTTAATTCTTTATTCCTTTGTTATCCATTACAGTTAATCCATATGTTCATTTATTATCAATACATTTCATTTTCAGTCGTCACTTTCAGAGGTGCGGAAATAATTACAAACCACTCCTATTCCCAAGGTGTTCATATTTCTGCGGTCCTACTCCACTGTTGGCGCAGTGAGGAATGTACAGTAAAAGGGCAAAAAGCACAGAGCATTAGTACAGACATCGCAGGTCTGGGCCAGGGTTATACTGTAAGTCAGTACCATAAATCAGCCAGCACCAGGAGTTTACAGTGGCAGAAAACTATTGGCTTTGTCCCAGCGGGATAGAATGGACTTAAATCAGACAGGGCTCTCACAGTCTCTATTAGGCAATTCCTCCCACCTGCTAGTCAGATGCCTGTTGATTGCCGGCAGTGTCTGTTTTATATATGTATATTACTGTATGATATACAAGATCAGTGTATAGTAAGTTATCTGTATAATATACACAGTGTATATCATTTTAAAAACATCATACATGGACATCATATATACTCCTATAATATCCCATGTGATGTGATGCTTTCAATATCATTATGACATCGGAGAAGTGTATATAGTTCTGAATCTTCTCTTATTTGGGGCAGTTGTTGTCTTTTGATCTTGATAATTTATATGGATGGGTGATTCATGCTTCACAGAGATCTAAAAAAGATGTAGTGATCTAATCTTTTTATTATGATTTCTAAAGGGTATGATTACATTTGAATCTGTTGGTGCGTTTTGACTCCAAGGAACCTCTGACTTTAGCATCCTGTTTTGAAGATTTTAAGCCGTAAATGTAAAAGAATCAGAGGTTTGCATTAATTTGTAAATGCCATTTGTTGTGAGTCACAGCTAATACCCCTTTTGAGGTGCTGTATCTCATTATAGAAAATCTCTAAAATATTTATATGTTCACGCTTAGATTTGCTTACAAAATGAAAAGGATATTTCAGGAAGGATCTAGATGAGGGTACATATCTCCACAAATTCAATTTAATTTTTCTGGCATCCATCTTAAAGACACATGAGGTTTTTTTTTTTTTTTTTTTCTATTTCTGAATCAGACAATACTTTCCTGGTTCCTTTAGCTTTGCCAGGTGGATGCTACATCATTCCGGCAAAAAAATAACAAAATGTGCAATTTCTCTATGACTTGAGATTAGGGTATTGAAAAAATGGCTGGGCTTGCAGGAACCGTGTTATTCGCTGACACCGAGGTGTGCGGGGAGACATATATTATACCCGTTTGGCTCCGAGACCAGCGACGCCCAGGAGTTCAGCAGACACATAATTACAGATAGATAAATTGAGGCATAAAATGCGCTTGATGAAGGTGGTACTTCTCTTAGCAATGATGGGAATGGAGATAAGAGGAAAATGGGGCGGGGGGGCTGAGGGCCAGTCAGTAAATACATGGATATGAAACAGAGCAGCACAAATGAAGCCCGAAGAGAGGCTGGGGATCGATGGCAAATGCCGCATGATGCATATTAATATCCAGTTATTAATAATGTGGTGAGTTTCTCTGCATACGCTGGCCATAACTGTGATTCACAAATGTAATGAGCTGCCAATTGATTTGAAATAGACACTAGAAGGGATTTTGCACTGCAAGGCCACATTATATTAGGGAGCTATGGACAGAGAATTTCCAATTTTCACATAAAGACCTGTTAACCAATCCGATTGTTTCCCAGAAAAATGATGGGTTGTTTCTCGGAATGTTATATCTGCCAACTGATTAATTTATGAAAAAAGGTTCAGTTACCTTAATTGATGACAAATAAAAAAGGTGGAATTGCTTGATGTTGAAAATGCATTACAAGAGATTGAAACCTGCATTCTGGGAAACAGAATTTAAAAAACCAGAAGCTCAGCGCTTAAAGAAGCAACAGACATGACAGGGGTGAAAGGAGGGAGGCCCCAGTACCATATTTGGAAACTCCTGTCCTGGATTTTTGATGACTGAATTTATGTCTTGACAGCCAGCTTGAAATGACCCAAACCTAATTTTATTTATTTTTTGTTCCCATATCCAACTGGCGTGATCTTTACCATGAAGTCTGAACGACCGACAGTAATATGGACTCTGTTTTTTGTTTCAGAACCCAGTGTGGCTCAGTATGGTTCTAATCTATCACATGTTTAATTACGGCCCACATGACCTCATCACACAGTGCCTAAGATAACAAGAAATAAAGCTCTGAATACGACAATCTGTATAATATTATCAGGGCTAGCCCATTGTATAAGCAAATTAAGCACCTGCTTCAGGTCCCCATGGCCACCAGAGGGCCCCCAAGAGCTCTTGAAGTGTCCCACAAGGCAGTGGAGGGATCTTCTGCTTAGGGCCCCATAAAGACTTGCATCAGTGGTGAAAGCAGATTGTATGTCTTGGCAGTACTGTGGTTGAAGAATGTTTCTGAACATTGATCCAGGGCCCGAGAGCTCCCATCCTTGGATCCTGTAGTATCGAGTATCACAATTGGACTATGGCTCTGAGGGGTGTGTCCCTGAGGCTGCTGGTCTTTGGCCTCCTGCTTCTGGAGGCCTCTCCTCTGGCCTCCTCAACTACTTCATCAGTTCTCCTCATTTTATCCACAGTCACCTCTTCCATATCTCTCTCAGTCTCCTTCCTTTTGGATATTTAAATATAAATGGTTTTCTACATTTTCTTTTGACATTTTAATAACTGTCTGTAATATTCGTTCACAACCTTCAATTTTCACAACTCACTTTCTGTACAAATAGTCCTCAAGTGACACTTTGACATTGAGTCCTTCACTCACTACTTCCTTATTTGGAATACCTTCTGAGAATACTGAAGACAATCGAATGAAATGTATTGTATGCAAAACTCTGACATCTCCAATTTTTAAGGAGGTTTTAATCTTTGGAATCTTTTTATAGACATCACATTTCTGTGCATTTGATGCATTGTTGCAAATACGTACGTCGTTGACTCGACCAAAGCCTCCTTCAAAGGTTTATGATCCATATGGTAATGGATTCAGTTGCCTGGCTTGTTCTAAATTAATCACATCAAACTTGACAAGAGAAGGAGCCTTCATACACTTCAGAAAATTGTTGGATATTGTGAACTGGTTATCTGTGTTTTTTGTTTTGTTCAGCGAGCGAGAGAGAGGTTGTCATATTTGAATGATTCCAAGGAATGTTGCTCGTGTCCATCACCATCGTCACCATGGCCTGATAAGCTAATGAGCTAGCTAGGTTAGCTAACATGATTTAGGGAGCAGCTATCTAGCTTTGCAGCCTAGTTAGCAAACGTTTCATTTAATTTTCGCCTGAAATGACTGCCTGAGCGACGTAACTTGTGTTGGGCATGCGGCATGCTAGGAAACTTGCTAATTATGACATGTCTGCCCTCGATGGGCTGATGCTCTGGAGAGATGGCACACAGGCTGGTAATGAAAGTTTTCTAGCTTGCTATGGGATGATGTGCGAGTAACATTAAATGTTGACGTTTGTCTTCTGCAATTTCTGGTTGCAAGGGTTTTATTAATTTATTTTTTTTGCATGGTGTGCATGGCTTGTGAACAAGGTAGACCTGCTGGCTAAATGTAACATTGTAGCAATGATTTCCCATTTTAAAAAAGATTCCACTCGACAAATTATGACTTTTTTGTCGGTATGGCTTACCCGACCAAGAATGGCTTCCTTTTACCAGTGGTTTGCATCCTCTTTAAGACACATTTGAGCAATAAAGGCATCTATCTAAACACTGCCCAAGAGTAACAAACAGTGAGCTGTGTTTTGCTGAGGTTCAACACTGGCAAGGAACATAATCACACATTGAGAACAGCACACAAGGGCTATAAATGTAGAAACTCTGATAATCCAACCATATGATGTTGCATTTATTTATTTTCATATGATTTGGGAGTTTCCATTGGAATCGCTTACAGTCCATTACACTTATACCATGGGAGAAATTAAATGAAGAGCAATTCTGTAAACAGAAATCCTGTTTAAAATACAAATGCATCCTCAACTATGACACAAATTGGCTTTGTTACGAGTTAAAATGAAGACAGGTTTTAGAATAAGAAATTCTTGGATTACAGGCATGCAGTACCGTGCAGATGTGTTTGCCTTTCCCAAGATAGTTTTCAGTTATTTACTGGAGTTGTGAGCCAAACAATGGCTTGTTTATTTGCTTGGTGCTCAGCATAATTGAGACTTAAAGAATTTCATTTCTCACCCAAATTGTTGTCCAGAAAAAAACACTTGAACACAGATGCAAAACATGAGGCCGACTTCGACAATACCCCAAATGATTGCATTATAATTCACAATCTCTCCCCTTCCAATCCCCAATAAAGAAACAGAGTACAATAAAGAGAAAAGAACACCAAACCAATGAAAGGACAAATTCGAGAAACCTTCTTTATCAACAGTGTACATTAATTATATGAAAGTCTTCAAAACGCAACAAACAAAACTAAAAAGCCAACCAACTGTGAAAATTTAACAAAAGCATGTAGAAATTAGTTCTGCAACAAAAAGAACAACTCTGCCACACATTGCAGTCCAAGTCGTGGGAAGCCTATAGTCTTGTGGCTGAGTTCAGGACCCCTGGCGTTGAAGATTCAAGCCCCAGTCGATCCACAGTAAGAACACCATTGCTGTTGGGCCCTTGAGCAAGGCCCTTAACCCCACATTGCTCCCAAGGGGGACTGGCCCTTGATTAGCATAATCAACTGTAAGTTGCTTTGGATAAAAGCATTAGCTAAATGATTGTAATTTAATAATAATTATGTGAGAATACCAGATATCTCTCTACAGGAATCACCTCATGTACAGCAGGCATTAAGAAAAGACGTCTTAAGAGCAGTTGTAACATGAAATTATGTACCTATCAGCAGGTTTTCTCAATTCTCTTGCAAGGAGCACTATTTTTCGATCAAGGCAGAGCATTCAATAAGCTGAATTTAAGTGAGTGATTTGAATTAATTGGTACTGAAATGATTGAGGAAAAAGGTGAAACATCATGGTGAGTAGATATCCAAGAACAAACTTGGGCAAACCTGCTTTAGGATGAGTGTCTGGATCAAAGATTTCAGTCGACCATGACTTCGTCCCCATTGCTGAGTGTAAGTCTGACACCCTCACACTACTCTTCATCTGCCTAGTTACCCATATTGAGGGACTGGCTGGGAGCCGCATATCCCGACAACTATTTTCTGTAGCAAAAGAGAGAACTATTCCTACAGGCCTGCATAAGGTGACCCAGTTTCACATAGCCTTCATCCAGCAAGTTGGAACATAAGCTAATTGATGAGTCTCATAGGCAAAAATGTGTGGGTTACAGAAGACTGTTTTTGTTACACACATTTCCCAGGTGAGGAAAAGAACACCTGTCACTTACTGGTAAAAGAGGAGAGACCATTTAGGTTATCCCCCTGTAACATTATTAAAAAACATTTGGTATTCTCGGCCCAGACGGTGTGCCTTCTGTAGGAGCAGACAAGGAAGCGTACTTACATTTTAAGCCCTGAATATTTATCTAGGGCAACTTCGATGGCTTATTTATTTTTTCATTCATACATCTGGATATTTTCTAAAGCAATTTCGGTGAAGTGCTTTGTTCAAAGGCAAAAATGAAATTCACTGCCTAGGATTTGAACACACAGCCACTGAACCTAAACCCGGGTCTCGAATCATTATGTCACATTTCTTCTTCACCCACTTGTGTGCCGGAATAGTTCAGCTGCTTGAGGTTCATTTTCGGTTGAAACCAGAGTGCTGCCCCTGTAAGACGGTATTGGTTTACAACTGTTTCTCATTGTGCGATCTGGCATGCATCATCTCCACTATGCCCTCCTAATTTGGTGCTTGAAACTCATTCAAACCCCAGATAAACCCCCAAGACATTCAACCCAATCCTTCTTCATTGAAACGCCACAGGCGAATGTGGAAAGCCCCCAATCTGCTATTTACCTTCCAATAAAGCATTGTTTTCACCCCAGGTAATCGTATCAATTCAATAATCCCTCTTTCTTAAGGCCTTTTATTGCCTCCTAGCCACTAATATGCAGCACCACACCATCTGCATAAACTGATAAACCACATAGGATCCCACTTCCCCTGATAATGTTACCTCTAACCTAAATCTAAAGAATGGTATAGTGAATGAGTGGTTACACTGGACATTCAGCCAGATTGTGGGCATTGTTGCCCAGTTCCACAAAATACTGGGACTGATGGCTCAGCCCATCTTCAACCGAGGCAAGAGAAGCCCCATCATACAGAAAACGTAGCCAAGATGCAAAGGAAATCAAATGCCTTCAAAAAATAATAAAATGTAAGGGTTGCTAACAGGATCAACGATGCACTCCCCAACCCAGGGCCATTCTGATTAAATATTATATTTAATTAAAGATTATAGCTTCTTCGATGCATCTCTCTTGCCTTTGAATAACTGTTGCAGTTACACATTCTGTGGTGCTGGTGATTGCTTTTTGTATTTTCTTTTCTGTTTTCACTTTTGTGGAAGGTTTTTATTCAGTTTTGATTTCTGGTTGTTGGACTTCATTCAGGTCAGTCTGGTGATTGAAGTATAATTTGACTCACCTGTGCTCTGCAGTGTGGGAATTGGGGATTGAGAGCAGGTGTTAGTGCATTCCTCCTTAGCCAATCAGGGTGTGACAACTCCCTTTCTGCTGGGCTCTTAAGGGGCAGCAGTTTACAGCACCAGTGATCATTTTGATCCAAACAGCAGCTGGGACCTCTGATCTTTTTAGGGATTAGCTTTGTCTGGTTTTTAAACACGTCAGTGCTGGCTCAACTGCATGAGGGAGTCAGTTCGTTGCAAACCATCAGTCTGCCTGAATGTTGCCCTCGCCTTGCAGGCTTTAGTTTGTTTATGATTTCTGTTTTTGATAAACCCCCATGTATTTTAGTTTCTTAACATTGAAAGTGGTATTTGTTTCTGAAAATACCCAATGAGGCAACATTTTTTCCCTGTTTTCTTTTGGTTTTACATCACAGCTAATTTTTGAGCTCCTGTTCCTGAGCAGTGGAGTGTTGTGATTCAGCAGTGCCACATAACCTTTTCCCTTGCTGTCACATGACCTGTGAGCTTCTGACACAAAACACGAATGCCATTTACCCGGTCTTTGTCATTGATTCAAGATGTCCTCCAAAAACCCGCCCCCCCAAATAAATAATCGCCCGACACATTGAGATGACCCCAAAACTGAGTTCAGGAAAGTATAGCTCATCCTGCCAATATCATCTGATCTGATAGACCATTTGGGGAAAAAAAGGAAAAGAATGTAAAAAGCCTTGTCCCAGTTTCGCCATATTGAGACTGTCAACCTACACCTTTAGCTTTGTATGAAAGAAAATAAAGAGTGAGTGAAAGAGACATGTATCACTTTAGAATAAAGATTTCTTTTCAGCATGCATCTTTGGCCTGCAGTGCCTTTTTGTCCCTCTCGCCAGGCTTCTTGAATGTCATGCCAGGTGGTAAGAGCTTCTGAATGGGTTCTAAATAAAGCGGGACGGGGAGATGGGCCGGGGTGGGGGGGCGGCGGGGGTCTGGGTCGAAGATGAATTCTGCCACAGTCGGCCAGACGCCCCGACAAGGCTCCCGCCCACCTATGGCCCTCGCCTCGATCAAACGTATCGACGGATCGCCGCGTGAGTCCTTGATCCCTGACAAGCTGTCGCTTTTAAACTCCCCGCTGCAATGAGATGCCACCGAAAAGGGTCTGGACACAATCCAAAAGGAGTGTGGGAGAGAGAGAAAAATCCATATCCATCAAATCGATTCTCCTCCATTTCCTATGTTATTGTGTAAGGCGGGGTTTAAATGAGAAATCAATGTTTATTGGGTTTAAGTTGCCACATTGGGTACAATTTTCTTTCTCTACCCACTCCTCGTGTCACTTCGTTAACCCCCGCCTCAGAAACAGCCTTGCAGATGCTTCCCAATGCATTTTCACATTCTTTTATTTCCTCATTCATGGTCAGCTGTCATGCAAACCGAAAACAAAGTGTTTTTTTGTGTGCGTGTTGCAGGCCATGCTTACAGAAGAAAAAAAATGCATGGTAAATGAAAGAACATGAATGGAACACACATGAACATGAATACTACGGATGTCAACCTTAATTCGTCATCGTTCTCTTTCAACTTAAGTTGCACAGTTTGAGAATCATTCTTTGGTTGAAAGTATTTCCTTTTGCATGAGTTCACCTGCACCGAACAATGATCTCTTCCTATTTCAATGATGAGGCTTAATTGGGTTTTGTATAACAGTCATAATCTACAGTAATTGTTTAATGACATTGGTCTGTGCATATAATTGTTATAGTACTACATTGCCTATCTGTACAGAGCAGGGAAATGACTGAACCATGTATTATAAAATTGACATCAATGTAAAACTGTCTTTAATCGTGTAATAGTTCTCATCACCATTTTAAAACCCTTTGTTTCTTTCAAGAAAATGAATGTTTGATAGTTGACCTTTAAAATCAATATTCAGATTTTGCATCAAATACAAATATCGAGGAGGCTGAGTATGAATATTGTGCCTCATGTTATCATTGGGATTTCTCCCAATCAGATGTTGAAAGATGTCACATGACATATAGTAAAATACTGTTGACTGTACTTGTGGAAGCTTGGGATGTTGAGTCCGATAATCATGAGTAGAGATTACAGTTCTTCACTCTTTCCCTCGATGGAGTCATTCTGTCCACCAAATGACTGGTCCCTGCAGTACAGTCTTTGTTGCTAATCCTCTAATCCGTCAGCCTACTTTGTATACGCCTCACCTCCTTTTGCTTCTCAGATGTGATTGGACACTCCGCCATCTCCATCACCTTTTCATGAAATGAATGTCAGGTCCAATACAAATGAAGTCGGACTGTTACCATGACTACACATGCTGAATTCTAAATGGTTTTAACAGAACTGATGACCCTAAATTACAATAGTGTTGTAGTTTTGGCGAAATGAAATAAAATAATATAAGCTGTCACTTCAGATAATTTAAACTGAACATCAGGGAAAATGAACACAGAAGAAAGAAATCATATTTGTTGGAAAGAAACACAAGACTAAAATATGGAGCATGACCACATCTATGGGGTAATTTCTCAACCAGAAATACACAGTGATGCAGAAAAATATGCACAGCCCAGTCAGCTGTTCAAGTAGATATGCCCCCCCCCCCCTCCAAAAAAAAAAAAAGGAGGGAGGTATAGTCCCATATCTAATTATTGGAAATGATTTCCATGTTTACTAACTCATAACATATATTAGCAATTACAAATTAATATTTAAAGTACTCCCTCCAGAAATAAGCAAGTCAAACCTGCATGTCAGCAGTAGATTGTGTTGTGACTCTGTGTTCCCTTATGGCTATCCACATTACAGCTGTATCCACAGTCTATAAGCGAAACTACCGCCATACGAAGAAAGATTTTTTACTTGTTCTGTGAATTCAGATAAATGCTTAATGAAACAAAACGATCGCGTCTGACTGCAGGCCTAATTGGATCTGTATTTAGGGAATAATTTGCAATGCTAAACGGTTAGCAGGCATTATGGAACATGAACATATAAACGCTTATTTTTTACTTTAGCGAGTGAACTCTGTAGCAAGGCCAATGCGGGAACGCAAAGTTATGTCTTTTAGCACACCTCATACATACTCATTTTAATTTCAACAGGCCGGATTTATGGGTTTTTGTAAATATGCAATTGAAGTTTATATCACCTGTTTTACGCCAAAACCTTTAATATTATGATGCCCTGGAGAGTTGGAAGGAGGAGCAAAGCTCCTCCCACTGGACTGCTGTCAGTTCATGTGTTACCCTCAGCTGGGAGAGACTGCTGGAACTTGAACAGTCATGGCCTTCCTCACAGGTTGGCTAAACTGAGGGTGGTTTATCAACCCAGGTTCCTTCAGTTAGGCCATGTGTTTAAAACACAGCTTTTCAGGCTGGAGAAGAGATTCCTACGATGAATTCTGTTTGGGACTGGGCTACATTTTTGTTGTCTTGTCGGAGTTACTTCTTTTTAGTGTTATTGGTCCTACTTACCCTCAAAATGGCAAAAGGAAGGATCCATTGGATGTTTTTTTTTTTATTTATTTAGGTTTGCCCGCTTATTTATGATGTGTTTTTTCCCCCTCCATTCACCACCTGACCCATTTGATCCCAAGATATAAAAATTAAAATTTATATAAATTGTACCAAAGACAAAGCATTTCAAAAGAAGAATACACAAAATTAAGAGATAAAATAGAAAATTTTGGTGACATCCCATTTTTTCCCTTTCTGGAGGTAAGATTATAGTCTAATGTATTTTTTTGGATTTTCGGTGAAATACAGTGTTGCAATTCCCTTCACTTTTAACCAATTATGGCAACTTGTTTCCCAGAAATAACTTGTGCACATGTTTTACATCTGTTTTAAGACAAGACTTTAGAAATGTTTGTGGCATCCCATTTTTTCCCCTTTTGGACGTAACACTATGGTCTTATTCAGTCTCTAAAATAAGTCAGCAATATTT
The DNA here is from genome assembly GCA_019788955.1 of Albula glossodonta. Classification (NCBI taxonomy): domain Eukaryota; kingdom Metazoa; phylum Chordata; class Actinopteri; order Albuliformes; family Albulidae; genus Albula; species Albula glossodonta. The sequence goes on from JAFBMS010000030.1 coordinate 940,172, forward strand.
AGAATTGTGAGCAATCTTTTATTTTGTGTTCAGTGTGTTACCTTTAATTACGTATTTAAACATTGATGTATTTATATTCATGGTTTTCTGGATGTCAGTTCAGTCCAATCAACGTTAATTCAGGAATGTGTCTTTTTGCCGCAAATGTCGAAAGAGCTTGATGCAATCAACCTTTTCGTGAAACCAAAAATACGGTTTATCATTGGAGTAGGCTAGACAGATGGAACAGATCTGAGAAGGCTGTGAAGTGGCGAAACTTAAATGCGCGCACCCGAGCAATCAACATGAAGACACGGCACATTAAGAAGCACATTTTGTTTCAAAACACCACGGACCCCAGATTCAACAAGCAATTCATGAGAACGAATGTTCCAAATTTAAGCTTGAGTAGGTAAAGCAATCCTGATATACATAAATGCATAATCACTGAAAAAATAATTGGCACTTCAAATGGAGATGCGGGGCAAACGGAAAGTACAGTTAAAAGGTTTTCACAGAAAAATAGGTGTTGAAGTCTTGAAGTCATCTACCCTCATATAAGCTATATGCGCAATCATATTTATCATTCTGTTTACTTCATGAGATTATCAGGATTCTATTCCTAAAGCGCTTTTCTTATGTTTCTCAAATCCTTTTAGTGGATTCGCCTGTGCATTCGAAGTTGGCAAAAACATCCTGTGAGCATGCACATCTTCCTGTTCCAGCCCAAGAAAAATAAAAAAAGGCAGACAGACAGGCAGATATAGGTAGCAGGGGGCAATCTTGGGGAAACAGTTAGTAGAGGCTGTATGGAGTACATTTAAAAATGTGTGGTAGCCCAGGGATTGCATCTTAATAGGTTGATGTTTCAAATCTACCCTGACAATTGGGGGGCTGGTTCCCCAGGGGTTTCACAGGAAAGATTTTTTTCCGCTTTTTTTTTTTATTTTTATCAATGTCTCCTCACAATGGAGATACTTCCAGCTGTTTAGAGCTCCAGTGCCTCCCGCCCGCAAATACAAAAGGGAGGTTATCCCGATTTGAGCACGCCGCGCCATCCCTTGTGGTTAATGAGTCTATCTGCCAGGAGCTTTCATCCTGGCTGTAAGGCGGAGGGAAAAAATGGCTAGACTGGAATGGGATGAAAGTGTTCTGCAGTGTGGGTTGTCAATAACAAGGCTGTAATTTATTTTATTTTTTTTCTTCCTTGCCTTCTTCTATGACAGAGTTTGCTGCCTGCGTTTCAGGCTATGGTAAACACTGTGGAGAAACTGTCAGTGCTGACACTTTGAGAAAATAAACCACACTTTTTATGAAACAAACAGGCAGCCAATGAGAGGCATGCCTTCTGTAGACCACATAAATGCTTTGGTTATGCTTTATTGTTTTTTTTTAACCATGAACAAAGACACACCAGTGCTATTTCCAGAGAAAGTGGTAGGATTCACCACAAGAATACCCACAGGTCAGCGAAACACAGTAACAGAAGAATCTCATAAAAGCATCATACGGCTTTTTGAAGTGCCAGAAGCACCAAATGATTCAGTGGAACGCGGACATAGAAAGATAAAGGTGCGTTCCTTGTTCTCCCGAATTGTCCATGAGGTATTTCCTTTTCAGATAATTGGCCGACAATGTTAAAAAAAAAAAAGCCAGTCCTGACTCCGATATTGGAGCTGGGGGAGAAATATCGTACAAAATCAAATCAAAGGAACTTCATATCCCATCAGCACTCAGAGAACCAGTGAGTCAGAAACTGGTGAAGACAACAGCCACACAGATAAAACAAGGTGATGGAGGATTTCTGGGCTTTGAAACCGGCAGGCAATCACACGTTTCATTTATCACCTCACACCTGTGCTCCGTTTGCCACTGTGCACTGAATATATTTCACTTCATAAAAATGATATTGGGTAAAGCTACAGCAATCATGTCAAGACCACCTCGATTCCAGGTACCAAAATAAAATGAAATAGCAATGTTATGGGGCTACACCATGCAGTGTTAATAGAGTTTAATCAAATACATGAGAAGCTTATTAAAAAAAAAAAAAAAAAAACATATGCTTTTTTTTATTTGAAGTGTTTTTTTTTTTTTTTTGTGGGAAATGGTGTGCAATGACACTAAAGCCTTGAAAGGAATATATCATGTGACTCTTTAAATGCCTCAGACAGTGAATCCAGTGCTTTCCCATTAAATGGCTTGAATAGGGGATGAGGGCTTCAGTTCCTCCGTCAAGACTCCTGAGTAACTTTGCATTGCAGCTCCCACCTCTCCGTGATCATGACTGATCTTATTAAATGGTTTGGGGTGGTTTCAGCTGAACTCCTCCCCACAGAACAGATGGGTCTATCACGCAGAAAACAGCGGGAAAGATTCAGTTAAACAGTTAATTCTTTTAGTCTCAGGGCATAAGACATTCAAACAAGAAGTCATATTTAAAGCAAACATGTCCTTTGGAAATTTTTCATTTAATTGTAAAATAGAACAGTATGAGCCCTTGAATAGATTAAAGTCTGTTTTGATTGAATGGCACTTGTCCTTAAAGGGTGTAAGTATGTTTGATTGAATCTAGCCTACCTCATTCTTGGCCAGGCATTGTAATTGCAAAGATATAAAAATCCTGGACACCAGGTTAGAGAGGGTTGTACTTTAGTAATTCATCACCATAAGTCTGATGTCTGTGTTTACTGGCTGTGTATTGGTAAACAGATAGAGAGTTTATGGGCTCTGGTATCTGGTGAAAAACAAAAGTTTTTTTTTTTGTGATTTTTGTGTTCTCCACAGAATGTTGTTACAAGATTGTGCATCACATGTTCAAAAATTGGAAACAGAATCACAACAAATACATTACCTGTATTAGCAAAGTCCATTGTATTTATTTGAACTTCTTTTCACTCTCACAGAAAAATAAGATGACTTGTCAAAAGCTGACTTTTAATAATCCTCTTTAAGCAGACACTAGAGAATGACTGGTCGTTATTGTAATCCTGATGACTTTCTTTGATAAATTATCATAGCATTGCCAAGCATAATTAGGCAGTAGATGCTTCCCATTATATCACAGGTTTTTCTCTCAAACTGATCGTTGATTTATATCAAATCGGAAATGATGATTTTTTTCATCTGCTAAAAACCTGATTACCATTGACATGATGCGACGGAACTTGCATTCAGGGTCCACCAAACTCCAGTCCCCATCTTCCCAGCCATTTTGGCTCTGGGGCCGTGAATCCAATGGTTGCCATTTTGTTTCTGTCATTTGCTTCTGTCTCTGCTCAGTTCCCTTAAAATGTATGGTCAAATCTTTAGACTTTGGTTACAGTTCTCCACTAGTTTTAGAACTGTAATGCTGCCCCAAAAGCATTAAAACAGTATTGGGCAGAATGCCCTGCTTTCTTACCTAAGGAAAGAAAGCAAGCAAGCAAAACGAATTATTAAAAACTGAAGGACAAAAACAAGAGCAGTATTCTGCACAATATAACCAGTCATCACATCTCAGTTTGGTCTTTAAACTGTTGCTCACGAGATGCACTGACCTCTTCCCCCCTCCGACCTTTGCAATGTGTCTTTTTCAGCTCTACGGTTTTTGCCTTTGGCATGACTGTTTTCCTGAATTACTAATTTATGTTCCAGACTCAAACAAAATGAAGAAAGATGCCGAGAAGGGCATGAGGGAAATTAAATTCACCATGAAACTTTTTTTTTTTTTTTTCCAGTCGTTCTGGACTGGTCTGACCCTTAGTGACACGGTGCCTTTTACATCTGTTTGATTTCCTTTTGATTTTAGATACTGTCGCCATTTCCCGCAGTTGTCCTGTGTTTAGTCATGGCGTTATTGATCAACAGTGCTTGTTCCAAATGTCTGTATTATTATCCCTCTGTTCGTGTTTTTGGGGAACAGAGTTTGAGACTCTTAGTTTCACTTATTGACTGTTCTGTTTTATAGCATTACTTTGATTAAGTGGGGGAAAAAACATTTATTTTCAAATACTGCACATACTGTGAATTGTACTGTAGCAGTCACAGTCACAACTGGTGTTGGCTGGTAATTTCGAGAGTTTTTCCTTGATTTCCATTTCTGATTTCTTGAATTCCTTCAGATCTGTGTTGTGATTGGATGATTATTTGAATCACCTGTGGTCTGCAGCTGTGGGGACTGGCTCCTAATCAGTGATTGAGAGCAGGTGTATGTGCATTCCCCCTCAGCCAATCAGGATGTGACCACACCCTTTCTGTTGGGCTTTTAAGGGGCAGCAGTTTGTCACTGGTTATCATTTTTGTCTGGGGTAAGATTTCACGTTTGAAAGAGAAAGCGAAAGCTTTATGTATAACCTCTGATCTTTGTAGGGGTTAGTTTTGAGGTTCCCTCTCAGATTTGTACTCCATTTGAGGCAGGGCTTCATCCAGAGGTTTTTCATCTGTTTATTTCTCATTCTTCTGGGCTGTAACAGGCAATTGATTGAAAGCCATTAGTTTGCCTCAAAGTTGCCCTGTAAGCTACATATTTTGGTTCTTTAATATTTCAAGAAAACATGTTTGTTACAAAATATTTGAAGTTGTCACAAGCAACATATTTTGCCTATTTTGCTTAATTTCATGCAGTTAATTTCAACTGATTTTGAGCTGCCCTTCCTGATTGGTGGAGGTTTAAGTTTTCATTACCACCACAGTATAAAGTGTGAAAATATAATTGATAGTATTTTTTAGTCATCATTTGCAATTGGGCACACACACACACACACACACATCCAAAATGCCAACTGCCTAAATAACTCATAAATAATTATAAACCACTCAAATACGTGGCTTGTGTCAGTAATGACAAAAGAACGGATTCTGTCTTGTATTCCATGGCATATGTACAAATCGTAGTGTTTTCAAAACGTTTTATTTCACGCAGTGCCATGATACATTGATACATTGATTAACAATGCAGATAAGGTTTTACTTTGTCAATGATTAGTGAGGAAAATGTGTGAGCATTCTGCCTCGATATGAGCTCTACATTCCGTGAATATTATATGAATAGATTCAGTCCCCTGGTTACATGTTAAGCTTTGATTAATGACAGTGGTGAAGGCCCTTAGATATCCAGTCCTGTAATCGCACACCCTGAAGATAAAACAATTTCCGCATTCACTCCTTCCTCTTTTCTCTGGGCCCGTTGGCATCTTTCACTACACGCTCAAATGCCGCGTCAGTCACGGGAGGCCAAATAAACGATGCAAGACGGCTCAGCCTGTGACACAGATGAACGACCGTCGGGTGTCTTGGTTTTGATTGGCCGGGGCGGCCATTAAAAAATCGGCCTAGCCCCAGTCTGCCGTTTTGGCGAACAGGCGGCGATCGTTAGATCTGTGCGCATTAAAAAGGATGGCACGCATGGATTTACATTATGGCCTCAAGGTTTTGAGGATTTATTGGACAGAGTGGCATACCATTTGTTGCCTGGCGCTTTCAGATCGTGGTCTGTATTTTTTATTTTACTGGGCTGCAATGATATTCACAGACGAACGCGGCCGCTTTCTTACTGCCAAGCGGAATGTGCCGTGAAGCGCAATCGCAAGGCTGAGTGAGTCCCACTGATTTTAAATGCTAACTCATGGAGTGAGGAATGGCTCGAGGTAAAACATTGGACTTTGAAAAGCAATCTGATGGGGAAAGAAAAAAAAAAAATTCCGACAATGCATTTCAAAACGGTAAAGAAAGTTGTCGTTTAGGCATCTATGTCTGCTGAAATGCCATTCTTCTACATGAAGGGCAGTCTGCTCATGAAGGTGTTTGAACCTTAACTTCAGAAATACCACTGACTGATGGATATTTCATCCTGTTAGAGCATTTTTCTTGTGCTGTGGTCCTCACTCCTGGTTTTGGGGAGACTCACGTGCTGCCAGTTTTTGTTGGTACTCGGGGCCTAACTAACCAATTAACGCCAGTATCTTGGGTTTGAATGTATTGTTGAGCTTGGAGCAGAAACAAAAACCAGCATACAGGTGTGACCCTTCAGGACTTGGATTGATGACTATTGTTGTTTGGCAGAGCCCTACAGTTTCATATTGAACGCAGAATATGCCATCTGTCAGTGTTGAATGTGACCAAAAGTCCTCCGGGTAAGTTAATAATTGGCTGTAGCATTCCCTGCGGGAGAAAGAGGGAAGGGGGGTGGGGCTGGGGGTCAGAAAATCGACGTCTTATTGTGTATCAGTTACGATCAATCAGGTTTTCACAAACTACCTGAAAAGCTACACATGTCATGTCCTCTTTGGACTGAATGTCAATGGGATTGGCCTCAACTCCCTGCTGGACTGCAGAGTGTATTAAAGCAGTGGCAAGGACTCTTGTCTTTCACAGACACAGTACATGCTGATCTACGTTTTCACCAACTGATGCAGCGGGTTCAATACAAAGCCTTAAGAAACATGAACTGGGCATACATGAGGAGGATTTTTACAAATTTAACAACATGGAAAGATTGTCAAGGGAAAGTTATCATTGAGCGTTGAGGCAAAACCCCTATTCACGGTGCAGTTTTCAGATTCAATTTGTGAATCTGTATTTATTTATCAAGGTATCTGATGTTATACATTGTTAAGTACCCTCAACACCATTCATGCCATAATCGGGATCAACTATTCAAGCATTAAAATCCTCAAATAAATAAATGGCATCGGTGCCGTTGAGAATACAGCGTACTTGAGTCAACAGATGGATATAAAAGATTAAAGCATGCAGGCCCCATGGTCAATTCTCTACAGGAAGGTAGCATGAAAAAAGGAATAATGTGAGCTCAGATGCTGTGTTTAAATCGTTATCCGTTTTATCTTTATTTATCAGTATCTCAATTTATCTTTATCCTTTTCCGTGTTATCTTTGTACTCAGAAATATGTGTCCATTGTACATATTTCAGAGAGGGAAGAGTTTGTGAATGAACCCTCTGTTCTCATGTCAGGAGGCATTCGGGTCAGCAGAGAACATGGTCATGCTTTTCCAAGAGCTTTCACTCGGCAGGATGATAAACCAAGTGTCGAACTCCTTTGCTGTCCAGCAAAATTCCTCATTCTTTGCTGTGCTGGGCCGCGCACCTCTCCACCTCTGCCTGATATCTGCCCTTCATTTCAATCCCTCTCTTCACTTGGTGTTATCTGAAAGAATACACAAGATGAAAACAAGATTTTGAAGTTGTATTTATCCATTCACACCCTGTTTTTTTTTTTCTTTTGGTTGAAAAGGTAACCTATGAAACAATGATTTCTTGAAGACCATATCATTTTTCGACTAAACTTACTTAAGCAGTTCAAATATATCACAAAGTAATTCAGAGCAAGGATTTGCCCAGCTATTTTTTTTAATACCTGTTTACCATGGATTGATAATAGGTGTTTGGTCTGAGGCTGCAGACTGGTCCCATTTTTGGGTTTTAACTTGTTCACAATTTCATTCTGAGTGCAGGGGATTCCACTGTTTCCTCAGTTTCCAGTTATCATCTGTTTGCTTGTGTTTGAAAAATACCATTGTTTCACTGTGCCTTTTCCTCTTGTAAAAATAGTCACATGGCATTTGTATTCTTTTGCCCCTATTGTTTTATTGCTTCGTCCCGAAACTTGCAAGGTGCAGTCCCCTCTGAGGAGCATGTGCCTGTAAGATATTGCTAGAGTAATCGTATTATATTTTGTATCACTTATAGTAATAATAGAAGTATTACTCCAAGCAAAAAACCATGAAAATCCATGTTGATATTCGATAAAAGTTTCAGGCACTGTCTCTAATTTGAGAAACAATTTGCTGCAATGACAGACATGATCAGCATTTTTTTAAGTCGTGGAAAATCAGAAAACGGGAATATTTTTGAGCCATAATTATAATACTATGTTTTCCGTTGCTACTTAAGAAAACTTTGCTTCCATTTTTGCAGCAAATATCATGAATGTTTGCAGTTGAATATTTGCTGAGGTGACTCAGGGTTAAGTATTGCACTCAAGGGTAAAATGGCGGTGCACTGTCAGGGAAAGGAACCTGCCTTCTAATGGCTTCTTAATCTGCTGGCTCAAGTACAACACATTACAACCTTAATCCAAAATAGGACTTTAATTAAGAGCAAAGAAAAGACGCCCACTGGGCCTCCAGGTCTGAAACTGCCTATGTGCTTTCTGTACTCTTCTACAAGTTTTTCAAATCACAATTCAGCTCAAATTACATCCATGGGCTGTCATGACATAGTGACTGTTCATTTTGAGTGTTTACACTTTTGTGTAAAGAAAAGAAACAGCACATTTCAGATACATTAAAAACAGAGGTTGCCTTGGCCAATGCTAAAAGACAGAACTTCCTGTACATATCTCACCAAATACTGGAAATGCATACACACACAATATTTGGACTTATGGGCGATACTGTAAATTTTATACCAATTTTGTGCAACATTGTCCTTATTGTTACAATTGAACATTCAAATGAAATATGCAGTGAATCCTGGCCTGAGGTTTTTTTTTTTTTTTTTTTTTTTACCAACTCAACAGTCGATGCAGACAGTCCTTCTCCTGAGGTTGTGTTGCCTCATGACAGACGCCATGACAACTGCGATGAGACCAACAGAGCTCTTGTCTTTCAGTGCGCCATTAAGCAAATTGGACATTAACTAAAGCAGTAACTGCTCTCATCAATTTTGTCATGGGGAGAAAACACAGACCTCGTCCCTGTGAAAAGTTCCTCCGTGAAATGTCACCTCTAATTAGCAAACTTTTCAATTAGCGGTCGTCACCAGCAGTCTTTGCTCACCCTTATAGCTCTTGTAAACAGATCTCTCTCTACAGGGTGAAAATTTACTGACAGCCTGGCACTGTTTTTATCATTTTCAATCATTCTTTTTTTTATTATTATTAACAAGTGAAAATAATTTTGGGTTGGCTTTAAGTCTCTCATCGTCAGTTTTCTTTGTCGGAATTTAAGTCCTGAGCGTCCGCCTACCATCTGCGGATTGGCCTTCCCAAATTAAAAGCATGATTTATTGAGGCCAGTCTGCGGGTACCGATGTCAATGATTCATATGCTTGCTTCTGCAGTGGACTGGGTCCAGATGCACTCCGAAGGCGTGCCTTGTCAGGCTGACGCAGAGTGAGACATAGACTGCTGGGCTGAGAGGGCTGGTAAATGAGCTCTAGGCTGCGGCTCTGTAATAGAATTCCTTGACCCGTCCCAGCAACACACCCGTCGGAATGTGTGATTCATCTAGCGGGGACCCAGGGCAACTGTCACAGCTGCTTCAATTAGGGCTGGGCTCTGAGCATGCAGTGTCGCTGCCATATGGAGGAGGGCCGCTGGGCCGGTCCAGACCCGCACTTCTGTCGCGTTGGCAGGGAGGCAGGCAGGCGGGCAGGCAGGCGGGCAGGCGGGCCTGTGTGTACTCAAAGCACTAAGACGCACACATGCACGCTGACACACAAACACAATGCACGTGCTGACAAATCTGCATACCCTTGCACACATGCTCATGCGGGGCACGCACACACACCACGCACACACACATGCTGAGACACACAAACACACAGATACACAGCACTGTCGTGTGCTGACACACTCAAAATACACACACACACAGACACACACCCATGCTCGCTGAAAAACCACAAGCCAATGCTGGCACACTCACATACATGTACGCATTCACTCACTGAAATACAATTGCAAACACACACATACCCAGTGCACACTCATGTTGACTCACGTGCAATTTCAGTGACACGCATGCGTATATAATGTGCGCACACACACACACATAATAAACAACACCATGAGAAAAACAAGCTAAAGAAGAGGATAATCAACTGCTTCGCCCCTTGTCGGGTATTGCCCAGCGCAGTCATTGTAAACAGCTTCTGTATTTATATCCCACAGCTGGCAAACACGTTTTTTTCATGAACTAACATTGGTGTGGTGCAAGATTTCCAGGAAACTCTTTAAACCCAGCTCCTGCTGACACAAACAAACATGAAAACCAGCTTGCAGTTCCAAAGCGAGAGCAGAGAAAACGTGTTCTGTAAGTCCAGTGCTGACGAATGTGAAACCGATAGTTCTGGTCCCATGGGCATTGTTGTCAGTGCAGAGCAATGTCCTGTTTTTGTTGTGTTGACTTTGGCTTGCCAGGCTGCTTCCAGCATGCATTGGCCGCGGCTCCCTGTCTGGACTGCATTCACATATTCCTTTACAATGTCTATGAGCCCTTAGAACTCGAATGACACTGATGTAGCGGCTGGAATGTTCTTTCCAATTCCCTATTCCTTAGCAACGCTGGCAGCTTCTGGTTCGTTGTTTTGTTTATGACGTTTTTAGCTCAATGATCCTTCCAAAATATTTATGTCTGGGAAACCAAATTTATTGGACATAAAATGATGGCATGCTCAACTAAAAATGCTAACAAACTAATTCTATAATTAAACTGTGTTTTCTCAGCACTTGATCGGCTAGCATGCACCCATGCATAGACCTGACCACATTTTGTCAAAAATCTGATGTGATCAAACCAGCAGTCCACTTTTATTCCAGCTATTGACCTATAGGAGGCACACATTATCAACAGAAAATGAACGAGGTATAAACATAAACGCATCATACAACAGAACATTATTTATTTTTTTTACAATTTGGCTCCAGCAACCAATTACCATCATATGATATCCCTGTTATCTTTGTTATGAATTATGAGTCATTTATTGCACAGAGCAATTGAATTGTTGTGTTGACTATATGCATCTCTGGTTAAAAAAGGCCAGAATCTGCTGTCACCAAACCACACATACTCATTATGGAGAACTCCCATGAATGCAGCTCACAGGCGCAGTTATCCTGAAAGTATACATTCATTGTGTTTAAGATTTCAATTTGATGAAACATGTCACTCTTTTGATGTGTTTGCTTATATTTTTGCGAAACGTGAATTGTTCCATGATCTTCCTCATAATGTTTTCAAAGCTTTTCAACATCGGTGTTTCAACATAGGTGAAGTTTACAGGGCTTCACCTAAAGCTATGCGTTATGGTCAGACCTAAAAATGCTATTGTACCACTGTGCCCAACTAGATATATTTTCCTGAAATATCTCCTTGCAATGTTGCCTGAAAAACTTCCTAAGCATTTGTACTGCTATTCAAGACAAACATTTCATTTTCATTTGTAATCCACCCCATAAAAATTTGAATATCTAAAATAACAAGGTTGATCATATTTACTGCTCACCAAACAGAAATCTTTCAAGGAAGGAAGGTAATAATGTGCTCAATCCACATACAATTAACTCAACCACATGGCCTGAATATTAATTTAATATATATTTAATAACCCTAATTAGGAATCATCTTGTGGAAATATGAGTATGACATGAATTAATGGTTGTCTATGGATTTTGCTTACCAAGGTATACCCAAAAGATGCTTAAAAACAGAATCAGCAAACAAGAAAAGTCTGAGCAAAACCCATAAAAATCTAGCCAGCATACACTTTTTGAGTGCAGAAAAACAATAATGAAAAATATCTGCAATAAAAAATGTATTACCTCATCAGCTCACAGCGGGTGCAATGTTGACACAATATTCTTTCAAAAGGAATACTCTTGGATATAAAAGTCTTATATATTGACACTCTGGGATCTTAATAACCTTTATTTCTGCTCGAAATGTACAGATGGTGGCTGAAATCATTCTTTAATTAAATTCCAACATCAATAAAATGTGTATAAAGCTGAAAAAGCATCTGAATATGCTGGCGGGAGTGTACTTTTAGCTCAACTTTTACAACTCTCTACGTTTAACTAGAAATACATTCTAATAAAAGCAATGGACTATAAATACAATCTATAAAGGCATTACAATGATATTTGTTTGTACATGTAGTGGAGTAAATATTTGTTTTAGAAAATTATGGATAAAGGCTTTTTTTATGGTGTTCAATAATCACTCAAACAACAATAATTAATGTCCCAGTTATGAATGCTTGTAGGTCAGGGTATTTCCAAGATTTGGCATGAAATATTTGAAATATAATGTAAGTACCTGTCATTTCAGGTCAACAAAAAGAATGCAAATAAGTCATGGAAATAATTGATTACCTTGCTTTCAGTAAATTGTCCATTAAAAAAAAATTGTGCATGATAATCAAAAGTCATACAAACACACTGAATAATTCCTCAAATCATGTTTGTTTGACCCTGATAGAACAAAGCAATTTACATTAAATGTAATGGGGGATTCATGCAACAATTAAGTGGAACAATTCACTACAAACACAGACCACATATAATACAACTAAATATATTGTTTTTCAAAACCATGCTGTACAGAAAAATGGTATACAATACAGGCCTTGACACCCTAGGTCTATATTAAGCAAGGACAGCCAGCGTTCTGATCTTCTCACACAGAGAGGATCTTGGGCCGGCCCCATTACATTCAGTGCTCACAAATCTTCTGCAATACCCTCATTGTGAGGCTGTCTGGTTGGTACCGGATCTTTCCAACTGACATGTTTACGTTTTCTCGGTGGATGATGAGGAGAGATGTCCGAACGAGCTTCCTACAACCGGCTGCTTTATATCAGTCCCTGTCAGTTATAAAAACCAACTGTGAAATTTGATTGCATTTTCTTTTTTTTTTCCCTTCTGGCCATTATTTGTATGGGCTATACATACAGTATACAGCATACCAAATCCTTTTTTTTCCCTTGATCGAAGACTTTATTTTGTCAGGGGGAAGAGGGAGTATAGAACTGAATAAATCTCAGACAGCAACCGGCTGGACTGAAGTCAGCACTGTCTGGTGGCAATTGTGGGCGATACCAATGTCAAATGGATTTTTAAGAAATCCTTATCATTTTGAGAAAAGCTCTGATCCCATTCTAATAGCTACCTACGCTTGGGGAAAGTTAAGTAGGAAAGCAGGCACATTTGAGCACATTGCTATTCTCCAGCACTCAATGTACACTTGCAAGCAGTTCTGCTCAGTAACAGTTTAATGTTCAGTGTGCAATGCATTGGGTTCGAAAGAGTGCAATTTTACTCTATTTTTCAGTACTTATTCATCACTAAGTTTAAATAAAGTGAAATTTTGAGGCTTTTACTTTCATCATTCATTATTTGTGAGGGCATGTTTCCTTCCATTGGATCAGTCTGGCTCCTGGGAAAAGACAGTAAATTTGTGTGAACAGCTCAAGGAGTGCAGGACAACAAGATATAATATATTTTAATGTCTAGCTTCATAGGCTGATTTGTTAATGTGTATCTGTCTTTGCTAACTTCACTACAAGCTACATTAGACAATTTGCAGGTGAAGCGGTGATTTCCCACAATGCAACTGCCCTCCTTGCAGCGACATCTCCTCTTGTTCTTACACAATATGAACATGACAGCTTCCCTTTTTGTCTGTAATTTTTGTGGTCCCTGATTTCTACTTGGACGTCCTTTGGGTATTCACACGGCCCTGAAAGGAGTCTGTGAAAGATTATAGTCCAGCCTTGTTTCATAAAAAAATAAAATAAAATAGAAAATAGCAAAGCGAGCTGGGTTTTCTTTGGCCCCAAAACAAGAATGTGTCGTGTAGAATGTGACACATTTCTCACTATCTGCCGGCATGGCTGGGTGCACCTTGTGATGTCGCTCCCAAGAGAGGGCTTCAAGTCGATACCTTCACTGCCATCTGACTGATGTCTTTAATAACTAAACCGAAAAGAGGAGGAGAAAAAAAAACACTTGTTCATTCTCTGTGATGTCTGACCCTTCATTGTTTTATTTTTGTTCTTGGGAACCCCACTGAATTACTGTCTGTTCAATCTTGCTTTACTTATACTGTCCTTCTTTTGGATGGCCTTATTTCGTTTTCCTTTTGGGAAAACATAGCTTGCCCACACTACCCTTGTAAGACCAAAGGTAGGACATGGAATGCAATGAAAGTAACTGTGGAGAATGAGGAATGTATTTATTTTTTTGTTAAAATGACGAGGGCACTTTGTATGGAGTGGACGGAGTAGGTGGTAAGCAGAGAGGAAGTGGGCATGCTCTCTAGCAAATCAGCTCTGTCAAGATAGCAATAGCTAAAACACAATCCTTAGAAATAATGTACATAATAACAAAACTATGACAGCATGTTGGTCTTGGTCTTGTTCTACTTTCTGGAATTGTTAGACTTCTTCATGGAAAACTGCGATCAACCCTGTCTGCATTCCCTGGCTGTGTCTGAAATTACCTACTGTTCAATATGTAGTGTTGCATTAGGTGAGGCAATTCCACATGTCAGCATTAGCCTGAATCCCTTCTTAGTGTGGTATGTATGGATACAGCCCTGTTGTGTTGTTGGGACTGGGGAGGAGGCATACTTTTAGTTAATATTTGGGATGGCTGCCTGTGTGCTCCCTAAGGGGGTTGGGAGGGTATTGGCCATGTGTGATATGTCAATTCAAGTTCTGCAGTGCTGGTTCTCCGTTGGAAACAGTTTGTCCCTAAGGTTACTGCCTCTCTTCTGTGGGATCCTGTTCAGCGCCGCCACGGAACATCGGAGTGTTTAGAGTTTCTCCGGGGGGAAAGCGTTCTTTGAAGTGCAGAGCTTTCTGGAATATCCTGGCTTGAACCCAGTTTCTTCACGGTGCATGTTCAGTGACAATGAAGCAGTGCATTAAGTGCAGTGATATGAGTGGATATTGATGTCGATATCATTAGCGTTGAAGGGTGAGTTTAGGTCCCTGTGTCTCGACTGAATGCCTCCCCCCTGGCTTCGTGTTGTGATGGTCAGTGGTGTAAAAATAACACAGAGAAATACTGCAGGTTCAATGCTGAGCTCTTCAACAAGGACAACTCCAATGCAATGTGAGCTGTGATCATGTGACAATATCTGTGCATGTGATTGGATGCAGTGGGTCAGTGCATTAAAACCAGGGTTGCCAACCTTCCATTTCAAACACAGATGTTCATGTCTTCCAAAACAAAAATACACTCCTTGTGCAAGTGACTGAATTCTGCCAAGAGACAATCAGACCTTTTTATGCATAAACAGACTGTTTCAGAATTTAATTGTGTTGACTGACTGTCTGTAATTGTACAGAGGGTTGCTAAATCTTGCTGAAAACCCTTAGCAACAATCACTTGTGAACATAGTTTCAGGCAATACGTTTGGATTCATATTTCCTCCCTTTGTCTTCATGATGAATGAATCATTTTGAATTCAAAGTTACCCATTCATCTTTAGGTGACCATATGGTAACTGATGTATATCTCATGTTTAAGATGGCTTTGTCACATAAGTTTGAAATAAGACAGGATTAAACTCATGTGAACATGTTATTCAGCCTCAGTTATTTAGCCATCCTCTTTGAGAACAGGCATACTTCAACTTCTTGTCATTTCTGATCAGTATTAATATTTTACTTGCTTAAATATGTTCATTGTTCAACATGTTTTCAGTCTTGGTATCATTTTAATCACAAAAGAATTTGTTTTGTTACAATTTCTGTGTTTGTTATGCTTCATTAATTCAATAACAATTCAATAGATCGTACATTTTTTAAACGTGAATTTTTCATACCCTCATTACCTGGAATGACCAAATGATCTGCATGAAAATGATTTTTAGTCAATAACTCAAAGGTTGTTACATGTTGTTAAATAATCTGAGATCTTATTTCATGAGATAACAGTTTACATACCTCATATTCACTCACAATATGGAGATCCATGCATGAAAGCATGGTAAATAAAGCTTATGTTCACAGAAACGTGTGAACACTTTTTTCAAGACGGCCATGTACGAACCGGTAGCAGCCTGTTTATTGTTTGCTTGGTAGCCATGGAAACATGTAGTGGGAAGAGGGAATGTCTTGACAGGACCCAACATTTGTCAAATTGAAGACGGAGCTGCCATTTACATTCACAACAGTCATAAAGAAAGCCGCTTTCTTGATTCTGCTACCCGCCACTGTGTAATTGATTTATTATTCAGTCTCCTGTTAATGTGACCGTAGCAGACACGCTTGTTATTAAAGATTACTTTTTTTTTTTCTCAAGGAAAATGTTTATGGTTGTAGACTCTCAATAGATGCTGATCTCTGATGTACTTAAATGTGCCGTAATGTTGTGTATGTTTTGCAGTGGCCTTGGTCTCATATGTGACACTTTCCTCACAGTTTTCTAGAGGTAAATGGCAGAAAAGCCTTGAATCGAAAGTTAACTTTGCAAAAGGATGTCTGTATCTATGTATTTATGCAGACACCAACAATCACACGCAGCCATAGGGCTTTTGAGCAAAACCTTTGCATGCACACACACACACGCACACACAGTGCAGCACATGACACTCTGAACACGGCTCTCATTGGAGCTGTGAAGACTTCAACTTCCTATGCTGTTCTCTATGCTTTTCTGTGTGGCTGTGATATGTATCACATGCTATGAGATCGTATTTCTTCTTGCTGTGGTGGAATTGTATGGTGTCTTAGGGGGACCCCTTATTCCATGTTCGGGGTCAGCCAGGCCTCCCAGAACTACGCTACAGAGGGATGTCAGCTGACTCTGTTCCAGTTCTCAGATTGAAAAATAACTGTCAAAGGACCGTGGACTCTGACCAGCAGAGGATAAGAAAGTATACCTTTAGTTCCATTTGTACAAATTGTGATTATTACCTCAGCTGTCAGGGTTTTTCTTTCCTTGGAATTTCCCAGAACACCCCTAAATGTAAATTGTGCACAATACGGGTGCATTCTCTGAGATGAAATAGAAGCTGGGTAACATTACTTTCCCATAAAAAAGCTGTGGAAAATCCAGAATGCTCAAAACGAGGAAGTATATGAAGTGAGAGTGACACATTACACAATAAAGGTGAGTGAGCTGGTTCTGTAGATAGTTGCGTTTGTGTGAAAAGTGTGGTGTAACATCCCTCACGGAAAAATGGGTGAAGTGTTTTTCTCAAGAACATCTTTCATTGAGAAATGACTTTGGCAGCGATCCTGCCCCTTGTGGATGTTGTAACGCGTTCAAACAAAAACTAATGAGCTGCTGAAGAAAAATGCTGCAGAACCTTGCTAAAATTCAGCACAGTCTCTTTGCTGGGAAATCCTCTGTTAGGGTTGTCCAACATTGAGCATAAGAGTTGGGTCTGTGAAGGAGTTGTGGGGGCTTTTAAAGTTGCATTGAGTATATGTTCTGCATTTAAAGTTTCCATGCAGGTCTCGAAAGGCTGGTTTGATATTTCTTCAGGCCAAATCACAGATAAGTCATTGTCCTCTTAAGCAAGGCAACTAATCGACCCATTTATCAATGTTATATGAGCTGGTTAGGGACAAGCTGTGCATTCAGACAATTTTTAAAAAGGATTGTAAAGGATTTTAAATTACAATAACTCTTCATTTTTTTCTTTTTAATTTATGACCATGATTGTAATTTTGCAGTGGGACTGGAGTGCAATTGTGCAGCAAAAAAAAAAAAAAAGCAATTGAGACACAACTAATAACTCTGTTTGGGACAGAAGGGAAATTTGTGAAACAGTTGAGAATCGGGGATTTGTCTTGGCAGTCAGGGGACACTGGGAACACCTGGAGATCTTGTGCGTTTGCCAAGCACAGTAATGCTTAGGTTCCTCCACAATTGTTTTCAGCATCACTCCCCAGCTGCAGCGGAGTGTCAATGAAAGCGGTAAAACAGTATTTTCAGCAACTTTAAGGGAAATTCAGTAAAATAGTGGCATTTCTTTTGATACAAGACGGTAGTATGGTGTGGCATTATTCATTTGTTGTCCTCATTCTTGGAACGTTATTTGGATATCCCATAATTTGGAATCTTTCAGTGAATTTTGACATGTATTCTTGCTTTACATATCATTCTTTTTAGAATAACTTTACCCTAACTTACCTCTGTTTACCCTAACAATATATCCCATACTGATGTTTGATGATGGAGTTGTGAAATGATATCAAGTACAAAAATTGTCGTGACAGTGGAAGCACAAGTATTATGGACATAAAAGTCAAATGTCGGACTTTCTAAAACAAAGTGTTCTGGAGTCCTGCATATTTTTCAGCCTTGATGATGCTATCATGTCCATCATGTTTACAGGCAAATGAAGAGTCTTTACTTTTCCAACTAGTTTCATGAACTCCTGTGTCACCATTCTCAGCTTCCATTTTATGGATTTTTTTTTTTTTCTTTATGAGGAAACTAATTGAGTAAGTTTTGCTTGAGTGGGTGTTTAAAATATGGAGACATTATTATGCTAATACAGTAACTGTATGCCAAGTATGCTAATGAATGTATCTAGGCAAGTCATTTATTATGACAACATTGCAGCACCTCGGCCCAGCCCTGTTCCTGATTTACCTGTTTAGCAAAATATCACCAAACTTTAAAAAAGGCCGTTCTGATATTTAAATTCACCCAGCAGAGCATTCCAAACGCATTGCTATTAATGCTGACATTTGAGCAAGTGCCTTTGAGTTATAAAAAGATTTGGGAGTCTTTTTTTATGGAGGAAATTGCTAAACAAATTTATTTGAAACATACATATCATTCATCAGTTAAAATATTTCCTTTGAACTGAAAAATCCAATATAGCCCCTCAACGTTGGAGGCTACAAGCTCAATAATTATGACAGCAGGTCAAACTGGTTGCTTGGAAAGGGAAGGTTTAACTATATTCTATCAGTTTTAGTTTTTTTTCTTTTGTTTTCTCTACAGACTTAAATCCATCTATGACTCAAACATCCCTTGGGCTACGAATATTGACTTCAGGATGAGGAAAGAAGACTTGACCCCAACAAAATATTTATTTACAGCAGATGGTTTCACTTAATTTCACAGTATATACACATACAGAAGTCATTTACTTTTCTTCCCTCAGACAGCTGAAATATCCATGTCTCATATGAATTAATACACAAGCTGACTACTCACTCCCTTTCGAACACATAGCATAAGGAATGCAGCAAAGAGCTGTTCCCCGCAGATGTCTTTGTTTCGGCATTGACACTGCAGACGAAGGTGCCGTTTTCTGTGTCAGCGGGCGAAATTTCAAACAGGTTCAATATTTCTTGTGGCCCCTCCGTTATATCTCCCTGACTAAGACAGACAGAAATAGAAAAGAATTCTCGATGTTTGCTGTTGTTCTGAAGTTGTTTTTGTCACTAAATAATGAATATACTCTCAGGCCCCTAGCTCTTGTGCACAGGCCTGCGAGGATTTCTGCCCAAAATGTAAAAGTGATTAATGTGCTTTCAGAACCGATCCATGGCGAAAACGGGGAGCGGAATAACATTTCTGTGGCCCTTGTGTGATGTACGACTCTCGCCGAGCAGAATGCTTTATTTTTAGCTGTAATTCACATTAGATTCGGAGCAAACAAAGTCATTTTCAGGAGCCAAACTGGCGAGCGCAGCGAACCAGCATTAGTTTGAGTGCATGACAGGAGTATCTTGTTATAGATTTCCATTTGTGTGACTCCAGTTCATAAGGCTACGTCCAAGTCGGGGTTATTAACAATTAAATTGATCTGCTGTGTAATTACAGTAAATTACAGTGCAGACAGAGCTATGCCATTTAGCTAATTGACTAATTACATGGCATTAATAACTAATACCGGTCTCTTTACACCAGACAGACAGGTCCTTTTAAAATCTGAATTCCCAATCTAGGGAGTGGAGAGGGAATGGGTATTTGGTTTGAGAGACATGAAAAACAATTTCAGTTTGAGTGCATCGAGGTTTAACCAGCTTATAACATCATCTGTGCCACTCAGACTCCCAATTCTGGCTGCTCCTGAAAGATTTTACAAGGTTAGAATCTTTTTTTTTCGCTCAGTTCCTGCTTCACACTCATCTCGAGCTGTCTGGACAAACGGCAGCGAAAAGCAATATAGGAGGATCCCTCTTGGAAGAAGGGAGCTGGAGCCAGCTGCGTGATAAATGCAATCATACATACGGGGGCGGCTTGGCGTTGTTTTTTTTTATGGGGTGGAAACGGTGTCTGCCACCAGCCCAAATTGGGCGGCCACCTGAAGGAAATAACAAGTTACTGCCCCTCCTGAGCGAAGGGGTTCTGTAGTTTGGGTTATCTCGACATGAGATTAAAATGGCTGAGATATTTTTGTAATTTATTTGCTTGATTTTTTTGGCCAAAAATGTTTGTATATGTATGGTATAATTATGCCTGTATGTATTTGTTCGTGAGTGAGTTTGTATATTTGTGTGTTAGTCCTTGTGTGTGTGTGTTATGTTTGTTTGTGTGATTGTACATTGTGTGTGTGTGTGTGTGAGTGTGTGTGTGTGTGTGTGTGTGTGTGTGTTATAAAATGTGTGTCTGTATGTCAAACAGAGTCTCTGTGCTCGTGTGTTTGTTTTTTATGGTAAGTCTTTATGTCATCACATTCGTGCTTTTCTCCTTACCCCGGTTTGTGTCGTCAATATGCAAATGAGTACACATTTAATGAAGTAGGCTCATCGCCTCGTTGCCAAAGGGAATATCACCTTAAAAGCTGACCAGGTGCTGTGAAAAATGATAAGGATGACAAGGAGATAGAAAACTTAATTGCCTTAGAGTAGCTTATACAGTGGTAACTCCAGGGGCTTGTTTCAATAGCAGTTGTAAGTTAATTCTTTGTGTAATTAATGAGCGGTTAATTAGATACTCATTTTATTTGTTGATAGAACAGGGAATGCATCAGAATAGCTGGTCATGATGTATTCGTGACATTTCATAACACTTGATCTTCACGAGATCTTTAGCATATGGTCTTATTCACAGTTACTTGCAAAGCTCAGTTTTTCTCTGGTATATTTCAATGTATACTGTTGGATATTCAGTGAAGCAGTTTAGTTGAAGTGCTTTGCTCAAGGTTACAACTACCCATGTGGGAACTGAATCTGCAACCTACATGTCCAGCACCTTAACCTTCATACTCATTGCTGTTCTGCCATACTTGTATCTGAGACACAACGCAGACCTGACTTCGATGGGTCTGCAGTCAAGATAATGAGCGATAGACCCAGGGGCTGAAAAGACCCGATGTAATCGAGTGAAGCGGGGATGGTAGAACCTGGATTGTCCGGTCAGGTTACCTAACCCCCCAATTTTTTTTTCTTTCGGCTCCCTCTTTCTCTCTCTCCTCGGCTGTGATAACAGCATATTATGCTGTGTCCGTGTAACAATAACCCAGAAAAGAGCATGTCTCGGTAAAGGAGTGCTCTTTATGTGAAAGCGGATCATAATTCTCCATTGATGACAGCAAAGTGAATGTAGAGCAAGAAGCAGATTCTTATCCTCTTCCTATTCCCTTTCTAAGAGGCGATGCTTGGGCATTCAAATATGATTTCAAAAACCTCGCCACCATGACAATGCACCTTAACCCATGAGCATCCAGCCCTGATAGCATTTTCATTTAAACATAAATATTCATTTACATTTTGTTATTTTACTGAGGTATATCTGAATGTTAATTTAACTGAAGAAAGTGAAGAATAGTGCTTCAATTATGCTGGAATTTTGAGGATAATTCATGAAAATGTTTCATGTAAATAAGGAAAGGAGTCCAGGTGGTCGACGATGTGCTAAAAATTTATGTGCGATATTTAAATGCAGATTTTCAGTGACACATTGAAAGCAGATAAGCCAAAGCTAAATTGGCGTCTCTTCATTTTGATACTGAATTGACTCTTACTTTTGAAAGAAAGTTCACCATGATGTAGTTGTACTCTAGCCATAGTCTGCCATTGTCCCTTTACTCCTGGCTATTACTCATGCTGGTAGCGGTCCACAAGGGGCCTGATTCATGAAGTGATTTTCAAAAAAAAGCAAAATAGATGACTATGAAAATGTCCGCTGTGTTTTTTTTTTTTGTGGCAGTATAAAATAAGTTTTTTTTCACAGCCTTTTTGGCGGAGTCATACCTCCCATGCTCTTTACAGCTTTGTCACACAATTATGTGTTATCGAGCCCATGAAAGCCATGACCAGAAGCGATCCGTATTTGTCATGCTTACCACTTTTCGTGGTGCTTTACGCTTGATTTGAGACCACTCAGGTGTATAATGCAAAAACAACACCAGAAATGTCTGCATACTGCTGTATATTCCTTCTGAAGAGCTGACATTCATGGAATATATTTTATCCCTCCCAAAAGCCCAATGCCTAGCTCGTAATCTAAATATATGATGCAGTATGCATGGTAAGGCAACTACAGATTCCAAAACTTCTGATGTACGGCTACAAGGAGACATAAAATATTTTTGCTAGCTTTGCGCCAGTGCTAGAATTGCAAACAAGACCCAACTTAACTACTGCATGCATACGTGAGTCGACCAACGCAAGGATTGAATTTTCTCACACGCATAATGTAAAGTGAAGGTATGACGTGGCTCAAATGTCAAAACGTACATGCGGTTTCTGCCTCGGAGAGTCACATAATCCGTTTTGTTTCGGAAGGGGAAAATTGACAAACCTGTACAAGGCAGGCTTGAATGCCACCAATGGCAGTGATGAATCTCGGCCTTCAGCTCCGCCCGTTCGAGAGGACGGATTTCTAACCAGAGAGAGATGGCTATATCTCTGCGTCTCTGCAAGCACATAACTTTTTTTTTTTTGTTAAGAGACATTGAAATTATTACCTCAACGTAAATCTCTCTTGTGGGAAATCGTAATCTGAACAGGGAAACCCAACAGTGTGAAGCAGCCTCCTCAATTTTACTCCAGCAGGGTCCACAAAGCAGTGATGCAGGCCATGCTTACACGGCTGACCCTATCCCAGTGTGACAGGGGAGGCTGTGTTTATTTATTTGGTTATTTATTTGATTGTGAAAAAATCTGTTAAAAGTTATTGAGTTGTTGTTTGAGAAACCAGGTATTGGAATTGGAATTAACTTTGACTGTAAAAGAAAGAGAAGCAGAGACTGATTGTTCAGAGATCAGTAATGACACTGGAATATATCCTGGAATGTATATGTGTATGAATATACATAGTTATGTTACATGTGCTGCACCAGTATTGTATGATTCATGATATGAATTCATTTAAAATTGAAAAGAAATGGGTTAAATTTCTCTTTAAAATATCTGTTGCCATACTGTTTCAGCTCTAACTTCCAGAGGAACCACAGGTTTTTTTTTTCCTACATCACAGATTTTATTTAGAGAAAAGAGATAACAAGCATCAACCGCCATTTGATAGCTTCAGAATATCGTTCACAGCATCAGCATCTGGTACCTTCTCATCTCCGTGGAAACCACCGCTCAGGGTCTCTGCTGATGCGTCAGCCTCTCCCAGAA
This sequence comes from Albula glossodonta, assembly GCA_019788955.1. Taxonomy (NCBI): domain Eukaryota; kingdom Metazoa; phylum Chordata; class Actinopteri; order Albuliformes; family Albulidae; genus Albula; species Albula glossodonta. Next base: position 963,427 of record JAFBMS010000030.1, read on the forward strand.
TGCTAATCTCGCCGACTGAAACCTGCTGGCCCCCTGTGCCCGACATCTGAATAATCCATAACACCTGCTGGGTTCACCTGCCTTTCAGAGTCTTCCTCTTCTCCTAGCTCAGGGGTAGGAAACCTTACTACTGGAGACACAATGTGGTGTATGCATGTTTTTGTTCCAAGCCTGCCCTTGACAGAAAAAAAAAAAAAAAATCTTGGAAAAACCCCACACACCCTTTGGCTTTCTAAGATCAGGGTTTCATACTTGTGTGTTAACTGCTCGTTATTTTTCTCCCTGGTTGCTTTTCCTCGTCATTGTCATTCAAACACTACTTTCTCCGACTGTGTCCCATCTCATCTGTTCCTAAATGATATGTTTAGCTTGTAATTTTATACATATATATTTATGTTTAATGTTGGCAATTTTTTTTTTAACAAAACAAAAAAAAGATTTTTGGAAGAGAAACTGAAAGAAGGTTCATCACCCTTAAACGTGCTGGTTCCACAAAATACTGTGATAACAGGGTATCAAGACAGTGCTTTTTCTCCTTTCTGAGGCTATGATTTTCTCTCTTTCATCATTTCGCCTCATAGAGCTGCAAACAACTCATTAAAAGGACTCAATACTCGGCCAAATTATTTCACCTACTGAGCCACTCAGGAACCATTTGGCGCTCATTACCTCAAATTCATTTTGGGGCAGATCCTGTTTTGATAAACACTGAATTGTATTAGATGACCGTAATAACCCGATGCCTGGAGCTTTCAGTTTGTCGAGAAATTGGACACCTCCAATTGGACAGCTGTTGAAATAACCTGTAAAGCCTCGAAAGTATAAAGTCAGCAAGGCCTGTCATTTCAGTCATTGAATGACAGGGACTACTCAGTCAAAGTGTATTATTGGTGAAACGTGAGCTGACATTTCTTTTGAAGGGTTTCTCGAACCAACCTGCAGTTCTTCAAAGGCAAATATAACTGTAAAAGCTGGACTTCAGCCTGAATTTCTGCCGCTTAAATGTTTGGAAATGTTTCTCTTCCAGTCCTACGTTTCATAGAGATCTAAACATAAAAAGAATCGGCTGAATTCCTTTTCCCCATTTTTGCTGAGGTGGGACCTTACTTCACAGAAAATAAGTAAAAAAGTATGGATAACCATATTCATTTTATGAAGCCTGTCAGAAGAAATATATTTTCTCACAAACACAGTGCATACAAGCAGCCACGAACCTTTTGTCATAGGCAGTGAAGAAACGCATTTTGCATCATTACTTTGGGGGCTAATGTATGATCGCGCGAATAGCAAAGCTACATGGTGAGATCTAGAGAAACGTGACTGACGCATTTTGCAGCCTACCGAATTAGAATTAAGTGATTTTTCAAGCTGTCACGTAGCGGTAAAGCTTTGGGTGATATTATTGGTCAGATCAGTAGTGTGTGCTGTTTTGAAGATTGCATACATAACAGATGGCTTGTCATTGGGATTGTAGATATGACAGATGGCATGTCATTTGCCATAAAAGATTTAAACATATTAATGTGATATGGGTTGTGCCTTGCATGGATAAGTGCACCCAGCTAAGAAGCTATGATTCTTTATGAACCTCATTATCATAATGGGTGGAGCTACTGCATGTCAATCAGTGACTTGTGAAGCAATCAAAAGGCACCATGCTAAAGCACAACATCTAAAACCAGTTGAATGAAATAAATAGATTTTGTTGTTCATGAAACTTTGCTTCCCCAGCACTACAAAACAGAGATCATGGTAAAGATCGCATAGCTTTTGCACTGCCCAGTAATAAAACAAGCATTTTTCACAAGAATGCTCTAACAGCGATGAAAGTCAGGAAAAAAAGGTGGAAGGAATACTTGCAAACTGTGATGAGATATCGGTACAGAACAGTTTACACTTATCTAAAGTGGAGGTTGAGTTTTATTTGAAAAGTGCACTGCTAACATTCCTCTCCGGCAGAAATCTTTTGTGGCTCGCCTCTGCTGATACTGCCTTTCAGAGGGGGGGCATTGTTTTCTCTCTGCATGCTCCTTCGACTCTCTTGCAGGCTACCAAGGACAGTCACGCAAACACGGAGAGCGATCGTTTTCCAATCACTTTTCTCCCGTCTGCTTTCACTGGCTGTCAAGGCTCCCTCTTTAAGCTGGGCCTCGCGTTGTCTCCTCATAGTCAGCCGACCTTGTAGGCGGACGTGGGCTTGCCCGTTTTTTTATTCGCCAAACCTCTCACTCAAGGTACGAGCCGTTATTATGTCCAAGCCTATGGGTCTTTCACCGCTTTGCGTTTCCTTTCACTTTTTCTTAAAGTTTAATAATACAATTATGATTAACTCAAATACACACAGTGGAAGATGTCTAATTTCACAGGACATTGTTGTCATTATAAATCTGTTGTAAAATATTTTACAATAAATAATTGAATGACTATAGTATATGTCACCATTCAATATGAGTAATGCATAAAAAAATAGAAATGTATTACTTCTGTCCATTCTCAGATACATAGTGCAAGGCTAATAATATTAATCGCTTATGTGTCTTTCAAATCAGTACCGTGGTAACAAGTCGCTTCATAGCATCAGGTACTTACCAAATCATGTTTCACTCGCATGTGAATGAGGTAATTAAAAATTTGTCTATATTTCTGATGCATGAAGCGGATTGTTTGAGATATGTGTTTATGTCATGCTGTCACCACCACTGTGTTTCTGTGTGTGCTCTGACACCACCGTTAGCCACGGCTAATTCACGCCCCAGCGGGTTCGCACCATTATGCGGCCCTACAGGAGGTTTGAGGTTGGTGGAAATGAGGCAGAATCATGAGTTATCACCTTGTGATAGTGTTTTTGTGCTAAAGGTGTTTTTTTTTTTTGTGTTATTTTATGATGACATTTTATGCAGGTATATGTATGTATGTATGTATGTATGTATGTACATATTTTATTTATTTGTTTGTTTGTTTGTTTGTTTGCTTGTTTGTTTTGCCCTTCTTTACATATGCATCCAGATGGAGAACAATGTGTGTTTCTTCTCAGAAACACATTTTACTTTTCAGTCCACTGCAAGAAAACAAAAAAAATGTATCAACTTCCCTGAATTTGAATCTGAGAAGATATCCCTCCTGGTTAAATAAAAGTTTAAGAAACTAATAAACAAAACATGAAAGTATGCTCTCTCTGGCCGAGGAGAATGAAGGGGTTGAAAGATATGCCCTGAAAGAACAGAGGAGATCGATGGGGTTTTGGGACACATTTTTGAAGGAGTGAAGACTCTGAACACATCTTTCCGACACCCTAAAATTCCACGGCCTCCTGGTCAGCTGTCAGTAACTCTGTGTGAGAACCATTTTTGACACCATTCAAAAGTTTGAGTGACTCATATCTAAGTTATTTTGTAGATATGAGTCACTCAAACTTGGGATAGATTTATTGACATTTGAAGGGTGTTATTATTTTGTGTGCTGTGGTGAAATGTCAGTATTCACTTCCTGATGATACATGCATTGATACTTTGTGTATGTGTGTGTGTGTGTGTGTGTGTGTATATATATACACACACACACAATGTATCAACGCATGTACTTGGGAATATCGATGCAATTCTACTTATAACCAGTAGGTGGACCAATAGGTTGTACATGGAATTCCTGGCCACCGCTTCTCTATGCCATATTGAGAGCCACCTGTTGAGAACCAAGCCTATTATTTCTGTATGCAAATTCCCTTTCATATCCAATGTTTATATTTCCAAGTCATATGTGCAGAAAGTGGAGATTCTCTCCCGGAGGTTATGCGTGTTTCTCCTTTTTGAGGCCACTTGGACTTGGAATAATGGGTACACTTGAAATGGAAGGTCCATTTACCACAAATGAACTCCTCTGTATGGTCTGGCTCCTGCTGTCTTCATTCACTCAATGCAGAGAGATATTTTGCAGTTACCTGTGCAATGTACATGCAGTGGCATAGCTAATGCAGTGATGGCAGGTGCAGTGATTGGTCCAAATGGAGCCCCTCCCATTTTTGACTCATTGAGACTTCACTTTACCTGGCAGTGCCCTTGTGAACATGTATTAAAGTGTTGATGGGAAGTGCAGTAACTCTTAAAACTCATTTCAGATGACATGCAAAGTAAGTAGTTCTGTTTTCATTGTTTTATTCCAGAAAAAAATAAAGATAAAAAAATCTATGTATAAAAAATCAGACAGATGTTTAAACCCCCAAAGTGCAGGGACTGAGGAAGTAAGGACTCTGACTGTGGTACTATCATCAATGTTTATACATTTTTTCCTTGAGGAAATGTTTTTTTATTATTATTTTATCCACTCATGCTGTGAAACTGTCCATTTTAAAACATAAAGTTCATTTGAATTTAATTAGGTCAATGTCACTAGTATTCCCTAACATTAAATCATGATTATTACCCAGTATTGTATTCTTGCATATGTTGGACATTTCCCAGTTTTAGCTCATAAAAATGTTTAGGATTTGCTATTCTTGCAGTTTCATATCTCATGTCTCGACAGAATATTACTGGAAAGTTCTTTGTTCCTGAAACTGAATAACAAGTAATTGGAAAATGTGACAGCTGCTTCATTTCACATATACAATTTTAATTCTCAGCAACCAGTGAACTTGTATTGCAGTGAAAACAACAACAAAAAACAGCTTGTCATCATATGCCCTCCACGACTCATTGCAAAATATTAATTTATCATTGGAATATATTTTTCATCATCATGGCAGGTATATCAGTCCAAGGGTCATACCCAGAGGCCAGTTTGTAAAAAAAAAAAAATCAGGGGGAAGGTCAGCCTTGGAGAGTAAGGATTGTGGTATTTGCCTTCATTTTTTCTATTCATGCATAAACATAAGAAAAAAAAGACAGAAAATGTAACTTCTATTTATAAAAACAAAAACTATCAAGAACTATCCAATTATTTACAATATTGTTTTATTTATGTAAAAATAACAACAAATCAAGAAATGTTGTGCACAAAACAAACTGCACTGGGGACCAAAGTGAACATTTTGTTTTCCAAACCTTTTTCATGTAAACCTTGAAATAATCAAAAAGTTTTAGGATTACGACATCTAAAATGAAGAAGAAATATTGAAGATTCTGCACAATGCGTCGGTCAAATTTAAGCAAACGTGTGAAACTGACCCTGTCAATCCCTTTGTAGAAAATGCCAGACCCCATCGAGCACTTAAAGGCCAAAAAAAGTTTGTGCACTTAAAGGCCATGTGATAACATGTATCATCAGGTTTTGCTCAAACTTGTGGAGTCCATGCCAGCTCCAGTGCACCGTGTCATTAAAGCAAAAGGGGGACATACTGAAAACTAATACAATCTGGAAATCCATGTGCTTTTTCAAAGATACAACCTTTAACTCAAATTTGTAATATATTTTGTAATTAAACAATAGTATTAAACTGTAAAAGAATGCAAAATAGAAACTCTTCCACTAGGGGTCTCAGACTTTTGGACCCCACTGTACATAAGAGACCACAGACACACAGTTATTAATTTTGGTCCCCTCTGACTCCAAGTCAAGACACAGAGACAACTTCACATCGCTGTGCAATAAGGCCCAACTTATACCTTGAACTGCTTTGTCTGTCACAGTCTTCATCTGTTACGGCCTCTCAAGGTAAGGATTACCTTCTTTAATGTTACTGAAATTAGAACCATGCTCATTTAGTATTTGCTAAATATATTAGTAAAAGTTCATTTGTTCTTTTGTTTATGGTTTTTTTTTGTATTTAGTTAATGAAATGTGTCAGTCAGCTGTTATGGTTTAGCTATGTCCTGCAAATAACTTTGTTGTTTTACGCTGAAAAGCTGTTGCCCATTTGCACTAATACCAAACCTATATATAAAATATAACATAATCTGCTGTTCTGATTCTAATGTGTAACAATAACCCAAAGTTCTAAGTAATTTGTACTGTGCGTCATATAAGTTGTCAACAATTTACTCCACTAGTGCCCTCCCCCTTTGCAGGCTGGGTAATTCGGTGTCCCGAGGGGAAATTAATCCCCTTCTGTGGCAGTACACCGCAGCTTTACAGGAAATTGCTTCACACTGTTAACTTCTCCGTCTTCCAAGAGTTTTTTTTTCCCCTCCGCTCTCATTTTAATATCTACTGTTTAATGTTTCGCAAAATGAGCCGCTGAGAGAAGAAAGGCCTTTTGTAATTCATTTGAGAAAACCATGATTGAAAAAAAGGCCAAGCAACAAGGCAGGAGACGTACCGTTGCATGTTTGAGTTGTTTGAAATTACCATGCCGACTTCCTGAAATTTTTCCTTTGCACTTGGTAGACTTTTGCCTTCCCTCTCCAGTGGATGCTGGTCAAGATCTATTGCAATTAAGCCTTTAGCTGTGAATATCAGAGAAGTAATAAGAAAAAAATGAAATGAGAAACAGATGTGGTTCTCTTAAAATACTCAACAGATAAGCTGTTGTTAATTAAAGTATGAGGTCTGCTTTAATGCTCCTTCATACTTTGAAAGTCAGGATTGACTGGATCTGAGACTTAATGCATGAAGAAAAAGCTTTTCTTAAGGTTTACCCTGTTATTATGATTGTCTTTGAGGTAAACCTTTGTAACAGTGAAAAAACACGGCTCCAGTGCGTTCAATGCCACTCACGATTCACATGCTCAACACGCTCCGTGTCATGTGGTGTGTTGTAAGTCCTGCAGTGTTGCTGGTTTGCCATTTTAAATGTGTATTGCTATTATGTGCACTCAGTGTGCATACCATGGCTTTTGGGGGAACTCACTTTTTTACTGGGGGGGGGAGATGGGGTGGGGGGTGTTTGCATGTGCCTCAAAAAAACATTAATTAAACAGAATTAGTTATGTATCACCCTCATGCATGAATCATACATCAATAAAAGTCTAATTTTATGCATGATCTATGATGATGAAGATACAGGAAAATAGAAATGCATGGCAAACATAGCATATTGTCACTGTTTTACAGACCCTCCCAAAAATTTCACAAATCATGTTTTCAGGGGAGCTCATGTCTCATTAAAAGGAGCCAAGCTCCCCCTGACTCCCCTGTAGCTCACACCCTATGTATACTTCTTAAATAATATATAAAAAGAACATAAATGCCAATGTAATAAAATTGCATGTATGTTAAACCAGCCAGTATAATAAACACAAAAGCATAAATTCAATGTTGTGGTATGAGTGCATTGGAAATATACTCATCCCTTATTTTTGCTGCCTGCTGTGACCACATGTCAGTCTAGCTATCTGTTGTGCTAAAAATGTGTCATTCGTGTTTTGTGTGAAAGGAACCAAAAATCATTTGTCATTACAGCGCTTTGCTGACTTAGATTCATCTGTTGACATTGTGGACTATGTCTTCAAGTGGTGTAAGCAATGGAAAAATGAGATTCTGGAAGGAATAACCATGGATAGCACAGTCTATACTTTAATGTTCATGTGGAATATGATGGATATGTAGCTTTAAGCATGCGGAGGGCAATTAAAAACAACTCACCTTGGTTTTTTTTTTTATTCTAAAGATTGCCAAATGTCATAAATCCAGCAGAAGGATCTAGTTAGTTCAGCTCTTGTCTCCTTACCTGAGGCTGTCTCATCTTATCTTCTCTCTGCAGACTGACATGTCTCCCTGGCTGCTTGTTCTGTTTTACCATCAGTTATGTCTCTTGGTTTTAATTCCAACTCCACAAGTTTTCAGCAGATGATGTTTCTGAATTTGAAACCATTTGACTTCCTGAGCTTACCAGCTCGTTTATTAGACTGCACACTTTGTTTGTTTTCCCTTCTGTATTTTCGTGTCTTATTTGCCTTGTGTGTCTTTTTATATCGTATTTCTCCCAGAAATGTATAGTTTATTAATCCATCAGGTGGCACTTAGTGTTTTTAACATTTCAGTTTTTTTTTATGGACGTGGTGTGTAAACCCATGGTAATTGTCGTTTTTGCAATAAAGCAGTTTAAATAAACTAATTATCACTCAAACCAAAGGTAATCAAATATCAGTGAAAGTCCTTTGACCATTGATTCAGTAAGACAGTTTTCAGTTGTCAGAACCCATTTTGAGACGCCAGCTTGTTTCGTGAAACATATGCTTGATTTTTCGAAGCATATGTACAGGTGAAGCAATTAAATTGAATCGTAGGTCAGCATTTTAATCTTTTTTTGTTTAATTCTCCAGTTCTCTGTCTCATACATGACAAGGTGCAAGTCTAAACATCTGTCTCACATAAAGATGTCTCATTACTTCTTGTCTTGTCCTTAAATGCAAATGTTTTGGCATCAGACAACCATCTTGTTATTTTACAAAATATAAAATAAACACCTTTATATTATCAAAATATCTGTCCACTGTTCATGAAAAGACAAAGGTGCAACTCCAATTTCTTTGGCTCAAAATGCTTGATGTATCAGAAATGACAAGTATGCAAGAAATATTTCGGACAAGGTGGGTATCAACTATGAATTGAATCTTACTGTATTTCTGTGTGATTACTTTCTTGGACATCACCATATGTTTCTTTTCTCTCAGTTAATGCCTTTTTTCTTTCAAGTTTTCTGTCATATCAGTGAAGTCACCTGTCTTTCAAACTTAAATTGAGTGAGATCAGTGGTCTGTTGCAGGTGTTTTTTTGTAGTGGATCATGCTCTGAATGAGAGACACATATATGGGTTTTCAACTATCCAAATGTTTTGAACTGCAATAACAAACATGCCATCCCAGCTAAATGTCTCTGTGTTCAAACAGCTCCCTGTGTTTACAGCTCATTCATAACCCAACTCATAAACCTGAAGAACTCAGTTGATTACCCTGGGTAATTTATTATTACACTACGCATAAACTCTTGTAAGAATATAAAGTGCACTATTAAACTGAAGGTTTGGACTCTTAGCAACCCACAAGCGTTCCTCTTGGTGAATAATTATTATCAGAATATTGCAACATCTGAATATGGTGTGCAGCTCAAGTAGCACTCCAGTTAACTGAGCAGATTGAGCTGGAAGCTCTTGCCTCATGCTAGGTTAATGACTGAAATCATGTTGCATGAATTGTCCTTGGGAAATTTTTTCCAAATTTATTCTCCAATCATGTTGTATTCGGCTAAACCACTGTTGCCCCACTGTCCTGCAACAAATCTTGGTGCGTTCCAATTCCCAAATTGTGTGTCCTTGTCTCCTCTACTCATTTCCTCAACTCCTCCATGCCCTGGAAACCTGTCTATGTGTCCTCCCTTCTTCCCCAGTTCCAAAAAGGTAGGAGACAAGATTTTGCCTCCTCCACTCGCCACCTCAGCTACCCTAAATGAAGGTATGCTACCACAGAAGTCTTTTCACTTTTCTGGGTGACATCATTGTGCTCACAACCAGTCAGTTTAAAAGACCGTCCCACAGAATATTTTGATCGGCTTAGGTATCCTCGCAATCAGTCGAAGTTACACGATTGCATCAATAGCTGAGGTAGACTTTGATGACGGGCTAATCGGATTAGCTGTTCCAATTTTCGTTTCATCTCCTCATTTCCTTGTCTCCTCCACTTGTTTCCTCCCCTCCTTTCCTCCACATACTTCCAGGGTAGGAGATGACAGGAGATGAGAAGATGAGGAAAAAGTATTGGAACGCACCCCTGGTTTTGTCAGTTCCAAATGAGGTCAGAGTGTATACTCGGTCACATCATCTCCCAGTGAGCACAGGGTCTTGTCCGCTAGGTATAGCTCATCTTATTATGTAGAAGCCCGAGGGGTTATCATTCCAATAGCTGTTCAAAGCAGTGGCTGACTGCACATACTTCACTTCAAAGCACTTGTGCTAACATATAGATAGTGGGGATGTAATAGCAATGCATTTGGATGGGGTCAAGTGTCACAGAATGGCCATCAGCTGTATGTCAACTGGCTTAAGCTTTTCCTGAGGACTTGGATGGGAGATCTCTGATCAGCGCATTTAAGAAATATTTCTATTTCTGTGAGTGGTGTTGCTGGAGAAGTACTTCGTCTGGTTCAAATAAAAGCAAACCCAATGCCACAGGACAGTGATAGGGTTTTACATATGTTAGGCTTTACATATGTTAAAAATAGGCCCTTCTTTTTTTATTAAATACCCCATGTCATGAATTGCAGAGAGCAGGTATTTCATGATATCTTGGCAAAAACATTCTGGCACAAATAGCTGCCACAAAACATTGAGCTTCTGTCCCTCTCTCTCTTCACTGTGAATACATTTTGGTAGTTTTTAACTGAAATGTATACCATTATGACCAACCAAAATCAGAAGACACAGGGGGAATCTCTATGAAACGCTCTATTGTTAACAAGCATCTCTCATTGGCTTCAGCAGTTACGTTTCATGTATGCCATTGCCTGCGAAGGACCGCAAACCGGTCCAGGTATCGGAGCATGAAAACATACTGTAAAATCACACGAACGGTCCATTCAGCCCAGCTCGGCCCGTCCGTTACCCGCAGCCTACAGAGTCTCCAGTCCAGCATCAACCCTTGACTTGAACACGCCGATCTTCTCTGCTTTGACTACAATATTCTATTCCGACCCGACTGTCGAGGACAGCATAACAGTATTTCCGCTTTACCTTATGGGATCCACAGCAGGTCTCGGACTCTCTGGGGACACGGCAAAGTGTCTACCCACGAAGAGACTTGATGTATGTGCATGCAAAATGTGAATAAGAGGTTAACCACATGTAGTGCCTTGAGCCCTCTAAAACCTGCTCTGATTTCAGACAAGAGATGAGCATTTATTCTTGAGTTCAAAGTACAGCCAGAAATATATACATAGCTTTTTCTTCCTCTTGTCGAGCACACACTAAGAGCACTGATGAATTTAGGGTCACATTCTTCATGCCAGCAGATCACTTGGAAAAACCCAAGCAAAGCCGGGTGAACTTTGTATGAACCATGGATATGTCGCGGCATGAGATGCTTTTCCCTCGTTTTTTTTTTTTTTCCATGAATTAACATTTGCTCTTGTGTATTCACTTCTAAATTCCCCCCAGGCAAGTCCCCAAGTTCCCTTCATTTATCAAAAATCATAAAAACATAATGTTTCAAATGCAAATGCATAAAATGTGTAAGGATTGCCAGATCAGTTTCTTATAGTCATTAAATATTGACTCATGCAGAAGCCAGGCTGATGGAATTGTAAAGCTCTGTTATGAAGCTTATGGCTGCATTGAGATTGATGTGATGTGATGAATATTTGTATGGAAATATGAATAATAATTAAATTGTGTCCATTCCATAGCCTTCTCTGGATGTAATAAACAAAGGCATAAATCCCCTGCAAGACATATAATCTGTAAAATGGAGGATTATTTCAAAGCAAATACTGACATTGTACAGTATGATAGTTTGACATATTATTACAAATATTATAAATATATGGGCTGATGCACTGGTCACTATTGGCACAAGGATTCAGTTTGGACATGGGCCATACTGTAGGTTCTGATAAGGGTATTGCTGACACTTTGTCAGGGACATGTTGTGAAAAGGGGTAAAGATGTACGATTTGAATTGACAGAAAATTTGCTATTTGTTCTCTTGAGGGGGAAGGTGTTACAGGTGGCTGTAGATGAAAACTTCTTTTTTCCATTCATTCCATTCATTCCAGAAGTCCTTTTTGGGTTTTCCATTGAGGCTGGTGGGTGGAGCCTCCTCAATTGGTTAACAGGCTGAGCTGTGTAAATTGGACCATCTGTTGCTCATCAGTCACAGGATATATAGGCATGCCTGTGAGAAGGGTACGTTTCAGTTGGGAATCAGGAGTGGTAAGGTTAGGACCTTGGCTCCTGGTAATTTGGTATTGCTCAGTCCCAACTGAAATGGGAGGTATATTAACTTGAGTCAGCAATTGTGTATGTAGGACATTTAGTTTCTTTGCAAGAGGAACCCAAACCTTTTTTTTTTTTTTTTTGTTTTTTTTTTTCATGTGTACAGGAAACCCAAGCATGGGATCTTGGACACCACTTTATGAGTGAATTAAGAAACCGCTTTGTTCTCCTTTCTTTTCTCCTCCCGTTTGAGAGTTGTATTTTCAGTTTAGTTTTCTTCACTTTCCAACTTGGTGGACACCACAATCGTGTCTTTAAGAACCCATTCCAATACGCTTTCAAATGTTGTGGTCATTTAGTTTTTGTTGCCTCCCGGTAGGGTACTCACTCCTAATGGTTGTGGGAATGTGACTACGATGAATAGCTCCCAATTCATTACACTGATATGATGTTTGGTCACAGTGCTGCTGTGCTCATGGATTTTGGTGATGATGCAGGTCTCAAATCAATGCAAGGAAATCATTCAGGGCATTCTGCCTCATTTGAACACCAGCAGGTTTAATTTACCATGAAAAGAGATCAAACTCTGAATACTGGTTTTCTATCCATTATCTGAAATTCCTGGGACCAGAAGCGTTTCAGATTTTTTTGCATGTACAGCCATTCCCCGACATACATCCGAGTTCCTTTCTGACCGACTGCTTGTACCTTGAAATGGACGCAAGTTGGATGTATGTTAGCATGGCTTGTAGAAGTACACATGTAGCATGTAGACAATGTCCACGTTTAAAGGAATTTAAAGGAGAAATTACGTAACTCTTTCCAAGATCAATGATCACAGCACATAAGCTCACAACACAAAGCAATATTTGGCCAGTTAAAGTCAGAAATTTGCGGAAGTTTACAGGTTGACCTGTTTAGACGTTTTAGGGTTGATCATCTCTGTGCAATGAAAACTGTCAGACATGGTTACTATTTCTCAAACCGCTTTATTTCTGAGACCTGATGATGTGATTACATCCTGTATGGTTGCCATGTGTTTGTGTCAACTAACAAGGAGCAAGTCTGGTAAATACTCTTACATACCCCAACTGGAGTATACTCATATAATAAATCCAGAATCAGTCATCATGGTGCTATGAGATTGACATTTCAGTCTGGTATTATCGAATCCTGATTATGCTGGTGACACCCAGGAGTCCCATTCAAGACCAGGAGGGGTTTTTTAATGGTATTCCCTTCCTCCTTTTATGATACCTGAACCTAACTCATAAGTCCCACCGTGGTAACTCTCTCTCACAGTCTCAAGAGGAGGAAGCAGTGCGAATGTGACCATGGGAGTCTGATTCTCATGCAGACCTTCCCTCGCTGCTTTTCAATCAGCAGACACATCATGTAATATTGCCCATGCAGCCAGAGGGAAGGAAGGGAAGAAATAGGGGACAAAAAGGCTTGAAATACACAAAAAATGTTTCCTGAACTGCAGGTTGGCCACCTAAAATCCAGGAGGAGCATGTCTACATTTTCTTTCATCTACAGAGAAAAATACACACCACTTTCTAAAATGACTACTCTATTCCATGAAATCCACATCAAAGGGAGGGAAACATTTGGTCAAAATCGCATTCGATATTCATTTATGTCATACTGCAAGCGATGCAAAGTTACATCGCAAAGATGCATGTGCTAGATCGCGGGGTCTGACTCAGCCGAAGACTATTTATACGGGAGGTTGCATGTGGCGGAGAGTAAGAAAGGGTGAGCAAGTTGTAAGGGAAGGGGTGAATAAAGAAGAGCCTCTAGGTAGGAACCATATGTGGGCAGGCAGAGTGTAGAGATGGAAAACAGTGGATGGAGGGAAAACAAAAGAGGTGAAAAGCGAGGGAGAGAGCAAGGGATTGGGCGGGGGCAGGAGTGAGACTGTGCGCTTCCTTTTGCCGTGCTCGTCGCAGCAGTTCGGTGCGGGAGGAAGGAAGGGACTGTCAGGCCCAAAGAGCAGTCACACGGCACTTCGCTGAACATTTTTTTTCTATCAACAATTCATGAGAGATTTCCTTAAGGAGAACCTTACACTTACCACAGACCAAGCAGTCTTATATAAACCAAATAAAACAGATGATCCCACTCAACAATAAATAGAATACTCAAGGTTTATGTGCAGTAATTCAGACAAAAATCCCATAGCTGGTGCAAAATAGCAGTTCCTGCCAATGGTAAATGAGAATTTGTTTTGTGTGAAATACCCTACCATCGCACACCTCCATGTTCCTTAACAAAAGTGTTTATTTTCCTCTCTTTTGGCATTTATTTCATCAAATTGTCGAGGCAAGGCTGGAAAATGCTCTCTTCACCATTTTACTGCAGGCAGCGCTCCCTACAAATTCCCTCTGTATCTTTTCAAAAGTCTTTTCACAGACCTTGTGGAAGAGGAGGGCAATTTACAAGCCCACAATATCAGGATGTACTTTTGCTCAACAGAGCTGTGCCCTCATGTTGACTTTGAAGCATCTTTGAAGAAGGAGCCAAATGACTATCATCGAGTGGAGTTGCGTAATGCGCGGCGTACCTCACTTTATGGAAATTTAAAAATCTTACATAATGCAAATACGGGTCCTTTCTCTTACCCTTTGTAACCCAGAACATCAATCTTGCAGTATCTTGAAAGAAAATCTCAAGTAAATTCTTTCTTGTCATTCCTATTAGGCAATGCAAAAAAGATAGAAAGGGCCCTAAATGAAATCGGCATAAGTTGAATGCAATTGAAAGTAAATAATGCCGAACGCTTTTAGCTGTCAATCAACCTTTGTCCATAGCTTTGACATATGACATATTTGACTTTTACAATTGATGCTTACCATCAGAGTAACAGTTTTTGGTAACAGCCATACTTGCTAAACTGTGGTTAAAGCACTTAAACGCAAAATTGTCAAGAAGTTGTACATAATTTTAATAGCTTCAACGGATATCAAGATACTCCCTTTATTGGATGCAGGAAAGCTGTTGTGTATAAGCAGTATGTGTTGGGCTGGCCTTGAGCTGGGTTTGTAATGAGATTCAGCTGGGAAAGAAAGGGATTAGACACACTCCATGACACAGGAGAATAAAAACCCTTTCATTTGGTGGAGACAAATTTCTGTAAATCTCAGCAAAAACAATAGTGACCCAACTGTAAAAATGATGGATGCCTGGTATGGGGGCGAAAGCGCCTTGATTTCTTTATTTATTTTTGTGATTATTATTATTTATGCTGGTTTTTATGGTGATGAAGAACGGGGACTGGATGCGACAGAATGAGTCACTGCTTCGGCACCCATTGCATTTTATGCGATAATCAGCTGGCGGGGGTGTGTTGGGGGTGGGGGGGAGTAGAGGAGAGACCAGCAAATCTTATCTATCTATTCCCTCTGAAGCCAGGGAGTGATGACAGTAGCTTTGCACTAGTACAGGTTGCTCTGTTTATTTAACGAAAGAACATCGGGATTCACAGAAAAATTGTGCAGTGACTATGCATAATATGACCGTGATGCAGCTATTTTATTATCATCTACAGAAACCAATCACACAATCTTGCATGATGTAGGTTATGAACATTTTCACTTTTTCAGTTCTGTGTTCATGGGAAAAATCTCAAGGCTGAGTAAATAAAACAAATCCCATTAGTCGCTGGCAACCAGGTGTAATCCATATGCGGACAGGTTGCTAAATCGCAGTTGAGACCCGCATAGTTATCCATTCATTCACAAAATAAATAAGGAGGAATGTGATTCTCCTCAATCTGCCAAAAGCTTGCAAAAATGGAAAGCCATTGGAACAAGCAATTAGAAATATCAATCACAAATTGAACAGCTGTTAGCACGTCAAGCACGTTTCGCACAGCCAGAGAAAAATATGTAAATGAGCAGCACATAATCACATAAGGCTTCATTTGGGACCTTTTGAGATTGATTTATGATTTTTTTTTTTTTTACCTTGTTTATACTGACCACTTTTGTCTTGATTCCTATCAAGGACTAGACCTCCAGAACAAAATAGATTTCAGATTACACTTGAAAAAGTCTAAGAAATATGTGATATCTGTGAACTCTGAAATGAATGCGATGCATGACAAAAAATACAGAATGCTTACAGTATATAGAGTTTAGCTACATGAATTTTAAGGACATCATTGTTTAGCATTAATCTCAGAACCGGATTCTCCTTCAATCTCAAATGAAAATCATATGTAAAACAAGCATATCTTTAACATAGCTGGCTTGCACATCTATAGACACATTTTCAAGCTAAAATTTAGGCATTTTCTGCAGTTTCTCTGCCTGTCTGCCTTTCTGGCTGGCAGGGTTACAGAGAGACCCAAAACAGCTGAGCATTACCCTACAGCTCATTACATGTGTGATGAAGGTTACAATAATGAAAATCGGACCCTTAAACTAAACGGTCAAATCATAAGGCTCCCATTACTACAAGTGGGTCGTTTATATATGATGTACTGCAAGATTAACGTTTTCATCAAATTTAATATGTGGGTTTGTTTTCTACAGATAATTTCATACTAGTGAAAAATTATCAGCCGAGCATGCCTGGACTGTGAGTGGGCTAACTTACCACATCTATTGAAACAGAATTACTCTCTTTGTTTTCTTTGCCAATTTTGCAAGCTGTACTACTGAGAAAAAGCCTTTGGGTGATAAGTAATTGCAAAATAAACAGCATTAAGTAAAAGAAACTGAAGAGGACCAGCTGGGAGTCCTCTGTTACACTTCCACAGCAAGAGAAAGCACTGAGGTGTTAAGAGTGCCAGCTCTGTGGGTCTTCTGTCCTCGAGGACGTCAGGATTATCATCCATTCGGAAAGAGAATCATTGGATTATCTTTAAACCATATCACAGATGAGGTATTTTGTCAACAAATCAAACACGTACGTTTTCATAATTTTTAGTTATACCTTGGCAGTCGAGAGATTATTAGGATGAAAATGCAGACAGCTTAATAGTTCAGTTTTACATGGCACGAGTGTCATTTCACCCATTTCCTCTTCAGATATTGTTCACATAGACTTCCTGTATATCAACAAGTTGATTTTTTGTTGGCTTTCTTGCACAATTAACAAGTCCCTTCACTTGAAATTTATGACATTGAGGTACACAAAGTCAACATATGTTCGATTTACAACCTACAGGTACCCACTTAGCCAGAAGAGGTCACTAGAGAGGGATAAGTATAATGGACATGTCGTGATGTTTTAGCAGTGAGGCTGAGCCTCACCAATGAGGCTCTCCATTCAAACACGCGCAGAAGCACACCTACACGAAGACCCTCAACGTGCCACTGAAAGGCCCTCGAAAGATGCTTGTGTAGCCTTATTGTTGGAGTGTGTACCTGTGCACACTTGATTTTAGGCCATAAGAATTTAGGTGAGTGGATAACAATGTCAACTTCGATGGTTCATAAAATTGACATGGAACTGCCCCAAAAATGCCTTACAAAAGCTTCCCAGAGTGAACCAAACAGATGAACAATGGTCTCTGGAACTGGCCCGCTAACTAACCCGCTAAGGGAAGCCCGCTAATGCTAATCATGCTGGATGGCAGGCCCCTTCTGATTTATGAAACATCATGCCTGGCACCTCATTCCTCAGGATCAGTGGCAAAGAGCCATATCCTTCCCCCAGTGTACCAATATACTCGTGATGTTATTTAAATATCCAATAAATGTTCACCTTTAAAGGCCACTCTCCATTTTTATGGGCGTATTTTCCTGTTTATTAATTTGAAACTTCAGTCTTAAATCTGAACAGCGTTGAAAAGACACACAAGCACACACACACACACACACACACACACACACACACACACACACACAATTTTCTAGCAAAACTGATACCTCTCACATGACGTAGCATAGATTATAGCTTCAAAACCAGTTTTCTCATCCTGCAATCTCGCTCGGTTTTTCCAGACGTCACGGAGCAGAAAATGATCTCTCTGACCCGCTGATTGGAATCAGTGGTTTAATTAGGCTCTTAATCTCTGTGAAGAGGTGTCATACGTACCACAGCTGCAAGTAAACTGCGCTCGTCTCAGCTTTCACTGTAGTGACGATGCTGAATTCCCAGCACATTGATCTGGTAATTGTAGGGTGGCACTGTAAGGCATGCCTGCGTTATAGACGATCAGCTCAGAATATATTCTCTATGCTGTAGCGTCACCCCAGGTTTCTTTACTTACAAACATAATATATGTACATGTAATATATCCAAAATACTGCCATTTTCTGGTTTTGTGAAGCCTTCGTTCATGTTTTTCAGCAACAGGAGGTTCTGCAGAAGTGTATTGAGTGCTTTGTATTCACAAAGCATTTGTCCATAATTTTACACTAATGTTAAATTTTGACTGACTTCTGCGCTGTCTTTAAAGGTTTAGGTGTCACAGGCTTTGACTCAGAAAACTGACTACATTAAGATGGAAAAAAAACAGGTGTGTGTGTGTGTGTGTGTGTGTGTGTGTGTGTGTGTGTGTGTGTGTGTGTGCATACACTGTGTGTATTCTTGTGAAGTCAGGGATTGTATCTATCAAACTGCCTAACTCTACAGCTCCTTAGAGAGCCTCAACCTTTGCTTCACCAGAGAAGGTAACACACCTGCTGGCATCTTAGCGTCAGAAACACCTGCTGTTTTCCCGTTGTTGAGTTTTCACATTTGATGTTCTGTGCCAGTTTTGTGAATTGATTAGTTTGATCCAGACAAAATATGGCTGCAAACCACATTTTTATACGTTCAACCATGAGTCAACCACTACACTCTTACCTTTTCTGTATTTTCCATATTTATAGAGATCAAATTTTAGTTTTGGGTCCACACATTCATTTTTTTTTTGGCTTTGTCATTATGTCCAACTTTAGGTCTTCTTCCATTTTCTCTTTCTTTCCCAGTCACGTAGACCGGCTGTACGACTTATTATAGAGGAATTTGAATCGCGATGTTGAGTTCCAGGACTGAAAATCAAAAGCAGGAGGGGAGAATGTAACATTTCATAATTGCTTCTTTAGGCAAAAAGAAAACTAGCGGTTAGAATAACACTTGCGGATGGTTGGAAAATAACAATGAGTAAAGTCTCACCATTCAAGTGTAACAGATTTAAATTAAACCTAAGTGCTGGCAATGTGTGGCTTTGCCTCTTCCAGAAATTAAAGCAACTGAATCAAAGAAAGCAAAGGTTGACTGTAATGCTTTTGGAGGACTCTGGGCAGCTATCTCATCATTATTGATTGTACCCTTACGCTATCCTCTCAGAAAAAAAAAAATGTTCTAGAAGGCACCAAATGCAGGTGATTTGCTCGCAATTATCAGGGAAACCTTTGGTTGTCAGAGTCACACAGTCAGCTCTGTGGTGGTGGCTGGTGATTTCTTTTCATGCTACCTTTTGTTTTAGCCTCCTTTTTTCTGGAATTTTGATTCAAGTTTGCCCAAATTCATCTACTTCAGTCTGGTGATTGGAGGATTACTTTGTTGGGCTTTTAAGAGGCAGCAGTTTGCAACCCCGTTGATCGTTTTGATCTGAACAGCAGCCAAGACAAGACCTGGTAAAAAAAAAATAAGTAAATAAATAAATAAATAAATACATAAATAAATACATACATACATACATACATACATACATACATACATAAATAAATAAATAAATACATAAATAAATAAATAAATAAATACATACATAATCCTATATGTGGAATATCTGATCTTTACTGGGACCTATCGGGGATTTTGCCTGAGATAAGATGAGGTAGGGATTCTACTAGAGTTCTTTGCTGGTCCCCCTGCCTGTGGGCTGTCTGAGGCAATTCTTTGAAAGCCTTGTGTTTGCCCCAATGTTGCCACGACCCTGCAGATTTTATTTTGCATTTATTTGATTTGCTTTTTGACAATCCCTACAAACTAAATATTGATATGTTGAGGTATTTTTCAATTAGACGTATGAGGAGCCATTATTTTGTTAAAATACCTGAAGGGGCCAAGTAAACATGAAGCAACACATCACTATTTTGTTTTGATTTTATGTGAGTGGGGACAGATTTTGTGCTGTGATGTTTCATTTATGGTTTATGATTGATTCTACATAGTCATACACAAGATCCCATAGTACGATTATGGGAAACAGTTTCTTAGTGTTATATAAATATTTCAACACTCTAAACAGATATATTTTTTTTCAGAATATACTTAGTAAATAAAGAATGCAGCTGCGTTTACCATAACCCCATAACCATCTATATGTAAATGTGCATACACAGCATATATAATTTCAGTTTAATGTGTATAGACCTGAGATTGAACTTGCCTAGCTCTGCTTGATTTTTTTTGGCCCATATTTTCTTATTCCAGCAAACCTGTTTGTTGGTTAATCCTTCATTCAGTGTGTTGGAAGCTGCCTATTAGGCTAATCGAAGCTGACATTAATTAGGCTGAGAAAAGGTGTGGGGGAGTTGGCATATTTGGAGCTTGTGTCCAACATCTTTGGCTGTCTTAGGTTGAAACTGTCTGGGAAGATGATGTTTAAATGACCACAAAGTAATTTAGGACTGAATAAAATGAGCAACAACAGTGAAATGCATTTATCTGTAGATTTGTGTTATATTTAGTACCTCCTAAGTACACAGAAAATGACATGTTTTTCTTCAGTTGTGCAGGGAATAATCTGCCAGGTCAAGGATTCTCTCTGCTACTCTTTTGTCATTTTTGGGTTGATTATTTCATTTGGAAAGCAGAGCTGGTTCATTTCAGGGTGTCGTCCCTCACATATGGAGCTAAGCTCAGGTAATGAGGCCGTGTGTGTGTGCGTGTGTGTGTGTGTATGAGTGCATGTGCACATATCATGGGTAATTGTAATTGGTACGTTTTCACATTGCAATTCACATGGTGTCTCAATAAAAAATGTTATGCCACTGTTTCAGTATTTCTTCACTGATTCATATATATTTTCACATTTTATTACTCCAAGGTTTCATATTCTGGAAATGTACGATGTCTTTTATTGGACTGATCCTGCAGAATTTCCTGACATTTTTTATTTCTCCCCTCAGATTGTTTTCCTAAAGTGTGAATAATAAAACCTTGAACAGAACTTTTTTTTTTTTTTCTTAATTTTACTTTGGGTGTATTCTTTAAAACTTCTCTCAAGTTTTTGACCATGAATCTGCCTGAAAATACCATCATGTTATCATTACATGGCAAATTAAAATTTACAACATAACCTGGGGAATTACCCCAAATAAATACATTAATATCTGCCATTTACTTGAAAGATATGAATTATTCACCAGATTGACGCCCATATTTCCCCAGAAACCCAGAAATATATTTTCCTCAAGGTCATACCACAAATAATTTATCTTAAATTTCTCAAGATAATTAAAATAAGAAAAACCAGAAACAAACATGCAGGGTTCAATGGGTTGTTTGCATGGACGGGTGGATTTGACTGTGAAGTTATTGATAGCCATTTAATCATAGCAATGGACACAAAATTGGAATTAATATTCAAAAATGACATGATTATTGCAAGCATGCAGGCACTGGGGATGCACAAAGTGAGACTCTCTGTGATAACTGCCACCGGACGCTTTGCTC
The DNA here is from genome assembly GCA_019788955.1 of Albula glossodonta. NCBI lineage: Eukaryota > Metazoa > Chordata > Actinopteri > Albuliformes > Albulidae > Albula > Albula glossodonta. The sequence goes on from JAFBMS010000030.1 coordinate 984,848, forward strand.
ACCATCTGTTGACAATATATGTATCGTTTCTGTATCTGTATTGCAATGACATGAAACAGCTGGTGACCAATAAAAGGCTGTCTGTCTGATTAAGACATGGCCAGCGTCCACACTGTTCTGCATCACAACTATATGCACGGAAACCTCAGTCAGAGTTTCCATGTTTCTGTGGCAGGAGAGTATAACGGGTTCGATTAAAACTCAAAGGCCGTTTAAACTCCGCCCGATTCCTCCGGTTCATGAGACGATAAGAAATGTGATGATGAAATCGGCACAAGTTTGGTTTGCGCACTCACAGGTGCCCATCCGACCCAGACAGGCGGCTGGGGAGTGATGTGACTGGCAAACATAACTGGCTTAAGCCCATTCATTCCCTGGTCCGGATATGGCTGTGCCGTTGTGGAGGAAATGGTGTGTGTACTGTTCCCTGTTGTTTGCTGTTTATGTATTACTGTGTTTTGTCTCCCCCTAGTGGTATACTAAAGGACCATGTGCTGTTAGCTATTGTCTACTGAGTGGCAGCTTTTTATAAGGTCATTAGGAAGTAATCAGGAAGTACTCAGAAATGTATTCAGATGGTCATGCTTTCTGATCTGTTAATGAATCTAAGTTCATCTGCTCATATTCAAGCCCTAAACGAGTATCTTCGGTATGTAAATGTTCCATACGTTATCAAATACGATTATAGACAAACATGTCTGTGTTAGTTGAATCTTAAATACTTGAAAATGAGCATATATATTTCAACATGTTTACCTATGCTGGCTACTGTACGAGCAAAGTTGTCTGGACGAGCCGTATGGCTACACACCTGTAAATAGCTATCATATCACTGTGTTGAATGACTAAGTTAGCATTTATACATGCATTCGTTAGATGAAGTGGATTGACTACATTTCATGTAATGACTTGCAGTAGGCATTTATTCTACGTCTCTGTCTCAGTTTTACCCTCTGTCTGTAGTTGTCATTAAAGAAGTGAACGATTGATTAGAGAAGGAGATAAACTGCCTGTCAGCTTGCATAAAGGGCTGTATGAAGGACAGAGCAGGGTGGCTGGGAATTGAACACCCAATCAAAGGGCTGAGGCCTGTTTCCCGACCGTGAGTCTTACTGTGTGAACCACCCAGAGACGGCAAGCTTGATTTCCAGGTTGAGCACTGCTGCTCTGCTTTTCATAAAGGTAATGAACCTGCTTTTCTGTGCATAAGAATGCATATATAAGTGTATAAGAATGCATTAGAATGCATCTGTATTATTTGCTCATGATAAGGGAGTTTGGTGAATGGCTGAGTTTAACTGGAACAAATGCTGGAAAGACAGAAAACCTCCCATGACGCACAGATGTAATTTTAATTTCTGGATATAGGCACCAGAGCCTTCCATGATCCTATGCATTTCTGAATGAGCTGTGCATGAAATATCAACAGTATTTATTGATCTATTTATACATAACCTTTCAAGACATGTGCTTCAACAACCAATCAATATCGCATCAAAATATGATATTCTGTTGGCATATGCAAAAAAAAGATTACCATGTGCAGACATTGCTGAAGGAATCAAGAAAGGAACAAGAATTCGACGACATGAAGTTTTAAAAAGTAAATGTCCCTGACATTCGGTCTGAAGATGGTGACGTCCAAAGATAGATCATTTCAGAGTCTAGGAAAGCAACTGAAAAATCATCGTACTCTGGAACAGCCAACAGTGATTGATAGTGTCTGATGACCAAAGTGGATGGTTCATTTGGTGAGCTGAGGAAGGGGAGGTCTTGCATTGAAGTGGTAAACCATACAAATCATTGGGGGGCTGCAGCACCTGCTGCCGTTGGTGTACTGTATCTCAACATTTGACATGGTTGCGGTTTTGGATAGTAAGTGACCGTTTGAGGTCTCTCTGACCTGCAATAATCACGCCCCCAGACCTGGTTTGTTTGACACCCCTCGGCAGGCGGAGGGAAATACAGAATTCCCAGGAGCACAGTCTTTTCCAGAAGACACCTACCAGACGTATGGATCACTGTTGCTCTCACTGACAAGTCAAGGTCATGTTTATTCCATCACAATGATAAAAATATACCAAACGGCAGAAGAGGAAAAAGATGCCAGCTCTGTACCTGGAGATCACACTGTACCTGGGATTATTCACAACTCATGACTGGGCATAATGTATGTAGACAAAATTCCGTGCTCCCCTTATCTCGCTTTGCTCTGTGTAAATGAGCGTCCTTACATATTCACATGACAGCATAATCTCCGTGTACCAGTGGGATTAGGTCACAGTGTATCACAACCCAATGTGCTGGCTGAGCTTCGCGCACAAATCATCTCTGCAGGAAATATGATTTCTGAAAGCATAAAGAAAACCCGTCTCTTTGATATCGGGTCATTTGTGATCAGTGATAATCGAAAAGGAGAGGATGCATTTTATTCATGGAGATATATATGGAGATGATTTGGTTTTATGAAAATGGATTGCTCTGTTATTTCTCCTTTGATGCAATATGTTTTTTATTTATGAATTTGGCATGAATACCATAGCTTACTGCAGTCATTTCAGTTTTAAAGAAATAGACAAAAGTTATTTTGGCATGACATTATGTCATGTGACTTAATACAGCTTTGGAGTCAGAGTAATTCAATGCATGGTTAATGATTAATTACCAAAATAAATCCAGGTTACTCATAATTGTAACCATAAATACCCTCTATTTTGCCGTGGGCTTATGCTTGCTCACGACTACATTTAATGAGATGGAGAAGATGCAGTCTCTGGTGGCGGCAATCAATTTTACAGCCAAACGAACATGCAGCACTGTAAGCATTGAGGGTGAGGGAATATTTCACCTACACTATGATTCTAATCAAGCATTTGCACAAAAAGGAAACGTCTTCCTACCGTCCTGACGTTGAAATAAAGGTGTTTGAAGCCCCTGTTACATCCTCAGTGGAGCACCCTCTTCTCGAAGGCACGGAGTAACAGAAGAACATAATATTGTCAAAATGTTAAAATGGTATTCCGACGACTTAATAACCTTTTAAAATAGCACTTGTGGAAAAGGAAACAATTACGGAATGTTCAATGTTCAATATTAATGTCGTGTAAAATAATACATGTGTATATATTTTATACTTTATATTTTTTTATTTTGTTTTTGTCTTGGGAACATTTCCAAAACCATTCATAATTTGATGGGAACATTTCTGGGAGTCTAATTTTGTTTGCTGGGAATTTGCCGGCAGGCTTTTTTTCTCATGCCATGTTATTTTCTTGCATGCTCTCCATCTGATCGGCATCAAGTCATACAGATCATAAGCCGCAGCTTCACCGCTACCGCTGTCTCAAACCAACGACGCCTGAGCGACAGAGAAGGCAGCCACGAATTGCCAAGAGCCAAAGTCTTCAGCAATCAGTATCCCTGCCGTTTGGTGGCGTTCTCATTCTGCCTGAGACGGCGTATCTCAGTCACGTGACCTGGAGTTCAGTTTCGTCTGCTGATGGAGATGAAATCGAACTCATGGCGACGGCCGGAGCGTAATTTTTTTCGGCGGTGAGTAGGAGGCATCTTTGAGCTGTGCTGCTTTGCATTCCAGCTCGTCCTCACCGCTCGAGACCCGAGGCTGTCAAACTTGTCATAAATAAATAAATCTTAAAATCTTTGAGGTTCCTGAGGACCCCCAGTCTTCTAGGTACCTTCACTCTCAGGTGGCCTACGCCTACAGGCACGACCACACCTACAAAAGATTGTAGAAGAAGTAATCATACATAATTGCGGCTGCATGCTACAATTACATTAAATCTTTGTCAGGCTGTGTTGTGCAATCTCAGAATCCACCCCCGCAATCCGCTGTTTGAGTTGAAGTTTTCTGTTGTTGGAGGAGATGGTGGAATGGTAACGCAGCTGGATTTGTAAGTCTGAAGTTTCGGGTTAATTTCCTTGGCAGGACATTGCCATTGATGCCTTGAATAAGTCATTTCACTTGAATTGCTTCAACAAATATCAAACCAGCAAAATGGATTGTGTAGAAAAGTGTAAGTTTTAGCACTCTGGATAATCTGCAAAGTTTGCATTTTTTCATTGAGAGGGATTTTTAATTTTTTTGAAATTATTTTTTAAAGATAATTCTGCTGTGCAGGATGTTCTGCACCCACCACCCGGTTGATGGGTTGTTCAGTTCACTCACAGTACTGACTTCAAAAATGCAATTCTTAGAAACACACAAAAAATGTTTACTCCATTTTTAGATCCATTTGGCAGTATTCTCATATTCGGAGCACAATTTATTATTTCGCTGCACACAAAACTTCTTGTTTGTTCCAAAACATGAGCTCGGCAGGTCCACTGAGCGTAAATGCACTCTCTTCTGTCAGGGGACACATTCAGAAGCCGAAGGTTGCGCAGCAGGTAATTTACCCGAAAAAAATACAATTAATAAATAAATAAATAAAAATGGAGTAAAATAATCGTGCAGATTTTAACACAACTGTCCGTTTTTTTCAGGGACTGGACTGGTCTTTATCAACCTATTTCCAATGAGTTAATCTGCATTAGTGTGATATAAACACATCAATGTCACTGCTTCAGAGCAATCTCATTTCCACGGGCTGATTTAGGAACTCTTGATCTGACTCTACGTCTCTAAGGTGGTTAGCCACCGACATTTCTATCTGTGCCATAAATCTCTCAGCCACCTCATCAGGTCGTGGAAGATAATCAGCAGAAAATGGAGATGAATGATTTCCGCTTGGCCCCTCCCCTTTTAATTCTCCTTAAACAAAGCGAAGCCGTGTGGGACTGTGAAGGGAGTGTTATTTATTCGCTCAGCAGAGAGGAACCGTGCAAGCTTAAAATTATACATGGCTTGCATTTTTTTTTTTTTTTTCCTGCAGGATATTTTAAGCACTGATTCAGGCGAGGCGCTACGCTCAAGGGCAGGGTTGCTCTCGTCCACCTGGGATTCAAATCTGCAACCCTCTGGTAGAAAAAAAGGCCAGCTCTCCAGTGACTACACCACTCTGCTGTTCAATGCAGAACTGCAGCTCTGTTTCATTTTTTGTTACATTCTGCTTCACTCAAAATATTACACATGCTACATATTTTGGGTTGAACATTTTTTTCAGTGTTTGTGGAAAACATTCGGTCATCATTCATGTGGTATACAATGCAGATTTTTTTATAGAATGCTTCTTCTTCTGCTGCCAATTATAGTGCATGCTGTTTCATTAGGTTGTTCTTTTTTCTCTCTCTCTCTCCCCCCTCTGCCAGCTGCAGTTGAGCTGCTCTTTTTTTCTCCCCCTCCCCCCCTCACAGAGCACATCAGCACTGACTACATAAGCAGTCAGATTCGGTTTGCTTCAAAGCGACTGGTTTGACAGCTGATGTCATGCCTTTTAGTCACTGCATGATACGTTAGTCCTTCCTCCTAATTTCACCCCCAAACCCCTCAGCTTCTCACATCGTTATCCTGAATTCTGCTAAGTTCGGCCGCACCCACTTTGCGTGCTCCTCAGACGGGTCATTTCGGTGGGATTACTGTCAAGAGGAAGCCCGGAGGCCTTTTTTTGTGGAGTTTATCCCATCTCAGGGACTCGATGTGGTACAACTTTCCAGCACATTGCGTTTTGGACATGCAGTGAGGCGCTCACATGACTTGGGCAGAGTTCTGACTTTTCATGTCTGCTCAGTATATATTTCCATCAGTCTGAACCCTCTTCTGTTTTGGGCCAAAGGGCCACAGACATACACTGCCTTTTGTTTCCTGTTCCTGTGAGCGTGCATGATTGGCCAATGAGATTCTCAAGATGTGGCTTGTTTTGCTATGACTAATAGAATGACATAATCTACTGTGTGATGCAAGACTTAGAGTAGCAAAGCCAGAAACCTGATTCTTTCTCTTGACCATAAGCACCCGTTACTTCTCCCAGTCTCTACTTTTTTCTTTACTTTTGCTGAAATTGCAAAGTGATGTGATGTCATCAATAACTACAAAGCCACCTTCCATATGGACTAATTACAGAGCTCGGTTTAGGATGGAACTGCTCACCATTACAAATGAATGCCTGGATACAAATGCCATTTACCTGACTTAACTCTGACTCTTAATTAGATGCAAGCATGTTTTTGGTTCCTCACAAACACCATTTGGTGAATTCAGTGACCTATAAAATGGCCAAGGTATGGTTGTAAAAAATAATAGTAATAAAACTATGTTTAATGTATTCTAAGTCTACATTCAGCATTTAATTCAATTTGTGTTGTACCATTATCCATATTTGACTACCAATGAGTATAATACTTTTTTCTGTCAATTACAAACATAAAATATTTTGAATACGATTACATTAAACAGTGATTGATACAAGAAATAGGTGGAGTGAATTGTATCTGTTCCTTCTCTTCCCTCACCCAGAATGCAATCTTCTTACTTTCGGATGAACATCAACCATGCAACACAAACCCAATATTGACACTTCATTATATCTCCTCATCAAAAATGATCAGAAAAGTTGATCAGCACAAGGATGAAAGCCCAGTTATGCATAATTCATTGAGTTTAAATGTGTAATGTATTTAATATTACCTCCAGTGTCTTAATAAAATCCAGTTGAACAGACTACATTCCAACCACAACAATTGCTTTGGCACCAGATACTATGGATAAAAGAATCAGCCCACATTGGTGGTTTTAATTAAAAGTGAGACCTTTTGAAGATTAATGTTCCAATTAGCAGGCCCTCTGTCGTAATGTGCTGATACACACCCAACACGATTCAGGGCTTAAAATAGTCTCATCACACAATGTGAGTGATTGATGTGATCCGCAGAGGAATACGCAAACATGAAGGATTCTGTAAATGGGACACACACAGACATGACGTGATAAGAAATAAACATAGCAAATACTCATTTCAAATGACAGGCTTCAGAATGACGCGTGCTACCGGAATTCCAAGCGAGAGAACGCTCTGTACCGAATCTAATTCACTGAGAAATAAATGCATTTGTAATTAAAATATTAATGGCTGCCAAAAAGTGTGATAGCTTGAATAAATTCTACTTTGGGTGTTGTGTTTCCTCGTTCTATCAGTGGGGTACAGTTTGTTCGGCTGCATGTAAAAAGACACAGAAAAGACTGGTCCGGAGTGTAATTAATGTATCCCGGATCAGCAAGAGCTCGTTCAAGCAGAACAGTGCTGTGACAAATTGCAGTTTTAATCCCGCTTAATTTTGTTTGGAATTTCTCAGCTCGGCTTGCATGAGAAACGCAAACTTAAATTCTCTGTTTGTGTTTTCCCCTCCCTACCTCTCTCTCTCTTTCTTTCTCTCTCTGTCAACTAAGTCTGGAAAGCAAACATATGACGTAACCGATGACCAGTGCCAGAAAAATGAGTCGTACCAGTCATGGGTCACAAAGACCTAAAGTGCTGTGTCATCTCACCTTGTATTAAAACATTCCAATGCGTTTGTGTTCTTAACGTCTGCAGGATATGTTTCTTCTATTTTGCAGACAGTCTGTCAATGATTTAAAACCAGAAGTTCATAAATGATACATTTTCTTACTTTCTTTTTCCCTTGAAATGGGGGTATATTCTGGATTCTTAAAGCAACCTTGGCAAGAGGGCAGTGTAAAAAACCAATAAACATTTTTCCCTCTGATTTATTGGCCCAATAGTGCTAATAGCCAATAAAAAAAACTTTGTGATTACCTAACTTGGGTTTCCATGCGTTTCGATGGGTTTTCCTTGATCTTTCGTGTGTGCGAATCCCTCCATTCGTCTGGGGGTTGGAGGATTATCTGAATCACCTGTGGTGTGCAGTGTGGGGACTGGCTTCTAATCAGTGATTGAGAACAGGTGTAACTGCATTTCCCATCGCCCAATCAGAGTGTTGTAACACCCTTTCTATTGGATACTTAAGGTGCAGCAATCGGCTGTTCCAGTGATCATTTGATCCGAAACAATACCATGGCAAGACTTCCAGACCCAATGAAGAGCGTTTGTAGAAAATTGTATCTATCATGGTAAACCTGGTAAGAGTTGAAAGATTAAGTGAGGCAGGGCTTTGTTGAAATTTTGAGGGCCAGCTTTCTGGACTTTATATTGCTGGTTCCCCTGTCTGTGGGTTAAGGGGTATTCCTTACATATTACTGGTGTGCCCCTATGATCCCCTAGCCCAGCAGTTGGTGTGGGTTTATTTTATTTCCTAAAACTCCATTCTGAACATTTTAGATATTTGGAGAAGCCTTTGATTTTAAGAGGCATTTGGTAAAGGTTGTCATAAGGCAACGTTTCCCCTATTTTGTTCAATTTTGAGTGGGTGGGAATTTGCTCTGGGCCCTCCCTCTTGATTGGAGGGTTTTATTTCACTCCTGCTGCAAGTTATCAAACCCACCTTCACCCACAGGCAAACCGGTACAGAGATTAGCTGGCCCAATATTATATCTTAAGTTCAACAATACAATTTATATACATTTAAAAAGGAAAACCTCCATAGCCTGTAGGAAATGAAAATGTGTATGTTGGTCTGTCACGTACTATCATGTACATTTTTGTGTTTTTTTTTTTTTTTTTTTTTTTCCCCCAAATATTATAGCTAAAGCTATTTACATAACACATAATCTGATTGATGTATATGTGATCTAATTTTAGTATAGTTGGGACAATTAATGGTGACGTTGTTTAGTTTTCACCATATTGTTTACAGACTTTGTTTTTTTCATTATTAATGACTGATTAAGGGAAATGAAAATCGTGCCTGACATGTTTAGCTTGCGCTACCCAGAAATGTGCGTGACACAGAACCAGATGTTTCATATTCTTCGGCTCTCGCATCAAACTTTCCTTAATGGCGTTTGCGCTGCATCGGTAATGCAAGGCATAATGTATACATCCGTTTGCAGCTTGCAAATCTGTTGGAGTTATTTGTTTGAAAAGAGAACTCCCATATGTAAATGCGTTTGCAGCTGTCAGAGGAAATGCAGGTCCTCATCTGGTACCTTTCAGGCCGTGTTTGATTCTGCTCGTTTGACTCCGTGTTTCTTGGAGGCGAAGCCTCGGTGCAGCTGAAGTGTTTTTTTTTTTTTTTTTAACCCAGTCACAGGTCGGGCCTTGCCACAAACAAGCGACAGAAGTAGTACGGTGATGAAGTAACTTATAACTGATGAGTTATGGGCCTACATGTGGGAGTAGGTGTGGCTTGTGCTGTGATGAGCGAATCAGCAACCATGGCATCAACTAACTGCCAATCACTGACTTGTCCCAGCCAATCGAAAGGTTTCATAGCAAGCTTTCCTCCTTACAATGTTTCTCATGCATTCTCAAAAAGTGTGTCCAAGAAAAGGAAATGCACATAATATCATTTACTAATACACAAATAGCATTCATTAAGAAAATGCATGTGGTGGAAATGGTTTCAGGGTGAGAGACAAGTACTCAACAGAATGGAATTACAAATGGCAAGCTGGATAAAGTGGTTTTCATTAACTTTTATTGAACATGCATTATGTCAACTTTAATAACACTGTGAATATAACTGTACATGTTTCATAAGGTTCTGTGACTTTATGTCATAAATATGTCATGCAACTTCCAGGAATATGTCCTTTTAAAATGTGAGTACATTATGGTATTAAAGTAAATAAATATTAATATAGTTATTACTTGTCTGGCAGTGAATCTTAAAGGCCCACCCCAGCTTTACTTATTTCTGTGTTTTACTCGTTTTTATGTGTTAAAAAGGGATGAGTCCTACTTAAGCAGCACAAAATACATCAGCATTGTTTTGCTGTGTCATCCGGTTGCTCATCTAACGGAAGGGCTATTTGTGCTTGTGATTATTTGAATTGGATGCCCCCCCAGTTATCCTGAAACATGGGTAATAAGTGATTGCAATGACAGTAGCTGCTTGGAAATACAATTCCAACCAACACCACCTCACAGCCAGGAAAAAGCATGTCAGACAAGCCCCTATCAATGCAATAAGTTCTAAGCATGCAAACGCCTTGAGGTTTGCGGCAGCCCATTTGTGATGAAAACAGTCCAGACAGAAAAAAAAGAATTAAAGTAGTCCAATAAATTAATGAAAACATGTATGAACCACAACCACTTAACATGGTTTTTTTGCATCAACCAACTCCCAGAGTCAATCTGCAGAGTTTGGCTTGCAATAGGAGTTGTTGGCTGTGACCACACTACTGTATCTATATAGATTAATGTTTGGGTTGCTGGCTAAATGCAACAGACATGATCATCCCTCGTCATCACCTTCATCATCCAAGAACTCACCAGCAGGCATGCTGACATACCCCCCCCCCCCCCCCCTCCACTGCAGCGCGTGGTGAAATGCTGTACTTGATTCCTATGCTCGTCACTCCGGCTTTCGATGTGAGCAGGTACGGTGACCTTAGCCGATGAAATATGCATGAACCGCAAAGCTATCTGGCTGTTTCCACACGAAGACGAGAGAAGTGGGCCTAAGTGTCTTGTCAGGAACTTAATATGCCATTATACCTGTACACAGCTGCCAGTAACACGCCATGTTACTTTGTTTGCGAGCAAATACATAAGGGATGAGGTAGTGAATATGCTTAATGTTTGCAGCACTGCCCTGGATGCTAGAAGTCACCGGACATGCAGAATCATGAGAGAAACTTCCAGGTTTTTCTTTTTTTAAAATGTCATTGTGGCTCACTGGCTTGACTTTTAATTGTTAATATGTGCTATTTTTGAAGTCCTCGCACTCTCTACGGTATTGTATACTGAAAGAGAAATGTGTGAACAATTGTTGTAATTATTATAAGAGATTTGAACCATGAAACAAAGGTTTGACTGTAAACCCGCTGTTGCATAATCCTTCAGTCTTGACTTCTTTATGTTTGCCTCTTCCATACTGAGGTTTCCCCTTCCTGTGGAGAGGGCTGTGGAATTGGAGGACTGCAGAGTGCCGGGTGGAAAAAGACAAGCCGTGAGACGCACTGTAGCTAGCCGCCCGGCAGCAGAAGCTCATTAAAGTGCTCAGAGACGCCAGCGAGACCTTTCCACACCTGCGAGGTATCGCTGCTCCTGAATTACCGTCTTCTCCTGGTCCTCCAGTCTGCCAGTCACCCAATTATATAATAGCACTTGGATAAGTCCTTGTCAGACTTCTCTCGCACTGTTTGGTCTGACCCAAGACTGTCAGAAAAAAAACGTGGAATATTTTGAGAAGTCTGTTGTCATATTCATTTATGGAAGTGTGCATTTACAAAAACTAAAAAAGAACAGTAAAAAAGGATTTTGTTAAAGCATTAGGTGAACTAGAAGATGCAGGGCGTACCAGTTTCTGTGCTTCACAGCATGGATTTGTATTGTGACCTTTCAGATGATAACCATGGCTGACAACAACAACAGGAGGGTACATAATTAGCAAGAGCCTCACCCAGGATGGGCTAGTTTCTGTTGTCTGGGTGCTCCCTGCATCTTTGCAAAATAGTGACTCTTCGGATGAACTGAGCATGTGCAAGGTGCCTGCTCTGTCTGAGTTGTGTGGGTATACATCACAATGACTGCATGGCTGAACTGGAGCCAACACTGATGGTGTTCCCACTAAACAAGGATGTGTTCTGTGCCAAATAAACTATGCATGAGAAAAGTTGAGAACATTTTATACCAATATAAACTATATGAATGTTGAATCATTTCTGAGAACTTTACTGTATAGCCCCTCGGACTGACAGAAGAGTGAAGTACAAAAACTTTCCTGAACATGTTTTAGGGGGGGGCTGAGTTTGGAGAGTGTTATTACGTTTCTGGAAGGTGTTTGTGGACACCGCCTCCTCAAGAGAGCAGTAAAACAAACAGAAAAACAGAACTGGTCCAATCTGAGTGAGGAGATGCAGAAACTCATATTTGTGTTTGTGATATCTGACCTGGCCACCAAATTGAATGAAAGGTGGTCTAATGTGTTGATGCCATGCCAATTTATGCTCTTAATTATTTAATTAGCCCGATAATCTATGCTTATTTCTCATTTCAGCTACCTCTCTTGATCTCATGGATGACGGACTAACTATTCACATGAGTGAATTGACATTTGCAACGAACAAGCGAATTCAGCCAGAGTCTTACATACACACCGACCTTCCAGGGCTGTATTTGCACACTTTATAGCCTATAATAACCTCATTTAAGTGTTATACATTCAGTGGTTATCATTAGCAAAGTATCTCAGCCCAGCGTGAACAGGAGATTAGCCTAAATCAATCTAAATTGGCGAAATAGTCAAGGCACTGATGTCTGCAGTCATTCTGAATGGCGATGTGTGGAGATGATAAATGATTATAATACACAAAAAAAGAGCAAGTGGGATGTGAGCATACACAGTCGGACTGGAAGGTGCAACATGCTGAGAGACTGATGGGTGTCATTAATGCTCATTCATCCTTACTTTTTAAGCTGAGATGTGGCACATTTTTCATTACTGTTTATCACAGTTTTGGAAGGTGATCAGAGAAAATCTTGGAAATAAAATGAACCTCACAGAGGTGAAGTTTTAATGCAATTTTACACTTGCTCAATCTTTATTCCCGCATTTGCACTTTACCCTCTCACAAAATGGTAGAGAAGTGAAAGTGAATTTATTTTATAGAATATAAACGAGTCTGTCTCACACTCACATGCGCGAACACTCAGCTCCAACACACAGATAATACTATTTCTAATCTCAGATTTGGAGCTGCCGTGCCAGTGTAAAGCATTTAAAATCAATCGTTCTTTAAATAAATAACGCAATAATATTTTCCCAGCAGGTAATTCTGGGAAAACTATTTTTTTCTGTGATAAGTCTTAATTCTGTTTGTAGCCCCCACTCGAGATGTGAGTCTTAATCCCAAATGAATCACAGTGCCACATTGGATGCCTTACTGTCGATTAAAGCCACAGTTCAGATCACGGCTGATAACCTTGACGAAAACGGCTCTGCCCAGAGGGGTCAAAAGAATGTCAGAAATAAATGCTTGCAAATCAGTTCTGGGGGTAAATCTAAATCCCATTAAACTGTTGGGTTTTGAAGAACCATTTATTTGTGGTGTCTTAAATTAATCTGGTTTTAATTTACTGCTGCAAAACTAACCAATCAATGCAGTAAATGATTACCCAATCAGAGTGCGGTAACCACCACAGACCTTGGATAAGCTTTTGTTTTGCAGCAGGAGTCAACTTAATTAGTAAAAGGCAAAAGGCGGAATCGATTTGCACGGCGAGTCAATGGTATTCGCGCAGGTTGATGCTGTTTGCACTAAATACACATGTTCAACGCAACTGGGGGAACTGGGATGGATGGTCTCGGAAGAGCAAATGTCTAAAAAGTGGGATAATTTAAAGAACAAATATGATACAAAGCATGTCCCCGGCTATTGGTCAACAATTAAGGCTTTTGGGTGTGGTGTTTTGTACAACCTGTTAGGGCTGTCACAATATCCATCACCATGGCATTGTCTTTTAATAGGGCAGTAGGTGGTGGCCCATTCATTTTCTTAAGTACTGTCACTGGTGCTGGGTACAAGGCATAGGGAACAGGGTCACATACTGTTGTAATGATCCAAGAGGTTCACTGTACAGAATGCAATGTCATGATCATGAACTCTGCCATATGACTGTTCATAACTGTAGGCTAATTATGATCCCTAGTGTAATCTCTGACGAATAGGAATCTCAAAGGAGCATAACACTGTGGAGAGCAATCTTAGAGGGCAGGATTACACAGTTAACCTGGTTGCTTCAGAATATTATGCTCCCTGTACCTCTGGCTCGGTGTCTACCCCTGGCCCATCATCCCTCGGCTCTCCAGCACCCAAAAGACTGAGTCTCGGGTGTTGGAGTCGGAGCATCGGGTGTTGGTGAGGGTGGATGCTTCCAGGGAGGGGGCCCCAGCTCTGCAGAGGAGCAGACTGAGCGCTATTTGAGTTTATTTGAACAATTAGCTGAAAAACTTGAAAAACAATAACTTCCCACCACCCTTTTGTTTTGCCACAAATAAAAAATAAAATTTATTTTAACTGTCAATCTCTTCTTTTAAAAAAAAAAAATCACTGGCACCATATGGTTGTGTGTGTGTTATTATATGCAGAAACACAAACTGTCAAATGCATTTAGCTGCTCAAACCAGTTCTGTTGTAGTAGATGCCATATATGTGATCTCTAAGTCATTGATAATGAATGCCAGGCGCTCCCAATATTTCAATCCAGCTGTGCCACAATTACTGAATGCATGTCAGTCTTGCACGGCCTCGGTTACATTCACCTCTCTGTAACCTAAAGAGCATATGTATCTACTGAACCACGTCCATGGGGAACACATCTCAGCAATGTGAACTACCCTTCGAAAAACGATTACACAGTACACCACATGGCCAAATGTCAGAATGGCTGAGGTACTCACATGAAACTATCACCCCATCACCAGATGTAATGCAGAGAAGTTATGATTTCATCAATCGTCCTACTATAAAATCAGCATAAGCACAGTGAGTGCAGTTGGAAATAGCCAACTGTACTATTTGACACTCAAGTCACGAAAGTCGGTGAACATCAGTGTGTAATGTACTGTGCAATGCAGAAATGAACCATGATCAGAAGACACACACTAAAAATGAAGGAAACAAAAAAAAGGTTTATTTGTGCACTGAGACCTGAAAGACAATTATCATGGTCCTGCAGTTCTGCAGACAGGACTCCGGGTTCAGGCAACTGTGCTGCCAGTCCGTCCCGCAGTGGCTGGCCACTGGTCTGGTTACAGGAGGGACTACCCCCTGGTCACAGTGCCCCCCCTCTGGCTGGAGGACATTCCCAGCTGTCAGGTCTAAGTTGTGCAGGATGGCACAGACTGCCGCGACATCTGGGACAAAGATGTGATTCACCTCCAGGGCCTTGAAGAAGACACCTGGTCTTCATCATGCCAAAGGCCTGCTCTATGATGGAGGGAGCCCTTGCATGGTGGCAGTAATACCTCTCCTGCACTCTCCCCTGCTCTGGCTCATGGAAGGGTGTCATGATAGCCATTGCATTGTCAGATGCAAGGATACCCTCTATCACCCACGATGAAGTAGCCTGGAGGAGGGTACAATGCCCCCAGGTTTCAGGCTTTTCTTCAGGACCCCTTGCATCATAGACCGAACTAGGGTACCCCACGTCAGTGTCCAGGAACTTGCCTGCACTGTCACAGATGGCCTGAGGCAAACAGCTTGCGGTTGATGTATTCCTGGCCATTGGCACCAGGGGGCACCTTGACCCGGACATGCCATCAATGGCATCCACACATCCGGGTTGGCCAGCTGGGCGAAGCCTGCACCAACAGCAGGGAGTTCCTCGGCCTTGGGGAAGCTGATGACCCTGTGTGGCAGAGTTAGCACTGCAGTGCAGGTGGTGGGGATGTCAAAGGCCCTGGCGATCATTCGGTAGGACAACCCATGGGCCAGGCAGGAGACCACCTTTACCTCATGGGTCCACCCACGGGTCTTCTGCAAAGGGAGCTGGCACGTCAGGACCTCCATAGATGCCTGGGACAGGTGGAAGTCCTTTGGCAGCTCCTGAGTCTCCCCCAAAGTAAAGAGCCAGGAGTGGCACAGCACAAGGATTGCAGATGTGTAATAATTAGCATGGCTAGTTACAGTGTGGCTTCTCTTGTGACAGATATGACAAAGCTGAATCGTGCCCTTTATGTACCCTTTGGTTTCATACATTTGCCGATCTTATTGGCTCGTATGATGATGGGTAATTAAGTCACTCATCTCTAATCATCGGGATCCTACCTGAGGTCATTGTTGGATCCTTATGGCTTTGGCAATCATGATGATACACTTTATATGCTTCTCCCTAATTGTGCAGAATTCTTAGCCTTGTGCATGCTTTCTTCAGTCACTGGCATACATACAAAATTGTTTGCCGACAGCAGATATTTTGAATCACAGACAGCTAGCATGTTTGCAAAATAATCAGTTCACAATCAGTGCGAATTTGCTGGGACAAGAGTGCTTTTTGTATGAACACTGCCAACACTGAAACACGGTAAATTCGACAACATGAAACCGCATATTTCACTGATCAGCAGAAATTTTTCTGATGAAGCCCTTATGAAACGTAATGGCCTGGCAAATGCATGTTGGCTGAAACAGTGTAGCCATAGTACATGAGGTGGTTTATCAGTATGACCTCTGTATGATCAGACATTGGGCACATCAGCATTCTGGGAATACAGACAATTGTTATGTATACGTATAGGATGAGATATTTATTTTGAGCTAATTTTCAACCTGAATGTCTGGTTCATATTTGCAAAGTGCCATGTTCGTGAAGGTTCTTGGACTTGTATCTTGCAGTTTTAAATGGGCTTACCTTGTGTAGGACCAGTGTTTTGTTAAGGCATGTGTCAGGTAAATTTCCTTATGACCTGTTGAGGTGAATATTAGAGAGGAATGAACATGCAAACAAGAGCTTTAAATTAACAAAGTTTTAATACAAAAGTTTAATACAAATGCGCATTTGGGAATCAGCCTCCTGTGAGATCTGATTCAAAGTACATAAAAAAATCACTCATCTTTTACACTGTTTTCATGAATACATATTCTTCATGGTAGGTGTGGAGATCCCACCTCTAACATTTTATTGGTTAACAGTTACTTCAGTGTCCTTTAGCTACTTCTTTTTAATGAGTCTTCTGTTCTTGCAAAGAGTTATTTTTCCTCACCAGACGATGGAAATCCGCCCAATTTCAGTTACTCCCCAATACAGTCTTCTATGATTACAAACAGTTCTTCTTTCTACTCCGAAGGACGTCTTATTCTCATGGGAATGCTCAACAACCTAGAGAGTTGTTACCTCTTATCTTACACACACTCACACACACACACACACTCATGTTTCTCTTTCTTTAGGACTACTGGAAATTTCCACACCACCTGTCTATTACACAGAAATTACATTTCAACTTCGCATTCAATGTCTTTATACATTTTATATACATAACCCCATGCAACTATACTTTCTGTAGCACATGGTTTGTGAGTTCAGCATTGGTCAGAAGCTATGATAGGGCCACTTCATCAACAGCCAACATCGACTTTGTGGCGGGCTAAACGGATGAGCTGTTCCAGTTTCATCCTTGTTTCCTCCACTCGTTTCCTCTTCTCCTCCACTTGCTTCCTCTCCCCCTTTCCTCCACATACGTCCAGGGTAGGAGACGAGTGGAGGAGATGAGAAAAAAGTATTTGAACCCAGAAACTTGCACAGCAACAGCCTCACTCACAGTCAGCTGAGCTAGAGGTGTTGATTTGACATTCTGCCTTACATGAGGCCACTCATTTAAGCACAACCTTCAAGGCTGAGAGGAGACTGGTTTTGGGTTTGTGTTGTTTTTTCCCTCTGGCTATGCTGGTTTTCAGTTTTACTTTGTATCTGCACCTATAAACCTCTCAGTCTGTTGTCCCTGGTTCATAACCCTTGATACATACAGATACGCACAAAAAAAGACTATAAAATATACAGCTCTCAACCCTACTGCCTATTTCAGCAAGTCAGCAGATTTTGCCACAAGCTCTTGCCTTCTTTAACATAGAATGTAAGTTGAGTTTGACTTTTAAAATGGCAGAATTCATGTTTGATAAGAGCTTGACCAACTCTGCAAAAATAGGAGAGTGGGACTTAAAGCAATTTTACATATGGGCAGCTAATAATTCACAGTATGCTGTCCGTTATCTGTAAGTGGAAATACTGTCTTGTCTATGGGTTAAGAAAAGAGTGAGAAAATGCAAGGTATTGGTGAATTCAGTGTGGTTGAACTGAGAAGACATCATCACTTCTTTTTCCAGCCACATTTTGCACCCTGGAAACAGTTGTGGATAGATGTAGATTGAGTCTGATATGAACCGACCCCAGAGCCGATTGAGATATGTGCCATTGAAAAGCAGATTTTCTCTGCTACTCAGAGAAGAATCAGAGAGCAGACGGAGGTCACTGTGGAGAATCTAGCATCGGGCAGGTTGGAATGTCTTTCATTGTTTATTAACCATTTGTTTCATTAACCAATCTGACTCCGTTGATTGCGTGGAAACGATGCTCTGTGAATTCTGAGGTAGGACTTGAGAGACCCTCCTGATGACAAGGTCATGTGAAGGTCAGATTCGCAGTCAGAAGTATTCCAGCCCTGAATGGGCAAAGGAACAAAATATCAACCCTTTGTTTTCAGTTTTTTATTTTCAAATGTATGCGGACAAATTAGTGAGTCAACTCTATTCCACTCAGCAGCCGATGGTGTCCTATGTGCACCCCACCCTTACGAAAAGCTCTTCTGTTTGTTGAGGTAAAAATATGAGTTTTATTCGCATAGCGCTGTGATGGCAGAGATGAAAAACCTTGCAGGAGATTTTGCCGGCCTGGCATCATTAATATGCATTTTAAGGAGTGGCTCTGTGAACCATGTGAGACATGCATTTTAAGCCTTCTCACTCACTTTAAAGATATTTCTTACACGATTGCAGTCGTGCCTGTTAGTGCGTTGCAATTTGCTGTCCAGCCCCCCCCCCCCCCCCCCCCCCCCCGTGAAACTGAGTTTTAAAGTGTGAAACAATTTTGCAAGGGTTTATATCTCATTACAGTCACTGTTATCATATTATTATTCTTATTTCTTAATCATACCAGGGATTAGAATGTAAATTTTTTTTTATTTTTTTTTTTAGTCTGTTTCATTCTGAACAAACACAGTGCAGTAACACCTCGGCTCTATTGTTCTGCCCACATAGATTCATGGGGTTACAGTGAGAACAAAATGTTTTAAAAATATTGTTTAAAATGGTATTATGTCACTATCTTGCTAAATTAAGGAAAACGCAATGACATTTGGAAAGCATTGTCATGGCAACAGTAAACACACCTCGAAATGCAGAACCATTTCCAATCATTAGCGAGACACCTTGCAGAGAAATGCTTTCTGTTGAAAAAGTAGTCCTAAGCTGGCAATGGCAAATTGTATGAATTACAAAACATTTAAGGTTTCATAAAAAGTTATATTTTTATGATTATATATATGATTATAGTTAACATGATTCACTTTTCACTTTTTTTATTCAAAGAGAATACAAAATGTGATGACTGTTCCAAGCATCTGTTGAGTTTATTCATACTTCTCTTTGCAAACAAATAATTATATATTGCTGCAATTGCTTGAACCTCAACTTCATGTGTAGTACCTCCAATAAATGTTTTTTTTTTTTCAGTAGCCCACTGGATACAACTTACTTTTTCAGTTCACAAGAAAAAAAAAAAAACAAATAGTGCTACATTTTATCATTTAACAACACATCCAAAACAGATGGATATAACACATAGATGTGAAGCAAAAGAATGTTTTGTTTGTTCCTTGGTATCTTGAAGACTGGATTTCATAGCATGTAGATCAAATGATCTCACCTATAGCCCAACCTGCCTGATGAGACAAACAATGGTAGGTACTATTGACATATTTTATCTGATCAGTTTCACAATACCATTCAGCATTTGAACAAAACTGTTCTCAACAAATGGATGAATGGATTCTTTTGTTTCTATTTCTTTAGCGGTCTGCAAGATTGTCCCTGCATTGATGTGATGTCAGCATTATCGGAATTGGTCTTTTCTGAATGCTGTGTTAGTGCTCTCTTGCTTGAACAAATCCAAGTGGGAATTACAAGCTGGAAGTACACATCCTGTCACCGTTCTTTCACTTACTTGTCACACACACACACACACACACACACACACCCTAGCAAGCTGGCTACCAGTATTTCATGTGATCATGAATTGTATACTACTTTTAATTTGCATTACCATTGTGCTAAGTCTAAGCAACTGTTTTACTGAACTATGGATTTGTTTACTTACAACTGTTTCACAGTGAATTTCATTGAGTGCCTGCTTGGAGTAAGATGTTTGTCAGAACTTGATTGTAACTTAAGCTTGTATCCCAAGTCATGTCATTGAGTTCCTTTCAGAGGATTTCATATGTGTTGATACTGTTTAATCACCTGTTACAATAAATGTTATATTGATTGCTTGGTTCCTGCAAAGTGTTCTCTGGTTTTTCATAACACAGTTATGGAACACTGTTTTAGATATTTTCTGTGTGCTACACTGTTTTAGATATTTTCTAAACACGCTGTTTTAGATATGTTCTGTGTCCATACTCAGGACACTCAGGTGTGGACACATCAGAAGGTTAAACAGCTAATACCTAACAAAAAAATGTACACACATGGAATTAGTAGCTGTAAGAAACAATTACTGGAACATGTTTGATGATATGCATTTCTATAAACCTTTATGATGCTTACCGTTGAGACTTTCCCACATTCCGACAGGCAGGAACAGGGCAGCAGGTAAAACAATGATCAGTGAGTGATGAACGAGGCAAGCAAAAAACTTTGGTTTCAGAAACTGGGGATTGCAAGGAGAGAATAAAACATAAGATCATCGAGTACTGTTCTCACTTTCAAAATGATGTTTCTCTCCAGAACACTTGAAAGCAATTTTTGTTTTCGTTTTCATGCTTGCTCCATGAAAAATTCTGATCACTTAAGTTTTATGTTTTCATGCCCAACAATTTTTCTCATCCCTAGATCATTCAAAAATTCAACTAGCTTTAAAATCACTTTGTGCTTTTGTGTACACGCATGTGCCTTTTATGTATTTATGGTTAGTATTATATGGAAAAACACTGAATCATGAAGTCTTCAGTCTATGTACATGTCAAAGTCATGTTTCTTTTAAAAACGAAATCTTCAGGGATTTATGTATTTTACCCCAGGAAATGGTTCACGTCTTGATATGATAATATGCTAATAACCTTAGCAGTCCTGGAATTCACTGCCCACCAGCATATCACATGACCTCCCTGACAACTGTCGAACTTCAGAGGAGGATTCAGCTCTCAGTCACTGAATCATTGAATATGCTCAAGAAGAAAGCAAATATTCGCACTCAGTGGTAGAGCCGCTGGGATATATATAACTGAATCTTAGCTCTCTTGTCTGTAACCTGGATGGGCATTCTGCCTGCCTTTACGTTCCTCTGTGCGGGAATTTCAGATAAAGTCATTTGCAAGTAAATTGCTGTGAGATTCATTAAAGAGCTTATCTTCTTTCTGGCCCATCGGCCAGGAGATTTAAGTGGCCCCAGGCAAGGGTGATGCGGGAGAGATGGAGGTCTTTGCATGAGGGTGGAGCAGAGAGGGGAGATTAATTTATCTTAATTACAGACCTCGGCGCGAACCCACTTCATGAACCCCAGATGTGAATGAATACAAACCGGTGTTCTGTGAAGCCAATGCTTTAGATATGGCTCTACTTTTTAATTGCATTTATTTTATTTTTTTTTGGCAGTGCAGTGGAGACAAGAGTGCATGTGGCCTTCTGATGTTTAAGAGCACTGCAGATTCCTTCTTTATGAATTCATATCGTCAGGAAGTCATAGAAAAACTTGAAAACACTGCCTCAAATAACTTT
This sequence comes from Albula glossodonta, assembly GCA_019788955.1. Classification (NCBI taxonomy): domain Eukaryota; kingdom Metazoa; phylum Chordata; class Actinopteri; order Albuliformes; family Albulidae; genus Albula; species Albula glossodonta. Next base: position 1,006,356 of record JAFBMS010000030.1, read on the forward strand.
TACTGGTAAAAATGATATGTGTGTGTGTTGCTTGTTTTGAAAATAAATTCAATTATCTGTTGAAATTGCCTCAGCTCCAGATGTGGGCATAATATGTATATAAATATACGTGCTGAAATATTTATCAAATGCAGACCAGGCTTTGCCCATGTTTGTTTGCAATAAGGCTGCAGGTTTTTGGGATTTGCTTTCTGCTGAAGTGGCAGCCTTCCCATTTGTACAGAGAGAGTAATGTTGTTTATGGCTTTTTTTGCACTGTGAGTCTGAAGGTTTGAAGATCCAGCTTGCAGGGCAATCAATCATGGCCAGGTCTCTGCGGCGTTAGGGGGAAATGATCAAGGGCTACAGATAAAGTGGAGAGACACTGCTGCCTCAGAGGCGCAGCCCTCCATCGCTGTCTCTGCAGCTCAGTGATGCTGTGTCCTCCAGTCCTCATGTGACTCAGGGGACCACCTTCTCTGGCCTGCTCACAGCACAGAGTCATGTGACTCAGGAGGCCATGTTCTCTGGCCTGCTCATAGCACACAGTCATGTGACTCAGGAGGCCATGTTCTCTGGCCTGCTAATAGCACACAGTCATGTGACTCAGGGGGCCACGTTCTCTGGCCTGCTCATAGCACACAGTCATGTGACTCAGGGGGCCATGTTCTCTGGCCTGCTCATAGCACACAATCATGTGAGTCAGGGGGCCACGTTCTCTGGCCTGCAAATAGCACACAGTCATGTGACTCAGGGGGCCATATTCTCTGGCCTGCTCATAGCACAGAGTCATGTGACTCCGGGGTCCACATTCTCTGGCCTGCTCATAGCACAGAGTCATGTGACTCAGGAGGCCACGCTCTCTGCCTACCTATTAAAAGAGAACCACCAGGTTAAATGTTTTGGTGAACATCCAGCCTTTGCCTGTCACCATCGTTTTCCCAAAGGAGAACAGTTCTTAGATATCTTAGATACATCTACATTGTCCCGACAAAATGAATGATTTAATGTACCACAAAACACATAACTATATGTATCTCATCCACTTCATCAGGCAACTAGCCTTAGCTATTTTTCACACCATTGATGCGACACCAGTGACACATTATCGATGACAGGGGAGCACATCAGATAGCAATCCATGCTCACACCTGGCCAGTCAGTCCAGGTCATCAATAAGAGATGAATTTACCCGAATTATCTACTACGTCCCCCAATGTTGGTCAAATCCAATAATATTGTTGCAACAGAGACCTTGATGGTGTAATTGATGGTGTCGCACCTGTGTTGTTAATTCATCGTTGTTAATCATTTCTGAGACCAGAGTGTCTACAGTGACACTTGGAATGTACAGGGTGAAATGTGTGTTGCATGACTCTTGAGTCACATTGTCAGTGATATCCAAAGGCCCTAATTATAGATAACTACAATATGCACTGTATATATTTTGTTTTTCTAGTAATGAATCAAACGACGTGCAGTTTGTAATTTGGAAGGAAACATGCTGAAAATAAATAACATTTTCCTCCGGGTATTCTTGTGATGGATGTTTGCCAACAAGAAAGAACTTTGAGAATGACTTTGAGTTCGACACGGGGGCATGTAAAACTGACATGATGTTCAGTTATTTCAGCTGTCACTTTAAAGGTAACTCAAATGCATTCACACATTCTGTGACCAAGGGGAGAACAAACCAGAGAACTGTGTATTATTGTGTGTGTGTGAGTGTATGTATGCACACTCAGGGAGGTTTAGAGTTATCCACCCAACGAGAGTTTGCCCAAAAATTAAGTAAGTTATTGTCAAGATAGGATAGAAAACTACCCCCCTCCCAAAAAAAAGATCAAATAAAACAGGGATTATAAAAAGGGTGTATTCAGGTGTGCTTTGCCATGACACAAGGAACTTTACAATACGTTTCAAGACCACATTCAAAGTGCCATGATGACCGCATCCTTTCAGATGGACAATACCCAATAAAATAATTACTTATGGTATGACATGGGCCACATAAATGGTCTCCATAGTTGACCCATTCAGACCCCCCCACCACCCCCCCAAAAGCAGGTGTGTGCCGTCTTCCTCAAATTAACGATCAAATGCCACCCCTCACTAGCACAGTGACACAACACAGCGCTGTTAACACCGCAAATCGGGAATGGTAAATTACAAAGCTGTCAAGTCGCAATGCTAATAACATCATCAGGCCTGAGATAGCGATCCGGTCACCGAGGTGTGTGATGCAGCCCCCGCGTCTTAGTGTCACTCGCAACTTAGTTCCACGGCCAAATCGCGTAAGCGAGTCTGCGGCATAAAAAGACGGGGAGTGTAGGACTCCGCTTTTCACAGAGCCGGCTTAATTCCCCTGGCAGCTGAGACATTTCCATTTCACCGCGAGGTATCGGGGCTTTTGATGTGAAATATGCCACGCACGGTGTGAGCGGATCCATCATGAGTGCATCAATTCAGTCTCACGCTCCTGTTTTATCAAACACAATAGTTCCCTCCCAAGATTTTATTTTTATCAAAATAAAATCATAAAATGATCATTTTATGTGTAAGAATGAAATGGTGGAAAAAAATGGCCAGGATCTGTGTCTTGAAATTGGTCTCCTATGAAGATGAAATGTCATTATTATCTTTTTTGTAGATAGATCTTTGTAAATGTGATTTTTTTAAACACGATCGGTATAAATAGTTTTTGTCCATTGAATAATATCAACAACGTTACAATTTTTGGAGTTCTGGGGGATTGCAAATTTAGAAAAGAGGTAAACTCATGCAGAATCTGCCCCTCCCCTCCTCATACACACACACACACAAACACACACACACACACACACATACACACACACACTTTCAGGGACGTGCTCTGGTAATAAACCAGTGGTGAGATCTACTCGCTGATGAATTATGGCTGTGTCCGTGCAGTCCTGTACTCGGACGCGGTCAGTCAAGCCAAGTCAGCCCTTGACCTGTAACATCACCCTAACAGAAACCAATCAGAGTTCTGGGAATCTCTCCAAGACTAACTTCCTTTCCCAGTCACTGGAGATATAGAGTGTCTTGAGTCTAGATGAGGGTGTTGCTATCCAGCATCATCAAGGCTTTTCAGATTTTTGGGCCCACCTCAACTGCTGTACTCTCCACTTCTCCTGTTACGAGGCCCCTCCATCTTTGAATGCTCATCTTTCAAATCATATCAAGATGGAAGACAACTGGCAGATAGACATTTACATTTTAACAAATGCTCTTAACCAGAGATACTTACAAAATTGTACATGTTCAAGTTTTATCATCTATATTGGTGGATATTCACTGAAGCGATTTGGTTGAAGCACATTGCTCAAGAGTCCAACTGAAGACTCTGTAATCCCTGAAGTACGAACCCAGTTTGCGCAACAGCATGAAGGTTTGAACTCTGGTTATGCAAAATCTAAAAACATATGACCTATGACCTGAACTGCGTTCAAAGTTGGTCGTTCAACTCTTGACATTTTCCATTGGTTTATTAATACTGAAGGGAGATGTCAAAGAAGAACAATGTGGGAGGAAGAAGTTTAGTTAAGTGAATAAACTCTAAAGTAATAAAAAAGTAGATTCAAAGCTGCCTCCTCACGTACAATTGCTAAATGGTTTTTAAAAAAGAAAATGATTTTATTCTGAGGCGATCGCATACATTTAATGGCGAAAACCACCAACGCTTATCAAACACCATTTTTCTATTAGTTTGGAAAACTTCAGGCATCAGAAGTCTCTAACACAGCTTCAGGCATTTTAAGCAACCTTTAAATAGCACTTTAAAAAAAAAAGTGTATTCTTTTGTGATTTGCCTGCAGGTGTTTAACTTTTCTAACCTGTGAAAGATTGTGAGGAGGGCAGTGACCTTATTTCCCACCCACAGGAGGAATTAAAAACACGTAAAATAACTGCTATCTGTGAACCTCCATCACCTTTTTGGCTCCTGTTTAAAATATATTCATGCTGGTCCCCTGTCATTTTGGGGTATAAACTAATTGCCAGTGCCCACAGGTGTGAATGGAGACTTCTAACCCCACAAATTACCACAAATCTGAAAATTATAACAAGTATCTTGGTCAGTCATGCAGATAATGTAAATAGAACTGAATATGGGTTTATTATTATGATTGTTATTGTTATTATTCGTGGTAAGTTTATCTATTTATGAATATCTGTGTTTGTTTAACTTTTTGAAGCAAGGCCTCAGGGCAAACAATCAACAACATCGACATTAATTTTACTTAACTTTACTTGCGTAAGATCTTAAGCTGTATAGTTTTCTTACCTTTGGCTGTGTTTTCATGGATGACTCATACAAACCATGTAATGAATCAAGCTGGAAACCGTAGGTATAAAAACGCACATATATGTACTGTGGCACTGAGGTAGAGGAAGGGGCAAGCTGTTAAGTATTGGAACGCAATATATCTGCAATGAGTTGAGTGAGTTTATATTTCTTTGAAGATTTTACTTTCAAATCAACACCTAACTATTTAGACCATGGATCAATAGTGGCTAGATTTGAAATGGGGAGCATCCAGGAGTTTGTTCTCCTGCTCCCTGAAAAAGAAACTCCCCAATGTGGAAGTATTAAGCGATGCCATGGGTTGACCTTTTATAACTGATCACCATTCTGAGGCTCCCAGACTACATAATTCATAATGTATGAAAAAAAGAGTTATGATTAATAGAAATTTCTAAAGCTAAGCAAGGGCTTGGCTAATCAGTAGAATATAGTCCATGTTCATGAATGTGGAAGTTCCTTCCACTTGATCTTCTATATTATTGTAGGATTTCACTGATTGAGGGAATCATACAGTAAAGGCAGAGAACATTGGACTTTCAGAGCTAAGTTTATGGCTATTTAAACTCAGCTATAGAAACAGAAAAAGGAGAATGTAATTTATTATTAATTTTCTGCCTTCAGTCATTGAACATACTTATTTTAATAACAATTTCGTATCATACCCCTAAGTTAATTTTTCAAGTGTTCGCATAATAAGTATCATGTTGAATTAAGCTTGCAACCTGAAGCTAATTAAATGACTGTAAAATAAAAATGAAACTAATCAAGAATGTTACTGTTTTGGTCAACTTTCTCATCGACACCACAGCATGCTTCAGAAAGTGCAAGGACGTTTAACGTTTTCTGTGCTTCAGCAATGAAAATTCATTCAGGCCTTAATGGACCGTTAGTTCCTGATGTGTTGCAATTTACTTATTTGGTTTGGGCTTTTAAGCATCAAGGAAATGGTTACTTTTTGAAATTAATGAACACTATAATGTCTTCATGTATCTTGGAAATGAATATCAAAATCATATAGCAACTTAGTTTAAAAAGGCAATGTGGTACTGGGAGAGGTGGAGGGAGGAGCAAGCTCCTCTGCTCCTCCCCTTTGACTGCTCTCAGCTCCTGTTTCCTCCCTACGCCTGAAGAGAGGACAGGCGTGCATTGCAATACTTTCGCTCCTCAGGGGAGGGGGAGGAAATAAGAGGAGGAGAGGAGGAAAGGAGGAGATGCACAGAAAATTGGAAAAAACCAGTCTGCTTTCCCCGCCATCAAAATCAATGTCGTCTAATGATAATGTTGTAACTTCGACTGATACCGAGGATACCTAAGCCAATCAAGATCCTCATCCATCACCAGCCCGTTTTATTAAATATTTAAATATGAATGTCTCATTCTGCTATTAGGAGCCATGTTTTAACATTAACACATGCGCAATAAAATAAATAAACCTCCTGCCACAGCACTCATTTTTACAATTTTTGTGACTCAAAAACATGGACATATTGTGTTCACATGGATAAGAAAAAGCAAGCAGCACTGTTTGCCCATCAATGTGATTTTTGTGGTTACTCTTTACTGTTCCAGCACTTTTTGTTTGAATGTTGGTGAATTCCTAGTCCTGTTTTTGAACTTTTCAATGGTAACAGATTCTGTGGGACGGTCTTTTAATCTGACTTGTCATGAGCTCAATGATGTCATCAAGAAATGTGAGAAGACGTCCTCGGTAGGATTCATCGATGTGTCCTTCTTATGGAGGAGAGGTGGAAAGGAGATTTAGCCTCCTTCGCTCCCCTCTTATGATTTTGGTACATTGGAGGGGGGGAGGACACATAGATCAGTTTTCAGGGCATGGAGGAGATGAGGTTTGCAGTGGAGGAGAGGATACAAATTTCGATTGGAACACACCCCAGGACTTGGAAAAGCAGCGGCATCACGAACAGGCTGGCTCACTTGCGGAGGATTTCTAATAAACTCAGGTGTAAGCACTTGCCTTTGTTTAGGCCACTTATTTCAGAACAGCCTTAAGGCTGAGAGAGAGACTGATTTATGTTTAGATTTTGGGATTTGGTTGTGTTGGATCCCTGGATGTGCTGACATTTAAGTTCCATTTTACATTTTTTTGTTGTTTTTTTTTTTCTCTTTGCCCCCCAGAAGGGGATAAAGGCCATTGGTAATTTTTGATTACACTTTAATTGTTTTTTCCTTCCCTCACCACCTGGTTCAGTGGCCATGCCTGCCACTGTGCCACAGTATTAAAACAGATATTTGCAACAAAAGTATAAATTATATTTAGTGTAGCCACAACAGAACAATAAGACAAGTATAAAAAAATTCACAATACCAACCATGACAATGCCAGACATAATTAATTATGTTCTATTTAATTGATGGATCAGTGATGAAAGGGCAGTTGTTTTAATTAATCCAGTTCAATTTAGCCTGGGATATCACACATGTAAGTTTGTTTTGTCTGCATAGATTTAATTTCCCCAGGTCAAATCCAATTTGAGGCTAATATTGAAGCAGGTACATAACTGAAGGACTAAGACAACATATGTTCATTAATCCCTTGTTGAAAAAGCCAAAGGTGATTGCTGGGTGGAACGACTTCCTCCAGGGGAAGAAAAATACTTAAAAGGGAAGAAATTCTGAGGGAATGTCAATAGAAAGAGAAACCCGAAAGAGATGTCAGAATTTCACTGTCATTGCTGATTAAGGATGCCAATCCTCCAATTTCTTTCAACAAGATAGGCAGATAATGTTCTCTTTTTGTGATCCCAGTAATGATATCATTGGCCGGTCCTCTAAAATGCCACGCACAAAACAGTATAACCAAATTCTGGATAATGCGGCCGCGTTCTAAGACTTTCGACCCTACTTGTTTTCCTTTGTAGCTTTGCGTATGCGCATTTGTTTGATGAGAAAGGCCGCCCTTCTCATAAACAAACTAATTATGTCTTTATGCTGGACCATTACTCTTGGACCATAACAACAGCTAGTGGAAAATTACAATCAATTAAGGCTGCTTCAAATGACTTTCCCCTCTTCATCTTTGTAAAGCTTATTCTAGATGCTAGGCCTGCATGTTTCGACATGGTGAATTAGAACTATTCAGTTTTCGCAGCAGTGGGTTGAAAGTTAAGGAGTGAGGAAGCTCAGAAAAGAATATTAATAACATTTTTTTGGGGCGACAATTGTATGTGAGATTTGTATTTTGAGAAGCCCAGGATGCAAAAGGTTTTCGAATCATATTAGCCAGGGATGTTCCAGGAACTGTCTCGTTTTTGCTAAATGATACATTCCATTTGCGTTGCACGTTTTTCAAGGTCTTAAACCAAGGTAAGTTATGGCAATCAGGGGAGAATTGTTCTGCAGAGGATGATAGAAATATGCCGTCATGCCAAATTACCATACTGTGAAAGCAAACAAACCTGGTGATTGAAAATAACACCTGCCAGGAACAGTGAAAACAGTTCAAATGTTAAAAGGACAAATACGTACACCTGCCCTCCACAAACATACTTTAATCAATTCAAAGGCCATCTAGACTGATTCGGAAATGTGGAAACTGGAACAGAAACCAGCATATGTACAACCAAGTCTCCCCAGGCTGTCAAACGTTGCTTCTCAGCCAGGTTGTTGCTGCAGTGCGGCCATTTTGTGCCAGAATACTCAAAGCACCTCAGATCTGCTGGGAAGGCAGGAATTGAATTAGCCAGTTAAAATGAGGGATGATTGGGTCGTTGCACTGTGTGAGAGCCAGATGGAGAATTTGATCAGGATACCAGCGTAGCACTTTCCAAGAAGAGCCTAGAGATATTTAAAAGCCACCGTGTATCAGATACTTCTTTTGAAAACATGTAATTCAAAAGGGAACTAGATTATAGTTTTCTTTAATACGAATTAACAAGGATACAAAATAGAGTTGATCATACATTTGTACACACAAGTAGCTTTTTTACATGATTCATTGTAATGTCTGGAACATATTTTGAAAAGTAACAAATTGCCATGTCCATGCTTTTCTGCTGTTGAAATAAATAGCATCTATTCTTTCTAGGCAAAATACCAAAAAAGCTTTCAGAGAGTTTCCAATATGTTGAGATCTTGATATCCTCCCAGAGCCAGTACCTTGCATTGTGAAAATATTATTTTCATGTATTATAATTTATATGATATGGTATGTGACAGCTGATGCAGGTTACTTACTATGTGATGTCTGAATGTCCATTTCTAAATTACTGTGGTCATTTTTAAAGCTTTCAAATTCTGCACTTGATAAAAGAAGTCATTCAGCATTTTCTCTCAAATAACATTCAAGAGCCATTATTTCAGAAAACTGGGTTTTTACAATTGGATGTCAATTGCTCATACAGCTGTCCTCTTGGTTTTTTTTTTTTTTTTTTACTCGAACATTTCACAGCCCTCTCTAACAAGAGTTCCCTCTCCACTTTGAGCCCAGGTTAGATTAACCCACTGTCGGAGATGGGGGTACTTTAAACGGGCAACGTTAATCTCTCTGCTTCTCCGCTCTGTTGCCCTCTTACCTGGAAAGGTCGATTCATTCTTTGTGGGAGGCGAATGTCCTGGAAAGTGCGTTGGTTGTCAGCTGGCTTAAACCTTTATATTAAAATCCAATGCATAGGCCTACATGGTGTTCAAAGTGTCCCATTGGCTTATTGGCCAATTCAAATTCAACTTCTTTCTCCAAACCCCTCTTTGTGCAGAAGGCATTGAGCTTCCACAAAGTGTCCATGCTGTTCGCCATCTTTAAAGTGGATACATGCAGCACTGTCACCTACAAGCCAATGACCCATTTAAACAAATGGACATTCTACTCAGAGGGAATTCCTGACTGCATTGCAGGAATTGTTTAAATGCTGTCGTACTGTTTTGTGGTGCAATTTGGTCCAGGGAATGATTAAACTAAATCATGTGGTTATTCTTGAATCGTCTGTCATTCTCTTTGGAACCCTGATAAAACTACCAGTGCTCTCTCTTCTCCCTAGATTGAGAAAATAAATAATGAACAAATTAAACAAATTTGACAAAATGTAACGATAAAATGGAGCAAAAAGGGAAAAACGAGTGTAAAAGCAGACTTATGAGACCACCCATTTTAAGTTAGATGTCTGGAATAAATGGTTACTGTGGCATTTGGGAAGGTAGAGGAGGAGTAGGAAAAGCCTGATCTCCCTTTCTGACTTTTGTTAGGCATAACATTCAGGACCATGGACAGCAGCTGCCTCACCTGCAGGCATGCACGGCTAGGCCTGATTCCTCATTGGCCCAGCTGTTGCTTATTGCCTCTCTGAGTCCTGTTGAGAGAAAAGACCTCAAATGTAGCAGCTGGTGTACCTGTGTGTTGAATTTCAGCTATCATTGGAGCAGCCGGAATGGAAGTAAGCTTGGGCCATAATTTATTTTATTTGTAATTTATGTTTGGATATGTGTCGTGTCAATGTCACATATGAGAATATGGGGTACAACAAAAACTGCATCGGCAACTGAATTTTCTATCTGTCGTCGTTTGACATCATGTTTGACATGATTCTATGGCACAGTTATTTATTGATTGAGAACAGCATGTACTTTGTGGCAATTGCATAATTAATGTAACATAAGCATAATGTTGATTTGGATGCATACTCCTGTGGTGGAAACAAGTCATGATTATTTATTTATTTATTTATTTTTCATGACCTTTTGTTTTAATGACACCAGGAAAAGTCTTTATTTCAGCCTTTTTGATGCGATTTTAAAAATGTTCATGCCTCAGAAGGTGATAACTTGTTTATAATTTGCTCAAATCCCAAACAAAATTCTTTTCAGGCCGAGAGAAATTGGAGCTTGACTCATCCCGAAGCCGAATGCCGCATTTCTCTGGGACATGCCTCAGTGAAATGGGTGATGGTGTTTTTATTTCTTGTTTTCGCTCCACTCCTCAGATGAAATTTGCCTTGTTTATTAAGTGTGTCCTGTGAATGCAAGTCGGGGCAAACATGGTTGTTTCAGGCTGTCCTCGGACATTAGAAATTACTATTATTTTCTTGCAGCCATTGCGCTGAATGAGATAAGTAAACCAGCTGTTTTAAAATGGCTCTATAATGTCTGTGGCTTCACACTGTAGATGGCTTCAGACAAAATGTTCTCGCCGTTCAGCAGGTGAATATGTAATTTTCTGTGATTATGATCCGACTTCTCTGTTGTTCTCTCTTCGTTTCAAAGTTCTGTTCTCCTAATTTTTTCCTCTTTTACTTTTATGCTATTTTGAACTGTTTTCAAGTCAGAGCGAACAATCTGATGTCATTATCGAGTGAGAGTATTGGAATGGAATTGTGATGACAGCAATAAATAGAATAATTGACTCAACTGAAGGGAGCAAGAAAAAAATGGGAAAATAAACTATGAATATCTAATATTGCTTTATGATACATATTCTTATAAAAGTAACACTATTTTAGATAAATATTTAATAATACAGTGACATTTTAAAAGCCTTAAAATGAATAAACTGGAGGCCTTGGCGCACAGTGTAAAATCACTTGTTTGAGGTGCAGCTCAGCCAAGCCATTACCCAAAGCAATAGACTGAAAAATAGTGGTTATGCCAGTTTGGGTACACAGTCTCATAACTCTACAGCAGACTTTCCTGTGTCCACAGTTTAAGGTGTTTCTTCGACACCTTATGGAATATCAAATGTTGTCGCATTTGCAGTGGGGAAGACAAACGAAAGCTTGTTGCCATGTGAATCAGAGGACCGTGGCCACTACTTCCTGAGTCAAAGGTCACCTATTCCTGGGATATGCACAGTACAGCAAATTTTCTGATTGGGGCGGGAACGGACATTGTTATATTGACAGTACATATTGGGTCTTCATATTCTAACATCAGATCTTATGTGAGTTTAGAAAACTTGCTTACTCATATAAAGTGGGCACATTTCTCATCCAAATACCCTGTATGTGTATTCTGAATTTGATGTTTGTGGAAAAAAAAATCTGCTTAAACCAAAATCACTGCAAACTCATTGGTCTGCATGCTGAATTTCACCTCTAAGCATGACATGCAAACACTCCAAAAGTATAAATATTATTTGAAATGCAAGGATTGCCCATGGGGACATAACAGAGAATGTCTGAAGACGTGGTGGCCATTACCCAGCCATTAGTGTCCCTCTGCCTAAAGAAGTTCCTCACTGCCTTGTTCATTAAAATCCACGCCTTGCCAGGCAAAATAAACAACATAAAAGCCGCATTCTTTGACCTGATTAGTGTGCTCGGTGCAATAGATTGCACACACATAGTGGGATGTTGATTTGAGCCTTTAATTAGTAAATTCAAACAAATAACATCTGGAAAGAGTCATTGCTGAGGTCAGAATACAAATAAAAATAAGTATTTTCTGCTTAAATATTTATGAGGGGAAAAGTGCTGAGTGCTTCCATGTCAGAATTGCCCCTCCCCTAGTTTGACCCAAGGTCTAAAAAATTCAGTCAAAGCAAATTTTCAGCATGAATATTAATCTGTGTTTGTCAGTGATGTAGTCCTGTACACTATACTGGCATAAGTGGGTCACGGTGGGCTTGGGTGCAAGAATTACTATTGCTCCTCCAGCATCCCCCCCCCCCCACCCAAATAAATTTACACATCCCCACCCTCTCCCACCTACCCACCACCTCCCCCAACTTTTGGCAGTTTCAGGGAATGTCTAAGAGAAACTCAACCCCCTGTCCTGTCTTTTACTTTGTCAAGAATGAGGCCATGCACTGTAAGGATCAAATTTACAAAGCAGAGTATATTTTGTCCTCATCATTTACCTTGGTAAAATTATACCTTTTAAACTTTGATGGATGAGTTTAGCTGATGGATTTTTTTTTCCAGGCTAAACTATTCCCCAAACGCATGAGGCAAGTAAATTTCTATCCCATCTGTCCAAATCAAATAAACAAAAGTATTAAATTCAACAATATTTAACATTGAAAAACCATCTGTGCCTTCTACTGTGTACCATATATGTCCACAAGGATGCACAGACAGGGGAAAACATATAAACACAAAACCTCTTCCACAAGTTTTATCCATTATGGCAAACCACTCCAGATTAAGCCTAGCTGGCATCCATGAACGTCACTTAATTTCAGCCCGTTTGAAAAATGAAAGGCTTAATTCGTCAAGGTCCCTCGTTGCTTTGTCGTGTCGGTTTTGTCAGACAGGGTGACTAATCACAGAAACACCCCACGAGTCAAAGACTGTGCCACTAACCTGCACGGTGCAGGGTCGTAAGCTGGGGAACACTCTGCATAAGTGCATCGGGGTTACACACAGACAGCCTCCAGTTTCAAATCGAGACCATTTTGAAGGTACACAATCCAAAAAATCGTTTAGTGATATTGAACAGTATTTCCTTGATTTCAGTACTTTTCAAGCGCATTATTGTGTTGTGTAAACATGAAACATTTTGATGATGTTGGCTGAAAGAGCTATGAAAAATTACATGTTATTATTATTGTTCTTGGTTCGTGTTTTCACCACTCCAGGTGAGTGGGATGAAGGGATTGATTTCAGATCGTTCCAGGTGGTGTATGTGACCATCTGGCCGGTTTTCGAAGGTATTGGAGCGCTGGCTGCACGTCCGAGTCTGCAGATGCACTTGGCGGAGCCGTTTGGACGCTGCTCCGCTGTGTTTTCCCAACTGTGCCACATCGCTGGAGTGCTTTGCCCTTGGTGGTGTGCTTATCAGCGCAAGCAAACAGCCCCGTTTGTTAGCTCTGCGACATGAGAAAACACCAGAGAGAACGCTAGCGCTGGGCATGTGGCCGTGTCCGGTGCCTCATAATGAATTCCAAATATCTGGAATGATATGGTTTATCTGTAGTAGGACACTGTTCTCCGGGTCGACTTGGGACTTTGGCGGTCTCGGGGCCGTCACTCGATCCATCTCCCTCGCATCCAGGAAACGTTCGATTCTCTTTCTTCCTTTCAAACACGGCGAGTGCCTCTTGCCAAATCTCTACAGCAGCGTTCCCCAGCCATGGTTCTGGATATCCACAAACCACCTTGTCTTCGGTTTCATCCAGAATTACATTTTTCTTGATGATGACCTCAATTACCTCTGCATTCAGTTGGTAACCACTGAGAATCAGAGAAGCATGATGAACGGCTCAATGGCACTGATGAAGTGCACATTACTGGTCTGCTTCCCTTAAGACGAGTTCATGAAAGTTCATGAATGTGTATCTTTCATGTCTATCAACAGACAGCATGAAGTAGATACATTATATTTGGATTTAAGAATATTCTTAGTAAGTGTATGGCGGGCAGGTAATAAATAACTGTTTATATGCCACCGAGAGATGCACTAAAACACTATTGAGAGTTCATTTTTACATGTTCATAAATAATTCCAAAGATTATGGAGGACACTCAATTAGCTTGTGTTATAGTAAGTCATTCATAAATATAATCTAAAACAAGCTACTCCCATTCACATTTCAGTAAGTATGAGGTTACACTCAGCAAGTACGCAAACAAATACCATTCAACCTATTTATAAAACTCAAAAGTTTGCGTAAATTAACTTTTGTGCTCCGTCATAACTGACATGTTTGTTCTGCAGCTCTCAAGAGCATCACATGGTTTGTAGTTATTGTAATCACAGGTTCCAGATGTTTCCTCGGTCAAAATTAATATGTTTTCTCTTGCTTCAGTGGAAGCGTAAATTAAAGCCAGCTGAGGCAGCTTTTCATCGTTTGGCATACGCTGTCATGATTTTGGACACCGCTCCCAGGAACATGTTGGTAATTAGCATTGACGGTAATATGTGGGCTCCTTTTAATTGTTCATTGGTTACTGGTGCTTTTCAATTGGGAATTCTATTTATTTGCTTACCCCTGTGCCTTTTCTTGCTTTGAGCTGCTGAGCTATGAGTTTCAAATTTGAAACACTGCTGGGAACATAACTGTTATGTAAATATATGTTGTAGAAGTGGAAACCTCAAATGAGGTGTAAAGCATACATATGAAAATACAGATTAAATTATCACATCTGATAAAGGTACAGTATGCAATAAAATAATAGCCTTGCTAATTACACTGTGTTATGACACTTTGATCACACACAAACGTACTTGACATCAAAGGAGAAAGTATTTAACCTTGACATGAAATGATTTCGAACAAACATGGATTCATGAATCGTTGTTGATTTATTCGCCATGAATAATCGTATTGTTATTATTATTGTTTATTATATCTGAACATTTTACAATGAAGGAGGGGTTCAATTCCGTTATCTGTCATGCTTTTATGGTGAGGAGAGAGACTATTATTTTCCCAGTTAAATAACTGCACAACAAAACACAAGTTTATTGTTATGATCGAACCTGTCATTCAAGGTCAAATCACAAAGAAGTTCTCGGTAATTACATTGCATCTCGGCTCAGAGTTCCAGTCTTTTATTTCCAGGTGATGTCACTGCAGCGTGGACTTCAGAGACCAATGACCAGGGTCCAAGGGTTTTCACCTCTCCATTATGGCATAAGCAGAAGAACATAACTGTCACCGCATCGTCAGTTATGTGCTTCTCCGGGTTAATCTTTTAACTTGGGTGTAATGTACGGATAAGAAGGAGGACATCCTGCAACCGCTGGATTCTCAGAAAGAAAGAGGACAACCTGCAACCACTTCTCAGTTAAAATACAGCATCCTGAAATAAATATTGAATAAATCACTTGCATGGCAATACAGTATTCACTCAGGTAATGTAGTGTATAGTCTGTGCCCAAAAAGAGAGCTTTCCGTTTGCCTTAAAATAAGTAACTTAAATTTATGATCGAAAACTATTTTCCCCAGTTTTCATGAAATTCCTTCAAATAAGTATCTGTCAGTCTTTAGGCATGTTCTGTTAGCATGACTTAAGCATCGCATAGCGTACGTGCAGTCCCGTTGCTGTTGTTTTATTTAGGCCGTAATTGTAGCATAAAGACAAAGACTGTGGCAGTGTTAACATCATGGCTGCCACTCTAAATAAAAGAGGAGTGTTGGGAGTTTGAGACCATATGCGTGTATCACATTTCTTCTCCTCCCCTGCCTTTCATCTCAGCGCAGTCTTTCTGAGCGCCTGAAATATTGACAGTGAGCGATCGAAGACTTACCGTGCCCTCAAGACTCCCTGTCTCTTCAATCACTTGCCTCAGTTCTCCCCATAGTCACGTGGGGTTTAATCTGGGCATGGTATGCAGGTTTAGGGTGCAGCTTTGGGGTTTCAGGAGTGACCCACAGGTTTTAGGTCATAGAACAAAGGCCCTGGGTGTGGCATATGCTTTTGGGTGTCACTCACAGGTTTTTTATGGAATAGCACGTACATTTGTGGGTTTGAGCCAAGGAAGGAAGTGCTTTTGCCATCGGCATGATGAACCCAATCCTTGCAGACATCAATGTTTGACAGCTTGTGGTGGGGTGAACCAAACACATTTAAAATGGGGAGATTTGACAACTCAAATTATGAAAAACAACCAAAACACAACTGAATTACTGAGCAGAAACAAGTATTTCTTTTTGTCTAAAAATTTAAAGAACAAAACCAAAGCTACGTTGCTCTTTTCTCTTCAATGTTCCCAATTGTTTAATGAGTGCATATTTAGAAAATGCAGTGAATAATTAAATTGAACACATTTTCTTTGTCTTGGTTACAAATTAAGTGTGTGCAAACAAGGAGTCTTTCATTTATGTATAATTATGTGGTTAATTGATTTATTGGCTATGAAATACACAAAGGAAAAAAGTGGAGATTTTTCAGGCTTCCATACAGAAGCTTATAACTTTTCAAGTCACGCTCTCAGAAACATTGCCTTCTTTAAATGCCATGCATATTTCTGTCTCAACACATGCCGTAGCTGTCTTACACACACACGCAATGATTACAAAATGCACCATTATGTAAATGAAACAAGCCGCAATTTAAAGATTTAAATACATTAAACCAGTGGGTTTCCACAGCACAGTCGCTTGTAAAATTATGTACAAGTTCAGTACAGAGTAATACTTGATCAGGAAAAAAAGGAACAAAGAGAGGTGAAGGCAAAAATGAAATACAACAGTAATAATGAACCATTATCACAGATGGGAGCAAGCAGAATTACATGAGATGGTGTAATGAGGCAGATAAACAAAACGGTGGCAGAAATTAAAACAGCATAACCATAAAAAAACTACAACTGCAAAAAAGAAATAAATGAGTACAATCTTTAAAAGAAAAAAAACATTTTAAAGAACAACAAAAAGAGACTGCACTTTTTTTGTACTATACTGAACAATTAATAAGCCATGTTGTACGACAGAACCATTCTACCGTACCAACCGATTAATCGGTGGTTTGCTAATTGTTCTGTACAGTTTCCCCTTGATTGTAAGTAAAGGCCCATGTCAAACTTTAGACTGTAATATAAACTGTAGATGACAATATAAAGACTACAATGAACCAGAAAAGTGGATGAAAAAATAGAGATGAAAAGTGACCCAGACCACACAATGATGCTTCAGTTATATCTCCTGGTCAAATTTAAGACATTTAGATCACACCCATATTCGTATGAGAGGACTTGATGAAAAGAGCACTTTATGAAAGATACTTCAAATGCGACCAGATCAGTCATGTGGAGGACGGTTAAGAGCGGTAAGGATCTTTTATGTCGGACGAACGGAGAGGAGAATTCCCATGGGGGGGGGGCGGGGGGGGGGTTTGGAGGATTCAATCCCAGCAGTTGATCTTTGATCCTGATCCCTTTGGCAGTCTGTGGCTTATTGGTGGAGGGGAGAGTTGATATAAGCTGAGGGCAAGATGAGTTCAAATGCATAAAATCAATGGCAGCATGTGTGGAAAAAAGGTGCAGCAAAAGTGAATGCCAGTTAAGCCAAACCAGATCCAACATGGCGGTATCAGGGGTGTAAACCGATCACTCCATAATTATGATCATTTTATGACAAAGAAAATGTGTGTGTGTGTGTGTGTGTGTGTGTGTGTGCAAGTGTGTGGGAGGGGGGTGATAAATAATGCTTAAAACCTTGCGGAGTGTTTTTGGAAAACGACAATAGCGTTAAAGACAGAACTGAACATTTTGTCTGTCCCAGCCTGTTCTCCAAGGTATTGTCACGCCAGAAATGTGAAAGCTTAGTTAAATAGATTTAACTGAGTTAATTGTGCAAAGTATTTCCTCATTTGACTTAAAGCGGAGTATCTTCACTGTGCCGTTCAGGGTCATAATGACAGTGGCAGTTGAAACTTTAGATAACGACTCTAACATTAATAGGTTTGCATCCTGTAACCTTGTGTGAGCAAAGGTAATAGGTAATGTTTATTTTAAGGATTACTCATATGTCTCAAAGTCATTTACATTCCTGTCAGAATGATGTAAGTAGGAAGATTTAAATGATAATTGCTAACAACTGTATTTTTTAGCTGCAGAATAAATCAATGAACAGACACTGAACTCTCCTGGCTCACAAAACCATTATTATACCCTATTTCAGGCTAAAGAGTTATCTGTCTTGATCTGTATTTAATTACAGAGACAATGACGGAATGCCACACAAATAATGATTTATCATTTCACAGGTTTAAGAGATGGTTGCAGAGGGCCCTGTTAACGTTTTGTTTTATTATTTGTCCTCATGACAGATTTTGGCCACTCTCACTAGATAGAGAGGGCATGCCAGGGCAAACCTATTACGTGCTTAATAAGTTTATAAAAGTGCTTTCAAAATCTGTCCAGGATTAAACCTCCTGCCAGAAAATCCATGCAAGAGCAGGTTTTAACGTGGTCATATATTTTATATTTGGTGAGCGTCTGCGCCAAGTGCATCGTTAGAATTGATTTGGGGTCTGGGTGCCATTCGGGTGCAAGTCTAATCAGGGTGGGACTTTGCACTGGTCAGGTTGGTGCACAATTTATTGAAATAATGTGCTTAAGCTTGACATTTCTCTGATTAAAAGACGGTCCGTTTATAATGTGTTGATTTACCTCGCAGCTGAGATGCCATGCTGGACTGATACACATTAGTAACTGGGGCACCGTAGACTACAGGAAGTGTAGCCAAATTAAGCACAAATTCAATACACCATTGTAAATATTTAGAGCACTGTTATACAGTATGTGGGAGCAAGTTAGAACAAGACTTTCCCCCACACTCTAATTTCAATGCACTGTAATTATGTTTACGTGTGTATGTGTGTGTGAGCGCACACACCATGCATGAAAGCTCACACTGTTCTGGCATCGACTCCATCTTAAATATGAACCGTAATAAAGATGAACCTTGTTATTGTTGGCATATATTCGGATATTCAAATCAGTTAAATCTTCATTTAATCAAAAACGCTCACGGTTTAGTGAAATTGGCAATGTAATATAATGTCAAGTTTATAGAAGCTCACATTTGTTAATGACAATGGCGCAACCTCAGAATTGTGAACTGCTGAAGTAAAACCAATGGGTATAAAACCAGATATATCATACAGATTATTAACCATAAAATGAAAATGAATGAATGACATTTTTTTGATTAAAAATTCATAAATATGGCTGAAACGCTTAGAATGTGACACAAACAGAGACATGTCTTAGCGGTGTTGCTAATGAATACGTATGGTTTTTGATATAAAGAAGGAGAAAATCAGACAGTTCGTAACAGAGTATCCTGAAACTATTTTCTAAAGGAATCAAAGAGCAGATGGACGAAAGATTTTGATGGACAAAGCTGTTGATTTTTAACTACGGGTACATGGCAATGGGGTACCCAACTGATATATTTAGTGGTAGGAGCATATTTCGTAAGATTTGGGATCTGAAATAAGACATCACTTCATTTCTGCTTCTCTCTAAATGTTCTTTCACCACTATTAAAACAGTCTAAATCCAATTTCTTGCTACTATTCCATTTCTAATTTAAAACCTTTCCCTGCTGTGTCTTGTTTGTCCAGTCGTGCAGAGGGATACCAGTTGTCATGGAAGATGGCTTCTGCCGTTTCTCTCTCTTACCCCGACCATGATTTAACAACGACTCACTAAAAATGGGACCTTGGGGGCCGAACGATTCAGCCGCATATGTGTGCTTGGTTTTAAATGGCAACTGATGTCTGGTGAAACGTATCAGTTTAAACAGTGGCTGTTTACTCCTCATTGAAATTCAGCGTTAAGACTGTACACGCTCATAGGGAAAATGGGTTACACCTGAACAGATTTGCCAATTTTCAGGTTTACTGTGCTTGTTAATGAAGATACATGTATGCATTCCCATGATGCATAAGAATCATGCAAGTTACTACTTCCGTGAATGTTGCATTATTCACCATTGCACGAGTTCAAATTTCATCAGTTGCAAGTGTCACAGTCTTGAGATTAAAAATTACAAGCATGGAAATGACATTGTTTTTCTACTGTAGTTGTCAGCCATTCTTTTAGTATTATGGTATGGAAGTTTTCAGTTATGATTGGAGCCAGTTTGAGTTCCCAAAAGCGCACCCATAGACTCATCCAGTTTGATAATTGGTAAATGTACTGTGGTGGATTTCTCAGAGTATCCCTCCAGAATGAAGAAACACAAGTTAAAAATAAGATGCAATGCAATCACGTGCTTTTGGAACATCCATCGCTTTAAAACAGGAGGGAATAGGTCTTTGTCAATATTGATTTTTCGACAAAAAGCCTGACTTTTACATAACATAACTTTTACATCCTACACAACCAGGCCTTGTTCAAAAACATTCAGGTCAGTTAACTTATTTATTACTGTATTGCCTTTTTGTCTATTTCTGCACCCTTGTTCACCCCAATCTACATAGACACTCTGTTCTGTTGCCCAGTGCATTTACTGCTGGTAGGTAATAACAGGATACTCTATATAACTACCGTATCACATCAACAGCAATTTTCAGCTAAAACACAACCTTCCTGTCCTCCAATTGTTGTGACAAGATAGGACTCGCTTATCAGGCAGGTGTTGACTCTTTTAGCAGCAGGTACATTTCAGCTGCGCTCCACACGATATTGAAAATCTAATGCCCGATTCACCGTCTGCTTAGCCTGCAAAATGTATTAAAGAATTGCGGTCACATCGAATTAAATTGGGAGGACGACTTCAAGGCAAACACTGGGATTTTGCTGATCTGTGGAATATAATGATGCGATTGCTTACCGAAAGTGTGTCGCAGTGCTTCCCAAAGCGTCTTTGTTCCTGCAACCACCCACCCTTATCCTTGTTCCCTCCTCCTGTTCAGCAAAATCATGCTTTATCATGTCTTTGATTTTATGCATCAATATTAGACACATGCTGGGAACAGACCCCATTTCCCTAAATCACCATAATTTGCCGTAAAAACCGAAGGCAAACTGTACATATCTTGATCTGTGTTTAATTAAACATGCAAAACAGCTTCTGCTGGAGAAGGTACATTTATATAGCGTGGTAGCATTTATACATATATGAAGAAGTTCCAGTCCTTGGAGGCGATTTGGCAGTCTGCTACCCTGTTTCGTCTGGGCAGGAAATTGCTGCCATTTTTAATCTAAGTTTCCTGATGCTGCAGGATGGGCCTTTTCCCCAGATTGTGTTTGCTGTCCCTCCGACTACATTTCCTGGTGCCACATTCGGTATCAACTTGGCTGGCAGCTGAGGGGGAAATCTGAGAGCGAATTGTGAGGTGAAAGGGTTGGCGTCAAGCAATTTCACTTATATTAAAACTCACCCCAGCCTGTTTAACTCGGCGCAACGTAGAAAACATCTGCTATGTCATTTCACGGGGAGCAAGAATTTGGCTGTGCCGTTTACACTTGGTTATATATTTGCTGCTTGTTTGAAGACTGGTAGTTAGTCTTCATTATGATTGACTTAATGGATTTTTTTTGATAGAGTTTTATAAATATTTAATTTTTGGTGAATGATGTTAAAAGTATATGACATATTTTTTGGAGGGAAGGGAAGAATGTCTTGTAAATATTGGATGGGATTCAGTGAAACATATCCCAATTAAAAAGAAAATACATTCAAGTTTGTCTGGCTCAATTTTCCACTGTATCTCAATTAAGTATTTATGCATCATATCTATGTGGTAGATCAGACATTCATAACCAATGAAAATGTTCTCCCAAAGTGATTGACATCATGGGTTCAATCTGATTAGATAGGACCCAGTACAAAACCTCCCTTTGTCGCATACAAAGGAGAGTAAAGTCATGAGAAAGAAGCCACAATACCTGTGTGATCATATCAGCTGAATTGCAAACTCATTAATCATGATAAAATAGAATACAGATGAACCAAGTGCTGGTCGCTTACATTTGCATAATTACAAACATATCTGTATTCATAGCATGACTCAATATTAGAACCAAAAGTGAGAAGCAGTTATGTCAACTGCTTCATCGCGAAAACACTGAATGCATTCAGTATGGTGACATAGGAGATTTTGTAGAATTTTAAATAGTAAAGAACATAACCTGCCCTCAGGGCAGAACACTTCCTGTGTCTTCATGTCTTCCTGTTTCATGTCCTTATTCACATAAGGTAAATCCTTATGGGCATATGGGTTGGTTCGACTGGATATAGATTGAACTGCAAGTCTGCTTTGATCAAATAACAAGTGCTCTTAAAGAGACAAAGTGTGTCTGACTGAATCCCGGCCATCATTTCTTTTTTATAGCTCACTGTTGGATTTTCCTTTTAGTGAAACAATACGTGCCAAGTTCCTTTCCGAAGCAGGTCTCCTACTTGAAATTAAATGTAGACCCGTTTGGTGTAAAATCAAACAATCAGCCCACATTGCCGCAGAGTGATTCATCCTTCTCCCACTCTTATTAACTTCACATCCTCTTCTCATGTATGCTTACTATGTTTTTAACAGGAGTGTTTTATAAAGGTGTTACAGTGATGTTATGGGAAATTAATTTTTAAAGAATATATATTTTCGGCAACGACTAATTCATTTCTTTTCCTCAGGATGATGACATAAGGTCTATCGTTTCAAAAAATGAGAAAAATGAAAATGTAAAATCTGCAGAGAAACTGCTCTCCCACCTCGCCCCTCTTGTAATGTAGCAACAAGCGACTTTTATCATCTCCGTAAAAAGAAAATCTTTTTTATGGGGGTTTTTTGGCCGCGGCGCCGGAGTGATTGGAGCAGCTTCGGCTATTTGGACAGCAGCATAAGTTTAGCGATGGGAGGATATCAAAGTGCGAACGAACGCATTGAAGTCAGGGACGATTTCATGATTGATTGTATTTTGTAATGTTTCTGGAGGACAGCCTGGGTGAAGCTGCTGAGAGTTTGATCAAACGCTGTTAGCGCCCGAGTGGAAACTTGTCAAAAATGTTGGACAGACAACAAACATGTTTTGATTATCATAGCATGGCTAAAAAGTTAAGGTAAACTTTCCAAACATGTCTATGTGGACCGTGATGCAGAAGTCCCTATGAAGTTAGTTTTTAGCAACAAAGTACATTTTCAAGTAACATTGTAAGTATGTACTCAAGCATTCTTACAACATCATTTGTTCTCACAATTTAGCATTTTTAAATATGCATGTTTTATGTTTGAAAATATGAAATATTTTGAAATATTGAAACATTTTTGAAACATTACACATGATATTTCATCATGTGTTTCTATATAAATGAATGTTTACATGTAAATATGTGCCCTGCATTAAGATTTGATATGTCTGAATCCGTTCCAGAAATTAGGTCTATCTCGGGTAAGGGGATGTTTTGGGTCTGGCCCTTTAAGACAGGAAGTCATGTGAATTGGGAAACAAAATGGCTGAAAATTTGGTGGTTCGTTTGGTTCCCCTCCAAAACAACTGGGACACAAACTTCTGCATTTTGGAGTGTCACACAAAGTGGAAAGTTTCCTGTCCAGGAGTGGTGAGTTAGCAAATGGGTTTATTATTATTTTGCGACTGCTCTCTCGCTTGCATCTGCTGTTTCTGCATTTTTGTGGATTTTACCTGAAAAAACTGTGATTTAAGATTAGACTTGAATGGATGCTTGGATTTCTTTTTGTATGAAGAGATTTTCATTAGCAAAATACATTGGACTTGTTTGGGATTATTTGCACTGATTGATTTGTGTTGATTGACTCTGTGGTTTCATGTTTTACAAACATAAAATGGCAATGGCATTGATCGGTTGTTTAATGTTTTATGGTTTGAACTTGCATCATGATTTACTCTCCTTACTTCTTTCGAACAATCTATGAGTCATGTGTTTTGTTAAATGCTGTTTTGCCTGGTTGGCCTGCACTTACCCTGGCCTTTGCTTATATAAATTGCTTGTTTTGCGAGGGACAGGTGTTTGTTACTTCTTGATTATATTCGCAGTTTTCTGAGACTTTGAGATTTTTTTTTTTTTTAAATTGTGTTATACATAATTTTAATTATCATTAAAATATCTTCATGCCAAACAGGAAACTGGTCTGAATGTTTAAGAAATGATTCATGTTAGGCCCAAAAACTCAGTGGTTGTTAGGGCATGTTTGGGGCCTGGCCCTTAAATACAGGAAGTTATGCGAATTGGGAAACAAAATGGCAGAAAATTTGGCGGTTCGTTTGGTTTTCCTCCAAGACAACTGGGACACAAACTTCTGGATTTCCAAACATTACACAAGGTGGAAGGTTTCCTGCCCAGGTCCGGTAAGTCGATGGGTTTATTATTATTTTGCTGCTGCTCTGTTTTTTGCCTGCTTTTTCAGCATTGTTGTGGATCTTGGTTGAAAGATTAGACTTGCATTTCATCTTCAGGTTGCGTGAGTGCTTGAACTTGCTTTGGTATTAAAAGATTTTCACGTGCTAAACCCATTGAACTTGATTTGGATTCTTTGTACTGATTGATTTCTGCTGATTGGTCTGACTCTGGTTTATTTATTTTTTTCAAATAGAGAAGGGTATAAGCATTGCTTGGTGGTTTGCTCATGCTGCAAGGTTTGAACTTGTCATGATTTACCCTCTCCCCACTCCTCTCTTACTGTCTGAGTCGTGTGTATTGTTTTCTGCTCTTTGATTAGTTTCTTTTCTGTTCTATGCTCATAAATAATTTGCTTCTCCTGGAAGGAAAATGTGATTGTTGTATCTTATCAGTTTTCTGATGTATGTGGAAAGAAACATGGCACTAAATATGTTTCTAAAAGGTTCGTGCTCGGCCCTGAAACATGGCAGGACCTGCAAACACGTTCGGGCCTTTGGCAGTGTTGTCGATTGTGGCTAATGTCCAGTGGTAGCAGGCCTCTTTATTTCTTATCCTGCTGTGGGCATTGTGGCTTGTAGCCAGGACTCCTTGGGTTACTGCTTCTTCATCTCCCCACAATGCTGAACCAAGCTTCCAGCAGCTGACATCAGAGAGTGCTGTTCTGTTGGGCTGTGTGGCATGTAATGTGTAAATGTTGTCAGGATAAAAGATGCATGATAAAAAACTTTTTTATCAAAGTATATAGGTTTATTAATGTTTGGTATGTATGTGTGTGCATGTGTGCACATTGGCTGTATGGGGCATGGATATAATAAATGAAAACAAGGTGACAGAAACTTCCACAGCTACCTCCTGTGTAAACAGGGCGATAGGTGGGATCCTTCCTGCCACAGGAAAAAAAAAGTGTTTTGGGTGTTAAGGTGTGGGTTGCAGCTTTGTGTGTGTTATATCCTTTTGTGAAAATCTATGATGCTTCTGTTATCACGGGTTGGTTTTGCACATGGTTTTATTCAGACTGCAAACATGTCCATTTTTTTTGGCTTCCGATGCACATATTATAGGTTTTGCAATTTTGTATGTGTGGAACAGATGCAAATGAAACAAAACCAAGGTAAGCTTCAAAATTCAAATGAGCCGGGTCAGAGGTGCTGGAAGTCATGCTGTTGGCCAATCATGAAGTCTGGACCTGCCCCCATTCCTATTCAGGGTGCGTGTGTTTGTTAATTTCAAAAAATGTTACATAATATGTGTGAAATGTGAAGAGATGGATAAAGGAAACATGCCGTTTTCAGAAACTTAAAGTGCTTTAAGCATACGAGAAGTTTATTATGATATCAGCACCTTGTCAAACTCATTACTTACGCAAACTTACGCAACTTTGGGTAAGGTCATGCTATCTTTGATATACTTTTTTTTATGACTGCTGGTCAGGACTGGTTGGAAAAAGACTTAGGGGAAAAGATGTGGGTTAAGATGTTGGTTGCAGCTTTCCACATTGCATCCTTTTGTCTATAACCTTCCTGTTTTCATGAGTTGGCTTTGCACATATTTTGACTGCAATCTCCAAACCTGACTTTGTTTTTTTTTTTTTTTTTTTTTTTTTTTTTTTCTTCTGCTCAACTTTTGAACTCTGTGATTGTTTGTACATTTATGTTCTACATACATATACATACATATTGTTTCATCTTTTTATAACCAGTTATAACATTTTTGGTAAGTCAGTAGCTTGAGAAGTCTCTAGAATATGACAAATTGTATATTTATGAATCCCTCTTTTTTATTAGTTTTATATTAATTGATTGAAACTATTTGACCTGTAAGATACATTTCTCATGTAATGACTTTGGAATACTTAGCAAACATCACTCAGCACTAGAAAGAAGTAATTTTGCTATTACTATGACCCATGACTATTAGGGTTGTCATGGGTTATGTCTACTTTGGGACACCCAGTACAAAGTGGAAATTTTTGAATATTTGGACATAGGACTTGTGATCCATGGTCTTCCGGTTGTATTTTACCTCTTGAATGTTCATAGTTTTCTTGCTGATCATTCTCTGATACTGGTGAATTTAAGTGCATCAAATCTGCATTCCTAACAGAGTCTGCCAGTGACTCATTGTTTTGCCAAAGACATCTCAAATCCATTACAATTCTACATGGAAATTCATGCTGGAAATTCTATGTATTATTCATGCGAAACCCCTATGATTGTTTCACCCCCAAACAGTTTTTATTTTGCAAATCCATGTTAATAATAACATGACCGGCTCATAACCCAGCCTCTGAGTGTTCCGCCTCACTCTGGATGCTCTGTGGGAGATATCGCCGACCCATATAACTAGACTCAGCCCACGAGTGTCTGTATGAGGTACCCGTAAGTCTATCGCCCCCTCCAGGATGCTGGCAGAAAGACTTCCTCATTTGAACTTTATGGGAAAAAAAAAAAACTGATTCCTGTTCACATATTGGGTTCTGTTTTGAATTCAAAACTTTAATGCTAAACATTGGGACATCCATGGATTTTTGTTCTGTTTCATTTCATTAATGCCCTTCAATGTAGCAAAAATGTATTCCACTAACCAGTTGTGGCAGACAGCATGGCCTTGTTCAGTCGGTGGAAATTGCTTTATGTACATCAGACATTCTTACTCCAGAGAACTGGTAGGTGGCATCCAATTTTAAAGTACACATAATGTGTTGCAGACTTTTCTTAACTTCAGCGAATCAGATGTTTACAGTCGTTTCACCCTACTGATTTGTGCATGACTCATTGATTTATTTTCTTCAATGTAACCTTGCATTCACACTTTTTGATCTTGCACCCTATGAACCAAACCTGCAGCGAGAGGCTCTAAAGCAGGGGCGTAGCACCAGAGGCGGAAAGGGTTCTAAGTATGCAAGGCCCAAGCGTTTGTAGGGGCCTCCGAAAATCTGGGGATTTGTTTTTGGAGTGGAGGGGCCCTCAGAGCCTGCCTGTGTACAGGGCCAAGAATTTCTAGCTACGCCCCTGCCCGAAAGTGATTAATCATAGATATCAATAGGGAACTTGGAGACCTACCATGATTTACTGGACTGTGGGCAGTGCCACTGCAATGCAGTTCGTGTCCTTCGTAGCGCCATGCCAGCATGCACTAGAATGAGGATGCTGGCATGGCGGGTGGTTGCACAGATTATAATTTTCAAAGGAATTTTGCTTCGGCTGATGGCTGATTTGCCATAATTAGCCACAAATGTGGCACCTCAACATTCATCACTTTGTTCAAGGTCATTTGATCGCCAAGGTCATTTGTTTATCACGTCTCATACTCTGTCAGGAGGTATCGTAATGTATTCAGGTTAATGGATGAACAAGAATGGTTGTTCAATCTCCAGAATACATTTCGGTGCTCAAAAAAAAAATCGGCAGCACAAAATACACTTTGAGTACATTGCAAATGAAAGAAATATGTGTTCCTTTCACACCTCTTGCCGATAATGGGGGAAAGGTGAGCAATACCAACTATTCATGCTCACGGGTGGCCTCCACCTTCAGGCACCTTACATAGCACAGTAATAGTTAACATGAGCCTCTCGTCGTCCTTTCTTTGCCAGTTTTGCTACTCAGATGTTTTAAATATTTCTTGCATTTGATTCTCTTGGATTTGAAGAGGCTCCAGCTGCGTGTGTGTGATGACCCAGATCTTAGCATATCGACATCGCAACCTTCCTCCGAGAGCCGGCCTACAGACGTGGCGGGGGAGCAGATCCACTCCGGCATTATTTATGTACCGCATAAATATTTAACGGGGGGGGGGGGGACCATGCTGTGCCAAAATGGAGAGGGTCATAGGTGCCCGCCCACCGCAAACCGAAGTATCCCCGGACAAGTAAGTCATTTGTATGGCTTCCTCTGAACCCAGCGTGCGGACACAGGCTCAGAAAACGGTCCAGCATTGCTTTAAAGCACCTCTTATATATGTTGCTGGATAAAGAATGCCATTCAAAGAAAGTAGAGGAGGGGATGCAGAAACAAAGGGGTTGTTGAGTCATAAAGAGCTTGATGGATTCATTCCTGCAATCTTAAATGCTATCTTGAATGATCTGCTGATTTCATCTTTGTTTTTAGCTTTTCGGTGAGATTATATGTCAATTGTGACAGCCAACCCATGCTTGGCTTTGCTCTGAATAACTATGTTTGCACCTTCTTGAAACCTGGCTTTTAGCTTAGAATGTCAGTCAAACTACTGCTGGCTGACCACTTATTTCATCAGTGAGACATGATGTGTATTTTTTTTAGCTCTTGAAGGCCTTGTGTCGTAATTGACTCGTTCCAACTGCCGACCCAATAATCACTGTTTATATGCTATGCTTAAGAGCTCATTGTGTGTCGGTGTGAGAGGAACATTGTACACTGTCGACTGAAATGCAACTAAATGTGTGTAAGCAGAAGCACCAGGACATACAAACCTTCTTGTTTGATTTGTGTGCATCTCTGATATTCCTGGGAGGTAAATAGAAATTAAGAAATAATAGCTCTCCGTTTGTAGGGAGTAAACAGACGAACAGTATTCATCAGATAAATTGCAAGGGCGGTGGGCTTGATGGAGTTTTTGTGGATACCACAGTGGACTGTCAGAACGGGTATCCAATTGGTGGCATAGCAGTAAGTGAAGTGCACCGAAAAGTATCCTATCTGAAGACATACACTCATGCTTGTGTCAGTAAATTTGAGCAGCGCCTGAGACTGAGCCCAGTGTCGAATGAGATTCACTCCTCTGCATGTTTCAGGTAAATGCTGCAGACTGTGAATCGTGGTACTGGGATGGATGCTGCGAGTGCCAGCTGGTTTCCATAGAGAGGTGCCTAAATCGCTTTCCTGTTGCTCACATTAGTTGTGCAGCTCAGCTGGCGAGCTCTGTAGTGAACATTAACTGGCTGCTGGCTGCACCTGTTTGGCACAGTTTAATTTTCAGGTGTGCCTCCCCCCTTGGAAATGAAATTATTGTATGGTAAGAGGGGATTGAAATCATAGTTTGGCAACCCACATTTTCCGAAACAAGGCAAAGATCGTTAGAACCGTAAAACTGCACTTCCTTCATATTTAGTAACTTATGGTCATCAGCGGCAGCTGAACCAGCTGGAGTTTTACACCTGAGCATTAATTGTCTGACCAAAACCATGTATACCTGCTGCTCACGCAATACCTTGTGTTGCACGTGTATTCTTTTTCAATTAAACGCAGTCATGTGTTTCATGAATGTATCATGTATCGACAAACCTGCACTTTTTTCAGGTAATTCACCACTTCTCCCAGAAAATTATTGTAATTAAAAATGCTGTGATATTCACATGTGTATTCTGTATTCCTCACAGAAGTCCAAAAATGGACTGGACAAAATTATTGGCACCTTTCTCGTTTCATAATGAATGACCACTTCAGGTGATTAGCATACAATATGTGGATTCAAGATAATAAGTTGAATTTCACAATTCTGAAAGTTCAGCAAGGATATGTGGTCAATAATTGATTTCCTTCCTATTTTTTTTTTTTAGGTAGCTAACGGAAGTGACTGGACTTATTGTGAGAGACCCTATTGAAAAGCACATTAAACATGTAAATGCAGAGACATAATAATGGTTTTGGTCTGGACTAAATCAGACCTAAGCAGGTGTTACAATGACGAGGAGTTCAATGTGTGTTCCTTGTGTCTGGGCTGAAGGTTGGGTTGATCAAATCATGCCCAAACTGATCAAAACTCCCCCAGATTTTGCAGCAAGTGACTTCAAATTTACTGTGCCTTTGACATCCCTGTGAGTCATCTTGTCCCAACTCGGACACTTTTACGACCAGGCAGGCTCAAATAATTACAAATCTAATGCAGCCACGTCATTGATTTAGATTATGCCAACTGGCTTGGATTTTTTCTTGCTCGCTATACCGCTGGAAACGAGTAACAGAACGTGGTTATCCCAGACATTTTACGCGACCCTCATGAGATGTTGGATGACATCATGGAGAGTAATTTTCAGAAGACAAAACTTGTCAAACTTGTGCAATCTTGAAGGGAGTGCAGTCAGGTTTGGAAAATTAGGCTAAGGGAATTGCTGTCTTCATGGAGTTACTTTTCTTCACTCATTTGTGTCCCCAGAAAATGAGTGCCAGTGGAAATCTGCATAAAACTTTGAAGGAAAAGCACAAAGTTCTCTGCTTCTCGTGACGTGTCTGCTAAGTCGCATACCTCAGCACACATTATGTAACAAAAAAGGGTTTGTGTTTTGAAAATGAAGGCTGATGAACAATCACATTTTATTTTTATATTGCTTAATTTTCAAAAGGCAGGCAACATGTACCTTGCCTGCCCCGATTCCATGTGTCCGCAACATGGATTGTCAGGAAGCCAGAAAGTGGTTGCGGCTCGGATTTTAGCCGTGTCCGATTACCGAGAGCCCCGGCCACGGTGAACTCATGTAAAGTAATATGCTAAGATAATCTTAAAACCTTATGCATGAACCGCGTATGAATAATACATGACGTGCCCTTGGACTGGAGTTATTTCTGGGCCTCGCTGCACAAAATCTCTGCACGATTCCTTCGCACATGCCCCAATCCTATTTCATAATTTATACAGGTAACAAGGCCCCCCTCACCCAGTGCATAAAACATCTAGGTATCCTGCCTTTCTTTGCTTATGGAACCACATACAATGTCATTCAGTGACATAACACATCCTATGCTGTGTGGATCTCTGTTCAAGTTATACCAAATGTCCGAAATGCCTCATGGGAAAACAAGACTGGCTAGAGAAGCGTCGTCTGGGTCTCTGTCTCGATCGCGATCTGTTGTATAACCGCCCATGCTTAATTTGCAAGTCATTCAGACCCTTTGCCTGTAGCATGCTACATGGAAAAACCTCCTTTAAGAAGAAGCGGGAGGAAGACTAATAGATTCTTTTTTTTTTTTCCTTTTTTTGAAGTAGGCTCTTGACCTGGTAGATATGGAGAGCAGCAATTTTTGTTTTGAGGTTAATTAAAAATGAAGCATGTCATATCTGTATCACAAGCTATTTGCTTTAGGAGTTGAGTCCATGTCGGGCCCTGATTGGTGGATGTAATAAATTTCAGTTGTGATGGCCAGGGGTTTCAATTATGATTACGTGCCTCTATTCATATGTGACATTTCGGGTGTGAATATATGTAGGTGATTCCAGACAGGGCATAATTCAATTTTCCGCTTTATTCAAATGTAGCAAATCTTATGCGCACTG
This sequence comes from Albula glossodonta, assembly GCA_019788955.1. Classification (NCBI taxonomy): domain Eukaryota; kingdom Metazoa; phylum Chordata; class Actinopteri; order Albuliformes; family Albulidae; genus Albula; species Albula glossodonta. The sequence continues at coordinate 1,037,630 of JAFBMS010000030.1, forward strand.
ATATTGTGCTTCATAGAGGAAGTATGGCTTTATAACAGCCGAGGCAACAAACCACCAAAAAACATGACTGTTTTACATGAGACTGTGGAACTTTTTTTTTCTGCTTGTTCCAATTATTATGCTAATTCGTTCTTTGTAATTAATGTCATTCTCGATTTTCAGATGATTTATAAGTGCACTAATTTTGAGTTTGTTCCCGTGAACCACAGAAGCAGAAACAGTCACACATTTTACTGAATCTTGACCTGGATTCAGTCAACAATAAACAGTGTTTATGAAGGGGAAAAACACCTTAAGTAAAGTGTGACATTGATTGAATACAGTCATTTGCCTCTGCATGTTGTCAAAAGGAAAGGCTGCAGGGGGGAAATAGTTAGACCCAGCAAAAACCTCACAAAAGCAAACATATTTATTCTCTCACTTGGAAAGTTATGATTCCAGTTTACACATGAAAATTATTAATGGGTGCCTGAATTATAAATCATTTATGAATTATTTAGAGTGTCTATAAAGAAGCTGTGAGTCCATGGTAAACTCTCTCAATGAAAGAAACCATATTGAAAATTACGTTACTGGATTTAAGCAGGCTGTGCGAGGGAGCTTTACCCTAACCACTTTAATGTATTTGTTAATTATAAAGCTGGGCATTGCAATTTGTGATACCCCCTTGAAACCCAAGTTTCTGTAGCCCGTTGCCTAGTTAGTTATTTGCTAATTAATTGTCCTGTTGCCTTGTAAAGGCCAGTCTGTGGAATGTAATGGGGGTTGTAAGGGGTTTTTTTTTAAACTCATTGTATTGACACGTGGATATGTTTGCTAATACCCATAGCAATGGATACTGAATGATGATTTAACATAAGGAGCAATTCAGTTAATCTGTTTAAAGACAGTTTGTCTTTAAACATGCTTTACATGCCATTGTTACCAATGATATGTTACACTGTTTGGGTGGACAGCTGGGACAGAAAAGTTTTTCCATTGGTTTTATTCAGAATCATTTTCACTTATTCTTATTCCTTATTCCTGCTTGACATCCTAATTTGTCTTCATTATTTTGAAATGTCTTGCGTATAAACAAGTCATTTTCATTTTCTACCATATGACATAACTGGGCAATGTGTATTTAAATCAAAGCAACAAACACCACGAAAGCCTAACTCTTCAACAACTTTGTTGCAATCGAATGGCAGGAAAGCTAAATCCAATACTGTGATGTTTTGAAGAATAGAAAAAAATATGGCCTTCCATCTACCTCCTCCCCTAACTGTGGTCATGCACAGCTCACGGTTCTACTTTGAATTCTTTAGCTGGGTGATGGACAAAAAGCTGAGAGTAGATCCTGTTGAAATCACAGAATTTATCCCAAGTTTATGCTGCATGGCATATCGGACAAGCACCATACATAATACAACAGTGAGAGTTTGAAAATATTGTTGCAGCTTTGCATCATTTTTATATCAATGCTATGGCATGCAGTCATATTTCAGGCTTATGCCCGGTCTATATATTGCGGGTAAGTGCGTCTTTCACATTATGATACTCTTGAAAGCCTGATTTTATTTACACAGAAAAAAGCACTTCAGTTGCCCTTCATGAACTGTGTTTTCACAGATGAATAAACCGTTGTTATATGTGAGTACCATGGCCTTTTTATACCCGAAATCAGCTTTTCTCAGGATAGAGATGAGATTTTCCAGTCCCTGTTGACTGTCTTTAAAGTGCCATTGATACCCGAGAGCTTTCCTCATACATACGCAACAAGCTGATGGGGTATGATCCACATTTAATATGTATTTAATCTACGGCTGTTTAAAACATGCAGTCGGCCATCCATTTGTGAACATAAAAAATAAATACATAAATAAATCTCTGTGTAAGGAGTATCGTTCCACTTATAAAAGCAGGGTTGTACGTTAAGAATAAAGTTTTAATCACTCGGTGCTTTAAACTGCCAAGCTCAGTCAAAATGATGCCCGTTTAATTAACATTGGTTTTCTGTCAAGTTACACCGATTGCATTCCTTTATCATATTCTATGCTTCAGTCAATTTGCCTGTTTTTAAGACCGTTTTTTGAAAACCGAACCAGCCTGTCTCTGTGTGGGAGTGCCAATTAAGTATGAAAAAACAGTGGAATGGGTAGAAGTGCTGTATTTGCCTACTTAATTGGCATCATATTTGGCAGTTACCATGAAATGCATAGGGACTGCCTGGCAAAGTGGTTTGTTTTGAATAATCATAATAATTGTGGGGAGATTAACTGTTTGTTTACGCTGATTATTGTTCTCGCATACTTGTTAAATGCCGACTGCTTGTCATAGACAATGAGGCTCATTCTGTTTGTGAAATATTAGAATAGCTGCCACCTATCGGATAAGCAGAAAAATAAGCAGACACAATTAAGAACAGAGATGGAATACTTGTCTCTCTTCCCTCCCCACCTCCTCTTCCTCCTTTTAATACCAGGCCCTAAATATCTCTGGTATTATCTGGTCCCTTTTCACACCCGAACCGTATGAATCTGGAAGGTTCTCTGATGTTGTTTATGATATTGATTGAACACGGTAGGTACATAATGGTTGCAGTAGTAAAATCTACAGTTTTACCTGAAAAGTGGAAGTGGTATGACCATCTTTGTTGTTTAATCCCTCACTTCTTAGCCTCAAAATGCATTCCTTGACTGTCATTGTTCTCATGTTGGAAAACCTCAATAAGATGAAAAAACCTAGAATCAATTACAGCTGCACGAAGCAAGTAACTGAAGACACTTAACAAACCAACCACGTGTGATGCCAATTGTCCCAAACATTACGGTGCCTTGGATTGGGGGGTATTTCTTAAAAAGAATGTGTTGCCTCTTATACATGGTGAAATCAGAAACTATAAACATACCTTCAAATAAAAGAAGATAATTCTTTCATTTCAAGTCTGTATGTGGAGTGCACAGTCAAATCTAGGAAAAATGGCTTTCTCCCCAACGTTATTGAGGAAAAGGATTCATCTTTTTGTTACAGCTCTGATGAAAAGTTGATGAATCCAGAGTGGCAGAACAAAACTCACTGTCAAAGGGTAGGCTCATGTCAGCCTGGGTTAGCATGGGTGAGCTTCAGCTTCCCCTTGGATATGACACGGTCACCACAAGCTCTTCTCCAGTCAGTGCTCGTTCTCTACTTATACTTTATGGAATGTGGTATAAAAGAAAGATTCCAGGAATTGGTTTTCAAAATATGTAACCCAAATGAGTATGTGTTACAGCCCAAAAATCCATCAGGGTTGCAATAACAAAGAGGACGAAGTTGGTCGTAACACGAAGCTGCCACGATCATACGATCACAATCAAATACAACTAAACACACAGAGTTGAGCAGTCTGAAAAACAGAAGACAAACAATGTTTTATTTATTAAAAATAATCTATGCAACATATCAATAAGTGAAAAGTAAAACACATATAACAAATAACATGCATACAAGTAGAGTTCCCATAGCGTCTTTACGCAGTTTAAAGCGCAAACTAATGTGAAAACTACAGTAGATAATTTACAGCAAAATTGCTGGAAGAAACAAATTTGGCGGGAAAAGAAGGTTGTAGAGTCCTTTCGGACAACCGAAGGGTATTGGGGAGGAGAAGGGATTTAAGGGAAGCTCTGTGATAAATTCTGGGAGCGTTGCGGAACAAGCTCCTGATGGCCATAGTCAATTCCAGAACATTGGCGGGGTGCATATATTGCCATTGTTTTCGTTGTATTGTATTCTTTTTCTTGTTTTTGGTAGGTGTGTGTATAACATCTTAATGATAACGATGATGATGCCTGATCTTGTTTTCTGCAATCAACAGTGTCACATTTCATATTCACAATAATGTTTCCATCTCCAGTCTGTAGCAGTCAAGTCTCATATCCACAGCGCCACGGCAGTGTTTCCAATTTCATCTCAGTCCAATGGCGGCCAGTTTGGTTATGCTGAGGTGCAGAGGCTTTCCATAGGTTTGTCCGGGATATTGGCCCCAGGCATCCTGCTCCAATTGGGACACTGGTCACGGGGCCACCGAACACCGAGCCAGGTATGTTCCCTAAGATCCCTGACCTCTAGCTGATCCGGTCCTCGGGATCCTGTTTGAAGCCAGACACTGCACCAAGACAAAGACCACTGTATGCTCGTGTGAACTACACCTGGAACTTTGACCTCTGTGTGCAGCCAGACACGGCAACAGGGCATGGACCGCTGGATTCGAGTGTGAGCTACAGCAAGTCGTCGACTGCTGGGTGTTGCCATGGGCATCAATGAGTCACCTGACCTTCAGATCTGTGGGGTTCACATCGTAGGTTGGAACCTGCGCCGGGATCATGTCACAAGACCTCTGAAACCCAAGCCGAAGCGGGAGTGCTGCGGGGGCCAGAATCCTGGGGCGAACCTGGTAATCCCCTGCACCCAGATATCAGCACCTGATGACTTGCTATTGGTCAATGACGTGGGAAACTTTCATTGAACTGCCGGTTTAAGTGTGTGTAGAAGTCAGTGTTTAATTGATTAAGTTCCCTTTAGGTCTGATACCCAGTGTTGAAAAGTAGATTCCAATGTGGTACAAGTGGAAATGAATTACGACAGCAACATGCTGCGGACACATCACAGCTATGACAACTGTGCCAGAAATGCATACGAGTCGCACTCCCTCATAAATGAACATCTTCCAAAACAGTTTCTTCACAAGAGCTGAAATCTTGATCTTGTTTCTGGAGTTGTGGAGAAAAAAAGCTGTTTTTTTTTTTTTTTTTTTTTTTTTTTTTTTTTTTTTTTTTAGGTTGAAAATTGTTCTAGCAAGTTTTACACACTGTATCTCTTTGAACATCACATTTCTTTATTATGAAGCTGGAAAGACTGACAAGTATTGTTTCTCAAAAACAATGGATCTCCTTTGTTAGATTTGATAGGCCAAGATTTGTCAGCATTTTTAAAAACTCAAAGAAAAGCAAAGATCAATATGGGAAAGTTTGTTGAACTCATGAAAGTACAGAGCAGGCTGTATGAATTTGTTTGGAACATTTTAAATTGTAATTGCAGATTCCCCCTCTATTCGTTTCCAGACTTAATTTACTCTTTAAAGAAGGGTTCCATGTACATGCTGTGAAAACAGTCAGTTAATTGGCCAAAACGCTCGTCCGTTTTCATGATACTTCTGTTTCCTATTTTGCTTGCTTTTACCCCCCCCCCCCCCCCCCCCCCCAAGTTTTCAAATGAGAAAATAATTATCAATACCACAGCATGTGCAGTCGAGTCATGTATAGAAATGCATTTTTATAATTTTTCATAATTTTAAATAAATTCAGATATTTCTTTGATAGAAAAAACCACATTCAAAATATCATTGTGAAAAGGTTGGCTTTTTTTGACAACCCCAATCCCTTGGCAAGTTAGCTCAAATACACTCTTCCCATGTAAATTGTGTCGACATAATTATTCATCTGTGGATCAGATTAGTTATTTTTTTGTGATTTATTTAAGTCTTGACCATCCGTCTCCCTAAAAAACAAGAGAGGAATAATTGTTGGTAGTTTTTTTGACTTTGACGTAAATGTATTTTTTTAAATGTATCATGGAAGGTATTGGGTCATGTGCTCCCATGCTACCAATCAACAACTTTTTTATGTTCAGTGCCTGTGTCACAATCAGTAGCGTAGCATTGTGCCATAGAAATATAACGTGTTCATCATGCATTTACTACAAAATGATGATCTTGATTTCTCCTGTTCCCAGAAATCTATTTACTATCAAGTCCACTTTTCCCTTTGTACCGGTTATGACAGTTGGGGATGTAGTGCTGGTTTATATAATGTTGGCTGCCATTGGTTGTGATATTGATGATTAGTTTTGCTGTCTGGTCTTTGCAAAAATGTTATTTTCCCTGATGGATAGTCTGCTTGCTTGATGTCATGTAAAACTTACTTGGGGAACATAAATCACAAAAGGGAATGCATTGAGTTTTGCTGTTTCATTGATGTTTGCTGTTCAAGTATCTCAGCCAAATTAAAAAAAAAAAAAAAAAAAGGGGGGGGGGGGGGGGGGTAGGAGGCAGGGTGTCACTCCTGGAAGCTAATAAAACTTCCCAAAAAAATGTGGTGAGGCTGTTTGCGGCAATTTCAAAATGGGGTAAACAAAATAAGTATAAGACCTTTACCATCTCAGCTGTCAATTTCCCAATCCCTCCCCAATCCTCAATCCATTTGGTCCTTTTAAGGTGTACCTTAATGATGTGCACCTGTGTGTTAATTATCCTGCTCATAGGACCTCTTTCTTCAGTTGTTTCCAGCTGTTGGCGTCTGCCTGAAGAGAATTGTGGGAATTGAAGTCCTGGCAGTTGGCCATTTTGCCTTTTGTGGGCTGCTTGTTGTTACACAAGTTTTGAACGGTTTACTGTGGAACATTGCACCACCACTCTTGGAAAAAGGAGTGAATGACCTTGTCGGCTTTTATTGAGATCAGGTTATCCCTTAAATGATATCTTTGTGAAGGAATAGCGATACCAACTGTGAGATACTTGCATCGTATCAGTGTCACACATAGATAACAGGTGTTGTGACAATGCACATGCACACACCAATGACATTTGACCTCATATGACAATAATTCACCTCTGTGGCGAAGCTAAATGTGATAAGACGGAACTGCGCGTGGTAAAACATGATTGCATGTAAAAGTTCATGTAAAACCATATGGATTCAACAAAAAAAAAACAGGTCATGGCGATGACTCATTAAAATTTAACGGTTCAAATCTATTTGTTGACATCCTTTCTTCTCCAAAAATTGCACTGAACATTGGTTGTCAGTCTGCAGTAAAAGTAAAAAAATTCTCACACAGAAGCATGTCACTCTGCTTTAAAAATAGAAGTGCTATGCGAGTCAAAATCTGATTTTAGTCTATTCCTTTATTCCTGTAATTAAGAGCCCTTGATAAATCTACAATTATGCTTTGTGCTGGAAATATTAACATTAGCATAACACTAAAAGCCAAAAATATGCAAAAATATTCCTTTAATCCGATTTTTTTTTTTTTTTGTGATTTGAGGATGGATTTTTCTTTGAAGTGCAAGTCGGTATGAGATGGCTTACCTCTGGTGTACATTTTTCCTCCTTTTATTTCTCTATCAATTAGGTCAGCTTGCAGATGGGAATTCTGGAAAAATCTGACATTTTTGATGGGGAAATCATTTTAATTTTTCGTGAGTCCAACCATTGTATATCGCAAAGGAAACTATATAGGAAGCATGATGATTAAAATACAATGCCTACAAAAAAGAGAGAAAGAACTTAGATATATGAAATATTGTACATCTAACAGAAAGTATATTTTGAGATGAAATGAGTACACAGTGTGTTTGTGTTGGTCTGTTTATTCAGTATTTTAAAAGCTCCTTGGCCTTGTTCAAATGAAGATGGTCACCATTTTGTCATGTAGTCGTGGTGAAATGTATTGCTCAAGGTAATGCATCTTGACAATGAGCAATTGTCTGTTAATATTTACTGGTAGTTAATATGCTCTTGACTTAATGGTAGTGCTTTGACTTCAAGCCTGATTAACAATGTCCATTCTTCTGTTCATCCACACTGTCTGGAATAAAGCCATGATGACCATATGTTTTTAAAATGGCATGGCTGGTTTATCTAAGCTACCATGTCATTTTAATTCCCCCAATTTAAAAATAATCATTTTGGTAGGATTTATTTGCTGGATAATGACTGTACATTACCACTGTTCCCCAGTGGTGCTCATAAAGAAGGAAGAAGGCATGCAAAGCGAGTCGGCAATGGTCTCTGAATACTGATCGACTGCCCTGTTAAAAGTTGTAACTTTACATTGAGTGGTCCTAACACTGTTTCTACAGTAAGTACAGAATTATCTTTAGGCATGTGCATATAACAACTAAATGTATAGAATAGTCAGTATGATATGTCATGTGCCATCAAGCTTTGAAGGGGGAAAACGTCAAATCGAGAAACTTTGCCCTGGATCCAACTGGCAATTAAACTTTTGAAAAATGGCTTTGAAAAATTAAGGGAGCAATTCCTTTTCATTTTCATATTGGCAAAGAAATTTATATTATCTATAAGCAACAATATTTCTATGTAGGGGGAATGGAGTTTGACCTCAGGGAAGGTATTGGATGTGGTTGAGCTAACCAGATCTACCTCACAAAACCATTATCAAGATTACAGGGAGCCTTTAAAAAAATGTTTTTTTCTGATGCTTCGTCCGGGCCTTCACTGTTGAGTCTCTGTCAACAGGGACACTTTACTCAGTATGGCTGTTTATAGAGTGTCTTGCATCTTTACAAAAGTGCAATGTCTGATCATTTTCACCATCACTGTAATTGATACTGTATTATTTTCTGGATTGTACACTGAGATGAGAGAGAGAGCCCAGTTCAACAACTTTTCTAACAACTAAACAGGGGAGATGCCTCTCGCAAGGTTGTTTTTAATGAAGACGCTTTGCCTGGACATTACATTTCTTTTAGAGATGGGCTGGACTTTAAAGATAACTTACTTTAAAGAGAGTCTAGGACCAAGGAGCTTGCAATTGGGTTGTACATATACTTTGAAGTTCATAATCCTCTGGGCACCTCAAGGAAGAAACTTAAAAAGAAAATAACTACTGTGCATTGGGGTAATTCCCGATTTTCCCCTCAAAGTCTGGCTTCAGTCTTCTTATAATTCAGTCTGCAGTTTTTGGCAGTGAGATGATGCATGAATATTTGTATATTTGTGTTGATATATATGAATAAATATGTATTGAACAGCTATATCAAAATATAAAAAAAAAAAATCCACTGTGGTCATACTGACAACCATGGTGCCCATGGAGTGGCTGTCAAAGTTTTTGTTTCCGAAAGTTTTGGTGGAACATCGAAGAATGGATTTACAAAATAGCATTAATTTTAATTTAATAACTGATTTTGCATCATTGATGATACAGTACACTAAACAGTGCATCGGCATCTTCTCTCTGTTACCTGAAACATATTTCATGGAGTTAATAAAAGAGCCATTTTACAGATCAGTGGAAAATTACATTCACTGTTTTTCCCAAGACATAAGAGTGCAGTTCTTAGCTTTGGATGGAACATAAAATGGAATGACAGAGGTAGCTGAAAATGAGATTTAAATTGCCAGTAATGAGCCTGTTTTCAGTATGGGAGAGGTGATGTGCTCTCTCTCTCTCTCTCTCTCTCTCTCTCTCTCTCTCTCTCTCATTTGGCCGCAGGCGAAGCACAGTTCCCGCATAGCTGGCTGACGCGAGAACTTGAAAGTCAGTTGTGTGGTCCCTCATTAAAAATATTAGCAGTAAGAGTTTTCCTAATTACGTTTATCTTGATGTGCCTGCCTTTCTTTTCTTTTCTTTCTGCGGGGCTTCTTGCTTCCGGCCTTGCAGCTGGTAAATGATGTAAAGTCTGAGAAGCGCGGAGCGACCGCCGCAGCCGCCTTTCATGTGAGCCCCCAGGCTCTGCCGCGGTGGAAGGCCTTTCAAGAACTGTACATTTCCAGAAAGCGTTGACTCAAACTTTTGCTTCAATATGCGGTAGAAATGGAGCTGTGTGGAACTGTGGTCGCTTTATTCGGTTGCCAGTTTTGGCCCTGCTGTCATATCCTTGAGCTGCGTGCACCGACAATATGCCGTCAACATGCTCCAATAATTCACAAAGATGCATTAGCCTGTTTAATAATTCAGTCACTGCACAGTCTCGTCCAGGTGAAATGTCAAGGCAACAAATTGGTGTTTTGGCATTCGTGAACAATGTCCAGGTTGAAAATTACTTTGGAAAGAAATGGACATTAAAAATTGAAATTTTCTCAACAGATATGAACCAGCATATCAAAACTACAGCCATATGAGGCTTCATACGAAAGATTAGCAGATGGCTCAGTGTTTGTTTTTTTTTTTTTTTTTTTTTTTTTTCAAGCTAGTCTAGATATAATCTGAAAGAAAATAGCTCCAAGGAGTGTCGAAAAAATGTAACAGCCAATTAATATGACCACAAATGCAAAAAAGGCCATGTTAACATTTGTATTGCATAAAAGGGATAAAATGACACCTAATTGAAAAAGTAATGAAAAAATATACTTTAGTGTGAGAAAACAGGATAAATATGTTGTAGTTCTGAAAAAAGATCAACATCTTCACACATTATAATTTAGTTTTGTCAAAATTCCCCGTGTGTTTTAAAGAAGAGCATATGCATGGACTTGTTCTTGGTCAATTTTTTGCATGATTTGTGTAAAAACACATCCGCTGGCTTGACTGCTAAACAAGCAGAAATCACATTCATGTATTGATCATGTCAAAATTGATCATTTTTAGCTTTCTCTATATGTCTGTTTATTTGCTGCTTTTATCCAAAAACGACTTGCATTTGATTCGTATAACCAGAGGCCAAGAGTGTTCCTCATCCAACACCAACAGGGGAAATGAGGTCATAGATCTTTGTGTTTGTCCTGTCTTGCTGGTTATTTGACATAACTATCGGTGTGAATTGATTTAAATATCTATTTTATATTTGTTTTCAACTGCAACTTTTTTCCTCATTTGGTTTGCTCATTTTATTTCATACATGAAATTGCATTCATATTGATAATTTCATGCAACTGCATTATGGTATAAAAGGACAGCAAAAAATTAAATGTAAAAGCATGGATGCATATATGAATGAACTGCTTTCAGGAAAAAGTTTCTTTACAGGAAAACTGGTATTTACTACTTTACTAAAATCAGAAATAAATGAGCATCTTTTTATTTATTTATTTTTATTTTATTTTTCTTACTGTGAGCGCCATGTCATCACATTTGGTTCAAATGTCAGGTTCTTTTGCATTTTACATGGAGAAATTATTTTAATTCAATGGTGGTGTTCCAAAAATACAAAGTGTTGCAACTTCAGTTTTTTCATAAGCAGTACGTCTTCAGTAAATATTCACCCTGGGTTGTTTACCTTGGAGTGTGACAGCGAGTTGACAAGGACGTGGAGCTCAGAAAGTGTTGAGATGAAAATATAGAAAGAAAGGGAGAGAGGCAAAATAAGTTGCACTGTGAAAGTCCTTTAACAGCAGTCAGCTGATCAAATGAACACATCAAAGTCAGACCCTCTTCGGAGAATGAACATTCTCTCCCTTCCTGTTGGGAAGTAATGAATAGCCACAGTGCATTACAATTGAGGAGCAATGGGATCTCCATGATTGATTTTAATAAGTCAGCACTTAATTTTTTTTTTTTTCTTCAAAAAATAGTATGCAAATAGTTTCCGTTAAAATCTCTTGTGGTGGACCTTAAGTGCGTAACAGGAAATGACATATTGTGAAATGACTTGGATGAGTTGACCTCTCTTCATATCTTGGCCATTATGTGACCTAGCAGTGCAATCAATGGGCCCAATGGTTCCCATGAGATGGCTGCCAATACCATTCCAGGTCCATCACCATGCCTAACAATTGGAAACCGGTGTTGTTATTTGAAGGTTTTCTTTAGCTGTCCACAAACATAAACCCAACAAGGTGGAGGAAAATGACAAAAAGAAAACTCACCAGACCAACTTGTTTCCTATTGCTCAGACGAATCAACACTCTTGCCCCTCCCATGTTAAAAAATGTTGCCGTTTTTGTGACCAATGTGCACCTGCAGTATGAGCGCTGACTGTTCAACCTCTTTCGAACCCTCGTCATCGGTCCATGCCTCTTTTGAGATAAACGTATCAGTGCTGACTTGTCAGACATCTTTATAATCTGAATGTTACAGGTAATTGGTATTTAAGTTGACATAACTCAGCTTTGTAGCTGCATTTGTAATTGTGATTGAGATGCAACAAATTCAACGTCTGCATTCATGTGATGTTTCTGTTAATTTGTCCACCCCTTGTAAAGTTTCCCTGTATTTTTATGCCCTTTAGGACAAATACGGTTTTCCTTTTTAAATTGTTACATAGCCTCCTTAAATGCTTGGTGCTAAAAAGAACAGGCAAAATTTCATGAATCACCATTACTTGTATCATATTGCTAGTATTAACACTTTTGTGGCACCCAATACCCAGATCAGAACCTGAAACTCACACTTTGTCAGTGATCTCAAATCTAGGCCAGTGGTTTGCCAGTAAGGTCTAAATAACTGAGCTTTGCCGGGGGATTTCACCCTGGCAGTTTAAATTCCAGCTGGAAATATGACCATCCTCCCCAAAAATATATGTCCTATATTCAAGCGAAAGTTTGAAATGATCGTAATGAAATGGAAATGGTATGTTTTCTTGGGGTGAGAAATTTTTACAGAAAATAGTGACCTGTTTTCTTTGACCTCATTTACAAACTGCTTTTTTTTTTTTTTTTTTTTTTTTTTTTTTGCTTTTGCATTGTTTGCACCATACACCTTTACATTTCGCATTGTATTATTTAGCGATTTGTCATCCTCCTTTCTCTTGTTTTAATTGTTTTTCATCTCTCTCAGCTCTTTCCTAAGTGTAAAGAAATAATTCACTGAACAGGCCAAGCTGAATGCCTTATGCTGCTTTTGGTTTCATACCACATTCGGCTCACTGGCCAATCCATAACTGGGAGGTTTATATCTCTGAGATTCTCTGGCAGGTATTCATATATCATGGATCATATCATATCATATGATTTCAGTCATGTCACATATGATTCCCCATTTTGACTGTTTGCATAAATCTAACTTGTTTGTTTTTACATTTACATTTCAGAGAAGAAACATCAGATAAAATAAGTACAAACAAAACCAGTTTAATTCTGGATCTATTAAATTTCTGTTTGAAAAATGTTGTTTTTTTTTTGTCCTGTCTTGAGAATTGAAATCCTAAATTATCTCACAAAAATAATGGTATTCTTTACTGTTTTGTGTTGAGAGCTGCAGTGTAAGGAACGTTTGTTTTTCTTCAGTCTAATTTACATTTAATTTGAATCCATAAAGTCTGTATTCAGTCTACTATAATTGCAGTCAGCTTGGAATAAGCACATTCATAAATGTTTTTTTTCTTTTTGTAAACAATATTGATTTCACTTTTTAAACACAATCAAGTCCATTGTGTATCAAACTGGGTGCCTGTTATTCATAGTTAAGGGAAAGTTTAACTAAAATCTTAGTTTATGGAATTGCTACTGATTGCTTGTTGCTAGTGATGGCACTTGAGTAGCTTGTCAGGCAAAATGGTTTTCTGGTGTGTGTGTGTGTCTGTCTGTCTGTCTGTGTTTAATGGCATATCATTGCATTTCTACATGAAAACAATACATACCATAGCATGACAGACTGTCTTGATTGATTTACATATTCCGAATTACAGATGAAGTGTGTTTCACTGTATCCAAACAAAACATCTACACCTTTGTCATACAGGTGCAAACAGTGTGACTACCTTTAATGTGAAGCTCGTTGCATTAAATGGTAATTGCCATATTTAAACATGATCTGCAAATTCATGCACCTATGCTTTAGAATTTTAAGTAATAGAATGTTTGTAAATGGTAATTAATGTGTTATAAAGGCTTCATACACCTGTTAAGTGTCCCCCCCCCCCCCCCCCCAAAAAAAAAAAAAAAAAAATAAGTATGTGATGTCATGTAATAAGCTTATAACTAGTTAAACTAAAGGCACACATCCCTGGTTCATGTGTAGGGAAAAAACAAAAAAAAACCCATCAGTTTTCTATTCCAAAAATATCAAACAAGCAAACATCCTGTGAATCAAAGGAATTTATGCTGCTTCTAATGGATAATGAAGATGCATGCCTGGTCCAGAGAGAGAGAGAGAGAGATGCACTTCTAACAGGATTTGTGTTTTTGAGAATTTGGCTGATGTTGAAATGCATACAGTGGGATTGTAGGGCAGCCTATGTTTACTACAAAGGCAGGAGGCAAATGCATAAATCTGACATCTCGAGCCACACAGCGCAAGCCACGGTCCTGAACCTCTGTGGACCCTATGTTAACACCCATGTAAAATTCACTGTTTAAATGCACTGTGCACTCTAATCTTTTAATAAAAAATAACACACACACAAACATGTGTAGGCCGATTAATATCTCTGCATAGTTCTTGGTATTCATTAGTTAAATGTGTGCCAACAGAGATGTGAGAATATACAGCATGAATGCTTGATTTCGTGTTAAGTTTGCGAGTTGTCCAATTTTAAACTGATATAAAAACCTCACAAAAAATGTTAAGATCAACTTCCAGCTTCAGTCCATTAGTATGCGTGACTTGTGTCTGGAAAAATTATACTGCAAGCCACATGAATATGTCAAAATTAATAGGTGATGACATTTTCAGCTCGTTTGTTTCATAATCGCCAGATCACACAGTGTCAGTATGAGCAATTAAATCATCTTATTTTCTCTCTCTCTCTCTCTCTCACACACACACACACACACACACACACACACACACACACACACACACACTGCATGATATGCCCTATATTATCGCATTGTGATTATAGTATAGATTTGTATGCATGTGGATGTAACATGGCTGCCCTTGATATCTTCTGTAGCAAGTTGAGTACTTTTTTTTCGGAGTGATTTTTCTGCTTTGTGCACAGTGATGAATGTATCATGAATAAAGTGTAAGTGTAAGCTACATTAAAGCCCTGGACTGGGCAGGAGACCAATGCTTACTCGCATAAGCCCATTAAAACAATAAGTGTGATTCATCAATTGAGCCAAATGTACACAGCTTTGATGAATGCCAACACTTTTATGCATACCCAGGGTTATGGATTTGCGCATATATTCAGATTTAGAATGAAATTTACAAAAATAAGCCCTCAGGTGTTACTGTTTCAAACTTTTGTTCAAAACTTTAATGTGCTACACGATTACACAGATGTGGGATAATGAGTGCTGATTTGAATATTGTCTGTTTGAGGTCCGTCAGTCAAAGTATTTTTTTTTCCTCACCTGGATGCAGAATATAAACTGTCAAGATTTCAAGTTTTCATAAAGCTGTATGTATAGGTATGTAACAATATTTGTAACTGAGTTTGGCATTTCAAAGTCATGATTTTTGGAGCAGGGTACTTGGCAGTTACAGGCAAGGCTCAGTAATATGAAACATTTCGCTTCCGGGGAAACCAAACACACACACACACACACGCACACGGCTGCACAGTCTTGCACTTGATGAACGTGCCCAATGTATTCCCTTCTGCATTATGAATTCGATGTAACATAAGCCTAAATGCATCATACCCCTAAAACATATACCTTCTCTCAGTGCTTATGAAAGTGATGATTTATGAAATGGTATACAGACTAAAACCTTTTCCAGAGAAATCCACACTTAGTCATGTAACTGAAGGCGCTCTCTGGAGAGGTGTAACTCTGCAGCTCCAGTTTTATCTCCTTGGATTATTTCAGTCATGTCTGTAGAAGGTTTTGCAGAGGGAAATAAAGGGTATTCTTAGGAAGACTTAAGAGTTCATCTCCCAGCAATACAGAGTACTCTGCATTGGCCCCCAGTTAAAAGTTTGTCACCGAATAATGAATGGCATTCTGAAAAGCATATATTTAAGCTGGCTATTCCATGTGTGAAAACATGCATGAGACCCTGCAGTTTGTTTGCATCTCTCCCCTCTCTCCTAATTTACGACTTCAGGGGCCACAGTGCAATCTCTTTTACACAATGTGCAACGGCTACCGTTTCAAGACAGAACAATATTTTATGGTATTCATTGCTCTCCTTCAAATTAGTCCCCATTTTATTATACATTTTAAATGATATTATTGTGAGCTTTAAAAGTCTCCTGAAAGCCATTTTCTTGATGCATGGATAAAGCGGAACACTGAACAGTATGCTTTATCCTATATGCAATTTCTTTGCCATGATAAATAATATGACTGGTTTCTTTAGAAAGCCACGGCTGATTAAGTAGCGCTAAAATAATGTCATGAAGGGGCCTATTCTTTGTGACATTGTTAACTCAAAGTATGATAAGTTACAGCCATGAAACTGAAATATAAATTCATAAAAGCATGTCTGTGTACATCTAGTGTCTGCTTTCTGTGCTTTTGAGGAAAGAAAAATTTTCCTCTGCACAACAGGTCATAGATCATAAAGTCAGGATCTATCATATCTCACTATACCACAGAATAACAACAGATATAAATGCAAAACTGGTGAGTTCTCTCAAAGCCACTTTTAGTTTTATCAACATACACAAAACAGATTATTGAATTAGTTCTCATTTATGAATGTATGTTATCAGGATTTATAAAAATGAAAGCAACTGCCCTACAGACAATGTTTTTCATGAATTAATTTATTTTTTATGGCACATGGAGGAAAGGGCAAAATGGCTCTTGTAGACATCTGCACGTCTGTGCATTAACTGATAAGCGATGCATTTTGTGACCGCTCTGGCTACAGGCTCCTTAGATCTCAATCAGAGAACCTCTCTGTCATGTCAGGCCAGAATTAAGCCATCTCTGAGAGACTGCGGCCTCTTTGGATGATAGACTGGGACATATCCCCCAGGGTCGGGCTCCCTGAATGAAGTTTCACTTCTGAAAGATCGTGTCCTCCCACCACCTCACAAATTCAAATAGACTTTTTGGCTTTTTTGCTATCAGAATTCCATAACTTCACTGACTGCACAATTCATCAAACCCCCAACTCGCTGTCTGTGAAGTTTCCTGGAAAAGCAAGTAATATGTTGAGTATAAATGCTTACTATGTACAATGCATTGTACATGACCAACATTGATTTTCTCATTAGGTCTTTAATAAAGTAGTTATGCATTGACTTTTAGGATGAAACAGTTTTTCCTGGGTTGTATAATCCTTGCTTTTTTTTTTCTTTTTCTATCAAGTGTCAAATGCTTTATGCATAAGATTTTAAAGGACTGTCAAAAATGTGTTTTCTCCTTTGTTTACTTAGTGCATGGAGGTTTTTGAAACGCATCACTTCCTTGCATTGTGCCACATGCACCATGATCTACTCGCATTCAGCCCCAGTCAAACCAACAGCTTTGCATATGAGGTGGACTTGCGGTATATGCTGAGTAAATCAGGACTGACTGATCAGATATAGATACTGATCTGATATAGAGTCACACAGCACACAGTACAGGAGCAGTTGTTTGTGATTTAACACACAGCTGTTGTTTTTGAGAAGTTATTCCACAGGTCTGTGCTCTGTGCTTACTCTGTGCTCCCAGCAGAAATTGATCCCTCAGCTCTGGGAAAAGCCAGGCTTCACCCTTGTGATGAGATACTCATAATGGGAAAAGCAGTCTAGTTGGTTGGGACTTTAAACCCGACAAACCAATTCTGTCCCCATTACTTGAAACAGAAACTTCAGAGAAGGAGGATGGTTTTGCAGGAAAATTCTAGAGAGAGGAGGTTTGAAATGATCAGGAGTTCTTTGGGAACGTGGGGTGGGTGGGAAGGGGGGGCGGTTCTGTACGCAGATATTTTTGACTTGAGGATGGTGGTAGGATGATTTGGTGAAATTTTTCATGGAGGGGGCTGCTTTTCTTGTGACAAACAATGACGACATAAGGGGTAGCTTCACCGTAACATGTAGGATATTCACATCTACACATCAAAGTGCAGGACCTCCCAATCTTAAGGCTTCCTTGCTGTGGGACGTCCCGTACCGGACAAGTCCTACATCACAGGGGTGGGCCACAAGCGACCTCATCTTCAGCAACCAATTAGACTGAGCATCACAACTTCAAACCTAGAAATACCTGTGAGGATATGCTAACTGCCATGTTTTACCATCCAAACTTGATCATTGTCTTTTCTAGAAACTAATTTATGTCTTGCTTGAAGAGCAGCTCAATGTGGTAAATGTTCTGTATTACAATTTGAGCAGCCTGATCTAAAAAGTCAGCTCCACTAATTAAAATTAGCTCAAAGCTAATGGCAATTTCCTTCTAAATTATTATTAATTGCCAGGGGTGGTTACATAACCGCTTCTGTTATTGGAGGAAACCCTTTATTCACCTTTGAGGTTGACAACTTAATACACACACAAGTGGTGCTAACAAACACATTCCTTTCCCACACAATGCGATGATTTGTTGTGAATTTCAATCAGAAATTCTCCGTTCTCAAGGGTACACCTATAAAACCGTTTGCACTGTTTACCCGCTTAATGGGTTCTACCTGGCATCACAAAGTTTGAACATTCATACGATTATTGAGAGGATTCGGTGAGCTGAAATGGTTTCACCGTTTCCATCCTGACCTTCGCATAAACCCCAGCTGAGCCTACAACAAAATAACAGCAGGTGAAATTGTTATTAACATCTTTAAAGATTGCGATGGAGGATGAGAGCGGTGAGGAAGCTGACTCCCACTCCGGCAGTAAGCGCTGTGAGGATTCACAGAACATTTTCTTGTCGGGAAAGCTGTAGCTATAGCTCAGATTTAACAGCAAAATCATCGTGCTCAGACTAAATTACTCTCAAGAGACAGTCTGCAGGTGTGTGGGATACTGCGAGCAGTTGCAATTTGAATAAGGTGCTTCCTGCAAAACTCAAAACTATGAAACATTGCCAAGTTATTCTAATATTGAACTGATGCATGAAAGAGCTCACATGGTTAGAGAAAGAGAGAGAGAGAACTACTCTGAGAGTGATGAATTTTATCCATGAACACTATCTTGGTATATATTTGGATAATGCTGGATATAAAATCAGAGCAACCCGGTTCGACAAAAAATATATCAACGCAAACATGGGATAGGATGATACTGAACAGTGCTTTGACTATGAACTCCCTTCAGTGTAGCACTCAGCAAAAACACAATATTTTTCAGAATCTTATTAAATTCAGTTTTTCCAGGTGGAAACAAACACCCAACACTGATCGTCATTTCAAAATAAAATCATGACATTATGTCCCACTTCTCAGTTTCAAACCGGCATATCAATCTAATTAGTTTGACCGAGTGACATCTTGACATTCTCCGTTTCAGAAGCCATCCCAAACAGGAGCCTGTGCTGGCTATCATCTAGAATAACAATATCTACAATAATGAAAATATGTAAATTCTATCAAACCTTTAATACCGACCACTACAATTTGCACACATCAGCTTAATGGCCACCTTACACCAGCATAATTAAAACTAAATACTCCAGCTTAACATAGCTTCTTTGCATAGCTTCTTTGCATAGTCAATTAGAACATGATAATTGTAACACCGTAAATGAATCTAATAGACAAGTGTATGTAAAATGGGCATACGCTAAGTTTCAACCTAATTATGATCAATTTATTTTAGACTTTCTATTGAAAATAAAACCCTTAAACTTTCATTCGTTCATCATGTAAATTGTGCTTCTTGAAATGGTTGATGTCTCAACATGCAGAGTTGATTTTATTTTTCAGTATACTGTCAATGCTGCAATAAAGTGAGTGTATACATGCATACGTACATTTTACAGAAACACCTTGTGTTTTCAAAAAAGCTAAAATCACTCCCTGAAATATGCCGTAAGTGCGGAATGCCGCTAGTCTCTGCTGAAATGAACACATCCCGCATTTGCCCTGAGCTCAGGAATGACACTATCTGCGACATCACGGTTTTCTAAGCTTCATAATCGAGGTAAGTCAGTAAAACACAAAGCAACTTCCAAAGGAGGCACTTACAGTCAGTGATCATTCAAAAGATTCAAAGGAAGAGGAGGTGAATAAAATGTTCATCTTGGGACTCCTTCCCACCCTTCCATTAGTGGATTCATAGGTCAACATGTCATTGGGATCCCTGAAATTGCCTGTCACAAGATGAAGCCCCTTCACATAGACGTTTGCTGTGACAGAGCTGTGTACTTACAGTAAATCCACTGCACGCTGGGTTTAAATAGACAGCATAGCATCCCCAAGTGAATTCTTGCATGGTCACAGGTGAGTTATTATGCATTATGAGTACGATCATTACAAATTCCCCTGGGAGCTGAAAACTAGATATTACTTGGTGGAAACCAGATCAATAACATATCCATATTGAACAAAACATATTCAAAAGATATGACCAATAAGGTCATCAATCATTACGATGGTCTACGATTTTCCGCAATATTGTTTCTGGACATGATGTTCATTTACCAGAAGGCATCTTCATAGCTTGTACATCAGTATATTTACTGGCTATCCATGGTGTGTCTAATTAGTTCTGTGAATGATGATACTAATTCAATCTATTTGTACACTGTTTCATCTTATGCATCTCAGACTTCAGTGCAGACGCCAAAAAATCTGTAGTTTTGAGCCTCCTTCATGTCATGATCAAGGAGTTGTCTTGAGCCTTACATAAAAACAAGACACTGTCCAAATAAGAAAATATATTTGGTGGTCAACGTGTGACTTAACCGGACACTTTAAAAAAAAAAAAAAAAAAAAAAAAAAACTCTTTGTGGAGCCACCTCAATTGTGGTTATATTTACAGTTTTATGATGTGATTTTAGGACTTCACACAAGCCTGTCAGTTTGATGCTTTTGAAAGGTTTATCTAGATAAAACTCATGTTTAATACCGAAGGCCTTTATTGCACGATCAAATACGTTCAAATCTGAGCGACACATGCCCGGCCACAGCTTCACTCGAAGAGGAGGAGGTGCAGTTTTTTCAGTTACTACCTTCTGTATTGCACCCAAGTTGATCCATGCCTCTGCAGTCTACCTGTATTGACGGCATTGTCTGCCCAGTCGACTGATGCAATCGTGCCAAAGCTCAGTTGTTTTACAGCATAAAAAGTCAAGATGGTCATCAATATTTTTTTCCCCTTAGCTATCTTTCCCAAATACAAGTATATTTGTGCAGAGTAAACAAGATCAGGTGACATAAGTTTTGAGTTACAGTCTCACCACTGAAATTTCAGCATTGAAAGTCCCTCTAAACCAGAGCTGCAGACACATTAAATGTCTCAGCAGTACTTGCATGTCAGGCTGATGTGCTTCGGCTGCTGTCAGCTGCTCCTTTTTCCCCTCTCACAGCCTGAGAGGTGTTCAGCACCATGGACAGCGGCTGCAGTCTCCCACACAGACAGTCTCAGCTGAGGCTCATTAGCACTCACATGGTGGCCTTTGCCTTTGTCAGACCCATTATGACATCACAGCTTGTTCCGGCTCTGGCCTCACAAGGGTGCCTATTTCAGAAGGTGTGCTGTTGAGCCCTTTACCTTCAGATTCTTTCTTCTCTTTAAGCTCTGTGGGCATTTCGTATTTTGGGGGGGGGGTATTCACTGAACTTTGTTTCGTCTCTTAATCATTCTAGGAAAAAAAGAAATAAAACACTTAGCTGGCTTTTTTGTTATCTAGACTCTGAATCCCATACAAATCCCGTACAAATGCTTTTAATGTGTATGGAAATGTTACACATGGCATTGTAGCTTGTAATTTTACTTTGTCCACATTCAGTGTTAACATGTCATGTCATAAGGTATTATAGATTGTGTGTGACATGTCTTTTCGTGCTTTATGCAATGCTTACATTGTGTGTATGTGTGCTTGATGCATGCCTTACTTATACTATGCATTTGGTCTTTTTTGTGCAATTTTAGCAGATACTTAACACATCTAGCATGGAGATACTTCATACAAAATGCACTGACATTTCAAATGTTGATGTTTTAGTGGCCAAGCGCTGTTTGTTTGTGCTGAAGCTAAGCAGATGTGGCCTTGGTCAGTACTGCAGCGTGGCCTTTTTACTTGGGTGAGAGACCGCCTGGAAAAATCAGGCAATGATGGAGGTGATGATAGCAGGCTAGCAGGGGGTTCTCACTCAACGGGGTGATTAAAGTTCCCTTAAAGTAAAACTTCAATACAGCAGTATAAGTAGTGTTGGTAGTGCTGTGCTTCAGAAGGTGCCGTTCTTTGGGTGAGGTACTGTGCCACAGACCTGACTTACTGCGGACATGACAGCGCTAATTCAAGGCAATTAGCGCAAACATGTTAAAGACCCACTCCAGAAAGAGCTCTGACCTGTTTGACCTTCACGCTTCTTTGTGGGTGTCCAGTGGTCGTTTCAATGCTAGACCTTTTCCGTCAGTGTTCATAAGTTGGCCAGGATGTGAGTGTATTATCTCAGGATTATCGGTTTTTGGTTAGAAGTTTTGACTTGCTGTCTGGGTCCGTTTCGAGGCTGAATGCCTCAGGTCTAATGATGTATTAATGCCTGAAAGAACCCACATTCCTGGAGCCTCTCATAACTCTGCTTCTGTCCTGTGAAGAAAAGTTAATGTTGTACAGCAATGAAGTTAATGTCCTCTGGCAAACAGCTCATGTACATACATATGTGTCGTAAATCTTTAATTCAACGCTGTGGTTGGCCTGACCCCCCTGCATTAGCTACGGAGTGTTTCGTTTTTTGGCTCAGAATTTGCCTGAATCCATAATTCACAGTGATTATTGTGGTGTTTCTTCTCCAGCTCACTGCCTTCAAAAGTTAAAGCTCCGAGGAAGCCAGGCCTCCCCCCCCCCCCTCCCCCCCCCCCCATCCCCCGTTCTCCTCTTTGTTTACATATTTCTTTTTTCATCAGGATTTTATTCATGAGGTGCAGTTTTATTTTCATTAAAACGTTTGTGCTCAGAGAAATGGCAGCAAAGAGGAAAATAAACGATTGCATAAAACAATACGATAAATGTTGTCATAATTATATTGTTCCATTACCTGTAAAACGAAATATTTGTTCAATTTCCGACACTGGAAACTAAAATAGGTTGTCCAGAGAAGGGATGGATTTTTCAGTGGATGGGAAAAGCTGTTTTTTTTTTTTTTTTCTGTCTGGCTGAAGTTGCAATGCAACATCTTCCACTGGTGTCATCAGAAAAAAAAATGAAGCTTTGTGAAAATTTCTGGAATGTACAGTTCAAAAACTTGTATAACACATTAACACAACATACACCCCAATTAATTATGAAATATCCATATATTCTGTTTCCATATAATTCTGCTTCTTGTCTACCTGCCTGTATACATGTATGTATGTGTATAAATGTGTGTTTGTATATTATAATGTTCATTGTCGAGAAACCTCAGACTTGGTTTCCTCGTGAAAGAGTATATCTGCTTTATGCCATTTTATATCTTGTATATTTCATTGGCTAATATTCCCAAGTCATTTGTTTCCCCATGCCACAACCACAAATTTAATCATCTCTTACGTGGGTAGAACAACAAAATCACAAAAAAATACAGGAGTTGTTGAAATCCTCACATTGTTGCATCATCCCAACTGAAGCAACTCTATCTCATGAATATTATATTCTCCTAATGAGGGGAAAACAAATGTTGAATGGAAGTTAACATTTAATTCAGGAAAACCCAGCTCATTTCCAGTAGCTTGCCTACACTGTGATTAAAGTTTTTTCCCCTTGGTGTTTGAAATGGCCTAAAATATATTTTGATGATTAAAGTTACTTTGCAAATGAGCTCAAGAGTCTATCCATGGACTTGTAGCATATCTATCTCAAATTTGCCATCCTGGAGAGCCAGTCTTCTGAGCCCAGCTGAAATCACAGCAAAGACTGCTGGGAACCTATTAATATTTAAGAGAGCAAAGGGGTACTGGATGAGGTTATGGGCCACTGGTCCGCAAGGCGCCATCCCGAGCCCTAAGCAGCAGTAGAAAGTATTACGAGTGTTTGATATGTGTTATAGGGTATTTTATACCCCCTACGGGAGTACCGAATATGCCTTGCTGAAGATAGAATCGCAGTCAGCAGTTTTTGTACCATTAAAATCTGATTCTCTCATGTTACTACCTGCAGCACACAGCTGACATCTGGCGCAGCCAAAATATAATGAAAACTAATCCTCTGGATGCTGTGTTTAAAAGTTTGTACGGGCTGTCTATGATCTGTTTCCGTTTGGTGGTGCAGTTTTCAGAGGTGCTGCAGCGATTGCCGCTGTGCCGGCTTATTCAAGCACAGCTCTTGCAGACAGATTGCAGGCACTTTGTGTTGCATAGACAACCAGTCTATGTAACCTCTCCAAGCTAGACAAATGGGAAGATATGTGTTGTTTCCCCACTGTAAACAATTGTCTACCTTGAAGCTACTGTCAGCATCTGGCTTGAGGTTGTAGAAGCAAACCACTCACTAAACTGCCAGGCCCAACTGTTAAACTGTACCTGTACGGATTCCAAGAAGTGGCAGGCTAACTTTATTATACCTGCATGGCACCCACAGTGGCTTCCAGAGCTCCTTTTGTCGCCTACTGGACAAAACCCGGGTTTAAAATGGAGCCCAGCACCCTCCAACATGCACCACCAAGCTTGGAGAGTCCACCATTCATTGTGAAGATGTAGCATTTAAAATAACCAATGGTATTTTTTACAGGACTCAGCTGTCATTTCAACTCATTGGGTAAAACGACTGTGAAACTTTTGTACCGCGATATGTCTCGTATTAGCATATCCTCTCTACCGGGCTTGCAAATATTAGCCAGCTAGTTGTCTTGCCTCTCCTCCCTAGGCTTCGATTAAGTTTCCTCTGCAACAGAATCAGCAGGGGGTGCTGGCTCAGAGAAGCTAATTGGCTGACTGACTGGCAGTGGAGCAGCCCGCAGATCAGTGCGTTGTATGGTTGACCAATCAACCAGTTACCTGCCAGTGGTGCACAGCTCACCTGCCTTTGAGCCTCAGAGCCTTTGAGGCACCAAAAACAACAAAAGCATAAAGCAAGAAGGCTTTTTTTTCGTGGGGAGAAGCAAGCCAGTTATGCTTTCCCCTCTGCAGTGTCGTCTGTTTATGCTTCCCCAAATTTAATTAAACAGTCCAGTAAATTGGACTTTATGCTCATATTTCTGAGAAAATGTGATTATTAGGATATATTATGTTGTCATTAAGCAAGGGATTTTGTTCTCGCTGAAATATTAGAATAAGTTGGATCTGGATTCAATACTACTAATGACCATATTTTTTTTTTTTTTTTTAATGTGTACCTTGGAAATAACATTGTGATTCTTTAGAATAGAATGCATTTCAAAACACAGGGCAGAAATAATACTTTTTCTTGCATCAAAGCAAACCCTCCATTTATGTGTACAGATCAGTCATAGTGACCTTTGAACCCGCTGCAGCCGAAGGGAAATGGAAATGAGATCCCTGACATGACATATTTCATTTGTTTTCTTTAATAAAGAGCGAATAAAATTTTTGAGTCATCTAATTTATCATGGATTAAAATGACTTAACAGGCAACAACATTTTCCAGCTTCTGGACTTCTGGACATTTTCATCACTGTCTTCAGGTTTTGGTTTTGATTTATTCAGCTCTGCTCCGCAGAGAGGGATCGGTTACCCAGCCAACCAGATTAGAATCGCGAGCCTTTGCCTTGTTTGGAATGCTGATCAAATGTAAGCCGATGCGTCTCCCAGGTACCGAGGTACCACTTGCCACTTGAAAGTGACTACGGTGTACCCCTGCACGTACTTTAGACAACAGTGGCGGTGGCGCTTGACTGCTCTGAGTGTCGCTGTGACGTTCGTTTGTCTAGGGACCGGTGTTTTCCTCACTGCTTTCATTTTTTTTTTTTTTTCATAGTTCTGGATTCTATGAACCCCTTTTGATACTTTTCAGGTCAGACTGAGGAAACAAAAGGTGCCCTTACTGGTTTAGTGTGTGCAGAGAAACAACTGTGTGGTGAGAGAGTTGCAGCGGTTTGTGTTGTGATCTGGTTGTGAATGTATGCTCACAGTCTGAGCTGCATCAACTGGGAGTGGGTTTTTATGTTGTTCTGTTTTGGTTTGAAGTTGGAGCTCCCCTTGAGGCAGCCCTTCCGTGACCCCCAACCTCCTCGGATGTGGCTGAATCAAAAGTTAATGACATGGAAAGCAAAAGAATCCACCATCAAAGCATGTTTGCATTTCTTCTCAAGACTCGACCGCTAACCTCTAAAAAAGGGGTCGTGCGGGGGAATAGAAGGCCCTGTTTCCAGCCCCCCCCCCCCCCCCCCACCCGTGTTAATGGAGATAACATTGGCCGAGCCCTATTCGGAAGGCTTCAGGTCTTGCTTCCAGACGGATAGACGCAGGGAATATATATCCACAAAGCGTCAAGGCGCATCTGAAACTTGACTTAACAAACTGCCGTCTGACAAATTAGCGCCGGGGCGTGTTGAGACTGGATGCCAGGCAAAGTGTCGAAGCGCGGCGGAGGAAATTACCGAAAACGGATGGCAAAACATCACCATGGCCACCGCTGCTGGAGGAAACAATAATACGAATAAACAGCTCTGACTTACCGAGTCAAACGGAGCAGCACTGTAAATGTATTAGAGGTCCCGATGGGGGTTTGACGCCGTGCCACAGTCCCCGAGCTTTGGCGAAGCAGACCGTTTCCTTTGAAGTTTGAGAACACTGACGATATGAAGACATTCAATCTTCCTTGCTTCCCGGTTGCTATTTTATTTGGTTATGGATCTGGCCTCTGTGCTAAACATGTGGGCAGAGGTGAAAGTAATGTTCCGCGGTTCTGATCGAATTCCAAAAAGAAAAAAAAAAGTGCCATTTCCGCAAGCTGTCAATGAAAGCAATACATCACTGTAATTGGTAGATATTAAAGTGTGTTTAAAAGGTAATGGAGAGGTGTCTTCTTCTCAAGTCCTGGAGCTTGTGCTTTGGAAGGGAGGGAGGCGGGAGGACGATTGGGGGAAGGGGAGGGTTGTGTGGGCAGAGGAGGGGGCAGGCCAGAAAAATGTTCCACGTTTGTTGTTTTTCAGTAATAGCTGTGAGGTGAATTGAAGATCACTGATGTTAACGCACGCACGCACGCACGCACGCACACACACACACAAACTTGAAATTATGAGTGCTTTGGGAAGTAAAATCCCCACAGTTTTAACTGCCAGAGGGCAAAATGAGTTTCCACTTTTTTAAAAAAAAAAAAATACACACAGCAAAACCAGCCTCTGCATCATAAAAACAATGACAAATTGCAACGAGTCCATTATTGCATGTCCGAATGGATTCATTACATTTTACTAAATCCCTGTAATTGAGAATGCAACTGCATTAGACGTTTGTCATACACTCTTGCTCTATGTCGATAATGATATAATCCTACAGTGATTTGGTTCGGCATGCTTGCTAAAAGAGATGACTGCAAATCATTAATGGTGCAATCAAATATTGTGGCTGCAGCCCAGATCAACTAGGCCTCTCTAAATGTCAGTCTAACTGAATTGCATCTGCTGTTAGTCGATGTAAAGGCATATGCTATTCTGTTTTGGACTTGAACACATTCCAAGAAACACGTATGCTTGTGTCCAATAAAATACAACATACTCAAAGAAACTTGTGTGAATGCTGTGATGTAAGGTCTGTTTTGATAAAAGTGTATCATATGCCCTTCAAGAGATTGCATTTGATTGGCTCTCGGTCTGGGTGTCATTTACATAATGGTATTCCGTATTTGTGCGGTCAGAGGGATGCCCCTTGTGTCTCCGTACAAAGAATGGGCAGACACTGGGGCTTTTGCCAGAGTGCAGTCGAGCGAGTACAACCTCTCGCTGTGTCTCGTCTCCGCCCGTGCTCTACTTTCCGGCCCGCCCCAGGTGGAATCCAATTACGACCAGGCCACGCCAGCGGCACCCCCTGTCAATTCAGCGGAGAGGCTGGAGTTTCACTCACGGGTTGGGGGTGGGGGGTAGGGAGGGGATTCCGAGTTGCAAAAAGACAGAGAAAATAAAGAAACATGGTCACCGGTGCGTGTCGGTACAAAGTTCTACTTTCGGAATACATGCACGACTTGTAAAACCAGCCCACGGTGTGAGAGCAGAGGGATTTATCAGGGGTCCATTAATACCTTTTTCACTTGCATTGCAATGGATGTTTTATTTCTCACTCACTATCGTTCCTTTTCAGGCTGCTTATCTGTATGTCAAAGCACAAAGATGAACAGACGGTGGTGGTAGTTCAGTTTGCCTGGAGCCCACAGGGACCCTTTAAGGAGAGTCTGCGTTTTATTGAAAGTTATCTTGGGGACAGTTATAGCTGTCAGCTCTTTTATACTCCCAGGCCTGGAGAATAATTGCGAATTAATTAGGATAATTATGATTGGTGCCTCGTACAAATCCACTTAACCCCTCTTCATTGGAAATGTCCGCATGTCGGTGCGCACCGATCTCTATTTAATGGGATCTAAAGCTGAATTACGGGTGCTGATTTACGCTTGATGCCGTACCGCTATGTAGACTTTCACCACAGGGCTTTGTCGGTCTGCAAACTACTTAGTTAGCGTGCTAGAAGTTGCACTGCCAGGCCAGTAGAGGGCACTCTTCCTCGTGGACAAAGTGAAATCCCCAGAATCCCACAGGGTTTTTTTTTTTTTTTTTTTTTTTTTTTTATTAAATATCAAGTCGAGATCCAAGTGAATTTGAAATCCCAGTACAGGACATTGAAGCAGGGGTGTGAACACTGGCTCCTTGATTAAAGTCACAAATCTTCTCTGTGTATCTGATATAATATACTATCGGGTAACCATAGCTATGGGGCTGAGGTGATAGCCCCAGCCAAGCCACAACTAGATCAGTGCTGCTCTTGAGCAGGGCTGTTAACCCAACACTGGCCCATGGCTAATCTAATCAACAGTCAGTCGCTTGAAAGCATTAGCCTAAATACTTGTAATTTAATGTAATACACAGTATCATCCAGAATGAATTCATTACAAAGTTGCCACTGCCTGTTGGGCAGCTGCATCAGTTCAAGCTCTCAGTGAGGCTAATGATTGGACGAGACCACTGGCTATGGTTAAAGGCCATTGGACAGATAGTGCATCCAATAAAAGCAGAAAATGACATGATAGGTGTGAGAATGAAGGTGAGAGCAGTGTGGATAGTGATAGCCAAAAGATCTTACACAGACATTGGATGAATCACCTTGTGTGGTGGTTTAGCCCCAAATTCAAGCCAGACCAACATGTGCTCTACTTCTATTGGAATCTGTACGAAAACCATGCAGACATCGTTGTCAGAAAACCTTATTAATGCATGAGTAAATTCACTATGTAGGTTGTGGGCCTGAAATTTGTACGGTACTTTAAAGTTCAAAGTATCGATTTGCATTTCAAGGTTTCACTTTCGGAAATGATCTAAAATCTACCACTTGTCTGACAGTCCTCATTCCTGGCTTTCAGCAAATTGAAATCACTTATTTAAAATGAATTATTTATATTTGTAATTTTTAAAGTGTTGTCTGACACAAGATCTGGATTGGTTAAACAGTTTCTGTGTCACCTAAGCCGTATTTTGAATCGCATATGCCTGGAGCAGATTAATGAAGACAACGCCAGAATAATGTACAGTAAACTTGTTCCAGGTGACATCGATTGTATCGATTCCAACTCCTGTAAAGTACAACCTGTTTTTCACATGCCCTATAGTGTGGTGTGTAGCAATTGGATTCTCTGCTTCGTGAGAGGTGTGGAGGGTGGTGGAAGTCATTTCTCCACTTCCAGTTTTAATCAAAGTGTTTCTTAATCGCATTATTTGCTTGCTTTGCTGTTTTGTTGCAAGATTAATGTGGAAATGGGATCATCGGGGATTTTTTTTTTTTATTTATTTAGCATTTTTTGGGCTTAAGTATGTATTATTATTATTAGTACTATTATTCCCTGTCCAACTGTCAACATCCTCTGCGTAAATGTGACTGATCAGCACTTGAATTTTAGAGATATGTACAAAATGTTCCTCTGCTGATTATGCGTGAGTCGTAGCAATGGATTTCAGTTTTTAAACGGAGGAATATTTGGTTCTTGGAGTTACAATTGTGAAATACGCTAGGCGTTGTTTTATTTGAGTGTGCAGAACAAAAAAAATTACTTGTGTACCTTCTTTATTGAGCTCGGGTTGGTGCTAAAACAATATTTCAATTATAATACAGCTGATCATATGACTTGGTTCCAAACAGCGACAACCATAAGATTGGTACGTTGTTATGCATCTATATATGGTACTTTATTTTACCACGACTGCTACGACTCCAACTACTACATCATTTGATTTCATATACACATAATTTGAATCTTATTAAAACTGCATTGTATATGTATGGTATGGTATTTTGTGTTGTATATTCAGCAAATATGCTTGCTAGCTGGACTTCACAACATGCATTTTGCAAAAATGTTTAGATTTGTAGGGTTTTTTTTTTTCCTCCTGCTAGGATAGTGGGGATCATTTTGATTATATGTGTATAAGTGCACACACTGCATGCTTTTAGAGTAACTGGTATGTTCCTTTTATCTGCAGTAATTGGCATCTTGAATCCAGCTCTGCCGGTCCCCAGGGTTTCTCTTAATTGTTTGCTCAGTGGATTTAATGTCTCTAAATAAAAATGACCAGGAGGGAATGCTATAGCCTAAAGTACTCATTTTCTGGTGTTTAAACACATATTAGGAGCATTAACATGTCCAATTACGCACTTGCCAAATAAAAAAGCTAATCGCCTTACAACTGCAGCTTGATTGCTTTCAAACTGGAATTGGCACTGTGAATCCAATGACCACAGTTTTAAATTCCCAGAACTTTTCTAAACTATTAGCAAACTTAGATTATTTCAGTCTCATTGAAACCTTTTCCAGACAGAGAGACAAAAAAAGAATCTTTAAGGTATTATAGCTACAAAGGAAATGTCTTGTATTTACATGGGATTCAAAAAAGTAATCATACATATTTTAAGATTCTAAAATTAAGGTCAAAACTGCATATCTCCGCACAAACACACTGTGATTTTTATATTATTTTCCAAACGACTGTGCTACACGTTAAAAAAAAAAACAGATGTAGGCAACGCATAACAAAAAATCAGAAAAATAATATGAAATATCAGTGTAATCTGTATTACTATTGCTCAGCTGGTCGATCTTTATGTACTTCCTCCTGGGACATTCTTAAACAGTATTGTACTTTTTCATATTTTCATCCTTTTGCAATGCAAACAGATGTGCTTTCGTTAAACAGTTGGACTGTATGACTACAAAATTAAAATTCATGTTGTAAAATCCCGCCCCCTCACTTGCTGTTTTATATATGGAGCCATAGCTGAGTCAAGATATGTTTCGATATCATATTTAAATGAGAATGCTGGAATGTTCAATATTTAAAATGGAACAACCCACTTAGCCACAGCTTGCTATAAAAATGACTTCAGAGAAATTACAAAATTATACCCCCATGTGAAGTTCAAACATGACTAATGCGGTCCACTCAATCTCAAAATGAGTATAACATTTATGGATGTGCTTTTTTAATGCACATTTTTAATGGGAACTGGCTGACCTAATCTTTCAGTTAAACTGCTCCCAGTGCCTGGCTGTTAGCGCTCGCTCACTCACTCTCTCTCTCTCTCTCTCTCCATCTCTCTCTCTCTCTCTCTCTCTCTCTCTCTCTTTCTCTCTCTCCGCCCCTCTCGCTGTTCACCCTCTGCTTTTAGGCATTCACAACTGCCATGGAAAATGTCCTCTGTGGACATGCTACTCCTTGCATAGGAATATGGTATGAGTTTATATAAACCTTTGACATTCACTTCGCAAGGCATATCCTCACTTGAGAACAAATTTCCATACAGCTCGACATTCTCGACCGTAGGAAGTTTTCCAACTTGCTGAGGACGTCAGCTTGTTAGCGCTGAGAATGTGGCTCTAAACTTTTGAGCTCCAAAAAGGAGAACCAATCATGTTGTCAGTGACCACAATGACAAATCACTGTAATCATCCAATCCGAAGGCCAGATTTATCTTTAAGCACTGACCACATATCCCAAGGTTTGCATATGCAATTTTAAGTGATATCTGGAGCAAACAAATGACCGAAACAAATCAAATGCTCTCGTTGTCTTTTTGCACCTTCAAAATAGTTTTGCATGTAAAAGCAGACCCTTGTGGTTTTTGTGCCGTTTGATTGGTGCAGTGTGCAGTACTTCTTAAAAAAAAAAAAAAAATTCCGCCTAGCTAATTAAAAAAGACGAGCTTTGTTTTCAGTGTGAAAGATCTCTCATGAAAATAAACCCTGGGTGAGGAAAGCTGTGATCTTATCTCAGGTGTGAATGTAAATAGTAAAATGTATGGTTATTCATTGTGGATGTATTTTCGCTCTACTCAGCACCCAGTCAGTGAAAGCACTAATCTAGTAGCACTACAGGAATGACTTATTAATTTTCTTACAGCTTGTGCAGGAGTTGTGGTTGTATGAGGCTTTGTCAGTTATTTATATGACATGTGATACATCATTTCATATTAATATGACTGCAGTTATGTTTTGCCACACTGGTTTTCCTCATAAGATTGAAATGGTAAGAATGCAGACATGGAATTCTGTTGATCGTTCAGAGTGAGAGATTAAATGGCAAGTGGATAATTGTTCCAGCATTCTCCAGATGGCTCCTAGACATCCCGTCAAAACCTGACATGTCGTGAGTTTCCTTCGCGGCTCATGAAGTGAGTGAAATGCTCTGAGCCAATTTATACGCACTCGTAACAGCATGCTGACTCATATGGGGGCCTTTTCTCCCTATGATGAGGTGGAAAGCACGGGGCTGAGAGTGAGGTACCAGGAGCCATTCTTCACAGCCTCTCCCTGACGTACGACCTCTGCGACTTACGACCATCCGTACATATCACTGAAAAAATTAAAATGATGAAATATGAACTCAATCATAAATAAAGGTTAAAAAAAAAACACAGGAGTATATCATGTCAATTAATAAAGCCGGTGAGTAAAAAATCAAGGTAATCATGATAGAAATTAAGTATGATAAAAGAATGCTGACAGGTATACACCTTTTACATGCCATGCTATCACATGTCCAAATTATGTCTGTTTCGAGATAAGGTCAAGTCATAACATGTTGAATGGAGGGACTGAATAATCTGAGAACGTAAGAGGAACACAACGAGAGACATCATGATGAGAGGACAGGCGATTCAGCCCAACTGAGCCCATCATTTGTCAAGTAGGCATGCCATTTATTTCTGTCGAGTCTTTTATTTAAGTAACAGGACAGGCTGTAGTGGGTCTTCCTCTGTGCGTAACCAGAGACCCATACTTACTGTCATTGGTCCAATCCACAGATAAGAATTCTACATGGGTGACAATTCCATGGGCATCTCAGCATAAGAGGATGCAAGAAAAGGTTGTCTTGTTATACCATCTGGGGGGTCAACTCTGTCCAACTCTGTTTTTTCCTTCCTCTTTCCCCCATCTGTTCATGTTCGGGCTGCACAATATATCACATTGTTAAAAATATTGCAAATTACTTTGTCACGATAAGCATATTGCAATGTTATAACAATTTTATTATTTTAATTCAATTAGCCGAAAACTGTTAGGGAATGCAGAGAGCAGAGAATAGTCACGTACACAAAATCGGCTCTTGTTGCGGATGCATGCACACCCATGACGTCACGCGCAAGATGGGCAGAGAGCTGTGCATCAGGTGTGAAGCAAAGGACCTCTTGGCCCGACAGTTGTCTTGTTTTCGAAATGAGTCAACCTGACAGTATTTCGGTTTCACACATGATGTCCACACTCAATCAGAAGTGAAGATGCAATATGCAGTAAAGATTTAGTGGTCACTGCGAAATTGGGGGTGATCTTTCTTTACTCAGGGAAAACGGGAAACATACATGTTGGAAATGTCATTATTTCGGGATTTAAATTTACTTAAAATAATTGAACTGATTAAATACATTAGTCTTCGGTGATCGCATCATGCATCGCCATTGAGACAATCCATCTTGGAGGATATATTATACTTGGAGTGTATATATAGTATACTTGGAGAATAAATGAAAACGCATAATGTAGCCATGGAAATTTTCATTTCTCTTTCCCCATTAAGCAAGTGAGAGAGCTTAATTGACTGAGTTGACTTAATTACTGAGAGAGTGCATGTAATCATCATCTTAACAGTCGCCGCCACCCATGTGATGTCTCTTCTCTGACTGGTTCTGCACACATTCAAGAGCTAACGTGTTTTATTAGGGGTCCTGAATATCATTGCAGAAATGATAAACATTAAAACTCAAAACCTAATCACTGTTTATCGATATTATTATGCAACAGCAATAGTCTTCAGTCTACATCAGAGATGTCAGGCTTGAGTTTTGAGTGATGTTCAGTGCACAGTTACTACAAGAATACAACTCGTATGTGGCTACCTACATAGGTAGATAGGTTTTTACACATAGGTGAAAATTCTACGCTTCAAACAAAGCAGCATACTGTTTACAGGACAAAGAGCAAGGAGTACACCTATCCTGAGTTGTCAGCCCAACAACGATATGCAAACTGTGCAAAAGTTGCAAATGCCCCTAAATCAAGGGACCTGAGCGTACGCAGCGTACTGAAGACTGTATAAAAAAATTGTCTGTATCGGCTTGTGATTTTATTCATTATTTAATATTTCATCAACCTTGTTATCTAGAAGGAGAGGCATCACATTTTCATCATGTGAGAACAGAGCAGACATTACCATCAAAGAGTGACAGAAATGAAATGGTAAAAAAAAAAAAAACAACAGTGTAATTTCATAATCTGTGTCTCAAATGCATTTGAACTTGACAGACTGATAAAGGGAGAATGACTCTCCCTTACTGTCAATCATTCATTTATATTCTCTGAGACAATATACTTTGGCAACATCTTATATTAAATCCATACGACAAGGAGACAGTATAACCCACTTATGCTGCTAATTTGCAGTCATGTGTCCATTAGGAGGCAATGAATGGATATTCGATTCTTCCTAAGGAAATCACCATTGAATGAAATATGATGTTAATTATAAAAAGCCTGTTTTAAGACGCTATTAGGAAACTAGTAAGGCAAATAATGGACAACTTTTTTGTGTCGCTTATCCAAGGATAACTAAAGCAATTATGCATGGGCAATTTAAGCGGATTGCAATGTAAGGGGCTTATATAATACTTTATGACTAAAAATCAACATACAAAAACATTATGACTGTTCTCCCATAATTCCAAGCCTTCTTGTGAATGCTCTATTTTTATGGAACATTTTGCCCGCTCATCTCCTCTTGAATGTAAATATTTCCAAGAAAAAAAAAAAAAAGTCAGATGGTTGGAGCTACCCATCAACATACATGTTTGATAACATTTATCCCGATTCCTTTCTTTAAATTACAGAGGGGAAATAATCATAAATGTATTGAAAATAGTTTTCAGTTGTTGTGTTAATGAGTATTTAATTGTTCACAAATCTAGTTCCCAAATGTGATTTAAGGGATTATGTCGACATTCAGACGTCTTTCAGCCAATTAGAATATATGAGCTTCGAGATCACCCTCCCATGCAAAGAACATAACTGACGAATAGGAGCACAAGGATTGACTCCTTCACCAGACTCTTGATGTTGATTGGAGAGTGGAGTTCTCAAATTGACTCCCATGACTCCTTATTTCGCTTCATTTGCTGATTTCTCATTTACTTGGTGAATAGCCTACAGGCCTGCTTCACTCATCAACATGCCTCATGTTTAAAAGTAGTGTTGCTTAATAATCTAAGTTTCAATTAAATTCATATTAATGATTATGTTGGCCTTAAGTTAATCATAAAATGGTGTATCAAATGTGGCAGAGGGACGTTATACATTCTCACTGAGTGTGTGTGGTCATGAGAATTCCAGCTAGTTCTGCTGAAGTACTTTATCACCAGACTCTGCTTCAGTTTTCTGAGAGAGTAACTTTAGCATAGGATGAAAAGCATCAAAGTGTGTTCATGAAAGCCACAGCAGAGATTCATCCCAGTTTTATTTATTTGCAATCTGAGAAAACTCTGCTCCTGTTTTCTGTTGTCATTTCCCTGCAACTAATTGGTATATATTTTATGCTCAATATGTGTTGTTTATGACATTACAGTCAGATATAATTGTGGCCAGATCAAAATTAAGTGGAAAACAAAGTTTTCAGTGGTCTGAAAGTGAGGTAAAAAGTACAGGGATGCTTCACAGACAGTAATGTGTCTTAAAGTGTTGGCTTGACAAAACGGGTTTCAACAGCATCATCTTTTCGGGAATCTAATTTTAGGTTCCACGTCTGCTTTGTCACTGTCAGATACAACACCAGAGTGATGCACACAGCGTAGAGCAGTTCTCAATGCTCTTTCTCTGCAAATTTGCCTGAATGCAAATTAAAAAAACAACAGTCTTATGATGGCTGTCATTGCAATAATCATATTTTCCAACAAAGCTGACACACCCATATTTAATATCCCCAGCTTTCTGTTACAGTAGAGTAATGCCTGTTCACCTTCTGTATTACGTGTGTATTTATAGTTGAACTCGTCAGTTGGAGTATATAACTATGTGTCTCATGCTGTTGGCCAGATAATTGAATGTGGTTTGAAATGTGGTGCTCCGACGTAATTATGAGGCCGGTACCTTCTCGCGTTTCTCACAATGTGGTTCAAACTGTGACAGAAAACATAAATGGGGTGATATAATGGGAAATGTATTACTGGGTACAGATTTCTCTTATTTCTGCTGGGGGAAACCAAACAGACCGCAGTGTGTTAACTTCAGCAAATGGATGTTCCGCTAAATCTAGGGAAACTGCCACTCCCTCCAGTTCTAATGTGCATTATGCCTTATTGTTGTGGAAAACCTGGGATTTTTTTTTGTCCCTTAATGAATAAGTAAAATCAACCTTAATGCTTTATTTAGTAAGGTTGAGGTATTAAAATTCCCCGGTATGTGCTTGCTTTGTCTCACAGATCTTCCCCTCAAAGCCCTGGCCCTTGCAGAGAACGGCAAACAAAGTGGTTTGTGTTGTGAATAATTGATGGGTAGCATCCCAACTCTTCCCACAGGACGCGGATGGAAATTTTGGCTCGCAAACCGGGCGCTCTCTGCGGAGAAGGCTGAAATTCTGATAAGGAAGTGTCTGACGCCCTCTGTCTTTCTCCCTCTCTTTCTTTTTTCGGCCGAAGCATTCAGCTACCAACAGTCTCCGACTGACGGTCCCTTTGTCGGCAAGTTCACGATGAATAATGGAGTGGGTTCGCTTTCCTCCCATTCAACGACATTGTGCAGGTGTCTGCATCTCTTTAAGCGCGTCTGTAGCTTGCTTGAGCTCCTTAAAGGGTAATAACCTTGGCTGCAGCCAGATCGTCTGTGCCATCTTCCAGAGCCGGTATAAACCCCTCCTATCCCTCAAGCAGACTCTCGGGTCTCGCAAATCTGGACACCCGAGCAAATTGACATGCCACAGCCGTGACCTCACTCAGAGCCCCTTGCATCTGTTCATCGAGAGGCTCACATCTGTCACAGATTCCTTTTTAAGCACCAGGTGAAATTGCAGCGCGCATTCACCAGCGAGCGAATGGGAGGTGATTCACTTAATGTAGGGCCGAGCCCTATCCTGTTTGCACAGCACATAAAAACAAGTCAAGTCATACCCTCGATAAATAGCTCCCCTAAAATGAGAACATTCAAAGGAGCGTTTGACATGAATGCCCTAGCATCAAAACTGGCGTCGTTTATAGCGGTCATAAGCCGGGCGTAGCGAGCGCCCCACGGTTTTGCTCTGCGAGCGCGGTGCAGCGTCTGAAACGAGCTGCAGAAGTGGCCTCATCGCTCCAACTCTGTCAGTTTAGCAGCGGCAGTGAGTTTCCCAGCTCTTGTTTCTTTGATTTGTGAAGTGTGAGACATCTGTCTCTGGGTCACCCACAGACAGGGCTACCGCGTAGAGCAGGAACAGACAACACTTCCTCTAGAGTAGGGCCAGAAAATACTACGTTTTCTCCATCTGAAAAGGTATCTAAACCTTTGGATGAATTACTTGGCTTCACAAGAACAAGTTACTCCGTGCTGTAGAATATTTGGCACTTCACCATTTAGCACCTGTCTGTCTGTCTGTCTGTCTCTTATCCTTTTCATGATTAGCTACATATCACATCTTGTAGTTTGAAAATGATGTTACACAATGATCCGGGTCTGACACTTGACAACGAACGCAAGATTATTTCAGCCGAAAACCCATGTGGCTATAACACGGGACGGAACGAAATCCATATAGCTCTATTGCCTTAGTAACAGAGTTTGCTTCCCACTATATAAAATGTATACCTCAAGTCCACCCCCCCCCCCCCCCCCAGTCCCACTGAAATAAACAAGCAAGGTTTATGCACATTTTTATTGTATGCCATCGGTACCTGTATGAACTCAATAATATCTCTAACTTTGAATATATGTATAATTCCAGTGTGTTATTGCCAGGTCATGGATTGTGAAACTTACTCGTTACAAAGGCTTGGTAGGGATAAAACTGCACTGTGGTAGGAGTGTTATTTCCATATCTGTACCAGGAGGTTGGAAATGCTGGAAGGGTTGAGAGACTCTCTTTATTCACACTCATGCCTCTGTATCATAACTAAAGTGCTCCAGCTGTGTCTTTTAAGAAATCATTGGGAAGAGCTTCTTGCTCTTCACGGTCAGAGTCTCAGTAATGAACAAATTGGAGCTTTGGTCGGGATTTCTGATGATATCTGTCCCAAGAGGGGATGGAGTCGCTGTCGAAATTGATGTAGCCATGGTGATTCTGTCATCCAGTTCTCGTCTTTTCTTCTCCCTCGTTTGCACTGTATTGAAAAGGACGAGAGGAGCCATGGAGGATATTGTTATTTTTACCTCGTCACCTTTTGTACTTTGCACCGCTCTGGATAATTTATGCATGTTCCCTTAACTAGTAAAAATGGGTGTGACGGTCCTCCAAATCTTAGCAGTTCACCCGCAATCCAGTGAGGACACGTGGCCCTGCTTAGGAAGTTGACAATATTCAAAGTTTTAGATGTGAGAAAAACAAGAGATGCAATTTGACTGCAAGATGAACCTCATGTTCACTGACTTGTAATGGTTGTGCAATGTATGTGTAATGACTGCTTCAGAAGATTGTCTTGCGATCAGTTGTTGTTGTTGTTATGTCCTTTTCAGTGGAACACATGGAGACACATCTATATTTTCAGAGTACATATGCAGAATGATGAAGAAAAGATGTGAGGGAAATTGTACATGTGTTTGGTCAGACGGTACCCCTTTTTTTGGAAAAACATCAATTATGAATTCAAGTTCAGTTTGCGTGAAAATATGAAGCCCAGAATTTATTTTACATAACATCACATGTCCTGGATTTATTTTACTCATTTATTTTTTTGTGACCTAAAAATTGTCCAAAGGATTTTATCATTCATATTGTTGTGGGGTCTTATGGAATAGAATGATAGAATCCAGAGTTGACTTTTCTCAAATAAAGCCATTTGTGTGAAACCTAATTGAAGTCTATGAAGTGTGGCTATCCAATTTTCAAAGCCATGTACTTCAAGAGTTTGGAAATGGAGTGAAACTATAGTTTCAGTTCTCTACTTTTCACATTGAGCTGCATTGCACAATAGGCCATGATTTGGCCACTGGGGGCAGCAGAGAGTTAAATTGAAAATCTGTTGTTGGAAGAGGAAAAATAAATGCTTTTTTCTGCATTGATTTTTAATTAAAATAGCATGTGCTGAGCAAAAGAAACTATCAGTGTGAAGTGTTGTGTACCACTTCCCAATTTGTGCTTGAAAATACTTCCATCAGGCCATTTTTAAATGAACAGAGGTTAAACAACACAAATTTGTTATACCAATGCATCAGAATGTATATAAATGAAAATAAAATCACACTGTTTCCCTCTTTGAAAGAATTCACGTGTGTGTGTGTGTGTGTGTGTGTGTGTGTGTGTGTGTGTGTGTGTGTGTGTGTGTGTGTTTGTGTGTGTGTGTGTGTGTGTGTGTGTGTGTGTGTGTGCGTTTGTGTGTGTGTGTGTGTGTGTGTACGTGTGTGTGTGTGTGTGTGTGTGTGTGTGTGTGTGTGTGTGTGTGTACGTTTGTGCGTGTGCGCGTGTGTGTGCACGCAAGTGTGTGTGCGTGCGTGCGTGCGTGCTGGTCACGTGACAACAGGAGTGTGTCACCGCTTAGCCAGTCATTTGCAGAATGGCCTGTTCCTCTCTGAGAACTCTCTTCTCTAAAAAACTTTTTTGGGGTCATTGTGATTCTGACAAAGAGCTGGCCACAGAAATATTCATATTGAAATGATGCCTTGAGTCTCCAGGAGTTTAAGTATAAAATTAAGCCCTGGATAAAACTTCAAGCTCTCCCCCACCCTAAAATGAACTGCTCGAGGCCCAGGGAGGAGGGGGAGAGACCCTTAAATCGGGCCTGGATTGGGCCTCATGGCAGAGTTTTTTGTATCCATTTCAATGCTTGGTCTTTTCTGCCTCACTTTTATGGTCACTTTTATGCCAGTTTCTCTGTTCTTAAGCTCGGTCTTTCCACCATCACCTCTGGAGCTCTTGCATGTCATGGTTGCCTTTGCTTTTTGGCTTTTGACTGCGGTTGCAAGCGACTCCATTCCTCAAGGGAAACAAGCGATTGGCTGGGTAAACTTCATTCCAGTCATTCATCAGTGATTCTAAATGTTCTTGTTTGTCCTTGTTTTAGTGTTGTAACTGTCAAACATCTTTAAACTATTTCATTTGCAAGTGTGCACACAGACACACACACACACATACAGTAACTTGTGTTCAAATGTTCAGAGTGGATGACATTAAACAAGGGCTTTAATTATAAAATCACGCTGGTTTCAGAGAATTATTCATTTTGATAAATCCTCTTCTAAAGTATAACAATGCTGATCTTAAATTTTGATTTTTTGGCAGGTTATAAAAGTTACCAATTTTTTAATAATCAGAATGAAATTGAAAAAAAAGCATTTTTTTTTTTTTATTTTGCGTATTTCTGGCATCTTGTCTTGGCAGCTGTCAACATCTGGCTATTCAACTATTTCTTTGCTTATCTCTTTGGCTTCATATAACGTTCAAATAAAAAAAAAAAAAAAAAACTTATTCAGCTTTATTTCCATTTTCTGAGAGCCATGTTGCATCATCACACTGTCTCCTCATGTGTTCTCGTGTTGGGCTACGCATCACTGGAACATGCACTTATCAGCTAGCTGAAGCCGTCAGAACAAAATAGGATTTTTCAAGTGATTGTCACAGTACAAATTCAGAGGGGGGAGATAATAGAAAATTGATTTTTTTTTGGCTCCAATCCATGTCAGTGTATAAAGATAACCCCCAACTTTCCAACAATATCTTCTGTTCTTGGTACTATGTAGAGAACCCTAACAAAGCATTCTGCAGATAATTCTCAATTGATGACACAGTGAGATGATGACTGGACAGTGCACAATCCTTGGCAAAAGAGTGGAAATGTTTCCATGTTGTTCAAATAAAAATCCATTATACAAAATAATATAATGTGATCGTCTGCTCTTTAGCTTCTAGGCAACATTCTGTCATCTTGGTTGTTGTGATGTTAATCTAAAGTTTTTAACCTTTATGTATAACTTAATATGAAGCATATGTGAGTGTGTGCTGTAAAGAAAAAAAAGGGAGAAAAAGACTACAGCTCTGAGAATAAAACATATCTATTTTTATTTCCTTGTAGCCTGTGGCACATGCGAAAATGTTTTCCTCAGGGTAGCTCTTTAAATTAGTGGAACAAAGGGAAAAAAGGGGGAGGGGTTATATTTGTGTCTATTTTGAAAATGTTCATTTTCAAAACAGAAAAGTACTGAAAACCATGCAAACTGCATAAAATAATCTGCAATAAGAAATTATTCTGCCATTACCTACAGAAAGACATTTGACCTCAATATATATTTGTGCATATATGTGTTTTTTTTTTCTTTTTCCTCCCTACATTCCTTTTCACATGCTGTCCCTTCAGAAAATTGTTCAATGCATTTTCAAGGTCAAGCCATCACTTTCTTTCAAAGCCTATTTTATGCAACGGTAAAACATGCTAATCACTGCAGCACTGCAGGAAGTGATGTCGGTAAGGAGATAAATTCACAAACACATATTTGGCTTTGTAATTTGCGCTGATCACCATTTGTCGTGTATTGAAAACAAACAGTTGATTGAAATTTACCTTCACGTTGTTCATTGTACTTTATAATACCTACCATAGTACATGTTTGCCTCCTTAATATCCAACACAAAGATGGTCCAGCATCCTACTATGTGATATTGGTCACGCAATCACCCTAATTTCTTGTCCACTTCTTGATTGTCCAGGTCATCACAAACACTGAAAATGAAATATTCAATTTGCCTACCAAATTTAATTAGAATGGGAAAATACGGGGATGGGATTGTGTAATGACTACTGGCCAGAATCCATGTGTATGTGCGCACAGACCAGAGAAAGGCATTCTGAGGTTGCAGGTGTTTAATAAAAAGTTGAGCTGAATAATATGGAAGTTGTCAAAGTTTGGAGAGGTTTACCAGGTTAAGTAACAGGGACCAACATCGGTGGAGTTCTTAAGTCCAGACTTCATGCAGTCATGATTACTCTGCATGGAGACTTTAGCTGATTGGCCTGTTCTTGTCATTAAGTTCTTAATTTGTGTTGAATTATATTTCATACACTTTTGCAATATCCTCAGAACGGGGGTACCCCCCCTCCTTGTACACTTTTGCAATATCCTCAGAACGGGGGTACCCCCCCTCCTTGTTGGCACATAAGGCTTTGGAAATACCCAGCCCTGATTACACGGCGCACGGTCACACCTGCCGTGTGGCAAAGGCCACGTCACTACCTGCCCGCCAGCAAGACGCGCTCCGGCACTTTCCGCGTAGGCTCAGAAGAATCCGCCGTGCGCAAACCCTGCTCTTCTATTCACCCTCGCCCACTTGGTTTTTTTTTTTTTTTTTTTTTTTTTTCTTAATAGAGCATCCTGACAAGCAGCTCTGCTAATCCACCAGTGATCTTCTTTCCAGGGCCTCTCTTGCTCGCGTGTTTTCCTCTCCCCGTTTCTGCTTTCTATTGTGGACTTTATATTGTTCCGTAATGCCCCGCTAAAGCCCATGTGTGGGCAGGCTTCTCGACGCTGATGAGGAGCAGCTGCTGGTTAACCATCTCATCGGCGGGATTTGGAAGTAGCACTTTCGCTGGTGTTTTGCATCCATGCACAAACGTAAAGGAAGATGGAGGTTCTGGTGCAGAAGGGGTTACGTGAGGTGCGGGGAGATTAAAGCTGTGATTTTCTGCTGTTTTTCTTTTAATGGGATTATTTGAGTTTCTTCTTTACCGCAAACAATCTCTGTCATCCAGTATATAATTGGGACCCAAATCCACTAATTCTGGCGGAGAAAACCAGTTCTGCTGATTTAAGTGATTAAGTCTCTCCTTTTTTTTAATCACTGGCATAATTGCGGGCTGACTGTGGAATTTAAATCACAATGTGAAAATGAAAGGCTTCAAAAATAGAGAACAATCAGTTCATCAGTTCAGAGGCAGATCTTCACACAATCCCATGTGGATTTGATCCTCCCCCTAAAAACCTGTGAATATTATCATATATGTCCCCTCCCCCACACCTCCCCCTCTGAAGTAAGGTTTGTGTGTGTGTGTGTGCGTGCGTGTGTGTGTGCGTGTATGAGAGAGACACAGAGAGAGAGAATTTGCCACAAGATGATATATATGTCAGACTTAATTTTGCCTTAAGTACTTCTCTCCATGTACTTGTAACTGAAAAGATAATTTCACTTTCTGTGGAGGTGGGTATGCAGTTCCTCCAAAGTCTATATATGTCTGTATCTTATATGTTATTTCAATATTACCTTGTTGGTACCAGAGTAGGTATGACATACTTAAATATGTTTCAGTGTCACGTAACATTTAACATTAATAAGGTCGAAAATTGGCTTTCAATGCACTCATGGAACAGAGCAATATACATCATATAATAGGGGGTGGCTGAATGCTCTTGGAGATCTGTGGTGCCTCCCTGCTTTCTTTCCTCACATAACCTCAACCCCCCATTTAAAATGATTCGGCTGGGCTTCCCTTGTCTATCTGACTGAGAGACATTGAGTAGGCCTGTAATCTAGGGTT
This sequence comes from Albula glossodonta, assembly GCA_019788955.1. Lineage (NCBI taxonomy): Eukaryota > Metazoa > Chordata > Actinopteri > Albuliformes > Albulidae > Albula > Albula glossodonta. The sequence goes on from JAFBMS010000030.1 coordinate 1,081,581, forward strand.
CGCAACCCTGCTGGAGGCACAAATCACCAGCAAGGTTTGACCCTGTGTAATGACTGTGCGAATTTATCACTTAAGTACTGAGTAACAAAATGAAGAGACACAGCCAGGACCTCCAGGGCCTCGGCTGGCTATCACTCTACCAGACAACTGTGTTTTGTCATATTGTTGCTTATCTTTACAACAGCTCTAATTTTAACCATATTATCTTTGTTTTTTTCAAAATGGCCATGCCCATTTTAAATGCATGTGGTGATTGCATTTAAAAATTATGCATATTTTTAATGTAAAAATGATATAGCTTTACTTCACATATGAGACACATTTGCATGAATTCCACATATTTTACAGAACAGCAAAAGTAGAGCTTTATGATTATTCATATTGTGGAATGTTGATTTCTTCCCCTCACCTTTGAGGTGCAAAGTGGAGAATGCAACCCAATTTGCATTGCCATGGTGCAATAAATATTCCGTACTTCAGTATTTTGCCTGTACTGGGAAGTTTTCACCACCAGGTGGTGTGTGTGAGCATGAGTGACACATTTCCTCCTGCAGTCATCATCTGGAAGCGCACTCAAATCCACTAAACAATAAGCTGAATGATTATATTATAATGCTGGATTCTCCAAGTACAGTTTCTTGTGGACTGTTGAGATGGTGGTGTTAGGTGTGTATCATTATGAAGGTATCACAAAAACTAATAGCTGGAATCACATGGTGGTTTGTTATCAAAAATAACCTATTTGTGCTTATTTCACCCTCTGTAGTGGATGTTCTGCCATCAACGGAAGCTCTCTTTTTCTCAAATTTAAATCACACTGAAATGGAGGACAACAAAAGCACCAAATTATTTTCAAGATTAAACATCTGAAACCTTGATCATTTCTGTCACAAACTGAGCAAGTTAATCACTTCACACAGTGTATCCGACAGGTACCAAGTGCAGTACAAGTTTGGGTTTGGGGAAGAAAAAGGAAAAAAAATTCACACGTGGAAGCTCCTTATCACCACTGGCTTGTTTGTCAAAGATTTCATTTCCCACATTTTAGCCTCACCTCTCACTGAATTCCCTGCTGCAACAGTGCATCCTGGGAATGGTAGTTTGCTACAATGCATAGCCAATTAACACACATTGGTGTTGTGCGATCATATGAATCTAGCTGAGAAGGCTGGTTAACCCCTCGAACAGGGACTGTGAATTGATTTTCAGAGGAAGCAATGTTTTCGCACATCTACTAATTATGCCGAGGAAGCTTGAGAGAGGAAGTCAGCGACTCAAAATGACCAGAACTGCAGTCTCCTTACACTGGTCTGATACTTCACCTGAGCTCTGAATATGAATAAAATATAAGTGATTGTGACCGTGACGTAACTGTGTTTGTGTGTGTGTGTATGTTTGTTGAATGATGAATATTCATTATGCAATGAATAATAACACGATACAGGGGAGCACTTTGCATTGTATACATGACATCATTCAACTCGAAGGAAATACTGAAATTAATGTCCGGCGTGTAAATGTGCTCAATTGTCACAAAGTTGTGGCAGTTTGTATTTGTACGTCTTCCACAGGAAACACTTTCTATTTCAACAAAATATGCTGCCCTGGAGTCTACTTTTATCGGCGAGCCTCGGTGCCATTTTGTTTCTGACACAGGGCAGAAGACATGAAGAATGAAACGGATCATTTTGTTGGCTCACCATGAAAAGTGGAAGCAGATCTGCTTGCTTTGATCATTGTGATGAGCACTAAAACATGGAGCCTCTCTGTTGGTCAGTGGATCTGGAGTTTCACAAAAAAAAAGCTCCACCCGCGATTTTGCACCCACTGAGTATGACCAGATGGTAAACTGCTCTGATTGGATCGCTTTATGCCTTCATCAGTCGAAACGGGGCAGCGATATCTGAAGTGGCTGACACAACTGACAGGGCGAGGAGTGAAACCTCTCCAGGTTGCATTCCCCTCGGCACGCTCGACCGGTCCAAAATCTCTCAAAATATCAATCCTTTGACTCCAAACTTGGACAACGTCAGCAGCCATTACAGGAGAAGGAAAGCTGCGAGCGTTCGACAGATCTGTTGTTTCATGTCCAGGGCGCTCCTTTCTGTTGGCATACAAGTGCGTTGAAGACTTGGCAGGGATTGTTTTGCATCTTACAGTGCTTGATCACTTGAATTCGAGGCAATTCAGTTTTGAAGCATCGAACAGAACCAGCCAGCTGGTGTGTTACTAAATGCCATGGTTAAAAAGCTGCTACCCAAAGCCTTTGTTGTAATTTTATTTACAGACCTCAGTATATTAAAGCAGGTTTTTCTCCAGAAATCCTGTAATTTGTTTGCAGCGTAATGCAAACAAATCACTTATTCATAAGAGCAAATTGCTGTTCTGACTAACCAGAAACTTTGTATGAATTACCATTAATTTATAACAACTGAAAGCGGTATTCTGGCCAGTTTACATTTTCTTATCATGTACCATGTAATTTCTCAGCTTGTCATTGAAATGCACACCTACAAAGCAGTGAGAGGTGGACAATAAAGCATCCTGCAGGGTATTGTGAGTGTAACAGAGGCAAAAAGGTACAGAAGGCCAATCACTGGCTTCATTGTTCTGCTGACAGAACTCAACCTGAAAAATCATTAGCATTTTACCTTGTTTGACCCTTTAATGAATTTAAAAACCTCACTTAAAGCAGTCTTTGTCTCCCTTTGCTAAAACAGAATAGATTAAGCGTCCTTCTAATTTCCTCAGAACTTCGGCATTTCAAACAGAACCTCGATCAATTTTAAACAGAACCTCAGTAGTTAGCGGAGCTTGCTGGTAATTGACTTTATTAACCTGACGAAACACCTTAGTTCTGCGAAACTCGCTAATCCAGGTCCTGGGTAGGAAATGCCTTGGGGGAATTTCTTGATGTTTGTTACCATTTTATGGTCCCCTACATGCACAGGGCCGGAAACATTTGCCTGCCTGTCTGCCTGTAAAATTCACCTGTGCATGACAGTTCATATATATGCTCATTCTGCAGTCCTTCATCTGAGCTGTGCAGTGATTGGTCCAGGGGGAAGCGCTTATGCTTATGCTGTCTGTAACTGGGTAGTTATTGACCAGAGGAGTCGCCCTATTGCTCCAACCCAAAGGGGGGAGGGTCATTCTTCATGATAAACCCCTCCCTTTCTGGGTATGGCTGTGTTATCAGCGCCAGTGTGCATTTGCTCATAGATTTTTTTTTTTATTGTGTTTTTTTTATTTTTTTTTATTTTTTATAATGCTTAAGGTCTGTTATGTTTTTAGATTGGCTGCTGGATATTAAATGTATATCTGACCATTATACTGATGGAAAAGCTCATAAATAACTAGGTGAGGCTGTTCCAGAGGGCCATGGGGTCAGTGCTGATCTTGATTGCGGCGGTACGACGCAGGCTGCAGCGTCCTTCACACAGAAAACTTCACAGGGCCGTCACTCCAATCTGTCTGTAACTGCACGGCTCCCCTTGAGCTGCATGCGTTGATGAGTTGATATTTGCTTGGTTTGCATGGAATTAATCCTCTTATAATTTGGTGAGAGCACACCTCATCCAGATCTTGGATTTTCACTTTTGTTGTTGTTGTGTGAATGTGGGAAATAGAGATTTTTGGTCGTGTGGACTTGAAGTCCTGTGTGTGCGCCCGTGCATGCGTGCGCATGGTCACATTAAAAGTGTCATGATTATCATATAAACAAATCCAATAGAATCGTGTGCTGTGTGTATTGACTGAAATTGATATAAATTTTTTCTTTTCTTGTTCTTGCAGTTCAATGCTGGTGTTCAATGTTGAACGGCAAAGGGAGGGGGTTAAACTCGAGCAGATTCCAAGAACTTCTCCATGATTGGATTTCAGAGTGCGATCTCAGCGTGGAAAATAGAACTTGATTTGTGTAATGACCCCTAACTTGCGAAGAAAAAAAAAAATGTGTCGGTGTAATTTTGTGTGAAGCACTTTGCAGTCCAATGCATTAGAGAGAGCAATCAAGCCATGCTTTGACTCCAGGAGGCTAAGAGGCAGGTTCTTCATCTTTCACTTCACTCATTTATTCCTCAATATGCTTATCGACTGAAAACCAGGATTAAAATGAACTTTTTAATTACTATTTTAAATACTTAAATGTGTCCCATGGTCTAGCTGCACAGCTTGCCCATCGTATCATATTATAAAATACCACCTTTGAGTGTTGACATGGTTTGTTTAAGTGGCATAAAGATTACAGCCAGAATATTGTTCAGTACATTAGCAGCTTTACATAACGCCTAAAATTCAGAAAGACGTTCTTCCCAAACCCATTCCATAGGAGTATCCTGACCTTTCCATACAGCCTCCTAAACAATACTTTTTTTTTTTTTTTTTTTAATTGAATGTTCTCGATTTGGTCTTGATTTTTTTTTTTTTCTCTCCCTTTCCTTTATATCCAGGTTGTTCTGGTTGAGGGCATCGTTTGCTGACCCTTGTGACTCCAGACTTGACATGAAGAGTGAGTCAATCCGTTGTCTATCAGCTTCTTAGGTTTATATGGTTTGCTTGGAGTTTGCATGATCAGGTGTAGATTCACCTTGTGAATATCATGAGGGTGAGGTTAAAACACAGGATTCAATCCAAAACGTATCACAACAACAGAAAGTATTACAATGGAAAAGTTTTTCAGCCCAATAAGTTCCTGCATGGCCGCATGTTTTAGTAATATGGAGCGACCTCAGATTGCCTCGCCTCCCAGCCCCTGTGACCCATTACCGCTAGAGTAAATCCTTCATTGTACCTCTCTTCATTATTACACTGGATATAAAAACTACAAACAAACCTTCCTCAGAGGTGCACACATATACACAGGAATAAGATGATAAATTGCAGATTCTGCAAGGTCATTTTTTGGGTATTTTCTTTTTCATTATTTCTCGAATGAATGTTGAGATACGCACAAAATACAAGGCCATAAAAAATAAGAGAACATTTAAAAATAACACCCAACCGATGATGACAGAATTTTCTTTGTACAACCTTTGCACTGACCTTCCAAAAACTAAATTAGCATAATAATGTGTTGACCAAACTTATTTTGTTGACAAACGACCTCATCAGAACCAAATGGTTCAAATGCTCAGGCAACCTGTTATGTGTATTCACAGATAACAGTAGCGATAGCGGTTACTAATGATGCATGTTGCGGTACTGTGAGGCACCCACCTGGGTGATGCATGGCAGCCATTTTGCACCAGAACGGTCGCCGCACATCAGCCGAGGTTGGAGAGCGATGTATCCATTTATCCATTCACACTTGGGGGAAGATTAGAGAGCGACGGAGAGAGCGAGAGAGACCCAGGGCTACCTAAATTTTGCTTTGGGGATCTTAAACGAGGCGCTCACTGACAAACACACCACCAGTTATCCTCTCCCTCCTCATCTTCTCCTCCTGCATCTCCGTTCTCATGCCACCAGCTCCCTGCTGTGAAATCTCTGTCTCTGTCTTACAAAACCATTCGGCTCACCTTCTCAGCACCTGTGGAAGGACAAGGGTGTGACGCAAGAAAATCTCTCTCTCCCTCTATCTCTCTCTCTTTCTCACTCTCACACACACACACACACACATGCAGACACACACACACACACACACTCTTGCATCAGTCAATTTGCCTCATTTTTGCATTGTAGGGTCTGAATTTAACATTAAAACAAAACAAGCATACACACACAAGTCTGTGGGGCAGCCTGTAGTCTCATGGCCTGTAGTCTATAGGTACATGGATGGCTCGTGCCCAAGTCCAGCGACAGCAAGAACACCATTTCTGTTGGGCCCTTGAGCAAGGCCCTTAACCCCACACTGCTCCCATTGGCCCTTGGTGAGCCTAATCGACTGAAAGTCGCTTTTCATAAAAGCATCAGCTAATGATTGTCATGTAATGTAACTGTTGTAAGCTCAGATGAGTATTTTGGAATATTAATGGCAACTGGTGATTACTTGCCAGAGAGGGTGCAGGATTGGTCATTCGGGGTTTGTGAACTGATGCGATCGTAAGGCACAGTGGTATTTTAGGTTTAACTGTTCTGTGGCCACCACCACATATCTGGTTAGGTGCCTCTGGTCATGAGTCCTGAAATTAAAAAAAAAAATATTCAAAGCACCATATGTCAGACTTAAAACTAATAAATATTTAAATCTGCAGAATAAGTGTGTATCTATAAATTATCCAAGATGTGCATATAGGACCACAGAAAGCCTCTAAATTATAAAATGAGTTTTCAGTACAAGCTTTGCCTCTCCTGTCTTCTCCACCCCTCATTGCCACCCACCTCCACACACGGTGTATTTAACTGGTGTTAAAATAATTGCTCATTTACTCACACTCATAGTCGTTTGGCATCAGTGCCTGCTTCCATCTTTTTTTTTTATCTTATCTAAACCCTCAAAAGTAGCACCCCAACTTTACCACAAGCAACTCGTCTGCCATGCGTTTTCTCACCTGATGTCTTTGAACGGCAGCTTTGGGACAATGTCCGGGCCGACTGTGGGGAAAAAAACCCAGCCAAAAACCCATAAAAACAGACATACAAGACAATTTCAACAAAAGAGGAGATATAAATTCAATAAAGATAAGACAAAATTAGAATTACCTTCCTTTAGTTCTATGACGCATTCAATGACTGTAAGGAACACACAGACAATGTATGGAATCATAATCACAAGAAGTATTTACCCTCTAAAATCCAGCCACCCCTCCCCACCTCCCCAAACTCCTGCAAGAACTCTCTCACCCCTCTGCACTATCCCAAGCCCCCAGGGAACAAAAGGAAATAAAAATACATAAAATGCACCAACCACAGTCCCAGGCCCGAATGATGGCAAAACCAGGCATCATTCGTCACAAATGTAATATAAGACTGCCAATTTTTAAAAGCATTACCTGAGGACTCTCCAAAGGAATATCAAACTTGCTCTCATTTGAGATGATGTATTGCATACTCTATCCAATGGGCATGAGTTGGGTGAGGCAGTTCCCTTCACTTTAACAGTACCTCACGGCAGGCCGGTAATCAGAAAAAGGCCAGAGAACCCAGCTGTGACTTTGACTGCTTTAAACCTATTGAGGCAGTTCAAAAAACTTGACCCAATCGTGATGTGGGCTCAATAGAGCATTTCTTTATTTGTGTGAGAGTTTCAAATACTGAACTTCAGAATTCAGCTGAACCAGGCAATGACCGAATCCTGAAAAGGAGAGGTTGGGTCGATCCTGCGTGTTTTGAAAACAAGGTCTGTGAGAAACATGCGACTATTGCTGGTTGCCGTTTTGAAATTTTGTGTTACACATTCCTCCCACCTTCGAATAGAGAAACCAATGTCAGTGATGTTTTTCTAGTGAAATATAAGGATAAATAAATTTAGAAAACAACCAATTAGAGCACAGTGGCTACATACAGTATATAAGATGAGCAAACCCTTTGTCAAATATAGATGAGAGGTAACTTAGTGTACAGTTTCTTGTCTGGAGATTTGAGTGCTCAGAATTGTATACTCAAGTACACACATTCAATTAGTGAATGAAGTCCAGCTTTTAAAATAAAAATGCTTGCTCTTCAAAATGGCAGGCTATGCAGTGGGTAAGATGCTCTTCTCCTTTTACATGTTCATACTTGCACCAGAGTGGGGAAACTCTGTGAGGAAAGCTTATTGCAGCCTCTACTTGAGAGCATTGAGACAAACTAACCTCACCAGCTTGACGTCTATCTTGGCCTTGCAAGGCTGGGCAGCTGTCTCACCGAATGGGACCTCTGGCCAAAGTTAGTAATGGCATAATAGTTGGTTCACCAAGCTGGAGCTAATGCCAGCTTCGCTTACAAAAGTCTTACAACGTGAGGCATCCACATTGTCAAGTGTCAAATATTTTCATTTTACATTCATTCACCACAATATATACGACAGGTATCTTCGGGAGGGGTCACAGGCTCCCTGTGAAGCACCTCTGTGTATACCAATTTTGAGGGGGGCAGAAACCCAAATTTCCCTGAATTGAACCCATATTTGCACTTTGAACATGTGCCTGGAAATCGATCGGGAATTCCAAAATGGTTTTGTGGAAATGACAGAATGAAATGTTTCGAATGTTTGGCATATTGAATGCCGAAGAAAATGTTAAAGCGTGGTTTTGGTATAAATATTGGAACAGACTGAAAACGGGCCGAGAAATTTGGGGAACAGTTTCAAAGACAGACATTCCAAGACGTGAATTTATTATTTAGTGCTCTGAATTCTCATCTTATGTTTTTCTTGTTGCTTGTCTGATGCATATGTAAGTATAATTTGTTGTTTGTAATCATTTGTATTTGCTCATATGACCATTGATCCACTCCAACTAAAAATGCCAGGCTTTCATGTTAAGCATGTTCATGTTAATTTAATGGGGGCTGTAGTTACAATCATGCTACATATTTTTTTGAAGTAGTACAACTTTACAAAACCAGACCATGAGTTCCCTTGCTGAATTATCAACTACTTCACTGGTTTCTTCTTTATAGAGTTTCCAATTCCAGATAATAATGTCAAGTATTTGAGAGGTGTTGATTGTGCTGCAGAGTCTTTTTATATGAACACTGTGCCTTTATATTTCCCCAGATGAAATTGGATATTGTTTGATATAGGTTGTCCATTCTCCCGCTTTTTACAAGTACCAGAACTTATAAAAATAGCGTTACCTGAAGTAAACAATTTATTCCCATCGTCAGAGGGTTACATTCCGTGCAGTTATATCAGTTATTTAATTCACATATGATTTCTGACATTTGAAGCCCTTGCTCGTTTCCTTGCTGAATTATAACTGGTGTCTGAAGGGTGCACCGCCAGAGGCTAAAAATGTAGGACTAATTGGATATCAGTGATAGCATTTCACTGTAGCTAATTAGCTAGCTCGTGATAACCGTGCTGCTCCTCTTTGACTCCCAGCGTCCTATTTTGGAATCAGACATACAGTTATTGAACGTGAGATAAAGTTGACTGGTACAGATCAGAGGAAGTGGGTCCTGGATATTTTCTTTTCTTCTTCAGCACATGGCATGGAAAAAAAAAATGGAAGGATGATTACTCTTAAATGAGACATATTTGGCTTTGTGCTGGCCAATCAGGGTGTCCATTTCATTCTGTTTGAATAAGCATTTCTAGAACAACAGTTCCACTCAGCCCTTGCTTAAAATGATCCGCCCCTGTCATACATCATAAAGAAGCACTAATCAAGAAGAAAAGCTCAGCTATCATTTTTGTCCCAAAATGCCTTTATTACAGCAGGTTATGAAAGATGTTTGAATTACTGCTTTTTTGTGGACTCAAAATAGGTTTCTTTTAATAGGAAGCTCACACCACCTGTTCGCAGATATTAGTTGAAAATTGTCAGCGAAAATGACTTGTCTTGTGTCTATTTGGCTGCTTAAATGCAATAATTTTTCTCCATGGACAAGAAAGTGGGGAATCTGCAACATGAAAAAATAAAGGTCAAATCAGGAAACTCCGTAAAAAGTGTTAAAGTAGAATTGGAAAAAGGAGCTGTGAGTGTGAGTCATCGTGCTGTGTCAGAATCGCAAAGGTGACATGTTGAGTGTCTGGGTGTCTCGTGGAGTAAAAGTGGCGGTGTGGTGTATCTTTAGGTTTCACAGCTGGGTTTAGGTTCACCATGACTGGCTTATCGACAGAGGTAAATGTTGGTGAGGCAACATCTGGCTCAGCCTTTCTGGTGATGGAGAGGGGTTCTGCAGGTTAAAAATCCCCAGATACAGTGCTCACTGTCCTCTGCTGGCAGACTGGACGCCTGCAGGTTGTGTAAACGGATCACACGCTTACGTCATGTCCATGTGATGGCACAGGCAATGTGTGATTGGTGTTGCATCTCCAGTGTGGAAAGTGAGTTGGCAGGTGAAGTATTACTTGTTCCCGAGTTACGAATGTCATTGTTTAATGAATAAATACATTTTATTCAGCATTGTTTCTGTGTTGATGTTGTGAGAACATGAGCTGTAGTAAGACCGATCAGAGCATAATTTCATCAACTGTTCATCAATTCATAGTTGTATCTTTAATTAGAAATTTGAATGTCAAAAATTATAATTCATAATTAATAAATTGAGACTTATTTATGAACAAAATGAGACTGACTTCCGTGTGAGTCTACTTGGGTGAAAACCTTGGTACACTTGTTTTTATTTGGAATATTGATATTATTTTTTTCGCCATGTTAGAATCTGGCACATTTTTTCATAATCTGCCATCCCATGTGATTTACAGGACAGTCCTTACATCATTCGATGTGCAATTTATGCCTTATATATTTGGCTCACCCTTATTTGAGGATATAAATAATATTAATTTTTCTATACGTGTTTGGTGCCACTTGTAAGGAATAATAAAATAATTTCCTACGAAACTGGGATTGGCATTTTTCTCAATCCCGTGTGAGGCTTTGTATTTCCTACGACTATAAAATCAAAACAAAGACATCGCAGGCATCTGTTTTTCCTTGTTAGGCCAAAAGTGGTGATCCCATACAGCAGACTCCTGATTCTAGCTCTGTGGTCGCATGCTTCTAGTTCACCACCCCGCAAAACCACTCAGACCCATTCACCCGTGCGTTATTGGTCAGGAAGACATAAGAAATGTGACGTATTTACAGTGCGTGAACTGTCCTGCGCTGCCTTTTGTATCAGTTCTTAAAACACTGTAGGTCCTCACCTCCCCAAGTGCTGGCTATAAAAGGTCTTGAAACATTTATAACCTTGGTTTTTAAAGAGTATCTACTTTTAGTTCACATCTTCAGAAATAACTCATGGTTGCCCTGTGAACATTGGTCTACGCCATCATGGAGAATGGGAAAGGACTGGTGTTTGAGTGAAGGCAAAGGGCAAACAACTCTGTTGACATCTTGTTCGTAAAGAGGCCTTCCAGAACGGATTCAGAATCCCACACACACAAAGCTCTCAGGATCTCCATGACTGCACTGATTCCTGCAGTCTTAGCTGTCACTTACCATTGCCTTCCTCAGTTTTTATGATTGCTTTCCCCCACAGGCATTAATTTTGAAGCTTCAAGAGATACCACAATATCAGGGTTATGTACAATGTTGTGAGTGTCAAACAGTCTTTCACCTCTTTCTGGGGCAACACATTCAGGATAACAACATATATCAGAAGGCATTAGTCATTCCGTTAATGCATCTCGAAAATGGCTGTTTTGCACAATTCATGGTATTTTTCTGGTCGTCTCCAGCATACGTTTGACCCTTTGAAAACACCTCAGTTCTCACAGAGAGATGGTCTTCCGAATGCCCAGGCATATTATGTTTTTTTTATTTATTTGTTCACAGCACACTACTAAGATGAGCAAAATTTTCGCCCAGTGAATAATCTCTCCTACGTCTGGAAGATTAAAGTTTAAGTGTGAGCAAGCACGTACCAAAACAGTTGACGTGGGCTGGGAGTTGAACTTTCGCTTCATGAGATTCCTGTATACACAGGGGAAGCTGGTGAAAAGATGCTCATTCAGTTACATTATCTAAGATATTACATAACACTTTTTTTTTTCTGAAGAGAATACATTCTCTAAAAAAATATATTTACCAAAATGAAATGTAATTTTGTGCCCATCAATAAGTGACGCATTTTTATTGGACTGAATTTAATTCACTTGGGTTGCTAAACATTTTGCATCTGCAATGCTTTAAATAAGCATGTCTGAATGCAAATAAATGAGGATGGGTCACATCAATTCCATATTGCATACCAAAGAGCTCCTGCAGTGTCGGAATATTGATATTGAAAACCAGAAACCACTCTGGTCTTAAGTCGCATTGTTAGCATAAACATCTTTGTGCTTATGCTATCTTTGTAATTCATAAAGGCACAGGAATATAATTTGGTTTAATTACTGGGTGGGCACATGTGAATGTTAAGATTTTGAACAGGTGGGGAGGGTGAGTGGGTGGACCATGAGGAATAATGCACTTTCATCTCACAAAGTTTGAGGTCTGCACTTGACTGAAATATTATTTTGACTGAATATCTTTATTTCTAAGAATTATAATATTCAGCCCTACAAACATACCAGAAAAACTATTATTACATCACTTCCTCCTTTTCCATGAAATGAAAAGAATAAATGACTTCCACATTATGTAAATGCCTTGGAAAATTTACATTTTAGGACTATTTTCCCTGTGCTATTTGAATTGAACAAATTCATAGATTGGTGCATTTTTGCAGCAATTATGCTCGAGCTACTTGTAGCTTCTATATTGTGTCAAGAAATTACTGTCCAAACAAACATTTGGGATTATCTTTAAATGAAAAACAAGATCACATGCTGTGTTTAATTTCCTATCTATGCAAGTCAAATACAGGGCTATTTTAGAACAAAGATCAAATGAAAGTTGCTTCATTTTTTGGGGAGCTAAAGGTGCTCAACTTAAGTGATGCTTACTAAATTCAGACAGGCTGCAAAAAGTTGCAACAGATTGGACAGGGGCAGTGTTAGACTCGAGCTTCACCCAGTCTGAATGAAAAAGCAAATGAAAGATAAATGAAAGAGCTTTTTACCTGCATTTCTTTCAAATTCCAAGTGATTATAACTCCAATTGCCGAATGTCCCCTCACAGATAATTGTCTGGTGATTGGGAGGAAGGAGAATTCAAAAGCTTCAGTGACAATTTGGGTTCACTTCCAGGCAGGTCTGCTCCATCAGATCCACTGGAATACTGTCTCAGAACAGCATTACAACACCATTCAACTAATTGGTACAAGATTTAATGTACATGATATATGGAATATATTTAGGCTCGGCACAAAGGACCTCCCATTTTTCAGCGAGACAGAGATCCTCCTTTAGAATCGATTATATTCTGTCGTCCTCGGGCTTAAGAAGTTGGGTATGTCTAATTGATATCCTCACTGCCACCATATCTTATCATAACCCTCCTCATGCTCATTTTGTTCTTGGCTGGCCTCCAAAAGCTCGAGCTAGGTGTTGGGCTGATGCTACTTTATCGCAGGCTATAGATTTTATTCATTGTGTTAGAACACTACTGCCTTCATCCCTGAAAGTATATTGGATTTGAATTTAAATATCATCTCATAGATTATGATTTTAAGCCATGATAAAGTCAGAGTCCTCAGCATTGATGAGGAGGCGTTACAGTTGCTCATGGTTCACTAATATATATTTTAGAAAATATTTTTGGGTATCATAACTCAGACTGTAACCTCAGCTCTGTTTGTATAACACTAAAAATGTTTATTCAGACATATAAATATAATTTCATTAGTCCAATCATGATTTTAATGAAGTGATTAATAATCTTGAATCTTTTTTCAGCAGAAATAGAAGATTCATAAATTATAGCCTTCTCAGACAAGATGATCTCCATTTTACAGTGAAAAGGGGAAACAAACTCGTTGAGACAAAGGCCATGCTTTGTTGTTCAAAGTCCATCAAAAGACTGACTTCCTTAACAGCAGGCCAAGTCATTTGCTGTACCTTAAACTGAAACAAAGAAATCAATTCAACCACAGTATATTACATGAGCATTCTGTACAGTCTACTCTGAATTATAAGTCAGTTAACACCCAGACACTACTTGCTGACACATTTCTAAATTGCATTGAAACCTGTCTCCCTGAGCCTTGTCTGGGACATTGCTTCATTTAACTCTCACACAAGCCTCACAGAATGAAAAAGGAAGTAAACCACAGCTTGATGGTATTTCTGTGAGCACTTGGAATTATTTTGGGATTATTCATCCCAGAGGGAAGAGGAGGAATCCTTTCTCAAAATCAGGATCTCACCCTTATTATATTCTTGGTAAAAACTAGAATCATCACCCATCTTCAGTCCTGAACTCTTAGCTATTTTCAGTGGTACTGACAATATGATGTATATCTGCAGTTTAGTACACCAGGTCAAACCGATTTTTTTAAGTTTTAGAAAGGGAATGCATGGCTATTTTTTTTTTTCATAATCATAATAATCATAATTTATTATTAGCATTAATAGTAGGGTGTGCAATTTACACCCTCTGTACACCCTATTAGAAGTGATTTACTAGTCTCTTCAGCCATACATTGTATCTAGCATGTAAAAGAGTCATGTACATTTTATATTTGCCCACATGTTTTATGTCTTTGGGACTGTGTTTGATATTTAGCCACAAAGTTGTTTGTTCCTGTGGAGCCACCGTATGAACATCCAGCAGTCCAGCTATCAGTAGTTCAAGGGTGAATTTTGTCACTGGAATCACAACAGCATAGAAATTACTGGTCCAACAGTGAGTATTTTCTCTGTAATTACACTGAGACGAGCAGCGGTTAATTCATCTTACTCTTTCAATGCCAAGGATCAGTAATTTCAATTTCTGAATTCGAGACTCATGAGAAAGTGTCTGATTGACTCATGCTGAAGTCTTTGGTATCTGTATCTCATTTGTCAGTTTGTCTCCATTAGCAACTCTTTTTAATTACCAGGAGAAGCAACAGGCCGATCAATGGAAGTTTGTTCTCTGCACATTTTGTCTGTCATTATTTGTGAAAATTGAAAGGATTAATTCCCACAAAAAAAGAATGACGTTCTGAGAACAGCATTCCAAATAAATCAAGCCATCCTTCTGTGAAATCAAAAGATGAAATCAGACTGATATTTTTCAAGCTTCAAACTGCTGGCACATTGAGGGAGAAGGATAAAAGACCTTTTCATGCAATAAAACAAGGTATCTCTTTGAGATCCAGGCTTTGCTTGGCCAGCCAACTCCCTTATTTTGTATTTCCTGTTTTTTTTTTTTTCTCCTTTGTTTCCATGGCCTTGTCGTTGGCGAAGACCTGATGACAAACTATGGCTGCAGATACTGTTTGCTAACACGCCAATGAACAGCAATAAAGCCACAAACCAATGCGATTCCTTGGGAGATAAGCTTTCTGTAGCGTGTTTGATACTTTATGGGTTTCATTAAGCCTCGTTTTCCTAACTTTACCTGAGATTTGTTGTTTCTTACTGTTTTGTGGCGCTAAAAAATGATTGGGTTGTATTTCCGTTGACTGTATCTCATTACGCCTGTCCTGATGTGATCCGCTCTTAACAGCTGAGCTACTGATCCTAGAAAAGATACGGACCGCAGGTGGGTGTAAATCCTTGCAGACAGCGTGTTGAATTCGAAGACATTGTCGGTGCTGTGTTCTGAAATGAACTCTGTTGCCACTTTACCATTAAGGTTAAGGTACAAAAATCTAAATTTGGTTGCGGTCATGCTCGTTCTTTCGGATGAGAAGCTAATTCATTTTTGCGAAAGGCATTTCCTCTTTGAGGCACAAAACAACTTGAATCAATCCACTGATGACCTTATGAATCAGGTAATTTTATGACTGTGATTTTTCAACAGAAACTGCTGACATCCCCAATCTAGCTAATCGTAATCCAATTATTCTACACAAATGATATATATTTTCCTCATCTGCAGATCATGTGGGTGACAAACGCGAGCCATACCAGACAGGAAACAACCCGAATGCAAAAATCGCTGAATCTGCCCAGTGTCAACTCAATTTGAAATTTGAAACACAACCACTCAGTGTCGGGTGCACTGACTGACTGTACAAAGCTGTCTCTGTTGAGAAGGTGAGGCTTTCTCCCACAGCGACAGATCATATAAAATACCTGGGCACGTAGCCCAGCGTGTCCATTCAGACCTGAGCGAGACGCCGAAACACAAAATGCACCTGGACAATGGAGTCCTTTAAGAATTGATGCTAAGCGTGAGATGAGTTACAAATGATCTACCCTCAGGAGAGGAATTAGCGAGTAGGCTCTTGGATGCTATTCTGCCATGGCAACTGGGGGAAAAAAAGAGCGGGAATGTGTTTTCCATGGATCTGAAACTGGGTTTCAGAAAGCTTTGAAGCACAGAACAAGGAGCCATTTTAAGTGAGCTGAGAAGCTTGGAGGAAAATGTCACAATAAGGCCTGGATAATTCTTCATTTTACTTTGTCTTTATATTTTTAAACAACTCCTTCATTATTCCTGTAAGTACCAGCCATAGTGAAATATATCTTTCTTGAAAAATCAAGAATAAAAAATTCTCACAGAGCAAAAGATGCATTCAGAAACAAAATAATGGTCTATTTAATATTTTCTATTATATGAGGTAAATAAAAAAAAAAAAAAAATGTAAAATATCAAAGCACACATACGCATGCATCATTTTTCATCAGACATACAAAAATATGTCATTTTGACATGATGTGATGGAAATATCAGTAATCATTTGAACATTTAAGAACACCAAGTGGGTCACGTTAACATAAATGTGTTTTTGAAATCTCCCAAATCTAGCCATGATGCACAGAGTCTGCCAATGTGTATTTATAGGAATCTCAGTTTATCATGTGAATAATGCGGTTATGCAAGCCAAACTACAATTTTTTCCAAGAAATGTTGGGGAGAGAAAACAAGGATACAGAAAAAATCAATACATTTTTAAAGATCCATCCAAAAATCCCTCCACAGTATGCAGGAAAGCAAGTGTTGAAAAGTGGACTCGAACATAAATTTCAGTAACTTACTTGGTGAATAACTGCAGTTTTAGTGACAATGAATGAATCCGTGCTGTTTTTAAGTACACTCAATATAAAGCAGGCCCTATTACATTTTATGAGATGATGTCTGACAATGCTAACAACACCGACTTTTGTTCCATGTTACCAAAACTGCAGTTACTTCATAACAGCCTGTAATTCACTCAGCAGTTGTGATGTAATTGGACTGGCTTTCGTGCAACTTAAAATAAGTTACCTAAATAGCTGCCTTGGCAATAGCGTAAATCTGCATCATTGTTTAGATATTTAATGAAGCGCCTTTTGAGTTAAAGGAATCGGTAATATGCATGATTGGAGGAGCGGATGATGCACAAGAGTATAATATTCTTCAGGTGTATATAAAATGATCGATTAAGAAAATGTAAAGGCCAATGCTGTTGACTTGGCATAAATATTATTCACGCGTGCGGCAGTTAATATGGCAATTACGCCCCACATCTGTTGGCCATTTGAGCCCTGACATAGATGAATGTGGACGTACCGACATAACTCAAACAGGCTGGGGTTGTGGACCACTGGAAATAGATGCAGAAAACCAATCAACAGAAGGCCCGAAGTTTGGAGTCACAAATACTTTTCCTTCATTAATTTTGACACCAGTCTTAATGAGGGCAGAGTGCACATTAGATGAAAATGAAGGGCCTTTAAGGAGGGAAAAAAAAAACTAAATACACTAAACATTTCTGGAGAAAACGTGCTTATACGGTCTAACCACCTTCCAAAAAATTGTAATTGGTAGCTTGAGGATACCTGATGGTCTTTGCAGGACATCAGATTCGTGATATTTTTCTCACTGATGTGGTGGAAATGAATTTGCAGCAGAGAGCGCTCCACATGTCAAGTCCGTGTCCCGTTTATGCAGCCGTCTAATCTGCTCAGCTACTCAGGGCCTAATCGCCACGGTACCGATGAATGGTCTCTTGCAGATGAACTTTAAATCAACGAAATGAAAAGATAGTTGCATCGGTCATTTTCAATGGGAGGAACTTCAAACGGCAGAGCCTGCATTCACAGCTTTCCCAAAGCTGAATAAGGATCAGGACGACACGTTTCGGCGGACTGGGATCGTGAACCAAGCGTGCAGAGGTACACGCCCTTGTCCGTAGACACGGAAGTGATTTGCAACATGTCGAGGTCACAGACCAAGTTTTCATGTCAGGTCTGTTGTATGAAATTGGTTTTGAGTTTGTCTGTTTTCCGATCTGATTGGTAGCCTCTGGTCGTCTCCAGCTTGCCTGGATGTGAAAGACTGAATCTCTCTCACAGGGAAAATGTTTTTAAGACTGTTTTATTCCAATAAATTATGCATGGAGGCCGTACGAACTTTGACTTGAAGGTCTATTCAGAGATAACCCATGCTTATAAAATCTAAAGTGCTTCAGGAGGAAAGAAAAAACAGTTACTCCGCCAGCCATTCTAAGCATGTTCAAAGTTAAAGTGCACATTGGGAAATGAGAAACAGTTGCCATAGATATGGAGTTTCATTAAAAAAATGGCTGAACCTGTGTGAGAGGGAATCATAAACATTCTGGCTTTCTCTTATCCATATTTCTGCCACCACAAGCTCCGCTGCACTGTTTCTCAGACTGTGGCAGGAGTTAAGCCAAAATGTGTAGGATTCAAACACCTCAATTCAATCACTCAATAAGGGTATTATGAGTTTTCTCAACAATTGGCAGATTTTTTTTTCTGGTTGCTGAACTCAAACTATTTCAGGAATGATAAATAATAAAGATTAAAAAGAATAAACACTTGCTTGGAATTGTGAGTCAAAGTTAAGGGCAAATGTTGATTGAATCCCGACCTGTCTTAGTAATTAAGTCTGGCATCATAAAACACTGACAAAGGACAATGTCTTAATCATAACTTATTGTTAAATTTAAAGTTGCAAACAGAGCTGCAGAGTTTCATTGTTGGTTTATTTGTGCCTCAGGCAACAGTGGTCTATATTTTCGACTGCAACTTGACAATGTGGGATCTGTTTTTTTTTTTTTTCCTTTCAAGAAACAAGTGCTGCAGTTCTTTCAGAGATGAAGGAGGGGGACAACTACTGCACACTGTATGGCTGACTTTCCAGGAAAAGTTAAATGATGTTTATGCCTGGTGATTGGGGGGGCCATGGAATTTGTTTGGTGTCATCTCACTCATCATGAAGCACTCTTGAATACATTTAGGCGTGTTTATGGGTGCTTTATTTTCTTGGATTGGGCGCCATTTAAAGAGTCCCTTTTAACATAAAAGAGGATTTTGGTATCAATATAATTAACCTCAGTTGTTGAATAAATCGGTAAATAAGCACTTGTATAGCACGTACACAGTATAGTCAAAATACAATCAAAAGGAGCGAAGGATCACTTGAGTTTTTATGTTGTTGCTTTTATGTATTTTAAATGTATTGATGTACCGTATTCTTACAACTTTTCTTGAGGAGCTTGAACACTGTGTTGTGAGCATGCAGCATGAAATGTATATAATTTACTATAATAAAGTGAGAATTCAGTTTCGAGCACTTTTATTCATGTTGGCACAAATGTGTAAAAAAAAATATATGTAAAATCTTTATTTCAACATTTGAATGTACAAAATTTGGGCTGTTAAGGTGAAAAACTATGGGAACTTCATTTTGACTGTCGTAGAAAGGGTTATATTGCTGTATTTACAGCAACAATAGTAATAATGTGTACATACAGTCGTTCAACTGTATATACTTCTGTGGTTGGCGTGCAATTACATTACACTGATATTAGAGCCATATAATGTTATTATATAAAATCAAACACATTCATGTTTGTCTCTCCTCCAGACCAGATGGAGTATGTTCTCAAGTGTCATGTTAATTGTCCCAAACTATCAAGAGACACATTCTGAAACTGACATATATTGATGCAGTAAGACAAAAAAAAAAAAAAAAAAAAAAAACCAACCTGCCCTGCATAAAATATTGTGCCGTATGGTGTGCTGTGAACGTATACTGTCATTCGACCAAACGTGTTGTCACATAATGCATTCTGGCATCACACGTGCAACGCATATATTAGATTCTTGTACATTTCTGCTGCAAAAGTCCATGACCCTTTTTCCTTGTATGAGATATATTTACTGTGTTTGCAATGTATTATATATTTACAATGTATTATATTTACATATGTATTATATTTACAATGTTCAGATACTCCATTTCTGAACATTGAAATTATGTATTGATTGTTTTCTTTCGTGTTGGTACATAAATACAAAACGGAATATTGCAATATAATTTTTTCTTCGTACAAGCCAGGTGGTTTGGTACAACTACTCATAAATATGACTTGTCACTCTAAAAGATAATACACGACTATTTTATGCTGACAGAGGTAATAAAAACAACACTGCACTGGATGTAAGTATTATATAAAGCCTGTCAAACATGTACATTTGGAGTTTGTTGAAACAAAAGTTGGGGAGAATTATTTTCTGACAGCCATTCACTCAATTACCTCTTCCAGTAAAACCAGGTTTTCACACAGGTATGAAAACCTGGTTTGACATGCACATTCGCCCAGTTACGCCCGCTGTTTCTGGCACCTTCCCTCCTCTGCCTCTCCACCTTTCATGTATTCCACTGCCCTTCTGTGTATCGCTTTTTTCCTCCTCATCACCTTTCTCTTTGAGTGGTTGAACTGGTTTTCACATCACACGAATGGTCAGGCATGAGTCTGTCCCACTGATATTCTGCAAATAAACAGTGAACTCAGTCATGCATTTTTATGCAATGCTTGAACTTTTATTCTACCTTTTGATACATATGTGCATATGTGTATGTGTATATATGCATTTTATTGGTATAGACTCATGCATTTTTTCGCCTATATTTTAATTGATTGAGTATGCAATCCACACTGCATCCACAATGTATACTGCTGCCTCCTGCACAGGGAATACAGATGAAAATTAGCTCATAGCTATATCTGGCACAGTATATTTATTGAGCACTGCTCTGTTCAATAAACAAATAAATAAAATAAGCTCTTTCCAAATGCATTTCATGTTGCCTGAAAATTAATTGAACTGAAATTAAATTGGAAAAATGCTGGGGGGGTAAGCATTATGTTGCTTTTAATTGGGCCATGTAATTCCTCAGTTTGTGCAGTTTTCCCAAGGATCTCTTCCTCTATCCAGCAAAGATGTAATCTCTCTGATCAAGATCTGTTAATTTTGTCGAATGAATGGGATATGGTGAAGATAATACATGTGTTTACATGCAAGTCTGACAAGATGAGGCTTGAGCCAGAGTCCGAAAATAACCGCTGTCCCAACCTCAGTGGAGTTTGGGAAATCACTCCATGATTTGAAGGTGCAGCTGCACAAGGAGGTGGAAGTCAGCCATCATAAAGTTGCAGGATGGAGAGAGCTGGATGAGTACAGTCTTTAAAGATAGATAGAAGCTACAGTGGAACGATTCCATTCACTACCACATAGGCTAGCACGGAGGTCTCAACCTCGATGCGAGCTGTAGCCGGTGGCCAGTGAAGAGAAGAGGAGGAGATGCAAAATGAACATGTCTGGGATGATCGAAGATGCAAATCTCAGTGGAGAACTGCATTAGCCTCAGGGATTTAGTGGCACAGTGAAAATGTACATCATAAACATAGATATTATGTATGTAGAAAGGAGTCACAAATTAAGCACATCTCATGTTCCAGTTCCAACCAAATGGCTTAACATAGGTTTAGAATTTAAATTGTCTTTTTGCAGTTGGATACTGTTTTCCAATTAAGATTTGAGAAAATAAATGCATGCCATGTTAGTCAGAAACTAATTGTCAGAAATGACAACAAATGAACACAAAGTTTTATATCATGTTTGAAAAAAGACAGTGTAACTGTTTTTTCAAGCACTTGCTGGAGCACAGCAGTAAAGCATCGTCTTGACAAATCAGCTAATTAAGATCTTCAATCAAACCTTGATTAATTGAATCAGGTGTTTTATTGCAGCGAAAGACCAGAATTCTACCGTTGTATCGACTCAGTTCGAAACATGGGCCTATCTCCCACACTAATTAGTTTAATTTCCTACTCGACGCCCTTTGGCGATATAACAACCGAGGGTCTTCTCTCCACAGGTGCAAAAACGACTGGATTTATCAAGTAGCGACATGTTGTGGGCGAGGTATAATGAGTGAAGTATTCAAACATAATGAGGAGAGGTTCATGTCAGTTTTGGCTCACCCAGTTGTTTGTTCCTCCAAAGCAACAGGTGTGCCGTTTAATTTACTTGTTAGAATGGGACACAGAAGCAGCTGCTTCTGCGATAGTTCCACCTCCCGTCCAGATATGAAACCAATTGTTTCTCTGGCTTCACATGAAAAAAAAAAAAAAAACATGGTGTAATTTGAAGTCTTTATTTTTTTATTAAGAGAAACAGTCCTCATCAGTTTGGCCCACCGATTGAATGCCATTAAAAATAGAACTTGATGTTAAAAATTGAATTTTCAATGTTTTGATATCATTATTTCACTTACCTGAAATGAATGACTATTCCCGCCAAGTGTGTGCAAGACATCTGCTTGGGTTTTTTGTGGATGAGATCACATGGTACTGCACTGTTTCCTGTGCTCGAGGGTACAGGAGTCTGAGTAAATATGACTCAATTCATGAAAGACATAAATGCCAAAAACGCCTAAAGGTACAGGGAAAAACAACTACTGAGAATCTGAAGGCAGAATGATGACAAAACACAATTTTCTGCACTTCCTTACCACTGAAAAACATGCGACTTTCCACTGGGAAGCTCCATACCAGAATGTGTGTCATGTTAACTGCACCCAATTACACTTGCTGGGCTGGTCATCCCCTCTGAGATAAATATTGTTGATGTTAAAATTGATATTCTGTATTCAGTGTTGAGTTCTTTAGTTCTGTTACAAATTGGCACAGCATTCAGTTCCATAGTCCTTACTATTTCAATTGATCATCTTAAAAAGTAGGTGGACGATACTGGCACGACTCTTGATTGGTTTAGGTCTTATCGCTCATTGTTCTCTGGACATGTTGAGTCTTCTGAGCATGTTGTTTGCAATCCCTCTGGGCACAGTTTTGCGTCCTGTTCGGTTTTCTATCGATATGTTACCTTTTGCACAAGCAATTTATAGTCGCAGTGTTTATTTCCATTGCTGTGTTAATGGTTTCAGTTGTGTATTTCTCTCAAACTACACACTAAATCGAATAAGCATGATTGTGTCACGAAATTTTGAATCTCCAATTAAGCTTAACAAAGTCATAATTTCGTATGTTTAGGCCCATCCATAAATCTTGACAAGGATTCCAAGGTAATCAATGAGTAACTTGGCAATCTTCATTTCAGGAGTTACAGTATCTTTGGAAACATTTTATCTTAGGTGTTAATGCTGATGTTTCGTTCAGTCTTCCATATCTTCCATCTTGGTCGAGAAACATCCTCTTTTGATATACAGAGATGTGTAAGCGATCCAGATCCAAAATCAACATTCTTGAGGAGAATTTAGCTTGCTCGTAAAAAAAAGACAAACTATGAAATAATAAAATAATGCTGGAGCAATTTATCATTGATTTCCCACAGCTTGAGTTGTGCATATTTAAATATCACTGGTGCAGCAAGATGATTTTAAAATTGATTTAAATGAATAACACATTTAACCACAATATCTCCATACACTTCTGTCTGACCTCTTGATTGCATAGATGGGTTTACATATTTAGATGAAATCTCATTGGGGAACATTTTGGTTTATTTTAATTTGTGATACAGTTTTGTTTCTGAGTGGAAAATAGGCCCACTGAAGCTCTGCTTAGAAAATAGTCACTTATAAATGAAATGTTCATTTTACTTGACGAAGAATACTCCTTGCTCTGTGGAATGTGATGTCTTTCAACATCGGCTACAATCCCGTGCATACGTTCCAGCTGACCGATTTGTCACGAAGACAGGAGTCGTGACAATGTAAATGAGGCTAATGCAGACAAGATCGATGTTGAACAGGAGGGCAACAATGCTGAACCAGGATTTCGGAATGAAGCTGCAGCTTAAGACAGTGGAGAAACACTCATTTGCTGTTTTAATTAAGCGTGCTTGCTATTTTTTAAGTGCTCCACCTTCTCCAAACTTTTCACTTCATTTCCTCCAATAAATAGATCAATAAATAAATAAAATAAAATAATGATATGTATGCTGAAAGAAACAAACAAACTTGAAAGGATCTGTCAGTGCCAAGACTGTGGCAACACCATAACAAATAATAATACAGCAATGGGAAAAAAAATGTGTTGTAACACAAAGTATCCCTAAGTTTCATCTTAGTATAGGTAACCTTGCTTTTTGGATGAGAAAAATATATAATTTTAACTTCAGTGGTAGTTTTATAATTCATAAACAAGTATAGATTTGTGAGTCGATATATTTGAGTTGTGTAAATTCACAAAGTACAAAACTACCATCTGTTTCAAGAGAATTAATTGGCATGAAAAGTTCGGAAGCGATGTCTACTTCATATTTCAGTGGATCTCTAAGAACCCGGAATGCAAAAGTTTAACTTGGAAAAGGCAGTGAAGAATCGGTCTCCTGCATGTTTAAAATTTGAGGTCAATCTAAAGTTTCCAGTTATGCAAAAAGTCTGTGACTCTGATGATAAGAGGTAAATACATATTTGAAAGTGGCAAATAAATGATGTTATGAGGAGATCAATCAATCAATAATTACCATTTTATTACATTTATATCTCTGTCCCCCGTCGCCTGAAGTTCAAATGTAAAAGAGAGAATCTGTTTTTCCAACTTTCAGCATCAGAACACAAGAATCACATTTTTGGTTTACTGGCATTATTGTGTTCAAACAGTCGACATTCTCTCCCTCCTGCCTCAAATGCAGCTTCCTCTCCATGTGTAATCGAATCGAAATATGCTGCAAGACATTCAGGGGTATGTTAAGCCTGTGCAGAAGTTCTTTCAGTTTTATTTATATCTTTATTGCACAAAAGCAGATTGTTCTGCATTCTCCTTGATAAATGTTTGATGAGCGAATCTTGGCGTGCTTCGTTTCTCACAGTATTTTAAAATGTTTATGCTCAGTGGATAGAGCACACACAAATGTTACAAACTAAAGGTTGCTTGTAGACATGCAATGAGGAAAGCCAGGGTTGCACTGTTTAAATCTTGACAGGAAGGCATAAAGTCATGCGTTTTCATCGGTGTCAAGTGGATAGCATTGTTGCAATTAGTCAAGACTGTCAGTCAGGTGTGCATGGATATTGCGAGACATTTGTGTTTACACATTTTTATTTATCCATTAGAAAGACAGCTGGGGCAATACTTCTTCATTAACCATTTGTTGTGATTTTTGATCATTTTCATATTGGCTTTTTTAATTTATGTGATGCAGTTAATTCTTTCCTTTACTAATTATAGAATGTCAAAACCTTACAAGGAACAAAACGGAATGATCGGTGTACAAAGCATCAAATGACTGCATATCAGCAAATTTTTTTTTTTTTTTTTTTTCATGTTTTAAGTAAGCAGAGCTACCTCTGTTTACTATGTATTTGGTATCGAAGCAAGTTGAATATCTTGAATCCGCTTGCAGAATTCAACTCATTGTCCAGGCTATAACGCTTATTTTTATAAGTTTGCTTCTACTGAGTTGAACTGAATAATTTATTTGCTTTTTCACATGTGTGTTTTCCATTTCAGAGGAGTCTCACATTTGGGTGCATTATCAGGATAATATGCAGCGTAATATTAATTTTCTTATTGTCAGGGGTAAATTCTAATCTGAGGATATAATATTTAGAATAATTTCAAACAGGGTTTGTTTGTTATTACCATGGCCAAACATTGAATAAAGCAATATTCAAACAGGAAATGATGAGCTAATTATCAATTTTATGTTTGTGTCATGTATTCCCAAACACCAATGAAATGTATGAAAATCAGCAAATATACTCAGGTAATCATTCTCAGAAAATATGTATTCACTGGAGATAAAAAAAGGTTCAAGCACTTTGTATTAAGTCCAAAAAACTGAGACCGGTCTTTACTGGTGTAATTAAGAAGTTATATGTGACAATGCAAAGCGTATGACCAGACCAAACTGACACAAGACTTGATTTTGAGAAAGAGGACTGGACTTTGTGCTGGCACAGATTCTCTCAGGCCGCAGGTGAAAGATGGATACATAGAAGTGAGGTCAATGCCCCTGTTCAGGCTGGAGATCAGAGCGATCGTGATTCAAGTCCAATTCCAGAGCTTAATTGAGTTGAAGTCTGAATCCAGAGCTATTCAAGTCTCAGTTTTAGATAATGTAACCATAAAGCAGGCAGAAAATGGACCATTAAGTCAATTCAGAGAGAATATTGACCCTTAAGCTTTCAGAATGTAAAATAATGATAGATATTATCGAGAGACAAAAGGCAACTTGCAATCAATTGATTTCCAAAAGAGTGTTTTTTTTTTTTTTTTAACCCGCCTGGCAACCAACTGGTTGAATGAGACTGTTTTAAATGCATTAATTCCAGTCAGAAAAAATCTTGGACAATGTAAATCACACAAAGAATACTGATAGGAATTTTGCTGTGAAGCTACAGTGTGTGGCGTTACCTTTTGCTTTCGCAAGCAAGCCCCCGGTATGTGGTTCGTCATCTCATTACATCATCTCATTACATTACAGTTTGGCAACTGTCATATGCTTATTCCCAGAACTGGAATTTGAAGATACCATACAACAGACAACCAAACCACAGACAATGACAAAAAGATCTTAACAGGATCAATTAAAATGTTTAATGATAAAAATAAATTGCCAATAGTTTTATCAGTTACCTTGGGCCTTCTCTCTTCAGAGACCTGCATATGAACATCATAACTCCATGATTTTCCAAACTTGATGTAATAATCTCCATCTAACTCAAAAACGCAGATTCACGATGTCACTGTCATCTTACCTCCGGTCAGAATACCACTGATGAAAATGCTTTTGGACCCAAATTACAATGGTAAAGATTATAACTTTTTAAATACACCAGATTTGACAAAAACAAGCAGAGAGTTTCTTCGAACATAACAGACAGTACAGAACTCATTGCTGGAGAACTTTTAGCCTGTGGCTAGCGGCTGATTCATAGATGAAAAGACTGATCAACCCGCAAATGTAGATTGGTTTTTTTTTTTTTTTTATAAATCTATATTTTAATTCCATTACTCGTGAAGCTTAAGGAGCCGATGGGAATGTCAACAGGCCTATGACGCTCCATATATAAGTGGTTAGACATTAAGATTCAGGATTTTGTCAAACAACATGCATTTCCCAATCGGACCTGGCATGTCTCTGCTTTCCTCTGTTTACTGCAGTTAGGTTTTATAAATCCAATAAAACTGATAAAAAGTCAGACTGAGTTTGTTTGTTTAAATAATAAACGTCTGAATTTTATCACTGTCTGTCTGACCCCTTCTCTCTCTCAGCTCTTGTTTCCAAAGAGTATTTTTGAATTTTGTTGTTTTTGCCCTTCCCAAATATCCAATAAAACCATTGGTGATGCTTAAATCTCTGGTGAAAGCTGAGGAAAAAGCATGTGAAACCTTATGAAATTCACTTAAACCAAACTGAACTATCTGAAGACATTTTATTCATTTAATAGATTTGTGTGTTTCTGACTAATTGCAAAATGTTGGTCTTACAAGTTGCAATTAGTCGAGGCCATACAAATAAATGCAACATCCTCTAAGTTGTTTGGGGTATTAGTTTCACTTGACTAGGAAATGTGTTGGTTTTCAAGAAATCTCAAGTCTCCTCAATAAGTTTTTGATCTTTTATATTTATTTTTTTTGAACCTTGCTGGAAGATTTAATCAAACATATCTAGTTTTTTTTTTTTTTTTTTTTTTTCTCCCCTGGTGATGGTTCTATCTATCCTTGCTCAGTCCAAATTCTCGCCGGTGTTCCTACATTGCATAGGCCTGTATGTGGGAGCCCGTTGTTCCCCTAGGCCAGTTGGCCCTTCTCTGTGATTGGATGTCTCTAGGAGGATGGTGTCTCGGGGTGATCGGTCTGAATGTGGGCTGAGGTGAGGTTTAGATTGGTCGGATGCCCTGGGACGGTCACCTGGAGATGATCAGTGATTGGATAAGCCACGGCAGCAGGGCAGATGTTTGTGTGGTGGGAACGGGGGGTGTTCAATAATTTGTTATTCCTTTCACTTGTGTGTCACTGGCAGAATTTCCTGGGGTAGGACTTCAGGAAGCAAAGTTGACACTAATGCAGGAGTGACTGTTTTGTTGGTATTAGCAGTTTCATGGTGACAATTTTTGTTACATTGCACACTTCCATGTAAGCATGTGTAATCAACTGAATGTAGTAAACAAATACACATTTCCATATCACAGACAAGGCATATTGTCTGTGGCATAATTAAGCTAATTGCATCTTAAAAAAAAAAAAAAAAAAAAAAACATTTGTGGCATCTGTCTCCAGCAATCATTAAAAACTCTCTGAAGAAGAGAAGACAGTGGAGGTCAGAATTTATAGCCAAGCCACTTTGCTCTGCATTTGTTCTGAACTTCTCAGTTTTTGGCAGCTTCAGAAACAAAATCAATAAACAAGTATTCTGTTCTCTTGCATTCTCAAACATGGGAAAATAATCTGAAATAGGGCAGCCCTCTACTATGTCCAAAAATTTTATTTCTACCAAGCGAATTACAACCTTTTTTCAGTGTGTATTGGTGTACGATTACTGTGGAGTTGCACACAAACAATTCAAGCCATTTTCCATTTGCAATTCATGCCATTGTTAACTCCCTTTGCTCTGGACCTCAATTATTGAGGATGTAGCCTCCCTGCTTTTTTCAAGAATTTTACCTATTTGAAGCTTTTCATGAAGTACATTGCTGGAGTGAAAAATGTTTCTTTCTGGCACCCAAACTCTCCGTTCATAGATGGTAGAATAATGCTCTCCTTCTCGTCCTCCTTTTGTTTACATGGCATCTTTCTCCTCCTCACTCTGAATACTTTGACATAATTATTGGCACCATCCATCAGTCTGGTCGTACATTTCCCTCAGTTCTAGCTGTTTCTCCATGAAATCAACATTTATGTTCAACCCAATCCCTGTTTTTTTGTAGAATTGCAACCATTTCCTTTGACCACCAATGGCCCATTTGGTTCTGAAGCACCACTACAATATATTATAAAGTGATGGTTCTTCAAAAACATTTGGGTCATTCCATCATAAATCAATCAACATCCATTCCTGCTGTACTCTGGTTTGCCAAGTTTTTTGTACAAATGTATAGTTACTACGATGGATACAGCTGGAATAAAAATTGTAATTTTGAGTTCCTTGCATTCTTATATCCCTTTGAACCCTCCTTTATGTGCTTAAATTTGTACACATTATCACTTGCCTGGGAAACACATTAGTTATGAGAAAACTACTCGTACTCCATTAACTAACAATAATTTTTCATGTTCAGCCTTTCCAGGTACACTATCACCTGGCACAGGCATGAGGAAGACAGGTAATAGTTTCAGTTCGCAAATGCATGATTAATAAATGGCTTACACATGGTTATAACAAACTTATCATATATTAATAAGCAGTCGTTTGTATTTCCCAAAAAATAGCGTTACCCCTGCATAAGACCAGTTCAGTTCCACTTCCTTTGGTGCACACAGTAAATCCACTTGGGGCAGCCTTGTGTCCCAGGACTGGCTGTGCGAGTCCCAGCAGCGCCATAACCATCCGAAGGTCCATATTGGCGTCCTCGCTTGAGTAGACAGAGTGGCAGCCTTGCTGGAGTAAAGAGTACTATAAGCTTGGTGAACTCATCCTCCTCCTCACTTTTTAGGGCAGAATAAACAGGTGTAGCTGTGGGAGTCCAGGGATAAAATTACGGTCGAAGCCATCGATTGTAGGTTGTCATTTGACTGCTGAAGCTATAAATTGCCCACACAACGTGAGCACTTGGACTCTCTCACCAAAGTGAAGCTTATAAGGCCTTTTCTCAAATTGGTAGCTTTGTGGCCCGTTGGGTTCAACAGGGTGCCGATTATTGCTCCTTCATTGAGGAATAAAGTTCACATGGTTACAAATGCAGGTTTCTCCTTTTGCAAAACATCATCTTAATGCTGACAGATGAGAGTAATTAATTTTCTTTCCATACAAGCTGCTTTTCTGGCCCTTCTCATGGGAGACTGGGGGAGGCGTTTTGAAATAGAACACTCAACACAGATTGCGTTTACTGTATGTAATGAGAGCATTAATGAAGTCCCGGGGAGGTTTCGCACCCACAATAGGTGGAGAAGCATTCGTTGATTCAGGCGGTGTTCGCGTGGTAACCGCCTGTAATCACATGGTGAGGGCTGGCAGGAAATGATAGTTCTTTGTCTGTGGGGATTTCAACTACATCCTGGCTTCTGTGGCTCTTCGGAACTTGTTGGCATGGCAACCGCAGGGAAGGTTTTGGGCATGGAGTTTTTTTTTTTTTTTTTTTTTCTTTTTTCGACACAGTGAATTAAACATTAAACGAGCCTTTCTGGGGGGAAAGGTGCTTGCAAGGTAGACGACCAAAATTACATTTCTGAATTTACTCCTCAGGTAGTAGTGTTGAAAATATTTCTAAGTTATCACCGCTGATGGAATTCATTTTGATTTTTTTCTCACTGGCTTTATATTTTTTTATGATTATTTATTTATTTTAAGACTAATTAAAACTAACGAACACAATGCTAGACTGAAAGTATAAAACCAAACCAAAATTTAGAAACAAACACGATCAATAAAACACAAAATGTCCTTCATAATTCCCATGATGAATACTACGATGAATATTATAAATGTTTTAGTTACGAATACTCTGATCATTAAGAATGAAAGGAGCAAAAAGCTCAAATTGGTTTTTCAAAGTCAAGGTCAAAATATGTTGTGGTTTTACATTTAATCTGAGCCCCTGATACCAGCACTGAGCTTTCGGGTCAATACACGCTCCTGACTCGAGCAGCAGAAGTAAGGGCGTCAAGTGGAGGGGGGTGATTTTACAATTCTTCGGCTTCCTCTCGAAGCACAGGGAAGCTTCTGGAAGGGGGGGTGGGGGGTAAGATTGCCACCTGATCCAAGTGCACATTATTCATTAGTGCTTCCAAATCCAATAATCTTTACTTTGGCAGCAAATCACACGGCCGTTGGAGTATACCTTCGCTCGGATCGTCTCCACAGCTGCAGAGCCAGATTCCCGAGTCCTATTTAAGCCGAGTACATGGCACGGGCTCTTGTTTTGCGCCATTGTCTGTACTGTTTGTACTCTGCCCTCGATATACCAGTAAGCCCTGTTTGCTGAGGGCTTTTGCATTCTGGGATGTTTGCACAACTCGCGAGGGGCACAATTAGCTCCCAGAGCAATGCGCTTGTCCGTCGTTTTTCGAGTAGGCGGGATTACCTTCTCTTCGCTCTCCAGCAACATGCAGCTTTCCCCTGCTCCTGTTATCTGGGCTCTACTTATGGTATTTGCACTGGAGAGAAACAGAACTGCCACAAAAGGAAGGGAAAAATGGTGCTGGAAGGATTTCAAATGAGTCATTTTCCTCGTGCCCAAGTGCCCCCCTCCCCCCCAAACCCTGTCACCCCCAACTCCCCAGTTGTCTGCTTATCCAGAGCTCCCCGCTCGGTAATGGGATACCCCGATAATTCATCAGATATTTGCCTGGCGGTCCAAAGAAGAGAGAATTTCCCTGCAATGGATGTGTTTAACCTATCTGCAGTGAATCTTCATGTACTTTCCTGGGCATGACAAAGGCCGAGAGTGGCTTTTAATGTGCTTGTTCAGTTGTAATTACCCCCCCTCCCACCCCAGCCCCTTCCACGGCACCTTCTCATTCACATTCATATGACAAAGCCGTTTTAAATCTGTCACTGATGCATTATGGGGAAAAGGTGCAGCGAATGCAAAGCGAATTCAAAGCCCCCACATAATCTGTGCCGGGGTGGACAAACAGAATATTGACACCTAAAATCGGATTCTGAAAACAAATGTCTTTGCTTCTGCTATCACTCAACGCAAAGTAGGAGCAAACTGAGAAGAGCGGGTTCTAAACTCATCAAAAATTCTGCAACTCAAACCAAGTTCCCATTAATTATGCAGATGACTGTGAAAGACATATCCCAGATGACCTGGTGGTTTTCAAGCACGTTTGTTTTCCTCAGGATTCGTGCCCACTGAGGATCAGTCAGAAGGAACTGTGGCCTCCGTATTATAATGCATTCATTTTACCGAAGCCCCACGGAGAAGTACAACATTTGTGTATGCGAGTTAAAGGAGCAAAAGTGGTACCTTCCTTCATGAAGGCGGGCAGTCCATCTGAAAAATGTGTATTGCACTGTATGTATTCTGTTGTGGGTTTGTTGATTGTTGTTTGATATTTTCCATTTATCTTCCGTGCAGCACATGCATCCTTCAGATAAGTGCACAAACGTCAGGATAAGCACGCTTTCTCAGAGCAAATTCGATTTTATCTGTTCTCACAGGGTTGATGCGGCCTGTTGTAGATGTGATTTAAATGGCAGTTTGTAGAATCTTAACACCGGTTATCTCTATCTAATTGTTGCTCTCTAATCCCTTCACCTTAACATCTATGTATAGCAACGGACATACAAGTAACAGATCGATGTATGGCACCTGGTGGTATTTGAATTTGCGGGGAACCATGCAGATTTAACCTAGGAAAGAGGCAAGAATGAAAGACCTGTTGTAATTAAACCGTGATTAATGTTGTGATTGGTATGATGAACTTTAAGCTAGATGTGTTCTGGATGTCTAGAATGTATTTTTAATTTTTCTTATTTATGCGTACAGTTTGAGGATGCACTGTTTTGACACCATTGTCTCAACCCACATCCTCGTACCCAAGATACCACTCTAGTTGTGTAATGGTGTGTATGGAAGCCTTATCATCTTGGAACATAGGAACATTTTCAGTAATAATCAGTCTCAAAGACTCCCATGAGATGGCTCCACATAACAGATCCTCCACCATGCAGCACAGTTTATAAATGCTTTTTGTGAGGGAGGAATGTTAAAAAAAAAAAAAGTGATTTCAACTGACTATGAAAAGACCTGTGTTGCTTAGCACCCAAATAAAAAAAACAAATAAAACAAACACAAGAGGGTGCCTTGAATCTGCAGCACTCCCCTTCCTAAATATGATGGATATGTTGCATTTTAATAATCGCTCTACGTGCAAAACATCTTAAATGCATAAATGTAAAAAAAAAAAAATACCAAAGACCCACAAAGTTATATGGGACTGCAATGTCTGAACCTAATAGACTGTAGCTTCTAATTGATTTGGTTTCATATTCAGACAGCCATTAGAAACACATGAATTCCATTTGTAGTCTGCAGCTCTTGGGAAAAAGACTGTGCAAGAGTGAAGCATTGTATTATTCGTCTTCCAGTCTCAAAGAGGATGGCATTAACTTCTCATAACTCTGCTCACACTATTGATCCCATAATGCATCTCTGAATTCTGTAGTGCATTAGACTGTGGCCTGGCTGCATCCCCCCCCCCCCCAGTGCCCCCGATGGGTTTTGTAATCAAGGAGGCACTCTTTGCATTATGGCGGAGCTCAAATACAGAGAGTTCATCTGTAGATCTATTGGCTTCCCTCAGTCCAGGGTTCGTTAGATAACGTACATTATAAAATTAATGACCGTGTTCCGATAACTTTGCGTGCAGTGAGGTTTTCAAAGATGTCCATGATATGAGGTGTCTATTCCTGTGATTTTGCAAGTCGTACTGTCTCAAACATGTCTATGTAAAAGAAGAAAATTTATACTATTTTTTAGGAGGAGAATGCTGTGGGCAAATTCCCCAAATATCTGACTTTGGGTCACCTTCCTGCAGAAATCTCATTCAAGGTCAGCTTTGAGCAAGTGAGGAGAATGTCTTCTATTACACAGGATCCCCAGGTGCCAGGGAGAGACGGCTTTAAAAAGAATCCGATTCGCCGGGGTGCGGGGAATGCATTTCTGTCCCGACAGCCTCCCTGATGTTCGCTTACAGGGGCGGGTCGGCAGGGAGCCCGTTTGATAAACAAGGCTGCCATTTTCAACATTTTTCCATGCGTGAATCCGTCAGACATTTTTGTCACATGCCGGTTCAAGCGTCCGCTTTCTGGTCTGCCGACTCGGCCTGGGTTGTTGTTTTCCGTGAGCCCTCACCATCTCCCTTAATTTTTTCTCTTCTCTGCTCCAAATATATGCCTCCTCATTATAATGCATGCACATCATGTCACATAATTTAGCTTAAGGCCCGGCGTCTCTTCCACAGTACGCCCTGGGAAGAGGTCCGACTTTGACTGACGCATCTCGTCGGGGTTTCCTGCAGCCTCTTCGAGGGCAGGCGGGTGCAGAGCGAGCGAAAATGTCACGCCCTTGAGTGGACCCCTGTCACAAACCCCCCTCCCCCCACATCTTCCACTCTGGACTGAGAACTGAGGTCTACATATGTTGCATGCTTGAAACCGGTTGAGGCGCGAAGCACCCACTGCGGAGTAAACAGAAGTGACATTCAAAGGTTGATGAGAAGGCGGTTGCCCATGCCGAGCGCTCTTCCCGTCCGCCTCTCGTCTTTATCATGGTAATGGAGGCATTTGCAGTACATTGAACTCTTCATGAACTCCCCTCCATCCGTAAAGGTAGCCTTAATGGAGTACCGCAGGAGTTCTCAGACCGCTTGTAATTATTGATAAGAGGCCCTCTTTGAACTCATTACAGCAATTAAAGCACGCCTGATTTTATTTTCCACTTTGCTCTTGACAAAGCAAGCATAATGTTTTCTTTCTTTTTTTCCCCCCCCAAAGGAAGGTAGTTGGCCTTTCTTGGGTGCGGCTTGTGAGACTGAATGCATGAGAATGAACGAAACGTACAAGCGGGCACAGGAACAAGCTCGATCTGTCAAGGGAGTTTGATACCGAATGTGATCTACATTCTTTGGCAAGTATTCTGCATATGCGTTGACCTTGGGGAGCTTCAACTTTTAAAATTCCTTGCAAGGTTTGTATTAGTGGTCCTCAGCCCTGGCCTTTGATAAAAAGCCATGTAGCTTGCTGAATTTTTTTTCTTTTGCACCTAAACATGGAAATAAATTCCAACCTAATGAACCCAGATCAGACCCAGGCAATGTAAATTACTATGCTCAGTTCCTGCAATTACAGGTGCTCACCTAGCCCTGAGTTGCGACTGCAGACTGATGAGACTGATGGATTTTACCTGGGTTTAACTGTCTTTTCTCCAGCCAACCTAAGCCAATACTTTCCTCGTCACTGCAGTCCATTGTGTTAGCCATGGCCGATTATGGTACAGGTGGGACTAGGGCACCCAGTCGGAGGGCTACGCCATGAAAGCACGCCTCCTGCGCGAGCCGCCCAGAGGCCGACCTGGTACATCTTTATTTAGGCAATCTCTCTCAGACAGCTTTCTCACCTTGATAGAAGAGCAGCGAAAGCTCTTCCTATTTCAGGCTGAGCTATCAAATCATAATCTTCCTGGGTGGTGGTGAAGCGCTGTAGCAAGCAGCAGAGTCGTCCCATTGCATGCCCACACCTCTAGCACCACGCAGAGTTGTACCTTTACTTTACACTTGCAGTTTTTTTCCAGTGCAGATATCCATTAATATGCAACAGTTGCATTTCTATATCGCTCCCTGCTGTCCACCATTACGGCAGTACAAATGTG
Organism: Albula glossodonta; assembly: GCA_019788955.1. Classification (NCBI taxonomy): domain Eukaryota; kingdom Metazoa; phylum Chordata; class Actinopteri; order Albuliformes; family Albulidae; genus Albula; species Albula glossodonta. The sequence goes on from JAFBMS010000030.1 coordinate 1,116,950, forward strand.
TGCATGAGCGATATCCACTGAGCAGTAGTTTTAGGGTAGCTTAGCAGCTAATTCAAGACAGCAGTGGACGTAAGGTAACTGTTCAGTTGTCTTGTTTAACATGTTGAGTGAATGGAAAAATGACAACCTCTAACACGGGTAGATATTGTGTTCCTGCCGTCCCAACCCAGGGTACGATGTCACATTGATCAGTGCTGACAACAAAGAAGATCCTATGTCTGATTATATGTTGAAAATTTGGTCAAATTTTCCTCAATATCCCTCTGTTATTATTTCCAAGACTTAATTTCTGTTTCACCTTTTCTGCTAATAGGATCAGCATCCTCTTGCTGCAGTTAATTCTCATACAGTGGTATTTCACATTTATCAAGGCCCTGGTTTTCTCTGGTGCATTGATCAAAACATGTCTATGGAATTTTAAGCTTCATAAATGTATTCAGATCTAAATTCTCTCTCCTCTTATTTTTCAATATTTTTTTATTCCCACTTGACTGCAGTCATCTTCCTTGAAGTTAGTGAGTGCAGTTCTAGTGTAGTTGGTAACTTTGAGCAGTACAGTTGTCTTGTCATGCTCAATGTCTGCTCAGCCCAAAATGTCTAACTCAGAAAAAGGTAGAGCAGGCAACGAATGCTCAACAACATTCTGTGACGGCGAGTTCCTTATTTATTTATTTATTTTTTATTTTATTTATTTATTTTTGAGAAAATGTGTAGTGCATGACACAGGAAGCTGTAAATTCAGACAGAATATGCATTTTTTTTTAGTCCCTTTCAGATCCAGAAAGTTATTTTCTGAGTCTGCAAAGTTTATTCTACAATGTCGTCTTTGAAATGCTCACAGGGATTTGACATACATTTCCGTTCCACAGGAAATAGTATTTTTTTTTTCATCTATCAGTCACTTCCTGAGTGAATCAGCCTCCCGGTCTGATATGGAAGTGCTTCTTTTATTTCTCCTTACCCTTACCATCTCGTTTGTTGAAGATGTCCAGATTTAGACATAGTGATTCCAAAGATACATGTCATCCCTGTTACATGTGAAATGTGGGCTAGTGAATCTTAGAACCCATTCTTGGGTGTTGGTTATTTTTATCCACTCTGCAGAAAAACATAACCATGTGGAACATCTTGGCTTTTGTATTGTTGATGATCTTTGCTATCAGGAGGTTTCAAAGACCAGAGCGATACTTAAAGTATGGTTATCTGTATGTTACTCATATTTATTACTCAGCCCATCAATGATCTGGCCTTCATATCCCATGTGTGCGTGCTTGTCATTCATTGCCTCAATGAGTTTAAGCTGTTTCAGCCAGTACTTAACATGTGGCCTTACAGGAAGACATTTTATCTCCCTTTTATTACCTTAGGTCTGCAAGATTGCATTTGTTCCGAGAAGCAGGGCTTGCAAGAAAGAACCCCATGACCCTCATCTCAACTGGAACACCATGTACTGTTGGACGTTCTTTATTGAGCTCTCGAACAGATCGTGTTCACTGTTAAAACGTATTAAAATTCCACGTAATGTAGCTTGTGAAAATGATTGTAAGGTCATAACACCTGAACATGTGTTGCTTAATCTGATATATTAAGGCACTGGTCCAACTACATTCAGTAACTAATTCAGTTGCTAAGAGAGTGGTGAAGAACTAGACATTAAAATAAACAACAAAGAGAAAGAATACAAACAAAATAATGTACAAATTAAGAATATTCACCAGACCCTAGGTCTGTTGCAGAATATGCTTCCTAGGCTTACGATTTAAGATGTTTGCCTCACACATCTGTGATGTTTGACAATCGCACGTCGTCGTGGATTCTGAGTGTCTGGTTAGGAAGCGATCCCACTCTTGGCTGCAAGCAGTCAACCCTTGACCTGGATTCATGTGCATTTCTTTTATAGCATTTTACCTCAGTGAATATGTCTGAGGTGCGTTTGGCTCCTATACTATAAAGTACAAGGTACATGCACACCACCATTTCATTCTGCAGGTCTCCATTGGGGTTCAGGATCATCACATGAATTAGCAAAAGCTGTCATCCAGAGTGGCTTACAATGTGGGAGAACATCAGCGACCTCTCCTGATTTATGTAAGCAATCACGGTTGATGTGGCTTATGACATTCCCAGACCAGCGAGTGAGTATGCAGTGCCATTTAAGCAAGTTAACTACGCGAACACAGGCTGGAATACAACTCCTGGGAGCCTGCAGAAGTTTGGTTCCTGAGTTTGCAACCTCCCTTTCCTTTGCTCTTAGCCTGTGGTAGTCTGAGGTCCCAGGAGTATTGAATGATTATTCCTGTCATTCTGAGGCTTCAGGTTTACAGAGCAATCACAAAGCAGAGACCAGCAGATGCTCTGCATCCCACACGTTAAAAACATAGGGTGAGTCAATGCTCACAGCCAACACATAGTCAACTTCATGGAACTGTGCTACGTCTGAAGGAAGCACAGATTCAAATGTCCTAATATACAAAAAAAAAAAAATAAGCCGAAATTGGTTGATAAGGTCTTGGACTCACAAGGCAATTGACAGTGATTCCTGTGTGTCAGAACCTTGGCAGGGTGAAGTCTGCAGAATGTCACTTTGGATCCAGGGATAAAAGATATCTGCACCTATTCTTGTCCCCACCAGTGGGTATGGAGTGTGATCTGTTCCATTTCAAAGAATTTCCTCAGGTTGGTCAAAAAATCGGGGAAGATGATGGCAGGATTTCTAAAATAAGGCCACTCTGGGTAGCAGGAGTGGTGCCTTTTCAGTGACAATGGTTGACATCCTGTGCTGAAAAGGACAGTGCAGAGGTGAATTGCACCTCATTTTCAGTTACGACTGAGGACATTTCAAAGCCAGTCTGGAGTGTCCGTCACTGAGCACTTGTCCAGTGACCACATGGCATTATTTTTTGTGAATAGACTGGGGAAAGAAGGAAGGGGAGATAACAGTTAAGGGGAATGAACCCATCTGTCATTCAATCATGGATATAAGCAGACACACGTACTTCTATATGTTTGCGCACACAACGTACACACACACACACACAATTAAACCGCAGACATTTTGAATGATCCCACTTTTTACTTTTTATTATATAAAAAATTTAACACACCATAAAAATTACATGTACAAAACTATAAGATTTGAAACAGAGTTATGTACAGATAAAAAATAAAAGCCAAATAAAAATGACAAGGGAAATTTAGAGGTATGGGTCGGGGGAGTGGGGAATCATGGGAATTCTTTAATCGGTGATTTGGGGTGGTGTTCCATGAGGATGAGGGGCGTGGCTTGGCATTTTTATTCTTTCGGTGCTTGCTGGGAAGGGGGGGGGGGGGTAAGGTGACGGCGAGGTGCAGATGTGCGTTTTGCTTTGCCCAGGTGAAGTTTTTCTCTCTTATTTTTTTTCTGGTGCTCGCAAACTTTGGACGGATGAAGCAACACGCATACCTGTGGACAGAACAGAGGCACAGTTAGCCGGCAGTGACCTGCTTCGTAAAAGCCATGCAACAGCAGATGCCAATCCCAGCTCACTCGGTTCACGATGCCTGTCGTTTTTGACGTCCGTTCGTTTGTCATGAAGAGCTGTGATCATTCCACCTGTGAGTTGGTTAATAGGTTCTAGCTGCTGTGACATCATACCCTTTTCATTTCATTTATTTTGTTTTATTGTTCTTTTCCTCCTATCTTTATTCCTTAGCTTTAATTTTGTTCTTCATCCTAAAATGTGTAAAGCACATTATGTTACAATTGTGCAACATTATTGTGCTGTCCAAATCATGTTAGATTTTGTTTTTTGATCATACACCACATACTTTGTTACCCTGACTTCAGATCATACACTGTATGTTCCAGTCATGCACATATAAAATGATCAGAAGAAGAAAATCTGGAATCATTTTGTTTGAATATACTTACAAGTTATCAATGTGCAGCGTAGATTGAGATATATCATAGATCAGAGTGAATGTTTTGGCAATTATTGTCATGCTATTTGTTGACATTGGCCTTACCAAGTTAAAAAGAAAAACGGAAGTATATTAATAACTCATTTCTTACAAAAAAATAACAATAATAATACAACCACAATGCCAATGCCTCCATTTCGTTCTTTCCGTTCGACAGCTGAAGTCATCATGCTGTGAATTTATGGCTTGGATTTAAGATCATTTGTATTCTCCAGAATGTACATGTTTGCACCTGAAATTTACATTTTCCATGCTTAGAGTCAAATCCCATGTGTATCCGTGACCATGTTTCACTGATATTTTATTTGCATTTTATCCAAAGCAGATAGAACAGAGGGCATAATTTCATACTTGGTGAAATCACACAAAGCAAACTTCCCCTCTGCAGAATCATTCTAATTTATTCATTACTGTGGCTGTAGTTATTACATGAAAATAGTTTATGCTTTTTTCCCCCAAGTTGAATATCCTGCAAGTTATTTGATAATTATGAAAAATGTGTTATGAGAGAAATGGCTTTTTGTGCCAAAACACTGGTATTTGTGTTGGAACATTCTGTGCAGTTTGGAATCATGTTCTGATCGTGGCCAACAGGCCTAAAGGCCTTCGCGTTGACAGATATGGAATTGTCCAGGGAGGACAGGTTTCTCTCAATGGCATTGTGCCTGTATCATCACATTCGTGTCACCCCCACTCCACCCCGCCCCGCCAATTTAAACTGGCACCCAGGACCAGCCAGCTCCTGCGGCCTGAGCTATCGTTCTCAGTGCGATGGCCGTACCCCCGGTCTGATTCGATGCCAGCCACAGTGGGCGGAGCCCTCATGGTGGCTCATTATTGGCCACAGCCTGACTGACGGAGAGATTTCCCCATATGTACCTCCTCTGACATGTCAGGCAGCCCGTCTACTTTAGCTACTGTGACTGAGCTAAATGCCCATTATAGAAAACGTAATTCCTTATTTACAAAAAAAAAAAAAAAATAAGCAGAAAGCAAGGACATCAGAGCTCACTCTCTTTGGATACATGATTCTCCTTAATTTGCTCAGATCATTTTTGAATATGACAGCAACAAGAAGGTGGAAAACTCTGGCTTCAGAAAGTATCAGTACTATTGCATATTATATACGATACTTTTTTTCTAACAGGTGATCTCATTAAGTAACTTATCTACCTGGCTGAACAATTGTGCTAATTAGATTCAGCTGGTTTAGTGTGTTGATGGAAAATACATGGCAGTATTTTTATCTTCTGCAGTTGAGGTTTTTCACCTCTGATAGGTACATCACATCTAAAATATATCCAAGAATGTGTGCTGTAGCATGTGGAAAATTGCTTTTGGGAAGAAGTTAGAAAATGAACTTTCGCAGCCAAACTTTCTGCCATTTCAATTGTTTGAATGCGGAGCATTGTGGAACATCTTTTTGCAACTACAGTACAGGGTGGGGAATATAGCTTAAAAATCACCAGGGCGAGAAAAGTGAACCAAATGACCGCATAGCTAAGCTGGCTAACTGCAGAGTGAATAGCTTGAAGGTATAGAATTTCACCTGCTTGTCTGTACATCCATAGAAACCTTTACAATTATTAAAATAACAGTGAGCCAGATTCAGTCTTTCGACTATACAGAATATGATTCAGTGTGTGTTTTTTCTTGGAGTAACATGAATTAATGTAAGAGGGCAAGAGGTCTTTTAAATAATGCAGCCCCGAAAATAGAAATTGAAAGATTCAGGCTGAAAAAATTGCTGTATGTGCTTGCATTGCTCAACTCTTAGCAGTATTCTGTGGCAATTCACCTTACCGTTTAGACATTATGGATATGGATATTGAAGCAGCAGACTTTAGATTTTATTGTTAGGAAATATGAAATCGCCTGCAACGATATAACCCTTCAGTGTCAGAGGTTGGCATTTTCTCATTGTAACGAATGTCAGTTGAAATCACACTCGATTTCCACCTTGCAAAACTTTTGCTTTCTTTTTAACTCAGAGTATTCACAAATGGCTGTCTAGTACAATTTAAAGAATTCGCTTTTGGATGGCAGCTTGATATATCTTATAATTGGGCTTTGTCTGCCACCAATACACTCACAAAAATGTATTCATATTCCATACTGGTTCCATCCAGGTTTTTATTATGTCATTTAAAGTTGCATGTAGGTGAGATACCTGTGTTTTTTTTCTTTTTGTTTTCTTCCTTTGTGACACCTCTACCTTTGGCCAATCTAGCTCTAGCTATCAACAAAACATTTTCATGTCTGTAGGGTATCCTGTCTCCACAGCATACCCCTGCTAACCCTGGCCCTCTATATGTTCCGACAGAGGGCTTAGGCCAGTTGTACCTAGCCACCAGCTTTCTCAAGTCTTTCATATGTATGACCACATTCTGTATATGAACACAACACACACTTCAGCTTGCGGAGATGTTCTTGGCACAGGCGGCCCGAATGTTCTGACGGTGTCTTTTGCTCCTTGCACATTGTGATAAATCATCATTCTGTTATGAGAAGTCATCAGTGTTCTTCATCATCCTGCGTTTCACTCCATATAAAAAGGCAAAATATCCTGACAATACATAACATAAAAACAATTCCTGCAAAAACAGAAGTTCTGAAAAATAGGGATTAACAGGCTGAAGTTACGATTTAATCTAAATACACCATGGGGATACATATTTTTTTTTTTCCGAATTTAGAGTTAAGGTTTAAACTTTACATGAAGTCTTAAACTTTGCATGGTAAACTTTAAGTAGGCTGGGAATACATAAAGAGGATATTCAAATCAATCTGTTTTCTCCATCGTCAACCTTGATAGCGGTACCTTCTATAAAAAAGTAAGGAAGGGCAGAATATTTAACTTGAGAATTTCTTTGAAGCTACTGTTTGCATTAGCCTCAAGGGGCACTTGACCCTGAAGAGGAAATTCCAACCCTTACAAAATTCCATACATAAGGAGAGGCTTATAATCCTCTTCTTCTTTGAAGTAAAATTTACAGCACCTGTGTCACCTTGAGCATCTTGAGAATTTGGAGATATCAGCACCCTGAATTTTTTAAGGCTTGAATTTGAACTTGCTTCTTGAAATGTGCCTTAGCTACAATCATAGTTCCCCAATGATTATGACCAAAGAACCGGCTTTTGATGTTATTTGGGTCCTATTTAGAATGTAAGCAATACGTTTACCTGGAACATTTCCATACCTATTAAAGCTCACCAGAATATGGTGGTTTGAATCTTATTGTATAGCTTCTGTTATGTTCAAAGTCGTCTCTGGACAGTCGTCATGCCTGCCTCCTGAAGAATGTTTATCTGTCGGACAGGTGTTTAGGGACGAGGGTGGGGAATAGGTTCTTTATTATTCTGACAATTCTTTGGTCATCAATTACCGAGGTCGGTCTTAGGTCCGATGTAAGTGCGGGTGTCTATGCCATAGTTATTTTTTATATTCATTCTTTCCGAATGGGTTTTCATCTTTGAACGATTATCATGACAATTTGTTTTTAAGTACATTTTCATACTCATATCATTATATCCATGATCCAAAAGATCAAGACTTTGCCTTTTCCAAAGTGAATGATGCAAGCGTATTGTCAGATATTGAAATTTTAATCTGCAAAGCAAACAACACATGATGATTTAAAAACTCAAATCCTCAACACAAATATCCAAATTCATTTGTGTCTCTTATCTTATGGCAATGATTAATGAAAGCTGCTGTCAGATAAGCTTATGTATTATCATTTATTAATATTTCCAGTGTTTTGTGAATTTAAATGTGTAACTTATTGTATTTCATGCTTCAAATCAGTTAAAGTATTATTTATTGCCAATAAATTATTCAGTTGTTCTTTGTCTGGTCAGAAATAGGTCGATAGGTAGAGGTTCCCATATATCAAAAATCTCTTGTTCAGATATGTAGTGTATTTGTCCTCATTCGTGGTCCTGGGATGCCACAATTTATGTTGATTTTTGTTTTGACCTAAAATTCCAAAAAACTGTTTAGGCCTAAGAAACCAAATCCAAGATTAGTTAACTGTGTATTCAGCTATTGTAGTTGATTAGTAATGACAAACGATGATAGTCAATATGCAGTGGTCCTCCTCGAATAGGAATGAGCACTGTGGATGTATCGTATTTTAGGACAGCAGGAAGAGGCAGGGGGGACCTTCTCTTATATGTGACCTATATTATATGACTGGATAGGGTGTCTCTCTCACGCAGCAGTCAGGCTAACCATTCGAACCATAACTTTGGCAAGTTTATCGACCGGTGAGACGCTTCCATTGAGTTCAGTAGCAAATGGGGCAATATTCTGTAACAATTTCAAAATTGTTTTTAACTGCAACAGACTGTATTCAATTGGTATCACATGTCTAAGGCACAGAATCACATGGCACATTGGAACATAAAAACTAGGCATCCATATGCCGGGAATTGCCTTCTGCACCATTGAGTCATTGAATATGGTGTCACCAAGTTGTGTGCATAGGTGTATGCTGGTGCTTCCTCGTTTTTTGGGTGCTGTGGCAGGTGCCCACAGTTTAACTAATTGAGCATATTATTACGCGAATATGACTAAACATGGTCAATTTAAGATGTAATGTTTTGCTCCTCACCAGTGGTGCATGTTGGGATAAAACCTGGAAGTGAACGAGGGCACTGACTACGAAATCAAGGGCACGATGGGGTCACATGCAATCCTGCAAAACTTTGGTAGTATCAGGATGTTTGATGGCTCACAGGGGGACTGGAGACTCCAGTTGCAACATGATTCAGAGGAGTGAACCCTAATTATCAATTACCAAACAGCCTTTGAAAGTAAACCAGCTTTATTTGTGAGGATTCAAATGGTGTTGTAGCTTAGTTCTCTAGGTATTGGCTACTCCATTTCTAGAGGGCCTTAAAAAGTGATTTCTAGAAAGGAATAGAGGACTGTAAAACTGTTTTTCTTTTTCCTTTAATTCTTGTTGAGAGCCAATCTTCTGGTTAATTTAAAAATGGAGGTCATAACTTACAAAGAAAATACTATAAATTCTATTAGTCAAATATGATAAACCATGGCAAATCTTCCATTGGCATCTTGCTGACTGTGGGCAATTAATTAAACTGGGACAGCAAGAAGCTTACTGGAACTATGATATGGACTTTTTTTTTTTTTTGTTTGTTTGTTTCAGTGTTGTAACAAGCTTGCACAAAGAGAGGTTAATTAGCCAAGAATTTTCCCTTGTAAACGTGGCTGATAAGAGAGGGTAAAAAAAAGTTAGTGCCATGCACCCAGTTAATATAAGAATGTCTCCCACTGCCTTTCTGGTGACTAATTAGAAAAGTAATCCTTGAACAGACATTTTTTTTTTTTGTATGGGGGGTTGGGCGGGGGGATGTTTTTGTGTGGTCTAAAATCCTGGAATGCCGACACACAGCTAGGTCATTATTTGGGAGTAGCACAAATCACAATCAATCCAGTCGTGTTCTCCCTGCATTTTGGACAAATGCTGAAATAGGAGATAAACACACCATCCATCTTGACTTCGGCCTCTCACCGTGTTAAATCCAGGTTTTAATTTGCCTCATTTCTCAACAGACTCTCTGTTATTGGTGATCAATAGCAAGGTTTCATGTTCCAAGCAGTGATCCATTGGCCCACCATTGTTTTCTTGCAATGAGGTGGGAGACGTGCTCTCGAACCGAAAGCCCAGTAGACGTCAGGCCCCTCCAGGAACGGGCCTTTATGAAAGCGTGCCTCTCGCGGATGAGCTCCTGCCTTCAGTCACTGCTTTTCAGTAACTCAAGGCCATACTGCTTTTGTGTCGCCGTGTTGCTGAGGAACAACTGCGCGGCAGAAGGAATGTCCTGGTACAGGCAGTACCTCTGCCTCCGCCAAGGTCAACGCTCAGGTATTGACAGAGGAGAAATGCTATGAAGGGGCTTTGTGTCTCTCTCTTTTTTTTTTTTTTTTTTTTTTTTTTTCCTCTGCACACCTACCCGCGCCTTTCATTTTCCATCATACTGTTTCGTGTTCCGCTGCTTATTTCTTTCTCTCTTTCCATCTTCCAGCTGCTCGGATTCAGGCCTCCGTTCCTCACCTATGCGGTTCACCATTGTGCTTTCAGCTCACAAATCTGTAGTTTGTGGCATACATTAAGAACATTCAGCCCCAATTATCAATTATTAATGGGTCTGTTGCTCTGTTTTATAGAGACGATATTTAATAGCTTTGTCTATCAAGTGCAAAATCGCCCTTTCCCTTTGTCTGTAAAAGTGCTCCCTCACCTTGTAATCACCTTGTTTTACAAATTGTTCAATAATCTTGAGTTACAGACTCCCGAACCTCCAGGCTTCACGCAAAATCTGATTGTTATCAATTATTTACTTATGCATTTTAAATTGATGTTCCATCCCATAGCCAAGCTATAAAGGGCTGTTCACTGTCCTTTTCCATTCAGTTGATGGAACGTAGGTGTACATAATTGTAATATCATCAAAAGCTATTTACGAGAATAGAATCAATTACCGTACAGCATTTCAGATAAGCATTTCAATTACCATACAGAATTTCAGATAACTCTATAGCTGGGCCCTGTAGGTTTGTGCTAGTCATATACCAGAGGGCTTCGTAGGTGAATTCTAAAAAGGCATCGAGGGTTTGAAAGCCTTTTTCCCCAAATTCTCCCGAGAGGCTAGAGGCAAAGGCTAGAGATCTCCTTTGTGTTATAAAAATATAGTCTATAAAAGCAAGTGTAATTATCTATGATTAGATAATCTATATATGTGGATAATAAAGTAAGTAATATTCATTCTTTAAATGAAATATGATTGTTATTAGAGGAAAAAAAAATCAAATGAGATTGTTTTTGGAAATACTAAAAATGGAATGACCACGCTGGCCATGATCTCTGATAATATGTTCAGGATGAACACAGTTCATGTCAGATATTCACAGTGCCAGTGTGAGGATGTTCTGCACTGTAAGAAGCTGTGTCGTTCAGCACCAGCAAAAGACATGTCTAAGTACAGACTCCCTCCTCTACTGATCACGCCATCAATTCAACTCGGGGTCTAATTTAGCTGATCGTTTGCCGAGTTTGATTGGTTAATGGCCCATCTGCCCTTAATGAGCACAAGTCTGTTTACTTCTGCCTAAACCTCAAAGAGAAAGCAGGCAGTGAAGGTCTCTAGAAAAGCCCGAACAGCTGTTTCTTTATGAGACCGAGCTCCAAGAACATGAGGGGTTAATTTGCCCGGATGAGTTTCGCACAAAATGAAAGTTCGCCCAAATATGTCCAAGTCTCACACTGATGAAAACCACAGTCTGGACTGTAAATGGCTCACCTGACTGAAAGAACTAAATCCATTATTTTTCCACTAGACATGATTAAATATGATCTCACCGTAAAAGGTTCATCTAAGGGACATGCTTTGAAAGCAGAATGGCTCACTTTGATGTAAGACGAAAACAACCGTCCACCCATTCAGTATACCCATTTCATCCAATCAAGGATCACTGGGGAGCTTGATCCTCTCCCAGCAAACAGTGGGCGAAAGGCAGGAGGACATCCTGGATAGGCGGCCAGTCCATCACAGACATACAAATTCATGCCCACACTTAATTTAGCTAGTCCACTCCACCTTATCTCTGTGTTATTGGACTGTGGAAGGAAACCAGATTGCCTGGACAAGACCTGCACAGACACACAGAGAGTATACGAGTACACTGTATAGTATACAAAAGAGTACACTGAATGGCCATGGTGGGAATTGAACCTGTGCCCTTCTCGCAATGATGCCACAGTGCTGATCAGTGAGCAACCGCGCTAAAAACGACCCCGGAAATGGAATCGATGAACTGTCAAACCGCCATAGCCTTCTGTCCATGCAAATCCTTACTCATGTTGATTATCGATTGAGATGCCTTCAGGACTAGAATGTTATCAGTGGCTCACCGAACTGAACCAATCGTTTTATGTTTCTGTTTAAAGAAATCATTCCATTGGTTTAAAAATGACATTAACGGTCAATACTGTGTAGGTGTGAACATTTTGACATTCCCTCACATTTTACATGCGTGAATTTGCATTCTCTTATAGAGAGAGTTAAAAACAGAGAATAAAATAAATTGTTACCTTACATTGCAGCCATATAGCAGATGCAGTTATCCATGATGTAGTTAATATCCAGTAACCCAAGATGTAAATAATATGAGTAATGTTGCCAGACCTAGCCAATGATTTGCCAGGACAGGATAGGGCTGCCCAAGTTCATCACGACCAGGAGGGTTTCCAATTCTTTTTAAGGTCCACCACTTTTATATTCATGGCAGAGGGTTTAATATGAGGAATAAATGGAGTGATTTGAAATGATTGGTCATGAAATTATTGGGTACATGGTGACACATCCCTGAAAAGATCTCCAGGAGCTAACTTAAGAAGTCCTATGCTTGGGCAAGTCAGCCCTACTCACCAGAACGAAAAAAAAAAAAAAAAAATTTGAAATGCTTATTACAAACACCGGGATGGAACAAGTATGGACTGTGATACCTTTACTGGAGGTAAAATCAGCAAAAAATTCCTGCCCCTTCTTGTATGAGTGTATTCAGGCCACCCTTTTATGACCACCTCCTATATATAGCAGCCATTCATCTCCCCGCTCCCTTGCCCATCCACAGCCCCCTCAGTCTTACCTTATGCTTTTTCCTCCGTCTTGGATCGGGGCGACCGAGTAGGAAACACGGTGTGGGTTGGTGCATTTGACGGACACACATACAGTCTGAGCCACAGGTATAGAAAAAGGGTGCTTATGCTCTGAAGCCAGCAATGAGGGCCACAAAGTTTCAAAGAGTCCGGTTTTCTGAGCAAGTGTTCAAGTCCTCAGATCCATCCAAGATGGCCTGCGGGAGTTGGGTACAGTATAAGCAAAACAAAAAAAAAAAAAAAAAAAAAACTCCGGGGTAAGGAGAGGGGGGAGGTGGGAAGGGTGAGGTGGTGGGCATAGTCCTGCGGAAATGATCAATATGGTCCCAACTTTGTCACCTCCACGATTCCAGTGAACCTGGAATTCTCTGGAAAACAACACAAGAGCCAAGATTATCAGTCAATACTGTCAGCAAATGCAGAACGGACAGCTTTAAAAAATAAAAATTACAATAATGGAAGAATAAGCACAATTGCTTCATGATTGAGATGTCCCTGAGATGGGTCTGAAGCAGATCTGAATGCATTGCTGTCATTTCTATACGATGAATAAACGTATTTCCTCACTGCTGCGAGCTCGCTGCTTTGGCATGGCTATTGAATCTATGAGGAAGAGTGCAGTTCAGTCATAAAAAAAGGAGACGATGCTCTATGCGTGGCGCCATGTATGGGCGGCTTTGGCGGCTGCGTAGCTAGAGATGTTTCAGCTCTGGATAAGTGACGGCCTTTTCCGACTTCCCAGCTTCCACTATTCATCACACCCCCCCCAACCCCCACCTTTTATTTATATATTTATTTTTCAGAAAGCAGATGAATGGAGAGGAATGCAGAAAAGTGCCATTACTCTTCAGAGTGATGGCAGCGTCTTGAGAGGCAGCGGAGGGAGTCATCAAATTTTAAAATCGCTCCAGTCTCGATGAGCCTTCTTGTCATCCCCGACCTGAGGCGCTTGCGAGTCTAGGAGAGAGACAAACGGACGTGAAAAATGAGCCGCACCGCTCTAACCGATAGACCTGGAGCCCCGCCTCGTCCCTCAAAGTCTGGATCAGGGACGCGGTGACCGACAGGGGGACGGGAGTCGACCCCTTCCCAGACAACGAGCGGGGGGGACTTTGATGTATTTTGCCGTGTCTGTGTTACCAGGATGAATCCATGTTGTGTTGCAGAGGAGGCGGCTCCGGAGGTATTTAATTTTCTGACCTTTATCGATTGAAACGTAAGTGTGCTCTAGCATGGGAAAACAGCTCTGTCACTGACGGGGAGAGAAAAAAGGGACCTGGATCTACCTTTTCTTAGATACTGCAGTGCAAAGTCCCAAACCTACAATTTGTCATTCGGGTTCATTATTTGGCACAAATGAGCCCAATGGCGATCACTCCGGGGATTGTCAGTTAGTGACAGTTTTGAAAGATGGTTTCCCGTCCTCTTTGAAAAGGACTTGCTCGGTAAAGCCTTAAACAGTTTTGCTCTAAGCCAAAGCCCGTCCAGTCTGCAGTCGGAATGACTCGTCACGACTACACTGAGTGATTTATGACATCCACTTATCGATTGTACATAATGTGATATTTTCTGCTTAAGGACTGGAGATAATCGGAGATCTACACATGCTACTCGGCACTTTTGGCTTGGAAATGTAGAGCTTTTATCTTCAATGATTGTGATTTCAGTTATGCTCTTATATGAAATGGGACAGCACATGGGTGTCGCTCAAGCAGATGGAAAGGGCGTTGGATACGGTAATGGTTCAAAAGCATTGTTGAATTCGTTCTTAAATTCTTGTTAGCATCAGATGCTGACATTAATACATTACAAACCCAACATGCTGAAGCATTGGATGCATTTTCAGAATGACTAAGTTTACAGAAGTTTTCAATAAGTGCAGATCCTACTCACCTCCTAACACCTCTCCACTTGTTGCCTCTTTGGCAGTCAGCGATGGTCTTCTTTTTAGCTCTATGCAAGTCCTGGATTGCCGTCTCTGTGTCGGCGACAAAACGTCCTCGTTGGTCATTTCTGTGATCTGCACAACCTTTTCGCAGTCCACCACCAAAGTCAAAGTGTTTGAATCCTTTACGGGGGCGGAAGGGGCAGCTCCACCCCCGCTCACGCCCCCCACCCCAGAGCTAGATATGGCCTGCTCCTCCTGGCTCTCCGCCCCCTTGGACGCTGACCGGGTGACCTGGCCCGGCTGGCTACCGTTAGTCTGCGAGCGGACGTTGGTGATGGAGGCCTTGCCGGGATCCCCACCCTGGTGGCTATACACCTTGTAGCGGATCATGAGGATGATGATGAAGACGAGGACGGATGCCACGATGATGCCGCCGATGATGATGATCATGGTGCCGCCCAGGAACTGGCTGTGGAGCGTCTGGCACTGGCTGTACTCCGTCTCGGTCATGAACTGGACGCAGCCCACCTGCCGAGTGGCGGTCAGCGAGGTGATGCCATCGTCGTAGACCGCCAGCACGCACAGGTCGTACTCCCGTCCCGACACCAGGTCCTTCACCAGAAAGTCCTGGCTGGTGGATGGGATCATCCTAAAGAAAAGAAAAATAAACAATATAAGCTAACATGATGGTAACATTTTCATAATGAATGCCTATGATGATGACAAGTCCATAGGAAAGTTGTGGCTCAGTATACAAGAAACATGGGGCTTCTAAATGAGACACCTAATGCAGACTGCTCGTCAGGTGGGTTGGCCCTTAAACCTATGATTGGAGAGGTTTATGGATGCAGATACCTTTTTTGAAAATCAAAGCTCAGGCTATGCCATGAGCATAGGGATAATTTGTCAGATGGTTCAACTTCTCCAACTAACATTTAGGTACGCGAATGATACCATTTCTCAGTGAGAGAGACGCACCTTCTCTGGTTGGTATTAGCTGTGCTATAGTACTGTTATGGCCTGCAATGTGGAAAAAGTTGCTTGCAGGTGAGTCTGTGTACTTTCACACATTTCAGGTTAAGTGAGTTCATGTGTGGGTGGCATTGTCATTTGAAGAGTAAAAATGGGAAGTGAGGGAACAGAATGGGTGGTCAAATAGACGAAAGTGAATATAAGTAAACTACCATGTCATTACTCCTGCTTTTACTGTCAAACATATAACACACATTTTGCCTATATTCAGGACTGCTCCCAGTGTCTAAAGTTATGGCCTTTTTTTTTCAAAGCTTTGACAAGTCACTTCAATTACTCTGTCATTTCTACAAAGGTTTGTCACAGTGACACATTTATCTATATTGTACTGTTCAGTTTTATTGCTTTTCTAACTTTTCTCACTCACTATCTGTACCACAGTCATACTCAAAATTATGACACAGGATGACTGACCACAACAAATGTTTTGGTGAAAAAGCAGCCAAGCTTGTAGTGCATTGTGTGACATGTGTGACATTTTCTCAATTTTCAAATCTAAAATAAAACTTCAGTCAAAACACACCAAAACATCAGATAAGAAGTCAAAACAAAACAAAAAACCAAACAAAACATCTCAGGCATTTTTCCCCTGACAAATAACCTTCTCTAAGCTAGCTGGTAAATTGTGTGCTCCGCTCAATACTGCACAGCTTATTGTTTTCTACTGTGACAACCGCCGGTGTCGATGAGAAACAGCACCTGCCCTGTTCCCATAAAATCTAAGGCGTAATCCTACGAGGGCCTGTTTGTTGAATTGCGCATCTAATGATGCAACTGTTATTCAATCGAACATACCCAGTGCTGCTTTTAGCGCAATGTTTTTTTTTTTTTTTTTTCCCCTCCCAATTCCTTTAAATTTATACGGCAAATTTATCACTGCTGCTTTCTTTTTGAATTATTTCTGACTGAATTGTGTTTGGGGGAGAAAAATATTCAACAATGAAGTTTGATTTGTACAATTCAACGTCCACAAAGGTAAATATGTACAAGTATATTGGTTACATTATTCATGCAGACACCTTTCCGCAGTGAAAGGTGGCACCTCTATGGTACCTCCATAACTATTTATATATTTCTGTACACACAACACTCTGCTCCTCCTGCCCCCAACAAGCTGCCATACAATTTTGAAAGTATCCTTTTGGTAGTGGGTTCTGTTGTTAAGTATCAGATATTTTGAATGAAATGCTCCCTGTACTAACCATCCCTTGCCCAATGAAAAGTGAAATGTTTTCTTGTGTGTTCCATTTTTTTGGTTTTTTATAGTGTGAGCATGGAGGTCAGCTGCAAATGTAATATTCCCCATCTAACTGCGTCCATTACACAAAACACAAGTAATTATCGTCATAATTCAGTGCATTATATTGACTATTTTGTATGATTACACTGATAATTGTGTCCATTTTTTTTCGTATTAAACCATGTACTCATTTTTACCAGTTTACGAAAAACTGAAATTAAAATATGTCAGTCACGTCCAATTACCATCAAGCTATGCCAGCCACCTTCAAGCTCCTGAATTTGTGCTCGGGACTTCCAAATGAGCCCCCACTGCTTATTCAACACACATGCACTGTATTCCACGTCATTTACAGGCTTGCAGTGAGGAAGTCGTTGGTAACGCACCAGTCTTTAGTCCGAAAAATATCAATTCCACATGCATTTGTCTATCACAGTCTAAATGATCTGTCGAATAAAACCAAATAAAACATATACTTTATTATCTAAAAATAAAAAATCCTCCTCTCGTCTGCGGTATTATGTTTTGTTAAACTTGCTGTTGTTAAACTATGTTGGGGACTTGGATCTGATTGAAATTAATGATTGGCAGTGGCATTCCGATAACTGGAGGAAACAAAGTCAGCGTTCGCCTTTCCCATTATTTCTCACTGTTGCCTCACAAGCATATAGATAAATTGCCCACTTCATATGAAGTGTTGCCAAAACACTATTTTTCAGTGGTGCTCAACATGCTTTTGCAAGCCTTTCCACAGGGAGCTTTAGCGGTGATGTGGAGCCACTCACTGGCCTGGTGAAGAGGGAGTCATTACCAGGAGACGGGAATGTACATGATTTGTAGCACAGCGTTCATTTCACTTTGATTCATGCCCTTTTTATTTGGAGTGACAGCTCGGCTGAGCGCTGCGGGCTCAATATTAGCCAGATGACATGTCTCAACATGACGCAATGAATGCTAAAGTAACGATTCAGCATTCAGAGCATATGCAAAAAAAAATAAACATTGCATCAAATGTTAAAAGTGAAGGTTTCAAGGTGGTATGAAGGTCACAGCTTATGATAAATAATGATGATTGAGGTATTTAATCTATTCTTTCTCATGAATGGCGATCATTGAGTTGTAGCATCATTGTTAATGCACCATGTCATTAACACAATTATTTTTAATTGGGAAATTTGCACATTTGCATCTTGCCTTCTGCTATTATGTAGAAACACTTTTTTAAACTCTATAAATGTCCTTGATGGCAATCTATTTATTATTATTTTTTTAATAACTGTCTTGTGTTGCACCAGTTTTGTTGAGAAAAAAGGCTTTGTAAATGTAACTTGCATGTTATCCAAAGCTATGCAGTGATTGTTTGATGTGGGTCGCAGGCGCACGCAGAGTCTGCGGCCTGCTGTGAAAGGGAATGATTGATGAGATCGGTCTCCGTTAGTTTTTCAGTTCATTAGTGAATAATGTCACTTTTCTCCTTTATGTTTGGATATCTATACGGGGTAAGTGATGAACCTTCAAAAATCAGCTATGAAGACAAATTAGGGAGGCACGCAGTTCCATAACTGTCATGCCATCAAGCTTTACAAAGACATCTCGGCGTGCAATTTTATGCAGTTTACATTCCATCAGCTCGACATTATGTTGGGCCAAGGGCATCGGTTTGTTTTGAAAAGTGCTGGGGACAACGACGGGTTTCGAACTGTTCCCTTTTTTTCAAGGGGCCAAATAATGGGCCGTGACAGGAAGTGGTGGGGGCATGGGGCAGCCTGTCGTTTTGTGGCTAAGGTACATAATTTTGACGCCCTGAGGTTGGTCGCTCAAGCCTCAGTCTAGCCATAGAAAGAACACCATTGTTGTTGGGCCCTTAAGCACGGCCCTTCACCCCAGGGGGATTGGCCCTTGGTTCGGATAATCAACTGTAAGTCGCTTTGGATAAAAGCATCAGCTAAATGACTGTAATGTAATGTCGCCAGCGTAAATGACGCCTATGCATTGGGCACACTATATCGAAGGTTTACTCACACATTAAGAGTTGAATTATTATTATTCATATCTCACATTTGCTTTCAAGGGTTTTTCTTTTTTCAAATGCAGTTAGACATTCAGACATTACGTGATGTAACATCGCTGTAATACATAATCTTAGAAGGGATTATGACTGTCTGCGTATCAAAATGCTTTTTTTCCTTCTTTGTTGGATGAAGCATTCTTGTGTGTTTTGGATGTGACAAAGCATTAACTGAAGATTAAACAGTGACCCTACCATACGCGGCTGGAGTTCACGCAGAGCTGGTGGAGCGGCAAGGGAGTGGCAGTGGGGGATTGTGGGTAGAGATTAACCATGTCTTTAATTGTCCCAGTCACAATTAAAAGTGTTCCTTTTTTTTCATTCGATCAGACAAAATGGAGAGCGCTGTCTCATTTTGTCTCGGGCATGATGACGCCATGGAGTGGAAATCATTTCAGTATTAATTAGTCCCAAAAGAGTGCTTTGTTGATGGGGGAGTGTGCGGGAGAAACATCGAGAGACAATTAGCGAATCAGAGAGAAAACAATCGACTCCTTTAAGGTCATCTCAGAAAGCCTCAATCAGTTGCTGTTGCTCCTCATTCATCATATCCAGAGTTCACGTGGGACATATAACACTGTGTGGGTTCATCTTCTTCACCTTAATTAAGTGTCAGGAGTTTAAGAAGTGTTACACAAAAAAGTCTGGCAGATGTTCTAAACCACAGCATAATGAAACCCTAATCCCATTAAAAGACAGACAGAAGGTAGAGTCTTGTGACTTCTCCCTGTCTTTCAAGTTTAAAGCCTCTTTGAAGTTCATTCATGTGACTCACCTTGGTCTTTTCAATTTCTTTTTGGAAGTAAGAGAGTCTCTTTGTTTCTCCCGATTTGGAATGGCATAAAACGCCCCTATTATCCAAATTTACCACAGCCAAGGCATGAATGAAGATACTTTGATCTATAGTTTTTTTTTTTTTTTTTTTTTTTTTCCCTCCCAAGCTCTCCTTTTCCTATATATTTAAATTGTTTGTTATCCACACGTTTTCCTTCTATCTACAAATAGACCCATCCCATCACTGCACAGTCACCTGGGAATTGTGGATTGACTGCCTATTTTCTTATAAAAAAAGGCGGTCGGCCTGCATTTGCTTCTTTGAGCTCTGCCGTCTATCAGCTGAAGTCATGGAGTCAGTGTACCATCATGCACACCTCATGGACAGCTGGCAAAAGGCAGACCGGGAAAGCTGGATCGACCGGCGGATTTGCTCTCACGCACTGATACAATCCCATCATTCTGCCCTGTGGGGCTGCCAGCCACGGTCGGCACTGGATTAGCATATATAAAGCGCCAGACTGCGGGGCGCATCGCTACACTGAAAACCCGTGTTTTAGCGGGATGAGCCACCGAACCAATCGCTTCCTTAAATGTTCAGATAATTCATTACACAGCGTTATTTAAATTTTTAAGCTTGCCAGCAAAGAGAAATGGGATATCACTTATTAAGCAAAAGAAAATACCCAACAAAAATAGCAACAGTACAGCAAAGTGGATAAAGATGCAAAAATGAGCTGGGCTTTTGGAAAGGTACCATGGCAAACCTCTGCAATTAAATTATCCATAATCAAATGTAGCAGTAATCGTAGAAACCAAATCAAGTTATTCACTTGGATGCAAATTTGCTCTGTTTAAAAACCCGAATACCATCAAATTGCTCAATGTTGATGCTTTTTTTTAAGGATCGAAACCAAACAGACTGAACTGCTCTGCTCGAAATCTCACAAGTAAATGTCTCATCCAAGCGAAACGGCGTGGAATGAAATGGTAAACCAACTGGATGCGTTTTCATCAAAAAGAAAAATATCTATGCAAACTGAACCAAGGTCATCTGAGAATATCATGAATATCTACCGATGCATGTTTTATTCCAACAGTTCCATCCTTGCAAAGACATGGAGAGTTTGCCCGCGCATGACTGACAAGCTGCGCATGGCGACCGTTTCCAAAATCAGCACACAACATGTGGCTGGAGAGCAACGAGAACAAGATCGAAGCACAGATGTCCAGTGCAACTTTCCACACTTGGCCCTTTTGTGGCCAGCTTTGCGGCAGGACCAGAGAATACATTGGGTTGGGGGGAGGGGTTGGCATGATGACTGCACATTGCAATCATCAGCCAGTTCAGGCCTTCTTCAGTCAGGCATGTCCACTTGGTTGGCAATAAATAGTTTAAAATCGGGACTGAGCTGAAAAATCCTGGAATCCGATAGGTCCTTTTTGGAGGGCCTATCGCATGGGGGATGGCATTACCAAATGGGGGATATTCACATTTTATACAATATGAGTTTATAACATTGACTATGGCATTTTAATGGATTTAAATATGAAATATTAATCTCCAAAGAAATGAAAAGTTCCATGTGTGGAAAATGTTACGGCCAGTCGCCAGTTGTGTTGACCTCACACAGACATGTTGTGGGTCATGTAATTGAATTTGCAACAACATGTTTTTCTTCGTACCACTGGGTTTGTAAAACACATAATGACCTGAAATTCATTACACTTTGCACTGATACATAAAAAATTGAGACCAGAAAATGTTTCCATGAGGTAAACAATTGGCTTAACAGCAAGTTGGTAAAATAGCTCGGCTCGCGTTCACGTGAATCACTCCATTGACAATAAAATACTACATAAAGCAAAAATATATGAATCACCATATAAATAACGACACGAAGACCTGTGCTTTATTTGATGAATTTATCCAGCTGATCAAATATGATTCTCGTCATTGAACACTGCTTCAAAATGCAATCAAAAGTTATTACTGTGAAGGAGGATTTTTGAGGAACTACTTTTATCGTATGGTTTAATCATGGTGGTAGGAACAAGTCTGAATCCAGTGAGGTGCAAACCACAAGTACATGAACTACTAAAATTAAAGAGAGTCCGTGTTCTTGTGCTAATATACAAACATCTGCTATACTGGTAGGAAAAGCTGCTCTTCAGTGAATAAAAGGTATAAAATCCAATGACAAAAATAAAAAATATCCTAGGCCTCATGGGTATTCAGTCCTGTAAGCAGTTTAAGCTGGGTAGTTAGAAGCCACCTGATTGCCAGGAGACCATTGTTCCATTTCTGTAATTCTGCTTTGTGACACAGCAAGAAAAATCCATTACTTCCTGTGCACATAGCCTGGTCCACAGCTGTAGTCAAAATATTTCATCTTATTTTTATTTTATTTTGTTTTTAACTTTGTTTCTCTGAAAGTGCTTATGATATTGTATGCCTTTTGTAACTCTGAGGAGTCCAGATTGTTAAGTAGACCTCCTAAAGTGCTGTGGTTATATAACAGTTGATATGAGAACTTTTGCCAGTTTGATGGTTGGTTCATTTCAGCTGACAGAAGAAGCTGCAAACTGAGAGTGGCTGAAAAGTAGTATGTTCTATTACCGACACACAAACACACAAAACATGACAAAAATAATAAAATGGGGTAATCTGTAATGTATTTTTTTTTTACCAGAAATTAGTTTTAGGGCAATTTGGCCCATCGCTATGAATTGGCCCCAATGACCACCTCTGCATTTCTTTTACTTAAGGTCCAAACAAACAGCTAGAAGGCCTCTGCAGACTGTATAGTGAATTGATTGATGAAACAGTAACTGTCTTTCAGTCCTAAAATATCTCTAAAATATGTACCATGCACATGTTAAGGTTAATACACACACATGCAAAACACACACTCTCTCTCTCTCTCTCACTCACTCACTCTCTCTCACACACACACACACATACACACACAAGAGATCCAGGCACTTTCCTGCCAAGATAAATGAAACCCCCCAAATAAGTTCGTAACTCTGCAGCCCGACTGGTGTTTCCCCTCGCTACAGTACCGATTCTCCCACCTCATCCGCAACTTTTTTACGCCCTAATCGGAGCCAGAATCTTCCTCTAAAATACTGATTCTTGTCCACCCTCCACTCAGTATCATTCGGTTGATTGCAGGTATGTACGGGTACACTTACATCCTGCCGCGCTTTGCAGTGGACATCGACCAAAGGAAATCAAAGACGCTGCTTTCCACCATTACAAACCATAGGTGTGTGCTTTCAACTCCAAGTTGTAAGTCAAGGTGAAGGTCCACCCACCGCAACCACCTTCCTACTCGATACGGGAGAGTAAGGTTCCGTTAACATCATTGTGGGCGATGCTACATTCACCTGACAATAACTTACTCGATTTAACCAATCAAACGTTTTGATGCTCCGAGGAAAAACACAATGATCACTTGAAATCAGGGGATTGCCTTGAGCAAATGACATCTCAAAGGTTTGATACCTTTTTTTGGGGCTCTGAGGGTTTATTATCCTTACAGAGCACCATCAGATTTGGGGGATGCGATCGTTTGCCTGCATGCCACCAAGCTTCCGTTGCATTGCCAAATTGTGACAGTGTGAAGTGTGTCATTATTTCTGATGACAGCTGATTGCACGCCTTTCACAGCGGCTTAGTCAGAACTATTGAAGGAGTGATATGGTGATATAAATACTCACTGCCTCTGAGGATTTTTCATCAACCTTTTTGCCTGAAAAGGACACAGTTTCCCAGCAGGGGAGAGCTTTAGATTTTTTGAAAAATTAGGTGGCGGGGCTTTGAAGAAGCAACTGTTCATTGTTCAGTGAATGCACTGTAAAAATGAAGACCAAGAGTAAAAGGCTGAAAAGTAAATGATGTATAGCTATCCCCTCTCTCTCTCTCTCTCTCTCTCTCTCTCTCTCTCACACACACACACACACACACTATGGATTATCCTTAATTTCAATGTGTATATTTGGTTGGGCTTGCCAGTCTGAGTAGACAGAAGTCTATTTGTCAGTGAATTGATGCGTCGAGCGTCCACCCCCCTGATGCTAATATTAATCACGGAATGCCAGGTTGCAGTCAGTTTCGTAATCCATCTTGGCCAGCTGCCCTCCCTTCTTGTCCCCTGCTTGGGGGGAGAAAAAAAAAACGAAAAGGACAAACCTCCGAAGCCAAGCATAGCTGGAAAAACCAGTCACCCACTGCTCGGACCGATGCTGGTTAGACAGCAGGGAGGAGATGGAAAACCGGAGCTCCGTGTCTCTGAGGTAATTAAAGATCATGTGGCCCAGGGTAAAGGGTGATATCTGTGCTGTTCTGGCATTGCTCCACATCTGGATCTTTCACCTGGTTCGACCCTGTTAAATAAACAAAATTAATCCCCGGCTCTCCACGACAGCCAGGGGACCTGAGAGAGATCTGCACTTACAGGCTCCTATGCACTATCCAGGCCGACCTGAGCACTACGTGCTAGCTCCACTCATACGCAAATTTCTGCTAAGCCCTTTCCAAACTTGATGAAAAGTACAGTACAAACACAATTCATTAATTAATCTTTTTTTTTTTTTGGGCTTGCATTTGTTAATGTGTGTAATCCTTGCCGCTGTTTGTCTGCTTTGATTACTTTAGCGGCTTAGCAATCAACTGGAAAACAAATTTTTCACATCCCCTGAAATGGCCGACTCTGCGTTGCTAAGGCGGTGGCGGGGCCTTGGGGGTGTTTTAATGATGGGAATTTGCAGCTTCGTTCATCATCTTCATCAAGTGTGACCGCAGAGCACAGTCCACAAACCAAGTAACTTCATTCCTTTCTTCTGAGCCGTACCTGTAGATTAAGTCTTCCTCTTATGCGCTTATGCAAATCACATAACTGCAGTAGTGGAAGAGGAAGCCCTTCAGAGATGCTGAAGCTGTCTCATTTGACACAATGACTCATTAAAACAAGTTTTCTCTCTGGGGAGCAATATTACCGTCGTCTGGTGGCATAGTATTTTTGTAGCAACTTGGACTTTTACTTCCTAAAGTTAACAAATTTTTCATTGAACGTCATATTTGTTTTTAGTTATTGGATGGAGTTGTTTTGTTTAAATTCAGTGACTCATATTGCTCTGCTTGTACCTGCAAAAAAGCCATTAACAGGTGTGCAGATGTATCATTATGTATTGTAAATTTACATTATTTCTGTTGGATATCAGGCCCAAGAAAATGTGTCTGTGTCACAACACTGTGCTGGTTGTGAGCCTTTGAAACTAGCAGACCCTCCTTACTGCCACAGAGTTGTGGACCTATGACGTATCACACCTGGGGTGATACCTGGTGCAGGGTTGCCAGACTGGATGTCTTTTTTTTTTTTTTTTTTTCCACATTTCATTTCAACTTTTTCTGTGGTAGACTGAGGTGTGGAGAAATGATGTCTTTACCATCTGGATGCTCCTCAGTTGAAGATGTGTTTTTGTTGAGAGAAATATTTTGAGAGGAACTGTCGCAAGCATCTGGCACCGGTGCTAGGCACTCAATGCAGATGGATTGAGGGTTCGTGCAATAGACCAATTTCTGGCAAAGTGAGGTCACTGCCGGCAAAATTGGACTTCAGCACAATGACAACCTATGCACGGATACCGCTTACAGATAAAACTCCAATACTCTAAAAGAAACAGAGTATATCAGCCCAGCTTTCTACCACTTGTCTGAGAGCAGAGTCAAACTCTGAATAGCTGTGACTTTGTGTAAACAGCTCATTTCTACACACAATTATCCAGGCTGTCGCCTCTCCGGTACCTGACTCGGTTGCTAAGGACTTTCCTTGGCAAGTGTCCTTGAGAGAGAGACAAAGTTCTTCGGTGAGCGCACAGGTGCGAATGATCGCTTTCTTCGGGTCCTTTCCGCGTCGCCTACCGGAGGCTAACGCGAGCGGAATCTGCCGCGCGCCCTTGCGTGACGTTGTTTTCGAGCTTGGATTCGGGTCACATTTCCGAGTCGTGCCACCCCATATTATGAGGGGTATGTTTTGGCTCAAAAACGATTATTGCTTTTTAAGTATGTTAACACGACCTTGCTGGAGGGTTGAGGGTATACATATAGAGAATTAGTTACACTCCTTTGGAATAATAACAAACTGTGAAAATGTGCAGAATACTTCAAACCGTAAAATGGGTAAAATTCTCCCAATGTCTTTTCTCAGTTCTGAAGGATTATTATTGTTCAAACATATCTGTGTGCTTGATAAAAATGTATGGCTTTAGATGAATCAAACATTCTTCACACTTGACAATTAGAAAGTTTCTCATGCTCTCAAATGAGCGATAGGGTGTCATGAAAATTGTTTCCTTGCACATTCATCAGATGAAATTGGGTGACTAGAGATCGGAGTAACAGGTGAGTCTTTTCGTTGGACATCGCAATCCTAGTGATATACAGCCATAACATTCTTATAAATCATTTTGCAGACATCATTCATCAGTGTTGAAAGGTAGGGATGGACCTCTCAGTGACTCACCGATCTTCAGCAGTCAAATTTACTTTTCTGTGGCATGTAAAAACCATTGATTGATTGATCAATGAAAGACGATATATAACACATCGCCCTCATACTTGCATGACTATTAAAAACATTGATATTCAATAATTGGATCTTTGTGCTTCATCGCATTACAATTATGCAATTAGGATTATACAACTGTAATAGATATAGAACAGAAAAATGCATAAATGTCTTGAATGACAGATTTGACCGTACTTTGACATCGCCCTTGCTGTGTTCAGAGCGATATGTGTAATTCTCTCCTTTGTAACGTACTGCAGCTCAAAGCCTAATGTGGAGGCCCATTCAGAATGACAGGCCCGTCACGACACCCCGTCTGTCACACCGATAATCCAGCAGCCATGAGAAAACAGGTTTGGACACAACCATTGTTTCGTCAGCGTCTGCTGTGTCCGGCCAAGCTTCTCAATTCTGAATTTCCTGGCTTTTTTCCCCTCCAGAGAATCCATCCATCCTCATGATCTTTTTAATTCCTTCATGATCTGTCTGGAACGATCTGTACAGTTTCAGCGATAAGCAAATAAAAAAGGGAAACTCTGGATGTCCTTCACCAGAGACTCCGCCCCTGACCCCTGTCTGATCCAGGAAGATACGCTTTGCAAAGTTACGGCTCCTGGTGCCTCCAAAAAGCCGTCGTCTCTTTAGAGCGAGCACAAAACGGAGCTGTCACCGTCCTGGCACTGATCTTGGAGGGACGGACGGACGGGTGCGCCTAGCGGGTGGATGCATTTCAGAGGGAAATTACTCATTCTGCTCACTGAGGCTGGGAGAAACAGCCCTGGGACTAAAAAAGAGGGGGGATACGAAAGACCCTGTAGCATTAGCAGCGGTGAGCCTGTGTGCTGTCGATTTTGGTGAACGGGTATCGGAGGGATTGGGTTGAGAGATACACCTGCGACAGAAAAAGGCCTGGGTCCCAAAGGTCGTTCCGCACATCAAAACAGATCCCAGTCTCTTTCAGATCTTACCCTTATCTATCTGGAATGAACAGAATGCATTCCAAAGGACTGTCTTCAATAATATATACCATGCTCCAAGTAAATGATGTTGGAAGAAAATGTCTGTTTTGACTGAATTACATATGCCCCTAAAAAAACTGGCTGGCTAATTCAGCCTGCGACCCAATCAATTGCTCTTCATCTCTTGAAGGGCAAATACACTTCACTCAAAAACAGATATCATTACAACATAATAGTATTTGAGTTATTCATAGAGACATTCAAAAATGTCCTTGTGAACTCTTTATTCAAAAAGACAACAGTATATATACTCAATAAAATGATAAAGTCCATTTTTAAAGATAAGCATGCTTTCTTGAAGATCGTTTGATTGACTCCGCTCTGAGTGTCGCTCATCAGCTGGTCCCGGATTGGTCCGTTGGCTCTCGGAGCGCTCTTCCAAAGCTAATTAAAGCGTCGCCACATCAGTGGCGGGTGACAGTGCTGACTCACGGCTCGCGTAAGTAGCTTAGCCCCTCTGATCTCTGCTCAGCGGTGGAGCCAAGCGGAGGAACATTGGGGTCACATGGGGGTGTTCGAGCCTCAACCCACACCCGACCCCCCCCCCCCCCCCTTCCCCTGCCATGGGAATCTTCTCTCAGTGCCCTTCAGCGAATCTCTTTGGCTCATTGAAAATGAATGCAGTATATAGTTCATATCAAAGGAGACACTGTTAAGCCAGACTGGCAGTGAGAAACTGATGCCACTTTTTTACGGTGCTTGTGAACAAATGGTTATTGTCAGCCTCCTCCAGTCGTCTAGCTGCTTTCATACAAAAGCCATACTTATCTCCCGCCTGGTTTGCATGGTCTCTTCGAAATGCGGCTCTCTGTGCCCGTTGTCTGATTTCTCAGCATGCACACAGAAAACCTTTTTTGTTTTCGCTCTGACCAGACTCTAAGTTAATCAATCTCCCATCAGGCTTTGCTTCACAACACACTCATCTGCCAACTGTTTCCTCCCACAGTGTCTCATTCTCCCCTGACCTTCTCCTTCCCCAGCAATTCCTTTCTTCCACTCAACCACGCAGGATATAATTCAGAACACACCCATGTGGGTTTACACATGCATCTTTCAAAAATACAAACATACTGTTTACTCGCCGGATATTTATGAAACTACCTCAACATGCGGGAAAAAAAGTAGCACCTGCAGTTCAAAACTGCAACATTCTGAGTCACGTTTCCAAAGCTTGACAGGTCCCTCTCCATTCCGGGTAATGTATTCAGGCGGCGCACTCTATCTGATAGCCATTTTCTGAATCAATGATTCATATCTGTACATTCATACGTATATTCCATCACAGATACCTCTCGGCTACTTCGGCTATGTCATAAAAGATACCAAAGCCCACCTCTTAAAAATGCCTGAAGGTCCCCATTTGGGTTTTATGTCTAACTATACGCCTCTCTTCATCCTGTTAGCAGTCCGATTTAGTTGCCCAAGGTCTACCCATGGGAGGTATTTTGTGTCTCAAGCATTCCAAATGGAATATGAAGCAGATTCTCATGGTTTAGGATTGTAAACACGTCTGTCAGGCCCCAGAAGTTACAGGAGGGAGGGGTGAGAGAGAAAATGTTGAAAAAAATAGAAATCCAAGTCACATATTTACATTTTTTTGCCAAAATGTCCCTTGCAGTTTAGGGGCTCCCGATTCCCAAACGCCAATTATTTCACCGTCTGTCATTCCAGACAAACAGATGGAGGTCTTATGATGCAGCAGCACGTGCCTGCATGAGCGAGAGTGCGAAATGTGGGCTCGTCAGTCAGAGTACGTTACCACAAGCATCTCAAAATGGCTGCATCATGCCACAAAGAACAAAATTTGTCAGCAGAAGGCTTTTGTCCAGAGAGACACCCACTGCCACAATTGGAAAGAATAGATCCAGATAAATTTTGCCTGATGAATAATTCTCTTTCCCCCAAGTAATAGTCATTTCTGTTTATTCATCAATAATACTGACACACAACAAAACTGCAGTACTGTCACTGACTGAGAGAAAAAGGCAGAACAACCATCTTCAGAGAAGGTTAAAAAAAAAGGCGGAAAAACAAAATGACAGATTCCCAACCGATACATATTTTTAGTCAGCCTTGTGCAGCAGTAGGGGATCCCAGATCAGTGCAGGAGGAATGAAAAGCAATGCTGATGGGCTTTCTGGCACAATACGAATCCCCTTCCCACCATTTCTTTAGACCTTAAGGGCTTCGACAAATTCGCCCATTTCCACATAATGTAGCCTGATGTTTTTGAAGTGACAGAGGGAAAAAGAAAGATGATGAGAAAAAGGTAGCCTAATGTAGCTTAATGTGGAGGATTCAGGTATCCTTTCCCCGCAGGTAAACGGCCTCGGTTCGAGCCTCGAGCGTTTACCTGATAACTTGATGCCGGGGGGGGAGGGGGGGTGGGGCGGGGCGTGGGCGGTGGGGGGGAGAGAAGCTCCCCTAAGCAGGAGTGATTGTGGTGAATTGGGGTGGTCCCTCAGCAGGCAGGCGAAACCAGCCGCTGACGGTGAACCAGAAGGAATATAGCCCGTCTGATTGGGTAGTAATTACATTTTCCCAGCAAAAGCTGTACAGCTGTCTTCCCCGTGTATCAGTTTTGGTGCGCATCTGCGCGCAGTCATCTGGAGAATGGCGCGCCCCGAGGCAAGGGGGAAACTCGGGAGGGGCAATCCATGTCCCAAAGTGGATTTTCCCTTCGTTTTCGGTGGATGAATCGGACCGTGCCCTAGGCGTCGGCTCCTCCCTGTACAGGATGCCAAGAGTGCTTCAGATCCACGAAAAGTGAGATCATCAAAATAGGACAGAATAAAATAACACGGACTCGCATTCGATTCACAGCCATGTCATATTGAACATACTCTGCGGTACCGCTCCAAGCCGTCAACGATTTTTGACTTCCTTTGATGGCAAACTGCTGTTGCATTATCTGTGCATCTCCCCTTAACACGTTCACGCAAGGTCGCACACACAGAGTGATTGCGACAATGGCCTCTCCGAATCATGTGACCTCATCAACAGCAGTCCAAAATACCCATGCTCTAGGCTGTTGCCATCATATTACCTGTGTAAAATGAGATTAATTTAGTAAAACACTAGGTAAGCAATCACTTGGGTGCACAGAAAGTATTTTGGAATCATTGTGACGCAAGTACTCATTGACTTTTGAAACGTTTAATAATAATTGCAAAGAAGTAATAGCCATAGGTGACTGAACTGGTTTAATTTTTAAAGCACTCTTTATGAAATTAAAAATAATACACAGTTTGCATAATCAGGTATGGCCATCCCATTTTTTCCCGCTTCTCACCGCGATTAACATTTTTGCCTCAGATTTTTGCCTTTTTTTCCCACTCCATGCTGCAGAGCTTATGTGGCCCAGCACAGACAGCCCTCAAACAGCAGCCTTTCGCCTCGGTCATCCACACATCGTTTCATACGCCGCAGAGCCTCCTCTAATGTAAATAGGTGGCGGGTTGAATTAGGCCCTCCTAGGACACCAGTTGGACGGATCGTTATCAGCGTTTAGCCTAAATTAAAAGCTCATTACTTCGGACGAGTTGTTCTAATTGGTCCGGTTCAGCACTTCATTTGAAACTGAGAGGCACGAAAAAAGGAATAACCGGCACCTTAATGAGGGAGAAGTAACACTCCCATCGAGAAACGAAGAGTCAAAGTGGCAGCCACCCCCCCCTCCCTTCCTTCGAAAGAGGGTAGCTCTCTATTGTGGATGTGAGTGGTTTACACTGTGTGAAATAGTCACTTGATTTTGGGCAAATACATCAGAGTAGTGCAATCAGACAGAGCAGATAAAAGGACAGACAGAGCAGGGCCCTGCATCTGTTTTGGTCTTTGAGCCTGTTTTTCAGTGATATTCAACTGGGTGCCCGGGGGGGGGAACCAAATGCATGACAGACACCATAGACATTCTCTTAGCCCTTTAAAGGCCTGCTCCAGACGAATGCGCCTCGTGACTTTGTTTAGAGATACTCATGGAATGAGGCCTCAAAGGTTGAGGCTAGGCTGCATCCTCACTGGCCATGGCTGGAGGTCCACTGGTGAGGCAACAACTGGCCTAGGATCACGAGGGAATGATAGGGCATAAGCCAGCCAAGTGACTGAGTGTTTGTCTGTGTGTACACATATATATATATTCATAAAGAACCAACTGAGATGGCTTGAAAAATGATCTCAGAAACTTTCCAGAAATAAAAGTTGCCTCATGTCTGTAAATATTTGGAAAAACGTACCGCACAGTGTAAGGGATACAGATTTACACAGAAATCAGGAAATAGTCTTTTAAGGCAAAAATTCTTTCACTGATGTCAACTGTCAGACTGGGATCATTGTGCAGCTGTGTTTTCACATGACAGGATGTGATATATATCTGAAAAAACAGCATGAGTCAACTGGGCTTTTAATTATTGAAAAAAAAGTATTCCAATTTATGACACACAAAAAAATACTATGTCAGAATCTGCATAGTGCCAAAGTTCCTCCCACAAGAGACAGAATAATAAGCATGTCTATGCAAAGGAATCTTTGTTGACATATATATACAATATCTTATTCATGAAACTCTTTTATAAATAGTTTATTGAAAATATTTTTAAAATATGATGGCTCCCAGGGAGGGGAGGCTGAATAGAACCTGCTGTTAACCAACATAGCCTGAGATTCAATCAACACTTTCACTAACACATGTCAAGGTTTTTCTTCTCAGTCAGTCTAACAAGTTGCTTTTAATTATAGCTGAACTCACCAAGCAGACAATGAACGCTGACTATTCATTGTAAATAAACGTTAAGGAGATCTCTTGATTGGATAGAAGAAGCAGATTCTATCCAATCAGTGTGTCTGAGGGTGTACACCTCTACACAAAATTCAAATGAATCAGTACAGTGAAGTCCAGATGCAAACAAATCTGTATATATCATATATATCAATCAATCAAACAACAAAAGAAACAAAGCTTGAAAACTAAGCTAACAAAGCTAACCAAAACAAAGTCAAAGACAAAAGCCACATCAATGTAAGTCAAACCTGAGGAGAAATATTGACTGAAGACAAGACACAGATTGTGTTTGAGAAGTTACACTGACACAAAATGGTCTCTGGTTCCATAAGTGAGCCAAAGAGGGTGAGCGGGCAGACTTAAAGGTAGACGACAGCATCCATATATCCGACACTCTGAAAGACAAGCAAATTCATGGAACGGCATACTGCCCAGTGAGTACCTTTTTACTATCACCGTTCCCACACAGGTGTGATGTGTGTGATGCAAAAGTTGAAAAAGAGCTTTGCATGATGAAAGATCTTCATGTTCACATACAACAGGGTCCAAAATTCTGAGATTTTAAAATATTACAAATTATACTAACAAATTATACGAACTTTACTGAAAAGTTAAATCTTTGAAGAAGTTACATGAATTTCAGAATGTCTTAGTTTTTGGTATTTCCTCGTTTTGCTTTCATGAGAGCATGCACTGCAGCTGGCATGGACTCCACAAGTTTGTGCAAAACTTGATGATCCACGTTTTGCCAGTCTTTAAGTGTCCAAAAACTTTCTTGGCCTTTAAGTGGCCCCATAAATGTTTGATTGGGTCTGAGCTTTTGTTAAAAGGAGTTAATGCGGTCGATGTCACAAATTTGCATGATGCAGAAATTGTGCAGACCTTTAAATATTTCTTAAGTTTCTATAATAAATATGAATAAAAGGTCAAAACATGTCAAACATAATCCTAAAACTTTCTGTTTATTTCCAGGATTACATGGAAAATAATCGAAGAAAAAATTCAGTGTGGAGCCAATCACAACTGATTTATCAGATGGATAAGGGGTCAAGTCATACACAGTGCAGACATCTTTGTTATATTTGTTTTTTTTTGTGCCAGAAATATCTGCTCAGGCCCTGGACCAAGCAAGGCTTACCCTTGAGATGAACCTTTAATTATCAGCGATTTTTTTTTTTCTCTTGCAGGTTTGTGCCCACCCTTAAAGCTAAGCAAAACTATATTCACTCCATCACTTGTATTGGAGGATTCTCATAAAGCCAGAGGTAAAAAAATGTGATTCTGTGAAATGTCTAAAGCAGCAAAGCTTTGCTTGCATGGGGCCAGGAGAAAGGGCTGACCCATGACTTCCCCAAAAATCAGTGTGCAGGTGAAAGAAGTTGGCCAACCACACATCCACGACAGACAAAGTAGACCAACCATTTGCTGAAATTGCTAGGGGAGGGGCGCTGCACCAGAACCAACGTGGGGGCTGGGGTGGGGGTTTATGGCCTGATGAATTCATCCAAATTAATTCAAATCGTTTTGCATATTCTTCTATACAAACTGACATATAAAGTGAAAGTACCGCTTAATTCCTCATAACTTATTATCAATTGTTAATGTTCATTCATTAAGTGGTGCTGTGCTATTGAAGAGTACCTTATCTGGCAGACAGTTCAGAAGGCTAGAATAATGTATGAGTGTGAGCCCCACTACAGCGATAAATGGCCAGAAACTCAGGCTTCACGGTTGTCATTCATAACTCATTCTCAGGCCCGTTCTTTGGATCAATGCAGTTGATAAACTGAGATAAATGTGATGAGCCTCCCCCTTTTCAGTTTACCCCCCCACCCCCCCCCACCCCCCCAAACTACAAAACACTCTTGAGTTGAAGTGGTTTGGGAGCCATGTTGTTGAAAACACCTTAACGCATTAAAGTGAAAACGCAGTTATCTTCGGTTGTTAAAGGAGCTTAGAAATAGGCTTAGGATGGAAGTACAGCAAGCTTCTTACATGGATCTATTTTTAAATGGCCCTTGGAAATACTTTTTATATTTAATATTTGATTTTTTTTTTCTCCCCCACAACTGAAGCGACTTCTTTCATTATCTGTTTACTCGTGACAAAAGTGTGTGAAGTCAATACTGCCTGGATATATAAGCACATAGCGTATGAATCGAATTCTATTAAATTATTTCCACCTCTCAAAAGGTAGTTTTTTTTTTCGCCCACAATGTGTCCATCAAATCAACCACGTTTGCTCTAAGATAATGACGAGAGACATCAAAATGTACCTGCAAAGTAAATTATGTGCTCTGCTTTTCAAGAAATTAAATACCAAATGAATGCTTTGCAGACTGAAAAGGTGCAAAACATTTGTTTATAAGAGCAGGTATTTTTGTACTTTTTAAATAATACCTTTTTTTAATACCCACATTGACATCGGAAGATGAACCAGAAATCCCTTTTTGCCTGTCTCCTCACACGTCAGTTTAATTAATCTTCATGGCATCGGATCAGAAGTGTGGGGGGGGGGGGGATGTTGACGCACATAATTAAAAATTGATTCGGAGCGTTCCTGAGACTGATGAAAACACTGGGCAAGATGGGGTGGGGGGTGGGGGGTGGCGGGGGGGGGGGGGGGGTGCAGAGAACGCAGAGCACGTCTGGCAAAGACTCGTCCGGTGCCGTCGACCGCAAGCTTCGACGTGACAGGGGAGATGGAGGGACCACGTGAACTGTCGCTCTCTCTTCAATTCAAACACGGGCCACCTATTTTATTGTGTGATCGGCGTCCGGTTTAATCAGAAGCTCAGACGTGATCGTAAATAAATAATTGGAATATTAAAAAAAAAATCCTTCGCTCAACATCTCTTACAATAAATCTCTCCCAGGCTTACCTGGCTTGCCCTTGTTAGCATGCAAAGCCCATTACTGTATTAACACCATGGAAATGACATTTAACTTTAATCACAATGTGTTGTTTTGTTTTCTTCAGCACAGCTCATCTTGTCATTTGAATGGATAGCGTGTCAAATATCAGCTATTTGAGTCGCCGGGGGAAAGAAAAAAAACAAAAAAAAAAAAAAAAACAAAGGCAGTTGTTTTGTTCTCAAATCAAAACCTTTAACCATCATTGCGCATTGTTCACATCACGGCACTGACTGTGCGTTACTCCCATATAAAAGAGCGAAAGCAGTTCATGAGCAGCTTATCTCGAAATGATTAGCAAGTGGCTACCTTGTGAGCTGGCAAAGTGTGGACTCCTCCTACCTGCCAACGGCCCCATTAAGCACAAATTACCGATTCAGTGATTAAACCGACCCCCTGAACGAGGCCCCTCGGTCACTGGAAGACCCAGTGCATTCCCTCGGCGTTGTGAAATTGTGGCAGCAAATCAATTTTGATGGGCTTTTGGAGAACTGTTTCTCTGTATGTGTCACAGCCAGGAATACAACAGCAGTTCTGTGCTAGCATTCAAACCTAAACCATCTGTGTGGTAAGCCATTTCTTTCAACTTGGAGACTGGTTTCAGCTTTCATTTAGGAGGTAGAGAGTGAGAGACATATCTTGAGGTCTGGAGTGGACCTCTTGGGTCAAAAAGTTGTAATCGCAGTTTTATTTCATGTATTTCATGTTCACGAAATCTAAGAAAGGGCAGTGTATAGGTGCAGTATAATATCCATTTTATTTGTTCCACCTGGCCCCTGATTGCTAATGAATGTGCGTTCAGTGTGTACTCTGTTTTTTTCGGCTTCAAAGCTTGATCTAAAAGCGGTGTGACAGTGAGAATTCTGCCTCCCTCATTTTCAGCAAGTACGCCTTTGCTTGGAGGAAGGGCAGGCGGTCTTATGTAGGCCACCGTACGCTGAGTGCATTATAATTTTCTTTACATGTAAAGCAACTCAGGAAGTAGTCTTCATGAAGCTCTGCTTGTCTCTCAATCTGCCCATGAATACAGCTGGCTGTTTACTGAGGCTTGCTGGGGCCAAATGCCTGGCTGTGGGGTGCAGCAGTGCCCCATCTGGTATTTGAACTTGCAACCTTGCAGTGAACAGCGAAGTCCAGGCCCATTAGGCCGTTGCGGGGGGCGGGGGGAGTGGGTTTTTCCCCTTAGAGTTCGAGACCCCACCCCCTAACACACAAGACGGCAGGCATGGCCTTGTCGACTCCATTGCTCAAGAGCCTGCTTCAAATGGCTATCCTTGCCATTTGTCTATTACCACCAATAAACAGGGAGGGGGTAAAAAAAAAAAAAAAACTGCCCAGCTATTTGCTGAAAATGGTTTGCATATACAGCGAGAGGCAGATATCTTGCGGAGACCTACGGTTTCGCTCACGGGTACATATCTGAGCAGTTAGGCCCAGTTATAATGTTCATCTGTCACCATCTGTTCTTTCACCGCAAAACGATGTACTCCAAACGGCCTCACAAAATCGAGCCCCATTTGCTTTGGCAGCTTCCGAAACACCTACCAATATTAAACAAACTGCTTTTAGTAAGTGGTGCTCATTTTTCTCTCTCCTGCAGGTGCCTCTTATTCCATTCAAAAAAGTTTCTAAATAGCCCAGGCAAAGTGGATTTGTAAGTTACCGACTACAAAAAGCCATCGTGCGATTAAAACAGCCACTTGAAGTGATTTAGTGCTTTATTCTGTCTTCCATCAGAAAGTCCAGCTATCAGTTTTTTCTCGTTTTACACTCATGGCTGAAATATGAAATTTTTCAACCTAGTCCACTTGATGAAGCACTCTTGTTTTTTTTTCTAATGAATTTTCTTTGTTTTGTTCATGAATGCAGTGGATAACTTGCTTAAGCTTCATATTGAATAAGAATCACAAAGTTCAATTTGTTTTTTATCCACATAATATGCCAGTGTTCAATACTCATTGTAATGGCATTGCATAACTAATCAATATGAATTGTATATTTAATTTTTCTTTTCATATTTTGAACCAGACTGTAATTCAGTGAAAATGAATCTAGGGACTGAATTCACAGAAAGCCCATCTATTAGACGAAGAGAGAAGAAGCAAGCATACATTCTACCTTCTGATGAGTATTATTATATAACTTGCCGAAACAATGGCCCACATCATAATTTTTCTTGTTTGAACTTTTAATTACATTTGAACATTAAGTTTATTTTAGTCTCACATATAACTTAGAAACTTCTTCAAAAAAATCCAGATGTAAAAATCACCAAAACCATCTTTGTGCAGGAAAGAGTAAATAATTTCATCATAAATCCAATTGAAGGATGGTTGAATGTTAATTGAAACATTCTGTCATTGTGTGGCATCATACTTCATCAATATATACATTTCAGCCCATGAAATACTTGCGATATTTTGTATAACACATAAACATATGCTCGTGGAATGATAGTTGAATGACAGTTGTTGGCAAGATACCATGAATAATTAACAGAGCATAACTTGCAGACCTGCTGCAAATTTGCTTCCATTTACATCCATCTCCCTCAATCATTTGAGCTAAAATGGCCGCCTGCTGTTGGAGGCCCAGCAGAAAGTCACTGTCTGTATGTTCCTATGCTGCAGTCTCGAGAAAAGAGCCCTTGGGCCTTTTGTATTGGCTATTGTGCTGATTGCAATGTTGACTGCTGTTCAGAAGTGAAGGATAAAAAGTGCATTCATGGAAGTGTGTTTTGCAGAATTATATAAAAAAAGAGACAACCTAGGCCTGCAAGTCCCCTGTTGGGAGAGTAACATTTTATGCATAACTTGTTTATGGTTGGGTGAGGACTGCAGCAAGTGTGGCCTTTGCCGCTTTATCCATTTTTAGTTTGTGTCATGTACGTAAATGATCTCTCCAAGGTTATCAAGACTATAATTATATGGTGATACACATTTTATGGACTGCAGCTGTGTAAGCATTTGGAAACAACAATAAGCTGGTGTTCTATTTTTGAAAACGAGTTCAGATATTTAAAAAAAAAAAAAAACCTGACCTGGAAATAGCATGGCCTACAAAAATAAATCTTCCATATTGAGCAGCCCCAACAATCAACCCAAACAACATTTACGTAGAAATAAGAAATGTACTCAATGTTGCGGTAAAACCGTCAACAATAGCTGATTCACTCAAAATTTTGACTTTGGAATCCACTCATGAAAACCCTACGGTCCCGCTGCTGAATCCGTCGGATCCACACGTAACACCACAACATCCTGAAACTGCTGCTTCAGCGGTATTCCATTGTAAATCGTGTGTCGGGGGATTGAACAAGACAGAGAGAGAGAGAGAGAGCGAGAACTCAATTGTAATCCAGTGAGTGCACTCGCACGTAATCCAGTGAGTGCACTCGCACATAATCCACTGCCTGAACTACTCTGTGGGTGGTGGGGCGGTGTGCCCTCCTCGAGACAACTGTCCCGACAAGCAGAACCCTCACCAGCTTCTCTGTGCCCGTAAAGCTGGACCTCAATCGAACGCTTCCCCAGGAGGACCACCCCATCCGTCATTGTCAGCGATTATGTTGTCCAGTTATAAAGATACTTAGTGTTAAGTGCTCTGACCTACAGTGCTCAGTTTTTATGTAAGGGTGTGTTATACACGACTGTTTATCCTGTTTCCTGGTTTTATCAGACCTATTTTACTCAGCCTCCAAATAGATAGCTAAAAGGCCTGCAACACAGACTGCAAAAACTTTTATTCCCTGCTGCTTTCATCCTCACTGTCTGTGGTACCCAGGCTGGTTGCCTCCTATATTTCTAGCTGTTTGCAGGCATAGTGTTTGTTATATTAGATTTAGCAGTATTTAATTTCATTGGGTAACCATCTAACCTGCTTTGTAAAAGTGGGTCAAAGATGTTTTTGAAGGCTCTGAATCTTGAAGGAAATCACTTAATGTTTTCAGGTTACTTTTATTATTCTCTTCAAAATAGCCCATCTTGCAAATGCCTCAATTTGCATGCATTACAGATACGGCTACATTAACAAATGCGCATTTGCGCAGCGTATATTTGCATCTTTACTCAAATGACCTTTTGAAAACATCTAGCTGTAACACCTTACTAAATTACCCAGGTTTACCTCGTACATCTGGCGTGCAGCTTCTCGCGTTCTTGCTAGTAACAGGGGTGCATTTTAATTACTCGGCCCGTTTTGCTTTCGATCCAAAATGGACATGATTGATTTTCATTTTTCCTTCATTAGCCACAAAATCCCTTCCTCCTATTTGCATCTATTTCATGTCATGTCACTGTTTGTAAGACGTACGGTCTCATCTCGGCGAATAGATTGGTGTCACCCTGTCACGTCACTCATGTTGCCAGGATACCACATAATGCACTAGAGGGAGGTTTTGTAATAATAAAAACTGCCTAATGTTAAAACCCAACGGTGACATAAATTTGGGATCTGCATGAAAGCTGCAAGTTGCCCTCAGTTGGTATCATGAATGCATGCTTTGGAATATTGATTCAAGCTCTTTTACATTATATAGGACAATGTACACTTAATATGAATATTCAGCTGAGAATATATGCTTCAGATTGCAGAACTGATATCATTTTAAATAACCAAGAGGTCTTTAGTTGAAATACAATAATTCATACTTTGTTCTCAAAGTGATGCTCACATGTAAAATGTATATTGAACCACCCTGCATATTCTTTATGGATGTGCCTTGCAAATAATTCCATAGACAGTGCATTTCTCGTTACTCTCATGAAAACAAAATCTGCAAAGAAAAGTCTGTCTGTCTGTCTATATGTATGCATCCATCTGTACAGATATACATTGAGTAGAATTTATTTCAAGCATGTGGTATCAACGATATCGATTGCCTGTCACTTCCTGCATCTCCCATAAGCCTCTAATTAACTGTGAGCGAGCACGCTCTGCGCATCACTGTGCAGGCATATGAAAGTGCGAAAGCTAATTAAACATAGTTTAGCGAATCTGCCGCAGCTCCTCCGGGCTCATGCTCCTGGCGCGTTTGGGACGGAGCGTTAAACAGCTGTGATGGGCTTGATGGGTGGGCAGGAGGAGAACATCTGAGGGTGGGCAGAGAAGACACATTTCTGCCACCCTCTTTTTACTGCCACCCCCTGAACGCAAAGGGGATTCCAACCCTTTCAAATGTCTCTATTCTTACACAGATTCAGACAATATAACAAAAATAATGCATTCTAAAATTAAAGGAATTTCATCTGTTTACAATGTGATTTGCATACCATCAGATAAAAATGTGTGATCCCATTTTCCTTTTTGATGGCTTGGTGGTTTTCTCCGGATCTTACCGCACAGCACAGCAAAGCTGTCTCCCATCAACTTAAATATGCAATTGCGTGAATCAAATATACAGTAAATTTTAATCAAAAACAGTGTGCATGGCAGTTTTAACTGAGCATTTTTTATCTATAATGAAGAAGATACAACTAGCAGTGTGGCAATGTAGCAATGTACAGTCTGGTAATGGAGCAACTTTGCCTCCACACTTTCTGGTCTGTCTTGAATACCGCACGTAAACCAGAACATCTTCAAGGTCTGCAGGAGAAAATCCTTTGCACATATGGCATCCGCTTGCACTGCTGACCACTGAGGGCACAACAGCAAGTCTGTTATGTTAACATAACAACAGCTTACCCAACTTTGCCAATTTTACCACTGAACCCAGAACAGCCACGATTGATATTCAAAGATCTCAGCTCCAGAAATCGTTGAAGCTTATATTTTATCAGTCCATTTGCAGGATGTTAAATCCGGCATAGAATTGCTGGGGGAAACTGGCGTTTATGTGCAACGTTCGATTAGCTGCCATTCGTTCGAGCCGCGGATTCATTGTCGAATTCCTTTGGAGAGACACAGAGAAAGATGGACAGACGGCTTCTGCATCGCACCTCTGGCCAAAAATACCCTTAAGCTTTCCACTTGAGAATGTATACAGAAGCCTGTCTGGGCATCTCACAGTAAAATTACTTTACGGTAATTTCACAAAAATGTAATATTGTCATCTCATTATGGCAATAAGCTGGTTAATGACTCTGGTGCTGCAGTACTGCTATCCACTGAATGTAACCAGGCACACAGTATACTGTTGTGGCCCTGTAATTTCCGTATGCACACACGCTACAGTCCACTGA
The DNA here is from genome assembly GCA_019788955.1 of Albula glossodonta. Lineage (NCBI taxonomy): Eukaryota > Metazoa > Chordata > Actinopteri > Albuliformes > Albulidae > Albula > Albula glossodonta. Next base: position 1,158,062 of record JAFBMS010000030.1, read on the forward strand.
AGAACTCGCATGGAATTCCAAACAAGTAGTTTTAATTTGTGTTGAAGAAAGTGATATAGCTTCTCAGATGGACTGTTTGCTGTTTCATGTAGATGAGTTGTGATGATTTCATAACCTCAAGGAAATAATTATTTCCTGTCATGACCATGGATATGAGTTTTCTTCCAACCCAAATGTATTTTTTTCAGGACAAATTTTCTTCCTGTTGTATTATTGAATTGGTTACATTACCAGACTGAAAACGTAAAAAAAAAAAAAAAAAAAAAATGCAAAAGTGCCACATTATATCACGTTGGGTATCACCACTGCAAAAGAGACATGCAAATCTCACCAAGGACTGTATTGTATCTTATTTGTCAAATTAATTACAGCTGGCTAACTTAACTCTTAAAATGGCAGAACAATCCAATGTGCTGTTGAATTCAAACTATAGAAAGCCACTTTGCAATAATAAAAAAAAATGCACCGTGCCCTTGAAATCCTATAAAAACTGCTTTCCTTTCTGTAAAAGGACTCCAGTTAGCCTGCACTGTCAAGCAACAAAATTAAACTTGATAGAAGGTAGCAATCAGGAGAAAAGCATGTATTGCAATAACGAGCTGCAAATTTGCAGATCTATGTCCAGATCTATGTCAAACACTGTTTTAAATTCCATTACATTTTGTATTGATGCTGTGAGTTTCATCTGAAGATTGGAAAAATTCATATTAGTTCTATGATATTAATCCTATTTGTCTGATATTATCTTTTTGAATTGATATTTGTCTGGTTGAATTTACAGATATACACAGGGTTGCATTATTTCACTTACTTGTTTGACCCTGGTCTGATTCGTAATATAAAATCACAAGTTACGATATCGTGAGAATAATGTTTAATGCATTTTTATGTCCAATTACTAAATCTTTACCAACTCAAGATGATGTATGAACCCATATCAGTTACGAGCGGAAGTGAATGATTCTGCAGAAAAATGATGGCAGATAATTACTCTACACTATAATGCTCATTTTTCACATGCTAAGAACTGCTGTTCCTAGTTAGGTCCTCCTTAGGTCCTCATGTTAAGCAGTGCAGCACTCATCTCTGAGATTAACGTTGAAACAGGGTCCTTATCACTTTTGGCCATTAAAATCCTGTGCATGTCCTCCGATGGAGAGGGGGTGGTAGCCACCCCTGACTGAATTCCAGTTAGTATTTTATCCCCAAGTTTGGTAAGCTGAATTAATCCTTGACTCGGTTGCCTTAAATGATGTGTGGCAAGCACTCTAGAAATAGAAACATCCTTTACCCAAGAGGATTCATATAATTGGATACTGGTGTCAAGGGGGTGGAGCATTTGGGATTTTTGAGGGAAAGAAAAAAAGATTTTAGTTCTGTTCCTATTGATCTGGACTCCAATGCTGAGATGTGAAGAAAGATGCATGCAGAAAAGATGATATTAAAAAGGAAATCCTCATCTATAATTTAGTGCTATACAATATTATTTCACACACTCATATTTTCATTATTCATGAAAAGCTAATAGGAAACACCTTGATGTAATTTGCAGCTATTCAGGCAATGTCTTTTTAATCGCGCCGTCGAACAGAATTACCCGCTTTGGTACAGCATTACCACGGTTGCTCCTTTATCTTATCACAGCTCGGGCTGAGGGGGAACCATTCCTTCACAGCAGTGTTTTTCATGAAGCTCTTTTCACAGCAAAGCACAGAGCTGCGATGTTCTTTTGCAGATTAATCATTATGCACGTGGACAAGGCAAGAACCTGTTACTTTGACACCTTTTATGTTGGGTGATGGTGTCAGCTGAAACGCGTTTCTCTGCTCTCTTTGTTTGCTGCCTCTCATAATGGATAAGACCAGCTTCCCACTCATTTACAAAATGACGTTTTTTCAAAATTATTCAAAATATTAAAAAATACTGTTTGAAACAATGGGTTGGGAAGTTTGAATTGTCATGTGCTTTAATGTAATCACTATGAGTGTAATATAGTTGCATGTGCTGTATCTGCAGTGCTGTATTCATGAAACGACTTTTTGAGTCAAATTGTTAAAATGGCACAAAAAAGCCTCAACAAAAGCAAACTGAACTTGCACCCCAGCCCACAGAAAATACAAGAGCAAATGCATTACAAAAACAACCTCGTACACCATGTCTCATGATTTCAATAAATCCCATTTAATCCTTGGCGAGCCTAAACAGAGAAACTCAAAGACTAAGAAACACCTTTTGTAAAAAAAAAAAAAAAAAAAAAAAAAAAAAAAATGTTCAGCATTGAACCTCTTGGTGTCTCATTCCATCCCTCCACTGTGCACATAGCATCGGGATCTCCACCGATATAATATTAACAACAAAAATAATGATGATGATGGTGATGAAATTAACCATAGGCAAATGGCCTGCTTAAGTTTCTCAGCTGTTTCTCTTTTACAGTCAGAAAGAGGAGTGAATGACAAGTCCAGACTTAGACAGATGGTATTCATCAGAACTCCCAGAGGGGAGAGTGAAGGGGGGGAGGGGGGTAGCTGGCCAGCCAGGTTACATGATTCCCGCAGACATTCTGAGCGCTCACATTATCAATGCTATCGATTGTGAAGCTCTGAAGTTTAAATATGGGCCCCGATGGTAATCTGGTCACATTTGCAAGCGGCCAAGTCCCTTCCTCTGATATGGGGATGTTTGTTTTTAATCTTCTTCATGGAGGGCTACTGTTACCCTGCTGCACTGGAAAGCAGATGAAAGGATAGCCCACTTATTATTTAATGAGAAAAAATATTCAATAAAAAGAAAAAGGAAAAGACACCATGAAAGGGGATGGCCTGCGACTCAAAAACATCATATTAGGCAATTGTGATGAAAGCCAGCGGAGGTTGTGACCCTCTTATTAATTCTTTTGAGCATTTCCCCCAAGACGACTGATAAACCTTCGGTGCAATGTCTGGATCCTCATTTTATGCAGGTTGGCAAGCCGGCTAGTTCATTTGTGTGGCCCAGTTCCTCTGCGCTCTACACCGATTGGCTGCCGCTGGTTTCCAGGCCGCTGCCTGTACGGCTCGTTGGATCTGGCAGCTTTCTTTATACCATCCCTGAGCCCTGTTTTTTTTTTTTTGTTTAATTGTGTGCAAATTACTGTTCCGAGTTATGTTGTTTATACAGCCCTCTTCCCTTGTTTACAAGTATTTTCGCTTTGCTCCCAAATCAATACCGAGGGTATTCAGAATGCACAAGTGTTTGACACCTACGGTGTTGTAAGCTTGTCGGTTTAATTTAAATAAAATAAAGAACATGCAGAATCAAAACAGCAATTGTCATGCAAAAATACAGAAAGGGTATTATATCTGATTTGTGTATGAATGCATGTGTGCTTGTATATAGTGTTAGTTGCAGTGTTTGTGCATGTAGTCATGCTCTGTCTGTGTGTGTGTGTGCGTGCGTGTGTGGCTGCCAGCTCTGGTAAATTACAAGCTTCTGCCAGCAGTAAATGAGAAAGCAGAATCAAGGGCGTTGTGTTCCGCCATTAGGTGAGATGAATTCCAGCTGAATTCTGCATATCTCTCATAACGCTGCGGCGAGCTCATTTGTTAAAGCAGAAGTGGCGTTCATTTGATCATCTGACAATATGATCCACAGCCATACTCTCAACGCCACGGCCTCATTCTCTGTGTTGTTTACCTCCCTCCAATAATCCAACATGTTCTGACCATCCAGGTGTGGCTTTGTAAAACGAATCAGGCTGCAGCTGTCTTTCCAGGACTCGATAATGAAGCTACAGTTTCTTGGTTCCGAGGGACAATCAGCCTAGAGTGTTTTTTTTTTTTTTTTATGATTATTATACTGAAACATTATAAAGGTCTAAGAGCTAATTATGCAGTGTTATTACATTCTCAGAACAATCATCTATTTAATGTCTAATATCACAATTCGCACTGGCACTGCATTTGAAATACTCGCATGAGTCACAAGCCTAAAAAAGGAATCGCAACCGAGGGGAAGAAAAACTACTATATAGTTAGTTGTCTCTGTCACACCAAAACAAGGGACAACCTGTGAAGACAGAACTATAAAAGGTTCCTTGTGTAAGCTACACATTCAGAGGTACACTTAGAGATGGGCTGATACATCAACTCATGATTCATGTGTCAACATACGAAATAATACTCTTGTATTGTTTTTTTTATGCAGTATGACCAGACATGGCAAGATTAGTCACTGAAATCCTAGAAGCCTTACCTGTAGACGAGTGTGTCGTCTGAGGAGCTGTTGTACTGGACCTGGTACATCCTAATTCCGGGAACGTGTCGCTGCGACGGCCACTTGATGAGGGCGGAGTTGACCGTGAGCTCGGCCAGCACCACCTTTTTGTCCTGCCCCTTAGTCTCGTTGGCTGAGGTGGATTTGGAGGTGAGGATGTCAGAGGGTCCCGGGTCGGGCTCACGGACCCGGTTGGTGCTGTTTGCCAGGTGGGGGAGCGGGTTGACCACCAGCTCCACGGTCCCCGTTGACTCCCCCGCTGCATTGGAGGCAATGCAGGTGAAAGTACCCGTGTCTTTGAGGGAGGTGATGTTGATCTCCAGGCTCCCATTGCTGAAGGTCACCATGCGGGAGGAGTTTGAAATCAGGCGCCCCTCAGGGGAGATCCAGTGGATATCCGGGTCAGGGTCACCGTTAGCCTTGCATTTAAGGCTCACCGGCTGGCCCTCCATGGCGAAGGTCTTCGGGGATTTCCTGGTCATCACCGGCGGGTCACAGATGAACTCCTCCTCGGGGATTGTCCAGAAGTACTTGGCGGTGAGGTCAGGTGGCGAGGCGCATGTCTCCAGGTCGTCCTCACGGGTTAGACGCCGGAGCCACAGGAGCTCGCAGTTGCAGTGCAGCGGGTTCCCACCGAAACTGAGGACCAGCGAAGCGAGGGGTGAGCCCTTAGACTTTGCGTAGACCGGGATCCTGAGGAACAGGGGGTCGGGCGGGATCTTCTTCAGTTTGTTGGAGGTCATATCCAAGCGGGCCAGCTTGTGCAAGTTGGCGAAAATCCCCAGCGGAACGTGCTCTATCAAGTTATGGTCCATGTTGAGAGTATTGACATTATTAAGCCTGCTTATCGTTTCCCATGGGATGTTGACTAAGTTATTGTAAGAGAGGTCCAAGTCCTCCAATGTCCCCTGGAAATCTTCGAAGGCCCGGGGAGAGATGTCATGCAGTTGATTGTTGCTGAGGATCAAGTGCCGGAGGTTGGTCAGCCCACGGAAGTGGTCGTCGGTCACCACGGTGAGCCGGTTGCTGTCCAGGTGCAGCGCCCGGAGACGGTTGAGGTCCGCAAAGGTGTAAGGCATAATCTGGCTTATGGTGTTGCGGGACAAGGTCAAGTGCAAGAGGCTAGTCATGTTGGCGAAGTCCTTTCTCCTCACCACCGTGATGAAATTCTCTGTCAGCCGTAGCTCCACGGTCCTGCGGTCGATGACCGTGGGCACAAAGAGCAGCCCTGTCTTGGCACAGAGGATGGCGAGGGAGGGCGAGAGGTTCTGGCACATACATCGTTTAGGGCACAGCTGGCCCCTCACTGAGACGGCCAGCACCAGCAGGGAGAAGATGAGCCTTTCCATGATCCAGTCTTCTGTGAAACTGAAAGACAACAAGATAGAGTCGTATCAGTATCTGTGCCGTGGCAGAAAGAGGAAAAAATCCCAACAGAGGCAAAAGCCAATGTGGCCAATTGAATGCCATCGCTGTAATCATGTAGCTAATTTCAGAAAGTTTTTTTTTTTTTTAATTCATTTTACATTCACAAGGGACACTAGACTTCAATATTAATCCGTTTAGCATATCAAAGCCACCCTCTTAGATTGTTCACGTCATTTTTAAACATTTTATGGAAAAGAAAGCTTATATTGAGCAAATTAACTGCGTCCAAATCAATGAAAGAAATGCAGGTAAAAACAAAAACAGTACCTCTAAGGAACAAGAACTAATATGCTGTCTTTAAAGCTTAAATATGTGCCTGCATGTCAAACTCAAGACGGAATGCTATGAAGGACAAACTCCACATTATTATTTGCTATAATTAGCGGTAAAGGAAGAATGAAATATTCATTGAGTCCTAATGAATATTTCATATGTGATAGTCATTAGGATAAAATATTTGGCCAACAGTTTTTTGGCAAAGAGTCAAAATATTGCAGCGTGTTTGTTTCCAAGATTGTACACAAAATAAATATGCATAAGACAGATGCATATTAACCAATGGAAGGTGTTTCTTTGCTTTTTGCGGAGTTTTTAAACATTCACACTTTTGGAACTTCTTGTTGCAGTGAAATGGAAACATCATTCACCATCACTGAACCAACACTTCATAAATGTTTAGAAACATAGTAACAGACTACTTATTTCTTATGTTTCTGCAAATAGAAGAACCTCAAAATGAGGCTTTAATGGAATTATATGTTATTTCTGATTCCTGTTTTTCTCCCAATTTTGAGTTTTTCAGCTCATTTGCAAGGTCATTGCTCACTGGCTCATAGCTAATTTATGCAACCTGTGTGGCCAATCCAGGAACACAGTCAGTCATGCACTCTTTCAATACATGTGATGTCAAATGGTGTATCTTTTACACCACAGTCCACAATTTGACCTTTAAGAGACATGAGTCAGTCAGACATTTCAAATGAAACTGGTGTAAGGAGACTGTGGGCACTCAACTGACCAACAGGGGGTGCTGCTGGGCAGTGAGACTAAGATATCCATACCCCTCCTGTTTGGACAGCATGACAGCCACAGACAGCTCTGGCATGGGCCATACTCAACACCAGACTGTAGTACTCATCCATGCTCTGGAACCGTGCCTTAACCCTGATGAGTAACACTTAAGTTATATTTTTAGACTATGATTCGTACCGATGCCTGTGATACTGAAACTGGAGGGGGAGGAACAGAGAGGGCAGCTCGCCGCTCTCCTTCCCCTTCTCTCTGTCCCCAGCGCCCGCCACACTGACAGGCTCACCTACCTGTGGTTGATTAGTAATCAACCCAAGTGTGTCTTTGGGGCTTTGTCAGGCCTTTTGCGAGAACAGCCTGTCGATCTCAAGAATGACTGATAGCTGTGTGTAATATTTTCCTCCTCTTGAACTGATACTCATAATAGTGACAAAATGATTATGACTGTGTTCTTAGGAATACGCCATCGCACTGTATAACCCAGCAAGTGCATCGCGCTCAAACGATCAGAGGAAACGGACGGTCTCGAGTAATCAGTTTAACTTAAATTCATTAACTTTATCGTCATTGACTTCTATATGGTCCAGCGAAGAGGCGACATTTTGTTTTTAATTTTCATTTCCAAGGCATTTTCAAAGTCATAATCATATTCTTCCAACACTTTTTTGTTTCATGTCTCAGATTTTCAACTCCCTTTTAAACAAGCACATCCATTACACTGCTGTCGTGTTGCCACATACAAAGTCTCTCACACAGGGTTAAGAGAGTGTCAAAATCAGTCACTGAACCACTCCACACAAATAAGTCTCCATATACAGCTCTTTGTCAGGCACCAGTTAAAAGCTGAATTTCATATGTGCTCTCTGTAAATTATGTTCAAATGGCTCCAAAAATTATATCCAAACTTCTCAGATATTGCATAACTCGCGGTTTGAAACAATGAACATTTATTCATTGTAGCCGGTGGGCATCATGACCTCCTTCCCAATTCCAAGAACTGGTAACTATGGCAACTCCCTCAAAGTATGCACATTTCTTCAAAGGTGTGGGATTTTATTTATTTATTTATTTATTTATTTATTTTTAAATCCTCAGAGACTGAGTTTTCACAGTTCATCATTGTCATTATAAAACATGCACATTTATATATATAGGTGCATGCTTTATATATATGTTGACTCCTGCACATTCTTGATGATTAAAGGTGGATCTAAAGTTTACATATACAATATTTCATAAAATATTCAAAGACAGTCAAAACTTGACATTTGTACCCACTACCAATTCAGTCTGTCACCAGCAGGTTGGATTGGTTCGTTCTGAAAAGCACTGACTATATAATTGACAGAACGGAAAAAGTCTTTTTCCTGCTTTATCATGCAGTGGCATACAAGCAGTACATTTGTTCAATACGGACATCACCAGGAGCCAGCCTGACTTCCCATTACAAAGATGAATCAATGGTTGCAGGTGGTCCTTATTTCTCTCTGAGTCTACGCCCCTCATCTTCAGTTTTTTTGTGCAAATGTAAGGCTCACGTCTCAGAAAACAGCAGATTTACTGCGAGGAAGCATGGAGCTCATTCAGAGCCTTTTTCCCTCCAGCTGCCACACCATGGGGAGCATCTCACCCAAGCCGTCCCTCGCATGACACTTCAGTGAACTCGCATGAACCTAGCCAGGAAAACCGATTCTCCGTTCCCTTCCAAATTTGCACAAACTTTTAAGCGCCACTGGTTTGAAACTCAGATTTCCATCTATTGTCATTATACACCAGATGTTTCATATGTTTTATTCAGATCCCTAAGAAAATACATCGGTCTTCAAACTGCTCAAATTCTACAAAGGGGTTCCAAGCCTCCATCTCACCAAAAAAAGTACCCCAGAATGTCATTTTCAACATCACAACACTTTTCAGTCTTATATTTTCTCTTATAAAAGACTTGAGGTCTTCACAGACGAAATGATCAAACTGCAAGTCATCGACTGTGACACTCAGAACATATTACGCTTTCCCCTTAGATTTTCTACACTGATATGTTCCAGATGGCAGCATGTTCATAAGTATCAGATCTTATAGGCCATAGGCTTACTGCTGTGGCACTCAGTTTTATTTAAATAAAACCAGCAGAATGAAGAGCAGAACTGCATAAATGAACTTCTCTCCAAAATGAAAATTTACTGACAATACATTGATTAGCCAACCTTAGCAAACCCTGTTCATGAGACAGGGTTACTCTATATTAATGTAGCAAAAAAAGGTTAAAAATGCCCACCCAGAGGAAGGCAACACACAAGCATGTCATTTCCTGTATGGACACCATCCGCTTCCTTGTAAGTCATTCTCATATGCGCTGAGTTCTAAATTTTAACTTGAGGACACTGGAGAGGGAACTATGAATTTGAACTATAAAACATACATAGAAGGCATCCAAATATTCCAACAGAGGTGCTCTGCTATGACCTATGTCAAGTCTTTATCTGACTGTGCTCAATGAATCATAAATATTAAATTCATAGGGAACAAGATTTACAGACACTTTTTTTCATTGAAATATTGGCATGTCCTCCAGACTCACATTACAGTCCAAGAGCAAACATTACCTGCCCACTTTTGCAATGGTCATATTGGAATATCCAGGTTGTGGGATACTTTAGGAAAGTTCAACAGATTGTTTTAAACACACTGCATTTCCCTTGGCCCAGTAGACATTTCATTCTCTTCAATCTACCTCACACAGGATGTTATGTACACATACGATGTCTTTTAAGTTATTTGAACAGACAGGTACATAACATGGGAGTAAAACTAGTTTTTTTCTGAGATTTCCACCATATTTCCTCAATGGTGATTGAATGGCAAAAGTTTTGTACATGATATGCAAGAGGGAAAACAGACAGCAGCCACAGCCCTCAGAAAAGGAACTGAGCTGTGTAGTTTCTGTAAGGCTCGCTGGTCCAGAGGTAAATGTGGATGAGGGTAACAATTAACAGATCAGTTTTAAGTGCTCCCTACTGACCTCTCCTGGCTGGCTGGGTGCCTGCATGTTTGTGAACTGTACAGATGTTTTCCCCTGAACACACAAGCAATAATGACGCATTGCACCTGATGTGGTGAAAATAAAGATGGTTTCTTGCTTCTTGCGTGGCCCCTCTTCGTAGAAGAAGAGAAGATGCAGAAAAGAAAGATAAAAAATAGCTTGAGAAGAAAACAATCAAGATTCAATAATATAAAAGATAAACCGCAATGCCTTTATTTCCCTGTAAATGTCACAATTATTCGTTACACATACTTGGTTTACAATATTTATTATATCTTCAGTTGCTGCTTTGACATTTTTGTGACTGAAATTGTAAATAGACTTAATATCCATAATAGTGACAATATTAATGACTTCCTTTTTGTTTTGTTTTTTTTTTGTAAGAACATGAGATATGAGTAATGTTGATGCCTGTGTCATTGGGATGGCTGACAACACCGGAAGAGTGGGAGGAACTGCTTTCTCTGTTCCTCTTCCTCCTCCTCTGGTTCTGTCAGCTTCCCGCTGTATTCCTGAAAAGCCTTGCGGGCATTGAGGAGCGAAGACTGCAGCGGGGCCCGACTGGCTGACAGGCCCCTCATCCGCACCTGAAGTTGATTAGCAATCAGCCCAGGTGCTTCTCTGAGACTTCATCAGGCCTTCACTGTAACAGCCTGCAGCCCTCGCTGGAGGAGACCGAAGTGAATTGGCTTTGCGGCATCGCTCGTCGTGCAGACAAGAAGTCTCACAGCTTATGTACCCAGACAGTTACCGTCCCGGCAAAGAGTGGGCATTCTACGTATCTGCCAGCTTCTCACTTTATACCTATACCATGCCTTCTTGGTTTGCAAATACTCGGAGGAATAGAAAGGGTTCTGTTGAACACACGGTGACATGGATTGTTTTGCCGTTGACTAGCCGGTCATCCACTTGTACGAATTGACAAAATATTACTTGTTTGAAAAATGAACGCATTCTGAGCAGCATTGTTGATGTTGACATTTCATTCCGGCCTTTGTTCGGCAATTGTTTCTCCTGGCTTTATGTTCAAAGGTTTATCTTCCTTATGTTTTAAATGCAGAACATCTTGGGAGTCGTTCCATTAAACATCTTTTTCCACATTCAAAAGCCATATTCAGAGTCCACCGAAGATGACAGACTAATTTTTCAAAGACGTGCGCGGAGACTTTTCCACGCAAGGCTGATTTTGTGCATTTCCGCCCGGTAATTCTACAGTTATGCCGAAACACTCTCGACACACATGCTGGAGTTCTCTATTTATAACAGCACTTCCAAGGCTATGGTTAACAGTTTTATACCTTTGTGTGCAAGGACCCCTTGTGAGATTTGTCATACACCATTAAATGTTTGCCTTTGTTTATTCCGTGGGAATTTAATAATGGAGACAGTGGGGAGAGGATCACAGCTATCGTCTGAGCAGGTTTTCCATGGGAAAGCTGTTGCTGTTAGAACAGAACTATGAAAGCGATGCAGTACTTGGTATAACTTCATAATCGCTAGTACTGTGATAATATCTAAATCTATGCTGGATGAATTCCTTAATTTCAAGGCATCGGGAGGAAAAATGTTTTCCCATACTGCATGGAATCATCCTTATGTCCTCTGTGTACCATTCATGATCCCTTCAAATAATAATTAAATAAATGGCTGGCTGATGTTTGAGAAAATGTAAGGCGTTACAGTTGGCAATCCACAAATGTAGTCTGTAAACTTTCGAGAAGTAACTGTATTGAAGTAACACCTCAATGTAATCTTGTCTAATTAGTTGATTTATATTTGTAATCTGACTATATAATCTAATGACACGTAATCAGTTTCTACCCAGCACTGTAAATAAATAACATCATACTGTTCTGTCATTGCCTTTACATCCTGTACGGGGAAACCAGCTGATAACTCTTCAGCCTCTGGCGAGACCAGTCAAAGCTGGTTTGCACTTCCTGATAAGCATGTTCGCTGCTGCTTATTGGACAGTTGGTATAGGCTTCATAAAAGGAAAGCAGGATGAAACATAAAATGCTATGTTTGTGGTCGGGCAATTAGCGCTCTCGGTTACAATCAGTTACCCAACTGCCAAGCATCGCACAACCTCTTTTCAGTCATTAGCATTCACCCTCAAAAAGCGATTTTGGGGTCGATTAACTGAGAACCTCAATAAGGGCTGTTATTTTGCACTGAAAGTATTTGAATGTCTCGTCATTACACTCTTTGCGGGTGATCAAGTAAGAGTCTTTATGTAAATGACTCCAGCTGCAATCTTCCATATTTAAATGAGGGATTTTGCATGGTTGGAAGGGATCTGGGCCTACCCTGATAGGATGGAAAGGGATTCTGTTAAAGTGAACTAGTTGCTGTTTTACAATCTATTTGTATAATGCTTAGGATCATAAATATAGGTATCATGTGTCTTCAGAGATGGAAAATACCAGCTTCAGAAAATGAAAGCACGATCACATATTTGTTCTGTCCATGCACTAAACCATATAATTTCAATCATGAACACAACTCTTCACTCGGGTAGATGAGCTCGTGAGTGAAATCACCTGTTTTAGTGCATATTTAGAACAACTGCATAGGAGCACTAAGGCTAGACTTTTCCCACCTCTGGGAGTGTCACTTAAATTCACATCAGTTTACGGTTTTTGTTTTGTTGTTCACTGCTCTTAATCAGAGACATTGTAATGCTTGTTTGATTCCAGGACAAGTTGGTCTTTTATGTCGTAACATTGCTCGCTTCATGTTTGCAACTGTATTCATTCTTACTGTTCATGGCGCGCATATCCACCAATTCTGTTTTGTGTATTTTCAGTGTTAGCTAGAATGTGCCAGCCGATTGGTGCCTGATTGTTGATGTCGTCATATAAAATAATCAGTCATGGATATTTCCAACACATCTGTGTGCATGTACATGGCAAGGGTTAGAATCAAATTTGGTGTCAAAGGATTCAGAACCAGGGACAGCACACATGAACAGCCAGACTGGGTTGTTCCAGCTTACTGCTGATCTCCCACTTTTAAGATGTGCCTTACTCCAATGACTTTTTCATCCTTTATTTTGTCACAAAGCTGGAAAAATGGCACTGTTTGATGAGCAATATTTATTTATGTTGTGATTTTTAGTGGCTACAACCTTTCCTTCATGATTCAATGTCAGCCCCCATCTTATCGATCGCCTATTTTCTTCTACCTGCTTCCCATCCGTGCTAAAATCCACACACACCTGCCTTTCCCAAAACCGCTTCCAAGCTCAGTTAATCACGTTGCGTGACGTCCTCCCACAGCACAGGGGTTCCCAAATTTGCATCTTCAATTCAGAATCTGGAAAAATCAAAGATCCATGTAAATTGTCATACACGGGGCCTTTGAACGTCATGAGTTAATCAGCTCTTTTTTGCATCAGGTTGACATTATTTTAAAGTAATGTAAATTGGCCTCTTTGTGCTTTTACTTATACACCTGCGATTTAAAAGTCTGACATGGAACCTCAATTGGGAAATATTCTTTGGAGTAAAATGCTGTTTCTCATTCTGATAAAAAATAAAAACTCACATCAAAAATGGTGCTCACACTGTGTCGACATGCATACTCCAAATCATTTCCCACATAAGCATAGTGTGCAAGTCTGCCACAGTCATTATTAACGCCTACAAATCTGTAAAGATGGGAGAACTGCAAGGATTTAGTCATACATATAGCTTTAATATGTGCCCCCAACGGCTTTAATCAACAGTCATTCATTTTGACAGGAAATGCGTTGTTACAGACAGTAAAGTCTGTTGCTGGATGTTTTGCAATGTCACTTTTATGTATCCTAATACGTATGTGAACATGGGGAAGGCGGGCCGGCTGTACTGAGCAGCTTAAGGAAAAGTAAGATTTCCTGCTGGTAACAGGCACTTCCTCGGCCCTATGGGCTCCATTTATGGATGCGGACCTCTTCGCACTCCACCAGGATTAACCCTTTCGGTGTTTGTGTTTTGCAGGGACGCATAACATGAGCAGAATGCTAAGCACAGGCCCTTGAGCAACTAAGGGCACAATGACAGTGCTAAGTGGCCTTTGGGTCCTGCCTGTGGGGCGGCGGACCGCAGTGGTGCGTGGAGGGGGGGATGTCGTTTAGGAAAGCTGATCACGGTCGGGTAACCCTCGGCCTTTACCCCGTACGCTCCCCGGGGACAGGCTGTGAATGAGAGGCATTTGGCTCTTGAGCTTATTTAAAGGACAGGGCCCTGACCACAGTCCCCGTGCCTCCCTCCCCCCAGCTCCGCCAGCCAAGCCATCTGAATCCCCATGCCCAAGAGCGCCTTAAACAGCAGAGACAGATAAGGCTGTCTGCCCTTGACTGGGTCGGGGAAAGGTTTGCAGGGTGAAGGAATGAGAGAGAAAGAGAGCAAGCAACAAACGACCTGAGCCTCACCATACGGCTGGGAGGAGAAGAAGAGAGAAGCGGGAAAAAAAACACAAGCCTTGTACAGGTTCAGGGTGACGATCAAAACGCTGGGGTTCAATGGGTACACGGCGGCTTCCATTTGCCGTTCATCTTATTTGTGGACATAGCATGGAAGGAGAGAGGGAGAGGGGAGAAGATGTTCGCTCTGACGCACCCGCCTGCCAGCACATGTGGAAACAGGACCGACCAATCGCAGCCCGATCCAGAAATAGCCCTTAAAGCACAGTCCACCTGAGATTTTCCAGTGGCAGCATTGGCGATCTATAAGGCCATCACCCCCTTCCTGTGATCCATTATGAATGTGAAACGAGTCTGTGCTGCACATTGTAATCAGCTGACCATGAATATTAATCATGACCCTTGAATAAAAAAAGAAAAAGGGTCGAAAGACCACCGAACCTATGCAGAGGCCAGTAACCCCTGAAATGTGTTGAGCGTGACATGTATTTTCAAATCTCCTTAATTGGGTTTTGCATATTTTACCTTGCATGTCATTTTAATTTTTTTTTTTCCTCATGTGGATAGTTCTGAACATTTTCTGCTTGACAGTGAGCGTAAAGGGTACAGAGGACATGGATGTCCCAGAGGAATACACATGCCATCTGTGACACACTGCGCACACACACACACGTGCACGCAAACACACAGATCTGATATTTGTGACATATCCGTGGCTGGACTGACACAGAGCCGCACTCGAGCGCATCCATTAATGCCGCTTCCGTGCGAATCCCCTTAGCGCCATTACCCGCGGGCCGCCGTCTCCCCAGGCAGGGGGAGCAAACAAAGTGCTTTGCGAGACTCGCACATCCATCAGGATGTGGAGCGCTTCGCGCTTTAACCATCGAGGCTCTCAGGCAGCCACGTTAAGCCAATGAGGTTGATGAGTTGTCTCTTAGCAACGGTTGCTGAAACGATGTGTTTGTGTGTATGTGTGGGGGGGGCATTGCAAATAGGAAGGCCGTTTTTTTTTTTTTTTTTTTGTTGATGTGTGGACTGAGATTGTCCATTAATGCTCTGAAGCACCATGACGCGAACGAAACATCAAATGGCTCAAATCTGTTCACATCTGTGTTCCAGGAACAGTACAGCCTTCCAGACCGCCTTGAACACCACGGTGCCAAAATCCACTTAATTACTTGGGCAAAAAAGTGAATATTCATTTTATCGCTTTTACGCATTCCATGAGTTTTGCAGATGTTCTGGAGCAGTCAGTATCATTTAACAAAATTTTCTTTACTGAAGTGTTTAGGTCTATACAGTTTAAGTGCATGTCACTGCGTAAAGCTGTTGTACTGTTTCCTGATTCTGAACTCTTTACTCCTGCCAGAAGAACAGAGTATTTAAACACTCTGTCACACTAGATTCCCTGATGGATAAAAAATACCAGAAGAAGAATAAATTCAGTGTGTCTAATTAGGTCTCTGGCAGCTAGTTCAACATCTCACCCTCCATTCTAATAAGCCGGCCCCTTTTCCATCAGCATGGTAGCATTCCAAGTTAATTCCTTACTAAAAATCGTTCGCCGCCCCTCGTCTTTGGGATGGTTGCTCTCTGTTTGCTGAGTCATCTGCTCGCGTGGACGAAAATCGCAACCCCTCCCATGAGACGCGTCGCAAACCGCTCCACGGCTCACGTTTAGTTATAAACGTTTTTTTTTTTTTTTTTTTAAATCGATGGCTGTGGCCTTTACGGGCTGCTAACCGCTAGCTGAGAACCATGGGAGTTTTTTTTCCTTCCTCCCCCTTTTCAAAGACCTCTGCTTGGTATGCAGCTGCTTCACTTTGCTTCATTCATGTTTGCTGCATGCTGCTCTCCCCTTGGGACACACTCTTTGAAGAGATAAGAAAATTGCTTAAAGACACAGGGTACACTTTTAATGTTTTCTCCAGACCTTTGTTTCAATTTGAATATTAAGCCCCCTCCCTGCCAATATGGCTTTAATAATTACTGTGTCTGATTATGGAACCGACTTATTGAAAGATAAACATCAAATTTATCAAAAAAAAAAAAAAAAAAAAGGAAAACCATGTTTGCTTTGAAACACAACCGACTTGCTATTGTATGAACTGAAAAAAGGGCATTTTGAAAAACATGGAAGCGCATTTCATTTATCTTACACATGGATACCTTGAACTTGTGACATCATAGAACATAAAGAAAGAGGAGAATGAAAAACAGAAAAAAAAATGACTCCAGAAAGGATAGAACAGAGACGTTACATGATAACCTTGTCAAGGTAACCTTGATCTTCTCTGCGGCTATGACATACCTATCCACAAGGAAAAAAGGCTAAATGGCTAAGAGAATCATGGGCTTCGCAACCATCTGATGTTCAGTGATGGCTCCGTGATCAAGGAAAAACATCTCTCCCTGACGTCTAGCGTGCAGCATCCAGAGCGCGAACCGAGATGCCGCCGTACGTATTCAGACTGATTCCCGAGAAAAATAAAGTTAAACTACTTCAGAAATGGTATGATAGCAGCTCAAGTTCAACTAAGTTGAAGCACTCCTTGTAACATTAGGAGGATTTGATTAAAATGGCAGTTTGAAAGGCAGTCTGTGGCAGAACTTTTTTCTGAAATCTCATAAATTGCACAATAAATTAATAAATAAATCAAGCCTATCTGGGAGAGAAAAACGGTCTCCATCTCAGAGAGGCACTTCATGTGACACAACTCAATTTGTTGGAGGGCAATTAAGCAGGAGAATGATACTTATTTGCACCTGAAACAAGCCTGGCTTTTTTTCACGTTAGGCTCAGTTGAATTATAATAATCAAGGATGATAAACGAGCTTCATGATTGTCTATCTTGTAGGAAAAGACACAAGCTGTAATTGCATGTGAAGTATCTCTGGTAATGAGTATGCTCTAGTCAGGGTTGAGTCAGAGAGACCATTAAAAGTTTAATGGTAATCCCTCCCAGTTGATGAACTTGGTCTTATCATTGCGCTAAGAGGTATCTTTGTATAAAAATTTGATCGCTCTTCATATTCAACTTCCGGAGGTTGAATATGCATTTTTTGAAGCTGAAAGAAAGGATTAGTGGGCGAAAATGTGGTTTGGGTTTTTTTTTTTTTTTTTTTTTTTGACAGTTGTATAATTGCGGATGTAAGGAAGCACGTAGAGTATGCCTACTTCCTCACACAGTATACTCACCGCTTCGGTTATCCACCAATGCCTTACACAAACTTACTACAACACCGAAAAAGAAGTACAGGGAATATAAATCTGTTACGTGTTGTGCTGTCTTCATCATGGCTATTTAATTCGAAACATTGCACGTGACGTCCAAAAGACACTGCTGTACCTCAACTGGGCCCCTCTTGAGGTGCTGCTCCCGGCGAGATTGAGTTCGACACCCGCGCCTCTCTCACTCTCTCCTGCCATGATTCGGCGGTGAGCGAGCGCATAATCTCTCTGCTTCACGGAACCCGCTCCATTTTTGCACCCCGGCTCGGAGTAAATTACCTCGAAACGCACTGCCGCTCCTCGCCTCCATGTCCCGGCGGTGTGATCCGTGGGGCGTGAGGGTTCTTACCCTGTCAAGCTTCTCTGTCTCCTTTACTTATGTGCTGTTGAAGGGGGGCGGCTTTCTCTGGAAACTCCCCCCCATCTGCCGACCCACCCCCAAAGCCTGGGAGCTCTCGTTTCTCATCACGCCTCTTCAATTTGATGACCTAATCCAGGTCCTTGCACAGATAGGCCGTCAGAGCACTTGCAGTACTTAAATTCCTTAATTATAGGCAGCGACAGGCCAGAAATGAGCCAGAGCACACAAAAAAAATACTACAAGGTCACGACTTCCAAAGGACCAACAGCATTTCAGCCACTCATAGATAGAGAGGAAAGATTGATAAATGAATTCTCATGAATTTACCTTTCCAGACTCTCTGCTTTAGCGATTGGCAGATGAAGAGAGAAGACGCTTTGCATATTTGACCTTTCTGCGGGAGTTTTGAAGTAAAGCATTCTTTGAACAGAAAGTATTGTTTTGAGATGCAAAGCTTTCAGGTTTTCCAAGATTGTTTTACAGTACATAACTTTGCAGGTTATACAACATATGTGAGGTGCTTAAAAAGTCATTTTAGTCGTTTAATCTATTTTAAAGTGGAAGTATATTACAAAGAGCATTCGTCTATCTTTTTTAATGTCAGATCCTTTGCTTTGGTTCTGATTCCTTCATGCTTTAATCAAAGTGTTTGGAGCACCACAATCTGAAGTCTTTGACACCAAATTCAGGGGAAGTGTATTTCACTTGTGTATGAAATTACATTTAGTTCAACTTTTGTGCAATAAGTTTTGCTGCTGAAGATTACTCACGAATTCACAATTTCAATATTTCATGCCCCCTGGCTTTCCTTTTGAATTTGAATTTGGAATTTATTAACACATGAAAGAACTTGGTATTTGATATCTAATAAAAGTAGTATCAACTGTAATTTACCAGTTGAAATCAGATTACACAGTCCTTTCAACAATACCTTAGCACTTCATGGCTTACGCAGCAAAATTTTTTTGTGAAATGGCATAAACTTAACTATGCCAAGAGTGGGAAGCAGCTCTGTTCTTGGGAGGATAGTGTGTGTACAGGATTTCTCTGCCAGCAATGTTTCTAGGCTTCGCAAAAGTGGCCTTCGGATCGCGGTCAGCCAGGTCTGTACCCCATGCTCACGTGCCTAGGAGCTACGGGCGTACAACTGCACCAGTTCTTTCAAATCACTGAATTCTCAGTATGCCTTCAAGAATGAACTGTCCCTTCATGTTGTGCATCTGCCCTTTTGTCCTTTCTTTTTTTTTTTTTATAGGTCATTGTTGGTATATCCACCATCACGTGTGATGTTAAAAACCATGTGCCAAAATCCACCAGCTTTGAATCTTTTGTTAGGAGCAGTGGTCCAACCTCCCTAACCTTTTGGAACAGCCAACAAGCATACTTTAAATCAAACTTTGTGTATTTTTGTCACAGTCCTGGCTATACACTGACATGAGTTATCAGCAGAAGCTTGAAATGTTTACAAAGGAAAGATCACATCCCAACAAAACTCGTGAGGCAAGTTTGAAAGCCTCTACATTCCTACAATTCATCATTCTTTGTGAATGGCAGCTTGCTATTTTGTCCAGCATGCAATGTAAAAGTGGACTGCACTCTAAATGTCACTGCAAGTTGCCTGTCCAGGTGCCTATTCCAAGCACTTGAGCCTCAAATCTTGTCGTGTTCAACTCAAAAGGCATGCATCAGCTATGTTTTTCTATTTCTCTCTCCAAAGCTGAGGTTGAATATGAAAAGTCTATTTTGTCTGAAAAGACACGCACTGAAAAGGTATGCACTCCAGCCTGGCTTGCCTCCTGGGTTTACTCAAAGGAAAGTTTACAAAACATAGACTGAACTTGCTTGAGAAAACGTAAAGCCCCCTCATTTCCTTTCACCTCGCAAACAAAGTAGCGATGTCACGTCTAATGTATGAACCAGTGCGCAGCACAGCTCATGGGAAATAGTTACACATGGAAGTCAGTCAAAGGACTTCTGTTGCTAAACTGCTTGCACTTTCACTGGTACGCTTTGAATTTTTAGGATATGGATCATTCGGTCAAGAAGAATTGATATGTAGCTGAGAAATATCAGGATGAGCAGACTGTAAATTTGCCCTCTGGGTTTGTGTATCACTCAGGCAAGAGTAACACTTAAACTGATAAATCCCCCACAGACGAGACCTTCTTACAATACAATAAAGTGTGTTGCTGCATAAGTGCACATCATTAATGTAATTCTTCCAGGCTGGGAAACATGGACTGTTTACAGTTGGGTAAATTGACCTTTGTGGAAGTTGAACTTTTGACCCCCCAGAATTTCAGGATCTTTATTAAAGCGGCCATAACTGCCCCATTATTTTGGTCAACATTTTCGGTGACATGGGGACATTGCGTTAAATGGCAGCCCGATTGGATCAGCTTTCACACTGGGTCTCCGGTTCCTCTTTGGGGATGAGAAGTAAAGAAAGCACTTTGAGGGGCTTTGTGACAGGCACTTCGTTTCATGCTCGGAGATTCTCTCTGACAGATTCCGCTGTAAACCGAGTTTTACTTCAAGTAAACATCAAAAGCGAGCACTTCCTTCGCGCAGACGCCGTAGCGATCGGATTTAGGTTCTCTAACGGCCCACTGTAATTGCCGCAGCCAGTTGTAAACAGAGAATCTCCAAGGCTTTTTATTTTACCATTAATAATTTATTCCTGTGTGTGGGTATTGCGGCTGAGGAATTGTCTCCTTGTAATGAGGCCGTGATGTTGTTAGGAATGTGGCATATAATTAAGCCCGGCTCAGTAAAAAGGAAAACAAGACTGCTAATTCAAGCTCCATTTTTGTATCATCAGACAAATTCTATTTGTTCCGATCATCGCTACCGTAACAACCTGCAGTGTCATAACAGAAATTCACGAATCCAATTGCGGCACACATTGAAAAGTGTTACCTGTAATTAGTACTTGCGCAGTCAGGCCAATTTTGCATAATGAAAACGGAACAACACATCTGACGAAATAACATTTTATTTATTTGTTTTTGTTTTTTTATCGTATAACACAAGAAGCACATCAGACGTATGTGTGTAAGATTTAGGTGAAATAGTCCCATTAAAATCACCGCAGAATTTGTTTGACAGTGATTAGTAAGACTTAAAGGCTATGTGTACTTTGTTCAGTTATGACTGGATATATGTACACAGTTCATTTCATTAATCTCTGATCAAACCCACAATGGAAAAAGATATAATATCCTCTTAATCATAATCAATATCGCTTTTGTACAAATTGCAAACTTCAACATAAATCTTTATTGCCCATGCTAACTCCACAAGGTTACTATGGTATGAAATGGAACATAAGCTTGCAGCAGTTGCGTTGGTTATTTGGAAGCCCAGAGCACTTCTGAATCTCACAATAACTACTTTTTTTTTTTTTTTTTTTTTTTAAATACTCAGAAGATTTAAGGTAATTTGAGCGTTTTTACAAAAATTGTCTTTACAGCAAGGTAAAGAGAGTCAGAGCCGTATATAACTACATGTATTTCAGAATATCATACGCCAATGTAAAAAAATAATTTAAATGCAAGCAACCAATCTGAGAATATGACTTGTGAAGTAAATATGGTCCTTTTTCTCAATTTACCCATTTCCTAAAGGACATGTGTAAATTGAACTGAGTGGGTAAATTGACCCACAAGTTGAAAATACCTCTAGATACCTATTTCCAAGGAAAAAACCCTTAACAGTCAACACGAATCATCTATTTCCATATGAAAAGTAGGTCACTACAATACATTCACTTCCATAATTATTGGAACCCGACTAAAGATATGAGTATGATGTTTCAGTACCACTGAACAGACACACTGCGATAATACAAGGATTCAAAAGGCAGTTTGTGTCAAATACAGTAGGTTGATCCGGCTGCTGCTTGCTTCGCTTGAAGATTTCATTGTGGAGATCTGTTGTTCAAGAACTCTCAAACAAAGCTGGATAGGAAAAGTGATGAGAAACTTATCCCAGTCGTAAAGGATGTGCCTACTGAAGAGCTGCTATTTTTAAACCCTTATTCCACCCCGACTGCAAATTACTACTTGGCTGCTTATTGTCTTAATGACTCACTAGAAAAGGAAAGTATATAACTTGAGAGGCATGTCTGCACAATGGAATTCAAAATTTAAAAAGCACACTGCAATAAAATACATATCAAGATCAGTCCAGAAGCACAAAGGTATACACTGAGTTCTCTCTTCTAGAAATATCATTGATATCCCTTCTGTCTTGAATCATAAAAGTTCAAGTGGTATTATCTTTGCATTTTAATTTTGTGATCTGGTGTTTTGGTCCTCATGGGTATACAAATGAGCCACAGTAATGCTAAGAAATTCATGACGCTAATAACTTGTTTATTAGAAAATTCTGTACAGTTGTCAGCCACTGCCCTCCAAAATATTGGCCAATATTGATAACCATGCTCTCCACAGCAGAGCCACGTGGCTGTTGTGGAGTCCTGCAGCTGGATTTTTGAGTCCCAACCATGCGGTTGCTGCCAATGGCAAGAGGCCCGCACTGGCACGGCAAAAGTGTCTGCCACAGCCTTTCCTGGGAACAATATGGCGTAGGCCGATAATGCATGGGTCTCATTGCAACGAGCAGGCATTCATGGCGGGTGCATGAACTGAGTATATGCTGACTTTGTGCTCCTCTCATAGCACAGGCAGTATGAAATTGGTGGTATATATATGTCATTGTGCTGAATCAGAGGAATCGCATAGCTCCCTATTCTCAATATACTGAGAGACAGTGTAATCTGACAAGTTCGGTTCAGGGTGGAGAAGAAAGGGAACAAATATGTATGGAGAACAACTAAGTGTTGTTTCTCAGACATATTTCACTTCAACAGTGGTGAACATGGAGGGAGCGGACAGGTGCATGGTCAAATGCTACTTCGTTCAAAGATACTTGTGCATAACAAAACAACATAAGAGGCTATATCTGCATTCCCTCTACACTATGAGCTACACCCATTTTACAACGTAATGTTGAAGCAGTCGTAGAGTTTATGGTCTTATGATTCATTCACTTGAATCAGAAGTCAAATTGCTTGTAATTTCAAGAGATCACAGTGCACCATCTCTGAGGGAAAATTATGCATTTTTTTTCCCCCCTAAAAACATCTCCCAATAGCGCCTTGATCTGAAGCAGTTTGCTCCCAGATGCCAAGAAACACTTTTAAAACCCTTTAAAAACATTTTTATAAGCCTCTAACAGTGCCAGACTCCCAACACTGGCTAAGCTCCTCAATTGAAAATATGACCTGCGTCAAGATGTAGCGAAGTGGAGCTCACACATCAGATCACAGCGGGTATGAGTATGTGAAAATGGCATCTGCTGCTCTTCCTTTTTCTCTGCAGGGATGTGCCTCATTTCTGTTTTTTGTTCCATCCTGTCGCACCTACAGTTGGCTTGTGTGCATATTGTAACACTGCTCTGGCAGGTATCACCTTTTTTTTAAGTGAACACAGTTTGGTCCTTTTTAACCAATTTCTGAAAGAGAGTAAAACCACTTTCCTTTAAATCTGAATATAGCGATGTACATACGTAATGGATATAAAAGCAAATACAACCAGAGGGGTAACCAAGGGGTCTATGCAAGTATGCAGAGCGTATGCACCTGAACTTGGGATATGCAATAAACCCATTTATTTATCATTATTACTGGCGGTTACCAAAATACATGTGAGCTTTGGAGTGTCAGTCTGTCTATGCTTGCAGCCAGTGAACTCAGTTCCCCAATGATAAATGACACCACTCAATACAAAAAGCACAAGTCTTACATATGTGGGCAAGGAATGACAGTCAACTTTAGTTACGTGACAACTCGGAGGTCGAGATACGTGGCAACTCGGAGGTCTCGTTGTTTGCTGGTGACTTGCAAATAAAAAAAAAAATTAATGAATAAATAACAAATCATTTCAAAAACCTTATTGTAATAAATTATTTGACTGGCTCAGTTCTTTTCTCACCACATTCGCCTTTGACAGCAGTTTGAACAGTACCTGGCCTCAGAAATTATTCTGAACAGCGGTAATTACCCTACTTGCCAACCTTAGGCATCCAATTACAGGGATAGGGTCTGAATAAGATGACAAATGTGTAATAAACGTGGTGAAAAACACTTCCATTACACCAGAATAATTAGAACGTCTAACTCCGCATTGCAGCATATAACAAATTGTTTTGTGTGAGTTGCTAACAACAACCGATTATATTGGAATGTTCTGTGCAATTATACATTGTTCTATAGTAATTATATAGTGCTGTGACTTTGTTCCACATTTCATAAAAGTCAAAAAATTGCAGATCTCTAAAAACATTTGTATACATATTTTTCCCCAGACATACATATCAGGTATGATATACATTCTGCAATGCAAAAGGGAAAAAAATCAACTTCATTTTTTCCCTTGAGCAGATAACAAAATTTAAATAAATTTTGCACAGTTTTTCTCTGCTCTTAATTATACACCAACTCCCCAGTCGTGCTCAGGTGTCACGTTCCCTCTTCCCATCATGCAGTGAACCTTACACAACACAGCAGCCTTTGTTTGGAGAATTACCTGTATTTATATGATGAACACAACCATCAAAAAAGCAGCAGGTCATATGCTATTTAACAACGAATTATGTTCTGGTGCCATTGTTAAAATCAAATTTTAACTACCTCTTAAATATGTTTTTATTAAGTACTCAAAAATGACTCTGAACCATGCCCCAGTAAGTATCATTTACATAAAGATATTGCAAGGGGAAAAAAAATAAAACCTGTTTGATTCTTTGCACGTTTTATAAGTTAAGTCAAGCGATTATTATTATTTTTTTTTTTTTTAATGATGTAGACTGTATGACAATCCCAGCTCAGTGATTCTCACCCATTTCCTCGAGATTGGTCATGTGTGCTTTGTTTCGGTACGGTACCTCTATCTGGTGTGACTTGGCGTGGAGCTGCACCTCATGAACACCCCACAGATGCAGGATGACGGGCAGTGGAGAGCGGACGTAGGCAGCTACATGTGGACTGAGCTCCTAACCACAGCGGATGGCAGGGATAGCCGGGGAACATCAGTGCTGGCGCCAGGTGCTAAGACTGGGACTTCTGATTGATGCGGACGTCCGTCGACCTGGAAGGAGAAAGCGGGAGAATGTTAATTTCGCCGCCACGCTGGTGAACAAAGACGGGGAGCATAGCTGTTTGCAGACCTTGTGAACATGACAAACCTCGTCGCCTAGCTGTGTTTTCAGCAGAGCCGACCATTCTGCGATTCAAGGCTTTGTTTTGGCTGTCGGATAAGTGAAAGCCTTCTTTCAGGGAAGCTCACCTCTTGAGTTTCTCATTAAATGAAAGAAATTCTCATTCAAAGGATCAGTTGGAAAAGTTATGCCCACACATTTGCTCAGACACTTTCTGAAGAGGATAGCTATGTGACATCTGTAAGAACAGACATGAGGGAAATACATTCAGGAGAACAAAAGAAAATTGGATCTTTATGGCGAATATTTTCATACTTTGATGGACACATCAATTTTTTGGGCTTGCATTTTTGTGTAAAACCTTTTAAACAACAAGGATGTGATAGATAGTTGAAAGAGAGGTTTGAGTAGGCCATTAAACAAGCTTATACACAACTGGTATGCATATTATAGCACATTTTAGGACAATCCTTGAGCTGGCTCTCATTTGCGTGTCCTGAGATGACTACAGCTCCCATGAGCCACCTGAACCAGCACGTAAAGGGCACGGGGCCGCAGGTATGTCAGATTTGGATCATCACTCCTGCTTGTTTGCAGTCAATGGAAATGGCTCTCATGGTTAGGCACTAGAACTACAGCTCCCCAACCAGTTTAACAAACTGATGGTAGGCACTGGTTTGGATCATCATTCTTGCTAAAAAAAAGAGGTGACAGGATCTAAATTGGACAACTTTGTGATGCAAGACCATCTGATGCAAGACATACAAATCATTGTAAATCGTGACAGGTTTGTTTAAGCAGCAAGTACATTTGCTGTTGCATAGCTAATTCTACTTGTATGTTAAATGTCAGTGTCATAAAACCAAATCTCAGTGAAAGCATGGTTACAATCGACAATTTCAATCTGAAAGGCACAATTTCACATGCTTAAGCATGTGAAATTAGCTTGTAACACGGGGCATTCTGTGATTTCTGGGTGACTTCCATCCACTTCCAGCAAGCAACACGTACGCTATTGCCATAGTGACACTCTGAATGGCTTCGGTGCCAGTTATCTGCTTGTTAGTAAAATCCCTAGACTGTAAAAGTCACAGCTATGTACAGTGCATGGTATCATTCTGTAAATGACTCACACCCTACATGACTCACAGATGGCGGCGTTTGTTTACATTCCGTACAAGAATCTTGGAGCAGAGGCAGCGTGCGCAACAGCACCAGATGACTGCAGGTGATGTTGCGGAAGGTCTTGCTCCAAGGGCAACAATTGGCCAATTTAGAACTAAGCCTACCTTAAGAAGATGAAGAAAAGATTAAGAGCATCCCCACTTTGCGACGGATTCCTAATGGTGGATATCAACTCCAAGTGCACTGCACTGTAGAGCACACTGGACATTTGGTTCCTGAGTAGCACATGGGGTTTACCCCAGAGGTCTGGAATTCAGGCTTGCTGGATGCATGTTGAAACAATGGTATCATGTGTAATTGTGCTGTTTAGGTTCTATTCTGTTCAAGTCCTATGTTGGCATTGGCCAAGAACTGCACTCTTTTCAAAAATCTGAATTACGATATCAGCAAAACTGTGTTTTGAAGCACAAAACGTCTGTCTTAAACCAAACGTTTTGCTCCTTCATACATCCATGTTGACTGCCCTTATTCTATGTGTTGTTGCACTGATTCTTGTGGTAGCCTTTGGGAGCATTTCTGTTACATATGGTAGTGTACAGGTAGTGTATATGAATATGGACCTGAACTTTTAGCGTACAATCAATCGTTGTATTATATTCAGACTCCAGTTAACTTTTTATGTTCAGACTCTAGCTCTGGAGTGCCGGAGTGTTCAGTTTTTTTTTTTTTTTTTTTTTTTTTTTTTACTTCCAATCTGCAATTAAGTGCAGAAACACACCACAAACCCAAAGACACAACAGCCCTCCAGGACCTAGGTTTGACACCACTGGAGATAAAAATGCTTTAAAGCTACAGAGTTCACTTAAAACTATGAAATATATTTTTATGCATAACATAAAAAGCTGAGGACTTTGGTGTTAATTCAGGAAAATGTGTACTGAACTATTTGTACAGGGTATGTCTTTGTTATATGTACATTATCCTACAAGTATTCCAGTTAGGTGTGTGCCAGAATAAAGAATAAAAACTTAATTCCAACAGGAGATCCTCCTCAATGATGGCACAAGTTACACCTTTGTGCAGCCGCAAGAGATAAAAACAAATGACTTAAATTCCCTCCTCAATTAGTCAGCTCCATCTGAAATACCAGTAGAGATGTGACATGGAAGTTGAAAGATTTAATTACATGATTGAAATTTTGGAACATAGGCCCAGTGGGAGAAAAAATAAAATGCGCCGTTCTATTCCCAAATCAGGTAATTAAAACAGGGCTAACTCTGCAAGGTCACTAAAACGTAACTTAAACGTCACCAAACACGTTGGTGCCCTGAAGAAAACTTACATAAATCCCAACTATGGATGAAAAGAACAATGAAACCACAAACCCCACTGAGACTACATGACGTACAAGTTTTTTTTCTTCGCAATTGAGCAGAGAAATGAATGTAGAAATGATACAAGTCGTCACTGAGTGTGTCTGTCAGTAAATACATGAGAATAAATTGAGCCCTAAGACTCACACTGCAGTTTCTCGTCAAGACTATGTCATTATCCAACCATCACAGAGAGAACACAATGGTGGTCACTGATACTGTAATTGGTGAATCTCAGTTTGGAGGAATAAAGTATCAGTTGGCCCGCACAGGAGTGCAATTGCTGGTGGGTGAGTTAATGTGCCAACTTATATTTATGGAGGTTTGACCGTACAAATACAGAATAAAAATTAAATGAATACATTAATGATTCTGCATTTCCCAGTCCCATACAAGATCAAACCAAAATAAAAGTACTAAATATGTATGATCAAATTCAAATGAGCGTGTGAATAAGAAATCTGTTTCTCATCTGAGCACAGTGTACAGAGCTATTTTTGATCTGTGGATGTGGTATGATGAAAATAAGTGCATAAATACATGAAGTTTCTTTGCTAAAAAAAACATGTCAGGGTTGCCAGCAGTCGTAACACATGACGTTGAACAGGAAATGATCCAATCGAATTCGCTTTTTCTCACAGCGATGATATAATTCTCAATGTATGACCGGATAAGTTTTTGATTCATGCAGAAAAGCGGAAATATAGTTGATTTCTATGGAGTGGTGCAACATTTTTCTTCTGTACATTTATGAGCAAGTCTGTAAGTTACTGTGGCAAAATAGAGAGAGCTGGTCATGGACCTGAGTTAGGTGAAAGCACTCGCCTTTTACTTTTGAGGGGAGTATTTTGCTAACGTCATTGCGTGTGAATAGACACCTCGTGGTTCGTCATGGTTTCCACATGCTTTGGACGATTTTGGAAACATGATGCTTTATACAACCATGTTGGAACGTTTGGTATTTCTGAACTTGATAGACGCAAATGTGTAATCGGGGGCTGTCCGTCAGAGACGGGTGGGAGTATTCAGAGAACAGTAAAAGTAATTTAGACGAGTGTGATGTTGACTTGTGAGTTTTAGGTTTTTTATAGAGTGCCACCTTTTGTTCTAATTTCACATTTGTAGACTACTTTCTGTCCTCTTGAAACTGTACAGCAGTGCTTCTGTCAGAGTATGTATCCCACAGCTTCTGCAACCTGCCTCTGTGAATTTAGATATGTTTGGGTGTCTTTGTAATTGTGACAAGAAACAGAGTCAAACTGGTATGGATACAGGATAATGCTGTCAGAAGTTTTTCTTTAAAAGTCTTGATGGTGTAAAATCAATATGGCAGTGGCATTAGTTATGTGGAGAATGAGCGAAAAGAGCTGGCAGGCCACAAGTAACCCCAACCCCTAAACTCCTTCGCACACCTGGCTAATTGCTGCCGAAATTGAGTGTAAAATTCACAAAGTTGGTTATTGAAAGTTACACAAATGTTCAGATCCAGAGCTCTCTCCGATGAAAACATCAGATGGAAGCTAAGGCTGCCTGTCATTCTGAAGAAGACTTTGTTTTAAGCTTGCAGGAGGATTACGTTTCTGCTCGGGTACTGGGACGGAGGCGCAAGTGCACTGCGAGGCATTCGCCTTCATTTATCGTTACGCAATTTCCTCCTGGGGTTGAGCAGCCTGAAGTCATCAGAAATGCGGAACGAATTCTCCACGGTTGCACGCAAGGGCTGCGAGGCGGTGATCCGTGCGAACGTGCCTTTTGACCGTTTTTTGTCCTTATGTTGTCGCGCAACACTCTGTGTGGCATGACTCCGTGAAGTTCAACCCAAAGTAGCTCCATTTCAAAATAACTGCGCGCAGTTCAGTCTGACTTTGAACTCCATTTCTGCAAATATCCTCCCAAAGGACCGCGTCACATTTGCAATTCAGGAATGAATAAACACATTCTGAAGGTAAGTCATTAGAATACTCAAAGCACTGGGGGAGGTAGAATGACAAAAACAAAGATGAAAAACACTAACCAAAAAAAAAAAACTAAAAACTCAGCAACAAGGTTGTTCTGGATATTGACCTGTTGTTTATCTTGCTCCAAATCAATGGTGCGCACTCTCTCTCTCTCTCTCTCTCTCTCTCTCCCTTGTCATATCCACACAAAACTAATTAAGGAGTCTAAGCCACACTCTTTGTGTTTATTCATTGGAGGTTCGTACGCTCTCATGAACGTGACGGCCCAGAAAACAAAGTAGTCAGTTTGTTTATTTACTTTGCTGGTGGAAAGTACAGCACGAGGCAGAAAGTACATTTTAGAATATTTTAAGAACAGAGATAAGGGAATAATCATTGTTAAGCTCCCGCGGTGAAAACCCGACTTTTGGAACATCAACAAATCATATTTGGAATATAAAGAAAAAATATAGCTGCAGGCAGCAATTACAGGAGCCAAGTGCTCATAGCCAAAATGATGCCCATTAAAATGCAGCCTAAATCTTCCCAAAATGGCAAGTAGGTCCTAAAGACATTGTTTTGATGCTGAATGGAATTATTTGGGAAATTTCCAGAAAAATCTATCAAATCCTTTTAAATGTAAGTATAATTTTGCAGTTGTTGCAGGTAGATTCTGTGGGACGAGTCAAAACTGCAACTTTTCCACATAACTACTCCTGGCAAGCGTGAGAGACTTTGGTTCAGCCCAATGAGCTTAGAAGTGTATGTACAAACCACATGATATGCTCATAAGGTAAGGTTTTGTGGGTGATTGAAAATTCTGAGTAAAACTGTATTTTCGGCTGCTTTGTGTCAGCCATTTTCAGATGGTGATGAACCATAGGGCCGCTTCTCACTGGGTGAAGCACTGCCATGGAACAGTGTACGGTTCAGTCTCTGCCATGGAATGGTGATTTAAAGTATTCCCTATTGTGCCACCAAGTATTATTGGAGCACTGCTTTAGGTTTTGAGCTATTAAAATGTTTTGGCAGACATTGAAATAAATATGCATGCTGCATAATTTATGTACGCAAGTTTAAATTCACAAGTATTTTCATAAGAACCCTCATGTCGACTGGCTTATCATTTGGTCACATTTTTAGGTTACATTTTGGTCACATACCTTGCACAAAAGATGTGGCTGGATGGGGCTAGGCTGTTAGGAACCAACACTGATTTTAATGGAAATCAGTCAAGGTTTTGTTAAAGGGAAATTTCTTGAAGCAATTCTGTTCCTAATGAAGCATATGACCTCTCAAACTTTGTGACACTTAGAAATCTGATAAAATCAGCTTGAATATCTGCACTCCTTTCTTTTCCTGAAGTAACACATAAACAATTTATACTCAATCGCTTTAAAAGTCAATGAGTAATTCATTAACTCAAAGCAACATTTCGTTTTCAAAAATATGGGTAGCATAAAAACTATAACAAATTAGAGAAGGTTTCTCACTCGGGAATGTGCACCTATTGCAAGACTAGCCATGTGACAATTCCCTGGGGAGATGAACGCTAAGGTGCGAGTCAGCCCTGATCTCAAATAATATTTCTCTTTTAATCTGACAGTGATTAAAAAAAAAATGCAGAAGTTTACAAGAACAACACCATTTGCGCTGACTGAGATTTCACAATGTCATGTTTCATCTCCTTGAGGGTTCAACAAGCTAATAAATGTCTGCAAGACTTTTGTCGTACTGTTCGTAATTAGGTCAAAATGGAATTAAGCTGCAAATATTTCATAAGCTGTTGTTTTTTAAAGCATTCTTCTCTTGTATGAGCTCCGTCAAGGTACATACTGAACTGAACGTACTGAATTGATTATTATGTTTGCATTTTGTGTACAGTCTAATGCCTCAGATCCCTGACAACCCTTCTCAATTGCGTATGACACTGAGGTATGTTACATTTGATTGTAAACTGGCTGTTTCCAATTATTATCAGCATTGTGAGAAAGATATTTCCAATGGCAAAAAGCTCCCTGGGGTTTTTCCACAAAGACTTGTGATTAATTTTTTTTTTTTTTTTTTTTTTTTTTTTTTTTACACAGATACCTTACATTTTCCTGTTTTGATCTGGATTCTACACTTGTCAACAGATCACAGCTTGCTTCCTCCAAGTACACCTAATATCAGGTGAAAAACATACAGAATACATATATCCTGGCACAAAAACAATTTCAAAAACGAAGATACTGATTTTGACTAAATACCAAAGTGTTTTTTTTTTGTTTTTGTTGTTTTCTAATTTCTGTTCTTTTCATGCAATACACAAAGAGTGTAGCTTTGATTAAATCACCTTGTCTTTGTACTTTGAATTCCAAAAGAAATTCATGTTTGTTGTTTTTCCTCTGGAACAAAATTTGAGTTTGTGCAAGCCATTTATTGTTGCTGAAGTAACATTTAAAAAAAAAAAATGATTACAATTGCTTGAGAAAGAAAGTTGAGACCACATGTTGATATAATTCAGACCTTTACTAAGTGCAGATACTTGGTGAAAAATGGCACTGTGAGAAACTAATTGAATTCACTGGTCTTCAGAATTCACCCCAATTATTTATGACACCTGAAAATGACAGTTAGAGGCCCACTGTTCTACGTACGGCAGTATTAACTGACGTTGACACCTGGCTGACAATGGTGAGACAAAGACAGAACCTCCCCACCTCCACCCCCACCCCCACGGATCAGCTGGAAAAGTGGAGGGGGGTGGCATTTGTAAAGGCGGCTCTGCAGTGGACGCGCGTGGGAGACCGTCACCCTCACCACCAGCGCCGCCGCGGAGAGCTGACTGACAGCCAAGCGGGAAACGCGGTCATTAGCCTGGCACAGGTGGCTCTTCGCCTTGCCCTCCCCCAACCCCAGCTCCACCCCCCTCGTTTCGTTTTAGATCCAGCCGTCCGTCAGAACCCCGCACCTGCTGCTGAGCAACAGGAGAATTTTGGCACTTCAGAAAGGAAGGTCTTGTCAAAATGAAGACGATGAAAATGTTGCTTTATAGCCTGGCGTGGGGGGATCTGTCTGTCCAGATGGAACCATGGTATTTTTTTTCTTATGAAAAGCCCACTCAGCCATAATTATTTCCACAACGTGTTTGAAAAAATTGAGTGTGGTCGTATATGAGAGAACATACTATTCACCTTTTTTGAGGAGCATTGTTACTAAAATGATTGCTACATCTTACCCATAACATAGGCAAGAATGTATATCACGGTACAAATGAAATTTTTTTTGAATTTCAGTTCTCTTTCTGCCTCTGATGGCCACAATACTCATACTTCCTGTGATGTCAAGTTTTGGACTTGGATAAACAACTTTAAATCAAAGCATCGGTCACACTTTCACAAACTGTTGCTTATAAAGGCTTTATGAAGCAAATGTCATACTTCATACATGAGATATAACACTGTCTTATGCAACAAGTGTTCAACAGTTAGCCTAGCAGCATAATCGCATGTTTCATGTCACCCTTTATAACATTTCGTCTTCAGCCAGGTGACATTCTTGGTTATGTCACATTTCATATAACGTGTTGCATAAGAAAGTGTTATTATTGTGTTATTATATATAATAAGTGTTATTACATTATGTCGTATTTATGAAGAACACTTTAAACAAAGTGTGACCAGTGCATCTTCTGGACGTTGGCGCCTGTCACCGTTCCCTGGGCCAATTGATGGTGTAACATTTTGTGGGTTGCAGGGGCCGTTATGCCATGAGATGGCCTGAACCCCTGTAATGAAGAAAGACAAGGCAGGCTTGGTACCCAAGTAAGACCTCGGAAAGCCGAGATGATCCAGCATATTTAAAATCGGCTCTGTTCAGAGGTCGGTAAGCCTTACTATATTCTTTTGTCGCTATAAAACATGGCTTTAATATTTCTTTTGATAAAACAAGTTTGGATGGAGTAGGCTTTTAATTGTAGCAAGTTCTAGATGTTGTATATTCATACATGAAGAGGGTAAAACATCCACTCGGATGAAATGTATTCATGGATTAAGAGAGTTAAGTGCTTTTATGATATTTTTGACTGAGTACATGTTATCTTCGCTGCACATCAGAGCTTTGAACGGGGAATGTAGAAAATACAACCTTATTTTTAGCTCACATCATTTTGAAGTTGTTAAAAATGATGTCTTCAGTCAAAAATGAGCTTTAAGCTTGCAGTTATCATGAAGTCAGTACAAATGATTTTGGCAAATAAAAACCCAGCCTATACATTTCAACTTCTCAGAAATTCAGTTTTTTCATTTTTTCAGGGAATAATGCAGATACATACAACTTAAATGTAAGTATAAATTCTCATGCATAACTCACGGAATGACTACCTCTGTCTTTGTGTGCATTTGATAATCTGTTCCATTTATTCAGGGACAGCAAAAAAAGAATAATGTATTCCAAACTGCAAGCTCACCGAGTTTACATTAGGGATGTCTGCTTTTGTTCTCACGCTAACCACTTCTCCAAACATAGTGTCTGAGTTCCTGTCACGGCACTTCTCCTCTCGGCTTCCAAAAATACATATGCACTAAATCCGCCACGCTCCCCTGGTCTCGTGAACGGTGCGGGAGGAGTGCCGCGGCCATGGAGTATGCAAATCGCAGTGCCCCTTTGACGATGCGCCATTACCGGTGTGAGGGTCCATGAACGAGCACCTGCTTTGAGCGAACAGTCCCGTCTTTCTGCTAGGCCCAGGGCGTCCTTGGCAAGCGATCACTGACTCCTGTGTTGGGAGCCACGAGCCTCCGCTGGCAGCTGACCCGCGTGCGGAGCGAGCGAAAACGGACTCCTTCGCATCTATTAAGAAGCGCGTAGCCGTGATGAATAAAGATCCTTTGCATGTGGTGGTACGCCCCTCCTCAGCCGTTATCTGCTTGAAGCAGGCGGCCTTCAAAGGAAAAAAAACAACTTTATTTAAAACCGGCGGGCCCGCTGTCGGTGCAATTTACGGTTCTCGCTCATTAAACCCAGGGTGCTGGTGTTTGGGTAAAAGGCACGAGAGTCACACTTTTCAGACAGCAAAGGGAGGGCATGGCTAGAAACGGGGCCAGACAGAGTTTTGCATAAAGCAAGGCTAATGACTCTGACTTGACCTGACTTGTTGATGAATATTCAGTCTGGGTGCGAAACGTGGCCGCCCACACGACCGCCCAGGAGAGACGACTCCGCCTCGTCCTCTCAGCCGCAGACTACAGAGATGATTCTCCCTCCAACGCTCATGTTACAGTCTGGGTCAAAACCACATAATGCAGTCAGGAAAGGATGGAGAGTGTGTTTGTGTGTTTGTCTGTGTGTGGAGGTGTACAACAGCTGTGTGTGTGTGTGTGTGTGTGTGTGTGTAGGAGTATAATAGTTGTGTGCGTTCATGCGTGTGGAGGACAGTAGCATCGGTGTGTACGTGGGTTACAGTGAACAGCAGTTGTTGAGGCACGAATTGATCTGTGAGCTAACGTGCTAACTGATAAGGCAGAAGCGACAGCATCAGAGTGGAGAAAGGGAAGCAGCGGGCCGAATAAACCCCCAACATCCCCTTGAGGAAAAAGCAGCAGATGCGTGAGTCATGAGGCACACCAGGAAGACACCGCCCCCTCCCCACCTCGTGTTTTTGTTCCGGCCCAGTAACTCGAGGTGTCGTGTTCGCGCGGTGGCACTAGTTTTGCATGCCAGTGACTTAGATACAGGCCTCTCGCAAGCAATGTTTGATAACTCGGCTCCGGGCTCTTGAAACACAGAACAACAGAATGGTATTAATAATTTACACTCTTCCCATTCGCGTAGCCCTGAAAAGTTGATGTATTATGATGTCAAATCAACCACATTCATTACAAGAGTTTCTGTAGGTCAGGGGGCTCCATTCCCACCGGTGGATCTGAGGTTTGTAAAACTCCTTCATCGAAAGGGGGTTTGGTTAATGCTCCCACAATACGTCCACATAAGTCAAGCCGAACTGGTCCTCAGCTTGCCGAGCGACGGTAAATGACGCGTCCTCCTGTCTTTTCCAGCCGTGTAGCAGATGTCTGTCTGCCGACAGCGGCCAGATGTAGCCTCCGCAAATCGCCATGGGGAACATTTTCATTATCAGACGAAGATAAGAATCGGATTTAAAAATCAGGAAAAAAAGGAACATTTTTAATCGCATAACACGGAGGTCAGAAGTTTGGGGATGTGAGGGTTGACAAGGGAGCGGAAACCAACATAGTAAAAACCACATCGAGCACGTTTCTTTCATCGAGCACGGCAACCAGCTAGCTCCCACCCCCTCATCTTTCATATTTGCAGTAATATTGTAATTTTTTCGCTCTGTGAAAACAGACCTGTCTCTCTGCTACACAACACATCGCTTTGTCTCTGCGTCCTCGCCTTACTGTCTCAACTGTAGGCAGAATGGGGGAAGTTGATTTCTTTACACTTGTAATAACTTGCGCTATATATGACTTACTCTCATTTCTGAAGAACGCTGTGTCTCCCTGGGCCTTCGGTGCATGGCAATTTCAAGCCTTGTTTGATTTGAATTCAAATAAAAGATTTTTATACCCTAAATATGTAGCTTTTTTCAGGTCTTTATGAAATGAGGCTTGTGATTACAGTGTGCCAATTAGGGTTGAAAGGTCAGGATGCCTGCATATGTGTGTACACTTAGTATGTGCCCTTAGTATGTACACTAAGAACGCACCCTCCTGTTTTAAATAACACAGTCTGAACAATGGGACAATTGACAATCTGAACAATTGGCCGGTCTTTCACAGAAAGGG
Organism: Albula glossodonta; assembly: GCA_019788955.1. Lineage (NCBI taxonomy): Eukaryota > Metazoa > Chordata > Actinopteri > Albuliformes > Albulidae > Albula > Albula glossodonta. Next base: position 1,194,261 of record JAFBMS010000030.1, read on the forward strand.
AATGTGTACTCAATGAAGTGTCCTCTTTTTTAATATATAGTTTAATATTCTTTCCTGAAAACACAATGTCAAGATTATACTCACAGCTGTTTTTAGCACTTACTGCACCTTGCACAGAATAAGAATAATGGCGCTGAGCTTTTCTGTAATCCTTAACCTGATTTGTGAACACACTAAGAGGAATCTTTGATTCTTTTTATATTATTTATAGATATAAACGAGAGAGTGCGGTCAGAGTGGCAGATGGTGAAATGTTCTCTGCCCCACCACGGATTGGAGAGAAGGACACATGCAGGGTTAATATGAGCAGAGCGTAGCTTTAAAATGGAACCGTGTTTCAGTCTTCTATTTTTCTGGTATACTCATCTCAGGGTTCCAGGGTTACTGTAAGCCTTCCTGCCTCGGGAAGCTTAATCTCAGGGATCTTCTCGTTTTCCGGGCCTAAACATCCCCTGTTACACCCAGTGGATTAAGCAAATACGTTCGTTTCCATTTATTAATTTCACATCTAGACCGAAAATATCCTTTACCTTTTTTAAGCCACAGCTCAGAGGATTCCATGTATTTATTTACAAATGTATTATCTATACATAATCTAATCAAATCCAAACATGATTATTGTTCATCTGTCCTCATCCTTCTCTATGTGATATTTTCACCACCTTCCACTTCATAGAGATTAAACGCAATGGCCTGTTGTTTACCGAAGGGCATATTTATGAGTCAACCTTTCTGACCTTTGGAAAGTAAACAGACTTTGCCTTAACTCTCTCCAGGTAAAGTCATGCAGACTGAACGTGTAATTTATCAACCTTCTGTTCCCTAGCTCCAGGCTGAATCAAACATGAGTGAGGTGCTCTTTCCGGTGCCATGGCGATGGATGCGGTGGCACTTGACCCAAAGGTCAGGCCATGGGGATCATTGCCGTAGCCTCAGATGGCACCCGCTCACCCGCCCCCCCGAATATAGATGTATACCACGAACAAGCTCATCCACATACAAACGAAAGGTCATTCACTCATTTTTTTACATGCACATGTACACATGCATGTGCTCTCTCTCTCTCTCTCTCTCTCTCTCTCTCTCACACACACACACACACAGGTGCTCATGTGACCTAGCCAATTCGAATTACTGTGCCTCCCTATATCCAAGCTGCAGTGAGAACAGCCCAATTTTCCCCGCTAATAAAGACCCTGATGGACAGAGTATCACACTCTATTGTGTAGCACCTCATCATTACGGGCCAACGTGACGAGAGAGTCCTGAGACGATTACATGTCCGCTAATAGGAGCTCTTGTTAGAACATCCAATTTAAAATCGTGCAGCTGTGCAGAGGAAAGAAGAGCACATCGTCGTATTACGCCAATACAACCTCAGACAGAATGTATGTCCAAGCCATCATGCCACAATTATATACGCATTCATTGTGTTATCACCACGGTGACCTGGTTAAAAGCAGTTTTAAAAGAGAACGGAACCTGACAATAAAAATATAAAACCAGCCGGAATTGAAACTGGTTGTGGTATACATTGCTTTTAATAGAACTGGTTAGATAACAATTCAAGTCAAATTTGATTTTTCTAAGTCCCATTCACAGCGCCTACACCTTACTGTTTCTTTACACTCCATTCTGGAATGGCAGTTTTTTTGCTAGACTACTTTCGCTGAGAGCATTCATCTGCCATTTGTATAAGATGCCTTAGGTGTAAGGATCTCTTTCAGTTTTTCTCCCAAAAATATGTATGAAGTAAGTTATTACCAATATTGTCTTACAATCCTCAGAGAGCCTTTTGAATGAGAAATATTTGCTCTCCAGGATAGGCCTACATCTCTCTGTTGCCGTTTCCAGCCTTCAATAAAAGGTAAAGACGTAAACCGGGCGGTTCGCACGTACAAACACCATCATTACTGTCAAATATGACACATTTAATATCCAATGCTCACAGGAATCCAGTGGAGTTGATTATAAACATCAAAATAACATTTAGATTGCTAATATTAAAATGGCACACTGGAAGTAAACACAGTGGAAGGGTTTGTTTGGGGATACAAATATTCGTCTTTCAGCTGCGGGATTCCCGAAATGACTTGTACCTTAAGGGTTTCAGTTCTGGTATCTGTATGTGACCACCAGCCTCTCCACCCCCAAGCTGTTCGGCTCTGAGGAAAGCGTGACAAAGGTATTAGCGATGACGACGCTGGAGTCGTAAACCTGCTACCTGTTCTTCATGACTCAGTGCAGAGTTTCAGATCAACCTACCGCAGAGAATGCGGCATCCATGCGTTTAATTGCCCCTTCAATCTTTGAAACGAATCCACACGTTTAACGATAAACGATCCCTCTGAGAACGGCACGTTTAAACACCCAATTGAGCAAATGGGTTCATACATCGCTGAGTTGGCATTCAGCATGCATTCAGGGCATTGATTGGGCTGCAGAGTTTTGCCGACGTCAGTGACGGCACCGAGATGAAACCAAACCACACGCTCTCCGTCTTTTCTAATTGGCAGGGTCACCTTGTCAATGAATTTTGAATGAATGCATGTCTCCACTTAGACACATTCACAGTTAATGATACATAAAAATGCCACAAGCAAAGAGCATAATTATTTAAAGTGCCATTTGTTTTAAAAGTAACAACAAACTTTTTGTTGGTTTTCTATTTCTCACACAGAGATATTTTTTAAGACTGACTCCAGTTACTTGAAGGGACAAAGTCAGGACCTTGACCTTGAGAGATGGCTTCTCTTTGGGGAGAAAACATTTTTTTTTATTAAATGGCTAATGCACATTTTGAGAGAAGGGCCTGATAAGCTGTGACAGGCAGCAATGAAAAAGGATTTCTGAGCTTGTAAATTCGACAGCGTATGGGGGTTCAGCTGCTCAAACAAGGACGGCAAATGTTCCAGAACATCTCAAACACTCACCGAACGGCGTATCTGTACTCAGGGGCCTTTGAATGTACATTTCGTCTTTGTTCTGTAAACACTGTATCAGACACACAGAAATGCAGCACTTTAAATATGCTGAGGGAAGGGTTTTGGAATTACTTTATCAAGGGGATTTTCAAGAAGCATGCCTCCACAGTGATAAAGTGCCATGTCTTGTCCAAATACGAGATGACTTCAAAGTATAGGGCAAAATAGCAGAAAAATCGTACATCAGTTGAGCATGATTTTTGACCAAGCGTAAGGAGTGGGCCAACACAAAACTATTAAAGAATTCGCTCACCCCAGGGTGCACCCCATTACTGTTCCTGCACTTGACATGTTCTGCAAAAAACATGTTTTTTTTGTCATCAGGCTGAGCTGCAACTGTGTGCTGTCAAAATCAAACCTTTTTTGAACAGGTGAAACGAAAGCTCTTCTTTCAAGAAGGTCCCAGCACGATCAAAATGACATCTTGAGCCTTGTTTGATATTAACTTTTTTCGGAGCACTGCACAGTGTGCAGATTGTCTTCGACAGATTTGCATTCTCGATAACTTTTTTTTCCCAATACCCTCTTTGACATTGAGTTGATACTTCCATTTCTATTTCGCAATCTATATTCAATTTATATTTCATAAAAGTATATATGGGCACCTAACATTCCCAGGATATCCTTTTTGAATGTCATACATGTTTTCATCTGTATGTTCATTGCGCTCATCCATGACGGTGGCAATAATCAACAGTACTGCAAGTACAGAATTCAGGAAATATTCATTTCTAAAATGTGGATTTATGCATGTCTCTTGGTGATGACATACATATCAAATTTGTATCATTCATGTATCAGATTTGGACTAATCAGGTTTTTGCAGGATCTTGCTTTGGCTGGACTACATAGCATGTTCTGAACAGTACTTCAGTCCCACATGTGATTCATGTTGACGAATTGTTTGCTCGTGGCTGTATTTTGGCAGTTATATATTGCAGCTTAATGGTAAAATATACAGAGCATGGAGTTAAAGCCCTGTGGCAGTATTTAAGGGTGAAAGAGGGACATTCCAGCGAAGCGATTTGCATGACTTGTGATGCTGAATAATCGTGCGGTGGCACAGATGCTAAGTGGTACGCTACATGACGTCATGAGGCATACCATTGTTTACACATCTGCATCTGAGACAGACTGTGGACTACGTTCACACGGCTGATGTTGTTTCCCAATTAATACTTATGACCTATCAGTGACAACTGTTGAGTCTGACCTGAACACCAACATGCACTGTCACATATTTCTGTGTTGTTCCCTTTTTTTAATCAGTGACTCAGTTAATACTCTGAATCAACTTATCAATAAGGACTTGTTACATTGTGACAGTATCATATTGTTTTTACATGCTCTGAGGGGAAAATATGGCACTTTCTATCGCTTTCAATTCCCAAATCAAAGCCAAGCACCACAAATGGCTCAAAGAGTGTGCTTGAATCTTATACTCCAGCTGAACTTCTGTCCTCATTTTTCCGAAAGAAATACTCATAAGAAAGAGGGAGGAGGGGCTACCCAGCTGGAGAAAGGAGCATCACACCCCCTTTTCCAACAATGCAGCATTGCTAACAGAGGACAGGGCTGGGCTGGGCCGTGCTCTGAAGCAGCTAGGTTTCAGCATAGGTTTCGTGTGACCAGCCATCTCACTCTTTTCTCTTTTATGAGGTCTCCATGTGGTCTGAATCACTAGAATATTCCTCTCCCACCAACTTCGCCCAGAGATATCCAAGCAATGCCATATAAACAAACAAAAATCTACTCAAATAATCTTTAAAATGGAACCACCCAGACCAATAGAAACAAAGCCATCCATCCCCCCCCCAGCACCACCTCCCACATACACCCCCCCATAGTTCACAATCCACAATCTTCAGGGTAGACAGGAGGAGGGTGTGGAATGGAATAGCAATAAAGTCACAAAAAAACACAAGCGGTAGTTCTGCAGGAGCTGTCAGTGCTGATTTTTTGCTTTTTGGAGTTCTGTGATGGGAATTGCAAATGGTTCTGCCTGTGACGGAAAGAGAGGAGGGAGAAGGAAGACGGAAAGCAGAAATGCACGCATCCCAGCGAGCTCCGTTCTCAGCCATGCAATTAGCCATTTAAAAAAAAAAAAAATCTGAAAGATCTGAGACTCCAGCAAATCATTTTCTTCTGTGTCATTTTTTAAATATTCCCTTTTCTGACAATAAATGTTGACAACAATAATCTGGGATCCTTATGGGTGTTCAGTAAGCAAAACAAATTCAATGACTGAGCACCCAATGTGTTTGAATTGATTGTTCTCCGAGAGAAGAGATTGCAACAAACCACTGGTTATGATATCTGATCAGAAAGCACGGAAAGAAAATCATGCTAAGATGGCAGACCGTCTTTGCTGATATTAGGGAATCATTTTATTGTAATTTCTTGCAAACATAGATAAGGTTTAACCCTGAGTGCTGTCATTTTTTTTTAAGAATAAGGAATAGCACTGTCTGTGATGGATGTTTGCTCAGTGCTCATTGGCTGAGACTGCATCTTGCACCACGGTCCATGGGCTCATCCAAAACGGAGAAGAGATTCGTGACAAGAACTGAGCTTTGAATCAATGCGTCTTTGTCACATTGGCATAAAAAGATTGGGATACAGATATACCAACTCCAGTTAATCTATTTGTCATTTGCAATGATGATGATTGTAAAATCCAGATGCATTGTGGGACCAAAAGCAGAAGACAAAAAAACATGCAAAAGTGGTTAGCCTGAAATACATTTGGAAGCATGTGCAAACCAAAATATAATCGCTATTACGGATTTCTGCTCTGGGTACCGCTTCTTCTGACGCAGTCTCCAAGCTGTCTGCCCGCTAATGAGAAGCACTGCTAATTGACTCAATCACAGAACCATCTCTTCCAAAACCAATCACTCAACATCACACACAAATCATCTACACTCGAGAGTGAAATTATGTCGCTGAGTTCAAAATCCCTCATGGTTATGTAAAACATTCATAGTAAAGCATAATTTATGTGCCTGAAACACATATTTATATAAACAAATATTTGTAATTGGCCTCATTAATTAATCCCTTTATTTTATTTTATTTTTTATTCTAAATGGCCCTTACCCTTTTTGTTGATTAAAATGTGTGCTAAATTGTGAGATTAAGTGTATTGATACTCAGCTGCCTCCATAATGACAATTGGGAAAATAAACACACTTGTTAATTACACCTTCTGACTTCTTCACTCAGCTTGAAGTAAATGTGAACTTTTGAGAGCAGGTATAGAAAACCTTAATCTCATTGACCTCCGCATGGTCATGCCTTGTTTGAGTTAAAAAAAAAAAAAAAAACAAATCACTCATGGAACCAAGAGCAGAAACAAACAAAAGTACAAGAGTGCAAAAAATAATTATTTTCCCCCTGTCCAAACCAAATTCAACCTGAAGAATGCAAAAAACAGCTCATTTTATCCCTACTATTCCAGCAATTGCTGCTGCTAGTGATTCTGATAAAGCTACAGCTGCTTCTATTACTACAAATAAGTCACCGCCATGACAAGACATGTGAATGTCATTTAGCTGATGGTTTTATCCAGAGTGACTTACAGTTGATGAGGCTAACTAACTGGGGCTTGAACCACCAACCTCAGGGTTCCCAGTACCTTAGTCTGCCCCGTTAATCCAGGATAGATCATCCTATATGTGCTGAGTTTTGGCTCTGTGATGCATCAGTAGTCTGTGCATAACAGTGCTGGTGCTCCGAGGCCAGGTAGCATGCGGTTCTCAAAGCTGGGCTGTGCCATGAGGTCTGTGGGAAAATCATTGGCTGTGCGGTACCCCGCCCCATCCCCCAGAGCGTTCCCTCCCCCTGCACTGCAGCACGGCCTCCTCCCCCACCACACCCCACCCCCTCCACAGTGCTCCCAAGACCCCATTATCCCCTCCTGCTGCTGCATCGCTTTTGAGACAGGATATCCTGTGTGTTACTGGGAGATTTCCCTGCACTCAGCACGACGAAGGAGACGGAAACCAGGACGAATGTAGCTGGGCTGAAGACCCAGCCGAACCCTGTCCCCTCCACCAGGTGTGGCTTCGCGCAAGGGTTTTGAACTCATGCACCTTCTTTTCCATAATCCGATGCGACACTGAAGCCATATCGAATAAATGCTGCTGCCCCCGGTTCACTTTACAATGGCCTGTATTGACGAAGCATTCATCTGCTCATGCATGTGTGTAACCAATGCTGGCTGAAGCCATCTGCAACAAATATATGCACCTTCGCTGGTTAGGTTTTTTGCTGTGTGCTCTCGGACTTTAGTGAAAAGTCACAGTTCACGAATACAAGGGAACAGTGAGAGTTTTATTTAATCAGTATTTAGGGTTACAGATGAACTGGTTCAGTTTGCCTGCACAGGATCAAATGTGCGCTTTGACAGCTGTGCTTGAAAAGAAACTTAACAAATATCCAAGTCTTCATTTCCAACTTTTGTCCAAGACATAGTCCTTTGCTTTGCATAAAATACAGAATGTAACCTTCACACACTTAAGAGTGAATATTTATGCCAATATTTACCCAAATGGTCAGACACGTTTTTGATCTCTTGAAAGACGTTTTTTAGGACATAATTCTCTCATTTGTCATTGTGACAAACATGCCCTTGATTAAAGACACATGCTGATGAATTGATTGTATTAACTTTTTAAAAACCCATTAGATTAATTTGCAAGAAAGACCATGTTACGTAAATACAAAAATGTTTTTAAAGTTAAAATTAAATAAAAAGTATGGGGTGGTGTCAAAGTCTGCATTTTTACACATTGATGAGAAATGTAGCAACGCCCACATATTGATGAAATACAGCTGCAACTCTGAGCAGACTGGGAGAGAATTTCACACAAGGCAGCAGGAATATTTCAAGTTATGCATCCTGTTTCCTATAAAAAATAACCAAGGATTAAGTGAATAAACCAAAGATATCTGTGAGGAAAGACAGGTGTGTTTCCTTCATAAAAAGATCATTTCTTAGGTTTTGTGGATGACAAGGTAAGGTCGATACAGCCTGTGCAGACATTGGTATAGTCTTCCAATGTATGGGATTTTACAAAAGGAAATGTGATGACAGTCTTCCAAATGACAGTTAACTCAAATGAGACGGTGAACTCACTCATAGTTGATGAAGGTAGAAAAATCTGTCTTTGTCTTTGTTACAGAATCCTCAAAAGCTAGAAATTCTCAGATGTGCTCAGATCCAGTGACTATGGATAGCAATCATTTTCAAACACAACCCTGAGAAGGCTTTCAGTGGGGTAGCAGAACCCTTAAGGATGGTTCGATAACATGTAAAATGTGCCAAGGACCAGAAGTGAGAAGGTGGGCAATGACCGAGTTCCATTTGTACTCCTAACAATGCTAACAATACAATAGTTTTACACTTCTAACTGGGCTTATAAAAACCTTACATGGGTCAGAGTATATTTACCAAGGTTTAAAGCTTCATTATACTTCAGCTGAAGCTTAACTTTTGATTGGCCCATGTCCCTCAAGCACTGCCTGAACGAGTTGCTTTTGTACATTGAGGTACATTGTTTTAAATTTCTATTGCTGCTTGACTTGCAGTTTGCAGTCAATGCAACATTATGTCACATGGAGAAGGTGGTACGTGTGGCCAATCAACAGGGAAAGACAAATTCAGGGGTAGTTTAGATTCCAGTCAGACTTATGCATGCAACAGATGAGGAAAAGCAAGTATTGAGTGTCTGCTGGTCACTTTGATGGCTTTGTATCATATTGTATATTATATATAATATTGTTTATACATCTTCACTGTAGCTAAAGTTGTTTGTTTTGTGCAAAACCCTCTTGCCACCACAAGTTGAGTTCCACAACTCAAAGGAGCACCCTTACCGAACACAAACATCATTGGATGACATTGGTTTGCTAAAGAAGAGTAAATTAGGCTTGAGAGACATTCTGTTTGCCTATTATCACAGTGTAACTGAATTCAGGGTATGAAATACTCAAACTCAGCTTCATTCTCTCTTCTTGCCTTCTCACCTGCATTCCTGTAGGATGTAGTGAGATTTATAAAAGTGAAACTGTGTGATTTGTTACCTGTCTGGCAATATAGCTGAAAACGGAATGTATTTTCATGGAGTGGGCCATATTTCTTTTCCCAACATTATGTGTCGCTGTGATACAATGAATAAGCGGGGAGCACTACCCACCTTCTGACACTTCAAAAAACAAGTTGTGGTTATACGCAGTTGGTTGTGTACACCCTACACAGCGGTTCTTCTCACACACACATACACACACACTCCATGATAACCATAAAAGTGATCAGTAGAAATGGCTAGTAAATAACACCACCAACCATTTTCTGCACAAAACAATTCAATATATGTTCCCTAAGAGACCTGCAGTGTCCTATTGCCACTGGCTGTTCAATGCCATTCAATTTAATTCAATTCAATGCAATTTCATTTTATTATCCCCAAGGGGGGAACTCATTTCCTCGACATTATAAAAAGGACATAAAAAACTAAAAAACATGTTTAAAAAAAAACATGCTGCATAGTCAAAGTAATGAATAAGCTATTGGTAAATAAATCAACTATTTGAAAAAGGAAATGTAAAAGTAGCTGGATAATAAGCACATTTATGTCCCCTTGTATCTACTAGCTCTAATAGATGGATAAATGAACAGAGTGATGGATAAAGACATGCTGCAGTTCTGTGGTTTAATTCTATAAAACTCCAAGTTTCACCATATTGCAGATGCCTGTTAAAGAAAAAAGCCAAACACGTACAGGGTTCTCAGCTAGTTGCAGAACAAATGTCATTTGATTCAAAAGACCGGATGAATTGTGCTGCTGCCGATTATCATCTTATTTCCTACTCTGGCCTTTGCAGTTGACAGATTTTCTATTCCACTGACTCCAGCAGGCATAAAAGCATTCCAGCTTTGCCAAAGGCTCCTGCAGACCTGAAATATCTGCGTTCCATTTGCATTAATCTCAAGAGGATGACTCAATCGCTTATCCCCTGACGAGGCAAAGTTCGAGCTCTCAAACGAACCTGCCCCTCACTCCGAGACAGTCTGTCACAGTGAGGCAGGGAAGCCATATTAATTACACCCGCGATCTCTTTGAAAACAGAGGTCTGGATCCCGATTTCAGCGATTTGTCCTTGAATTATTTGAGGGAGTAGTCCAAAATGTTCAGCTGTTGAAATAGATACTGATGAAATGAAATCCTGCTCAGACAATGCGGTCATGTTTGAGTATTTGAGCACAGACATATTGGGCCGTGAATGCTGCGAGGAAAAGTTGAACTGAATGGTCTAATCCTGCCCACCGTGGCAGCGCAAGAGGGTGAGACTGCGTCGAAAAAGAGCGCGGACAGATGGGAGCGTCAGTCGTGTAGCGCCGACGGGTGAACAGTCCCCTTGTTGTGCGTGAGGACTTCATCTTCGCCACACCACGACAGCCCGCTGTTTGCCATCCGTCGAGTTGGACTTGCCCTCAGGGTCAGTGAACGCCATGTCGCGCTCAAACTGATCCACCAGCAGAGAGGCGCCAACCGCTTTCTGCCGACGCTGGTGGTTCGGTCACCCCCAGGCTGCTTTTCGTAAAGCTGTTAAAAAAAATGAGGCATGTCGCACAGAATCTGCATTTGAGAGCCTACTTTATTTTAAACCATTAGCTGGACACATGTTTATTGTAATTGTTGATGTGTATAAAACCTGAAGGATTTTTAACTTTGTCATGCACATAAAATACAAGGTGCGCCATGTATTTCCTGGCCTCTGGAGTGGCCACCTCAAGCTCTTGGAGCACGTTGCTCCAAAAGAAAGCTATTAAATGTAGCAGACGAGTGCTACAAAAAGACATAACTTGAACGTAGCATATAACTCTTCAGTTTCTCTCAGTCTTTTGCCACTTCCATGGTGGTGTGGAGGAGCCCTCCTCCAGCACTGGGGTTGTTTCCAGCCTCTTGTCCCCATCGTACCATCTCGGTCCCCCGGACTCTCAACCCTATCCTGGGGTGAGAGCGTCTCTCTGGTCCTTTATGGTTGACAGACCTTGGAGCCAGTTTAAATTGCGTGTTTTATCATAAAAATTTCAGGATGGGGACTGTTATTTCCATTATGGAGCAGAAGTGCATCACAAATAACCCATTCCCCAGCATCCCTCAAGGGCCAAAGTCTTTCAGATAGTCATTCATCTGAGGTCAGGGCTGCACCATTGAGTTAATTTCCTTTTCACCTCAGCTGGAAAGTTGAATTCTGGATTTCAATCATATTCACTTAAATCGATTTTACATTGATTGAAAACATTTTTTTAAAATTTGCCATGGTTTAATTGCTGACTAAATCATGTCCCTTGGAGTCAAAAAGGACAAATCATTCTCTGTAGAAAAAAAAAAAAACATTTCACTTATATTATTTACCCTAAAAACAAAATTGCAGCAGTGTGGCACTTTGGGGAACTCGACTTGTAATTTACAGGTGTGGAGCCAAGATGGAGTGCAGTCCTTGCACCCTTTGGCAAGCCAATTGCATTGGAATGAATTGAAATAAGAATAAAGTGATTATAAAATGCTCTTGAAAGAAAATGCCCCCTGAAGGGGCTGGAGTATTACGCAGAGAGAACTAGACCATGGGACCAGATTGTCGCTTGTTCTGCACATGAATTAAGCACACCTCCAGCTGAACTGCCCCGGCCATTACCCACTTGTATGAAGCATACGCTCAGTGAGCAAGTCAAGCTACGGCTGACAGCATCTGTTAAGCCAATAAATGGCAAATTGATAATTATTCAAGGGAAGCAGTTTGACGGTCGAATGTCTCCAAAGGACTGCATTTTGATGTCCAATTTAAAGAAATGAGAGAGTGCACTTCAGTACGGACTCCAAAAATGACTGATTTATTTAAAATGAAAATGGATAAATAATAGAGATTGAAATTAAGACAGAGAGCCTGGGACTATCATGAATAACGAATGGCAAGTAAATGTCAAAGCTATTTGCACAAACTCACAGCCAGAGGTCCAAATCTAATATGAGTGCCTCCCTTTTTTAAAATCTGTCAAGGTAGGAGAGAAATGGCACTATTTGAACACATTTTTTTAAAAAAGTTAAAAGCATATTTTTAGAGTGGTGAGGAGCATGAAGTAAAGTCACCCATAAACCTTGAAAAGACTAAACAACATTCACCAGCATATTAAGAAATAATATATTCACATCCCACTCCTTTGGGAAATACTGACAACCAGTCTATTTTTATGCTGGCACCTCTTCTACATGAACTAGATTTTTAACAGCCAAGATGTGGATACAACTTGGGTTATTTTTTTAATATTATTTTATTTGATAAAATTGCTCTTCAAATCATCATGTATATTACCCCTTGAACAATTTATAATCTAAAGTAATAATCCAGATGACCTGCCATTTTGCTAGAGCATTCTTTGCTATCGTAGCTGCTCGCTGAATTATTTGCAGGACGTTTATCAATGCGATATTTAAAACATGGTCACAAACTTTGAACATTTTCTCAGCTGCATCCATGTTGAAAATCTTTGCCTAATGGTTAGAAGCAGGATGTGAAAATGTCCCCCCCCCCCCCATGCAACACATGTACTTGGGGCTCGAGATCCTTGCTGCTCGCGGTGCACAGCTCGTTGCACGTGTCACATTTTGTGACATGACGCTGAAGCTCCTCTGGCTTTTGCTCTCGGAGACCCAACACCTGCCCATGTAAATAACTCATTAAGCCGTGTCAGAGGCCAAGCCTAAGGCGACGGATTCGCTGGGCATGACAGCACAACACAACTGTGGTCTCCCAGGCCACAGGCAAGCTGATTCTGTGCATCATTGTCCTGATTTAACTGCAACCGCCCCCCCCTCCCCCCCAACCCCCTTGCAGTCCTGCTGAGTTTTATTTGTTTATATTCTTTCCTTAAAATTTCATAGGCACACCTCAGACCTTCCAAAGTACAAATCATAAATGATGTGTTTGCCTTTGAAATTTGAAATCTCTTTGAAATCTCTCTTTGTTGTTTGTATTTTTTTCCTTTTTTTCCCTCTTTTTGCTGATTGCTCGCCTCAAGGTTGATTAAGGGAATGAATAAACGATTCGGGCTGGATGCAAAATTAGGAACCTTAATCCATGGTTACAACAGCATCAGAGTGTTGTACTTTGCATTGTCGAATGAATAGTCAATCAGGGAATTACCCCGCGTATAAAATCTCTTATATAATGAGGATGGATTAGAAAATAAGTGCTTTGGCTCTTTCCTTACCTATTATTTTCAATCATCTATATTGTTTTGATTTTTAAATGACTTCATCATTCTTAAATTCATCTTTACGTATCGGAATGCAATCCAGTGATATGCAATGCACATTTTCAGAGTCCCTCTTCATTTATTGAGTTTGTAACTTGTTAGTTTCCCTGGGTATTAGGACAAAAAGCTTTCAGTAGTATCTTGGTCCTGTAGGACCCTAGTCAGGGATCTTAAGCTACTGATTCAGCTTATCATTGTTTTGAGTAAAACTCTGAAGGAGTTTTCTCACAGGTACCGACAGGGTTAGGGGTTCAAAGACAGCTGGAAGGCTTGCCGGATTGTTGGCTTCCCAGGACCGTATCCAGATTCCTCAACTGAATTTTCTTGCCTTCAGGCCCTTAAAGCCCATTTTTTTTCTGACTGAAAATGCTCAGAGCAACTCCATGACTGCCGCCAAGTGTCAAAGTTCACAGAAAAGCAAACTCTCATTTCACTGACTACGTTTTTTTTTTTTTTTTTTTTTTTTTTTTAAAACTCATCTCTCAGTTGTGTCCCAGCTATGGATCCTTACACATGCTGACTGGAGCTATCTTTCCCTGGGCAACCACAGTCTGTGCGGGCCTGGTCAGGAATCTAGGCAACAATGCATATGACCAATATGTCTCTGCTATAAAATGTGTTCCAATAAGCAACATGAGATCTAACAAATTCTGAGAAAGGTCAAATAAGTTGGTGCCAGAAATGCAGGTGTATGAGTCAACAACCATAAAACAATTGCCTATGGCCAAGTGCCAACACACACTGACTTTTGTGAACTTCCTGAAGTTAATATCGATAATACGCATTGTGAACTTCCTGAAGTTAATATCGATAATAAGCATTGTGAACTTCCTGAAGTTAATATCGATAATAAGCATTGTGAACTTCCTGAAGTTAATATCGATAATACGCATTGTGAACTTCCTGAAGTTAATATAGACAATAATCATTGTGAACTTCCTGAAGTTAATATCGATAATAAGCATTGTGAACTTCCTGAAGTTAATATAATAAGTATTGTGTACTTCCTAAAGCTAACGATTCATAACTTTGTGGAATAAGCAGAAAAGCTGGACTTCTCTACAGAGCAAAAAGTTAGCTCTGCTTATGAGTGTTATTTTTCCTATATTCAAATAGGATTGTGCTTGGAATAAATACAGAGGAAGCCTTCAACCCATATTGTGTATTCCTGATAATAATTCATACTGTTATGGTTTGGAGAACCATCTCATGGGAGACAGTCATTACTCTACACAGCGCAATTATATCCAATGAATACATATCAGGCAACAAGGAGCTGCCGACTGAGCGACCATTAAAATGAGATGTTTCCAAGGCTAAAATTAGCTCCATACACACCACTAAATAGGTTTGAGAAGGGCTTCATGAACAAAAGGAGGATGTCATACACCTTCAGTGGCCTCACCAATCAGCAGATCTAAACACCATGAAACATTTATTCACCAATACACTACCAGTGGCTATATCTCCCAACCAGAAGTTTTTCTTTCTTTCTGAATGGTTTTAATGATCCCACAAGCGCTAGTTATCCCAATAGAAAAAAGTTATAAACTTATCAGCAGTTCAAGAAAGATTTAAGTTTTTCAGGAGGGTCAAAGGGTGGCCAAACTTTTTACTCAGGAGCTTTTTGTTCGTAATTATGCATATTTGTCTACCCTCTGAGTATAACACACGCACACTACACATATTATATAAAAAGTGAACCCAAGTAAACTCCACTTACAGTCCTTCACCTTCATTATATGCGTTTCCCTGCTTCACTTGTCCACGCTCGCACTCATTATATGAAGGGATAATTCTGTTGCTTTCATAAATATTTATATTCTTGCATATACAGTGGGGGGGAAAAAACATCAAAATTTTGATTCAGGCAGTTCAAACACCACCGCACACTGTCGAGTGACACGAGCGGCAAAATCCACAAAGTTGCAGCGCTAAAATGAGATGCCAGGTTTCTGCTAATGACAGCAGAGAGGTGTACGTCTTCAGTGGAAAACGATACCGTTTGCGGCTTTGAATACCAGACACTGTTCGATTCTCTTCATCCTTGACTGAGATAGGGCACTGAGCGGTAAATGGAGGTCCTAAATCATCTGCCTGACACATCATGTAGCACTGAATACGGCGGTCAAGTTAAAGATGCTAAATCTGGTCATGCTTTTCTTCACCACACATACAGCTCTCTGATCGTAATGTGCAGTCTTTTCATGATGCCATTACTGCAGCGATGCGGAAGCTCGCATTTCTTGCATCAAGGCGTCAGGAGACATCTCTGACAAAAGCATATACTTCTCCTGCTATTAGGAACCATTCTAAATCGTTGTGGATATCTAAACTATTCAGGACTTAACTATGGAATGTTGTGGGCTGAAAAATTGAACCGTTTTATTTATATTCTTGGTATTAATTCAGAATGAACATTTGCAGACAGGGTTGAATGTGCCCCTGCTTAAAAAATGCTGAGGTATATTTTGTTTTGAATTTGGAGGTGGCCCATTGTGTAGCTGGATTTCTGTTACTGCAGTTTATTTTGGAGTGCCTTTATTTAGTTGAATTATCCCCATGTGTGCATATCTGTCTGCATTTTAAAATCCGTTTCACGTGTAAAGTCCGCATGTCCTCCTCCTTTAGATATTAACAACAAAAGAGCACTTTCCACTTCTCCAAATTCATACCTAAGCCTGTTCCACATTCTGCATTCATCAAACTTTATATATACAACCAATGGAAACTAAGTAAAAGGTGAACACAAGTAAAATAAAGGTGAAATAGTGCTACAAAAAATGTTGATTCATTCAGTTTGAGTTAAGTCAGTAGCCATGTTGAAAGTAACTAACCATTCCTAGCAGGGCCTGTTGTACGGGGAAAAAAAACAGCTTCACTCTTTTCGGTTTCCCACCACCTTGGAGCTGTTTATTTTAGGCACATCTGTGTAGCACATCAAGGTTTATTCCTAGTGTGGCATAAATGTACTGAACCAAACACTGTAGGTCGCGTTCCCTTACAGAATCAGTCAGTTTAGCGGTCGGTATTTAGACGCTTGGTCTAAACGCACCACTGATTCCCCTTCTCCTGAGGATCGTTCCCATACCTTGTCCTTTCAAACTCAATCTCCTCATCAGTGGGCACTGCTCTCTGACTAGTTTATTTCCATCTCAGCACTTCTTACTGTAAAGTGTATCCTGTAGTTATTGCTTCCATTGTAAAGAGGAAATCCTCCAAGGGATTTGACGTATTTCGCGGGCAACACTAGCAGCGGAGTGGTTCAGACACTCTGCGCTCTTCGCTCTTGGTAATTGCGTTTCGGTCTTGTGTGGTGTTTTGCATCTCTGGTGTAAAATCGGCCCCGCTGACGATGTTCACAGACCCTTGGTTTCCATTTCCGCCATGGGGAGATAAAGGAGCGCGGCCATTGTTTGGCGACCGGGGCTGAACGATGAAAACAAATGAAAAGGCCCAAGTTGTTATCGAACTGGCAGATGTTTGCTTTCCTGAATGACTGACTTCCAGATGTTGTGTACAAACCGCAGGGCACGCAGCAGGGACAGTGTTAATATGCTCACGCAGTTGTGCGAAGGCCTTCATCTGGACTAACTGTGTTTGCATTGCATTTAACAGACACTCTTATTCAGAGTGACTTATAGTTTACATTTCGACACACGATCCATTGAGGCAGTATGGTATTTACTGAGGCATTTTGGGTTATGTATCCTGCTCAAGGGTACAACAGAGGTGCCCTACCTTGGATCTGAACTCACCAGGTGTGAGTAGGAATCCCAGCGCTCTAATCGTTTCACTATTCTACTTTAACACTATTCTACGTTTTTGCCTGGCACAGAAATAATTTCATGGAAAGTAATTCTGTATGCTCATGGTGTTGTTTCAACATGATAAAAGTACCACTTAAAATGGAAACACAAAGTTAAGAAAGGAGTGCACTCCAGTTACAATGGAAGCCAGGGTTAATACAATGATAAGATATTCTTGCTGGAAATGCTGCTTTTGCAGGCATATATTTAGCCATCTAATGATCTCTCAAAAGCAGAAAAAAAGCAGAAGAATAACTAGGCAGACACACATAGGAACTTTGACTGTTGATGAGAAAATTGTCAACTGGCTGTTGAGTAATGTGTCTTTGTCTCAGTTATAAGTTGTTAAGGCCCCCCACAAGTGTTCGGAAATGGATTTGCCCTCCACAAGGATGAAAATGAAAAAGAACGATCATATCTGGGAGTTCATCTACGAACAAATCGGTTTTCTCTTGGAAACACACAGCAAGCAGCGGGCTGGATTCAGTCGAACACTTTGACTCTCTTTAAAGACATATGGCTTTTATTCAAAAACGGTATAAACTTCAAGCATGATCTAATTTGAGTATGTTGTTTCCAGTGGTATAGTCAAGGGTGTATGAAACTATATGGAGTAAACCCACCTAAGCTTTTTACAGTATACCAACCAGTATACCAGTTTCTGTAGTCACAGAATCCTAACGCTGGACAGTACTCATGGTCTGTGGACTCGCCTCTTTAGTTATCACTACAACACCAGTAATTACAAAGTAGACAAGCAATCATGTCCTTTGAAATGTGTTCTTTGTATTATAAAAATCCTCATATCCCTTAAAAGAAACTACCATTTTTATTAAATTGCATATTCCCTCATAGAGATCAGGTGTGTTTTATGAAATGTAGCCCAAAGTCAATTGTCAGTCAGCGGAATGGGACAGGCTAATGGCAGGGGAACAGGATTACGGCCGTCAGTGTCTGTCTGAAGAAAGCTCCCGCTCTGTGCGACATGACAGTACAGCTCAAGACCAGAGGCCCCTCAAAATTTCGGCTCATGACAGCCCCTGTTGTTCGAACATGAGGAGCTGATCCCCAACCAGCCATGCTTGTTATTTTGATCTCAAAACGACGCACATCCTCCTCAGCCCTCCCCTGCATTGGGACTCTCTTGAAATCCCTCCATGTCATCCCAGGAACGACAGTGGAGGAGCAGAGGAGAGCGGAACTGCAAATAAGAAATGGAGGAATATTAAAAGTACGCCTCCGTTTGACTCGTGCCAGGTTGGAGCGGCCCACTCCGCGATCGATGGCCCACCAGAAAGCGTCTCAAAACCCAGATGCTGCTGATTTTCGAGATGACGAGTTCCAGATACCGGAGCCAGGACTTCCAAGTTCCATCACAGCATTAGTGACTAATAGCATGGGCCCGGTTTAGTCTGAAGGCTGAATGGTCTTATGGTCCTGCCAGATTTATCCTTCTTTCATGATAAAACCAACCTGCAGTTTGTCACAGCGGGGCTAGCAAGATGCCAAAATTGACTCAACAAAGAGCCGCAAGTATGAGTGTACTCTCTGAGATCCTGTTTGATTAGAAGTGTGGGGGAAAAAACAAAACATTTAAAAAAATATACCACAGCACACGCTAACCCCTACTCCTTCACAAATAATCTAGATCTCAGAAATGACATGCAGTGTGTCAGATAACATATGGATGTGGGCCATTTATGGTTGCAAAACGATCCGCAGGAGATTGTATTTACATCGACATGCACATGATCTAGACATGATAAAAAAAAATCCATATCATTTTTTTAATGATGGCGTAGTATTGCAATTTGGCAACATCATTCTCATGAGCAAGGAAATATTTCGTTTATATCACCATTTGAACTGAAAAGGACAATAAAGAAAAAAAGAGCCAGTGTCACCAGGTGAGATTCCTCTTCTGGTAAGTGGTGAAATGTGTCATTATAAATATCAGACACATCACCCAGATGAATACCTTCCCTTCTATATTCATACCTTTAGTTTTCCTTTTATGTATTCATGTGAACGGTTACAATGCGTGCTGCTGTATTTGCATGCAGTTACCATGGCCATAATTCTGTGCTTGATAATATTCATAAGTAAAACTTTGGAGAATGTATTTTTTCCTTATGTCAGCATATTTTCGTAAGACACGCTCTGTGAAGCTCCTGTGTTTGTCCCCGATGTAAAGTGCTACTTAACACACAGGCTTAACCTTGTTAATGCAGTGGATGTAGGCCCCCAGGCTAATCATTACACTACATAGCTCACGGAACGGTAAACACCGCATAGGAGCCATACTTTGGGGTCTGCATTTACATTACGCTAACTCAATGCATATAGAAAAGCTGCATGAATAAAATAGAGGCGTGATGAAATATTCTGTAGCATAACCATTAGCATATATTATACATGTGCCAAAACGTACAAAGACTGTAAGAACTCCTTAAAATGCACATGGGAATTGACCGTTGACAAGAACAGTCATATGGGTAGGTGAGTCCTTTTTCTCCAAGGTGCATAGACTCAAGTTTAGGGTAAAAAATAATTCAAAAGCCCTGAGAAGATGCTGAGATGTATGAGCCGTTCACAAACCAGCCTCAGATCATCGAAGCTCACAGCGAGCCAATGGCAGACTTCCGATACAGGACTGGACACGTCTGTTCTTCTTACCAGCATTTTAAGACACAAATTCTACCTTTTGACCACCACATACGTATCACTGTAGCAACTAATTATAAGGTCCCAAGCAGGACTTGAAAACATTACAAGTATGGTGTCCATGAGCATAGACAGTCTTCATTCATGTTCTTTGTATGAAAATGACTAAAGAGAGTGCAGTGGGATAAGACTAGCAAGTATGGTGTCCCAGAAGAAACAACCTCATTGTCTGTCCCCGAAGAAATACTAAAATGTGTATCCAACTTTAACTCCCAAGCCATACAAATAATTTCCCATTTGCCATCCAAGTAGCTAAGAGCACTTGTTTTTACTTCTTTATTGTTATGTGTTTTTTTTTTTTTTTTTTTTAACGAGTAGTCTATTTTTTTGACTGCTCAATGTGTAAACATGTCCCAAAATAGCAGCTTCTGACAGAACGAACAGAATATCAAGGGAATTTCACTTCTATCCATAGTTTTCCACCAGTTTCTGATAGACGAAAAGCAGAAATACAGATATCACTAGTCATATTACTCCTTAGCCACCAGAGTAACTTAACCTGTATGTCTTTCAGGAGCCAAGTAAGATGCACTCATTCAAAAGATGAAAGTCAAAAACTCTGGCAGCATAATCATTAATGAAATATATAAGCACTCAATTTTTTTCTTCTTTATTGTATACTCTTCGCCCTTCACCTGCGAGCACCTGGTTTGCCATGATAACGCTTCACCTGTTCAGCTTCACAAGCTTTGTAACTGATACCAACTGAACTCCGTTTGTAATTACTTTCCTTTCATCTCAGTCTGGCGTGTCCCAAGCAAAGATGTATGGGAAAACAGATCAGCCCAATGAAGGTGTTTTGCATTGGATATTTTTCAACCCTTCAATGAAATAGAAGTACTGATGTTTTTTTCCCATTTTTTTTCTTGCTGATGTTCAAAATCGGGAAATGTCTAGGCGGGGAGGGAAGAAATGGGAACTTAATCCATCAGCATAGGCTCTCGCTGTCGGGGGGAAGTTGATTGGTTCAAAGTGGTCAAAAGGAGGATGGCTAAAAGACAAATGAAACACCGAAGTTGTGGCTGGAATTTAAGTCCAGTGTAGGAGACACAGGAGTGTGGTGCACAATGACAGTCAAAAATGCTGTCATTTTCTAATTTTCACCTTATACGTTTTTATACGGGAAAATATTGTTTTTATACGGGAAAATATTGAAGTGAAGATGGCCTCAAGAATCCAAGGTCCCCTCGAGCTAATTCTACATCCTGGTTTTCATGGAAAAAACACTCCAAAACTAGAAGCGAAAAGTGCTGATGTAATTTTTCACAAAACTGTTTGAAGAGTACGGCCCTACTCATCTGTCCAGTAACTTTATGATCAGAAGACCTCCAGCTCTTCAATGGAATTTGCACTTCATGGCATGTTGAAATTAATTTTAATGAGAAAGTCTATTTTGTTTCTATCATCCATCAGTCTGTCATTTATCAGGCAGAAACCATGGAAATGAATCTTGTGGGCTTTCAAAGCAATATAGTTCAAACACAGGTCTTGTACAGATGTGAATTGAATTTGGTATTTTTTTTTTTTTTTTTTTTTTTTAGCAATGAGTGCATTGACATTTTGGCACTGTATCCTGACAGCGACATCAGGGTCACCTGATATAAAATGGGACCATAAATTGTGTCCAAAGTGATCAGTGTGGAGTGAAGAACAGGATTCCGGAAGGGTGGGTGGGGTGGGGGAGTTGACCGGTGATTGAGCCTCTTTGAAATCACAGGACTGGCATTAAGTAACAGGGCCGGCAGGATGTGATGGGAGGACAGCTGGTGGCCCACAGACCGTGTTTTAAAACGCTCGACCTGTTTTCAGATAACACGCCCCCCCCCCCCCCCCCCCGCAATCTGCTGCGAGCCTTCTCTGAAGGGTCAGACAGACGTGATCTGGGCTTAATCCATGGCCATTAGGCACTGGAAACGACACCCCCCCCAACCTCCACCCCCCTCATCGCCCCTCATCCTCCTCACTCACACACTTCATCATTGCCTTCAATTCTTGCATTAACCCCATCTCAGAGCATTAATATTGCACATCATCACAGATGGGGGTCGCCACAAAATAGATTTTAATACACGTGAAATGGGAACGTGGGCTTGACTGTGTGCGGTGCGTGGGTAGGGTGGGGCGATTGTAATCTGATAAAGCGGGGCGCTGCGGACAGATGCGGATGGTAACCGGAGGAACGCGGCTGGTTTATTTATATCATCAGCAAAGACTTCCTATGGTCGGGGAGTGCTCGATTACCCAGCGTTCAGCTTGCCACTCGGTACTGCTGCACTCGTACCTTTCTCAGGGGTTAATTTGTAGCTCCGCCGGCAAAAGAGTATGGCTCAGTGTTAATTATTTTTTTTGCACAGCTGTTGCCACCTATCTTCTGTGGTTTTGTTGCAGCGTACATGCTTTTTTCTTTGCTGCATTAATGCAGTGTCCAGAGCACAGTTACCTGCCTCCTATGACAGATTTGACCTGATATCGCAGTGATCCCTACCCTGGATCTCCTTATGTCTCACACCTATGTGACTCTGCCAGCCAGCCAGCCAGTTTCAACAATCAGTGAGGTTGATCAATCTCTTTACTTCACAGTGGTACAAGTTCTGTGGTCCCATGGTATTTAAGCTTCCCCAACAGGCTTTGCGCTTTCCACAAAGCAACTTGTGGTCCGAGTGGATGAACTGGACTTGATCGGGATCAATTGAACAATTAAATGCTGGCCGATTGTAAATGTACTGCGAAAAGATCTATTGAGAAGCATTACACTGAATGTGTCAAGTAGGCTTAGCCTGGTGACTGACTATTGCTGGTGTCAGGTGTGTGTGTATGTGTGTGTGTGTGTGTGTGTGTACATGTGTGGGTGTATGCCCGTGTGCGTGCATGTGCAGTTGATAGGTTTGGGGATGGGGGAGCTGAGTGCCCTGGAAAGCACACAGACAGCAGTGTAATTAACCAAGGTCTCGCTGCTGGCCGAGAGGGCCTACTCCACAAAGGATAATTAGAGAGACTGACCATCTTAACCCCCGGGTGCACAGTTCCCATCCTAACTAAAGAATACCTGCTCCAGCACAGCTACTACAGCACGCCAAACCTGGCCATTAATGTTAATTTATGGAAACCGCCTGACATCATAGAAGGACTCTTTATCATTTCTGCCATGATGAGATCATAATTCAGGCCCTGTGACACGAGCTGAGAATACCTGAAGAACTCGCATGTGGCTCTTTCTCAAAAGCCTATGTAATGTTCTTTCTTCACAATTTGACCGACAAGAGCTATTTCTGTAACCCGCAAAGCTACTGATAGAGGCTGATCATTTCCACTTTCCATGAAACATCTCATGTTTGATATAATGGCTACCAGGCAGCCATCAATGTCAGCTTGACTTGGAAAATACCACCCTGCCACACTGAAGGTTAATGTTAACAGACACCCATGTCATTTGTCATAAATTTAAATGTCACTTTGACCTGGGAGGTGACAAGCCAAAACCGCAATGGTGTTTTATATACTGAAGATGGCATGCACTGCATAAGTGCATGCTTTAGATGTCATATGTACACTTCCTCGAATGATATTTCTTTTGTTGTGGCCATAGCACCTCCACATAAGTTAAATGCAGAAAGATGCTGTCTCGTATTATTCCCAACAGAAGATCATTGCAATTCCTTGAAACATGTAGCACGCCATGAACTCAATACTGAAATACTGAAACATGGTGTGTCATTAGTTCTGTGTCCTGTATATGGTATGGCTTTAAGAAAATAGTCATTTAATAGATTGCACTGTGAACACTACGATGCAAGCATTCACACTTATGGGTAATTGCTCAAAATTACTATTCTGCCATACAATTTAGTGGTACAAAAGCTTAATGACTGTTTACTGCAATTCACTAATTCAGCCTATATATTGCTGCTCTACAGCTCCAAAACTGCTTAAACCAATGACCCACTAACCAAGTAAATGTGTTTATTTTATGTGAGTGTTGCCTTCTGAAAACCTACCCTAATTGCAGCTCAAATAATACATATAATTTTCGCATCTGTGAATGCAATTCAGCTGGATATAGGCTAATCAATACCACAATAAAATCTTATGTCATATCACTGCATTGTAACCAGGGGTGAAAGTAGTTTTAAATTCTTGCCGGTACTATTACCAAAACCTTCATCTCGCTCT
This sequence comes from Albula glossodonta, assembly GCA_019788955.1. NCBI lineage: Eukaryota > Metazoa > Chordata > Actinopteri > Albuliformes > Albulidae > Albula > Albula glossodonta. The sequence goes on from JAFBMS010000030.1 coordinate 1,218,272, forward strand.
CACTTCATGCATTTTAAAATAGCTTTATGGCAGGCAGCTGCTCTCCCATCTTCCTGGAACTGCGTACCAGACCGTACCGGCTTACTTTCACCTCTGAGTGTAACACACATTTGTGATGTATGATGTATGCAACTAACGAGAATTTACAATCATGATGTCAACATGCTTACTTTCAATATACTTAATATACTTCAACATAGTGTATGCTTATTTCCATGTTATAATGAGTCACAACACAATGCAAAAGTCAAATATTTCTCAAAAAATATGAACTATATATATTCAAGTCATTCAGCAAAGCCTCCATAACAACTGTGAAAACAAATCAAACACGAGGGAGGTAGAACAGAAAGTGTGATCTTTGAAAGAGTCCCTGCCCAGAATGATCATAGCTCGTCTTCTGAGAATGGCAATGACTGCCTCCTATGACATGCTAATACTGTGACATTAGCACATCTTTTATACGCTTCTTTCCATGAATACAGATGCATGGGAGATGTGAAGAGGCATCTCTCAGGGATTCTCAAAGGAATGCTTCGCTGTGTTCATATGCTTCCACAGAAGGCACAAAGTACACAGTGGAATGCCAAACCTTCACTATGCCGTTCCAAAAAATCCTCAGACTGACAGCACCCTTTCTATCTATCCTTGGCAAATAAAAGCAATTCCAGAACAATTATATCTCAAGGCTAGTTTAAAAACCAGCCAAGGCCAGTTTTAAATCCAACCAAAATTTGATTCATGATCATGGATTTTAGATGAGTGTCCTTTTTTTGGATTTTCAGGGAGCATTGGATTAAATGGATGGCATTGGGGTTTCATGGAAGTGGGCCAAAGTATCTAAGTATCTGTAACCAAGCATTTTCAAATTATAGCTTTCAATGTGTCATCGACACAGCGACTTGGGAGTTTGCTTGGCTACTTTATATTGGCAGTTAACTAATCAATCCGATTTTATTTCTAAAACGTAATGAACGTATATCCTTCTGACATCGAACCAAAACTGAATGTATGTTGAATAATCAATTGGAGTTATAGCGAGCAATCGTTTCCAGCCGTCATTTTACATGGATTTCGAGTTCTGCATGATGAATTTACATGCTGTGCCACCATGAAAGTGTCTGTCAATTCACATGAATAGATACGTCAGGTTGACTTGGAAAATACGAATCCGCATCACACTGATGGTTAAGACGAGTGAACATCCTTTCCATTCCACTTGAATGGCAGTGTCACTTTGAGCAGGGGATTGTTTTATCCTGAGACTCCATGATAATTCCCATAAATGGTAATTCCTCAAATCGCTCATCACCCACCATTTTAGGCTTGTGGTTATTTTTGCTTATTTTTTATTGCGATTTCCACAGAATTTGGTTTCAGAGAAACAAAGAAAAGGAGTAGCATTGGTCTAAATGTGTTTCTCACAATAAAGCCCAAAGGAGTTTGCAAAACCATTTCGAAAACAAGCTGAATGTTGAATTTTCATATTGCAGGACATACTTGGAGAAGAGCTTAATTTGGAAATGCCAATGTCACTACCATAAGACAATCATTTCCAGTTTCCTCCTAAATTGGACATCAGTGTAGGAGAGGATGAATGAGATTCTGGACCAATGCAAACCATGTTTATTTATTTATTTATTTTAAACTGTTGTGTATTGAATCATTTTCTGACATAACGTCAATAATTTTTATATCACTTCTGCTTGTTCAATACCAATGTTTCAGCCACAACAATAGACATGTGTTTTTTTTTTTTTTTCCTCAGAAAGATATTAAGGATGCGTTATTTTTGCTTTCTCATCCCTGAGTGAAGTCTGCGGTCACGTGGGGTTTGACGGCCTCTCATAGAAGCATCCAGGTTGCCAGGTCCTCACGCCCTGCCAAACATGCTGATCCGACATAAAGCACATCTCTGCTTCGGTCGGCGGTCTGCGCCGTGCAGCGTCCTTTCACCGCACCAGCCCCCTCACCAGATGTTCAGATGTTCTTCCGATTATGTCATTCCACTCCTCTTTCTGATTCCGCCTTGGCATTTCATTGCGGTGTCGTACCGTGGCTAATTAAGGAAATTGACAACTCATACATGTGCTGACACAAAAGCAGAATATGACCGCCGAGTGGAGGATGGGTGTGGGAGTTTGAGACCGCGCCTGTTGTGATCTGTTCATTGTCAGTGCAGCGTGTTCTAAATATAGCATGCCATGAGATCCACCGCAAGAAAAATCCCTCTAGTCTAAGCAGCCAGAAAGAGCTTCAGCAAAACGGTTTTCATAATGTTTGGACTGATTTGTTTGTTGTATATATGCGGATAGTTTTGGAAACTGGCAGCACACTTCAGTACCCAACGCGAAATAAAGTTTAACTTTGTGTATACAGCCAAGTAAATACAACCAAAATGTGCGCACATTTCACGAGGAGATAGCTGTATGATTATTTCTGCTTGTCTTTGCAGTCGTGTTCAAACTGTGCTTTTCTCGCCAGAATATCCTTTTGATGCAAGACGAAACGTAAAATACGATCTGACTCCATCTAGATCATTTCCTTGCGTTTATGGGGTGGCCAGAGAGAAGGCGCCAGTTGGCAGACAAGATCAGAAGTTAAACCTGCACCATTTTCTTGCACCGCATCATCTTTCCAAAGCCAAGCTATCCGACTGGGACGCTTCGCACACTTAAATGGTGAGCACCGGAACAGATGGCCTCGCCCTCAGCCGTCTTTTTAAAAACGCGCCGGTACATACAGTGACACCGGTCAACGTTCGTATCAGACACCGCCGGCATATCTGCCATTTTAAAAAATCTGGCCCACTCAAAGCGCGCGTCGAACAAGAGACTAGCTGTCACGTCTTTCATTCCAGAGATACCATGCCAGCAGAATGAAGACATGATCTCCAGAGATACATCACCCGCACGACACACATACACTGTATGTCAGCGGGAAGACTGCGGAACTTTTAAATGTGCCACATCAATTCAGATCTCTAACCTCACCAGAAATAGCACAAGAGGCCAGTGATACAGTGATACAGCAGAGATAATCAGTGACTGTTCAATTTAAGAAGTGGCCTTTAACAACCTGTCTTTTTTTTCAAAGAATACACGGAAGAGAGATGGATGACCTGGCGAACAAAATCATTTAAAATTGCATCTACAGTGTCTTGAGAACTCCTGGTGAGACCGATTGGACGGCTAAAACAGATAGACTACGTCTCTCAGCACAGCCGGAATATATTATCCAGGGGCAGGAGAGAGGAATCAGCTCAGGTGGAAATTTTGGAGCGTGTGGCTAAAGGTGCCGCTACTGGTACACCACAGCCCCCTACCTGTCACGATGAATAAGACATTCTGGGGCGCTGCAGTCCGATATTCTGTGTTATCCTTGCTGAATATATCGTCAGAAATGGATGCTTTGTTTTTAAATAATCATAAGTGTATGTGTACTTAATAAATGTAGAACTGTAGCCACATAAGGTGTCGATACATACAATGGCTTATTAAATTTTCGACGAATATGAGCGAGTGTGTGGAGAAATTCTTAAAAACGCCGGGGGCGTTGCAATCCATGGGCAACCAACTGATGTATTCAAATAAGTGCACTGCCTGTGTGCTGTAATGAGGGCTGAGACAATTGTGACATTGTTTTAATGGGAAAAAAGGCTCAAATTTAGCCGCGTGCCAGCCCTTGCAAATAAAAAATAAAAATGAAATTGCAAAGGGTGTTACAACATGATTCGTACACAATTAAATTAGTTTGTTTTGGAATATGAACCCATCAAACGTGGCTCTGATTGTATATTGGCCTTTCCCAGGTCATAATGTCAAGCAATCATTTGAAAATTTCCAAAGCACGTGGTTCTGTATTGTATACTGTTCACTAAGTTGCCCATATCACGTAAATAGGCTATATGACAAATAATACATGCTCACCATCTGCAAATGATGGAGCAACTCCGTAGCCGATTTAGCCTTAGGAGACTTGGAGAAAAGGCCCGCTTACTTCGCATTTGTGATTACTCTCTGGTAATTCGGATGAGAAAACAGGGGCATCTTTTGGGGTGCAACAAGTATGAAACGCATATTATAATGTTATACCTCAAATCACTCGGGTGAGATATACGTTACTGATCTACAGGAATACTTTGGTTTTACTGCTGCTTCACATCAACCGTCCAGTGCTGACCAAACCGAACACTACCGGGGCAAATTAGCATTGCCTTCTCATGACCAGCAAATTCAATTCATATAGATTGGGATATGGTTGCATAACTGTGCCAAAAGTAATGGCTTTTTTTTTTTGTCATGCCTATTCGGGACAACGACACTTCTCGGGGTTTAAATGCACTCTTCGATGCGCAGGAATTAAAGAATCCACGTCTATCCCTTTCCTCTACAGAACCATCAGGAATGATAGGATAGCGTTTACCTGCTCAGAGATGGTATCTCATTTGGAAAGTAATCGCTATCATCATCCAAAGACCATATGCACAATAAAATCGTGTTCATGAAACATGTGCCGTTTTACACTTCGTGAGTGAGGATAGATGATAACAAGACAGTTAGCTTCACATTAAAAATACAATTGCACTTACCATCGGAAACCCACTCGAGAGGTACACATAAGACGAAGTCTGTAATCTACCTTATTTTGACTGTTAAACCGTTTCTGTTAGGCAATCCGAAACTGCTGTGTGAACCTTTTATACAATTCCTCGATATGTAGGCGTCAAAAGATGGCATCGTGGGTAAACAACAACTTTATAAAATACCACATTTATCTGCCTTTCTTTAATTGGACAGGATGCCGTGTCCCCAGCTTTTAGCTGCGTAAAATACTATTCTACATCTGCAAAACACAGGCAAGGAGAGACTGGAAACACACTGTTCTGTTTGTGGCAAAGAATGGGGCTGGGTGAAGCTTCAAGCTACAGTGCACCACTGACCAATGTGCTGCAATCAGTTTGTATGTAGATTCTTAGCCTTACCCTGTTTTCCTTTGCCCAGCCCTCTCAATTTTCTTACATTATGTCCCGTTGTTACATAAAAACTTGAGCCTTCAGCGGAGCATCTTTGTGTGGTATATTCCTCAGTTCCATTTCTTTGATTCTTAACTTAGTACCATGACATGTAAATATGTTCCAAACCACAATGACAGTCGCGTAATGAAAATTTTACCTGTGCGACGGCCCTGAAGCAAAGAAACTGGATTTACATGGGAATAGTGATGGTTACTTCTCTCTTCGTTGAGGTTGAGTTCCCTCTCCTTGCGTTGCTCCCTCCGACTTTAAAAATCTCCAGCGCTCTGTCTGTCAGCGCTGAGGTGTAATAACGCGGATCCAACAGACTGTAGTGGACGGGTAAAATCGTAACAAAAACGCCGCTATGTCCTCTTTTAGAATAGACATACAAACCACAAGCCTGTCTTATCGCCTTCTTTCCGTACGGCGGTGATAGGAGGCAGAGAACTCAAAGCGAAGCTCAAAGTGTTATTGCGTTTCAATTAGTTCCATCTAATGCGATATCTAATTGAGTCTCTCAGATCACAGCATATGTTGATATCTACTATTGGCATGTTTTGAACGTTAACAAAGCATACATATACCGAATCAAAGCGCAATTTCTCTCCTCACCCTCTGAAGAAAATGCAGTACAATTCCCAGGACATGTGATTGTAACCCAATACACAGATTATATCCGCGTCTTCGTGCCACTGGTGCTGTTTTCAAGCAGGAAAATCCGTTTCAGGTATATATCCTAGAAAATCGGCCGCGCTGTTAACTGCATTCCAGCTTTTACGATGCGGCAGCAGCAAACATTTAAAAGCTCCCGTCTCCCTTACTCAGTGATATGTATTGCGGGGATATATTAACGCTGGCTTGCAGTTTTACCACTTTTCCGCGCGCGCTGTATATCCTGGTGTCCTTCAAAGTCACATAGCTTTGTAATAAGTGGAATTGGTTTGTCAAACAAGCGGTATCCTTCATTAGTGAAGTTGAGATTTGATCCACAAACTTGTTTCCAAGGGTTTTCCGTCCCGAATGATTAGTGAAAGGATATGGTTTTACCACATCCCGAGAGAGTGCGGGATACCCTATGCAATCCGCGAGTCAGACCTTCATATGAAATCGGTTGTAATGTCATTCCGAGTGTGCGTATGTTGGAGCTGTGGGAGGGAAGGGGGGTGGGAGGGGGGTTCATGGGCGTAGTTTTCTCATAAAAGCGACAATCAATCAACCTTGAAGCTAATCAACAGCAAAACAGTATCGTCGTCATTTAAAATTCACCAAACGAGCGAATTGGCGTTTTTATTCAGTTTACACAAACGAACGGGCCACAGGGCTCTGCATTAGTACAGGGTTATTGGGTTTGACAGATCGTAACCAAAACTCGCCCGGGTGCCACACTGCACGCTGCGATACGCTGAGAGCGAATTTACCGATTCATTCCTCTTGAAAATGCGACACAATACGTTGTAAAAATAATAAAAGAATGCGCAGTTTCAGAAAAGGGGTGGGCCGAATACTGCTTTACATTCTGTATAGTTCGTATAGTCAATAATTGCTCACTGTTAATTATTTAAACGTTTTGTGTCTGAAATAATTAAAAATGTAAGGACAAACTGATAGCAGCGTGCACGCACCTTCCTAAGTTCAGCACCTGGGACAGCGCACCCAAACCTCGCTAGGAATTCCTAAGAAACCTGTCATTACCAAGGTAGTATTCCGAGTACATGCTAGCTACAGCTTTCAATTCAGTTTCAGTGCATGAATTTGTACATCCTCCCTGTATTTATCATGGCGTTTGCAGGACTCGAGGTTTAGGTATGGGCAGCCATGCAGTTTTGTGGTGAAGGAAGTAGGCCTGCAGCTTCAAGGTTAAAAGTTCAAATTTTGTCAGGGCATTGCTGTTCTGCATTTCAGCCAGACACTTAACCTCATTTCATGGGTGACTTTCATCTCAGGATCTGAAGGCATGTTATAGTGAAGAGGGAGGGAAAAGCACTTCAGCCTCCACCAATGTGATACCTTTACCTGGGCAATGCGGGGCAGCCATTTTGTGCCAGAACTATCACAACACTTCCTGTGGATAAGGAGGGATTCACTTAGCCAGTTACACTGCAATGTGATCAGATTTCCAGTCTGGGAAATCCAAATTTGAGATTTGGACAGGAAACCAAAAAACCAAAAAGAAAATTAGAGTCAAATATCGAATAATATGTTTTGCTGAGATGAAATGCCATGAATGAATGAACGAGGAAATTAAATAAATACTCTAATAAGAGTTACACATCAGTTTGGTGGCAGAGGGGAAGTCACTACTTCTGATACAGACAAATGCAAAGGGTAGAGTTTTAAAACAGCACTGAATGAAAACCTGCTCAGTGTGCAGTTTTTTGTAATACAAAATTGAATTTCACATTTAACCATTTCGGGCAAGATTGAATTTGGTTCTGTGGTCAGTATAAACCCCAAAGCATTTATCACAATATGGGCAGAGAGAAATATATACAATATGTCATATATGCCATTCTAAGCCCCTGTACTGCTGCATGCCATGGGATCTATATTGACAACAAACATTGCCTTAACATGAAGTCCAAAAAAGGCTTTCCTTGCAGCATAATTTCCAATATTACACTCGGACAATGGTTCCATTTTGGTGGAGAGGTAAGACTGACCCCTACTGGCTCAACAACACAAATTCCAGTTGGAACCAAGTTTCCAAAAATCTGACAGTTTTCATTGCACGTTTCTATTTTATTGGAAACAAGTAAATGTGTAGATTTTTTTTTTTATTTAATGCAATATCATATATCATAAAAATACAAAAGTTTTACAAAAAGACTAAGGTCCTGACATATCAGAGATGTTATTACACAATCAAATCTTTGCACATGCAATTTTAGTAACATGATTTGTGATAAGAGCAAATAAACAATGTCAACCAATCACATGCTGTCTCACTCTTTTTGCACCAGTCAAATACATTTCATGCATGTCCTAAATGCTTCAGTAATTAAGGCCATAAATGTTTTTGATTGGAACACCAGCCTGGCCTCTTACGTTGTAACAATAGCCAATACAATTCATACATAAGTTTGCGTGTGATTAATTTAATCATATACTGTACTGAATACTCCATTACTCATGAAGAACTTTTCAGTCAGCAAGTTGTGGATTTTTCATTATGTATGGTCGCCAAAGTATACACCATGAAATGAACTGGACCAATGTTCCATTTCTTCTCTTCATCACTCAGCGAACATATGCTCAGAAGCTGAAAGCATGCACTCTCTGAATGTTGAGGTCCTGTGTGACTCCAAAAGGGTCATAGTACATATTGTAATGAAGTACCTGGGATGTGCGAACAGGCCTTTCAATCTCAGGAACAGCTGCTTATTTATGAAGATGAGAAACAAGGAGAATGCTGCCTGTTAGATCAGCACCGGAATGCAAAACAGTTCTGCAGAAAACTGCAGCCATGCAATGTCTTATTTATCCGTCCTTCACTGTGAACAGTATAACACCACATAGTTATTTATATGCCGACGTACAAACCGCTTCTTGGTACATGCTAAGAACGTAACCTCTCCATGAAACAAACCTAAAATCGTATTTGGCCATATTTAGGCAAAAAGCTTTTTGCTTAACCAATTTGTTTTACTGTAGCCCAATCAAAGTGAGAACATGAAATCATTCAATAAAATAAATAAAATGCACAAATAACTTCGCTTAGATGATGTTTTCTGCATATTGGACCCAACTATGGCACATCATACTCGTCTTTGAATGAGTATTGTGAATATTCTAAATACAAACTGATGATAATATTTTAATTAAGGATAAACTGGTCCTGATCAATGACGATGGACAAGTGTGTCCACATATTATGAGTTGAAGACAATACATTGTATGTTGTTTTTTTTTTTTTATCTTTCAGGAGGAAAAAAAACTCCCCTGCTTGAAATTTCCCCAAGCCAGGGGAACAGGGCCTCATGACTAGACATGAGCAAAGCAAGCAACATTAGACTAATACTGAAGAGAGTGAGGTTGTAACACTCTTAACACGATCATTTCACCATACGTCCCACATGCCCATGGATATGAAAATTTACCCCATCTAATTTTTGATGTGAAAATCAGTTTTTCCTATGCTGTGATAATGATATGAAATGCTGTGTTTCACACAGCGAGACTATAGGAAGGGTTATGACCCAAAAATAAATCAATATATGCATACACTTAGCACGGATATTCAGGGAAAGGTTTGATTTGTGCCATGGCCCTGCGAATCAGATGCAGTCTGTGGTGTCATCAATCTCTCAATGAGTACAGATTTTCATTGGCTATAATGCCGTCCTCCTTCCACTGTATGGAGCCTAAGGCTGTTTAATGTATCATAACTTTTCAATGCGCCAAATTAATCTGGAAGGTAAAATCTGTTTTGATTGAACTGTAAATTCCTTTAAAAAGAGACTGCAGGCCAAATTCAGACCAGAGTTACTCACATCCTGGGTGTGATTTCTTCATAATCATAACCGTTTGGAAGAATGCTTTTGAGGCAAATGTGTGCACTTACTTATGGTCTGGATCAGCACCTTCGTGCTTTTGATCTAATCCTGGCCAAAGCCCTCTTTTAAGACGAATGTACTCTCCTTGCTGATACTTTATTTGTGTGATCTATGGTAAATGCCTGCCCTCCATAAGAACAGTTTTTGAAAATACTGAGTACAACCTGACAGCGGTATTATTTGTATTTGTGCTCAGCGGCAACAATAAACCGCTTGGAAGCAGGGAGCTGCAAAAGTAAACTATAGATGAAAGAGAGAGCAAATCAAGTATGATGGAATGAAAAGAATTCCCTGGTCTAGATGCAGTCAACAGACAGACCTGTCCTTAATGTTATTGGCTTGATATTATCCTGAAAGGAGGATAACAGTAATATTACTGGTTTTGTGGGGGATAAAACTTTTTTACTTTTTTGGCAGATGGGGGAGTTAGCTATATTTATGAAAAGGGCAGAATGTATAATTTGTTTTAGCTTTGCTACAGCTGTACTGTACCTCAATAAGTCAAAAGTTTGATTGTGTTCAAACTTTACTGCTGGTATTTTCTGTACATGGTGGAGACTAAGCTCCTGCTTCTACATTCATGAAGTAATACTCAACATGACCGAAAAGCAGACAAATGCATAAATGCATGTTACAGAATAGCAAATCGTTCTGTGTTATTGATTTCTCTCATAAATGAAAAGATTAATAACAGATTCAAAGCCGTTCAATAACTTACCACTTTCACATGTATGAAGAGATCAAATTTAGCAGCTATTCTAAAGGTGTACTGCTGCAGGTGCATCACGATAAATGCCAAGAGATAATACCATCATGGGAGTCTCACTCAAAAATGCATGCAGCCAGTTTTCTTTGTTATATATTTCAACATACATGATCACAGACCATCAGAGATGACCCATTCCTGGAGGGCTGCCAGTGGGGTTTTATGGTTTACCTTTGTAAACTAGGTGTGTAGGCTCATAAGCTACAGTGATTTAAATCAATCAGGTTCTCAGCACACACCACAGCCATCCAGGACCTGAGTTTCACTGCGCTGATCGAGACTGCTAAGTGTGTGATGCTATAAATGTCGGCTTAAAATAAATAATGATGAAGTGACTGTGAAGGCACGTTCATTAGGACTTTATACAAAGAATCTGCATTATCACACAGCACAGTCAGCCTTGCATGTTTCTGGTAGGGGTCCTTGATCTCATTTCTAACAAGCATCTTCAAACGGAAAATTATGCATTTGTAAGAATTCTTTGTCGCAGTTTCCCAGATTTTGAGCAGTTGATCTTTGATAAGATTGACTCTGAGGTCAGGAAATATATATTTAAACGCTTTTTTAAAATGTGTCCCAAAATGTACTCACACCCAAACTGAATAACTCTCATGCTACTCTACCACCATAGAGATCGTCTCCCACAGACCCCGGAGGTGGAGATTATGACTCCTCCAATGTGACTTGACTCATGTGACAACCGACGTTCACTTCGGAAGACCTGCAATATCAACACCAACACCAATCACACGCTGTCAGAGGATCATAAAGTCTGTGTATGTTTCGTTTATGAAGATGTCATGTGCCCGCCCGGACAGAAGAAGGCGAAACAGAGCAATGAGTCTGATTTGAGAATGACAAAGCCCCTTTGTTTCACAGATTATGCAACAAAATGGCAGTTTTTCCTCCGTGAGCCACCCGCGAGACATTCTAAAAGGGCATTTTCAAACGGCTTGCAGTTGATTTACTGCATGTAACGATAGCAAATAATTAGTGTTTGTTTATTTTAATTCCCATCTTGTTTCTTTGCTTAAAACATTTCAGCCATATATTGATTTATTGTCTTCTTGATGACTGTTTCTCAGACCCCTGTGTTAATGCCTATATGTGCAGGACTTGCCATTAAGAGGCTCTGTCATGTCTATATTTAGTTTAACAGAAATATCCGGAACATTGATAAATGTGTTTATTTTGAAGCTTTTGCTGAACATAATGACATATTTCAAATGGGAATAAAAGTAATTTTTCTTCATTGTGTTCTGAAAAGTAAAAAAGGGACATTACTGTTCGACTGGACCCAGGGAGTCTTTTCATTTACTCCAATCAAACAGTTTGCCTTCAAATACCAATATACATTTCAGCATTGCATTCTTTCTTTACAAATTCAAAAATCCAGGACAATATTTGTAATATTTTACAATAAATTTGTTCTGAGACAGGCAGATAATGAATTCGGTTTATATTTTCAGTGCAGATAAATCCTCTGCAAATAACACAAAACACAAAAGAAAGAATAAAAAGTATCTTTGCACTTCCAAGCTTTAGAAAAAAATCCTTTGCTGATTATTTATTTAGTTGTCCTAGCGATTTAAAGTTCTCCCATTCAAAAACCCTTTTTAATTATTCAATTGAGCTGTTTAGTACTTTGAAGTTGTAAGTTATTAAGGTTGAGTGCAGTGCGATTCTGTGAGGCTGAATAAGCCGAACAGATGGCAATTATGCAGGCATGTCAAATTCACTTTTATGAAAATATTCCTCACTTCACCCATTTCTATACAGTTATTTGCATTATTTTGCAGTTTTCTGTATCTGTAGCTGTAGCCATTGCATCGGAGTGTATTTGCAAATGGTTGCATAGAAAAGCAACTCATTCTCGGGAGTGAAGCTAACATGTTGCACTTTGGACATCGTTTGTTGCTGTTGCAGTATTGAATTAGGAGGCGTATGACTTTCTCTGAGGTCAGAAAAACCAAACAGCCCTCATTTACATATACGGAGTAAAAGGGAGCTGAACACCAAGGGAAATGCATTGTGGGAAAATCTTTCATGACTCTGCCTCATTATTGGGAGATGGAAAGGCTTCATACTGCATGCCCGTGTCTGGATATCACGACTGCTGTTCCAACCACTCTTGTGAAATTGAACATCTGCAAGGATGCGTACAGAATATTCAGCCATGGAAAAAAAAAAAGAAGCAAAACAGTGGCTCAGAGGTTTGATACAGGCCAACAATGCCTTAACTTTCTGCAGAAGCATAATTAAACCCCTGAGAAAGCCTCTGACACTCTTTACGGTTTAAGCTTGTGGCGAAGGCAAAAACGGATGAAAAAGGCCGGGCGGCACGACTCCGTGGCTATAGAAAATCGGAATTAGCTTTTAATTAGCACAGTGTTCGCGATTGCTTTTTTGGCGCTAATCCTAATTAAAACGTATCATTGGAGCTGGATGTGAACCGCCTGCAATGGCGTACTCGCGCAAAAGACGGATGCGTGGGGTTAGCGGCGAAGGCTGGATGATGAGGTTCTGTGCTGGAATTTGCTGATCTGTGGTGCTCCCGCTGGTTACAGTTTAAAAGAAGGTACAAAACCGGAGTTAATGAGAGTTTTCCAGACTTCAGACTTTGCATAGAATGCAAATGCATTTCAATTAAAGCAATTACATGTACTTTATGCATTAAGTACCCATCCATTCTGAATAAAATGACTTTGAATTTGTATATACCCAGTATTACGAGAAGACCTTCTGCATTGCTTTAAAGGGGGCTGGGTGAGGCAGGGACTAATGAACAGGCAGTTGAAGAAATGACGGCAGGAGCTCCAGCACTTGAGGAATGAGTAAATCTGAGCATGAAATTGTTGCGTTTGAAGGGAAAGAGGTTGGGGGGTCATTTGTATTCAGATCAAAAAGCATTTGACCTCATGTCTCGATCTGTAATCTCCTGGGATGTCTTTGCAACCTCTTCCCCATGCTCCATCAACATTAATCCAGGCTTAATATATCATCCAATGTAAATTATGATATTATAAATATCCATGTGCATTTTAAGACTGGATCATGTGAATTAACAGTGAAAAAACATGATATGATAGGAATGACACTCAAGCTTGAACATTATCTCTGTTTTAGTTATGATCATTTACAGAAATCCTCATCAGCATCAATATCAAGAGCATCCACTAAATAATCTTGATGACCATATTCATAATCATCATTGTAATGTACATACTATTTTCATGTCCGCTGTGCATCACAAATTGTATTCACCCAAATGCAAAAATCATATTCAGCTTATTTTTGTATATGTAATTCCTGATAGGGATCATATTTTATAGATGAGGATCAATGTTTACTTTCTTCGAAATAAATATTGCAAAATAATATGACAAGTGATTTTGTTCAATGACTTACGGGTTTGATTTTGAAAAAAAAAAAAAGACCCATCAAAAAGAAAACTTGTGTCTACAGCATTCAGCAAGTGTTCAAAAACCACTTTGTATGGCTGACCTTTAAATGAACTACACACAAAGGAAGGAATGTCCATGCTCACAAACCAAGCATTTCTCCAGCCTTCATTCTTCACGCTTTCTTTCTGTGTGAGTGTACGAGCTGAAACAGCCCTTTTCACCTTCATACAAACTCTCCTATCAGACCAAGTTTGGCTGATAAATGCCCTCATAAGGAAAAAAAAACTGTTACAGTGTCTGTCATCTTGACTCCAAGCAGTTTTCCCTGAAATATTAAAGCACTTCAGCCTATGAGCCCTTATTGGCCATCATTTGAATGAGCAAGCCAATGTGGTGATGGTGTTGGGTCGGGGGGGAGATCTCCAATCAATTCTATATCATGAAATGGCTGTATAATTTGTCATTGTTGAACTAGGTTTGAACATTTTTTCTTGTTTTTTTTCTTATAATTAAAAAGGATTGTCTCACTGTCTCATCTTCGGTTTTTCTTATGCGTCAATTCCAGACTCTATCTTCTCAATAGGATGGGGGAGAGAGACAAACACAACATCTAAACATATTCTGTGTGACATCCCAGTGACGCCAACATCTTAGCTTGGTACGGACTCCCTGTTTACACTCGGCCGATAAAGACGGATTGAACAGATTTGTCCTGCAACACGGTCCACATAATGGATTCCAAGGCCTTGACCTTGTCATAAGGCTTTCACCCTAAAACTCACTGGCTGAGACCCAATCAAACACTTTTAGTCTCTTTAAGGACGTACGCAATTCAATAAAAAGTGTCTTTACATGACCACGGGTTTGTTCTTGTGCTTTATATGCATGTGTGCTTTGGAATGTTTTAAATTTGGGTGTTGTGTGCCATAGTCAACACCACGACTAAGGAACACAGAAATAATGGACACAAACATCATGTGTCAGTGTGTCATCAGCATGTGGTGAGGAAATGACACAAAAAGGTATTTGATGTAAAACTGAAAACGTGCTTTCGATGATGCAGAAGAAATTTGTTCAGCGACACCCTACCAAATATGTATCATTTCTGTGAATGTATATTTTCCCAAATATTCATTTGTCAACTTCCTGCACAAGACACATGACATAAAAACAAACATTTAACTCCATACTGATCTCATTTTGGAGACCGCTCCGTTAAATGTAATTCAGTGGAACTGATGAAAGTCAAGGGTGGTAGATGTACTTCCCTGGCAGTTGTTTCCTGAAAACAAATCTGATGCCTTGTGATAATGATGACATTTTATAATGCAAGCTACATATGCAGTGAAAGGAAAATATATCACAGAAGCATTACTTGCTGAATCACATTACAATTTTAAAATAATTCCAGGGGTTAACATTTTTTTCTGTGCTGCGAGTCCTGTGGGAACATTGTTTTATTGTGTTCTTTTTTTTTTTTTCCAAAATGTATTGTAATAAAACAAAACAATATTTAATTTTGAAATTCTTTTGTTGCCCCCGAACATGCTTTGAAATACAAAAGTTTATAAGTGGTGATTGTTATATATAATCAGAGTTAATAACCACTAAAGAGAGCAGCGTCTGCAGTGTCCTGGCCCATGTGTATTTTGAACATTCGTTCTGCAAGACTGTGTTGTTGTTATAATGTAATTGAGTACACTGAATATCCCTTTATCTGTAATTATCAGGCTGTGCGTCACCTTCCTTTTTCAGCACCATGGACAGTGCCAATGCCACTTCTGCTGTGGTGCTCTGGAAAGAGAGGATGAAGGGGGGATGGGAATTAAGCGAGTGAAGGACAGAGAGAGAGAGTGGGGGGGGGGCAGAAGGCAAAAGGGAGGGAGAGAGAGAGAGAGAGACTGTGTGAGACTATGACTCTCATGAATGACGACAGATGGTGGGGTTATTAACATAATATGACACTATTTGGGTATGACTTTAAATATCCAACTCTAGTGCAAATGCCATGCGGCACTTGCTTTGTGATCTGTGCAGACCTCAGTCGAGAAGTCTTGTAGTCTTAGACTTTGTGACACCGAGTAATGAAATTATTGTTTCATCAACACCTGTCTCATCTGACTGTTATGCAAACTTGCCTTCTTACCAAGTTACCCTTTGCTAATCATCAGTACTGCATTGTCCAACAACAACAAATACCATTTTAGATCTTCAGATGGCCCCAGCCATAGCCTGAAAGCTCTGACCTTTCCTTTTCCGTTCATGTAGAGCTGTCATGTACAAGAGTGAACAAGCGCTGCAATTATTGCTCTCGCTATTTATTTATTTTGCTCGGATGACGCATTATCAGAATCCATATTTAATGCTGCAGTTCTACGGGAAAAAGTGTAACACATTGGGATCACATCACAATTCAAGCAAGGTTTTGTTGAAGGCATTTCGTGTTCATTTTATTTATTATTCGTTATGCTTGGCCCAGCTCATCATTCATGGTCCTGTGGAAAAATTATGGCAGAATTGACATTGGTTAGACAGACCAAATATGTTTATGCCATCATGCATACATGTATGATTTTCCCATGAAGGAAACGGGCATTTCACCTTGTGACAGCACTGCCTGACACAAGCCAGAATGACAAGAAAGAGCAAATCTTTTAGTTTGATATAAAGCATAAGGGGGGAAACAAATAATGGACAAAGTGTGATTTTATTCACATGGATACCGTCCCTGCAGACCGGGGACTGAATCTCCTCGATCTCTTTCAACCCTCTTGGACAAATGCTGTTCTTCATACTGATAGGCGGAGAAGTAGGTCACAGCCTCCAAAACTTCAGTCAATCAGGGTCGTTCTTTTTTCTGTGGTATTTTAATCATTCTTTGTTAATTTAAGGAAATTTTTCCACTTTTTGGAGGTAAAACTCCATGTCAGACCATGTCAGACAACTTTTGGTTGCGTGGCTGAGGAATATAGTTGATTTTCTATCATTTAGAGCCAAAAACTAAAATATTTTGGTGTCATCCCATTTTTCCACTTTTTGGACGTAAGGCTATAGTCTTATGTCTTTTCTAGATTTTCCGAAAAATACATATGTCGCGTTTACATACTTTTACACCATTTCTGACAAGTTTCACTCGCCCCAGTATAGAATATGGCAGATTTACGTCCATTTAGAGCCAAAAACTCAATCATTTCTGTGTCAACCCTTTTCTCCCCTGTTTAGAAGTAAGTCCAATTTCGTATCATTGACTTACTT
This sequence comes from Albula glossodonta, assembly GCA_019788955.1. NCBI lineage: Eukaryota > Metazoa > Chordata > Actinopteri > Albuliformes > Albulidae > Albula > Albula glossodonta. Next base: position 1,235,267 of record JAFBMS010000030.1, read on the forward strand.
TAAAACCATGTCAGACAACTTTTGGTTGCGTGGCAGAAGAATATAGTTGATTTTCTATCATTTAGAGCCAAAAACTCAAATATTTTGGCGTCAACCCATTTTTCCACTTTTTGGACGTAAGGCTATAGTCTTATGTCTTTTCTAGATTTTCTGAAAAATACATATGTCGCGTTTACATACTTTTACACCATTTCTGACAAGTTTCACTCGCCCCAGTATAGAATATGGCAGATTTGCGTCCATTTAGAGCCAAAAATTCAAATATTTCAGTCTAGAAGTCTTAAGATCTTTGTCTTTGTGACACCGAGTAATGAAATTATTGTTTCATCAACACCTGTCTCACCTGACTGTTATGCGAACTTGCCTTCTAAGCAAGTTATCCTTTGCTTATCATCAGTACTGCCTTGTCCATCAACAACAAAAACAATTTTAGATCTTTAGATGGCCCCAGCCATTGTCTGAAAGCTCTGACCTTTCCTCTAGCTGGGAGTCATTTGATCAAATAAATGATTCTTGGAAGGAAATGTTGGCTTTGTGGGAATGTCAATAGTGACACACCACAACCCAGATGAAACTCCCTTGTTTTCCATCCTGAAGAACATGACATCCTGAAAAATGTAAATTCCCTTGTGCAACAAGGTTCTGAATTGCATTATGGCATAAATGATTGGCTCTCTTGTTAAAGCATGCCAATAAACACTTTTTTACGGAAATATCACAAACATATGTTACTCTTACAGTTCTTTACATAATTGCCATATAGATGTCTGCAAAGGGCTTGTGACATGTAGCTTGTGTGATTTGCGGTGTTTTACATCGGAGGCTGCAATTGTGTGTGTTTACATATGGTTTCATACATTATTTCTGAATGAATACACTCAGCAAAATGGTGGTCAGAGCGTGTCAGACAGCGTGGGCTTGTTATCAGCCTCCAGGCAAGATGTGGGTCTTCCGTTCATGTAGAGCTGTCATGTACAAGAGTGAACAAGCGCTGCAATTATTGCTCTCGCTATTTATTTATTATGCTCGGATGACGCATTATCAGAATCCATATTCAATGCTGCAGTTCTACGGGAAAAAGTGTAAAACATAGGGATCACATCACAATTCAAGCAAGGTTTTGCTGAAGGCATTTGGTGTTCATTTTATTTGTCATTCGTTATGCTTGGCCCAGCTCATCATTCATGGTCCTGTGGAAAAATTATGGCAGAATTGACATTGGTCAGACAGACCAAATATGTTTATGCCATAATGCATACGTGTATGGTTTTCCCATGAAGGAAACGGGCATTTCACCTTGTGACAGCACTGCCTGACACAAGAATGACAAGAAAGAGCAAATCTTTTAGTATGACATAAAGCAGAAAGGGGGAAAAAAATAATGGACAAAGTGTGATTTTATTCACATGGATACCGTCCCTGCAGACCGGCCGCTGAATCTCCTCAATCTCTTTTAACCCTCTTGGACAAATGCTGTTCTTCATACTGAGAGGCAGAGAAGTAGGTCACAGCCTCCAAAACTTCAGTCAGTCAGGGTCGTTCTTTTTCCGTGTTATTTTAATCATTCTTTGTTCATTTAAGGAACAAAGTGTGTTTGTGTCACAAAGTCATATTTTATTAAACAAGAAACAATCAACATATTTTGCATGCTTAAACTCATTTGGTTACCTGTCCTTATTTAGCCTTTATACCTTGTTGCCTTCACAATCTGTGCTGTATTTTAAAGTAGAAGGGGATTTGGATGGTATCTGTTAATATAAGAAACATTGTCACAAACACAGTCTGAAAATAATTGGGAGGTTCCCCAGAGTGTGTGAATCTGCCTAAAAGCAAGTCAGCTCTTCAGACCCTCAAGAGGGCCTTTTTCAAAGGAAAACATAAGAACAACTCATTAGGTGTGCACACAGCACAAAAAATGTATGCTGTCAAAAACTGAGAACCCCACCTCGCCAGGCTGTTAGCAGCTCAGCCCAGAGGTTCAAGATAACTGGCTCATCCTCACTGGGGTATATTGTGGCAAGCCGGTTAAATATGTGTCACGATGCACTCTGTCGACCTCTACAGTCTGGCTGGGCACCTGTGGGTTTGCCAGCTGAATATTTTGACTTCATGTATCTCTGCCACTGTCGGCAGAATTTCATGGTGTCACTTATGTTGCATGAAAAATGGTGCAGGGTTGTCACCACATGAATTGGAAGGGTTGCATGTGAACATTTGCTCCTGAGTCTTTGGAGAGGATTTGCAGTTGGACTCATTGCACCATAGATTATTAGCAGGATAATCTGGAAAAAATAGTAAGAAAAAAAAAACTTCTTATGAGCTCCAGTTTCATCATAACATTGGATATTGTTCCTCAGAAGTGTTGGGGTTTAAATACACATTATTTGTGTCTCACCATTGCAGACTCCTTGAAATAAACCCCCTAATTAGGTCGTACATGCTTGAACCTTCAATATGCAGGTTATAATGTCCTGGCTATTTAGAGAAATTCTCAAAGTAAATAGTTGAAGGCATAAGAACAATATTACGTTTAATTGCTTGTGGATGATACTTAGATCATGTTTAATTGCTTCCTGACTCTAAGCATGTAATTAAAGATAAAACTGTGCAACATGTATACTTACATAATGACCATGCACACACAAAATGTACTCATAAATGCATTCATGCACACAAATTCCCATGTTGACCTGGAACGCTTCAGTTTTCCCTGAGTTTGTTTCAAAGTCACGTCGTCTTCACAGAGCAGATGGGGCTGGTGGCCAGCCAAGGGGGAGGTACTGCCGCAAGGCAAAATCATTGGTTGACCCTTACTTCTAAACCTGGCCAATAGGGTCAGGTTGAGGCACAGTATTTTGACCTTTTGTCAATGACAAAATGTTGTGTGCATAAATGCACACCAAATGCAACTGATATTTCACAAATTCCAGAATATATTTGAGAAAAACTAGATGGTGAATTGAACTGTTCAATAAATGAAAAACAGTGTATGTAGCTGCAAACAAACATACATTGCCTCAAGAAGCAAATGATGACACCGCTCACCAACACTGGCTGTAGAAATGAAGACAATGAAAAAAAAAAAAAACAGGAAACATTCTGACAAAAACAAAGAGACAAAATATGTTGTGCATTGTTTCATTCGGAAGTAATCAGCAGTCGCAGTGTTTCTTTCACAGTCTCAGTTAGATAATGTGTGCTATTCTTATGCCAAGCGATATGATGAACGATGTACTTATTGTCTTTGAGGTATGCGGGTTTCTGCTGGTAGATTCTCTGATCTTTGATGAATGTACACACATGCAGTTTCATAATTATACATCAATTTTTAGGGAATGGTTGACACATCATGAAAAAGGAGAAGAGATGCAAAGCATGAATGGAAAAAGAAGACAAAGGACTCGTAATTAATTGACCTAAATGAAGGAAATTAATGAAGTTGGTGACCAAAAGTCAACATGACACCGGAGTGTGTGTGTGTGTGTGTGTGTGTGTGTGTGTGTGTGTGTGTGTGTGTGTGTGTGTGTGTGTGTGTGTGTGCGCGCGCGTGTGTGTGCGCGCGCGCATACGTGCGCGTGTGCGGTATAGTGTTGTGTAGTGCAGTCTCATCTAGGACTGTATAGTATAATCGCACATTTGTTGAACCATTAAACTTTTATGAACATTTCTAGTCATACTTCCTGTCTCCTGGGGTACATTCTTCATCTTGACTGTAATTCCTGTAACCTGCAATGATAAATATCTATCCTTCAGCCATCAAATGACACATTTCAATTTAGAATGCTGGAAACTAAACATATAGAAGGGAAGTGTTAGAGAAATTATAGTTGCATGGGGTTATGTATATAAAATGTATAAAGACATTTAATGTGAAGTTGAAATGTAGTTTCTATGTAATGGACAGGTGGTGTGGAAATTTCCAGTAGACCTAAGTAAAGAAGAATGTGTGTGTGTGTATAAAGATAAGATGTAACAACTCTCTAGGTTGTTGAGCATTCCCATGAGAATAAGATGTCCTTCGGAGTAGAAAGAAGAACTGTTTGTAATCATAGAAGACTGTATTGGGGAGTAATTGAAATTGGGCGGATTTCCATCGTCTGGTGAGGAAAAATAACTTTTTGCAAGAACAGAAGACTCATTAAAAAGAAGTAGCTAAAAGACACTGAAGTAACTGTTAACCAATAAAATGTTAGAGGTGGGATCTCCACACCTACCATGAAGAATATGTATTCATGAAAACAGTATAAAAGATGAGTGATTTTTTTATGTACTTTGAATCAGATCTCAGAGGAGGCTGTTTCCCAAATGCGCATTTGTATTAAACTTTTGTATTAAACCTTTGTTGATTGAAAGCTTTTGTTTGCATGTTCATTCATCTCTAAGATTCACCTCAACAGGTTATAAGGGAATTTACCTGACAGAAGCCAAAAAGTTTACACTTTGTTTCATGATAATTTGACCTCTTTCAACACAAAGTGTCAAAAATTGAGAATGTGTTGTTCTAACCATGCTCCCCACACACTGAGCTGATAACAATGTATTCCACCACTGTATGATAAAATATTGTATAAGTTTCTCCTGCTTAAGCAAGTCATTAGTTACTTGCTTGTCCTGATACTAACAATTGTGCAAGTAATCTACATTTGACCTGTCAACTGCTACAAAAAATTGCAAAAGCAGCAAAAAAAAAAAAAAAAAAAAAAAAAACAGCACATGGTTAAAGCAATACATTGAAGAATCATGAATCTGTCTCTTTATCCATAGAATATGTAATTCTCTTCATATTCTGCTTCATACATTTGCTGATTATATTATTTAAACATTATGACAAAAAAAGAAGTTCAATATCCTCAACTACTTAATTTCATTGTTTGAAAAAATGGCCCTCATCTCCAGGTCGCCACAGTTGTAGGATGTTTTTTGAACATCAAAAGTTATTTTTATGATTTAATTGATGACTCACCTTGAACGCAGTTAACACAGCGTATAGTTTGGTCGCAAAGACATGGTAAAAAATGAACCTGTTGATTATACGCAGCTATGACAATTGCTGAGGTATATCTTCTTATCTCACTTCAGCTAGCAGATATGGTGCTCTGCAAGAACAGCACAAAACACTGCAGTCCACTGTTGATTATGGCTTAGCCTGTCAGTCTAAACTGCAATAGTAACTGCCAACTGTCATGGAGTGAAACATGAGAATGCTCACACAGAATGTGGGATGAGGAGGGATGAATGACGAACATCAACATAAATGGGTGGAGTTATTGGAAGGAAAACTATTTGATTGGTTCAAAGATGTCAATGATTGGCAGCTCATTTAGGCTCCATTCATTAAGAGGTTTTTGAAACCCTATTCCACCATGACTGCACTCACAGAGACCTCATCTGCCACCCAAGATGAAATGGAGGTTCTGAAATTTTTCTGAAATGAAACTGAACTGAAATCTCCCAGATTGAATTGGACCGAAACTGGCCGCCTATTTGTTATTGATCATTGCTTAATTCGAAACACATCCATTTCCGTACAGGAATGCATATTTTTTTGGTTTATGGGTTGCACAATATTCAATAAAAACAAGACTATGTTACAATGATTTTAATCTTTGTTTTCTGTACAAGAAAACAAGAAAAAAAAATCAAAGAAACAAAAGAGGTATATGCAGCGAGGGCAAATTTTTTGACCTGAAGACTGCCCACATGCTAGCTGTGCACTGCTAAAGCAAATCAAAGTCAGGCCAGTGTAGATCCTTTTCCTGATGAAACTGGTGGAGTTCCCTAAGCAACAAAACACTGCACTGCTCTCACTTGTCCTTGAGTGGATTCAGCTTAAAGCTTAGGGGATGTTTGGTCCAAAGCAACTGAAAAATTAAACCAACCAAAACATTGCGGCTGTTCGTACAGTCACAGTAAATTGTTCTTACCATCGGCAGAAAAGCCAGAAAGCCAAAGTTGGAGATGGAGAGTTTGGCATTTGGTGGGTTTGTTCTGACAAGTCTGTCAGATTTTATTTATTTATTTCGTTTTTTCCTCCAGATATCAGGGCTGCTGCTTTTCACTGCTATTTAAAACTGTCAATGCTCTTCCCTCAGCAGGCGAAACAGATGGCTTGGTTGTTGCATGCACAGATTTCCACCCAGATTATATTAAATCAGCTCGGAGCGGGATTTGCAGCATATGAAAATAAGCATACCATTTATAAGCATACCAAGCGTCCCCCCCTGCAGTTCATACTCCGGGAATATGAAAGTGATATGTCTGTATTTTTCAGAATGATTTTTGAGTGTCTCTGTGGTTTTTCAAATATGAAACGAGGTGAAGGGGAATGAGGCCCACCCCCTAAGTTGTAGCTCATTGCATCTATGAGGCTATGCCAAAGGCACTGCTGGATACAGTAGGCCCTGATGGGGGGTCTATAATTGGGTCTTTCCTAGACATCAACACACTGGGCATAGCATGAATCCCAATGGCAAGTAATGGCTGTGTTTTTCATTCAGTTCCCCACTTTCCTGAGACCAACCACATTTTGTCATAACTAGAAGAAAGAGAGCTTTGTGTCTCAGATTCTATTACTGTTAACTAATACCCTCCAAGAACAAGAAATAATAAGGAATAAAATCCTGTTAAGTATACCTCTCACCTGCAGAGAAAGATGGTGAGGGAGATGGGAAGAGAGAGAGAGGGGAGGGGAGGAGAGACTTTCCAATCTCACTTCTGCCTTAGACAAACAGTGAAGAGCGCGCCGGTTTATCAGGCTCCGGTTCGTCTGCTGTGTGACTCTCCGGCAGAAGCTCTCCCATCAGCACCGGTGTGATTAAAGACTGATGGAGGTTATTCTTGAGAGTGAGCATGTGCAGAAGGGTAAGAGTCTGTGTAAGGAAACTACAGTGTAGGTACAGAATAAAGGATTTGTGAGGCTCGCTGTCGTTTGAAGAAATGCAATACGATGCTACTGTCAGAAGCAATTCATTGCTTGGCTGACTCAAGACTAAATCTTGGGACAGCAAATAATTTTTATTATTATTTCATTATTAATGTATTTTTATGTTTCATTATTTCTGTCAGTGTCGACTTTTTCCCCTGACTGTCTAATAATTGTATAATTAATTTTGAGACGCTGATATGACAGACTTGTAAAAAGTATGACATACTTATAAAAAGTGCAAAAATATGATTTTATTTTCATCACGATCTTTTCATGACAATATCAATTACCGTTGTGTGAAAGACATGATATGCTTCTCAAATAGACCAATTATGAAACAAAGAACAGATCTACCTTGTGAACATAACTCAGATCATCCTGTAGGTATTCTGTCAGTATTTATAGCTGCTTACTCATGTTTGATTATGTTGCTCATTAATTAAAATGCATTCCAGTTTATCTTTTGTGTGTGAGGTAGCTTGAGGCTCTTTTACCATGATTGACAATGAACCTAGCTAGCTGTGCTTTGTGCTGCATCGTGACTATGGTCCCGAATCTATTCAAAATAAATGTCACTTAAGTCAGAGGTTTCTAAACTTTCTAAACACACGCCCCACTTAATGTGTGCAAACCTTTTCTGTCTGTGAGGCTGCCAATGGTCCATGTCCTCAAAGGAATCACAAACCAGCAGCTGGACAATAACTCTGTTCTGCATCGCCTCCAATTAAGTTCAATGTGAACCTCTTGTTTTCAGTCGTACAGGAGAAAAAGTTCAGCTTTTGTTTTGTTGTGCAAACCCACTCATAAGGCACAGAATCCCAGAATGCAGGAGTTCCTGAGTGAGACTTTTAATTTGAATCCATGAATTACAATGGCAACTCCATTTGTTCACAGGTATGTCTACGAACAAATTAACACGTGGTTTCCGATGCCACTCTTCAGGTAGGCCAAGAAGACCACCTGATTCTGTGTATCAGGTCCTTGTCCTTTGGAGTTTCAGAATGACAGGCATAATGACTTGTCAACCTGCTGCTTTGATAGGGACAGTCTGTGCTGTGCATTTCCTATATTAGATTAGCATGCAAAAAGATAATGTCAGTCGTTTAAAGTTACCAGCAGGGCTGTAGCGTTCACCTCAGACTCGTCCCTTGCCTTTGATTTCAGTTTTTCACAGGTTTGTTTTGAGTCTGACAAGCAACACCAAGCCCCAGTGACTACACATAATACAACATCTTTGATAAAATGCATGTAAGAACACGCATTCTGAAACTGAGACCCAGCTGTTTTCATAATGCCACACCTCCATCCAGACTGCCCAATGGAATTTCCCCATCCAGATCAAACAGCACCCCCTTTAGAGGAGGGTGCACCCCTACGCCCTGGCCAATACTGGGGCCCATAGACTTGGTCCTGATAAGCATGCTAGATTTAGTTCCAACAATCATGGCAATGGCTGAAATAAAGGTTTTGAATTAGACCATTTAATATCTGTATTCATGTTACAATGAGCGAGTGTTGCATATTCATGTTAGAATTTTTCATCTGTCACATCACTTCACAGAATCCCAGAATACAGGGCCTTCCTGAGTGTGACCTTTAATTTGAATCCATGAATTTCGATGGCAATTCCATTTGTTCACAGGTATTTCTCCTGACATATTAACCCATGGTTTCTGGACTTGGCCTTTTATAGAAGCATTTGCCATTCATGCGAGATTGACTGATTTTCTGAAGTGTGTAGTAAAAACACCAATCTATAACATGGTCTGTAGTGAATGAATTGATACATGACCATTCCTAGTCTCCAGCTATCCTTTCAATCTAGATGCTGACCACATCCCTTTTTAAAAGTAGCCAAATAAGTAAGTAAGTAAGGGAAAATCACCAGAGTGATATTACGAATCGGTTTATATGACGATACGGACTGTTGATACTGGCCAGGTGGAGCCATTATTTACCTTTCAAATGCACATGCCCAGCCATAACCAGGAGTAGTCTTGTGATTGGACTCAAACTCCCAGAAGACCTCACAAACATGTCACTTCTCCATGCACCACCTCAAACCATGAATCAATCGAAGTTCAATCAAACAGGAAGTGCATGATTTTTGTGGAATGAGTCAAATAGGAAGTATACCCATGAGCATACCCATAATACATACACACTGGAAATGTGCCAAATAGTAAGTAAAACATTTTTGTAGAAACTAACAGCTTGGGAAGCGGCTTTCCCTGACAAAAAAAAAAAAAAAAAAAAAAAAAACACATTATAATCACTTGATCTGTTGCCTGAAAAGTTCACACAGAACAGTGCCAGGGAACCATTTTCTGTCAACATGTGAGTATATTTCTATACTTAACTTAGTCACACTGTAGGAATCGGAGTCAACTCCGGTCTCATTTGCTTCCATTTTAAGACACAGATATGCATTATGTATGGGTTCAGATCCAGCTATGCTAGTTATGCAGTGACTTGATGATGTAACAGGTTTCTCAACAAAGAGAATTTCTTAGAGGGCTCAAACTGTGCTCCTGTGTTTGTTTTGTAAGACCGTTGTACAATTCGCTACAGTACGATTTATATAATTTATGGTTCAATTGGGAAATAAATGCATGAAAACGCATCTGAGTTAAAATGGCTTGTTATCACATTAGTCGACATTACTGACAGTCACCTGATTTGCATCTTGTGTACAGGCGCAGAATTTTGTTTTTTTTAGCGGTGTGACTGTTTCTGCCCCACAAATTATATTCTGCCCTGCAAACCAGCATTGAGTCATCGGGCATGGAATGTCCTGGTGTTTAAAGCAAATCTGTGGTCATGTACTCTGATCTGTTAATGAATGTGTTCAACACAGTCATTTAAGCTTAGAGAATGATTAACTGAGATGTGTGGGCTATAGGATGTGGGCAAAGGTAATGAGTAAACTATCAGTGAGCAGAATCTTGAGGAAGGGAAGATTCAGTTACAGAAACAAATAAAATATTCCATATTGAAATGGGATGAAGTCTGAAAAAAAAAAAGATCAATAAGTTTTTAAGAGAGTACAAAAATCTGCACATTTATATTGAAATGGGGCATCTTAATTCTATCCCAATTTGCACAAATTACAATAAAATCTTTAAATATATGTATAGATTTAATGATTGACCAGCTGAGTGATTGATTTATTGGGTGATTAACCTCAGCTTCAGTGCATGTATTAATTCAGCTGCTTGTATGTTGCATAATTCGGGGTTCTGTTCAGATTCTGGCCTAGCAGAGCTAATTCACTGCAACTATTTGATGTTTTTTTGAAAGAGTTTATCCAGTTTTAACCAGTGCTCTTTATCAATTTATGGCAATGCTTGCAGATAAACAGCACAATCGACCTTAGTCAAAGGCCTCTTAGTTTGCACTTGTACTGTAGCTAAGGGTTAAATGAAGGTTAAATGACACATGAAAGGAAAACTTCAACAGTAGAGGGGGAGTGTTTTGAAATGACTGGCCTCAGGTGTGCATTTGAGAGATGGGAATAGATAGGAAATAGACTTCAGTTTATTCTGTGGTGGGAGTATTGGTAGTTTGGGAGGGGGGATAAAACACCCCAGCCGGTCTTAATGAGAAACAAAGCGCAATCATCTTCGCCACAAGCATCCGACAGTCCCGTATCATGAGAAGGTCGGAACCCATAAATGAGTCCGTTATCGACCTTTTCATCCCAGCTACGTCACCCTGCCGCGAGCTGTAATATGCCTATGGGCACATCAGAGGTCCGCGGGGAAGCTCAAGAAGAAAGAGGAGAAATGAGAAGCTGGAAGAGATAATCTACTGGTGGTTGATGGTATCAGGAGACAGGAGAGTGAGGAAAGAAGTGATCGATTGAAGATAAGAAGCTGGCCCAATCACGGCAGAACAAAAGGAACGGCAGAACAGGGCCGGTATTTACAAAGAGTAGGAGTGCTGATCTAGGATCAGCTTTCCTCTGTCTATATCCTAACCTTTCTCTTGTTATATAACAGGTAATACAGATTCTAGAATGGTAGAGAAGCAAATAAAAGCAGTATCAGGGAGTAAACAAGGGGAACTGAGAAAAGGCGAGAGAAGTGAGAGTTGAGAGGATAGAAACAGTTCATGTTGGAAATGGACTTGCACAAAAGGCAGACCTTGAAATGTAATAAAATGAAATATAATTCCATACTTTAAAATGACATGGCATGCTTTTATATACAGCTAATAAAACAACATGAGAAAATAAAATAATTACTGTACACCTATGCCAAAACTACGGGAACAGGTACTGTCTTTTCCTTTACCCTCGTTTCAGGGATTCCTATAAGGTACTTTAACCTTCAGGTTCAGCTTTCCTATTTTTTTGAATGGGGTTTGAGGTCTTCAGGACCAGAAACAGAATTATTTTAGGGATAAAAAAAGTCAACACATGAAGAAACAGGTTTGAAAATTTCTATTCATGAAAATATGGGATCTGAAAACACAAAATAGTCTCAACGGCAGTAGTTGTTGTTGTGTTGAGTTCGCTCAATTCACCAAAAGTTAATGAAATAAATGCCATGAGAGCACTGTCTACCCGGTTGGCAGAATCAAAAATCAAGGTCAAAAAAGCCCTTACAGGCAAACAGGAGAACAGAAATTCATAATAATAAAACATTTATTTCATCACTTCTTTATTTGAGACATCAAAATGCATGCAGTGAAATATCTCAATTGGAATTCTCCGCAGCGCAAAGCACACAAAGTAACATCTGTCAAACAAAGACAGCAGCTCGCTGAAGGCGTGTCCTTTTATATGGCTCCCTGACACCTGATTTTACATTTAAATTACAAATTCCAACATATCCTTGAGATGTCGGTTTCAATCATTTAAACCGACCCCCCTGAGCCTGTTTACGATGCCACTCTTCAGGCAGGTCAAGGAAGACCACCTGATTCTGTGTATCAGGTATTTGTCCTTTGGATTTTCAGAATGACAGGCATAATGACTTGTCAAACTGCTGCTTTGATAGGGACGGTCTGTGATGTGTATTTTCTATATTTGATTAACATGCAAAGAGACAATGTCAGGTGTTTAATGTTACCAGCAGGGATGTAGTGTTCACCTCAGACTCATCCCTTGCCTTTGATTTCAATTTTTCACGGGTTTATATTGCGTCTGACAAGCAACACCAAGCCCCAGTGACTACACACAATCCAACATCTTTGATAAAATGCATGTAAGAACACGCATTCTGAAACTGAGACCCAGCGGTTTTCATGATGCCACACCTCCATCCAGACTGCCCAATGGAATTTCCCCGTCCAGATCAAACAGCACCCCTTTTAGATGAGGGTGCACCCCTATGCCCTGGCCAAAACTGGGGCCCATAGACTTGGACCTGATATGCATGTTAGATTTAGTTCCAAAAATAATGGCAATTGCTAAAATAAAGGTTTTGAATTAGACCATTTAATATCTGTATTCATGTAACAATGAGCGAGTGTTGCATATTCATGTTAGAATTTTTCATCTGTCACATCACTTCTCCAGACAACTTCAGCTCTCATTTTCTTTAATGTGCCGTGGAAAATGATGAAGTTACCATCTTAATTGTTTTATAAACAGGCTTACAGCTGAAATTAGTGAAGTCTTAAATGTTGCAACTACTGAGACAAGATCTTTGAAATTACACAGTTTGAGGAAAATGAAGATTTTGATAGAAACAAATGGTAATGAGCTAAATTTTGGGTCAAAATCATGGAACTTACCACATGTTACTTACTTACCAATTTTAATTACTCCAGTGATCAGCTGGAACGAAAACGAGCATACACAAGGGTACTCAAGCACCTGCCACGGGAAATCTTATGTAATACATTATGTAGAGGAGTTACGTCGAACCAATTATGACATCACTCTTGTCATAGGTTAACTACGATAGCCCAGCACCGAATGTTTGCCCAACGTGCAACTGACTAGATTCGGTCAAACACACTGAGGCAGAGGTAAGGCTGCTAGATCAAGGTGACTCAAATCAGATTTATATCTCACCTTTCCTTGAGGTCCCAACAGAAAATAGCCACTTGGAATGCAGTTTAGATTCTGTGCATATTTTTGGAATTGATCATGAACCAGAAGCTTTTTTGACCTCACAAATCTGGTTTCCTGTAAATTATTTTGTGAATAGCCTCCTAAGAGGAACAGAATTGAGGAAAAAAAAAATAAATTTCAGCTTATGTTTCTTAAAGGTAATGTTCAGTTTAATTTAGAATGATCTCTCTGAGGGCATTTGCAAATATATTTTAAATTTATGAAGAAAATATTACAAATGACAACTTTGCATCATCAATGAAATTTAACACACTCAGAGAAGATTGGTTTGTTATATGAGGCTGTTCTGATTGAATTGTGTATATGGTTCAAAAGCCTAAATACATTTGGTTGAATCGAGTCCTACGTCAGCCCGGAAAAAGTCACTCTAAGGACAACCTCATTCAGGGTAGTGATGATGCATAACATGAGGTGACCAGCAGTGAACCAAACCACAGACCTCAAAACAAACAGATAAAAAAAAAACATGGCGTCAGATATTCTGGTCTTCCACCATCTCGGGCACGTATCTTGTTTTTCCGGCCACTCTGAGACTTCCCTTGCACCTGAGCTGGTCGTAGAAGCAGCTGAATACCTGAGCAGAAGGAACATTTTGCCCTCAGCTGTGCGGAAGCAGGCCGTCGAATGCTCAAACACGCCCCCTCCGCCATAACAATGCGAGATGAGGGAGCTACACTCCAACACAGACCGTCCTCCCTCCACTGCGGGTCGCACACTCATCCGTCTTTAATCTCAACAGCTATGCGGTCTGCTTCTGCTTCCTTTCTTCTTGAATAGCTCATCCCCCCCTTTTGCTCTCCCCTCTGGTCCCGCAGTCACAGGTGAGCTGTCATCCTAGCGCAACACATTTCCACACAGGCACTCACAAACTATGATAACGCCCGCACCATAAATCAACAAACTTCCTTTGCACGGAAAATAAAAATACACAAAAAAGGCGAAGATGGATAACCCACTGGCCTGAAGCAAATCGGCCTCTTTCATTCGGAGGCCTCTCTTATTCATCCTCCTCACACACCCTTTTAATCTTCCTCTGACCCCAAAATCACTAATCAAAAACAGGCACAATCTTGTGGAGCCGCCAAACTTTTCCCATTTCTTTTTCCTCCTCTCACTCTTCCCGCCATGTCAATAAAACAGGCAATAAAACTCGCACTGATGCAATGCACAGCACCGCCATGATCTGACAACTGGAAATCAGAAAGATTCAGTTCTCAAAACTTTTATGACAATCAATATTCATATTTTTCAATTTCTTAGCACACCATATACCATCTTTAGCTCAGAACACGATCATTAATCTCATGACAGCACGGGCTATAAAATAAGTATAACAGAATTAACAATAACTGTAAAATAATTTTAAAAAAATCATTACTTTGTGATAATTGGAGCTGAGGCTCAGTCAGCACCAGTTTTCCACTCTCATTTTTGAGCAACTGAAGTGTTATGTTTGCAGTCGTCTATAATTATAATGCATTTGCATTTGTAGTTTTTTTCTTCAAAGTACAGCTGTATTTCAAAAAGAAATATCATGTTGACATGTGAAACAAGAATGTGTTGTGTGTGCAATTGTGAACAATATGCAAAATATTAAGTGTACATTGTATGGTACAAATGCTTTATAAACTAAGTATTCATATTACCAAAAGACACAGTGACTCATGCTTCATATTGAACTCACCTTGTTCAGCCCCTGGACTAAACCACATGCCGTTTCCATGCAAGATTCAGAATGTGTCACAATAACACTGTGTGTGTGTGTGTGTGTGTGTGTGTGTGTGTGTGTGTGTGTGTGTGGTACAATGGTTGAGCAGTGGCTTAGAGATCTTAAGTTACAGAATTAAAATTCCATTTAACATCTGAACAAACTCGAATTGGCTCCTGAGTCAGCATGCTCGAGTTTGCCCATGTTAATGCTTCCAACATCACTTGCATTAGTACATGACTAATGTCCTGAGAACACATTAATTATTCCCAGCAGAGTAACCGGGCATGAACACGGATGCCACAACATTCTCTGGCCGTTAAGCATTGTTACATATGTGGTTACAGCTGCAAAATCAGAGATGCGAGATGAGAAGTAGAATACAAAACACAATATTAACAAGGGCCCTCTTGATTCACCATGGCAATTTTAACATTCTGTCGCTTCGTATCCATGGTTTGAAAACGTTAGCGCACAGTGATCCAAGTCCAAAAATGGTCATGTCACTGAAATTATGATCATTTTGGCCATAAAAGCACTTTTTCTGGCTTTGTAAAAACCATTTTACAGATGTCACACAGATATTATGTTCATGTTACATATTGGAGTGTACTCCAACTGGCTCCACAATCTCCTACATCACCACTCTCTGCCTCTGTGTTTTGAGTATTTCTTGTAAAATATGGAAGTAAGTTCAACAGCGGTTACACTTCCACCACTGGCAGTCATGACAAATTTGCTTTCGAGTACACACGATCACGCGTTTGCAGTGTGGTACGTGTTTGATGTGCGGGTGAGTATTCTGGCACAAAATGGCTGCCGTGCATCACAGAGGTGGGCGCTTTACATCATAAGGGGACTGTTTGGGAGTCTCTTGTAGCATTCCTTTCTTTCAGCCAAATCCACCAGATAGCATTGGCTTGTGTTTTGGTTGTGCATCCTCAGGGCTTTCACGTCTTTCACAGACAGATTACCTTGGCCGGGGTTTCTGAAACCATCCTGGCAACACTGCTCCATAGCGCAGTGAAAAATGCGAGTTAGTTCTCCGTGCTCCAGTACATCCATCGCGCAGCCCGTCGCAAGCTCACCGCTCACCCTTAAAGGCTAACTTTGCTTTCGGGGAGACATGCACTGAATCACATCACTGAGGGGAAGGTGACAATGTTCTGACAGTAAGCTATTTACTGCATATGCATCTTGCATGACTGTGCAGTGTTTTTCATCACTGTGGTTAAATGGATCATTCTGTTAAGGAGTTTATTGCAACCATCATCCAAATTTGTGATGATTTCGTTTTAGTTTCTCATTTTTTAAATAATTTTTTTGAAAGGTTATTAGCTCAATAAGTTATTCTGTGTCATCTGTCTTTTCCTGAAGGTATTTGTATAAGTTCCACTGAATGTCATGGAGTTGAATGATTTTGTTGGATGCTGGTAATTGCACAGTGAGCAGAAAACATCTCTGGCACTCTGTCTGAAGGTTTCTTGGAGAATAGTTTGTGCACATGACCAGGAGAGTCCATCCATCCATAGAAATCGCCGATGCATGCAAAGCATGACCTGATTATTTAAAAATTAATTTTACAACATTTACAATAAGCTATGATATTCATGCTGAAATAAGTATATGTAAAACCGAGTGTTGTACTTTTTTGTTTGTTTGTTTGAGGTTAATGCCACCAGCAATGCCAGTCATGAAAATATCCATGCTAAAATTAGAGTAGAGTGTCCCCCACAGTGAACTTTTAATGCCCTTCCACATTTTATGTCCTGTTCATCACATCCTTCTCGCTAATGTATCAGTCACATGACTGATTACTCAGCCAAAGTCGTGTTTCATAGTTTTAGTTTTCAGTTTTATATGAAAATTCAAATAATGTACAGGTGGAAGTGCATCAATAATGAGTCATTTATTCCCTTTTTTAATTCAGAAAATTACCATTAAAAGTATCGCATGACCTCAAGATTGTTTATTCTTGTTTTCATCGTGAGAATGCAGTTTAAAACCAGGTTGCAAATAACAGGACACAAATTTAAAAATCTGCACAGTTTATGACACAAACTAACTCACCATGAAACTGTATATTCTATCTTTAAACTTCATTAAGCAGTTCGACAATGCATTTATGAAACTTATCAAGAAACTTTTCATGACAGTCAGCAAAGGTTTTAAATGTCATTGGCTACAATTAAAAGAATCGATGGAGCCATGTATTTTTTGGCCTTAGGGTAATGTAGTGAGCCTGGCCAGACCAAGAAACTACAAAGAGATATAAAAGTAGCTTATTTGTAGACTTAGTCATTAAAATAAATGAAAAGATTTTTTTCAAAACAGACACTGAATCTAAGGAGCAATTTTATTTATGCATCTTCACAAATTGCATGTTTACAGTGGAGTCGGTGACAGTGATGAGAAGCCTTGATCTTCCACTTCTGTTAGGTCACCCCAGTTTTTTTTTTTTTTTTTTGGCCTCTGCGGTCTATTCCTGAGGTGCTGGATGTCAGAGAAAATCACACAGGGGTGAAGCTGATCTGTGTCAGGCTTTGCCCTTCTGTATCCACTGCTGGTTATAAGTGCTTTGTTTCCACACACAGCCCAGGCAGACCTGAATATACCGCCTCTATCTCTCCCTTTCTTCTTTCTAAAATTAAATCAGCTGCATGGTCATGCATTCACTATCCTCCGACTTAATATGTTGGACCCCGCCCCCACCTCTCATGACTCTGAGTTTTATTGATTTAAAGGGACAGCTACATTTAGACCTGTCATCCCACTCCTCATTACATTTTTTGACAGACTTAACGTGCGTGCGTGCGTGCGTGCCTGCCTGCCTGCGTGCGTGCCTGCGTGCGTGCGTGCATGTAAGTGTGCTGGTGGTGTGAAGATATTAATTATCCCTTTGACCTCAAAACATGTTGATCAATTGCCTAGCCGAAGGTTAAAACGTAATGACTTGGCCTCTGGTGCTACTTCAGAATTAATTATATGAATTAATTCAACAGGTGAATTTTTTCCCCAAATCCAAACATCTGATTTGTAATTCCACTCTTCCTTCACTTTTAAAATGAAAAAAAAAAAAAATCATTAAAACTGATGTTTTTTTTTTTTTCCATGAAATGATTTCCCAGTTTTAATAAGTAAATGAATATCCAATAAGTGATGTTGTCTGCACCAAAGTTAATTTATCGTCAGGATATTCAAGCTGCACACCGTTATTGACAATTCCAGTAACTGTGCTTTCAGTTTTTGAATATTACTTGGAAGCTTGAGCAGTAATTCTGTCGTACGCACTGAAGTGTGAAGACAGACATATTCAAAGTATTCACTTTCAGGTAGCAACTCTCTGTGTATGGCACCAAACCGAATGTTTGTCTGTCTGTGCTTTTGTGCCTCAGCCAGCTCAAGCCTCATAAATATAGCCAATCATTTCAAATTCCATGCCTTTTTCCAAATTACACACAAGGTTACTTTGTATTCCTGAAAGTGCCCGAGAGCAGTGAATGACAGCCAAAACTAGAATTTTATTTTCCTAAACTTCCAACTAGTTTTGCATATTGCCCATTTTGTCTGTAGATGAATGGACAAGGAAAAGGGATGAATATTTTTTGGTGTTTTATGCTTAACCAGGCCTTACAGGATCATCCTAAGAGTTTGTCACAGTTGTGTGTAGCGCGTTTATCATGAGTACCCCGGGTGGCGTTGTGCAGAACATCCGATGTGTTTTCTCATTTCCATTTTTTACTCCATTTCCCAGATGTTTGGCTCAATCAAAACGTTTGGGCATTTCGCGATGAAAGTCCGAATGAAAAATCAATGACAGGCATGGTTTTGGACAACTGCGGGTGGTAGACAGCATGTAGACAGGCTGTGGACAGCCTGAAGTTTAGTGGCTCAGGTACATGACTAGGACCCCTGAGGTTGGTGGCTCAAGCCCCAGTTTAGCCACAGCAAGAACACAGCAAGGCCCTTCACCCCACATTGCTCCCAGGGGGGACTGGCCCTTGGTTAGCGTAATCAACTGTAAGTCGCTTTTGATGAAAGCATCAGCCAAATGACTAACTTAATGTAAATGGTAGGGCATGGGTTCAGTGTCTTCCCTGGTTTACCATTACAGCTGCTGCCAATGTCCGCCAGAGTCTGGGGAAAAAAAGAGCGATAGCAAAAAAGTTAGTTAGGGTAACAAGTGTGCGGTTTTTCCCTTAAGCACCAGGTTCAGCTTCCCTTTAAACCTCCCATTTATTTCTCTGCAGGGCTGGTATCTGTGTTCATTTATTGATTGTCGGTGAGGTGGAACTGCTGGGATTTCCACCGGGGTTCTCTGGGGTTGGTCGCTCTGGCAGTGCTGTCTAAGGTCCTGTCGATTCGCTTTGGTGGATTGGTTTTCCCAGTCGTAGTTTTGGCATCACTATGTAGAAACGACAGCATTCATGGCCCCTATTTTAGGACACTGACGATGAGAACATGTTAATCATTCATTTAATGAAAAATAGTCATGGTTAGTACTTTTCTGCATATCATTTGCATGCAGTGACTCCCTGAAGCCTGCGACCCATGGGCATCTTCCCTGAGCGTTTGCAATTGAATAGCAGTTGAATCCTCGTTTATATTTGTAAGAGGAGCTGAACCCAGAATTCTGTGTGCGCTCAAGTTGCATGTAAAACATGGTGGGAACATCCTGGGAGCGAATAATTATGACTAAACAATGAATAATAATTCCAACAATAATAGAAGACAGCGCTAAACTTCTAAACTTGAGAGATGGACGCAACTATGCAAGGCCTCCAACAAACGGCGCACGAAGGAAATTGCAGTTATCACACAATCACTACGCACCGCTCCATTTCAGGTGCATTACAAATGGAAACAGAACACAGCAGGAGGGCCAAAGGCCCAGAATGTCAGGCTGTCAAAAAATATATATATTTAGGAGTAATTTATAGCACTAAATGCATCAGTCAGATCGAAAGGGTTAAAGTGTACGCTGACTTGTTTATTCCGCTCAGACAGCGACCAATGAATGTCATAGAAAAGGACAATGAGTCATAACAAGACCTGCTCCTCTCACCCCAGACTAAACGCATAGCAGGAGGAAATGATACCTCCATTAGTTTTCTTTCCCCCCAGCAAGCAGTGGCATTTAAGTGGCATTTTAATCTCCCCAGCCAGACAAGCATTTTTTCAGCTACGAATTTATCGTACACTTCCCAACCCAGAGCTAAGAGCAATGGGTTGTGCGTTTTTACCGGTTGATCAAATCCTTGAAAGCAAAGAAATACATTTGTTTGTTGCACATGAATCTGCAAAAATATTTATAGTATTTGTCAAATGCAATTGTCTGACTCACATTTGAGGTCCTACACTTTTGATTTATTTTATATTTTTTTTTATTGTGTCCACAGGTCTTTTCTGTTTTACAACCCATTGCTAAAGGTGTGGCAGGGAATTTTTCAGCCTCCCTGAATCTCCTTAGAATTTGATTAAGTTATGATTGTATTTCTTGGAGGGTAGGTGATTGTTGATTTCCTCCTTCGAAAGAACATTCAAGAAACAAAAAGTAAAAAGTTATTATACTTTTGCTCATACTCTGTTTGTCCAGTTTCTATATTCTTGCACTGTTTCTCTCCCCAACCTCTACACCAGCTCTGTGACCTTGTAGCTGTATCCTTCATCGGTTTAGCCCTGCATGCCAGCACGCTGGTCCAAAATAAGAGCCGTTACCCAGTGTCTCTTTTCACACTGCAGTCTGCCAGCTGATTCAGTCAGTCCCAGCCCATTCTGTTGGAATGCAGTGCTGAAGAATGGTGTGGATTGCGTGTGGGTGCTCGACTGACCAGAGGGGGAGCTGCTGAGCAGTGAGATTGAGGAATACTCGAGATGGACCCTCCCTGCATGTTGCTCTGTGGGAGTCAATATTCAGCCAAAAGCGCATTTCCAGAATAAATATGAGAGCTAATGATTCTCCATATAAACATGATCATTTCTTTGAAGTCACATCCTGTAAATGGTCCATGTGCTAATTTTTATTTCTTTGCTGTTGCAGCACTGCTAAAATATAAAACAAAAAAAACAGTAAAATGAAATGGTGTATATATCACAAAGAAAACCTTTTGACCAGCTCTGCATAATTACTGGCAATTGGATGCACTCATGTTTATCCCAATGACTTAAAATGCTCTTGATATATCTACTGAAAACAAAAAATAGCCTGACTGTGCACAATAAAGCACTATCCTAGCATATTCAGATATATTGAGTTGAGTGTACTCCTGTAATATGTAGGTGACCACATATAACACAACAGCAGGCTCCAATTTCAGAACCAGTGTGTGGTTATTATTGGTTTGCTGCATCTTTTATGGAGGGTGAGAAAGATTTAACATGGATGGTCTCTGTGCTTTCATGTGAGTCCCTTTATCCTGACGATCAGTTTTGAGCTAGAGCAGCAGGGTCCTTTGATCAGATGAGTTGAGCACACCTTAATTTAGAAACCACACTCAGCGTGCTTGAACTTGAAGCATCAGATTAAGCAAGTAATGCAAGCAGAGAGAGAGAGAGAGAGACAGAGAGATAATACATATTATAGAATATAAGTTGATAGTTCTTAAATAACTTTGCTATTGTCTCAGTACTTCATATGGTGGGGTATCAGTGGATACTAAAATGAGACATTGTGTCGGATATAGTTTGACATCTATCAAGTTTTTGAGCATCATTCTGTGTTAAGAGCCGCAATACCTGTCAAACCACAACAGTGGCTTCCCACAGTCAACAGATCTGCCCTCTTTCAGACCCCGGAAGATACCATTTGCTTAAAAAAAAAAAAAAAATCACCAAGTGATTCTTGATTGAAGTATAATTTTGAAACAGAGCCCAGCAATTTGTTTTGATAAGACACTGAATGTGAAGTAAGTCATTTGACATTTTGTCGGTGATAAGATGCCAAGCACAAACTCTGTCTAAATGGGTTGGAGAAGCTGGCTAAATGTCAGCAGTGTATGTGCTTTTATTTAGCAGCTTCAGCATGGGTAAGTCATATATGCTTTCGTTTGTGTGCATATATCTCTCTTTCTCTCTCTTCGTGGATGTGTTTGTACGTATAAAACTAAATCGATCCAGATGTTGTCTCGGTGTGAAATGTGCTAGACTTGCTGAATTCCATAATGGAAATCTTGACACATGAGTCAATCCAGCATCATTTAGTTTTATTCATTTAATAAAAGACAACTCTATAAAGACCTAGTTTGTGTGAGTGAAGATTATGAGTACCTCCCAACCATTGCTCTCAATGGCCTTACACTCCCATAAGAAGACAAACAGTTATTTAGTATATCTATACTCATTTCCTTCACGCTGCCAGTGTAGGAAAATAAGGCATTATCCTGTGAATAGGTCAGTCAGCCTATCTAGGCCCACCATTTGGTGAAATGAAACCATTTTCCACCAACAGTATGTGTCAGAATATAAAAACAAAGAAATGCATTCACATTATACACAGCGATGACCTTTGGAGGACAAAGAGTACCAGGAAGAGGACAGCTTTTCTGCCGCAACCTTGCAAGCTAACAAGAAACTGTCTTGTACAATCAGTATCACAGAACATGCATTGAGGTACATTGGTTGATGCAGCCGGGCTATTATTCTGGGCATGATCTAATATGCATTGGGGGTGAGGATGGTAAAGGAGCGTAAAAGCTATTCTCTTTCGGAGAGATGCATGCATCTTTGGTGATATTACAAACGAATTTAGAAAATAATGCACCTGCGACTGAAGTCTGTGAATACCTGAAATTGACATTACATTTTTTTGTGAGTTTTAATACATGAATATGTGAATGATTATAAGCTCAATACATACATTATCCTCCGAGAATATAAAGAGAACATGGAAAAAATCTGAAGCAGTACCCTCACTTTGTTCAGGTTGGTAGTTAACTCATCATCTATTTGAGCGAGAGCAAGCAAAAGTAAGAGCTTTTGGTCAGAGGTCAAACACAGTGAAAGAGAAAGATCCATTTAAAGTAGGTTTAGAATAAAGATAAGATGGCCAATATTAAAACTGAATTGGTTTGATCTCAGTGTGAGAGTGCGAATTTACGCTTTTCGGTAATTGAAGCTCTTTCTCTCACTCAGTTGAGACTAATCTCGGTTTTGGATGGTCTACTGGAAAAGAAAAAAGTAGCAGTCTTGCCAGCATCCTTACCCTTCAGTACCTTCAGTACCCTCAGTATGACTGAAAGTAAACTGAGATAGGTATCGCAGTGTTGTCCAATGTGCACCCACAGTTAATTTGTTGATTCAGAATCCAAGCTGTGTGATCCATTACTGTCTGACTCAAAACAAGACTTGGGTCTCAAGACAGTGAATTACTTGTCCTGTGTTTGTAATTCCAAGCACAGTTCCTCCCAGTTATTTCTTTGAAACCTGCACCCCAGGATCTGTTGTGAAAAATGCATAGTTTTGAGAAAACGGATTGGCTAAGAGTGGACAGAGCGTTGTGTCATTCTTTGATTTGGAGCAAAGATTGTGAAATGACACTGCACCTCTGAAGACTTGATTTTTCTTACAAACTGCAACACTGGGCTCTTTCTCTTATACTTGGAGAGCATTCATTTTCCATTTTTTTTTCCCTGAGATTTTCATCAATTCCCATGTGCAGAGGTGGGACTGGAGCTTCATAGAGGCATTTGATTAATGCACAGTGGGAGGGAGCATGAGTCCTGCAGTGAAAGAAGAGGAAAATTAACATCCTGTTGAGAAACCAAACAAAACAATATAAAAGCTCAAATCTGAGGTACTGTGCCTGGTGCAAGTTCAGTTTTGCATTTCAATATTTTCTCTGTCTAATATTGGGCATTGAAAATGGTGCTCAAATGATGGTAATCATGTGTTTGGTTTCATGATACCAAGCTGGTGTAATGAAATAATTTGCATATTAGCTTCATGATACTGAGCAGAGGCAAAAACGAAATGGATATTAAAAATAGTAATAAACATATTACACAACAACATAATCTATGAAAGAGTGTATACACTCCATTCTAAATAGACTTGTAAATTCATAAATTGGTTTCTTATTTTATGTTCTTTGAAGTCAAGTACACACATCCTTTTGAATTTGTATTTTCCACCAGAAAGACGACAGCATATACCCATAAAAACACAACAGTCCTTTTTGATTTAATTCTATATGCCCTAAAAAAAAAACTACAGTCCTTTTTAATTTACTTCTATATGCCCTGAAAAAGACAACAGTCTTTTTTGATTTAATTCTATATGCCCTGAAAGAGACTTCAGTCCTTTTGAGTGAATTGCACGTGCCTTTAAAGTCAGTTTGATTTGGGTCCCGGCCCTGCCTGCATCAGTAAGGTGTTTGGTTGAAATGCACTCGGAAGTGAGTATGTAAAGGCTGCACCCATTTTGGGCTTAATTGAACCCTCACCATCTAATCAGCTGCCCATTGCACTTTTCTCAAAAACCACAGCACCAGATAGCACCAGACAGCACCAGATAGCACCAGGCTACTTTGAGTTGGGCTGTTGCTTCACAATTTAGGAGCTGTATTTCAAGAGCTTGAATCCAAAATTCAAAGATGAACATCTCTCCTTCAAGGACTCGGTGGACACTTCCCCTTTCATTTCTGCCCATCAACAGTGGAAAGAGTGGAGTGCTATCATGATCTAATCACATACCAAAAAAGAAATACGATCGAATAATAACTTGGCCTCAACTCACTGACAAACGAAAGAGAAAGATGAGACGTGCGGTGGCGGTCCCTTCAGTGGTGAATTTCGGACCGATAGCCCACCATGAGAACACAACAGGGAAGGGAGAGTCCAGTCCACTCCAAAGAAAAAAAAATAATTTCATTTCACTCTTGAGTAAAGTGCTTAAAATGCAAAGCTATTCTTAAAATAATAAATAAATAGATAAATAAATGGAAATGTTGTTTTATTTATTTCATAGGCCCAGATGAGCAATCACCAGGCTGGTTACAAATAAGTATTGTAATGTTGGTAAGTAAAAAGGCCTCGTGAACAGGCTTATCTTTAATAGCTTACAAGAGCTGTGTTGCTCTCCACTGTGATACATGGCATTTCAGGTGGGCCTGAAGCCTTCATGTTTATTTATTGTAATTTAGCAATTTAAATAGACAGTTTCCCTGTCATGCTATGTTTAATTATTATTATAATTTCAAACAGGGAAGGTCATATTCTTGTCCTATATATTGCATACATGAAAATATCATGCCATTTGTGTAGAAATAATTCTACTGAAGTGTTTTATTCACAGAGAGTGATCAGCAAAGAGAGGAAGGTCATTTCAAGCTCAATAATATGTGGGGTGAATGTAAGGTTTTGGGGCACACAATTCCTGAACAATGAATAAATAAATAGGCTGTCACACAGTATAACTGACATTTGGTGTGGTAAGAGTGTGCGAGTAATTTAAAGAGGCAATGACCTGATTTTAGAAGCTTCCGTTTCCCAGTGGGAGACACAGTGACTGGGGAGGGTGCAAAAAAGGGCGATTTGGCAGGGATGATCATCCGGAGGTCCGGGCTATGCCGGTGACAGGGTAAGTGTGACCGGAAAGATGACAGGGTGACAGAAAGGAGACGTTCGACAGCGGGGATCGTTCTTCACAGACGACGCGGCACTTGTGATGAAGGGGAGAGAGAGGGGTGAGAGTGGGGAAGATATTTGGCAGTGAGAAATTCTCTTTCCAGAAGACAACTAGTTGTGAATTATTTCTGTCTTCAGTTTTTGAGCAGGGTATTGGGCCTCTAAAGAGATTTAACCTCCCCAAAATATCTTTCACCCCTATTTGGCAAAAAAAAAACTGGGCCTATATCTTTCACCCCTATTTGGCAAAATTGATACTTTTGAGTTCATTCACTCCCTCAAAAACCCACAATGGTAAACAGTCTCTACAGTATGTAGCCATCTTCAAAATCACAGAACAATTGCTCAAAAATGCATACGGCATCATGCTGCATACTTGAAAATGCACCGATAGAAGGCCTGGTATCTTTTCAGTGCTTGTGTCAGGTCCCAGACGTGCCATTGTTCTGAAACATTTAGGAGCATGTAAGATGCACAATACAAACAAATAAATACACGAGCATACAGCTTAATATCTCGACCCCTCTTTTCTGTGATGTGTCAAAGGAATACATTGGTGAAACATTACCGCAACCTTTTAATTTCATGCTTCATTGCTCTTGGTTTCCAAGCTGTAGCACATGGCTTGGGATCAAGTAGGAATGACAAGTGTTCCATGAGATGGGGGGGTTGTGGTTTGGGTGTTAGAGGGTTGACAAAATAGATTGCTTCTCCCAGATAAACTGCAATAATTAACCATGCCAGGGCAAAGCACACTGTAACAGAACTCCCGGTAAGTAGTTTATCTTCTCCATGAATGTTCTCAACATTTCCAATTAGAACTAATCCCGGGTATGCCTTAAAATGTCTTCACTAAGAAGGCGTAAGCTGTTCATTGCATTCATCTTATCAATATAATTTGCTAGTTCATATTATACATGGTAGGCTTTAGAATACTGTGGGTTGACCTACATGTTTAAATCAGACTTTCTTATCCAAAGCACGGCAACGTCTCACTCAAAGTAAATTTAAACTCAAAGGATTTCCTGCTCATTTGTTGTGCTTAGTTTAACAAATAACATGAAAAAGGTTTTTTTTTTCTTTATTCTGTGTGCCAGCCAAGCTTCATATCTATAAGCCAACTGTAACATATATCTATGTCAACAGATGCAGCTTTTGATTGAAATTAAATAAAGAGCATCTCCCTCAAGAACATATTGGTGCAAATCCTTTCTATGTCAAATTATTAATCCGAAATGTTCCTTTTTCCCACCACTAAGCAAAATGCCAATTGCACTGAAATAGATCCACAAGTCCAAAAGTATGTTTACAGTCCAATGCGACATTATACAGGTAATTCTGTTATTTACTTTCTGTGTAAAACTTCGCTTTTAAGTTCTGAAACTTAAGATCAACTAATTATAGCAATGATAATTCAACAATTTTCAAATACGTATCATGAACAGTTCAGCACTGATCATCAGAGATTGACCATGCTCATGTACACATACAATTTGCTATATCAGCGTGCTGGAAAATACCACTGCTGTAAGGTTGTCAGACATTGTCGTTGGCCAATGACCGTCATGCACCTGTTTTTGGTATTCATAGTCTCAATTTAGCCGAGTATTTAAGATAATAGAAAACAGCTTTGTACAATGAGTTATTTGTCATCCCATTTGTTATGGCCTGCAGTTTTCACTGCTACATGTATTTGTTTTGTTCTTGGGGAGTCTGTAGATTTTTTCTTCCTACGGGGGCTGCCATACAAATTTTGGGAAACAATTAAGCAATTAATGTCACCTGTGGAAAAAACTCCCAGCTTATAAAAGAAGGCCCTTTTGGAAGAGAGGAGGGGGTTTTGTTTCTTTTTCTTTCACTTTCTGACTTGGTGGAAAGAGGTCTGGTTAGTTCTGTTTGGCTAGAGGACTGGTATATGCATATTCTTTTCTTTACACTTTTTGCTTTC
Organism: Albula glossodonta; assembly: GCA_019788955.1. Taxonomy (NCBI): domain Eukaryota; kingdom Metazoa; phylum Chordata; class Actinopteri; order Albuliformes; family Albulidae; genus Albula; species Albula glossodonta. The sequence goes on from JAFBMS010000030.1 coordinate 1,262,555, forward strand.
GGGGGAAGAGAAGTGTAGTAGGCTGCAGAAGACTCACTCTGTTTTATTTTATTCGGGAGACAGGAAAGTTTTTTCCTTTCCTAAAAAGGGTTTGTTCCACAGGCCCATTTGTAGCCTGTTTCCTCCCCGTCCTTTCAGTCCTATATTTGTGCCTTTGGAAGGTGGTCATTTTTTTTTGCTGTACCTGCTAATAAACTGCTTGTAGTTACGACCAATTTTGCCTCCCCAGATTTGGTTGTCATGTCACGTCAATGTGTTTGTCTCTTTGTTTCTTGTGAACCCTGGAGACGGTTGGAACATAACACATTTAATGAGATAATACTGCCCCCCAAAAACAAATGAATGAATACATAAAAACATGAAAACTTTGATCTTCCTCGGTCTTTGTCCTGTGTATATGTCTCGTTTTCTGTGTCCTTTCAAGGGACTGGCAAGACAACAAACAAGGTGATGATCAAATATTTTTTGAGAAAATGTGTCAAATGAGCAATTAATTCTTGATATTTCAGTTTATTGAGTGTATTGAATTAATATGGAATTTAGTGTGTTGATAAACTCCTTTCATTTGGCTAGCTAACCAAGATATACCAACTAGCAAGCTGAAGCAATGTTTGTAAAATATGTGCAGCAGTTGGCGATAATTACAGGCAACTGTGCTGTATACAGAGGAAAGTTACTTTTCTATGTTTATAATTTTCAAATAGCCTACAGAACAGCATTAAAGAACAAACCTCCCTAACTTCTCCTTTCTTTTACTGAGCTCAGATTATAACGATATGGAACCCTTTTTCCCTCTCCACAACAGACATATGCAAAATGAAGCTTTTATGAATGTGTCCTGCTGATGAGAGCAAGAAATCACTGTGCATTGTTTTGAGTGAAAAAAGAAAACCAGCTTGCAGCAGATGTTCAAACCATGCATGCTGAAAACTAGCAGTAATCTTGCGTAAACCAGTTCAAACACATTGCGCAAATATCAAAACAAAGCATAGCACAGCAGATATTTGTTACTTTGCGTATGTAGAAACTACAATGCATCAGTTTCACACAGGTATAATTCGCACAAGTCGAATTTGACAGTTTAAGAGCTGTCATGGTTACATTGCAAACAGCTGTAAAAAAAACTGGAAATATTTATGCGATGATAAGAATAGTATTGTAGCCATGGGTAGACACAAGGATAAATAATACACCCACCTAAGCTTCGGTGTTTGCATAGTTTACTGATCTATGAGCCTGATTCGCATTCATTCAAAGAAGTTTTTAAGGTACTGTAAGCGCATATACTCCTCAGACAGTACTCATCCCCTCTGGTTACTACAACACCACTCGGAACAGTACAAGTCTGTCAAGTCAACAAGTGTGTGGAGGAAAATCTATATTCCTGGCCATGGTTTTGCTTGAAATGTGAATGAAAGTTTCTGTGCTAACAGCTACTCAGTTGGTTCTTGCAAGCAGAAGGACTCCACCAGTCAGGCTTACCTCTGGGAATTGCTTAGGAAGCCCAGACCTTGCTCAGATAATATCTTGGTTATCAAGCCTTGTGATTTGAAGGTAATTCATTTTATTGTCAGCTGCTTCCCATATTGGTTATGAATATATAATTTAATTAATAATTTAGAACAAAGTTAAAATCTGTACATAAATCTCTATGTATTCATGGTCGTATTTGCATAATAATTTGAACAAGCCTCTCAAGTGAACAGGAAATCAAGGCAAGAGTGTGTGTATAATGGCAACATTGCTGTTGAGATAGTCATTGCAGACTTTAAATACAGAGCACTCTGTCTTCAAGAGACCATGATTCTTAAGACTGTATGATATATTTAATGCATGTGATGGCTATCTCACCAGCACACATTACATTTAACCATTATATTGAATCATGATACAATATGGGACTGGGAAATTCAAAGTTTGACATCTAAAAGAATACCATAAGATATAATTATCGCATGCTCTTAGTAACAAGGTTAAGATATGATCACTGGCTTTGCTTGATTGACTCTGGGTGAAGATGATTCAGCATTTTCAGCAGGGTTTATGGCTGGGAAGACACCAGGCGATCCTGCTGCAATATGCAACCTGTCACCAGGGACCTTTAAATCCAGAATCCCTTTGATCTGAAGATGCGCACCGCAAGCCTCTTTGATTAAGTTTGGAGGGGGGGGGGGGGCGGGGAGGGTGATCGCGAGCGAGGGCCACAGATGCCAAACCTCCTCTCAGAGGGATGTCAGCCGCTCTTACAGGCGAGTGACAGGGAAGCCGAACCCCCCTGTCAGCTCGACGTGCTAAGAAACGCCGTCGGAGCAGATGAATATTTCAGGCTCCAACACGCAACGTCTCTCAATGAGGTATCCGCAGGCCTTGACGGCAAATCGGAACGCACTCACAAAAATTGGGTACAATTCAAAAGCCGGGTCTCTTTTATCAAGAAGCAAAGGAGGGCGGAGCCTGCAATCCTCAGAGGATGGAACAATTGTTACAAAGATGGATGAACTCAGATTTTGGCTTGGATTCAATTGGCATTTTTCCAATGCAAACAGAATCATTTTCAATAATTTGGCGATCGCCAACCTTGCCAAACTGCTTTTATGAAGAAAAATTATAACACATTTAATACATCAAGGGGTCGATTCACTAAAGCATTTAATGTGTGCTAATTGCAGTTTGTTCGGGAGAAGTGTGTTCAGACAACCCCTCGCTCAAATATCTCTATCCATCCAATCTGGTTTTGTACGCAGGTATGAAATTGCCATGTACCTTATCTCCCATCACGCTCTCTGCTTCCAGCATACCCCCCTTCCCCTCCCCATCTCTGCCTTCATGTCTACTTCCCTTTCTTCTGTATTTCTCCTTCTCTTCTAGTTTTTCATGGAGGTTCACCTCACCCAAAATCGTGAGGCATGCCGCTGCCCCCTTGGACTCCAAGCCTAAGATCAAATGTCAAGATCAAATGTACTAATAAACAACTTGCCACATCACAATCAACTCCTTCTAAACACATTCAGTGTTGTCTGAGAATTAATTCGACTGAAAGTGTTTTGCTGGTGGAAAACTTAAGATGCTTCAGATGAAGAAAGCATGTGATTGGTTGAGGTTGTTAATTTGTTCCAGTCACAAGTCATGTCACTGCAAAAAAATATAAAAAATCAAAGACTTTTAGCATGTGCTAAATGCTTTGATAAATCTGGCCCTAAATTCTGAACCATATTTATGTGCAAGTGTTCACTAAATCAAGACCTTGGACCAAAGAAAAATTCTTTAAATCATTGTGATATCATCATTCCTTGCATGTATATTGTAATACAATTTTTTTATGCAGTCACCTGCCTCCACAAAACTCATTGCAGATATGCAAAAAAAGACAGTGAACCCCCTACCCTTTCTCTGCAGCTCAAACGTTAAACAATCCTAATGAGCAAAATGAGACGTACAGCTCTCTGCAGAAATACAATGGGACATGAAATTGGCTGAAGAATTTATAGAATTAAATCTTCAGCTCTGGAGAGCAAATCAACTTCCCAGAGATTCCACGATATATACAGATGTTAACGGGACCGCTGTGCATATAATTACCAAAATAGCAGCAAGCTGCATGGCTGTCTCTGCAGATTTAGTGGAGGAAGATTCACATAAAGTTTCCTCCCCCCTACCCACAGCAACGAGGAACCTATCAGAAGTGTATTTCCCACCTGTGGTAATTGTCACAGATTACATTTTATGTGCCTGACATCACAGAATTCACCTATTAAGCCTGAATTTCATGCAGACTTCATATTCTTGCATCACTTCTACTTTTGTGTGAGATTTGTAGTTGTGAGACGGGGAAGTTTACCTGAGCACCACTCGTACTGCAGAACTGCCTCCTTCAGTACAGCAAAAATACAGTTGGAGAAAAGCTTTGGCAGATGTGAGTGCTAAAATTAGTCAGTTTAGTAAGTGTGTGGATAAACATTGATAAACAGACATGCTAAAATTGTGCATTGATTCCTATTCAAAGTAGTCTTAATTTGGAGTACATGTGCACCCACTAACCCAATTACGCAAGTAAGAACTACATTTGCCAAGTTCCTGTATAAATAAAAGATCCGGAATAAACAAACATATGTTGCCCTGTCAATCGTTTCCACGTACGTTTATGATGCTAAAAGTGATATCTTAACCTCCAGCTTTGCTGACAGAGGAAAAAAAAATAGGTTGGAACTGGTTCCAGTTCCAGAACTGCGGCAGCATGCTGTCCCTTTAACTTAAAACAAGTGCCTTTTGGTTATAGGGTGAAACTATGAACCCGTTTTATCGTCTTGCGTTGAGCTATTTGCTATTTTCACGATGACATTGGCAATGTGATGGGAAAGGCTGATGGGGAGGCCTGTCTGTGTGGAGAATGAGGAGCGGAGGAGTGAATGGCATTCCGCTGTGAGAGCCGGCGCCCGTGTCTGTGAGGAAACGGCTGACAGGCTCTTAATGACAGGGGAGAATCGGCTGAGCAGGGGATATTAAGTGATTTTTACAAGCTCCTTGAGTTGTGTGAGGCTTGAGGAATACCATCACAAAGAGACAGAGTGAAAAAAGAAAGCTGTTGTACAGGTAGCATGTGTGCTACTATTATACTGTTATTATTATAGCTCAATATAATTAATATGGATTTCATCCCCATTCATTCGTTGGAAAACTAAATTGTGTCAAGAGCGTCAAAAAAGATGATGTATGCCATGCTGTAAACAATTGATTTCTTAAATGTTATAAAAGAGCTTGCTGATAACTATGAGTTCACTCCTCTGAATACCTTCTCCAAGGTAAGTCAATGGTTTTCAGCAAGTATAGGGCATGGTTTAACATTACTTTCTGAATTATTAATGTCAGTTTATTAATATTTTTATCAGTAGAGTCCAGTTATAAGAATGAGGGGACAACATAAGTTACTTATTTGGATTATTGTTATTGTTTTCAGATGACCATAGGGATCGGTGGTGGGTGTTCATTGGCCGAGAAATCTAGAGCATGGTTTTTCTGGCTCTGTAGGATCTGCATCTTCACTTTGGGGAAAAATCCAGAGCTACCTGATCATTTTTGGAAATCCTTGTATAAATGTTATAAGCTCATCATTCCCTGATATGAGACAGCCATGAAAACATTCAGGCTGGTGGTGGGTATGTCGTGTTTGCCGTCAGCTGCTTTGACCAGCAGGCCAGCTCTCTGTACTATTTTAACTGGAGTGGAAATTTTCTGCTCATTTCTGATTCTTGCGAGCAGGGCTGGATAAGCAGCTGGGTGGTTAAGTGTTTGACTTCAGCTCACCTCGTGCAATTTTTCCTCTCTTTTTGGCATTTTCAGAGTGGAGAGAGCTGAGAAAACTCCATCCCTCTCTCTTTTGGCAAACCCACAGCTTCTCGAAATAGGTAAACTGGCTTTCGAGCAGCCATTTCAACAAAATTGAGTCGTACCAATTTCTCACCTAATTCTCAATAAGTAGCACTCCGTTAACTCACCGCTCAATAATTTTCCTCAAAATTGTAGCATTTCATTGGCTGCAATTTTTGTTTTATTGGCTGGAAATTGGTTATTTTTAGATCATGGCCATTATTTGTGCTGTGGAAAGAAACTGGGTCAGTCTTTTGAGGTTGGCATTCATTTAAAATCAGTTACTGTATGTACAGGGAGAAGCCTGCTACCCCAGGTGTCACCACAAAGCTTTTAATTCTTGGGAGAGTGGATTCTTTATACAATTTGGCATGAGCTTCACTGACAAGTCATTTTTTCTTCTTGGAAAAATGCTATTTCTTAAGAGGAGATGTCTTATCAAGAGTCAAATGCTTGTCAACAGCAAAATAATCCTAAATGTGGGTGTAAACTCACAATACATTCACGCAGTGCAGGTAAAACAGTTTTCACAATGGTTTACTTCCAAAACAAACTTAAAAACCACACTTTTTGTCATTTCCCTGCTCATCCTTCTTTTGTAATTACTGACATCTGTTGCCTCAGTTCAACCGATTGCCAGTGGTCCCATTTTGCATACCTTTGAACAACAGATTTATAATTGAAGTTGAATGTTTTTCTTTCATACAGCACAGATTTTAGGGGGTCCAATAACGCAACAATTAATGCAACAGAGTTCATCCGGCAAATGCAACAAAAAATATCTCCCCTTTCAGTCCTAAAATCATCTTGTTTAACGTCATCTCAGGATATGTATATCCTCCTTGTTATTTCACATACAACAAACCAAACCACCCTGTATGCAAATAAAATGTTACATTCTGTCCAAGCTGTTCACCATCAGTCATGATGGTGTAACTCCAGCAATCAAAATCTCTCTCAGTTTTCCATGTAAATCAGTCTCTGCTTTCATACCCCTTCACAGCTCACCTCTGGCCTCCTTCCTCCACAATCACCTAGAATAACTTTGAAATCAAAGTTATGCAAAGTTGGACCTTTCTCTCTTTTATTTTGAGGAAACTTTGTTGTCATACCCGTGACTCCGGCTAAGTAGCCTCGACTCTCTTGTCTCTGTGCATTCTCATCTATTACTGAGGCTGATTCATTCTCCGATGGTTCCCTTAACCACCCACCTGTCTACAGGATCCAATCCCTGCTCCTGTCCTCCAGGCAGTCTCATCTGAGCTCAGTTAATCTTATTGCATTACAACAGGCTCTTGACACTGGTGTTGTTGAACCAGTATTGCCCAGAGCGCTTTTGTATATAATTCTCCCAAGTGTTTTGCACAATATTTAAACTACCTTCCAACTCACAAAATGGCATAATTGATAGCAACTAAGAACTGTTGTTCTTTCCTCCACAATGGAGTTATATTCTTCAAAAGTCTTTTTGCAATGAATCCGTTGCAATGGAAACAGTTTCAAACAAGGTCCACTTATAGAATGCTCCAAAGTTAGACTTTCAACAAAAAAGCTTTCGACAGAAGTCCCTCGGTGTCCTGTGTTTTGTTCTGCCTCTTTCCTTCAAGGTTCTCCTGCCTAATGTCGTACCTTTTATACCAATGTTTATGATGCACCCAATGATCTCTCTCATGTCCTCATTTAACAGTCACAATGAAGAGTATCACTAAATGAATGAAAAAAAAAACCTCTGACAACTCAACCCACTCTACCCAAAGACTCTCTAACTCAAGGCGATCTGCCTTCTTACGGGTTGTGGCTGGGACTTTGGGATGTGAGCCACTGTTTTTCAGACAAGCCATTTTCCCTCTGCAGTAATCAATGCGCAGCACAAAGAGCCAGATGACTGAATTAAAGAAAGAGCTTCATCGAAGGATTCATAAAAACAGATCACACGGTGAATAATGTCATTAATCCAACTTCAGAAGCTGACTGTTCCCTGCTTCCCCAGACCAGCTGTAGCCGTAGCCCTGTGCAGGTAGGTGTGCAGCTTTCTTTTAAAAACTAATTGCCACAAAATAGGTTTCTGTAGACTTAGACCCAGCATCCAAAGCAAGCCAAGGCAACAGTAACGTGGGAAGTTCCCAAGTAAAAAAGGAAGGCAACAGGATCAGAACCCAGGTTAGAGAGAACCCACCCTTGTGATAAAACTGTAATTTTGTAATCACAGCAAATGGAAGTGCAGTTCCAAGATGATAAGGCAAGAATGTCTTTTGATCTTATCATTCGTTTTCTCAGACTATTCATAGCCTGTACTGAATGTTGTAGGTGAAACCCATTGTTAGGTTCATAATACCAATGGCAGTGTTATCTTCCCCATTCACAAACATGTCTACTCACTTCCGCGCACCACTAGGCCTTAAGACCAAACAGCCGCCAAAAGCAAAATACTGGTGTTTAAGGCCCACTGCATCCATGTAGTTTGAAAGTGGCGCTGTAATGTTCCGCAGTCTGAGAAATTGCATCATAAATGCTGCATCTATCTGACACTGTCTTGGTAGCAATGGTTGTCTTTCCGTTCATGAAAATGTGACACATTCTCACAAAGTTTTCATGAACAGCAATTGCAAATCATCATACGGACAGGAAGTTGTGATGATACTTTTGAGTGTGACTGAAGTTGAAACTCAGGTGGGCATTTTTTCTTTTTTTTCATTGGAGGAAAAAACTCAAGTCCTTCCCCAAACCAATGCTCATCTCATCATCAATACTCTGAAGTTTTAGCAGTTCAACCTTAAAAAAAAAATCAAGAAAAGTTCATTTCATTCTGTAAATGTTTTGGGCTGTGTAGTTTTCATGGAATGCGCATCACGTTTTAGCCAATATGAATCATTTTTACTCCAGTTTAGAAGAATCATTCAGAATATCAAAAGGATGGCCTGTGGAAGAAATGGATTGGAAAGCCCGACTGCTTCTGATGAATGATTATGATAGTCCAATGTTTATGGTACAGAAATGTATCCAAGTATGATTAATACATAGCAATCCAGCTTGGCAAGTGATTTAATATAATGGTTTCAGCGTAAATCACAAGCGGAAAACATACATGTGATAAGTGAATTCATGTCAAGTTTGGTATAATTGTATGTCAACGCGTTTAGGATGATAATCTGTTTCGCTGTGAGATGGAATGCTTAAAGCTTTTGTAACCCACCCCACTATTCTAAGACATGAGGCTGGTTTATGGAGAATGAACCCACATGCGTTACAGGTCTGCGGGAAAGAGGTAGGGGATGGATCAAATAAATGCCATGCCGTATCTGAAAAGTTCCTTTCATTTAGGCTCTGGCTATCATTATGCTTCGTCATCGTATGCATTTGTAAGGAATGTCAATTGATATTTGCACTTTAAAGTCCATATTTTGGGATATGTTTGTATGTTAGATTTTATTATTTATGGAAATGTCAAGGACTAGGTGGGTTTAGACTGACCAAGGATCAAAGTATGAGCTTCTCTCAAAAGCTCTCTTCAGCCCGGCTTATTTCCCGATTTTACTTGAAATACTCATCAACCTCAGTCCAGTTGGAGTGATGTAGGACTTGTCACATTCTCTTGTCAGGAGCTTCACCAACAGAAAAGCTGCATCATATATGTTAAATATGCAATAAGGTAAAGCGTGGCACAAGGGGTTACATGGTCTTAGTGGGAATTCAGAAAAATGACACTTATGGCCAAAAAGCTTATTTTTCATTTGTGACATTCCTGATTTCAGGGTGATGCATAGTTGTAAACTAAAGAGTCAAGCAGGTCTTTAATGACATAACAGAGCAATAATTTTCACTAACAATGTCTTTCTTCCAATCAGCACTCGCTGATTGGAAGTGCAGTCTAGTCCAATCGGTGAGGGCACATTGGATTTTTTTTTTTTTTACGATTTTTTTTTAAGATTACTATTTTAGAGATTACTGTTACATAACAATTTGTTTTTACTGCAGTGGCTTTGAATTCAGTTTGGAAGTCAGGCATTCAGTTTTGCTATAACAAAGTTGGATTCTGTGTGTGAATATTATTTTTACAGGTAAAGAGGGAGGGATAGAAACTACCCAGAATTGTGTGTCTGATTATGTGTTTGCGTTCAGCTACAATTGCATGGTTGAGACACAATGACATTTAAAATTACATTTGTAATTATAGTCAGTGGGGGTAAGCAATTATTATACAACCATTTAATCAGCAGCCATTTGTCCACAACCCCTTCCAGCGCTGTCATAGTCAGAAGCGTGAAGGATAAAGGAAAACACACACTTCATATCACCAACCTGATATATGTGTACACATAGTTACGAGTGCACGATCTCACCTCGGAGTTTCTGAAATCAAGGCCACAGGTCAGGCAATGTTTGCAGCTCCCAGGTGCACCTAAAAACTTCAGACCTTACACTTTCAGCGCTTACCCCCCCATCATGCCGAGAGGGAACAACAAAATGGGTGCCAGCCGTATGTTAAACCACACCGTTTGCGAACGCGTTCATTATTAGTGAGGTATAACTGCAGAAAGCACCATGACATTATGGCACGATGCTGGAGGAAATGTCAGGTTGTGCATAAACATGAATCGCATGTCAAATGCCATGCAAATGCCCAATGTGATTATGATAAATACAAACCATCGAGAAAGGCCCAGTGATTTGTAAAATTGGCATGCTGGAATGCTTTACTTCAAGCATGCTTCTTGTTTATACATTTTAAAAAAGCAGCTGTCAGCTTGATGGGCAAATTTGAATATTGTTTTGAGCCCCTCATTTACTCAAATATGTTTATGAAAAGTGGCTACCTACATCATAAATGCTGCAACATTTAAAGAATGAAAATCATAATAATAAGGGCAAGTCCCAACAAGAGATTTTTTTTTTTTTTTTAATTTGTTTTGGGTACATGAGGCATCCATAGCAAAACGTTTTGTGACAGGATGTGCTACTTCAAAATAAAAGTATTGAATTGTAAAATAGTTGTGTTCCAATTTAAAGGTATTACTGCAATTGTCTCAAAGGTTTTGTGTTACAGTTTAAATGCCATATTTTATTTTGAAATATTACCTCCTGTAATGGGAAGTGTAACATTCTATTAAGTATGTGCACAGTGCTCTGTTTAGCATGCTTTGAATCTAACACCGCCTTCCCCCCCCCCCCACCCCCCCCAAGTAAAATGTGGGGGCTGGGGGCGCGGTGAGCACTCTATTCATACTTAATAGAAAGTTCCACGCATCATACACATCGACACCCTGTGACTGTGAATATGATTATTTTCCCTATGGCAATTACGTTTGCAATTTTCCGATTCTCACACTGGATGCATATTATTATATGAGATAAAGGCATGATGAAGGCATATGGATGTACACATACTCAGATTCAGGTTTCATCAGTATTCAGTTATTTTTCCCTCCTTTTAATTGTTTTTTATGTCTCATTTTTGAGAGAGAGGAGTAGCAGTGAGGAGGAGTAATTACAGCTATTCTGTACTGAGGTCACTGGCTCTGATTCATACCATGAACTCAATTTGTGTCACCTAGGGTGGCTCTGCCTTAATTATATTTTGCACAGAAGAACTTTTTTTTTTAGAACCACTCTTGTTAGAATAAGACAACTTGATACTGTCGTGTCCCCGCATTATAGTACTTTTTTTTTTTCCATTGTTGAGCGATATTTTTGTGTTTTCTCACGTCTTTGCTTTTCAAAGAAGAGAGGTCTTACAATCTTCAGCTATCATTAGAATCAGTAGCAGGATCAGCAAACAAACCAGCAAATACATGAACACAGACATAAATAAAATTTTCCCATAGAAACTACACAGTAAAATGCTCTGAATTAACTTTATTTTGAGTTTATATGAGCCCAGTCATAACAGTTGGACCACATGTCCTCTGTCAGACTTGAATAAACACAGAAAATTGTTTATTTTAAAAACTGTGCTGCTGATAGCTGATTGCACACCTGCAGACTGCATACACCAGTTAAATGGTGCTCAATCCCCATAGAATGTGGTGTATGGCCTATAGGGTTTAAAATAACTTGTGTGCTGGTTTGCACCTTCCTGTATTGCCTCAGGATACCCCAACATTAAAATGAGCATAAAAATGCAGTAAGGCATTTTGTCCCAAATGCAGAACAGTTTGGGGAAGGGTAACTTAAAATACATACATGAATGCTTATTAAATGCACTGGCTTTTTGCTTTTTGTCATTGAAGAGGAACAGCCTCCAGTCTGAATCATTATTCCTGCACACCAACATCTCTTCAGCGCACGCTGCCCATAGATGAACATTAGATGTAAATGATTACGTTTCTTCCTTTGTTCAAAATGAAGAGGGAAATTGCAATGAGGTTTGGGACACACGTCAGTGCATGAATAAAAATCGGTTTTATTATAATGGGAATTAATGCACACATCAATATGCATCAAACACACTAAAGAACAGTGGCATTGAGAAATCTGACTTGATTTTGCTTTCATTTACATTTTTTTTTTTTTTTTTGGCTTCATTTGTGTTTTATTTCTTCTTCTCTGCTTTAGCTGAACAAGCAAAATGGTTCCCCTGCCACCTGAATCATGGCAAGGTAAAAAAAAAAAAACATACTTTTGAATAACCTTTAATCTAAAAAAAAAAAAAAAAAAAAAATGTTTCCAGTGGGAACAAAGACTCACAGAACATGTACAAAGAACCATGAAAAAGAAAATATCCATTTTATGAATTTCTGCATTATTTTACATGTGCGTACCGTGTCCATTCAACATGTCTGACCATTGCTCTGTACAATGTCAGGCCTTGTGTGAGTGAGGTGCTAAAATGCAACTGGGACAGGTAGCAAAACAGTGGTCCCCAAAGTAAGCTGGTCTACATCAGAAAGGTTGTAGAATAGGAAATTGAATGGTTTAGGATGGCCGTGTCAAAGTCCAGACCCAAACCCTATTGGGATTTCCTGGCAGCACCTGAAACAGTCAGAACATGAGCTGAAACCGCTCTGGAGGAGTCTGCTAAAATTCCTCCACAGAACTGTGACTGACTGATCAATAATCACAGGAAGTGTTTGGTTGCATTCACTCCGACTAATGGTGGGATAGCCAGTTATTAAATGCAACAGACCAACTACTTTTTCGTCATGGCGACATGAGAGAGCTGTACTTTTTCATTTTGGGCCCTTTCATTAAAAATAATTGTATTTCATAAATGAATCAAATAAGAATAAAATTTTTCACCCAGGTTCCCTTTTATCCAAGATTAGGATTTGGTGAAAAACATGATAACATGAAGTGCAATGAAAATGCAGAAAACCAGAAATGACCAAATACCTTGCCATGTTACTTTATATTCCCAAACAGAAATACTCAGACAGCATAACGAGCAAGCAAGTGCACACATATTTGTATCTATTATACATCAGATGTGTGGTGTTTTGTGCACTGCAACTCTGGTCTCATGCATATGCAATGCTGCAAGTTCTGACATAGAGTGCACAAAAACATGCCGTGAGATGAACAAGATTGAACACGATTTAAGGAACCTTGCAATGACATCTGTTTGAGGTGTAGCTGCATATATTTTTGAGGCATTTGAAAAACAAATGAAAGCTGTGTCAGGTGGGGGGAAAAAACCAAAGTGACTGTGCAGGGATACTTAAATTATTCGCACTATATATTCGAAACTGGTGATGTCATCGCCAGGTTCCAACATATGCTCAAAGCAAATGATGGTTCCCATACATTTGTACTGTTTAAGTGACTTTATTCGGTCCAGGATAGATAAGAAAAAGACATTCATCTGGTGCCAGTTAAGAGAGTAGTTTCACCAAAAAAGGCAATTGTTAGCTTTTATGTTCAGGTAATTTGTGCTCATTAATAAATTACGTTTTTCAGAACAATACCTCCAACACTATAGATTTTGTATGTGTGTGATTGTGTGTGTGCTTTTTACTGTAATATTTGTGGTCTCAGTGCGTGCCTTGTTACGCACACCCTATGACACAATTATCACATAAAATTATCTTGATCCTGAATCTAATAAGCTCAAATGTAACCTACTTGCACAAATGTGTGCTTTATATTATGGTCTCCTCAACAATTACCCCCTAAAGATCACTAAAACGTATATAACAATGGTTAAGCCTCTCTCGAATGCTTACCTATTAAACAAAATCGGATTCATTATAGCCACAGAACATGCTATAATGTGCAAATTCACTGCGGGAGACGGCATACTTATAGACAGTGACTTACTGTTATGGCTTGTTTAAAGAAAATTGTTCCTTGATGCAGTGTCTTCATTACTCTGGTAGGCAGGTTAAGGACCATTGGTGTAAGCCCAGGAGTTGAGAAAGTATTTTGGATAATGCATGTTTTGTGGAAAAATGTAATCCTTTTACAAGAATGTGATCTGTTCCCTTTTCTTATTCTTTAAAGCCTGAGGTATGTGTTTGTTTGATGCAATCCTTCAGGCCGTGGGAATGCCGGCTGTCAATGTACTACAAGGACATGGCGAGTTTTGTCTGTCTCATTGCTGATTTCTCAGCAATTGTTGAGAATATTAAAATACAGTACAATACTTTTTTTTTTTAATTAAACTATTTTATCAGTCACACCACAAGCTAAACCTCCCTGTATGAACTCAGGAAGTGGCCACCCATAAGTCATCAAATCATGTGTGGCCTATCTTTCACAGAGCAGAAGAGACACGAATAGCATACATCGTATGCTTTCGGAGGATAAGGCATAGGTAAGTCTCTGGCCATAGCCGGAATGTCAGCCATGTCAATCACGGGTTTGATCTGTTTGCTTCATCAGGGGTTTACACTGGTTTGGGAATCACGATCCTACAGAAAGTGGCCAGGCCTTAAATGTCTCAGAATCTGGCTATGGAAATAAATATTACAAGTTATGCAAGCTCCCCAGAATGAGGATGCCCACTTAACAAACAGCGTGAATAATGAAACACGTTAATAATGTAACATGTTTGTGTTTGTCATGGTTTTATGTTTGCCTTTCATGAGAATAGCACTACCAGGAAGGGCCAAGAAGGGCCAGAATTGTTTTTTTTTTTTTTTTCCCCCCTCCTCGGCTTTTGGATAAAATCCAGAAAAAAAGGGATCAAAGGAACAGAGAAAATGATAACTAGAGCAGAAAAAATAAACAGTGATCTCAAGTTGCAAAACTTTTCTAAAGCATTCTCACAGCCTCTTTTAGATGACAATCTCAGAGCTGATCCTCAGCGCTTTCCAGTCAAGGAGAAAACTTACCTCGGGCAGCACCAGTAGCCAAATTTCCAGGCAGAGTCTGCTAAAGTGGACCATTGCTCATTGCATGACCACTGTCAGGCTAAAGCGTATGCTTCAATGTCTCCTCTATCCACCAGATACTGTCCTCTATCCACTAGATCCACACAACTGGCCATTGTGAACATAGCGCCCACCCATTTTCACAGATCGGAGCAGGTGTGTAACTTAATCAAAATAGGTGATGAGAACTCAATTTTCCTGTCTTCCTTGGTAGCGATGGGGATCAATGACACCGGAGTCCCACCTCTCCAGTCATTTCTTTCAGGTTGCATATGGCAGTGCTGTATCACACCTCATCCTCTTGTTATGGGAGTTCCCCAGGGCTCAGTCATTGGCCCACTTCTCTTTTCTCTCCATACCCAGTCTCTTGAGCCTGTCATCTCTGCCTATGGTCTGTTCAATCACTGCCATGCTGATAACACCCAAATCCTTTTCTCATTCCTCCTCTCTGACACATTGGTCTCAACTCGGATCTTTGCTCATCTGCAGGACATCCAGAGCTGGATGGTCACCCACCAACTTTAGCTCAACCCAGACAAGACAGAGTTCATATTCTCTCTGGCCCCGTCTTCCCCCCCGCTGGACTTCTCTATCACCCTGGGTGACACAATCCTCTCACCATTATCCTGTGCCAACAATCTTTGAGTGGTGTTCGATAGACTGAGAACATCACAGCACTGAGCCAGGTATATAGTTATTTTATTTTTTTTTCTGTGTAACATCAGGAAAATCTGCCCCTTTTTCACCACCAATCCCACACAGATGGTAGTCCAGGTGACAGTATTCTCCCGTCTGGATGACTGCAATTCCTGTCCAAATTCTAGCACAGACAGAACACTCACCTCTTAAGGACACACCTCTCCCTGTCCCTCCCTAGCTCTTCCAGTTAGGATAGGTCCTACTCGTGGCGACCTAATTTCGCTGTTTTATGATTTTTGTTGTTGCTGTAGTTACTGATGGTTTTCTTTTTGTTGTATCTTCAACAGGTCATTCACAGGGTTTAGTTTATGTTATCCCTTCTGACACGAAGGATATTTCCCCCACTCTAGGACCAAATGCACTTTGAGTTTTGAGTCACTCTGGACAAGAGCGTCTGCAAAATTCCTGAAATGTCATCAGTTTAGCAGCTGTGCAATCATGTGTTTGCACATGCTTCATTGGAAATCAAGTTCAAATTGCTGAGGTATCCAATTCCTTACATAGCAGATATGATCAGAATTGATTACTTCACTTCTGTCCAATGAATGAAGTATGAATAGGTACTTGATTGTGATAATGTCTCTGAAAGCTGTCTTATCATATGCCATCAATTCTGCCCTGAACGATTGACTCTGCAATTTGTATGAAATTTTACTCTGTCACCTCATTTCTTTTCACTCTGCAGTCAATTCCAAGAACATACTTTGAACCTGCGAAGCTGGCCACACCCTTTTCTGAAGGAAATGGTGTGAATATGGTCATGATGGCTTGCATGAGATTTAAAATGTGGTTCATTACAAATTAACTTGGAGGACGAGGTATGTTTTAAGAATCAGTTGTGAGTGATTGATTGGGTTCTGAAGTGGTGTCTCTGAGCAATCCCGTCTTTACCGTACGACTCAAACCAGGAGATGACAGCTCATGCAGAGAACGGGGTCTGTACGACAGACAGGATGACACATCATATTGTAAGAATACAGACAGCCTGCTCTGCAAGTTAGATTTATTTCTGTTTAAATGTGGCAACAATGATCAGTCTGTATTTATAATGAGGGATTGAACAACCTATCAATTTCTCAATCAAAAGATTTGAGTAGCACCAAAAGTTATGACAGGGAAATGAGAATTTATTTTAAAAAAATTGCAATTCTCCTAATCCAGGATTGTAGGACTAAATGCCCTTGTTTGACTTTTGGCACTGTGGAATACGAATGCAAATGATTCAAATGACTAAAACTGTCCTCCTAATCAAGCCCTTATGTCTTTATTTACATAATTATGTTTAAAAATTGCATTCATCAGTTAAATCAGAAAATTTGTTGATAGGAAATATAAAATAAGACATCTGGTGGAGGAAAGACTTATGTCTTGACATTTGATGAAATGCACTTTTCCCATTTACTTCCCTTGGAAACATTGCTGAAGACCATTCCTGTCGTAATTAATAAACGAACGTGATTTTCTATCATTTAAAAAGGAAAATCACAGATTTGGGAGGCATTCTATTTTTCCACCTTCAGAGGAAAGACGAAATACAGCCTGTTATTGATTTTCAATGAAATGCCCTTTTCCCATTTTCTTCCCTTGGAAAAATTGACTTTTTCAATCATAACCATTGACTGCAAACACATTTTCCCCATTTACTATCCTTGAAAACATTTCAAATTAGTTTTGCCTATCATGAGCAGTGAATCTTTCTGATTACTTTTGGTGTCACGAGCAGTGAATGCACATGGTTTTCGGTCATATTCAGTGGAAACTGCGAACATTGCAGGAATTTTGTTGACTTTTGGTGATTTACACTTTTTTCATTTATTCTCCTTGAAGACATTTTTGATGAGTTTTGGTACCATCAGCAGTGAATGCAAATTATTTTCTATCGTATTGAGAAGAAAATTGACACATTTTGGGGTATGACATGTTCAGTTTTTGAGATCAGACTTTTTCCAGATTTTTGGAGATTTCCTGTTTTCCCATTTATTCTCCTTGGAAGCATTTCTTACGAGTTGTGGTACAGAGTTGTGAATGCACATAGTGTTCCATCATATTCAGAGGAAGAAAGCAGAGACATTTTGGGGGTGTGACATTTTCAATTTTTGAGGAAAGACTTTCGTCTTTTGTCTTTTTCCTGTTTTTCTTGGCCTTCGGCAGCACTTATGGCAAAGGTAAAACCTGTTCGTAGGGTGCAAACGACAGTGGAGCTTGGCTCCTCTGAATAAGACAAGAGCTCCCCTGAAAACTTGATTTGTGAAATTTTGGGGGGGTGGTGAAATATTGACAATTTGCTATGTTTGCCACACATTTCCATTTTTCTGTATTTTCATCATCATGGATCATGGATGAGGGTGATTCCTCACAAACTCGCTTTAATAAAGACACCACAATGTGTGCTATTCTTGCCTTCACCATTGAAGCGTGCTGTTAGGTGCACACGTGATTTAACACTTTGAAATGCCACAATGATTAGAAAAGCAAGCAAGCAAGCGTGTTAGCTATGGTCATTGGAGCATCTTAAAATGTGCCTGTTTCAATGTGTGCATGAGCAGAACATGCACACATTCAAACACAGAAAACAGAGAACACACACAAAACAAAAACTGATCAAAAAATTATGTCTTTTTCGGATTTTTCGGTGAAATACACTTTTGCAATTTACTTCACTTGGGGACATTTGCGGTCACTTTTTATACCATAAATAGGCAGAGCACATGTTTTACTTTTGTTTTAAAAGATAAAATAGAAAATTTTGGTGGCATCCCATTTTTTCCCTTTCTAGAGGTAAGACTATCGTCTTACGTCTTCTTTACATTTTCGGAAAAATGCAATTTAGCAATATACTTCACTTGGAGACATTTCCGTTCACTTTTTGTACCATAAATAGGAAGAGCACATGCCTCTCGAGCAGGTTTGGGTGCCACCGTGCACTGCCTCCAGAGAAGGTTTGGGTGCCCCATGCACTGCCTCTAAAGTAGGTTTAAGGGCTCCAGTGCACTGCCACAAGAGCATGTTTGGGGGCCAATGTGCACTGCCTCTAGAGCAGGTTTGGGGGACACAGTGCATCATCCACTCAAGCACATGTACAGTGTCCCTTGATCAGGTTTGAGTGGCCACACTGGAACACCCCTCTCGTCAGTGTGGAGACCACAGTGTAACTCCAGTAGAACAGGTATGCCGCACCCCTGGTGCAGGTGCGGAGATGGGAGCCGTGTTCAAGGGCATGGTTGTGGATGTGTTGTAACTTTGTTAATGATATTGACGGCTCACCTTCTGCCGTTTTCAGGTGTCTTGGTCCATCTTATATCTGAGCCTAACATCATTGAGACATCAGTTGGTGACAGCCAAAGTTGAAACAATAAAAAGATCAAACTGACAGAATAAAATGTATCAGGTTTCTGTACACCTGCATTTGCTGACATTTAATTTACTTATGAAGTTGATGTCATAATTTAATAATCTGACAACAGACAAGTGGTGATCCAGACTTGATAGAACCCATTTCACAGCCCCCTGCTGGGAAATACTCAATTTAGACAATATTCAATTTTTTTAAGCATACAAAAAGAAGGGACTGTTTATCTTGTGATATTTGGGCAAGACTCCAACTCCTGACTCAGCTGAATCGTCTGCTTGGTAGACTGCCCAGATAAAGTCTGAAAATAGGTGGCAAAACTTTGTTTTTTATTCCCCGTGAAATTTCAGATTTGATTGGATGCCTTTATTCTGTGATTAAGATGTTAAAACACATCTCACAATTATGCAGGATAAAGGACATGTGCAAATGAGTTTTATGTAACATGCCGTCAAGGGGAAGTAGATGCTTGTTGTAGAATTATGCACCAATTATTTGAATGATGTCTGTGGCTGTGTGGTATTTCTGAGTTGGATGGATCCAGTATTTTTTGTCATTTTAAGTTTGTTGTGAATTTTGTTTGGAGGAATTTAACAAATGGGTTTCCCCCATATAAAATTCAAAACAAAGGCCAGTTCAGGTACCTTCGTTATTTCCTGATCATGAACATGTATCAGGGCAAGTAATTTGGTACATTCATACTTCTTGTTCATTGAATGTGTTCCTCAGCAAAAGCCATTTTTTTTTGTTTTGTTTTTTTAAACAAGCAAAGTAATTGCAATATCATTCCACAATTATGGTCAGAACTTTATGTGAAGTGATATCCGAATTCATGAATCGTGGTTTGCATGCAAACAGAGCGCTTTCCCTTGTGCTGTGTTTTCCCTGCGTACACTATGCCTCTGTGCTCTGGGGACCTCTTTTCAAAGTCATGCTGCTCTCATAAACAATTTTCAAGTGACAAATAGAGCTGCATTTTTTTCAGCTTGACACCCCTGAAAAGTGTTCTGGAGCTGTCGTGTCACCTGTGCTTCACAGGTGAGTAAGCTGAACTTGGGCCAGTGCTTTTGGGAGATTTCTCCCCAGAGTTCTTCCCAGACTCTATTTCTTGGGGAAGCTTGGGGAAAGTTGTGTCAAAAATTATGCCAACTTTCACAGAATATGCAGGGTGAAAAAAAACAAAGGCGGGGACCTTCATTTCTTAGATTGCTGTGCTGTTAGTATTCAGATGAATGTGTGTCGCCCAGAGCTGTCATAAGCACAGGGAATTAAGGGTAATTTTAAAAAGTGGGATTTTTACATGTGCCTTGGAAAAGAACTGGGCATGTATGCTTTGTACCCTTTTTCCCCTATTTCCTGAACACCTTCCTGAAATGAGACTTGTGTACAAAACATGTGCCTTGGAAAAGAACTGGGCATGTATGCCTTGTACCCTTTTTCCCTTATTTCCTGAACACCTGACTGTAAAGAGACTTGTGTACAAAAAAAAAAAAAACAGTACTGCTCTTCACTGAAGCCCCAACACAAAATGTATTCAAAGGCCACCCCTTTCCCTGGGCAAGTGCCCTTCTTCAGAAGGTTTTCCAGACTGCAAGACCTTGGCAGCACCAAGCAGGACCTGCTGCTTGAGGCAGCACAGGACCACAGTGCTTTGTGATAAAGCAGGAAGCAGATAACGAGTTAGTGGTTTTTCTGTTTTGCCCAGTTCAGGTCTTGACCGTTGACCATGCCCCACATGTCTCATTTGGTTCAGGCCTGTTGTTTCGCTTCACCTTGCTCACAGACTGAATTCCTGAATAAACTGCTCACATTATTTCCCCACGTCCTAACGATTTGGTACCTATGGCAGTGTACACAAGCGCAGCTCATTACTTCAGCCTGTGCTGTCTGCTCAGAGGAGCACAAACAAGCATAAGCTCTCTTAATATAGTCTGGATTCACTATCAAACTATGGGGCCCATCAGTTCATTATAAAAGTGCCTTGATAGGGTGCAGACCATTGGGCTCATTCACATTATGATGGTGTCTTGGCATTGTTCAGGCAGCGGGGCCCATCTTACAAAATTAAACAGGAACTAAACGCAAAGAGTCACCCAACCGAAATGTAATTTTGAAATTCCAGATCGAGTCATTTTCTGTACACAGTTACCACTTGCTTCTCAATCACCGGACCCAATTTAGATGTTCTTCACGCCCACTCGGCAGTCCTGTGTGGCTTGTCTCCCACACTTTTCGCTCAGGAAACAAACAAACACAACTTCCAAATTCAACCTTGAGAGTGTTGACACAATTTAACGCTGTAATCAAGGTTAAACCTCAACTGAGGAAACTTCCCCAGCGGGTTGCTTAAATCAGACCTCCCGCTGGATCAGTCTAACTCGAGGCAATCAGACTTTTAAAGAGACACCAGCGGCATTGACCAATAACAGCTCCTTAAAGCTAAAAATAAACAATCTCCCCAGCTCAGTAAAAAACATAAAAGTAACATAAAATCCACACTATATAAAAATATATTTTGTATTAATTTGGGGTTTTGACACATGGAAAATAGATCCCAACTTTTGAAATTCTGTTTGCAGAACTCAGCACAGCTATTACAATAAACTTTCCAAACTTAAAATTATCTACTATACTATAAATTCTACTAAACTGGTATTCGGTGCATCTGTCTCGGAAAGTAGGCTAGTTTGTACATGATGGAAATATACTTAAAATCAACCATCAACCAGCCTTAAAACCATGTCATTTTAAGGGAAGAGGGAGGAATCAGCAATCAAAAAGGCAAAGCAAAGCAAGGCCTAAAAAGGTACAGTGTATTATAATTTGCCATGCAGTGTCATTAGAGGTATCAGCGCTGAATTAGCCAACAAAATATCAAGTAACTCAGCGGCTAACTGTGACTGCAGCAGACTATGAGTGATTTCCAACAGGACATCGTGTTCGGCTTTGACAAACATTCTGCTCTGCTGCTGCATCACATCACCGCAGCAGTTCAAAGTATGTTGTTTCCTCACCTTGACAGAACTTCTGCAGTGTGATGAAAAAAATCAATACAAGCTTAAAATGCATTTTTTTCCACAGTCTTCGCAGGGATGTGCTACCTGTTTGCTACACGGATTTGTAAGGGGCCACATTTATACCAGACGGATTACCTGTATTAGAATTCTGTCAGAGTACTGTTCTCGAGACAGCCCCGTTGAGAATTTTTTTTTTCATCCCCCATTCAGACGCAGAAAAAAGTGTGGACAGGTTGTTCTCCGTCTTTTTGCATTGATCCCACTCTCTGGTGATGGTAATTTGGACGAATCTCTTTAAGAATGTAAGCACATTATTCTCATTTTGAAGTGTTTTTTAACTGATGTAATATTCATCTGCAGACTCGGGGTGCACTCTCCCAGTGGTGTCTTTACCCTGATAAAAGGCGGCCTTTTTAATCAACGGGTTGCTGAGTCATGGCGGTTATTTTGACCCACTGCCCAGTTGGCTTGGTGCACAGCATACAGTACGAGATGGATTAGAGCAATAA
Source organism: Albula glossodonta (assembly GCA_019788955.1). Classification (NCBI taxonomy): domain Eukaryota; kingdom Metazoa; phylum Chordata; class Actinopteri; order Albuliformes; family Albulidae; genus Albula; species Albula glossodonta. Next base: position 1,284,801 of record JAFBMS010000030.1, read on the forward strand.
CCCTGCAGTGAAAAGGCATGAAGAGGTCTAGCTGTGCCTCTTATATTCACTGTGCTTTCACAAGAACCTTCGCCAGTGAATATTTTTCTGCAACACTTCTTCTCCAAACGTTTTATTTGTCTGAACTTTAGTTGTAACTAAAATATATTGGCTGTAACTTTGTTCGATGGCAAGATCATGGCCTGTTTCCAGGTCCTAGATGGCCCCATGCTAACTTGGCTGCTTCCGCAGTTTATTGTCCTATCTGGGGAGTCCTTAACTGGCTCAGGATGGCGAGGAAAATGATAGCAGGATAACAGTGAAGCTAATCACTGTTTAGTGACTTCTCCGGGTCAGATGGGTTCAAGGTTGTTTATTTGTCACAAGCTCAGAGATACAAAGTGAAACATGCAGTGAAGTGACATGAATGAAACATTTGTTGACTGGGGGTTTGTCCATTGACACAGGCAATATGATTGCTGTCCCATCTACAGTGTGAAAAGTTGCAAAGGGTGGTTGATGCGAAATCGGAGTCATGTGCAGGTATGCTCTTGAGTCTGTGGGGTGTGACAACATTTTGAAATGGTTAATTCATGAATTAATTCACTATCCTAATTGCAAAAATAACAATACCCTATCCAAGATATAATTTTGGGTGCAACATTTTATAATTTTTTATTGTTCAGTATCTTTTCAAGACTTGCACCAAAGTGGTGGTTTAGTTACCATAAGACTACTGATAAGATATACTGATTAACTTGTCCTCCACAAGCGGTTCAAGGCGATAGGTTTCTCCTCCCTGTTCGGGTAAACAGAGCTCATTGAGGTTTACGTTGAGCTGGCTCAGCAGGTGCCGAAGCTGTCTTATCCGTGTGGAACCACTGGATACGCTTGTCAGTTTGTCAAGACGTTCAGGTCGGAATGCTTGAGCTGGTCCCAGCAGGGCATCCTGTATCCAACACAGAGCCAAATCCTATTAAAACACAAGCATGTACATCACAAAGCTGATCTTTCTAATTTATCTCCGACACCGTTTTTGTCGTCTATATATATATATGTGTGTGTGTGTGTGTGTGTGTGTGTGTGGACTACTATATAATATATAATTGCTGTGACCTGTAGTCTTGAATTCTCCAAATGCATTGAAGTACAAGCAGTGGACTTGGCACAAAAAAAAAAAAAAAAAAACTATATGTTGGCAAATAAAATGAGTTAGCTTTTAGCTCTTATGCAATTACGCTCTTGATTTGTACAGTCACGAGCACCGTAATTTAGGAAGTGCAGGAAGCTTTTTGTCGAAACATTCATGGCCACATGTTCTTGTCAGTGTGTGCATGTACTCCTGTCAAACAGCCATGTGATTGTGTGTCTGTAACAGAGAGACTAAATGTAGCATCATTCAGACCAATGAGCAGGGTGAGCAATTTCCATATTGAAATTTGACACAAAAAAAAAATGTGCGGTTATATTCTTGATTTGATCAAATATGTCAGACAGCACAACAGAACAAACAAAATCAAATGCCTTTTTGATGCTGAGAGGACATGGTGACCAATTATTCCCAGAATGTAAATGTGAATGACAGCATGCTTCAGTCCCCAAGAACACAGTCTTGTGTGGAAACATTATATCCCACACAACAGAATTTCATTCTGAGACTATAGCCAGGTATTTTATGCAAGCAAGCACACATCATTTATCTAAGGGGAAAACCCTCTGAAGTGCTATTGCTGCAACAATTATGATGTCAACAACAACAACCATAGAAGTGTTCAACGCCACTTCATCACCATCGCTTTTTATGCCTCCTTATGAAATCCCAAGGTCTGAAAGCCTGAAGGCCTGTGCATGAAATAAAATCAAGTGAGAAAAATTGCATAGAAAAGATTCTTACACAAACAAAATGGTGAAATGATACTTCAGTGTATCATTAAGTGTTGTTTGCTGGCAAATACAAAATAACTAAAATCCAATGATTGATATGATGGCAGGAAAAAAACCATGCTGTTCAATTTAATTTTATTTACATGGTGATTTTAAAATACCATTTTCAAAATGTAGCTTTTCATACAACCCAAGCCTGAGACCCAGACAGAGCATGTCTAGAGTGACAGCAGCAAGGAAAAACTTCCTGGCTAAAAGGAAGAAACTATGGCAGAGAGAAAAATGTTAAGTCACTACCTGAAATTCTCCACAGCCCAAACTGGGGACACTGAAACTCTCCTCAGCCTGAAAAGAAGACACTGAAACTCTCCATAACACAGAGAACACTGAAACTCTCCATAGCCCAAACAGAGAGCACTGAAACCCCTCATCACCCAAACGCAGAACACAGGCCAAGAGTCAGTCAACATCTGTCTTTAACAAGCATCACTTTTTATCTTAAATTAAACAGTTCAGTGAGTCAAGAATTCATGAAAATAAATAACATACTAAACTGTTCTTTACACAAATTTAAATATGAATATAAATATAAATATTTTAGTCAACAGTAAGTCAAATGTAAGGGCACATGTTGATTGAATCCTGGCCTTGAAAGCCTTCATAGTCCAAACAGAGAACACTGAAAATCTCCCACTTTGGTTTCAGAACAGTGTCATCGAAGGGTTTGATTTTGCTTAGTTTGCAATAAAAAAAGGGGCCAGCGTCCTAATTCTTCGTGGTTGATTTTCCACATTACCGTTAATCTATAACAGACTCCTGTTGGTGTTGTATTAGAAAAGATGGGGAAAAAATGAGCTGGAATCAGCAGAAGTTCCATGTATCCAGTAACACCTTCTCTTCCTAGAGGTTTAGAGAATTCAAATATTGATGCAGCAGAGGTTAATGTGGCATGAAATATGCATTGTGCATCTTCAGGACTCTGGCTTTGCAGAGCTGGGCCTGAGAAGGCATTGATTTGATTTGATAAAGTGATAAAGGGGGGTTTGGGGGGGGGGGGGGAGTTCTTGATACCATAGATCTATGTCCCTCGCCTAGCAACGATCCGTGAGCACCAAGTCAAAGATGAGACCCAAGAAAGAGTCCCAGGTTTTTTTTTTTTTTTTCCCCAGAAAGGAGTGGGCCTCCCTCCTTTTTTCCCAGTCTCAGCCGAACGCTCTCCCAGACAGTTTATTTTTAGTTGCGCTCGATCCCATCTCGTTACCTACTTCAAAATCCACCATCTGTGCTTTCTACTCTTAATGTATAATTCGGGTGTCACAGCGGGATTTGTCTTTGCGAATTCAAACTTCGCCGCGTTTTAGTTTGGTCTTAGTGCGCACTTATGCAAAGTGCTGTCATGAATACTTCTTTTCCAGACAAAACAAAATAACTTCAGCTGGAATTAACTTTGTGTGTCTGTGTTGGTGAACCTCACTGTGATCACACTTCCACCAGATAACCACACTTCCACATACATTTCAGGTTCAAAATGAATATGGCCAGACTTGTTGGCTTTACACCGAATGCATATTCGTCTGTGGCCCCACATGAATTTTACCACGGATAATTCCTCTCCACTTTGCTTTGACACATTCCTTTGACTTTTCATAATCTTTCCCCAGACACTTGAAATTAGGGAAAATATTCTCACAACCATTCCATAACACTATCTGCAGACACAAAACAAGGCTGTAACAATTCTATAAACAATTGCTTCCGCTTTAAAATTGCTTCTGCTTATTACTCCAACCATGTGGCTTTGCAAAGAAGCATCTTCCCAAATTATTGCATTACGCAAATCAGCAGGAAGTTCATCTCGTGAGTACTGGTCGCTGACTGCTTTTTAGCCCCCAGACAGAGTGATGTGTTGTCCATGTGCAGGTTCAGCAGGACAGTAACTGAGTCAAACCCAAACACTGTTTTGGGCCGTCGATTGAAATAGGCAACGCCAGTCATGTTTAGAATGACTGTCTGTCCCGAAGGCTATTTGAGGGCACAATCAAAGCATGCAAAATAATATCCAGTGACAGTATTTGTGTCGGCAAACAGAGCTAAATTGAAAAGGGTTCATATGCCTGAGCTGTTTTCATCATTATAAATGTCATTTCCTTGAAAGAATCTTGAAAATTAAATTGAACATTTGACCAGGGATATTGTGTTATGTTTATTTATGTTGAGGTATAATTAGAACATAACCAAAGCAAGGACAACTGAAGAGGAAGGGAATAAAAAAATGACTTTGAAATAGAAGTTGAATATTTATTTGTTGCTAATAAGGCTGGACATAAGGTGTATCTGCACAACCTTGTTGTGTACCTATTCATAACCAAAACATAAAAGAAATATGAACATTGAATGGAATTAAAATCAATGGTGGACTCAGCCTTGTCCTTCAAAATTGATTTCCAGCAAAAAAAAAAAAAAATAAAACAGAAATCAAATCTGGTAAAAATGACATCTTCTGAGACTTGTCTAGTTTGATTAAATTAGCCTGAAGCAAATCGGGCACTGGTATGATCAATCATTCTTTATGAGTGAGGAATAGTGATGTTATCTTTTTGTGGCAAGGGAAAGAACTGCAAACATTACTCGGAACTGCAAAAAAAATCAGACTTTCAAATATTGCTTGGCACATGTAGTTAATTTCAGTCACATAAATCTGTTCAAAACCCACTGATTATCTTAAATGTCACATACATTTAGCCTTTATTTCACAAATGGTTCAAAATCAGACTTCCTAAATACAGGCTTCCTGTGTGTTACCTAATTCCACACCCTCTATTTACATTATAATTATTTTAAGAATGACAAGATAGTGAATGATCATGTTCATTGAAATAAATTGAAGAGACCCATTTAAGTAATCAGCAGTCTGTGTGCATTCTGTAATACGTAAGCAAAATCAATGTGTTTATAGAGTATTTAATTGGACATTACATACACACGAGTTTGTAAGTCGATGGAACACATACACAATGAAGTGTCTTGCATGGTGGTTTTCTTCAGTGAGCCTTTGATGTCTAAATGGCATACTTAATAAAATAAGTGCTCAATAATGTACTTTTTTGGCTGTGTGCCATCCATTGAAAGCTAGTTAACTCATTTGCAGTAACAAAGAATGCGCTTCCTGTGTTTCATTTCTGCAGAATTTTCCCAGTGTCTGTTTTCTCTCTCTCTCTCTCTCTCTCAGCAGTTGGTTTGCGATTTCCAAACAGTCCCACAAATTTCAGAGTCTCTTCCAGACAGCTTGATGCAAAAAAATTCCTTCGTCTTTTGTTTGATTTGTTCATTTAGGGTCCCATATTTCTATACCTCTTTCAATTCACCCTTACATACTGAAGTTCCTTAGCTTGCAACGTTCCTCCTCGTTTACCAGCCTTCACTGCATTTTACTCCACCAAAGCTTTAATCTAAAGCAACTGGAGTGCCTCTGGTGACGATGAAGACTGGAGTAAGCCACTGCACCAATGTATCTGTGCGCACATGCAGCCCATTGGTTCGTCCTTCCAAATACCTGCAAGAATCCTGTTGTGTAACGATCAGTATGAGGTATTCAATTCTGATTTACAGTCCATGTCGCTGCTCTCCTCGGTGCTCTATGATACTCCGTCCAATCATTATGATATTCGTTCACTGAAGTGTAAAAATTCCTTATTGGCAAATGCTTTAGCTTCTTTGATCAATTTCCCTGTAGTTACGGTGTTCCTGCCTTCTTGTTGTTCAGGATGCTGCGGGATCGAGACAATGTGCGCAGTCATATATCTCAGTTCCTGACCAAAGATCAGGCCAAAGATGTGTATATTCGTGATCTTTTGCATTCCTGACGGGGCTGTGAGTTGAAATTAATTTCCATTTAAAATGAGAAAGAAAGGTTTCTTCCTCTTAAATCACACAATCGCAATTCGTCATGCAGATGTGAAAATACCAGGTGCGAGGTCAAGACTGAACAATCATATATTTTAATTATATGGTAACACTTTATTTTTTGTGCCTTTTAATGTGACACGAATTATGTGCCCATAAGCTGGTAATAAACATTTACTCCATAAATGCCTTTAAATTCTCAATTAAGTACTTATTAGAGCTATGAAGATTCTTGCTTGATAATTGGCTGTTTCACATCGCAGTTTTTGTTGACATTTAACACTGCATTATTCATGGTTATTATGAGCATGGGAGAGGTGCATTGACAAGTCTATCATGGTTATTTTTTCAGTCATGTTTAGTCAATTATTCTTTATGATTTGAGTTAATATTGAGCACAGCTAGGGACAACTAAGGATACATTGGCAGCTGTTTGCAACTAATTGCACATGCACAGTTAGTGTCCAGTAATTAGACATCTTACATAAAGTTTTACTTTATTTTCAAGTGAAATTGTCTAACCTCAGTCTGCTGAGGGAATGGGGATGGGACTAAGACTTTAAAATTGCATTTTCAGAAGACGTCTGGGAATCTATGTTACATAAAATTTACTCCTCCATCTGCAGCTCCTACGTTCTTATCCGGTTTAAACTTTATAACAGACTTTATATTTCCAAATTGCAACTATTACAAATGCTCGAGGGGGTGGACCCTGCATGACAGATGTAAGATTGCTTGAGGACAGCGCTCTGAGGTTGGGGGTGATGTTGTGTTGAATGAGGAATGTCAAAATCTATAAAAATATAAATCGAGTCAAAACAAAAGTACACTCCCTCTGTTTTGTCCATGGCCTTCTCACCCTTTTTCTCTGTAGACTCAAAGAAATGAGACTGAAGCTATCCTTGTCTGACCTTAATAAATACCACTGCCCCCCCCCCCCCCCCGCCCCAACTCCACTTCACCCCAGCCGACCCGTACCACCACTTATGTCCTCAATAGCTTTTATTCATAACACATCGCCCAGTATCCATGACAGTAAGAACTGTTTGCTGGCTTGTATGTGTAGTGTGCCTCTGTGCACTCCAAGGTTATTATAGTTTTGTGTTTTAATATGAGTTTCCATTTCAGTATTACTTTCAAATTTTTATACACTTTGTACATATTCAAACAATACGTAAGCCTCTCTGTGGTGACTCCGCAGGTGTACCTTAAGGTTTGTGGGGTTTTTTTCCCTTAATCTCCACACCGCAAAGTTTATCTTTACGTAAGACAATGCACTTTTTCCATACATGTTTCATAGTTCTATATCCTGCATCTTTTCTTTTTCCTTTTTTTTTTTAAAGAGAAGCATTTTTCAAGACAGGTAATTGCCTCGTTCCCCAAATCGTAAAATTCATTGTCAGACCAAATACAAAACAAAACATAAAAAACAATGAAAATAGGACAAAACTACAGTTCATAAAAGACAAATAGGACACATAGGTAACAACAGAGTAAGACAAGCAATACAAAGAATGCTCCAGTGCTACAGTTCCATAAGTTATAAGCACTCCCAGTGAAGGGTCCAGAGAGACTCAGTTAAGGTGATTTGGGAGGCCTACACAGAAAACATTGCAGGTTCAGGCCTTCACGGTTTCATTAACCAATCATGACTGGAGACCACATTGGCAGGACTTAAGAGATTCCATCCTTTCAGGTGGGAGGGTGGGTTTAATTCAGTCAATACTGTTCACTTTGTCAAGAGTCTGCTCCCCTCAATTACATGCAGATTGGCCACAGTCTAGGAGGTGCTATCGATGAGAGTCAAAGCTTTGCTTAAATCACTGGCTCGCCAAGGAGCATCGTGAGTAATCTAATGAGGAATTGGGTCACAGGTTACATTTCCAAATTAATGTCACAATTGCTCAGCCACAATCGGCACAATCTGGAGACGACACGAGTACCAGTTTGGATAACCAGCAATTATTTATCGCAATCATACAAAAATAAACAAATCTCCAACACGATGCATACACGCAAGATGTGAGGTGTAATGCCAATGGAGTGTTGATGTAAGCATGTATGTGCACAATGAGTCCAGAAAACAAAAGCTATCAGCAAGCAATTAATCGCAATCGATTAGCCACCACCGGTACCACACCTGGAAACCACACAATAGAAATGCCACCAGCAGGAAATAGGGGGGCACAACACACTGGAATGTCACATTAGGGAGAAAAGAAATTTAGAAATTCATTTAAAAAATTGAAGAAAGATGTTGCGAGTAGGCATGAAAAGAGTTATAAAGTTGGATCTGACAGTTTCTTCATATTATTGTTTTCTTTTTCTCTCTGTCTTGGGGAAAAAAATGTTGAAAACTTTCTTTTTCTGTGTCTTAATTTTCCAGGGCTTCTGCATCTTATCCACATCTGAGCCTGGTCCATTGTGTTTGAATTGCCATTGTCTGATGTCTTATGAAGTTCCTGTCAAAATTTTCATATGTTTTCAGGTTCTGAAAATGCCTCAGATGTTCTGTCCTTGATTGCAGTAATCATCACAAATCCGTACTCTGTCTGTAATCCTTTCATGAAAGTGTCATATATCTTTTCAAATTATACAGCTACATTTTAAGTTTCCTTTTAACCATTTTCATACATCTCATTTGTAAGTTTATCAAAAAAAGAATTTTTCCCCTCATAGATGTATGTACTTTCTTTCTAAGAGGAAACTCTCATCAGGTGCTTATGTTTTGTCATATGAAAAATACTGCCCTTGCAGCACCACTTATACTTCATAAAATGATGACCAAGCACAATTAGCACATATAATGCTAATTGGGTTATCTTCAAATGCATATAAGACATGGCAGCCAGACGCAAAGCGAGGTGGCACATGTGAGCCTTCGAGGCGTGTTTCTCTTTTATGGTTTGATTATTCCTTCGATGCTAAATGTCAGGCTCTGATGGGAATTTCACAGATGGTTCTGGAGTCCCTGAGCATCCGGAGCGGACTTAGACTTGGCGTCGAGTCTTCATTATTTACCGGGATGATTTGATCTGGTGTGGCGTACTCATACCTCAATGAGTTGACATCTTATTTACAAATAAAGCCACGAAACAGATGTTTTGTTTTTTTTCCCAGCTCATTTTAAATTCTTAAATTTATTACATTTATTTAAAGAGCTGAATGCCCAACCAGGGTCCTGTGCAGTTACAAAATGTGTAAAAGTCCACATCTGTCTGATAACGTAATACTGAAACACCTCCACCCATCAGCACCAACATGCATGCAGCTACCCACAAGCACAGACACACACACACGCACACGGAGTGACACCTGTAGAGACAGAGAACTGAAGTCTGAAAATGCTAGCTTGCTCGCTTGGCCGAACTGAAACTACATATTACACAATATAATATGAATAATATTATATGTTTACTTGACCATGCTATTTTTATGACTATGTCTATTGCATAGACTTTACTTTTAGCTTTGAACTGCTGTAGCAGTGTTTAAATGATGCACTTTCCTTCCTGTATGTACGCTGACTGTATGCGTTCCTTGTACATCACTTTGGATAAAAGTGTCTGCAAAATAAATGTAAATGTAAATCGAGGAGTCAAATTGGTTTATTGCTTCATGTTATTATTAAAAAAAAAAAAAAAAAAAAATTAAAAAGGATGACTCTAGCACTGCATGTGTACTTTCTACAATGACCCACAGATGCCTTCAGCAAGACTGGGAAGGTACGTTTTTGTGTCAACATTTACTTACTATCCTGACTCATTACGAAATTAGCATTTTGTTCATATTTTTGTCCCCGACTTTTATTCTGAAGTCAAAGGTAAGGGCAACGTTGGTGCTCATCTGTTTGTTTTCTTATTTACACGGTTTCCATTTGTGGGTGCTGGAATGACCAATGAGGAGCCTTATTCAGAGCCAGAGGAGTCATTAATGTTTGACATGAAAATGATGTGACACAGCCTGATTCCCATGTAAGTATGCCATATGTTATTGGTTGCAATGGGCGTTTAACTTTGGATCAAAAACATGGCATGGGAAAGACACCTGGCTTGTTTTTGAGGGAGGCGTGCACTGGGGCGTAAGTGGCATTAAGCCCCAGTCACGGCGCCCCAAGCGATCCCTCATGTCCTCGCCGCCGCTTTTGTGCGACGCCTGTCACAAGACGGCCAGAGAGCGCTCGTTGCATTGTGTTACAGCCGTTGTTCCATCGCCGCTTAACGCAGCGGAGCACGAACAATGCGGTAAGTCTTTTAACACGGAATCGGCACACGGTCAACAACATGAACACTGCTGCTACGCTCAGCTGCCCACTAATGATATTACGCTTGTAATAATCAGAGGGTAATTCATGACAAGATGAAAAAGCAAAAAAATCTACTGTTGTAAAACAGGCAGGCCTTGGATCAAAATGAGTAAAAATAACTGATCCTTTCAACCAAATTCATATTCAGACATGCTAACATTCTGAGATGTATTGATCTTTATCAAGTATATTGTACATGTTTAAATGCAATCTCATATCAGTCAGTGGAAATGTAAGTCAGTGTGTGTGTGTATGCATGTTCGTATAAGTTGATAACTTTTGTGTCAAGGATTTAGTGAACGGGGGAAAAAAACAGTGTGTGTTTGCGTGCGTGCGTGCGTGCGTGCGTGTGTATTTATGTGCTTATGTGTGTGCACAAGAGGTAAAGCAAACAGAAAATGGTCCAGACCGTCGTCATGTCTTCTGAATAAAGTGGGTTCTATAAGGGTAGAGTTGTACTCTTGGAATGGAAAGCTAAATTAATTCTTGGAGCAGACTCATAGGAGAGTGATAAATGAGCTCAGACAGGGCCCTTTTTCCTATTTCTATACAATTGGGTGACTATCTACTCTCAGGAAAGAAGAAATAGGTGAAGTGTATGTTGTTTTAGGAACAAAGACTGTCCTCATCTATCATTGTGTGTGTCTTTCTGTGTGTGCTAGTGTGGGCATGTATGCTTGTGCATGTGAATGTGTGTATAATTATGTGTAGATATGTGTGTGCGCATGTGAGCGTGTCTGTGTGTGTGTATTTGGACAAGTGCATGTGTGCAAGTGTGTGTATGCACGCTTGTGCATGTGAGTGTGTGTATACGCATACATGATATGTATATGCGTGCACATGTGAGTGAGTCTCTGCGTGTACATACACAAGTCTGTGTATGTTTCTGATGTATGTGTATCTTTGAGTGTCGGGGTTCATAGTGATTTAGTTGTATGGTGATGCTAACAAATTCCGCTCATTACTTTGCCATATCAGTAAATTGCTGCTGTCTCAAGTCGTTCCGCTTCAGTTCCAAATGGCATGGAGAAGCTGTTTTTTTGTGTCCAATTTTAATGTGGCATGCCAGATAGGAGCAATGACTGAGAAACTGGACATTTTTGTAAATGGGAAAAAATGTCTCAGTTCAATGATTCACTTATGAGCTGCAGTCACTTTGAAAACATGGAAAAACTCAGTTTGACCTAAAGCAGAAGAGCACAGATCTTGGAATTATTCTGGGGGGAAAAGTAAGACTTAAACATACAAATTTAACTTTGTGTTTTTGGGTGGTCATATTCCTGTTCAAAATGCACTTTGTGGTAACAAAGAGAACATGTGTTGTGCCAGTTGCACAAGAATTAATTTACAATTTATCATTTTGACATGATTAACTTCATTTATAATTTTACCTCGCAATTTTTCTGACTAAAATATACCACTTCTATGTACCTTAGTAATGGAAGACACATCTGATGAGGAAACTCGTGGTAGTGGTAATGGAAAGTAGTGGTAGAACTCTGTAAACGTATGGTCTGTAACTGGTAGTAAACGTATGGTCGATCATATTTTTCCCCAAGTTTATTTCACATGCATGTCAGCAATGAGCCTCAGGTTACTGTAAAATATTGATGAGAAAAAGTTTCATGATATTGACATAAAAACATATATGTCCATGTTCATTCATCTTAAACCCTGAGATACCTTATTCATATGATTCATATGTCTGCGCACACATACCTGAATATTAACATGTAAGCTTTGCTTTGCTCTCTCCTCATTTGATCCTTCAAGTGAAGCAATACATTAGGCAGGTTTGACTCTGTTAATTATTGAACTACCACAAAAGCATAATCACTTAATTAAAACACACTTAGTCGGGGCTAAGTGACACAACCGTAATTATCATTAATTTTAATGTATGCAAATATGCCTCTAGTCCTTCAACTCTCATCCACTTAAACCGCACAACCTTATGTGGGCTCTGTCATCCTCAAAATATGAACAGTCATTCCTTAATTACAGGTGTGTCAAACACAGAAATGGCAAAATTATCATATTTGTGGCATCCAAAATCTAAGAGCATATGCCACAGAAAAAGAAAAACTACATCAAAAACAATGTTTGCTGTGAGTTGACCATTTTTGGATAGACAGACACCTAAAAATATTGCCATTAAAAAGAAACAACAACCTCACAGGACTGAATTTACTTCTCCTTGACATACAGTATGAGCAAAAAGTATACAGAGTGACCTTTGTAAGGCTTAGATTTGTAGCAGAGATGCCAAGTACTGTGTGATACACAGATCTCAGTGTGTATCTTTCAGAAGAGTACCAGATACTTATTGAAACATTGAGTGTGCTTACCATCATAAACTCTCACTCTCTTCATTTGCAAAGCCTCAGCAATTAAGTGAAATTAACTTATTTTTATTAGAATAGGCTCAAGAGAATATTCTGTCATGAAATATGCACGTTCTCCCATTCCCAGTGTTTGCATTTGCCAAGCTAAGTACAACAGCATTCAACATATGTAAATAAATGACTAAAAACTAAACAGATTAGATATGTAATATAGAAAGTGCCACTTTATAATCAAACAGGGCCTTTGTGAACGATACACAAAGCACAAAGCAAGCATTATTCAAATCTTTACCACTGCTAAATTCACATGAACAATACTCCAATGCAATCTACCGGTTCTCTGAGGGATCCTCACCGCCTGAATTGTACTGATAAAGTAAGCATTTGCAAACCATGTAAAACACTAGAGAAATGAACTGCATCTCACTGTTCTGAATATATCATCGCACCACTTGCGGTGTATTTATATATGTGTAGACTGACGAGATGCCAACACCTTTGGCTGAAAAAGCCAGGGTATTGTGCTCCACACTCTAACATTGTCATCATTAAGTAATGCATAATATTTCCAGTACAGGATCCATCAATAAGCTTGTCACCTGTTGACCAAAGCAACCAAATCTTGTCTTCAAGCATAAAAATTTTCTGTGATGATTTTGTAGCATTCTTTTATGATTATGCTTTGTTTCAGTTGTGTACCAGTAAACGGTATCTATAATGGTGTTCTTCAAATGTTACTGTGTGCAATGTTGTCTAAGAATAAGAGTTCCTGGTGAAATAACAAGTAAATGTTAATGCATTTAAAAGCATTTTTCAGTCGTACTCTCATTCTCATGATTGATTTGTTTCCTTTTGGAATGCACTTGCTCTGGAAAAACCCTCCTTTTCGTTTATACATTTGTTGCACTGGTATCAGATATGAAAACAGAATTATTCATTATGCAGTCAATACTTTATTGTGGAAAAAACATATTTACGTATCTATTGATATAGGTCAGTGATCATAAGGTGATATCACCTACTTCCAAATACAACTAAAGAGTGATTGACTGTGTGGGTTTATGCCCATTTAAACAAGATTTAATAGGTAACTGCTCCATCATCATTTTGAAAATGGAGTCAATAACATATGTCTTGTGGCTAATGAATCAGGACTGCTCCATGGGCCCGGGCGGAACAAAGGTACATATTTTTCATTTCCTGTACTCTGTGAAACCTGGCACTGGGTTTAAAAGATAATGTTAAATAGCTTGAGCTAGAGAAATACACCATGATCCCACCAAAAAATAGTGATTCATCTTATTTGAAATTTAGGCAAATATTTGATGTACTCTCCTTCCAATGACTTTCACAGAATGCAGTTTGGATAAAATGTGGATCATGTGCAATATAAATTCATAATTGTGTGTGTGTGTGTGTGTGTGTGTGTGTGTGTGTGTGTGTGTGTTTTAGGTTAAATGCATTGTTATTTATATACCATACAATTGCATACGCTCATTGGAAATTAGTTCTCTTCTTGCTTGGTAATTCAACTGTATAATACCTGTACAAACGTAACTTAAGTGTGAGAGTGTATCATATTGAACACATACAAAATGTATATACAGTCACTCTAACACAGTCCTGGACAACACATATACAGATTCAAATAATTCATACTCAGCCCATGATTGCTATCTGTTTAATTAATGATTAACATTAGCAACACACTCGCTGATAGAAACTGCTGGCTAAGAAAAGCCTCAGCTCAAAAGAGGCTGAAAAAGGTCACAGATATACACGACACATGACTAAAGTCACACTTCCTGCATGAAAATGTGTCTGACAAAATCCTATTATAACAATAGAATGTATAACCCCTGTCCTCGCACAATAAGTGTGCTATCTGATGGAGAGCAGAGTCATGATATCACAGGGATCCCTGCAGGGTAGCACATAATTAGCGACAGCTTCACCCAGGGAGGGAGTTTGTCAGCCAGGACCTGAACACAGAGAGGTAGAAGAGGTCTGTGAGCTTGCATGGTCGGACCCACACACACAGAAATAGCCAGCGGCGCGGGAGAGATTTTTTGAAGTGGGGGGGACCAAATTGTGAGCAAAAGGTCTCAACATTTAAACGTATACTATTTATACATATATATATATGTGTGTGTGTGTGTGTGTGTGTATGTGTGTGTATATACATATATATATATGGGGGGGGGGTGAATTGGGGTCCCTGTGAAACTGGTGGCACCCCTGGACATAGTTGGTGTTTTTACACACACAGAAATGGAGCAGATGTCTATATGCACATATGGAAGCCCATGTTCATGCTACACATGAAGAGCCAAACATACCAAAGCCTCCAGCAAATTTTTTGAAGTTTTGCACATACAATTTCAGTTATGTGACTTTTTGACTGGAGCAAATACAATACCTCAACTCGTAACTTTCTCTCTTTGTCTTTCGGCACCAGCAAAACAGTTTTGCACATACTTTAGAAAATCAGGCCCACAAATCTTCTCTCATTTCAAGGTCCAATGTGAGATTAACAGGGTGGGCAATGAAATAAAATGAAGCAGTGATTTGACGTTATGAGCTATGGTGGTGGGCGTTGCAACAAAGAGCATTTACTAAGACAACTGGGCATTCAAAATGGGGAAAAGCAGGATTAAAAATAAAACAAGAACAAAAAAAACTAAATAAAGACCAGAATTTTCACAAAAACTCTGCCCTAACTTGAACATTCAGAGTGTTATTTCTGCATCTCATGAATGCATTTCTTTCTCATTTCTTTCCTTTCAGGAAGAAGAGTTTGCACCTTTCCAAGGCTGTACACAGTGTACCGCGGTCAAAAGTGGAATTCAGAATTCAATAATGAAAAAGGTAAAAATAGCCTCCATAACAAATGCTCTCGGCCATCACGATGCAGTCATTGTGAAGGTGCCTGTTTAGAACTCGCCACAATTTCAGTGTCACTGCTTCAGGAGCCAGCCATGGTGTGAATGTCTTGATTTCCTTCTTCATGTTCCTAAAATCTGGAATATATTTTCTGAGCTCTGACTAATGTCATCGCATTTTGAAATTAATTCCGTTTGTTGACCCGGCTATGGGCGGCCATGTTCAGCATTCATCACATGTTAGCTCCATGACTTCTTTCCTTTTCTTGATTCATGTGATTTACCCCTGAGAAACCCAAAGCTCTTCAGGCTTACTCATTGTAGATAGATGACCAAAATATCAAAATGATAAATGTCAACCGGTTTAATTCAGGAAGAATGAATGTATGCTGCTAAATGACTCATTAAAGTTTCATGCAAAGTGTCACCAATTGAAACCTCCAAGTGATATATTACTTTGAATATACTGTGTTGGCCATCAGTAAGTGCTGTAAAATGTTTCACATCAAACTTCAATAGGCGTATTATGTTTTATACTCCATATAATTTCTTACTCTCAAGAAAGAGTTTGAAGCTACTTTCTGGCTATTTTTTTGTCATGACAAATTTCAGAAAATGAAATAACTCTGGAAAGGGTGTGTGTGTGTGTGTGTGTGTGTGTGTGTGTGTGTGTGGAAAATATTTTTTTTAGCCAATGGTTAAATATCCGTCAATATTATCATTTATATGTTTGAACAGTTTAAAAAGAAAAAAACAATCTGCATCCAGGTTTGTAGCATATTTCTTAAATAACAATCATCGAAATGATTTGCACTTTCTGTTTGCAGTTCTCCACACTGCCCACAAGAACTTTGTTATGTTTGCGTTTCTCTTGAAAGACAAAAAAGCACAGCAACAGACATGAGTTTGTCTTGGATGCATGAAACCGGATTTGTGATCTGCAACCTAATATATTACCAATTGATCGACAATGTTTTTGTCTGTGAAGAGAACGCTGATTCATGGCTGAGGCACTCAATGCCTCTCTTCGGCAAACAGTATTTTGGTAGTGGGTAATCCAATCTACAACTTCTTAACTCCACTCTTCTGTCTCGTCCATCATCTGTTTCAAAATATATACTGAGGCAAATGGCACTCGAAACAAGCTTTTTTTCCTCTCTCACTTCTTCAACAAACCCAGTCCTCGGGACCCGTAACCAACCTCTGAATTTTAACAAGCTGTAATTTGTTATACTGATTTGTAACCCCAAAGTGGTCAAATGCCATTTTGACAATTTCCAATACAAGAGCTGACTGACAAATTAAGTGCAGTTTGAAGAATACTGAAAATTAGGTAGAAATCAGACCCTGATGTTAGACATCTGTAAAGTCGCTGATATTTTTGAACAGTATAAATTGTTGCATTTTTATATGTTCAACATTGAAGAATTTTTGGTCTGAGGATACAGGCGGCTCTTTAATTCATAAACCTCCTTATAAAGTTAGAGGACCATCTTAGCTCCTACATGAAATCTTCAATGACAACATAATTGCACAGATATTTGACTCATTTTATAAAGATGTGTTCTTTTATCTTTTTTATTTGGTTATTTTATTATACAGATCCAAAAAAAGCCTTTATACAATTTGTGAAGCTGTGTGAAGGCTTAAATATGTCAAAGATGTTCATAGTGGGCTTTTTGACTTAAACACAGGGTGTTATGTTTTCAAACCAATTTGCAGGAACAGGAGTGCAGGTGTGCCTGTGCTTTTTGTTATTGAAAAAAAGTTGAATCATCAAGTTGAAGGCGGTGGTTGAATCACGACACACATTTTATTGAAGTAGCTTTCCATTCTCATTTTTTGAAGGGCATAATCAGGGGTACATACAAAGCACACAGGTATTTTGAAGAAATTATTGACATGTTTTAACAATTGTCTGTTTTCATGAACAGCTTTTTGGTCCTTTTATGGTCAACATCTGATAGTTATGAGTCGTTTTACTTTGAACAATTCCTATCCATTTTGATTGAATCTAAGTGGAGATGTTTTAAAGCCAGCTGACAGCCGTACTTTCTCAAGTACAGAGGGAGAGAAACGACCACCCTTGTGGCTGAATACTGGGAAAGTTAATTGAGCCTCGCAGTCCGCAGAGACCCTAAAATTGAGAACACTCAAAAGAAACCCCAAAAATTAAGTTGACTGAAATGATCTGAAGAAACCGATTGACTTTGAACCATTTGAGGAAGGAAAATTAACCAGTTTAAATTGACATCAGTGCTAAAGACTTCTTATAAATGAATACACTTCAGATATCAGCCATTTTTTATCACCACTCTTTATCTAATTAACCTGCCCTTCTCAAATGATGCAAGTCAGGTGGCTTCCTCAAGCTATTTCAGTAAACATCGAGGTTTTAAAGTGACTGAGCATCTTATCTGAGATGCAAAAGAATTACAAGCAAAAAACCAAAATGCTGGGTAAGATCAGGAGCACAAACGGGGAGCAAAACAGCTACGTGGGGGAGCTAAAGCCTTACTGGATTATCCTCAGACATCTGTCATGAAATGTTGACATAACTTTCTAAATATGATGAATTTTTGCCTCTGCAGAGAAACATACTTCAGCCCCATAATGACGGAAAGTAATTCCCAATGGAATGTGTCCTTCACAAACCCACTCTTTAATGTCTGAGCCATTCAATCATACTTCATAAATACAAACATTGCATAACTATCAGCAAAGTGTTTTCTTACTTTCTACACTTTCAATTTACACACTGGTTTTCTTACTTCTTTTCAAAACAGACTTTCAGTTTACACATTGCCCTTGTCTGAACCAGCCTGTTTTTCTACAATTTAGTTATTCATTCCATTAGTCCCTCTGTGAAGGCAACAGCAGTGAGTACTGTTGCTGCATTCGGGGTCTTTGAGGGACCATTTCCTTAAACTGTCTCTCTGCCTTCATTCCCTGCTGTTCCATTACCAACACTGGGTAATATCTTCGAAATGAATGATTTTCTTTTGCTCGATCTTTCGGCCACTTTGAATTCACCATGCGTGATGACACTTTTCGACACGGGTAGCTCTTATTTCGGCCATTATTCACAGTGCTGATGGTTTCACTGTCCTTGAAAGGTATGTAGGCATTGATAAGTAAAAGTACAAAAAAAGTATTAGAAGAATATAGATTTTGACCACTTGTTACGGCACACAACTGTATACAGCTTTGTCACATTGCTATACACTGGGCCCTCCCATTTGTGCACTGAGCGGGCCATTCAGAAGCTGAGAAATATGTCAGGACCTTGGACAGCAGCCCTCCCTCTCTACTCACTGCTTACAATTATCTTTTCAGTTGGTTTCAATTTTTTTTTGGTAATAAATGGCATGTCATTTTCATGTAGTGTACGTATCATTGACCTGAGCCTTCAACTGAGATGCAGGGACAAGGTTTTGTTTTGTTTTGAGCAGTGCTGTTGTTTTTTTCTGAATTATTCTTTCATTCAATAAGTATATCTACTTTTTCCCAATTTTGAATAATTTCTTTCTTGTTGCTCTACCGTGTTCTCAGTAAAGCCATTGCTTGGCAACATTCATGGCCCTGTTGTACCTCTTAACCGCCCACTGATTGACCACACATAGCAACAGAGAACAAATAAACCTAAATATACTGACAAGTAATGTCCCTCTGTTACAACGCTGTTGTCCGCAACTCTGTTGTTCAGGCAACAGCTGCTTGTAATTTGGAATATTATGTTATTGTGAACAGCAAAACCTTGAGATGAAATTTGAGGGCTAGCTAAGTCTATGTCCATGGCCTCTTGGGGATCCAAAAAAAAAATGTCAACAGTTTTCCATTCCACTTCATACATCGCATAGCCTCCTCCTGAGAACAGTAAGAGTTCTCACACATATCCATCTCATACATATACATTAGAACATAAGATTATTTCTTGTGATTTGTCACCCAAAGCCTCCTGCAAACATACATGCAGAGTGAATACAGACAGAGATAATGTTCAGCTTTGAAACTGTGGCCTAGTTCAAAGAGCTATCCCAACAAACCTGTACCGTTGTGTAAGAAGCAGATCAGTGCTGACATGGAGTCAACATGAATGGATTAGTCCAAAAATCTTCAAAATCAGGGAATAGAGTGCATAAGTCCACAGCAAAGAGGGTTTCTTTTTTTCAACAACACATCGCATCATGATCAAAACGCTATCGCACAATGAGCCAAGGCTGAAAACTGAAACGTACATTTGGCTACAAAATTCAATTTTCAATATGAAAATGAAATCCCAAGCGCAGTAATTTGATGTATTTACACTTGTGATGTTGCTGTCCTGTTTGTAAAGTTCCTCAATGAATGAGTGGGTGCTACTTTCCTGAATAGTTCCACACATTCCTATGCTGACACTTGCTGCATCAATTTTTGAAGTATGTTGCATAAAACTGGCCTGCAGGAGCCCTTAAGACAAGACTAAGAAATTATTTAGTTGTACAAAATGTAAATCAGCTCTATGTGGGTGTTGAATGACACTGACATCCTATAAGCACAAGGGAGCTATGCATAGCTGGTGAGAGGACAGATATATTTACACTGCCATTTAGTGTACATCTAACAGCAATGGAAAGCTGTCTCTGTCTTTGGCGAAACGGGCTCAAATTTGACTTATTAATTTCGTCTCTCTTTAAAAGTTTAAGAAGCCACTGTTTATCTGCTGCATGCTCAAACTCCTATACATTTTTGCTAACTATGTACCAGATTCATTGTAAACACTTTCCTTTGACACTCCACTTTACTAAAAGGCACAGTTTATCAAAGCAGTGAGCTCTTTCACTATGTATGAACAACATATTGTAACTCATAATAATGGTTACAATAATAAGGGTTAATGTGACAAATGTGACAAATGTGACGTACCCCACCTAAAACCACACTCTCTCTCTCTCTCCCTCCCTCCCTCCCTCCCTCTCCCTCCCCCTCCCCCCCGCAACCCAACACTGGGACACATGTCCAGGCTCTTGCCTTACATAATTATTAATCATAGCAGTTGTGTGGGAACATGTCTTAAGCAGCAGGCCCAAGACAATGACAGAGGGGGAAAAAAACTGAATTTTATCTTTGTTGCTATTTCTGTGATCATTCAAGAATTGTCCTTTTCTTGGACTAAGAATGTCACAGTGAACAACACAAAAGTACACAATTTAAATGAAAATGGAGACTAACTGAGAATATTTACAAATCGTAAGAAGTATGTTGACAGTGTTCAAGAGAACAGAAAATGCCAAATATTTTTCATTCAAATGTAACATTTAAGTCAAACTAAATCCAAGAACAATATGCCTAACCATTCAGGTGAGTTGAAACCCTATTGTAACACTGGAAGAGAGGGGTGCGGACGTAACTGATTTAACCCATATATTATCTTACCAGATACATTCACTGAAATACAATACTGTATGTGTGCACTATCTTGGCCATTTAGTAAATTCAGGTACAGTTGCAGTATCTCATATCGGTATGATAATATGCTGTTCGCACAACGTCCAAAGCACATCATGTCCTGTTTCACAGAACGTACCGTGGATGTTGAGCGAGGCATACCTGTATAGTATTTGCAGGGAATACTCTTGTCTGTGGGAGACTGGCTTTACATGTGACAATTTGTTCAGTTCCCTTTTTTATTAAATATGTATGCAGACATTGTTTAAAAAAAAAAAACACAAGAAAAGTATTTTATATTTTTGTATGCCATATTATTTTCCAGCACACTGAGTGAGTACCTACTGCCAACACAGCAGAACTGTAAGAGCAGACTGTGAAGAATGTTGGAGAGGATCAGAACAAAGTAGGTAAGCTACTGAATATTCTACCCCATCAGAGGGGAGAATATTCAGAGACAATTTAATAGCCTAGTTATAAATAGTTAATATATTCATTTTAGACAATCCATAGCAAGAGAAGAAACAAATTGAATGAGGTAAAGGACATTGTTTGGCTAAAGTGACTCGTTTGAGGTGTTATACATGCATGTACCTCTTGTAATTCTGTCAGTTTCCTTTTAAAAGATGAAGAAGAAGACTCTCAAAACTGTTGTTGTTCATTAGAAATATGAAAACTTGTGGACTGATATGGCATCAACACACTGGCAGAGGCAAATGATCAAATTGGCCAAAATGAAATAAACCCCCACCACACCCACATTTAATGTGTCCTTCTTTAACCACCATCTGCACTGCCTGCATGGTAACTTTCTTCTGCTGTCATCGTGGAATTGATGGGATTGACTTGGACACGATTAAGGACAAAATACTGTCTTGATTTGCTCACTCCTTGTTTTTTCTTCATGATGAGAGAACTGAGTAAATGTTGTCTTGCGTGGAAAATGCCCTGAAGATGCATTTGAATCAGGTCTGACTTCGACCTTTTATGCTCCATGTCCGAAATAAGCTCTCACATTTCGAAGTTGCACCTTGACAGTGAAAACAGAGGCCAAAGTAAGGATCGATACCATTTATTCTGCCGACTGCTTCACCTCATAACACCTCATGTTCGCTGTACCTATTGCATATAAATGTCAACGAGCGTTGTTTGCTTTCCTTGGTCATCCCCATGCCTTGTTTGAACTTTAAGGTGTTGTGACAAGCATTTTCATGTATGAGCATGACAGTCTCAAGTATCAGCCAGTCATATTCTTCAACCAATGGGATTTGTTATTTTTAATGGATTTTGAACAGTTAAATATGACAGTCCCCAGAAGGGGGAATTCAAAAACCCCCCACCCTACCAAAAATTAAAATTTAGTCCATGTTCCTCTTCAATCTGTCTGCAGAAGATTATGGAGTTTCTGGAAGATTAACCTCAATAGATGGCAGAAGGGAAAGTGTGTATGAGAACACAGGCTGAGGCTTAGGTCCTCGCTAAATTTCCCCCGTCGATATTTCTTCATGTTTGCAGTGTCATCCACATGTTTCGTGATATCCATGCAAAAATTTTGTTCATTTGATATGTGTGGATGCTATAACAGTAAAAGTGTAAGTGAATTCCACAGGTAAATCACCTGTTTATTTTTTTTACGAATTGACACTAATTTATCTGAAGTTGAATGAATGATATTACATTTATGATTCAGATTTCATCAAATGATTCATTTATACTCTACAATGTTCTAAATAGTTGTGCATTTTCTATAAAATGCTGATTAAAAATCTGATTCAATTTAAAGTCACCCTCAGAGTGCACTCGTGAAAGGACAGTCGCTAGCACACAATGATGGAGTTGAAAATAATGCATGCTGCACATAGAGTAAACTCATGAAGACCTTGTGCCTGCCATTCGTCAGAAGGCAGCTGGACATTTTCTGTCATGAGGTTTTCGATTGGTTCTTGGGTATGTGGCTTCACTCAGGGTTACATGAATACCCTGCCTGCCAGCTACACTGTATGAGAATGATCAATGTCCAGAGTATCATGGTCGGGCATATTCTTAATGCAAAAAATATAGACACTTTCTGAAGCATATTTCAAACATAATTTGTACATCGTGGGATATAGTGAGAGATATAAAGGCAAACTGATGCGAAAACCATAAATAATATGTTTTTGTGCTTTTAGAATTGTGTGTGAAGTAGAGCCAAGTCAATGTCTAAGAGCTGGTACAACCTGTGTCACGGTGTTCTGTATAAGTAATCAGTGGAGTCTTAGAAACTGAATATTAAAGGGAATACAATTTCCCTTGTGTAAGGCAGAAGTATTTTTCCCTCTTCTTTAAGACAGCTCTCTCTTTTCTGGACCCAGGTTCTCCAGCACAGAGTTTAAAAATTGTTTTAATTCTATTTTGTCAAAAAAAAAAAAAAAAAAAAATTATTCACCACCTTTGGTCAGCGCAATAAGGCCAAATTCAGCAAAATGCTGTTCTGTATGTATTTGAATATCTTATTATTTTCAAGGTGAGAAAAGTGAATTGCTAATTTAGCTAATTTTTTTTTTTTTCTGCTTGAAGATAAAATGAAAACGTACTCATTTATTTATGTATTTTGACATTTTAAGAATCAACAATTTTGTGCAAAAGGTTGCAATTTTGTTTTTCCTCAGTCATTCAATCCATGAAATTTTGTATGAATGAGTATTTAATATTTAATATTTAAAGTATATCTCCTTTTATTTGTTTTTGGTTCCCTCTGGTGGTGCTATTTCAATAGTAGGAAGTACCATAGCTAAGGAAGTACTATAGCCATGACCTTTGAGCTGGAAACAAGGAAGTAAGTTTTGTGCTGACTGCATTTCTTCAGAAGCAGGCTTGCTCTTCCTTTAATCTCCTGCCATCTGTTTGTTTATGTTTGTGAAAGCATCACCTGTAAGTCTTTACCTATTTATTACATCAGTATTGACATATATAAAGGAACATTTTTGAGATGTGTGTATTTATAACTTTGTACAGACATGGGTGTTGAAATTGTTGAAGTGTTACTGTTTACACGTGTTAGCCCAATTTGCTATGTTTCTATTCATTTACAATGTATCAGGGAGCCAGTGCTGTTTAGATGCTTGAAACAGTGAAATGCTTTGCTTATCCTTTACGATAACTTAGCTACAGAACAAATAACAGCTTATTCACACTTCACTTTAGTTTATTGGCATTTGAAAAGCAACTGTTTACATTCTGTTGAATCCTATCATGAATGCATCTCAGAATCTTATGAAAGCTGCAAATTGAGATAAATCCTGACCCCTGCGTTCAATAGATTGAGTTTGGCTTGCTGTTAAATTGTATTGGTACAGAAAATGATATCAATACAGAAAGACATACAAAGAAAAAAGTTGTGAAAGAAAATGGAGGTATTTGTTTTTAAAAATAAACAGGACATAACAGGAAAAAGAAACATGTTTATCATCAAAAAAGGAAACCAATACAAAAAAAATGGACATTGGAAAAAATAATCATTTATCTTTCTTGTTGCACTACATTCAATACCACTCTTTGACACGAAGACTCAAGCTACTTAGTTCCGCCGTTAAATTTGTCACCCTCAACCTTCACTCTGTGTGCCAACCACCAGTTCCAAAATGAGAATCCAAAGTCTGTGGAAAGCCACTTTAAAATGTGTGAAAACACAACAAAATCACCTTGCAAACTCATCCATAAAATAATTGCAATTATGTAAACAAAACAGCCAAGCTGTTGTAAATAAGTATATCACACAACAAACCTGGAATGTATATTTTCCACTTTGTGGAACAGTTTGCCATCTCAGTGACCTTTTATGGTCAGTGTGTGGTGGACATTGCCCAGGAATCCAGATTGGAAGGGAAGACAAATTCTAGGAAAGCAAGGGGTAAGAATCTTTTTTCTTCAGCCTCACCAGCAGTACAGGGACCCGGAGACCCTGCCTACAGGAGTCTGCCTGGTGGTTTGTGGATCCCCTTGCAACAGAGAGCTTACATAATTAATCAGTAGTCTGTTATTGATGATGTTTAGGTATGTGGTGTACTTCAGCATTCTTAAAGAGTCCGCAGCCTCCATGGATTAAAGTTCTCTGTTGTGACAATGGATTTCCGTCAGTTGGGTTCCAGAGAGGCCATGTATGAGATCAGTGTAGATCCAAAGGGAGCAAAAGCGAGGGGATGGGGGAGTTATGGGACTTAGGAATCATGCCAGGTGATAGGTAACTGATTTGTATTGGCATACGATTTACTTAGATGTTGGTAATTATATGAATATATATATGTATGTATATATAGCCTACAGACTATATTTCTCATTCATGAAATGGAGCCCTATGGGCTGGACGACTGACACTGCTGGAAGACTGGGCCTTCTCTTAGGCTCCCAATTAAAGCCACAAACTGAAAATCATACACTTCCCTTCTTGACAATATAACAAAAATATGTACAGTTACAAAACAATCGGAGACAATAATATAGCCCCACAGTGTAGGGTAATCAATCAAGCTGAATGTGCGCGCGTCTGCCGAGACGTGATGAATTATTAATCATGTCTCAGCAGACGTGCGCACATTCAACTTTAATCTACACACAAGCCGATGTCAGTTTAACACCAAAATATGCATTTATAATTGTGACAAAATACCCCAAAACCCCTAAATTATGAGAGTCTTAATGTCCAGCAACAGTTCAAATACGAGTAAAGTTAATCAATTTTGCAATCAAAGTCAAAGTTTGTGATGAAGAAGGAGCGAGAAGCGGAGGTTCAAAAAGGAGCAACCTGCAATCTCACCACTCTGACGAATGAGAAGAAAGTTGTCATCTTGCAACCACCTACTGAGTTGTCATCTTCCACTTCCGACTGAGAACAACCCTCAAGGAAAGTTTTTTCCCAGCAGCTAAGAATTGTGACAGTTTGCAATCAGATGACCCGAAACGCCATGTTCACCTGCATGCACACACTAATTTCCCCTCATCCCTAGCACTTGGCCTGTGAGGATGTCCCATCTGTCTTCATTGTACAATATAAGCAACTGATAGCACACACAATGCATAGCATAATTCAAGAGTAACAGAAGGACAACATGCAGATAGACTTAATGGGTTGCCATTATCGTGGGACATAGGGATTTTGAAGGGTTTTGTTATATATATTCTGACTCATTATACAGTTTGGTTTCATTGTTTATGGGTTTTTCCAATGTTGTGCTATAGCGGCAACCATGACACACCTGTTGTCTCTCTAAACACATGTACACTTGATTGTTCATTTTTTATTTCAGTTTTTTTTCTTTTTAAAGAACACACTGAAATCAACAATTACCACTCATGACATTATGTTGTTATTACACGATTATAACTGTGGAACACAGTTGTGGACATATGCACTTACACTCCTTTGAGCAGAATTCAAAAGCTTCAGAACATTTTTACTTTTCTTCTGCTGTTCCAATGCCAAGGTTCTGTTTAAAAATGTAATTACTGAATAATAGGTGCAGCCAAAAGATTTGTGTGCCCGAACCCAAGGACGACTTCTACTCAAGCACGATGAAGAGTTTATTCTCCATCCTGTTTTATTTGGGTCTTCAAGGTCTTATCTAAAGGAAGATTGTTGACTGGTTTAACTGCATATGATATAGCCCGCCATGAATTGTTTCTGAGTGTACTAGACTGTTTTTGTTTTGTCTTTTAACTTATTCTTTTATTTCCCCCTCTCCCTCATACCACACTTATCAGCCTCAACACAGCATGCTTCATCCACAGGAGGGAACAGCTGACTGTGTGACTGTTATTATATCCCGAGACATATTTCAATTAAAATGGTGAAATAATGGGAAAAAATTGAGATTTGTGTAGGATGTAGCTTATGTTAAGCCATCCATGCTGGGCCAGGACTTTTAGTCGAATTTCAAGTCATATTAGTGATAAAGCAGCATAATCGGCGAGTTTGAATTTCCCTTTTTCTATGATTTTTTTTTTTTTCTGAAGTTTAGAAGTACATGAATATTCTGAAAATGTATAACCACTTACGCTCTAATATCCAGTAGATATGAAACAGATAGCATTGTATTCAGTTACGTTATAAGTTATAGGACTTGATGTATCATTTTACCAGGCGCATGTTATTCAGTTCTTCTGCTCTATATTCTCTCTACAGTACATTTGTATTGTAAGTCCAAGGGTAATACAGCAATTTTTTCCCATGTTAATCATACTCCACCAGTCCTTGCAGATTCACAGAAAAAAAGCAGAATGACACCTTGAATGCCATTATCCGGGAATGTGGTAATTTGTCTTCATGTTTTGGAGAATGTGAAGCCTGTAACGAAGCAAGAAGTTGAATGAAGCTGAAGCGATTTCAATATTTATTCACACCTCTTTGAGTGAGCAAAGCACTGAGGCTGTGAGTGAAGACAGTTCCCTGTTCCGCCTCTGTGGATTTAAAAAGAAGTACATATATGGGAGAATAGAGATGAGAATGAGAGTGTATCAGATGAAATTGAGGCCTTTTACACTTGGTAATTCATATTTAAAAAACAATCCCTCTTATTAATTCTATTTGATAATGCATTTTTGATTAATAAAAAATATGTTCTGAAACAAAATTGAATTTTGATTTGGTAATAGTGCGAAGTTTGTTTTTGAAAATTAACTGCTGAGTAGTTCCGCTCAGTGGAACATTTTGTACTTTCGTCAATCTCTGTGTGCAGGAGTGTGTGTGTGTGTGTGTGTGGCCAGGCCTCCACATAAAAATAAAATCTTTAGGAGTCATTGGCTAAACCCAAAATATTTAGGAGCCAAACTAAATTTTTAAAATCCCTTTACATGTTAAATATACTGTATATGTCATATCGCACACTTGCTCTTCCCCTTGTCATAGGGTTGCCACCTCTGTCTTGTAGAAATCAGACATGCTGGGTGGTTCGTTCATATGAATAGACGTTTACCTGTTTCGTTTTTTGCCACAATTAAAACTAAATATTTCAATTTTCATATTGAAAATTACTGTCATGATGACATCTGCCTCAAATTTCCCAATTTATTTTATTTATTTATTTTTTTTCTTGTTGGGGATGGTTGCCGCAGGTGACTGGCATGAAAAAATTAGTCACAAAATAAAAAAATGAAGGCATCTGCAGCCCTGGTGTGTGTGTGTGTGTGTGTGCATGTTTGTGCTGTTTTGTTTTTGTTTTTTTCCCCTGTGGGTATTCTTGTGTTTTTTTGCAAATGTTTTGTTTTGTCTGTCACCTATGGAAAACTATGAAACCATTATTTTTCTATACCATTACATTCCCCCACATTGTTGGCCACCTACCAGCTCTCCCATTTATTATTTAAAACTTCATTATACCACAAGCAAAGAAAATAATCAGTACATGTTTCCTATTAGTCTTTCCAATATATAAATCAGTCTCTTATCTAAAACATCATCAATGAATTCAGAGGGCTGCCCACTGACACACACTTGTCTTCTGTAATGGGGCTTTTTCCTCTCTGCAGTCCTCTCGCTGAGCGGTTCCACCACCAGTCAGTACACCCGACTGACCAGAGAGGGCGATACTGCGCAAGGAGGCTGACAGTCCACCAGCAGTGCTCAGGTATCTCCTGAGGTCAGCTGATCTGAGATTCCACACCCCCATTGGTGGAACTCCTCCATCTCGGATCACAAGGTATATCATGGAAGCTTTCAAAGCTAGCTGAAGGCATTTATTCAGATTTTTATTTCATGTCATATTTGTATGACCTGTCTGAAAAGTATGCCAATTTAGTTTCAAACTTACCTTGTTGACTGAAGTGCTTCCTTTGTGAAGCACCATGATCTTTCACTTCAAATGACTCCCAGCTTCATTAAGTAGTCACCCATCGCCACACTAGCAAATTTCACACGATTAAGTCATGCTTATAAAATAAATCCATACAAAATTCATGATTATTTAACATGTCATATCATTTAATGCCGGCATTCAATATTCTTTATATTCCTATCTTTTGTACATTATTACTTTCAATTGGACTCGGGCCCTCCAGTAAATACACAGTGTTGCAATTTGACATATATAATTTTGAGGTTAAAGAATATCTATGAATAAGCTTGTCAGCCCTTATGTGAAAATGAAACATGTCCATGACACATTTTGTACAATTCTGCCTAGCAGATTCCGTTGGTAGACGTGTGATAGAAATGTAAATTCCCTGGCATTGTATTACATAGCCTCAAGTGCCCAAATATGAAAATCCAGCTGAGTGACAATCATTTCCAATTCATACTATGTGGGTAAGTATTTGAAGGTTGCCGAAATGCATTCAGCGGAAGATAATATTGCCATGGCTTTTTGGATCTTAAGACCGCCCGAATGTACATGGAAAATTGCTTTATGTGATCATTATGCTTTCAGCTTTCTGTAATTGATTCATGCACATTCTTTCCCACAAACAAAATCATTAAAGCATGAGCCAAATAATGAAATTAGAGGTTCCAAATTAAAAGTGTGGCTTTCTTTTTATCAGTATTATTGTTTCAGTGGCAATGTGATGCATTTTAAACTGTGTGAGGAGCAGCGTAATTACAACGGATTCTGCAGCTGTGTTGTGTTGCATAATTGAAGTTAATCACATTGATTTTTTTTTTTTTTTTTTGAAATAACAATTGATTTCACAGGCAAACTAAGCAGAGGATATGCAGTGACCATATCTACTTCATTAGTTGGAAGAGGGATCAGAGGAGAAAGGACGGCAATCCACAAGACAATGTCGCGAGGAAATTAATTGATAAAATTAACTGATGCACAGAAATCTCACTGATCAACACATTGTAACATCGTCTTTACAACATTGCTGCAATTTGCTTTGGTATGTATTCCAGCACGACGAGATATTAGTTTGTAATACTTTTGTAAAACCCCTTGTGTTTCAGGGAAAGCAGGCATTTCATAGAATAGTCGTGCTTTTGTTTTATGTGGAATGCATGTAGGCTACTTCAGTATGCTACAGCTTGGAAGACAGTTTTCACACATTGCACACATATGTCAGTCGTTCCTATGTATTATGTAGCCTCAGGATGCAATGTATTACACAAGATGCAACACAGCAATGTTTTGTAAACGAAAACAGAGTTTTTCAACAAAACTAGACTAAAAAGTTTTCAAACTATCCACATCACAAGTTGCTTATTTTCTGCTCCTAACCTATGGCAATGTAGCCCTGTTAGAAATGTAGTGACTGTCACGAGTTTGTTGATCAGTATGGACAGAGCATTCATTATATTTTCAAAGGCAGCGACTCAGTGGAGGTGGTCAGCCGAAAAAGCTTCAGAAACACTGCGGTACGGGTGATGCTGATAACACGATTCTGGCTTGAAATAAGAGAAGAAATTAAATGAATGCACAGCTTGTTTGTATTGTTCTTCTGCTTTCAGACATCCTCATATGCCTTCCCTGCGGTGTCTCTTGTTTATTGACCGTACCATTACGGCCACTGAAAACTAAATATCTGTGACGCTTCATGCCTCCAAATGCTGTTTTTATTGCCCTTTTTTGTCGCATGGTATATGATATTATCTTGAGATTTTTATCCGGGTAGTACTGACAGTTAAAATGTTTGCTCTCCCAGGCCCAAAGCTTATGCAATTCAGTATATTATTCTACCACACATATTATGACATTAGTTATTTCCTTGAGCTGAAAATTGTATCAGGTGATACATCACCTGCTATCTAGCAAATCTGTTGCATCACAAAATACATTTTTTTTTTTTTGTAAATGGTTTGCAAATGTGTTGACTCTTGCAGGTTGTAGTGATACAGAAGTCTAATGTAATTTACAGTTGCATCTTTCTCCAGCGAACACATTTTTTCTAACAAAAATATGTATGTATACCATCAAGAAGATATATATATCAGAGTACAGCCTCAGAATAAATGCAAAATTCTGGCTGTTTTTCCTATATTCACTCAACCATTAATTTATTTCCCCAGTACCAGAGACTCTGTTTGTGACTAAGAAATCAAATTTCCCAGAAGTTGCATTATAAAATCACAGAGGATTTACAGATTTTTATTTTTGGACGCTGATTTAAATGAGAGAGCAACCATTTCATGTAATCTGTGTTTTTGTGCAGATGTACACAGTTTGGTGTTTATGAGAAAATGTTTAGTTCAAGTGGAATTAATTCGTCAATAGCTCACCAGGAAATAAATATAATGTTTTGGTGGCATAACTACCTTCTCAAAATACAAATGATTGGGTGAGCTGCATTTTTCAGAAATTATTTGTGATTGAATAAATGCAGTGTATACTGTCCTCTTTATGATATTCTCCTTATTTTTTTTTAGTGTCTGAATGTCCTGTCTGTCTGTCTGTGATTTGTAGCAAACTGGCATATCTGAAGTACTTAACCCTTTAATTACTTGATTATTGTAATTTGCACATAAATGCTTGCTTCTCTCGGTCTGTGTATGGGGTAACAAGTCACATAGTCGAATGAGTTAAAATGGATTTGAAGAATTCCAATGAAATTACCCTCACAAGATCTTTTACAATGTAATGTGAACTTTTCAGCCTTGCTTTTGTTAGTTTCACACACATGACCAGCTTCATAAACTTTGTATCACATCAGATGCTAGATGTCAAAACCTGAATTTTCCATGGTTAAAATGTCTCTAAATATGCTTTACCAAACCTGACATATGGTGACTAGGCTAGCACGATACATTTCTTTTCTTGTGTGAAAGACAGTGAGTCATAATAGGATTTGATGTGGTTATTCCCGAATCGTCAGCATCACAGCAGGGGCTAGATTTCCATCTGCACGCATGGCAGAAGTATGATCTGGCTCAAAGTGATAAGCACTGTATACAGCCGCTATTATGTCATATCCCATGGGCTTTGAGTTCTGTATGTTCATGAATGTAGTTGACTGTAGCAGATAAATGAGCAAAGTTAGGAGTGTTTGTTTGACTGGTTATGTAAACTGAGAGCTCTTCTGCAGTGGTGTCCTGAGGAATCACAGTAGGTTGGGATTTCAAGGGTTTGTGTGTTCATTTAGGGGTAAGCACATTCCTCGATTAAAGTGCCATGGTATCACTGAAGACTGTAATGTATCACAACATCAGTTTAACATCTCAACCAAAGAGTAACACCTCCTGCAGCATGGTGTCCCCATCACTGTGCTCGGAAATTGTCATTATATTTGGCCAGGAGAAAAGAGTGTCCCACTCCTGGCTTATCAACTTCTCTTCTCACAGCAAATTATCTTCCCACAAGGTCTTCAATCAACGACAAACCAAGCCCACACCTTCTCAGCTTCAACAAGTCAGGACCAACATCACCTAAGATCCAGATGAGTCCGATGACAGGCTGTGTGACATCAGCCTGGATTTGAGCCAATCCTATTGTAACAACTCTCCTTCAAATGCTCGTTCAACCTGCACAATGGACACAATTGCTATGCCATAATTCTGTTTTCCCTTTGTTTTCTGTTTTCTACCGGCACCCCAGTCTCATGGATCTGCATTCATATTTGTCATTTGGTGGATTTGACAGAATCCTACCCCCTGCCAATCGGTTTACACATCAGGAAGCACACCAAACAGCGGAACCTTCTGCCAGAACTGAAGTGATAGCCTTAACGTGTCAAACATCACTCAAACCCAACGTACAACCGTTTCTGATGGAAATGTGTTCCTTCTGTCTCATTAGCAGCGTTTCTGTTTTGGTCAGTTTCAATGCCTGCCTGTCATGGCCTGTGTTTCCTGTGGTTGTTTAATAAAGTGAGCAGGCTGCAGATTCCATACCTGCTATTCTAACGTACACATTCTAATGCGATGCCATTCCTTAAGTACCTCTGAAAGATGAGAGTCTCAGATATGCACTGCAGCCAGAAAGCCAATCGTGATCAATGTCCTGTGGTGTACTGCATTTGTTCTGTCCAATATCCAGACACAGAGGTTATTTAAAGCCATGGGAGCTGCAGTCATCCCGGAAGAGCCACTGAATAGGAGACTTCTTGTAATTTATCAAAAACGTCAGCACGATGGACTTTGGTAGATTTCTCATTTGAAGCTCTACTCTTAAAACGTCCAATGAAGATTGTACAGCATCTCGAACAACTTGTAATGACAGTCACATTTTGTGCAGCTTGATATTCTGTGTGGCGTATTATCCACAGATTGTGACTCTGTCATTGGCATTCATACGATTCAACGTGGTCTCATAGAGTCCATTTTCGATGTATGATTTAAAGGTTTTGAATTCTGCGAATTAATTTGCCTCAAGACTGAACACCGTACATGCCTGCTGCCCCCCCCCCCCCCCCCCCCCCCGCCCCCCTTCTTCTGTGGAGTTTTTGAAGCCACAGATCATGGAATTCCTTCAGGAGGTAGGAGCAGTGTGACTGTCATTCTAGGGAACTGCAATGAGTCTGATGACGATGCTACATTTCAATGGAATGATCTGGATTGCTGTAGGTCAGGAGTGTGTGGAAGTGTAATGAAAGGATAGCACACATAATTTCACATCTGTTCATTTCACATCTGGTTTTTGTCCATGTTTGGAAACTTTTGGAAAATATTGTCAGGATCTCAAACTCTCATGCTTTATTGGCATAAATTATCTTGAATAATTTCACATAACATCAATGTCATATCATCAATTTCACATTACACCATTTAACCATTTAATCTAAAACATTCTGACACATTTTTGACATTTTTTTTTAATCTAAAAAAAATCTAGACTTGATTCTTAAACATAAACTGATTACAAATGCTATCAGGTTGTCTGTCGTTGAACACGACTGATATCCAATGGGAAACAAACAGACAAAGCTATTGAAAAAACGCATGAAGAAGCAGCCTGCTGTCCCCATTGAACTGAAACCTTTGAAACGCTTTGAACTGTGGCATGAGCGAGACTGTTTCACATGGCTGCTGAGTCATTTTGCTGTTCCAAGAAATACTGAAGGCAAATTTTCCACATATCCTGGTCAGCTTCTGAGACATGAATATGTGTTCATTAGAATATTTTACCTTTTTTTAAAAATGATTAGCTGTTCCTGTTGTATTTTACCATACCCTGCAAATTGTATGTTTATAAGGTTCTAAAACCTTAACTTTCTGACAAAACGGTGTGAATTAGAATGTGTAATTCATTTGTTATTCATATTATGTAATGTGAATGGAGGAGACATTTAATTAAACTAACTGTGTCATCTCACAGATCCAAGGGGGTAACGAATGTTGCCGGCATCCGGGGCTACACAGCATCGCTCCCATCATTATAGGTCTTCTCAAGGCTTTCAACCTGGCTTGCACAAGCAATGCCTCACACGAACACTGCACACAAGCACTGATGCAGGGAAAATGGTCTCCATGTTCAGGTTTTCTATTTTTTTAGGTAAGTTTGTTGAAATTGGATCATCAACTGATCAAAACTGAGAAATGAAAATAGCCTGGAGGCATTGGCTACACAGTCTCAAACCCAACAGTTCAAAAATGGCCTCTTATGGTTCAAAGTGCTCGGAAACTAAATTAAGTGCCCAGCTTGGTGCTTCCAACACAAGAGATGCATACTCCTCTCCTCCACTACCACTTCCATCTCCTCAATGTCCCAGATACCGATTTTTGCGTCCTCCATCCCTCCAAAGCACCAATATTGTAGGAGACTGTGGCTTCAAACTTGGCTCCTCCTCTCCTGGGAAAAGAGATATCGATGTATCCTAATGCAGAAGTCGTTTAACATTTATTGACGTCAACACTGTGCTGGCACCCAGGTTAAAAGACCATCCCACGAAATGGGATGCCATCAAACACTTCAAAGTTATGGCAAAGGATTTGCATACAGTCATATACTCATGTAAGTTCCAGAACTCTAAGCAATAACCAGAAAATGATGACGCACAGGTAAGTTTGTTTTAACAGACATGAATACACTTAACTGGTGCACCCGCTGATTATAAGTGGTTCACACTCATCACTCTCTTTGCAAACACATTTAGCACACTACATGGTGAGCAAATGTAGCGGACGGCTGCCGGGATTGGTGTTGGAGGAAGGGGGGAGTCACAGAAATCTGCTGGACCAAGCTTCCCATCAGCTCCTATGGGAGCAGAACTGGAGCGAAACTGGAGTGGAAGAAAAGACCAAGGCCCCGTGTTTTTGAAATCACGCTCTGCACTCATTCTCTGGCCCCATGTGAGCTAGAGAAGGGTGAGTGATAAAACAGAGAGAGGAAGGTGTACCTCCCTTAAATCCATCTAACATGGTATACCTGATTTATCAACCAACCATCACATATAATGGCCATTCAAACAATGGATATATGAGGCTTAGTTCACCTCGAATCCCTCATGTTTATATATGAATACAAATATCTAACACCATGGTGTAACAGTGTGTAATGTATTCAATCACTACTGTCTCTTTTAATTAAGCTTGTGTGCATCTCTCAATAAACCGATATCGTGTAATGTGAATATTGACTGTGTGTCTCTGCGTGTGTGGTACATGCACTTTAAACAGACAAGATTCAACTCATTATATGTATATTCAACCTCACTTTGTCTATTCCCAAATCAATTTGCAACCATCCCCCTTGTTATATCTGACAGGTATTAACATGACACAAATAAGGCTGGTATATCATCCAGTTACCACAACTCAAACAATAAAAAAACCATACCCACAGAAATGCACCGAGTCTGTTCGGCGCATCTTAAACGCGGGAAATAAAAAGGACTGTGTCTGGCTGATGCATCTCTGTGCTTTGAACTGCATGAGCATTCTGCACAGTCTCAACCCCTTCAGCTGCACAAGCCCACGCTTCCTTTAATTAGTAATTAGTTCCAGTAGATTTACAAGTAATACAGAACACCATACAAGTCCGAGGAGGCCTCTGGTGCTGATGCTGGCAAAACCAGTCCATGGCAATGGTACCCGATGGCAACAGCAGCGTGTTCGACTCCCTGGAGGAGACGCCTGTCCCCAAAATGTTTTGAGAAGTAATGTACAATCGGCTCCACCATCTTCTGTGCAGAGTAAAAGCGTAGGACATTTCATGATGACCACATCGCAAAACAACCACTGCTTATGTAAGTGGAATAGATCCCTAATGGACTCACACAACCACTGTCAGATGTAAATTAACCCAATACATTTTTCTGTGCGTACATAATTACATATATAGTTCAGAATCAGGTTTAAGGTAGTAGATACAAGAGTACAAAGAACGACAGAGATTTTTTTTCCCCACTCACTGAAGTCATCCATCCGTCTATCATGCAGTTTAATATGAACAAGGATACAAACAAAATACATTGTGATTGAAGGGGATACATCAAGGTCTGCTGAAAGAGAGGTATTCTTGCACAGCAGTGGCCTCTATGATCAATGGTATGTTTTAGACCTTGAGTACTTTGAAAGACTCCCCCATCAGTGAAGGAACACTGGTGGTGGTGTGGTGTGTGAACTGAAGCCCTCCTTGATAGCAGCGAGGGGTCGAGTTCTCTTGTACACGTCCAACTGCCCTTTCACATCTGATGCAGTCCAGGGAAGAGTAGAGGCTGCAGTCATTTCATATTTTATGATTTCATGCGCTGCTTATAATTTACAGTGTATGGTAGACTTCATTATTTTGTTTTATTGGGCCATATAATTTTATTGTGGGCCTGAGAAAAATGGTGTACAAATACATTATTATTATGATGATTATTGTTGTTGTTGTTGTTGTTTTCTTAATTATTCTCATTCCATGTTTCACATTTTTTTAATTTCAAGCATATGAAAAATATCTCAATAATAAAAATAGGAATGATGATTTAAAAGATCATCTTGCGGCTGGATGCGCAGGGTCAGTTTCACCTGCTGAAGCAGGACCCGTTTCTGGCACTTTGAGAAATGATCCAGCTGCGTCGGGCTTACAGTGCGCGGGGCAGGGGTTCACGTTCCACCTGGAGAGCTGCTGCTTTGTTCTTGAGCATGGCAATTAACCTGACGCGGTCTGGTGACTCTTGCATTTCGGAGAAATATAAATGTGAAATACTATCAGGGGAGAAACATGAGTTACATTGGGATGGGAATCTAGATTTGGATGTTGTTACAGAAAACTATTTTTATATTTTGAGTGGAATTATTAACGTGTCTCATTGGCATCTTATCATCAATTAATGTGGAAACATCTTATAAAAGAAAGAGAAGGGTCAACTTACATGAATGAATGCATGGATCATGGTCTTATCATTTGCCATTATTTTGATATGAATAATTTTGTGGGTGGTATTAGCTACAACTACAAATGTAAACTTTGGGCTGAATTTAGTCTTGATGTATTTTTGTAAATGTATTTTGTACATTGTAACATTGAAAAATATATAAGTTTTAAGAAATATAAGGACATATAATTGTTTGTATAACACACGACACTCAATGGTATATGGTTTAATTGTGCAAGAGAATTGTTGCTGCCGCCTATAGATCTTTGTTTTCATGATTTCCATCTTATAAAATAAATGCAGTCATTGGTCCTCATGAAGTTAGATTTCAGTGGCACACCTTCTCAAAATGGTTGGAGGGGAGGAAGTGACACAAATAATCAAAATGGCTGCCGGGGGAAATAAAAGAAGCCTAAGATGGCGCCCGGATCCTCTAAAATGGCCGACAGTGGAGCATGAGGGAAGCTCCATCGTGGCTCAAAGAACAAATTCAAACAATTCGCCTTAAAATGACCATAAACAAAGGAGGAAACCTGCCTCATCAAAACACCGTATTGAAATCTGGACTATCAGCACCCAACAAGGAAGAAGATGCAGGTAAGGTAATGGGATTTTTTACTTCTCTTAAAGCAGCGCATTGGCTTTTTTTGGCTGGTTTTGGGCTTTTCACAAAGGGTCATGTTGCGTTTCATCTGTGGAATTAATGACTGTGATGGAGTGGCTTTGCATTGTCTGAAGATATTCACATGCTAGATGTGCTGGAAATCCAGTGTGATTTGCAGTTTTCGTTTGACGTGTACAGGGAGTTTGGGCGAGTAAAGCTTATTTGACGTGTTGCACGTTACCTGTTGTCAGGTAATGGTCTTTATGTTGGTGTGTCTTGCTGTTTAATGTTGGCCTTGTGATCGACCACAATATTTTATGACTGCTTAAAACTGTGTTGTCTGAATTTGTTGTTGTGTAATTTATTACAGTGTGAGACTGATAGAGGTGTATAGATCTTTGTTCATGAATTCCGTATCAGCAAATGGAGTAATTGGTCCTTAAAATGACTGGTGGAGGAAGTAACATTTATAAAAATGGCTGTCAGGGGAAATGTTTACAAGAAGCCTAAAATGGGTCTGAAATGTTATAAAATGGCTGATTGTGGAGTGTGCGGGAGGCTCTGCAGTGGTTGATGGGCGAAATTCAAACGTATAGGCTTTGGAGATAGAAAAACATAAGAAAAAGCCTGCCTGAGCACAAAACCCGTTTTGAACAGTTTGAACACTCCGACATTTGCCAGGAGCAATGAGGATCACAATCAACACCCAACAAGGAAGATGATCCAGGTAAGTGAATGGGATTTTTTATTTTTTTTTAAAGCTGCACATTGGCTTTTTTTGGCTGGTTTTGGGCTTTTCTCAAAAGGTCATGTTGTGTTTCATCTGTGGAATTAATGACTGTGATGGAGTGGCTTTGCATTGTCTGAAGATATTCAGATGCTGGATGTGCTGGAAATCCAGTGTGATTTGCAGTTTTCGTTTGACGTGTACAGGGAGTTTGGGCGAGTAAAGCTTATTTGACGTGTTGCACGTTACCTGTTGTCAGGTAATGGTCTTTATGTTGGTGTCTTGCTGTTTAATATTGGCCTTGTGATCGACCACAATATTTTATGACTGCTTAAAACTGTGTTGTCTGAATTTGTTGTCGTGTAATTTAGTACAGTGTGAGACTGATAGAGGTGTATAGATCTTTGTTCATGAATTCCGTATCAGCAAATGTAGGAGTTGGTACTTAAAATGACTGGTGGAGGAAGTAACATTTATAAAAATGGCTGCTAGGGGAAATGTTTAAAAGAAGCCTAAAATGGGTCTGAAATGTTATAAAATGGCTGATTGTGGAGTGTGCGGGAGGCTCTGCAGTGGTTGATGGGCGAAATTCAAGCATATCGGCTTTGGAGATAGAAAAACATAAGAAAAAGCCTGCCTGAGCACAAAACCCGTTTTGAACAGTTTGAACACTCCGACATTTGCCAGGAGCAATGAGGATCACAATCAACACCCAACAAGGAAGATGATCCAGGTAAGTGAATGGGATTTTTTATTTTTTTTTAAAGCTGCACATTGGCTTTTTTTGGCTGGTTTTGGGCTTTTCTCAAAAGGTCATGTTGTGTTTCATCTGTGGAATTAATGACTGTGATGGAGTGGCTTTGCATTGTCTGAAGATATTCAGATGCTGGATGTGCTGGAAATCCAGTGTGATTTGCAGTTTTCGTTTGACGTGTACAGGGAGTTTGGGCGAGTAAAGCTTATTTGACGTGTTGCACGTTACCTGTTGTCAGGTAATGGTCTTTATGTTGGTGTGTCTTGCTGTTTAATATTGGCCTTGTGATCGACCACAATATTTTATGACTGCTTAAAACTGTGTTTTCTGAATTTGTTGTTGTGTAATTTATTACAGTGTGAGACTGATCGAGGTGTATAGATCTTTGTTCATGAATTCCGTATCAGCAAATGGAGTAATTGGTCCTTAAAATGACTGGTGGAGGAAGTAACATATTTATCAAAATGGCTGCTAGGGGAAATGTTTAAAAGAAGCCTAAAATGGGTCTGAAATGTTATAAAATGGCTGATTGTGGAGTGTGCGGGAGGCTCTGCAGTGGTTGATGGGCGAAATTCAAACGTATAGGCTTTGGAGATAGAAAAACATAAGAAAAAGCCTGCCTGAGCACAAAACCCTTTTGAACAGTTTGAACACTGGATGACATTTGCAAGGAGCAATGAGGATCGCAATCAACACCCAACAAGGAAGATGACGCAGGTAAGCAAATGGGATTTTTTATTTCTCTTAGAGCTGCACATTGGCTTTTTTGGCTGGTTTTTGGGCTGTTTTGTTTCATTTGTGGAGTCCTTGACTCAAATGAAGGTGTGGCTTTGTCATATTTGAAAATATTCAAATGCCAGAAACTGTGGAAATGCATTGTGATTTGGAGTGAAATGGTTTTTGCTTTTAAATGTACAGGGAGTTTTGGTGGGTAAAGCTTATTTCACGTGTTGTCAGGTAATGTCCTTCATGTTGGTGTGTCTAGCTGTTTAATGTTGGCCTTGTCATGACTACAATATTGTAACTGATTCAGTCTGTGTTGTCTGAATTTGTTGTAGTGTAATTTATCACAGTGTGGGACTGATAGAGACATATAGATACTTGGAAGTTTTCATGAGTTCCATATCAACAAATGGAGTAATTGGTCCTTAAAATAGCTGTGGGAGGAAGTAACATATTTATCAAAATGGCTGCCAGGGGAAATGTTTAAAAGAAGCCTAAAATGGGTCTTAAATGTTATAAAATGG
This sequence comes from Albula glossodonta, assembly GCA_019788955.1. Taxonomy (NCBI): domain Eukaryota; kingdom Metazoa; phylum Chordata; class Actinopteri; order Albuliformes; family Albulidae; genus Albula; species Albula glossodonta. The sequence goes on from JAFBMS010000030.1 coordinate 1,325,065, forward strand.
CTGATTGTGGAGTGTGTGGGAGGCTCTGCAGTGGTTGATGGGCAAAATTCAAACATATATGCTTTGGAGATAGAAAAACATAAGAAAAAGCCTGCCTGAGCACAAAATCCGATTTGAACCGTTTGAACACTGGATGATATTTGCCAGGAGCAATTAGGATCACAATCAACACCCAACAAGGAAGATGACCCAGGTAAGTGAATGGGATTTTTTATTTCTCTTAAAGCTGCACATTGGCTTTTTTGGCTGTGTTTGGGCCTTTGAAGAGTTATGTTTTGTTTCATTTGTGGAGTCCTTGACTCAGATGAAGGTGTGGCTTTGTCATATTTGAAAATATTCAAATGCCAAAAACTCTGGAAATCCAGTGTGATTTGGAGTGAAATGGTTTTTGGTATTATATTTACAGGGAGTTTTGGCGAGTAAAGCTTATTTAACGTGTTGTCAGGTAAAGGCCTTCATGTTGGTGTGTCTTGCTGTTTAATGTTGGCCTCCTGAATGACCACAGAATTATAAATTATGAGGGTGTGGCTTTGTCACACTTGACAATATTCAAATGCTTGAAACTCCAGTGTGATTTGGAATTGTATAGTTTTTGCTTTGGCAAATAGATTTTTGGGGAGTAAAGCTTATTTAACCTGTTGTCAGGTGATGGACGTTATGTTGTTATGTCTTGCTGTTTAACTTTGGTCTTGTGAGCTAACACAGAGAATTAAACCTGGGTCACTGTGTTTTCCGAGTTTGCTCTCGTGTACTTTTGTGTCATGAGGCTGAGAGAGACACACAGATCTTTGAACGTTTTCATGATTTCCATGTCATAAAATAAATATGATAATTGGTTGATAATACGGCCGGGTGTGTATATCAAAATGGCAGCTGGAGAAAATGGGATGCAATAAGCCTAAAATGGCTGACAGTGGAGCATGTGGGAAGCTCAACAGTGGTTTGTGGGCAAAATTCAAATGTATAATCTTTGGAGGAACAGAAAGAGGCCTAGCTGAGCACAAAATCCCTTTGAATGGTTTACATATTGGACTGAATTTGACAAGAGCATCGAGGATCACAATCCACACCCAACAAGGAAGAAGGTGCAGGTAAGCTTATAGGGATTTTTGTTTCTTTAAAAGGAGTACATTGCCTTTTTGGCTGTTCTGAGGCTTTTGAAGATGAGCCATGTTATTTAATTTGTGTAATTCCCGACAACAATGAAGTGGCTTTTGTGTATTTGGAGATGTTTAGATGTCAGATATTGAATGTTCAGTGTGACTTGGAGCTGATATCGTCTTGCGTTTTGGGGAGTAAAGCTTGTTTTACCTGTGGTCAGGTAGCGGCCTTTATGTTGGTGTGTCTTGGTGTTTATCTTTGACCTTGTAAGTGAACAAAGGGATTTGTAACTGGTTTGAACTGCACAGTCTGCTTTTCTTCAAGTTTACTCTATCATTGTGAGACTGAGATGGACTTGTGATGAAAATGCTCTTCAGTGCAGGCCTGAATTCGGCCTACAGTATTTTTTTTCCACAGAGAAACGATTTTCAGTCATTAAGGAAAGGCAGTGGAGGATGTCCGGCAATATAAGTATCTTGACACAATGCTTGACAACAACTTGACTTTTAAAGCTGATACTGATGCTGTTCGAGGAATGACCATCCAGTGCTTGCATTATGATTATTTATTTTTGAAGAAAATTGTTTTTATGTTGCTGCTGCTTTTTTGAAACTACTGTTTTCTGTTTTATTTATTATGGTTTCATCTTTTCAATGATCTGTTGGTATGGCCATCTTAACCTGAAAAATAAAATTTCTTACATTCAAAAATTAAAAAAATGTTTTAGGTAGCATTGTTAAGATGTGTAACAGGCATACATCTTACCAACCTCTCTCGTCTGTATATGGTTCGGTCCGGTCAGTCCTTTCTCATCCTCGCCATCCTCACTTTGGTGAGTTCTGGTTGCTCCCATCTGGCTTTAGATCTCAACTCCCAGGATGTCGAACAAGCAGATTCAGGAATTCCTTTGTACCTGCAGACATCGGTGTTATGAATAATTCCATGTGATTTCCCATATCATGCCTGTCATTGATGTTATCTGTTTTTGTTAACTGTTGGCTGCTGTCTATAAAACAAATTGCCTCTTAGGGATTATTAAGATCGACTTAACTCCGCTGTATTTGCTGCCCAGAACTTTTTGCTGACTTTGGATTGGTGCATGACTGACATGTTTTAGGAACAGTAGCAGCTTCATCAGTGTCTTCAACAGCAACATTTCAAAACTTAATGTTAATAAAGGTTCTCATGGCTTCTGTATGAAGTATTTCACCTACGGTCAGTTTATATTTAAATGGAGGCAATATCCGTGCAAGCCTGCACTAATGGTCCAAATGCCAGCCAATATAACATGAAGATAATATTCGCAGTCATGGATTTAATATCTTTAGATTCAATGTCAGAGTCGCCCTCGTGAGTGACTCCTAATGAGTCAAAAGCCATTCACATCATTCTATAGCCATGCTCTGGAACTTGTGTTATCTGGTAATCACTACCAGGTATTGCACAAGGCCAATTGAAACTGTCTTCATGTGGGCTTTAAGCCATTCACAACTTGCCTCTTTATTTATGCGCTACAACAAAGACGAGCTCTTGATATCCAAAGCCTGTTGATGGCTACCTGCATTGGAATTTCTAAATTGTTTAAGTACATTAATAATCCTTAGTTCCCCCTGAAATCGGACATTTCATATGAATTGTGAATTTTTGTCTGCTGCAATTCACATTCTTTATTGCTGTGGTGGTTTTGTCAGTCTGTGATGTGACCTGGGTTGGGTTCCTACAGAGGAAAGCTGCTTACCCCTATCAATATATACAAACTCGAACAAGGCAGTAAAAGAAAAGCGGTCTATACTAAAGATTGATTCTTTGTCGAAACAAACACATTTTCTCTTGTATTTTGGGAGGATTTTATTTTCAACAGGCCAGAGCTTAAAGTGCGCTGTGGGAATATTTGTATTTAATTTGGTCACAAAGGCCATGCTCTTTAACAGGTACAGCCATTTAAGAGGTTCTGTGGTGGACACATCATATCAAAGTGGGCCAGACCTGGTGGTGATCAAAATTATTTTCCACATCCAGCCTGGATGAGATTTTACTGCACTGGAAATGATTTCAGAGCAACTATATTTTAAGAAATCGAAATAGTGTCCTTTCATTGACACACATTACACAGTCTGTGTACTTGGTTTTAAATGGAATTGTGTATCAATAGCGTTAGCAATAAAGTGGACTTGCAATGTGTTAGTTGCATGGTACAGACCATGGTAAATTTATACGACTGTAAGAAGGGTAACCTACAGCCTTGTGCCTAAAGTTCTTGAGTGGGGCCCAGAGGGTTGGTGGTTGCAGCTCAAGCGTAGCCACGGTAACAGTCCCGCTCTCGGTTCTTTCCTGCATCAAGGCCCTTGTCCCCACAGTACAACTGAAGGAATTGGCCTGAGGCTTGGTCTCAGCAACTGTAAGTCACTTTGGATAGAAAGTATCAGCTAAATAACTAGTATTTAAGCTGCGTCTCTGGCGTTCGTCTTGAAATGCCGATATTGAGTGGAATGTAAGTCTGTATCATACCAGAGTCTGTTGAAACATCTTCTCAATGTAAAGATCATGTAGTTTAGTAGTGGCTACATCCAGAATCTGGTTTCTGTGTTGACATTATTCATTGCAATTTACTACAAATAACGAAATACATCAAGTTCAAGTTGATAGGAGCCATCATGTTGCCTTTTCCATATTGATCTCCAGCCTATCCTGTACATTTGTAAAATAGTTGCATTCTCCTCTCGAATGCTGTAACACCACAGATTAAATGGGTCAATAGTTTATTCAGACAATCATTATTCTATAGAAACACCTGCTGAGAATGTGAAACTCAGGGAAAAAAGTGCCTTCTTGGACAAAAGATGTCTGTTGTTTCATAATGTACAGGGTTTAAAAACATCCTGAATATTGCTGGTGTTTCTTTTCCATAGCCAATTTCCTGTTTCCAAAGAGCTGAACAAAACTGAGGAGGTGAAGAAGGTGACACGATTCTTTACATCCCAAAGACTAACGAGTTCTGTGACATTTTTAATATTCCTCCCCTATAAATCAAGCATGTACAAATCTCTCCCATACAGTTTTGTACAACTCAGCAGAAGAAATCCAGAAGTAAATGCATTCCGGTTCTGGGTGAGATGTCAAACAATAATGTTCAGCCTTCACAGTGAAATGGGAAATTAATGAATGCCTTAATATTTGCTTTATAAAACCTGAATACTAAAGACTTTCTTCAGGAAAAAGTATCCTTCCATTATGTAAATGCACTGTGCATTTTTATTTGCAGACAAGCTTTTATGCAGACTTATTTAAAATGCAACTGGAGGTAGAGCAAATAAGTAATATAAAAGTTATTTTGCAAGGATGATGATAGATTGTTTCAGAACTACAATGCTCTTTCACCGTAACTGAATACATAATTTATTTAACCATTATTTTTTTTTTTTTTTTTAGTCTTGCACATTTTCATTCACTTTGGCTCTGCGCAAAGTTGATGTCTGTAAAAAGTAATTTAAAAAATATGAAACTGTTTTATAAATTCTTGTAGAAATTTGGGGAGCGGTGTATGGATGTCCTTGGATGTCTCTGATTTTCATTGTCATTGTGGGGTGAGCTTTCTCTAATTGAGTTCAACTCTTGACGTTGAAAAGCCCAGTGTGTCTTCTTTTTCATCAGACAGAACAATTACTTGGAGTACAGTGCGTTTTGTAGGTCATTTAAACACATTGGTGCCGTCGTCCAGTTTAACTTAAACCATTCATCCAAGAGCTAACCACCATCATTACTGTCACAAGGGAGGCCAAAAGGAATAACATGAAATCAAAATGAAAATGAACCAATTTGGTAGCCCCCAAAGACAAAAGGAGGGTCATTGAAGTCATATTAAATGCTTAAAATGAAAAAAAATTACATCTTCTAAATTGAAAATTCCAGATGTCATCGATGGCGTAGGTTTTTCCGTTGAGCTCTGCCGCCTTTGCCCTTCCCAATCCATTTGGAAGGTACCGGCTTCATTGTGGCAGAGAAGGGCTGAAGTGCTTGTCAGGGTCGCATTGTCATTTTAGTTGTAGGAGCGCACTCGTACATTTGTGATTGTGGTGTCTGCCCTACTTTCAGTGAAGAGGCGAATGAGGACTACTCGAAAAGCAGTGATTTAAGACGCTGGCCTGCAGGGCCCTAAAATCAAATTGCAAAATTAGATATGAAGTTAAAAAAGAAATTAAGGTCGAAATTACTTTGAATGCTGTTTTGTTTTTGTGCATCTTTTTTATTTGAATTTGTTTTGGTGCTCAATGTCAACAGTAAAAAGAGTACTAAAAAAAACTTGCTTGAATTTTTAACACATCCATTTCATCTTGGAATATTTTGTGGAGCTACAAAAGAATCCTTTTGCCTCCCCCAACCTGTCTTTATCCCTTCAACTAAGTCTGCTGTTCCTGCTACTGCTGGGATTATTTCCTGACTACCATAAACAGTTCTATAATGCAAAAAAAAAATATATGTATATACAGGTGAAAAAAGGGAGAAAGTGATTGAATTTTATAGGTTAGTACTGCTGGGCTTTTTAATAATGTTGCCTCAACACAATTAACCGATCGCAGTACAGTCTGTTCTTTGACGGTTTGCCAGGAAAAGAAGTTTGTAGAAGAAGTATGAGCAGGGGTTGCTTGCCAATAACATGTTTTTTTTTTTTCTTTTTTTGTTCCAGCCCACATCATAAAACAATGAAAACACAGAAGCCATGGTTATGAATCTGAGAATTGTCTTTGTCATTAACACACTGTCACCCTCCCCCTCTCCCAAACCCACGCACACTTCCTATAACTCTGGGCACCCTAGAGAGGGATTAACAAAATTTTATGGCTCCCACAGGCGTGGCACATCATTGGTAATTTTTATTTTTAGACCAAGAGCTATTCAACAATCTGACATTTTTGTTGCGGCGCTTCCGTTCCATGCAGTAAAACAGAAATGAAACAGTAAACTCACTTCCTCACCTTGGACTTGCCATCACCGGTACTAAAAATAAACACCTGGATTAATTGAAGAACAAAGAATGCAAATACTTGCCGGTTCCTCGTACCCCAGATTAAAAAAAAAGAGAGACCATTATGTTCAGATAATTTGTTGCTTTGTCGTGTGTGGGAACACGTTGATTTGCTGTTTCGTGGGTCTCATTAGTGCTGATCCTCTGTAAGGATCTACATGAGGTAATCACCGCATTCGCTCCAAGACCTGCGTATCCAAGCCTTTCCAAGACCATCATGTGACACAGAAGAGGATGATACGCAACTCGATTCTGCAGTCAGCGTCTATTTAGCAGACAGAAAAGCAGCAATGGGGAAATTCCATTAACCATCATTTTTATTCTTGTATGAAAACATGACGACTATGACGACTTATTTTTATTCCATGTGTGGTGCATGACCCCTTTATTCTGTGCCCTGTCCCCTCCCCTTCCTCATGTGTATTTACATGTTTACTTCTCATCCCCAACCCCACCCCCCCCCCCACCATGTCCCATCTGCATTGGTATTTTGTGTCATGGCCCGCTGACCTTCACGTTTTGGTCCATCTTGGAATACATATCAAGTCCAAATCATGTTTTTCCTCTCAAGGCGTTTAACTTTTTGGGGAATTATGAGTGCGCTTGTCTTAGGATTTCTTTTTTCGACATATCTCATATTCATTGAAGTTGATGTGCATCTCTCTCAGAATTTATTAGAAGCTGCAATCGATTTCCTGCTCTGAGCTGTTTTGAAAATATGGCTCCAGAGAAGGCAGAACTCTGTAGCCTATTCAGATGCTACAGCCTATTCCATTCTTGGTGTGAGCGGTCATTCTAGGGTGACTGCCCTGAAATGGAGAAGCTTTCACTGAAATTGTCGTTTGGGATCACGAATGCATTACTCCAGTGTGGCATGCATGTTTTTGGCAACCTTCAGGAGGAAAAAGTACCATCACTAGCCATCAGCCTATCAACAATCTGCGAACCCCAACATGTGACTACACCAATTTGGCAACTCCAACATGGTACAATGAAATGCATTATGAATGGGAATCCATCCGGTTGATACTTGGAATCCCATTCATAAATGGCTCGGACCCACTGTCTCTCATCTAATCAATTAGTCCAGTTCACTCTCTCCGAGACCCATCAAAGACTCTTATCCTGCAATCATAACCCAATTTCAGACTGAATATTACACATTACACATTTGCTTTCTCATACTGATACTTAAGATCTATGGTATCTTGACATTTTAGGAGTATTGACATGTGCCTGAGGCTATTTTTTACTATTTTGTACATTTCAGTATAATTATCTCTCCTCTGTAATTGGTATTAGTTCAGTTTTTAAATTTTGTCAGATTTTTGAAAGGGTTATTAATGATTGAAAAAGTGTAGCTTTTGATAAATCAGATATGTTATAAAATATTGGTTGTCAGTGTCTATATGCTGACAGAAAAGGAACATTTTATACATACATTTGAAGGCCAGCCCCATTGGGAATTGTCATATCAGACGTGCTGGACTCCAGTCCTGCAGCTGTGTTAAGTTTGTTGATATGTTTTGGCACTTAAATGAATAATTTAACTTATTGATCAAATAAAGAGTACGCATCTTGTTTCCAAAGCCTACGCGAACGATAACACACAAAAGCAACCAGAGGTTTGACACCACTGCTGTAGACAGCTTTCTGTATGTAATGACTGCCTTGTTCATTTTACAATGTGTCTCTCTTTTTTCCAAACACATCCATTACTAGTAATTGGCTTGTATTCCAATCATGAAGTAATTAACCACTTACAACAAATTAGCATTGTCAAAGTCGCCATAGGTATTACATTAAAAAGTCCCTAATGGCTTATCTGTGCATAATTTATAAATGCATTCTGTCCAATTAGGAATTTTCCAATGCTTCTTTCACAGGGGATATTAATGAAGTGTTCTGCCTGCTAAGGAGGAACAATAGCAAGAGAGACCCATTTGGGATGGAGGTCCCTCACTTACAGCACTGCCGTAGTGAGAATAATCAAGCCGTTTGCTGAAACAGCAATTAGGGTAGCCTGGGCCCTGTTCGGACACATGCGGTGTCCAGCACACGAGCACTTTGTTAGCGAAGTTAAAACGTGATAAAACGATAGAAAGGATGAAAAATATACACTTCAGGCATTTTCTGAAAATGGTCAGTGATTTGAATGAAACTGGGAATGGGAACAGTGAGGGGAACCTTGCAGAGCGTGTGGTGAAATGCATTAGAGCAGGTTAATGGTTCTGGCGGTGGGGGGGTGAAAGGGGGAAAAAACTGAGCTACGGGAAAGGTGATTGGATTGAACACAGGGAAGTCTGTTCGGGTGGAGGAATGCCCTCGGGCTCCCACTCATGACGGGAACCAAGGGATTTTCAGTTAGACGGCTGAAGATTGATGTTTCCTGTCCAAATGTTAATTTGAAGGAGCCGGCTATGATAAAATAATGCTTTATTGGATATGAATAGCCCAGAATTGGAGACTTTTGCGACCCATGTTTTTTTTTTTTTTTTTTTCCTTCTCTCCTCACAGCCAGATTTTCATGGACCTGAAACCACTAAAGTCTGATGCCGTTGAAGGAATGTGGGAGTCACTTAATCCATGAGGCACGGTGCTCAGGGCTCAATTCACTGCAAGAAATTTCAAAGAATATGCCCAAGTATACCTACCTGATCAATTTACAACAGTTACAACTGTTACATTGATGACACCCACATATGTTACCATTTGAACCGTACTCTTAAAACCTTTTTTTTTTCTGGGGAAATGATGAGGGTTGAAAAATACACATTTGTGCATATGTTTTGATGCAATTTTCGGGGCATGTTGTAAAATGGCAATGTTGGGCTCAAGCAGTAACAAGGATTCTCAGTTTTCTCCCCAGGTCAAATAGGACATAGATATGATGTTCCTTTTGAAATGTTATCCTTAATATTATGCTGAAATCAACATCGTGACCCCATGGCCTCCACTGTGAGATGAACACTGTTCAAATACTCTCTCTGCCTTCTTTAAAATATTGAACTGCCATAATTGTATAGGTGAAATCAATGTAGGCAGTGTTGAGCTGTGTGCTTCGGACAAGAAGAAAAAAAGGTTTAAAGCGATGTATAATTTTACCTCACTCATGTTTTCATTATAAAGTGTATAACTCAACTGATGACAAAGAATAAAAGTTTGAGTATATTATTAAAAAAAAAAAATCTTTATTGCTTAGCTGGTACTGTCTTCTCCAAGCCATTTACTGTTCATGTGGAACCCGTTTCCATTTTCTATACTTGGTTTCATATTTTTTTCAATGTCCTGTGAACATACTATCAGCTGCTCGTGTTTGTTAATCGTGAATACTTTTCATAACCGAATAATTCCCATGCACTTGTCCCAAAACTGTGCATTTCTATTTCTCAACACACACACACACACACACAAGCACACATGCGCACACACACACGAACACAGGTCATTGGGTAAATATGGTGAATGCAGAACTAATTAACATGTATGGTGTAAAAAAAAAAAAAAAAGGAAAAATAAATGTGCACTTCATGTTTAGCCCATCATGTCAGCACATAATTTCTTTGTCTGCCTCACAGAATAAAACCCATTAATTCAAACACATTATGTTGGCATTGCCTGCCATTATTTTTTCAACTTATTACAAGTATGAAACAGTGTTCATTGAAATGGAGAATGGAAACCTGACCAGTAGATGCACTCTGTCAGATGCAGATTAGTATGGTGGATCTATCTTGAGGTCTTGTGACACTCCCATTTACTTTCAGTGTCCAGGAGAGATGGAAGGCCCCGCGGAGAGTCTCAGACTTGAAATACAATTTGATTAAACTGCCGCCAAGCATATCCTCCAGAGGAATCAGAAGTCAAAAAGCTAACGATATATGCCTGGCTTTCTCTCATGCAAAATCTGTACAATTATACAGTAAACACCCTGAACAAAATGCCGTACAAATAGGTGTAAATACCAATTGTTTTCATAATTGTTTCCTGAGATTACCTAGAAAGGGTATTAAAGAATGCACCTCAGGGATGTATGGCCAATATAGGGACGGAGCTACTGTACAAGCAATCATTTAGAATGTGTAGCAAATCTGCAATTGTTTAGATTCACACCTTCTCATGTTTTTGCATGCTTTTATTGCCAGAGAAACTAATTGAGTACAAACATGTGTGAACAGATATCGAAATCTATGAATAACTTGTTGAAGATGCAGACTGGCTGTCAAACACCACTTTTTATAAGTAAAACATTTGCATTCCTACACACACTGTATGAATTCAGTTTTGAGAGTTTCATACCCATGAGCACATTTTAATTGTATCATTTGATTCATATGGATGATTTCACTTCTCATTGATTTTTCATAGCGCCTCATAAGTGAGTCTCTCTTGTATTGGTTGCTAGCAGATACGAAGGTGAATTTGACATAAATAACAGAACTGCCATTCAGAATACAGCTGTATCTGAGGCCAATAAAAGGCAGTGCGTTACTCGGTAAGGAGTATGGAACATGGACATATGAGAAGTCCCAGGAAATAATTTTGGCTTCAGACATCTTTTATTCTTCATACATGGAGCGGTTTATATTTGGCGAAAGCCAGCTGAAGCCTACAACCCACATGGCCTGTCCTCAGCTGTTAAACTGTGGTGGATTTGTCATCGTATGGGCAAGCCATCTCATGGGAGCCATTGGGTCTTATTATTACTCTGCCTGGCAGAGCTATGGGTAAGAAATATGGACCCATTTTCAGTGACCGATTGCACCCTTTGGTCGTGGTGAACATTTGTGCTTACAATTTCAAACATCTGTCTTTGTAATAATTGTATGGATATTAATAAATGCAGTTAAAATGAGTTTATACAAGTTGATGAAATAGAGCCATATTACATGAGACAAAATTAATTACTTGCAAATGAACCCCAGTAGTTACTGGAATACTTGCATGTTTTAACCAGCAAGGAGGACAGAAAACAGAACGTAAACTTGGGCTACAGTGGACACCATGTGCGCCTCAAGTGTGTTAGTTGACAATAGAAAAAAAAAAAACTCAACTGATTGATATTGTTCCAAGAACAAGGCAGGACTAAACAGTTGATGATTCTGGAAACAAAGCGACTCCTCCGCAAACACTTATCTTTCATGCAATCAGCATCCCAACATTTTTCACGTAGGACAGAATAAAGTGAGACTAGAGCCAGCTTTAGAAGTGGCATCACAAACCAGCTAAATGTTACACACATTAACCATGCTTAAGCAGGAACACCTAACTTCTGTTTGCATAGCCAGGAGTGAGACTTATCCAGTCTCATCACTGAGACAGACAGACCTTTTACACTTTGAAAAATGTTTGCCGAAATAAGCAAAATGAGTCTGTGGAATAGACTGAAAGATCTTAAGAACAGGAGCCACAAACATGTGGATTTGGCATGTATGCAGAGGTGTGAAAAAGGATGAAGCAATTGCATTCAAAAGAGAGTGGGTGGGGCATTCTTCCAAAATTCTATTTTCCAGCAACCAAAGTGGTGTAATAACAGACAAGTGAGAAATTTAATAAGTTTCATAATGCCAATAGAATTTGGGGATAGCAATGGAAGAATTATCTGCATTCAGGCTCTTATTAATGATGAGAAAGTAGTACTACGTATTGTGTGTGCTCCAAACAAGGAGGACCCGGCCTCCTTTCATGAGGTGAACAAGTTATTAGGGAACAAAGAGGTGCAAATAATTTTGACAGGGAATTTTAATCAAGTGATGAATGGAGTTCTGGATAGAAGCTAATTTAAATCATTGGTGCCAAGGGATAGAACTGCCTCTCAGCCTTTCACACATAACAGAAGATATAGGCCTCATTCGTATCAGGGGAGCAGTGAATTCATGTGAAAAGTAATGCACATTTTACACCCATTGTCAGTTTCTTTTTTGATATCCAAGACCATGACTGAAAGGGTAATAGATTGCAAAATTGGTACCATTGCTCTGCCTGACCATGCTTCAGCAGAACTTTGTGTGGGAACAAATCTAGAATTAAAATGAGAAAAATCCTTTCTCCTAGAGACGAGGGTGGCCTTGGATTTCTGGATGTGAGGCTGTACGACTTATATTGTGAAATGGGTAAATTGGCCGCAACATGGTGCACGGATTATTCCGGACAGGATATTCTTGTACTTACAGATTTTGAACTATTGGGGAGAAGACAAAATGTAGCTGAAAACATTTATTGGATGATATGACACTTTAGAGGATGAAACTATGGATTGACTAATGTAAGTATGAGGATATAATCGTTAGCATTATGTTTATTCGGTCCCCAGATCAGTATATATCGTGTATTTTCCTGTGTATTCGTATTTACTGTCTTTCAAGAATGTATCTTGTTTGTGGTCATGTACCAATCTTTGCTAAAAATTGAAAATGAAAGTTTAGATAAAGATTTTTTTATTATTATTATTATTATTCAGTCCAGATATGACAGTGGTGGGTTGTGGATGAGGAGGCAGGGGACTCCAGAGGAAGTGTCATGTGACCAGACCCTTAAGGCTGTGGGTGTAGAAGAGGTGACCTCCAATGTGGGCCACGTGCGTGTGTGTGTGTGTGTATATATATATGTATATATATATATAAAAAATCACAAATCGTTTCACCATTTCATTGTTTATTTTTTCACCAAGCCAGAAAGCTGTGGGCCGTTTCCAAAGAATTATGCACGTTTACGTTCCCTGTGATTCGACGCATCCACTTTATTTAATCACACTCTGCATAAACTCCGAGAGAACACCATGGGCGTTTGTGAGAAAATGTTCTGTCTTTTGACGGTGAAGCATTTGGTCATTTGGGAGTAAGATTTTCATGCCGTTGGACAAGTAGTGAACAGTGCAGAAGCTTTCTGGATTTCTCCCCTTGTCTGAACTACCGTCGGACCTCTTACACGATCTGCTCCTACTCATGCAATCCTTTCCGACTGTTTTTGTTACTGGTGTGGAAAGGGCTGGCCCCGTTTGCCCCTTCTCCGATGCACAGAATCGAGCTAAGGGGCAGCCTGCTTCATTAGTGCAATGAGCATTGCGTGGTCAGATCTGCAGACATCTTTGGGGTGGGCCGAGCCGCCACACGATGAACACATCATCTAATGAGCGGGCGCATCACATGAGAAACATGCCCGCTTCGCAGCTAATTTTGTGCACAAAATATGCTAAATAATGACCAGTTGTATCAACAGTGAAGCAGGAAAGATAACAAGTGAAAGTGATTGGAGGAGGGTGGGGGAAAAAAAAGCACAAAATATATTTAATCCCAGAATTCATTAAAGCCAGCTATCATGACTGGAATTTGGAGGGTTGTCCTGTCTATAGTTTGCCATATTTCATGCATCAGTGATTCTAATACTTTGATGACAGTGCTCAGTGTTCCATGCAAGACTCTGTATGCATGCCCATTTATTTGTTGTTCTTTTTTCTCTTTCATTTTTAGCTGTATGCTTAAATGCTAATGCTTCGTAATTCACTGGGGTGAAAAGTTTTGCATTGAAATTAGGCATTAGAAATCTTCATGAAGCCTACGAGAGCACAGTGTGACTCAAAATAGCCCAGTTTCCGACACTTGACTGTATGTATTTTAGATGTTTCGGAATACCCTGCTTTAATTAATAAAAACAGGTTTCTTATTTAACGAAATCTATAATATTCCTTCACAAAATATCACTTGAATGATTTCAAATGACGGTCGAGTGAGTTGCTAAATTGGCAACAACAAACCCTGATGCTGCGTAGCGTTTGGATTTGACACAATCGAGATGACCCATTTGTGGGCGCTGCCAGGGGTTGTTTGGTGAACTGAAATAAAACTCCATCCACATTTCTCTTCCTGATCACACATGGCGGCTCATCAGATAAATCTCCATTCTGGCTCTGAGGAGATGTGGGGAAATCGGCTTGAGGAAGGATTCCCACTGTCACAGATCGTTACTGACGTCCTGACAGGACTCGTGTTGGAAACCCCCTCATCCTGCAGCTGAGATTTTGTATGCAACGCATTCAGTCATAACAAGGAATGGGGAGAAATCAGAAAAAAAGTGAACATTCGTTGGTATGTCCACATGTCACGTTCACTTAACCTCCTCACCCTCTCGCTTTTCAGTCGCTGCTACGTGCTTCTTTCTGGCCCATTTCGAAATATTTTCATAAATTGAAAGTAAAAGAATGTGAGAAAGAAGGGTAAATCTGGCCTTACGTAGATCAAAACATGCCAGGACACCTCCTCTTGCACTTTCTCCAGTGCAGTGCGGTCCCGGTAATGCTCGTTTATTTGGTTTCATTGGAGAATCTGCGGCAGCCGCTCAAAGCTGCGGAAGCGAGCAGAGGCACGACCCTGGGCGGCCGTAATTGCTGTGGCCCAGGCGCCACTCCACATGGAGATAAGTCATTATTTGTGTTCCAAATCGCCGCTTGCCACCTCTTATTGCTGGATCACTCCAGAGTCACCGGGGCCCCAGGCTGGCCGGCCTACTCCAAACTATCACTCACCCCCCCCCCCCCCCCCCCCACCTCTGATGCCACGTTCTGCCCTTCCTCGAAGGACCTTGTTTGCATCGAGATTACAGCATGTCATAAAAACCCCAAGCTGAAACAGCCACCCACGGCAAACTCAGCAAGGTCCCCCCCCCCCCCCCCTTTTTTTCTAATGTGAAAATATGCCATTTTTGGAGTCATTCAAATGAAACATGCTTGAATAGCAACCTGACTTGTATTGATTGGCAATTTGGTGTCCTGCTTTGAACCAGGAGGAAAAAAAAAACAAAAACCTGCTCCCTCAACCCTAGGAATAGGTGAGCTTTCCGATATAATTACACAAAAACATAACTCTGGTTCAGGTCATTATTGTGGGGCCTGTGCTTTACACCAGGAAATAAATTGCTGCTCACAAAGGTGTTTTTCAGGACAATGGACTGGTTTCTGCCATTGTGCAGTGCATAAACCACAGAACTTCCCCTCTTTTTTTTTTTTTTTTTTTTTTTTTTTTTGTCCGCATTAATATTAGGACTAGAGGAATGGAAATGCCACACACCCTGTAGAGGAGAGCTTTAATTAGCGCTAAACGGTAAGGTTATTTTCACAGGCCATTCTATATCTGTATTGACTCAGCGCTGCTGAGCTTATTGCACTGGGAAATACTCTGCTCAAAAGCACGCACCATTTGGGGTAGACTGAATCATGGAAGCTATCCCATAAATTAAGTGACAAAGACACACAGATGTGCACTGAAAAAGAGATAAACATCGTGTCCATAATTATGTTTGCATAACTTATTCTGTCCAAGCAAAGGATCAGAAATGATCGAGCCTTCATTCCACTGTGGACATACCTGGATCTAACAAACAGTCAAAAAGCAAACAAAAACGATATTTTAATTCGATGGGTTAAAGGTTTTGTTAACTGGACATTTTATGTAAAGGATGGGAAAAGGAATCCTCGTCTTTTATTATTTTTAATGTAATGTACATGATGATGGCCTTTACCCCTTTTGTAGCACTAATTCATCGACACAAGATTGACCCAGGCTTTTTTTCTCACCGCATTGAATCTATAATTTCCCCGCATTGCATTTCACTCAAAGGCAACTGTTAGATTTGGGAGTGAGCCAGGGTGAATCCCATTTTGATCTTCTCTGCAGCTATCATGGAGCGTATAGAAAGCTAGCTAGCTTTGCAGCAATGGCTTCTTTTTATCAGGGCTTTCTTCCCTATAGCTGTAACTTTGAAAAAAGACTACTAATCCAAAGACCATAATCATCAGCACAATTTACATTTTCAGGCTAGTGTTAAAATAAAATGGTAGCTTGAGGCATCAGTGGAGCTGTTAATGAAAATGTCAGACTACCCTGTTCACAGGGCACAGTACGAACCGTGTCAATAACTGTGTCAAAGATGTGCTGAAGAACCAGCATGTCAGAAAATTACATTTTCAGATGACTGTGAAAGAGGATATTTTTAGAGCTGACAAGAAAAACGTGTAAGAAACCTTTAAAACACGTATCCATTTTGTTTTCCTCCTGATCACCCAGAGGATTTCATAAGTCTGATCCAGCTGTTGTCTGACCAATGTGGACGGTGTTTGCAATACCAGTTCAAAAATGTATAACTTGCTGCTTTTGGTTGCACCCCTGGTATGTCCACAAAATGGAAGCAAAGATATGTAAACGATTATTTCAAGTTAACACTTTGCAAATATTTTCAAGTAAACTTTGCATTTAGGGTGGACACGCAGCAAAGAAGTAAATCTATTTATTTATTTATTTATTTATTTATTTATTTATTTATTTTTGTTGTCTAAGTCCCATCCTGAGAACTGCCAGCAAGTGAGATGGAGACAATACATAAAAATCAACAATCCATTGCTTGCAATCTGACAACTTCATATGCAGCTGTGTTCCAAACTGTAATCATCTCACATGGAGCTCTATGGAGTCCCGGATACTCTAAGTGATTTTCCTGTTACTCTGTGGAGTAGTTTTCTCAAGGAGAAAAGAATATAATGAAAATAAACCCCCATAACTTCAACATAAGCATTCAATGGCTCCCTCCAACCATTTTAATATTGTCATCTTTGATATCTGCGAGGTAAATTCTCCTGGAGTGTACTGGATAAATAATTTTGGGGGCACCTGCCACAGACAGGACATTGGGAGAGAGCAGGAAACAAAGTACGAGCATGTTATTTCAAATGCTGTTTTATGGATTTCCCAAAATGCATGTCGGAATGCCCTAATCCCCCCCACCCCCACTGCCAGCTTGCAATGGTTCCCCTCCCCCTTTGGGGACCAGAGGCACCTTCCAGAGGAAGCCTCCCTCTCGAGCCAGAGTTAGTCAGGATATTTTTTTTTTCTTTTTGAGGTTAACTAGTAAGGGAGGAATTATTCTGATGAAGTTGCAGGTCGAGGGAGACCCAAATGGATCAGCTTGCAATGTTGATTGCAGTTGCCTAAATATGATAAAGATGAATCCAACAGAATCAGTAAGTGTCCTAAATGATTGCTGTATTGTTGATTACTGTTTTGGGATTCGTGCTTAGCTGAAGAGGGTCTTTATTTACACCTAAACCTACAGATTCATATGTAGTTTAAATAAAACGCATCACTTTTTTTTAATCAAACAGCCATGCAGATTGATATTTTGTACCTCAGGTTGCTATATTTTCCAAACTGTGTAGAAAGGATGGACTTAAACTCATTTTGTGGTTCTTAAGTTGGAACATATACCATGTCATCATTAAGTTGTGTAAAGTGGGCCCAATCGAGGCAAATTCTGGTTGAAATGAGACTAATTGGAGCATGGTGTGGACAAAAGTGAAGTTTTGCAGACTCTTTCATGTAGTTTTGTTCATTAATATTGATGAGTAAGGCATTGTCTAATTGGGCATGAGGGAATGTAGACCCAAGTTGTAAGTAACCACATGCTTGTCATTCGTAATCTAGTTGTCATTTACGGTATGTGGCCCACCACAACACACAAATCTTTATTCATGCATTCTGTGATGCTCCTCTCCCCGTTTGATGTTATCTTGCTTGATTTAGTTTCCTGCTTGTTTGGCCAAACATGCAGATGATATTTACAATGAATCTGATGTACATTTTTAATTTCATCATTATTAATGCAACTTTGACCATTTAATATTCCGAGCAATTTCCAAAAGCTATTGCTTTTCGTTCCCAAAGACATTGCTTTTTAAAGGGAAATTTGTTTTTTTAAAAAAAAAAAAAAAAAAAACATGTATTCTCCTCACCCAGTCTTTCACCAGATCAAATGGAAAATCTCCAAACAGACTCCAGCTCCATGTTTCCCTTCGCTCTCCAGGAAAAAAAATAAAAAATTGCAAAAAGATGTTGCTCGATGTTTATGTAGTGAACTCACCCCTGAAATCGGTCTCAGCCTGTTTGCTTTTTTTCCCTGACTGCACCATACTGACATCCTGTGATTTTTGAGGCTGTGAAGGCCTAATCCCTGAGTACCAGTCCTCTGCTGAACTCCTCAGTCTGAGACGGGCACGGGTTAAGCTCATTGCGGTTGCTAAACCCAGATGGAGTGCTAAGTATCGGGGGCCTGAGAGTGTGTCGAGCAGAAATGAAGGCGTTTAAAGCCCCGGTCTCCCACAGGGTCCGGCTCTTCACATGGGACAGACGGTTTATCCGTGGCCTTTCCGATCCGGCCGTGGCCCTTCAGCGGCGGCGGCTTTCAGTGGCTGGAAGGCTCAACCCATTTGCGTCGCTCAGTCTTCCTCTTCAGCCTTTTTAACGTTTTCCATTTCAGGTGGTCTGTCAAACTACATTTTGTTTCTTTCTAATCTATCAGTGGATGATTTTCTTCTGTTCTAACAATGATACTGTGAAAATGATACAATTATGATGACAAACACCCTACTTGGATAATGAATACAATTTTAATTTGTTTGAATAGTGGATGGCCCTTTCATTATGTTTTTGGTCTACTTCAGAGTACACTCGTCACCTTAAACTGTTGTCTGTAGACCATAAATTGTGGACAAGGTGCCTAACTTGAGTGCATTTTAAAGTTGTTTTATGTTGCAAGATTTAGCTTTTGGTGAGTATTCTCAGAAAGGAATGCCATTTTCATTAAAATTGTGTTTTGTGTTTCAGTGAAACAACACTTGAAATCCAACTTGTTGAGGGACAAGATTGTTCAAACATACAAACAGGAGAAAAGTACTAAACTATGGCTTTATTTTTGCTGTTCCACTGAGTTATTCATAGTTGTTTAATTGGCCCAGAGAGATCTTTGCTGATTTCATTGTTATGACTGAGCAGCAGTGGAAAATGGCCGATTTTAAATCAATCTTATTTCATCACACCAGTGTCTTGTTTTCATTAACTACCGACAAGTCAAGTCATGAGTGGGCATTTAGGCTATGATGGACAAGCCCGACAGAATATTGTTTAAATGTATGATTTTGTGGACTATACAAATATTGTCCCATTGGATACAAAAGATGACTCTATATAGCCATTTGTAACCAATGCGTATGTAGAGCTGAAATGTTCCTTGCAGTCGGCATTTCTAAACCTTTTGGTGTATTTCTGAACCACTGCCAACTTTGTAAGACTGGCTTCCCTCGGGCATATCTTATCTAAGGGTATCTGATAATCATACCTTTGTTTGATCTTTTTTTCTCCTGCACAGAGCGTTCCCTTGGACAGGTTCGTTTTGACTCATTAACAATGCAAGAAAGCACCATATTGATTCTTATCGGGCACCGACTCATTTGAGTGAATCAATGTTTCACGTCGGGCCAATGTTAACCTTCCCAATCAGCTGTCATCTGATTGGACCGTTATCAAAGCTGGCAAAAGATGGAGGCTCCGGCACTCCTGCCACTTGACCCGGTTCCTTATCTGATTGTGTACAAAGTGACTGTGCTCCCACTTATTTGCATTGTTTAAATTTGTTGATGCATGATTTGCATCACTGTGTGGACCGGTCCAACCACCACCCCACCCACCACCCCACTCCCCTCCCCCTTCAGTGGACCAGAAGCAACTTCCAGAGGACGCCTCCCTCTCGAGCCAGAGATAGTCAGGATATTTTTTTTTTTTTTGAGGTTAACTTGTGAGGGAGAAATTATTCTGATGAAGCAGCAGTTCGAGGGAGACCCTAATGGAAAGATTTTTGTGAAGTCTTCCCCCTGTTGGAGACTGGCCATTTTTCTTCCCCCCCCAGTTCCTTTCTTCTGCTGTATATTCCTTAATTACCCACAAAAAAAAAAAGGTTCACAGGGACTGCTTCCAGTTATGAGTGGTGCAGTAGGAAGAGGTGGGGAAAATAATGAGGTGAACAGTGGCTGCTCCGACCCAGCAGACGAACTGAGGTGCTGGCGATGTGCGGCAGAGTTGGGATTCCTGAGATTTTTTTGTTCATTTTTTTTTTATTTTTTTGGCAGATAAACCCAATTGTCCCAGAGGTCAGAGAGGGAAGACAGAGGGCAGATTCGCTTTCCTTTTCAGGATCTCACCTGTCTGTGAGGTTAGACAATCACGTCCCTCAACACTGAGCTCCTGACAGCATCATTAGCTGCAACATGCTACCCTCCCCCAGCCCACCCCTCTCCTTTTCCCTTTCCCTCTCTCTGTCAGCCCATTCCTAACCGCCCCATCCCCCTCATCCCCATCTCACCCTCTCTCCTCCCAACCAATAATTGGAGTTACTTGAGTTGACGACTGTTGGAAATAAAAATCATAACTCTTCAATATTTGAGTCTTTATTGAAGGGTATAATTTGCCTCAACTGTGCGTTTTTTTTTTTCATTCCTGACTCGCTCTGCGTTCAGTGCAATAAATGTAATGAGGTCAATCAGATTCTGAAATTCATGGAATTTATTGATTTCGAAATGACACATCATTACAAAACATTTATTTCACCTGTTTTTCAAATTCGTGTGTAAGAAACTGTCATCAAATCAATAAATGAATGTGAGAAATATAAGGAGAGAAATTAATTGATAGGTAAAAAATACATACAGGGAAACAACAGCGCTATATTTTCACTTGTTTGAAAATGTATACAGTACAGTCCAAGGACCTAGTTACTGTCCTCATACTGATATCACACTGCTTGCCTTTTGCCTACCCAATCCCCCCCCCCCCCCGCCCCCATGACTATTCACCTTCCAATAGCCATCCGTGAAACTCCATATGTCCCTGATGGTTAACTTTAGTGTGCGGACCAGCTGTAGATGATTCCATCGGTTTAATACAAGGAAAGGGGCTGTGCTCATTCCTGGTTATAAAATGTTACACATGAGAAGCAAATTGTTGTTTTTCAAGGCCCTAACCAGCGTCGGCTGTGTTTTTTTTTCCTTTAAACTGTCAAAAGGGCAATTATATGTTAAGTACGGTGTCAGCGTCCGTGGTATGAAAGGATTTGCCCAATATGATTTTTGTGTGCGTTCTTTCAGACAGATAAGGGAGAGCTTAGCGGCTGATCTCCCCACTGGCAACCTCTACCCGCTCGGGAATAACAGAAGTTTGAGCAGTCTTTACCACAGTGAGATTTTAAATCTCGTATTATCACCTCTTCCACACATGTGACACCGAGCCATCACATGACTATTTAGATTTCCCGTACCCAGGGATGTGATCCGGATATCTTAATCGCCAGTGGAGCTGCTGTCGTGCTGCGCAGTCTTCTGCCCGGTAATCGGCTGGCACGTCATGCCAGTGTCGCAGTCTTTGTCTCGCCGGGCATTTGAGTTCCCCCCCCCCCCACAAATTTCAGCACGGGACACAGACAGGCAGAGAAACCAAACTTTCTGTCCTGGAAAACCCTCAAGCTTTTAAGCTTTTATTGTCTATATACAGTAATGGTTTACTTATCTATCCCTGTTTCTCTGTATTGTTTTTTAAATTTTTTTCTCTTTATTTTGAAGTGGTTGTTTATAAAGCAGTTTGTAGTATCTTGTTTGATAGGTGCCAAGCAAATACATAAGTAAGCATATTTTTGCTCCCAGTGAATCAGTGGCAACTGTGTACAGTGACCTGATTTGGCTGTATTTCCTGGGCATTTGGAAATGTGACTCAGCGGTTTGGGGAGATGACAGTCTGCCAAAGGCTGGAGAAAAGCAGCAGGCAGCTGCGTCCGAGAAACAGGCCATGTCCGAGCATCCGAGTAATGGACAGACGAGGTCAGACGGACGAGGTCTCATGGTCCACGGTGACATCCTGGATAGAAGGTCGAGCATGCATCCTGGAGGAGACCGACCATATTAGCATCCCAGACACACACCCTGACCCCCCTCACCCCCCCCCGAAGTGGGCCAGACAGATCCTGGCACACCAGATGCCTACATGGGGTAATAAATTACCATCACATGCCACTCATGAAGGGTCCCATTGAACAGAATTATATGTGAATAGAGAGAGATTGAAATCATTTGTTTCATTTCATTGCATACAAAAAAGGTGGACAAGTTTTTGTACAGGTTAAATCAGGGGTCCAGGCAGGAATACAAGTCAGCCTTCACCGGAACAAGAAAAAGGGCAAAAGTGTGATCGACAATTCGGCAGAGCTTGCCTGGTCATGCATTATTGGCAGTGACCCTTGGCGCATTGCTGGATGCTCTAGATTTTGGGTAAATGACAAGCTCTCTTCGGCAATGCTCGTATTATGAGTGTGTTTTGATGGATATAAGGGATCGATGAAACCCCTTTGAACCGGTTCACGGAAGATTTCCTTTAACTGAATTGAAGACTTCATCTGAGGAAAACTGGGGCCAAGAAAGGTTCAATAAGTGGCAATAATCTTCCAGAAACAAAAGGTAATTTCATATATTTTGACATTAGAAAAAAAACTTAGAGGGAAAGGTTTGTTTATGGGGTAGAAACAAACAAGAATGGATCACGTTTTGTGTTGCTAATTTGGATAAAGGATATCTAACCAAGGCTAGGACTAAAAACAAAAAAAAAAAAAAAAAAAACAAATTCATCACTGAATCCGGCACAGGTTACTCCCAAACAAGTCATTTTTGTTTGACCAACGCAGACACCTTTAGGTATATCTGGGTTAGATTTTCTGACATTTTCATTTTGGAAAAATATTGAGAAAATCAGGCTAGAGAATAGACATTCTGCCCAGAATGAAAATGCCCAAAGCAGTGAACTGCATTGTCCTCTGACTCAACTTTCGCAATGGTTTCTTCAGTGATTGTATTATTTGATAATGACTTAAATAAGAAATCAATTCACGTTTAACTGCTGTATTGTGTGACAGGTGGGGAATAGTTTTTTTTTTTTTTTTTTGGTTCTTTTTTCCCCCTCACAGATCGTAACTGGCATTTGTTTAGCAGAAGGTTTTGCCCTGCAGATTCAACTGGACCTATCTCCAAGTCCTCGCTCGGACTTCTTTTGAGGGAGCAACAAACAAAAAATAAAATTAAAATATAGACCCCACTTAGAGGGCAACATCAGTATGTGTGTGTGTGTGTGTGTGTGTGTATATATATATATATTAGTTTGAAACTGATTGCCATGAATTTGACGACAATGAATGTAGAAAAAGTGACTTCATAGGGCTAGAATCAAACAGTTACAATCATATGCATAGGATTTTAACTAAACCTGAACTGGACTCCTCAAATACAATGCGAATATTCAAAATAATCTCATTGGATAAGATCACTCTCTGATTTTTTATTTCAGCTGTAATTTTCATTTTCATTCTGCCTCCTGTCAATCACAGCCATGAACAAGTTGATGCCAGAATTCATAATACTTATGGTAGCTGAAACCAGAATGAAACCCCATAAAACATGCGAATATTGGCTATATAAATTCACATTTTATGCATTTATAACAGTCAACCTCATCACAACCATGGATTATTACGATGAGCCAAAAACAAATATATGCCATTATTATTCAACTCCTGCTATGAAATATTTGGGCCTATGTATCTGAACGGAGGTACTCAGAGCCAGCTTGAAATGCATGGCTGCAACTTTCTGGGGTTGTCTAATTTCTCAGTTCCTGGAGGTGAGCTGAAAGGGGTGCCCTATAGGCCAGCCGGAGAGTGCTTGATTTTATGCGATTCAGTAAAAGCAGAGCCGGCCTTGGATGTCGCGCACCTTCACGCCTTCAGCTTTCTGCCAAAAAAAAAAAACGACTGCCTCTGGAAGGACACGATGAGATGCCTCCTCACGCCACCAGCGTGTTCCTCTTTTCCGCTCAGTGGCTTCCTCCTTAATCATCTGTTTGAGGACATGCCGTCTGTCAGAATTTGAAGTACCTTAAACAGATCATGAAGGCATGAAGGTAGCACATCTCATGCGGGTAACCAATCTCATTACAGGTCAAGAATGTGGGGGTGGCACCTATCTCAAATTAAGGTGAGACTTTTTTTTTTTTATAAATCATTTGAGAAATGTTGCAATCCAACACAGACTACAGCACAGGAAACGGAACGGACTCCTACTAAAAGCACCTGTCACCTTATTGGCTCAGACACATAGGTCTTACCCCATCCCCCCTGTTTTAAGCTCAGGGAATTGGCTGAACCATTAAACAGTGATGATTGTCATTCAGCAATTACTAGGTACAAGAAAGACCTTTAAAGAGATCAACCCTCCAACCTTGTAAAATTGCTGGCTTGGTTTAGGTCTCATCTCCAGTTAAAAGTTCAAAGATGTTGAAATATTGGTCACTTTTACAATCTGGCTGAAAACATTTCTCTTAGTGTATGTAATTTACATTCCACTGGCTAAGTTAGGCTTTGAAATTGTACTTGGGTGATTGCTTATATATGGTACATGAAAACACCTTGATGTGAAGAGCACTCTGTGGTAATGCGTTTTCCTCAGAATTTGTTTTAGCCTCAGTTAACTCTCACTTTTTTTTAAACATGTCACTGCTCAAATAAAATGGCATGCCATGACAGACTAGAAAATGGAGTCCTGTGAAATCTGCCCTGCGTATTAGGAGTTTCACACTTTCTTTCCCCTTTGATCACACTGAAAGGTTTAAAGCACTCAGGATTTACCATACAAAACAAGTAAATAAAAAAATAAAATCCAAATTGTACCTCTTAACTCCCACATAAGTAGTCACTGGTCCAAGCATTATGATCTTCCTTTTCCCTTGGAAGCATTTCTCTACTGGCTGGGGATTATGCAATTATTACATACAAAGTGCAAACATCACTTCAGAAGTGCATTTCCATTGGTGTTTATTCAGTACAAAAAAGAATAACCTTGTCAAATGAATGTTCAAACTCTTTCAAGATTCTTAAAATGAGAAATGTTTTATTCGTTTCAAAGTTCTTTGCCCTGCTTTTGACATGTTAAGAGTGACTTATTAGGAGAAGTAACTTGTCAGACCTTATATAAGACAGCTCCGAACATAAATAATCAACCCCCTTCAGTGCTCTCAGGCAGCATTCAGCCAATCAGAGACCTGCAGCTCCATCCCCTGCTGGATGAACTATTTATGTGACTGATAATGAGAGAGGAATTTCAAAAATAGTTCAGAATTTGAATTAGTGACTTGCATCTTGACTTTTCATTTTGCTTTGGCTTTTGAAGTTTGTTGGGAGTTTTTCCTTGGACGTGCAGTGTGCACTCTCATTACATTTATAGCTGAACAACGTTTAGCCACGGGCAAAATGTCATGATTCAACGGTTTTCTCCCACCTTCAAAATTGGGTTTATGACTCTAACATGATATTGGATATCAGATTGCAAAGGAGTGAATGTGAGAGTGAGTGTGAGAGAGAGGAAAAAAAACGTTGTCTTTGTTGACTTGAGCCCTGTGCTTGTCTGGGCTGTGGACAAGGCCAGACGATCACCTTTGTAATGTCATGCGTACTTTGAACCTTCCATCACCAGTAATGATGGAAGGTTCAAAGTATGTATGAGATAAAGAATTTGTTTCGGTGAAACATCCAAACCAGTCGGCCAGAGAGAATCTTTTTAGGGTAGGATCATCATCAGTAGGAGAGGTCCTTCAGTGTGAGGACCCAGCTGAAGGATTCGACCCAGTTACGTGGCCAGCCCTTCCCCACTGGATGAGGCAAACCCTCAGTGACCAAAGAACCATGGTTAAGAACCACATTGAACAGCACGGTCCTTTTCCAGAGAAAAGCTATGAAATCCACCTTGGCAACCAATTAGACTGCACACATTGAAAGACAGGAAACCGAGAGTACATAAAATCGATATTTAATGTACATTTTAAACAATGCAACAAATACGTATTTTTATGATGAAGTTGAAAAATTATTGAATTTTGGTTTCACAGTTGCATTCGTGCATGCATCAGCCAGTTTGCCTTTTCGAAAAATAAAAAAATAAAAATCATGCAGGCCTATATGTTTAGTGGTGTTGAGAAGTGAGGCTGAAGAGAGACAAATTGAATTCATATCTCCTCAGATGAGATATCAAGTGAGTCATATATATGTAAATTGTTCTTTGAAACAGTGTTGCATCATCCCAGATACTCATAACCGTAATCCTGAACACTGTGGAATATTGCTACTGACACTGTACAATATTTTATATTTTATCTACCTCAAAGAGATATTTTACTGAAGCAAAGTACTTCTATTTGAGGAACAGAGATTTGACCCACAGTGCTTTCCAAAATCTGTGAGATTACATTTTCATTACTGTTCTGGATACAAAATCGTAAATGTTTTTGTTCCACCTAATATGCAGGAACCATCTTACTGTGTGACTACAGGCAAAAATATTGTTACAGTAACTATTATCGTTGGAGACAATGGGACATGATATAAGGAACACTGGCTGATTAATATTGGGCACAATCAAAAGGAATTACACAAGTTTTGGCATTGGTTTGTTGAAATCATGTATTCTGATTGTGTATATATATATAGGATTAAATGTCTTACCGATGTGACCGTTTGATTATTCATAACCTGTTATGATACTGACAGGGTGAATCCTGTTTTTTATGTTCTCAAATATTTATTGTTTGAAAATACAATGTGCTGTAGCTCAGTGTCAACCTGCTCTCATATTTAACACTTTCCTGTGTGACACATTCCTGCAGGAGAGTTTGGGTTTTGCTCATTGGTTGAAAAAGGTGTGTAACTCTGTTCTAGTGTTGCTCCTGAGACTTTGACCTGACTATGTGG
Organism: Albula glossodonta; assembly: GCA_019788955.1. Classification (NCBI taxonomy): domain Eukaryota; kingdom Metazoa; phylum Chordata; class Actinopteri; order Albuliformes; family Albulidae; genus Albula; species Albula glossodonta. The sequence goes on from JAFBMS010000030.1 coordinate 1,351,838, forward strand.
CATCAGCTCTTGATTCATAAATATGACAGTAGTCAATAGGCCAGCTGGATATGACTTAAATTTGACCTTTTGATTTTTGATTCTGTGTGACCATTTGCTGCTTATACCTCAAGGAAAAGCTCAGATATAAACTAGAAATGGGGAAGAAAATATTGCTCAATTCCTTCCCCATCATTAACTTTTATTATGCGTGTGTAATATTGGTCAATATTTTACATTCGAATTTGCTAAACTCCCCTTCTAAAGTATGCCCAATGTTATTGTGGCCTGCTGAGGTTGTGCTGTCGTAGTCAGTTTAAAGCAACAGAGTAGAACTGGAGCAAGGGAAGAATGATGCTTCAGCATAACTCACCTGTGCGCTCCACGAAAAATATGCCGACTCCCATCATCATTCCTTCTGCTTTCTTCCTCATCAGACGTATGTGCTCGTATTTGGGCATGGTTACATGGATTTATTTTTGGCCATGTGTATAGCACTGACGCTGTCATTTTGATCTTCTGTCTGCCATTGAGGTAAGCACAGAGGTGTGGTGCTGTAGTATAGCCATTAGGCAGCTGAGCTTGTAACTTGTAACTCAGACTTCAGGTTCATTTCCCTGGTAGGTCAATGTTGGTGTACCCTTGAACACGGCAATTCACCTGAATCACTAAAGCACATACTCATCTATACAGCTGAACAGTATGTAAAGACTGCCTACCTACTGAATGTAATGTAGCAATAATTACAAAAGCCAACTGTTGGAATATAACTACCACAATTTTATACGAGCACCTCATTGTGGTCAGCCGCCCGACAAAATGACGAGAGTTTCAACTGGGTACCCGAGGCTGAACGATCATCGTGCGGAGCTGTGGCGGGTCGGGACTCGGACGCATCGGAAGTGACAGGGCGAGAACATGAAGATGGAGCACAATGAGATCTCCATCTCTACGGGGCGCGATGGTCTAATCGTCTCCTTGATCATCATCCGGCGCTGATGGGATGTGCTTAACCGTAGCGTCTCGCAGGGACTGAAAATGTCTGCGGTGAACACTCCAGATGGCAACAAACAGTGACTTAGTCTGGCTTGGTCCACTCGAATGGTTCCAAAAGTACTGCTTTCTTAATAAGAAAAGCATATTGGCTCCATTATTTGCTTTTCCTTGCGTTCTGTTTGGACCAACATTAGCGAAGCATAATTACCTCATTGACCATGCCCAATCACCTCTGTGACTAATGAAGTGATGCAATGTTGAATCAATGGCCTGTTTTAATGCCACTGTCGGCTATCAATGATACATGTATTAAATGTATGAGAGAGCACATTCAGGCACTTTTTTAATTATAATCCTCTTTTGTTTCTCATAACAACACATAAAACACTTCATAAACATTTCTGTTTAAAACAGGATTTTGAGAGGTTTGCTTTCTCCAAAGTGGAAATAGTGATTGGCATGCAGTGAGGTTCTCTAATTGAATTACATACATTTCTCCTGCCTCCATTAAGTAATGGGGTGTGACTGATTTGGCGAAAATTGGTTCGACAAATGTTGCTGGTTGAGGGGAAAAAAAAGAGGAGAAAGTAAAAGAACATATCATATTCCTGGATGCTCAGCTGTTTTCCAAGGCCTCTGTCCTTTCCGCACAACAGTACCCTGAATGGAGGTGGAAAACTCTGGTTTCGTGAAGTAAAAGTCCAGCCAGGTTTTTTGTTCCACCTACGCATTAATTCAGCTGATTTGAACTGCTAATTCATCTCAGACGAAGATGAAGTCAGCAGGTTGATTGCAGGGGTGGACGAAATGCATAGCAGTCGTGGCTGCATGATGAAGCCAGGATGGCCATCTCTGACCCAGAAGAACATGCACTCAATATATGTGGGGGTTCTGTTGTCTGATTCATTGAGGGAGTGTTTTTGAGGAATCCTCATCTTCTCATAGAAAACACCAGTACCTGACAGGACTTGAGAGGATGGGTTGGGAAAGGCAGCAGGGCTCTGAGAAGACTAAAACCTTGAGCCAAATCGCATGAGAAGTGGTGCAAGGTTTAATGGGGAAGGCCAAGGTCGATTCCAAAGGACTCTGACCACATAGCAGCTGTCCAAGGGGAAGCTGTAAGCTGTCTCTTGCACCCACACACGCGTGGGCACGCCAGCTCCCCCACGTCGTCCAGGAGGACAACTCATTTGCATAGAAGACATGCATGCTCTGCAAATTAATTTCTTGTGGAATAAAAAAGGCTAAATCCATCAGTGGGAGGATGAGAAATGCATAATTTAATCCGAGCAGCGTGAAACGTACTGAAGCACAGGTCAAGCTTCTGCCTCTCTCATGTGACACAGGAAGCTAGGCATGAAATCACGACTGAGCGTGCCCAGTCTGTAAAGACTGTCCTGTATGAAAATGGGGGTGTGAGTCGGCCATTAAGAAGCAAGGCTTGTAACTGGGAGCTTTCTGGTTCACTTCATTTTTCGCATCTGCCTTGTGACATAGCGCATGGCGTGAATTGCTTCGATAAATATTCAATAGCATAAAATGCAAAATCGCTAATGCGTGTCTCTGAGATGCATTCACATGCCAAGCAAATTAATGGTTATTAATAAATGACATTTTTCTTTCTGCTTGAATGTAGTGTAAGATGCAGTCGTGCTCATGTGAGTTGGCAATGAGTGCAAGCATTAAGGACACATACATTTATTTTGTATCAGAAGGAAAAGGGCGAAAGTGTACTTTGAGAAAAGCGTAGTCCATGGGTCTGCCTGCCTACTTGTGAGAACATATTTAGAAGTGGTCTTTGGGAACACCAGTGAAATATATTGACCATACATTATGCAAAATCATTTATAATTAATCTTCCATTATCTCATGAGACAAGGTTGCCGCGGACCCGTTCAGACATGGAGTCTCGCTCGATTGTCATGTTTGATCTCGTAATGCCTCAAATTAATTCCCCCGTCTCACACATTCTTGCAGTGGGGATCTTGCATGTGGCTTGTTTAGAAGGCCTCTTTGACTGTGCTGAATGTGAGTTGAGTGGGAAGGTGTCACGGGGAGTTCATTTCGTGGCGCGCCTGGGTGTGAGCGGCGAATGGCTGAGCGGGTGCGCGGACTGTGCGATTTTGAAGGGCGTCGGGAAAGATAAACCCGGCGCCGCGTGTCACCTCGTTCGAGACACCTGCAGGCGTGCTTTTCTGTTTTCGTTAGGGGCGGGGGGGGGGGGGGGGGGGGGGGGGGGGGGTGGGGGTTGATGAAATAAGTCTGCCGAGGTGAGATAGGCCCATCCAATTGTTTGAACAGCGAAATGCATTTGGCAGATAAAAAATGGAGGTCAGTCCACTGGAGTGCATTATTAGGAAGTAATTCTTTACATTGACACCCAAGAAAGATTGGTAGCATCTTTGTAAATGTGTATAACAAGGGTAACACCTCGGACAGGCCATTAGCGGGACAGGGGAAGGATAAACTGACAAGTCTGCAATGCTTTTGCCATTCTCTGATACAGTCAACACTGCTCAGTGAAACACATTCTACACAGCGCTATGTTTGTTCTGTGTAGAGTGAATTAGTTAAAATGTGCTCGGGAAGTCTGGAAGCCATAGCCCCAAATCTGCATGAAGCATGTAGCTTGCACCATGACTTGGTTATATACACTGATTGGTTGTTGAGTGTGCATTATTTTTGAATAATTGCACATTTTGAAAGAGTATGATGTATCATTACCTTTGTTCAGAATTTGTTGGCAGACTTATTCAACATTATTAAATATTCCATGTCCAGCTGAACATAGGGGCTGAACATTATCTCACGTCAACAACAACAGAACTCAAAATGAACCATAAAAATCAGCAGAGTCACGTGACTATCTAAAAGGGAAGACGTTTCAGTTCTTCGGTCACTATTGATGAGGCAATTCCAATTCATGGAAAAACAATGGAACATAAAAGAAAGGATTACAAACAAAATGATTTGCTTGTGCATAGTAAAGGACGTAATGGTGGACAGTACAGAATGTCCTTGTGTACAGTAGAGTGTGTATAGAGCATCTCCTCCAGCTGTTTATTCGTGTCGTGAATCTGTTTTGAGTGGTTTTAGCCCACTTGCTTACTCTTATTGTTTTCGCACTCTGAGATGACATCTCCTCAGAGCTGAGCACGGGATTTTGGAAATAGCGAAAAAAGAAATATGGTTTGCAGCGGTTTAGAGCTTTCAGTGCTCTGACGACAGCGCTGTTGATCTCGGCTCTCGGTGGACCTCTCATTTTGTTGACCCGAAAATAAAAAAAACTCCCAGCCAGTTGAAAAGAGAATATTGTACTTTTATTGTAATTTTGTATGTGTGTTACGCCTAAAACACATTTATTTTGTTTTGAACTGCACTACAGTAAGTTGGATGTTGTCAAGAGTAACTCTCAAAGGATGTGAACTAAATTTTGAATAAAATGCATTGCCTTGTACTCCTCTTTTTTATGTTATTGCATAAACATGTGGTATAATTTTAGCAACTCCATTCTCAGAGTTCAAAAGCCAGCTGAAACTCTGACGCAAATTTAACACAGTTGGATGGGCAGGGTAACATAGGGTAACATAATCCGTATGCACCAAGCAAGAAAAACCAGCAATTATCTGATTAAAGGTGTCTCGTACTGTCCTGCACTGTATCGTTTTTCATGATACGAGATCTCAAACAGACCGCATCATTTGACTGACTGTGTTTCCTCACAGTGGAATGTGAAGGTGACATGGAGCGAAACGTTCTCTGAATCTTTCACACTTATGAGATTCAGTACCACTGTCGTATTTGTCCTTTTCTACTCAACCCTCTGAATGGTTTCGTTGGAGCCAATTTTCTGGCTGGTTCCCTATTCCACTCTAAAGAATTTTTATGCCTTCCACAGAAATGTACCAAAATATACCTTTTTCAATTGCAGAGCCCTTTTTGTTTCTCAACACGCTGACCTTTCTGGGTCAGGTTGTTTGCTTTCACTGCCAGTCCACACAAACAATGATAAAAGAGCTTTTTTCCGAAGGAAAATCCTAGCGATTATTGAAAGAAAATAATGTCTGTACTTGGACATGCTTCAAACCTTTCTTCCACGTAACCTTTTGTGAAGACGAAAGAGTTTCTTTTCTTTTCCCCAGTATAGATCAGTCTTGCAGCATTCATTAGGATTTATTTAGATCCCCATAAGCTTATTTGTAGTGTATTAACGGTCATATCTTCAAAGTATGCGTCTCACTTAGATAATCCAATTTTCTGTTATAAAGCGGTCTTGTTCCCAGTACACTGCTTTGAAAGACAATTTTCTTTACAAGTTTATTTATTATTTCATAACTGCCAAATTCATGCCCTTAAAAAGTCATGTTAAAATCCTCTCTTTTTTTTCCTCCAAGGGACAAAAATGACATCAATTGAATTTTACAGATTTGGAAGCAGCATCCCACTGGTTTCCATTACAGTTGGAGCAGATTGCTGTTCCACCAAATTAGTTTTATTGTGGCTGGTATTTAACAGCTAGGATTGATGCGAGAAATTATTTTTTTACGGAGACAGTCGCTAGGGGGAAGGAGACTGAGGACCAAATGGTAATTCCCCCTGATCGTAGCTCTCGACATACAAATCTAAATGGCTGTCCCGTTGTCCTTTTCGTAAACGTTTTTGATAAATAACATTGGAGGGGTGGGGAATTCGGGGAACAAAGCAATTAAGTGTTTAGTATTTTGTGTTCTCTTGTTCAAAGGCATAAAAGATGCATTTTTTTGTCATGCTTGCTTAGTTATTTGTGTAATTGGATTGAAGGGGTGGTGCTTCAGTATGTTTGAGAGTCACCCATTCAAGCATCACTCCAGCCCAGTGTACTTCCTGATGGTACGCTCGCAATTTATACATATATATCATAAGGATGGCCATGTGTCACATCTGTAATGTATGGAAAAGGATATGTCAATTCAAATACAATGCCAGGTTTATTCCAGTACTCATTTAAGACAGGTGAAGTCGATTTGGTGTCTGCAAACTTGAATTTGGAGTTAGAATTGTAAAGTGAATTTCATTATGGCAAGGTTTTAATAGCTTTAAATTCGACAACTTATTGTGAAATGCAGACTGCTCTCTTAATCCTAGATGTTAACAGAAACAAAAAAAATATTTATATATGCATGTACGAACCTTGACCTTGAGCTGAAACCAGTGAAGTCCTGGTGCCTGATGATTGAAACTAAATCATGTGTGTAAAATGAAGGCTTTAAAGTCCAAGCAAATGGTAATGAAGAAAACCTGCATTCTGTTAAAATCTGTTTAAGCACAAAATTAAACAACACATTTTTCAGCCACATTAATTTCTCAAAAGATCGTCTGGAATGAAAGCCGGTATACACAGGGGGGTTCAAGAGGATTGAGATCGGGAATCCCTGAACCAGATGCTTCTTTTTGAATTTGATTTGGTCTCATACCATTTACATTCCTCTCTCTCTCCAGCCACTTTTGTTGATTTGTTACATTTTTAACCAACTGCATAAATATGCAAATGAAAAATCTGAGTAAGTGCATAGATAGACTTAGCAACTGAGTCCAGCTTGTTGCACATGTGAACAAAGTTTCTACTGTATATTCAGGATTCAAGACGTGTTAGCCTGCTCAGTGCTTAGTTAGCATACTTGAGAAACATATCACATCGCTATAAACAATGCCAAGGAAAGCGATTGTAGACTGGGCATAATATGTGTGCAAGGAAGCTGCTTTGCCATCCTCAGTGAAGAAACTTCACATTGGATAGGTGGCTAGTTAACTTGCAACGTTAATTTTAAACACTAATGATGACTTGAGGATATAGCTAATTGCATTTTTTTTCAATTGCAGATTTAGTTGGAACATAACTGGAATAGAAGTCTGTATCATAAAAGACTGACCCACCAAATCACAACCTACTCCTCACAAAGAATTCATTGCCAGCCTGTCTTGGTCAGTATGCATTCTGTGAATTTATATGCCAATGGGAGAGTGGGGGAGTTGATCGTTCTTCATTACATCAGTGTCTGTAATTGGATTTCATCTAAATTAACTCAAAGAATTAAGACGAACATAATCAAAACAACCATGTCATAGGCTTTCATGATGGTTTATGACCGACACGATAACACTCCATGACATGACACAACAGCACTTTTACCGATAATGCTAACTTGACGTGCTACATGGTCACGCTTGTCTCATGATGAGGATTCAAGTTGAGTGTTACCAAACATAACACGTCGTGCATTCTTAACTGATTATTTGTAATCAACGTCCTTCAGCCTAACACCTGACATGACCAGATCATTTTTCAGAAGGTTATGCACCTGTCAAAGTACCTCTAAAAGTTAGATTTGCCTCCATCTTACGGCACAATTTCACTCACTGCAACACTTGCCAGTATCAAATCAATGCCTGAGACCACCCTAGGAACCTTGTGAGCAGTCTTTTAAAACTAAAGACCTTGATTTTGTGGCTACCTTTACCTGTCAAGCCATTGTGTAACAGCTGGACAACAACACGGGATACCATGTGGTCCAGCGGCTCTGTGCGTATTCGCTCATGCATATATTTGTCTGACTTCTGACATCCAGCAGGCAGTCAGGACCAACAAGCCTGTCTGATCTTCTTTTGAAAAAGGTGTTAGCCTCCAGGACTTGCCAGAGGCGGCAATCGTCTGTCTCATTGAACTACTTTTCTAGCGTGACCTCATGTTGGCACTTGGCAGCTTTCATAGACCTTCTCCAGGTTTTATATTGTGTTTTTGATGAGTCACAACTTGCATTGAACCTGAGAGCTTTTCCTTGGTGTCTCTCTGAACTGTTGTTTTTGGTTTTGGCCAATGATGTCCTTCAATAAACAACAAATACGAATAACGTGGATGTTGCATATTCAGTGGCCTCACAGATGTATTCATCGAGGTCGATCGTGGAATTCTTAGACACTGCCCACCCATTGGCTGAACAAAATCCTTTGAGTTTCATCACTGCATCCTCAAACAAACAGTCAACTGTCCATACTGGTAGTTTGGCACTTCGAGAGTTGTTACAAGAAAACGTATGGGTCGTGACACTTACGATCTGGCGGAGTGGTATGTAAACATTCTTGAAGTGAATGTTCTCAGAGTGAAAGCATCATCCTCTTCTCTTTCCTTTTACATTTGTCACAGTCATAAAATTCAGAAGCGATGCTAACTGCAATCCTCAAATGTCATATTTTAATTTGGAGATTTAGAAGTGATTCATCTCACCCCTTTTTAAAACCTCAATATACTTGATTCCACATTTTATTTCACCATGGAAGGGCATTGGTGATTTGCATAGCCAATTGTCCGTCAATAATATGGATAATATATGGAAACGTTGTTGGTTTTCAGCTTTGAGCTATGTCTACATTACCAATGTAATTGGTAATGTAGAGGTAATGTAGAGGTAATGTTATCCTTGGTAAAGGATAACATTACCAATGTAATTGGTAATGTTATCACATCTCTGCCTAGTTATCTTAAAATGCTTGCATTTCATTTCTCTCCTTGTCAAAGTACCCAACTTCATTTTATCGAGGGATGGAGTGGCACAGCAACTCTGCCCTTGCCAGACTTGCGCCTCAATCTCCTGCCACTCCCAGTGGCCACTCAGGGCCCTGGTTTTCTGTGAACCGGCAGCTCTCTCTCTCTCTCTCTCTCTCTCTCTTCCCCTCACTGCCACATCTCCTTACAGTTCTGCACTCTAAAGTCACTCGAGTCGCAGATTCCAGTTAATCTGCTCCGCAGTCCACTCTCTGAGGGCAGCGCATGCATAACCTGAATTTCAGAGACTCTCAGTCTGTGCCCGGGCTGTTAATGAGCTTTCAAAGCGAATGGGACGTCAAGGCCGCCACAGCACGAGTGACACCTCGGTTCAGGAGGTATCAGGTACATTTTCTGTGCTGCTCGACATCTCAGGCACCTGGGGATACCTTCAAGTAAAAAAAAAAAAAAAACATAATTGCAGGGTTTCCCACAGGAAAGTTGCCAGTCTTGGCACAGTGGTAAACACTGGATTCGCTGAAAGACTGCATCCAAATGTTTTGGAAAGAAGACGTTCGTAAACATTTTATAACACATGCATGCTGTTTACAATGTAATCAAAACTACTTTAAAAACCCACTGACATTAAATCATCCCTCCTCAGTCTCTCATACATCTTCCTTCATTGATGAAGATTTACAGGAGTTAAGAAAAAAAAACATTGTAGATAAATTTCAGAACATTTCCTCTCTAGGTGCTGTTTTGTCTCATCAAAACAGGGATCCTTAATCTAATGGACAGATTCTGATTTGGAAAGCAAATTATTAATCTCTTGTTAAAGGTCAGTCCCTATGTTTCAGGTTTCATTTTCAACCTCAGTTCAATATTGAATAAGGTTCAAAGTTCAAAATTGAATGTTGAAAAACTGCAAATTCTTCAATCTGAAACCAAGCTGAAATTGTACGTCCAGTCAACATCTTCTTTTCTACCATCTGTTCACCTTCCTCTTGACTTGTAGATTTGTTAAACCTATGGTTGAGATCCCTGGAGTAAGAACCTGGAGGATGCTGGTATGTGGCCTCTTTTAAGTAGCTGATGGTGTCAATGTTCTCAGGAATTTATACATACATCCAAGGAGAGCAGATTGCTTAAGCACAATGGACAGATTTGCACGTCATCTCTTCATTGAATAGCACAAGCCTTTTATAAGCCTTTATTTAACTGGGTAGATCAACTTAAGAACTCTGTTCTCTCTTCCAGCGATTGCTTTGGGAATCAATGTTTGGTAGGGGTTTGCAAGAGATTATGTAGTCAATCAGGTATTGGGATTGTTCAGATGAAGCCAGATGAGGAAATTTCACCAGGACATCGGGATTATCATCTTTGCTCTTTTGAAAAGTGATGGGATATTTCATGATCTGAGAACATAGATTTCTGGCATTCAGAACCTTGGTTTAATGTCTCATACAAAAGAATGTATCCTCAACACAGAGTGCCTATTACTGTGCTGTTGCACTGGAGTTCTAATTGGACATACTGTCTTTGTTACGGTTTGAAAGGTTATCATCTTAGATACACATCTATACGTCACAAAATATCCATTGATGCCTTAAGCCAGCTCTTTTTTAGCTGGTTACTCCTTAGCCTATGTACCACAAGCAGGACTGGCCGATAGCTTCTCCAGTATGAAAAGTTGTATTCCTACAACAGTTGTTCTTTGTCCGACCTTACATGGCACAGAGGTTGTAGGTCAAGCTCAAAAAAGTTGAGGATCAACTCGAATGTTTGAGAAGGAAAAAAAAACACAGAAACTGATGCATCACTTTGTTTTAATGTATCGCTTTGTTTACGATGCATCAAAAATGTTAAACGTTTTTGTGGTTTGGTGTTAAATTTTTGTGTGTGAACACAAAATTCAAATCTACAAGTGGATGGTACCATTAGCTTTGGAAATGGTGTAAGTCTGTGTATCTACTCAGCAAGCCAGAAATTGCTTACTGGAAAAGCATTCCAGTGACAATAATTCATTCAATACTTCAGACAAGTCATTCAGCATTGTGGTTTATTTGGAAGTTACAGAGAAAAGCTTGTGAAAGTATGCAAAAATGAAGCAAATTTAAGTTGCAATAACACAACTATATTTATCGGATTTTTAAAAACTTTTGTGCTGCTATATGCAAAAATATATATCAGCAAGGACGTCAATATACATGTTCTACTTCCAGCTATATACCCAGCCAAATATATTTAATTACGCTGCATGGGCCAGCAAGACACATAAATGACATTTCCGTTAAAAAACAGTCCCAAGACTTCTAACAATCAATAATGCAATATTTAAAGTAACATGATTAATATAAGCCAGTTAGTCACCAGTACTGGAACATTTACAAAAATGAGTTTTGTTACCCATTGTTGCCGAGTTCTGATGGAGTGCTGGAGTGTCTGTGCTTCGGAGTTCTGTTTGCATTATGTGAGTACAGACCAGCCTTGACTAAAAATCGCATTCTCTTTAGATGCATAGCTGCTGAAATATGAGAACTAATTACCAGGGTTTGTGGCACTCTTTTCTCGAGCAGCCACCATTGAAACTCTGGACTATGTTATTTGCAACGATTATGTTGACCTTGTCTGCTCTGAACAGATGATGTGAATATCCCTCACCACAATTCAATTACACATTTTCCACAATAAAAATTCAAAAATGTACATGTTTTGAGACCAGTTGAACAAAATTGGCCAACAAAAGAACTGTATTACTTTTGAGTTGTTCTTTTGTGGTATAATTTAAAGTGATAAACATATTTCAAATGGTGAACATTTTGTTAAAAACATAGGAGCCAAACGCCAATGAACTTTGTTAATAGATCCAGAGGCTAAAGCTTCCTGTCTTCCTGTCTCTCCCCTACCCAAGCCACTGCTGTACAAGACAGTATGGGACATCTTTCCCTCGTACTTTCTGTTCGATGTGCGTTCACAACAGGCTTCCCCTTGTTTAACCCAAGGCAATAGGAGGTAATAAATGTAGCCACAACACCTCACAGCTCGGGCATTTGTTGTCTTCCATACACAAGGTGCTAGCGCCAGGGGCTCACTGGGTATGTCAGACACCTGGCTGGGGTCGTAGTGGCCTTAGGTGGTGTGTTTGGCGCAATGGCTGGCTGCCAGTGTGAAGCCTAATCAGTCTGTAATGAGGGCCCTGGGCTGGCTTAGCTTTGCCCTTGACAGACAGTGCATCCCATTCACAGTTGGCGAGGGCATTGAAGACCTGACAGCAAAATCTCTCCCATCACAAAGATCAGATGGTTGGGGGGAAAAAAGCGTTTGAACTATGAAACTGGGACAGGGAGGCACATAACTTCTGTCCATCATATACTTTAAAATGTTACATGTCAACATGACGTGTAAGGGCTAGATTCAATCAACTTCTCCAGTTCTCATCCTGTATGCCTCTGTTCTCAACCTGAACATACTGTATGCAATTTAATCACATGAGATTTCACTTAAGTGTTCTTTGTGTTAGATTTTAGAATCCAGAAAACACAAAATATTGGGGTTATGTGAATGTCTATTTTGACTGAGTTGCATGTGCTCTCACAGAGATTAAATGTATTTGATTGATATAATATATGTGTGTGTGTGTGTGTGTATATATATATATAGACACCCTTCATTCCTGGTTCCAGCCTGCTGTTTGATCACACTCGTCTTATGCCTAACTGCAAAAGTCCACATCTGCTTTTCAGAAGAATTACCACCCGCCTGCAATAATTACCTGCTTTGAAAAGATGTATCCCACAGTATTCATTTGCATAAGCCCTTCCCAGATTTTGTTCACCAACACAAACATAAGATTGCATATGTATGAGCTGAAAATGACTTTGCAAAAGCAGGCGAACCCACAATCAGGCGAAAAGCCTGATTCTGTCACAGTCAGGAGGTTCAAAGTACATCGCAATAACAAACATAAATGTCCACTGGTGATTGAGTGATCCTTGCAGGCTTTGGACACCCAGAGAACTTTTTCCATTCTATATCCATAGTTCATAAAGTATGATCTTTCCTTTGATGTGAGAATTGTGTGTTTTCCTGAGTTGGGGGCTCACACACACACAGACAGACAGACAGATAGAAATATTCTTCCATATAAGGGTTGAGAAGGTGTGACCTCAACTTCAAGAGATGGAAGAGGTATGGAGAAAAGTATACACAAGTATGTTATGTAGCATTTGTTCAACAGTAATAATGATACATTATAGTGCCCAGATATTTGCACATTTGCAATTACATTCTTTTCAGTCTGCTCCGAATGTAATCTGCTCCTACTGTTGCGAATAAAGAGTGCCAAGCCCATGGAGGTGGCCCAAAGAGTGCCAAGCCCATGGAGGTGGCCCAAAGAGTGCCAAGCCCATGGAGGTGGCCCAAAGACGAGGCTTGGTGTGTGGATATGAATGCAAATTCCTTCTGCTCCAAGTTCATCTTACTCCCTGCTTTCACTGTGGAAGATGTGCTGCCTTTTTTTCTTTTGTTTTTCAATATACTTTCCACCCACACGTCCTTTTTAGACATGATTCCTTTGGCAGCGTGTCCATTTGTGTATGTACCTGTACAGGGAAGATAAATCAGGTGAGAACAAAACAGAATCATAAAATGAGGTAAGTAAAAGCTGACCAACAGAGCTGTGTGAAACTCCTTCAAGGCCTAGATTCTAGCTTGAGGAAATAGATTGCTTTTATGCCCAAAATGTGGGACCTCTATGTCAGTGGTATGTGTATTCCTCTATGTCAGTGGTATGTGTTTTCCTCTATGTCAGTGGTATGTGTATTCCTCTATGTCAGTGGTATGTGTATTCCTCTATGTCAGTGGTATGTGTATTCCTCTATGTCAGTGGTATGTGTTTTCCTCTATGTCAGTGGTATGTGTATTCCTCTATGTCAGTGGTATGTGTATTCCTCTATGTCAGTGGTATGTGTTTTCCTCTATGTCAGTGGTATGTGTATTCCTCTATGTCAGTGGTATGTGTTTTCCTCTATGTCAGTGGTATGTGTATTCCTCTATGTCAGTGGTATGTGTATTCCTCTATGTCAGTGGTATGTGTATTCCTGTATGTCAGTGGTATGTGTATTCCTCCATTTACATAGCATACAATGGCATCCTTATTTTTGTACTTTAGAATTATATTGTACGGGACAAAACAATATACCCTGCTTCAATAATTTAAGAAACTAATTCCTTTGCTTGGTTTCAATTATCAAGCAAAATAAGCATAATCAGTTTCTGAAATGTAATTGTTATACATTCTTATTTAAAAATTTTCCAGTTTAAAAATATGCATACTCGATTTTAACAACGTCATTAAACTCATACAGAGCAAAAGAGAGGAAACATACAAAAGCTAGCTTTCATTCAATTAGATTTAGCCTTCGTCTTAATGGCATGACTCAGTCCCAAAATCAGACCCAACTCAGGATCACAAACTCAACAGTCAGATCACTGTTGGCCATTGCATGTGAGCTGTCGTTAACTTGGAGCACAAATGAGAACCAAAAAAATACAAATTGTCATGCACAATTAACTCGAGTCAGAACAGACCCTGATATCATTTTAAGATGCATTTCAGTTGAGACAACATTTTACAGAACAGTTGAGCCCCCTTTTTAGGGTGATTTGGACACTCAATCACATTCTTAAAATTGTCAACATGCATAGCTGTCTGCTGTGTTTTGAGAGCATCAATATCTGAAATGATGGATTTTATTTCTTTGTTTGGTTCTGGACCCACCATGCCCACCGCAGACTCAGCTAGGCACCATCTGTCTTTTGTTTCTGCATTTGACAATGCAATTTATCAAGATAAAACATATGCGAATTACAGTGGAAATGCTGGCGTGCACATGCTAGGGGATGTGGAACTACAGATTTCCTGTACGAAACTGGCACCGACACAGCGCTTGTGGTGCAGTCCGTGCCCAAGACATGGTCGCCATCTCCTACTTCTGCCATTCTCTGTCCTTGCAGCTTTTCTCAAATTTGCAGCACCATGCAACATTTGGATTTTCAGAGAGGCTTCAGGCGTAGGTGAACCATGTAGGTCGTGGACGTGTGGTTATTGGTGGCCTCTGGTATTTTGGCGTTTGTCACCTCAAGGCCATTCAAGGAATTCAAATTAGGCACAAATATGAGGGGAACCTTCCTCTTATCTGGCAACCTGTAACACATGACCTCATGTGGCTTGCAGTCGCTCTCTGCAGGTTTTCTCCTCGTAATTTCCTCTGTGGAAGATGGCCAAACCGGTCCTCCAAGCCGTGTTGGCCGGAGTATGGGGATAATTCCGGATTCAAAAAGGCTGAAATTCAGCAGGTTTTCAGCACACCGAGAACAGAGTGGGACATTCTCTCTGAGTGCTTTGGGTTGTTTTGTCTATATCATTTGTCTGACAGGCCGAGTGGAAAATGGGCCGTTACGCAGATGTGTTGTTGTCGCAACAGTAGGCGACTGTTGCAAAGGCACACTTTCCATTGGCCCGCTGAATGCGGAATGGCAAATTGCGTTTCATCCATCTGCCTCGGTTATTTTCAGAGTTAAAAAAACCAAACTCCCGGCCCTTTTGCGTCTCTCCCTTTACCATACTGTCACTATCGTACCAATGTTGATTTAAAGGCACTTTCAGGATCATTATTTCAAACGATCCCATCTGTCAAAATGTTGAATTTTGTCATTTGTTCTTGTTCATGTTTGGATAATTGAATCTCAAGAGACTTTCCTGTTTAATGACAGAACTCATATCGGTAATGTCTTCCATGACATGAACAATAAATAAAAAATGCTGAAAAACTGAGTGCAATTGGCCTCTCTGCTGAAAACTTGGTGACAGCAGATCGAGGATATTCCTCAATGTCCCAAAGAGTTTGTTTTTCATATTTCAATTTAAAATTAGGAGCTTATTACACAGATATAACAGGGACTAATTCAATGCAGTAAATCACGTTGTTCAGGTTGAAAGGGTTGAATAACTCAAAATGTTAATTGGGTAGTTTTATGTCTACCCATCACCCCTTGTGTTTTGTTTATGGGTAATTTGTTTCACCCTGGGTAATGTGCCCATGCTGGCTATTGGTGTCCCAGCCTGCAGTGGGTGCCACAAAGCCTGTACCTGGGGTGACATTGCAAAGCCTTGGTCTTAAGTGAGGTTGTTTGAGACTGTGTTTATTGGCTCCATAGAACTTTGGGTAATGTGAGGATTGCGTTGGGAGTTATTTAGCTTCATGCAGGGCTTCAGCTATGTAGGAAATTATTCTATTATTCCTCAGAAGGGATATCAAATATGTATCGAAAAATGAATAATTTAATATTCTCAAAAAGGACGCGCCAACGTATGACAAATAACGATTCTATGAAATGAAATGGAGCGCCACATAAGAGGATAATGCGCCTTGGCAATACAAAATAATATCAATATTATAAATAATCGTAAGTGTACCAAGGTTTTACCGCTGGTGGAAATCAGTCTATTCTCATTAGGCTCATTTTATTACATTTTTGTTCATTTATAAGATAAAACTGTTAATTCATAACAGATGATGGCATTGTTTTGTGACTGTTTTGACTTTGGCTTATGTTCTTATGACATCAACACAGACACAATGTTCAATAAAATATATTTATGTGTCAGTATCGTGCACGGTGCTTAATACTCCTTATTACACCGCGAGCGTGGCAGATCTCTGGCCAATTAAAATTCTTGACACAAGATTCACTACAATGATGACAACAATACACAAATACACTTAAATGTGTAATAAAAACAAGGATCGGAAAAATTTGTGCAAAGCGATGAGAGCATCTATGCTGAGAAGAATGTTGCTGTCAAAATAGACATTTTTATTTGCAGTCTGCATAACACTGCTCTACATCAGATGGTTATGATTAGTGTATTCTGTAAATCTTACGAGTGAACAAGAAGCATTCCTGACACTCAAATCCCAGCAGCACCCCAGCAGATCAAAACAATGAAACTACGTCAACTGTAATCCCTTTTTTAAGACATGCATGTGAGAATACCTCAAAAAGTAATGGGTATCCGTGGTGTGAGACCACCTTACATGAACATAAAAGCAATTCTTTTATGTTCTAGAGTGCGGCATTGTTGAAAATAAAGCTTAATTTCAGGCATTCCGCCAGTTAAGTGGAGAATACAGCCATGGATATGGTGTGTCAAGAACAACATGTGCCCCTGAAAAAAATACAACCAACTAAATACATAAATGAGAAAATCTGACCGCTGCGATGCTGGATTTTGATCAAAGGCTCTTTGGACATTTCAAAACTTCACTCAGGGCCTTGCAGAAAAACAAAAGCCACTGTTGTCTGGAGTTGGGGTTGACCTTCTAAATGTCACTTGGAGAGTGTTGTTGTTGAAACGAAGTTAGCTGCTAGCTCCAGGGCTATGATCATCAGGCAAGGAATTCAATGACTTTTATTGTGGGTGGGGGTTTGTTGTTGGGTGGGGGGGTATTGAAATAAATAATAGTTTTGATACCAATCAGCCATCACCATCCACACATTGAAATCACCCATCAGCTTGAGCCCTTTAACAGACTGTCAGTGTGTGAGGGTCGCCACACACGCAGCAGTTTTTTTTTTTTTATTTTTTTTTATGTGAGCTTTGGATATGAGTGGAAACCAACAAATGAAGTCAGAGTCAAAGTTCTTGAGACCAGAATGCCCACAGGGTGTGACTCAGCTGACCCTGTGACCTCTGTGTTATTTAATTTGCCGCTTACCTGACCGCGGCCGTCTTACTTCCATCCCTGATGGAATGAAAACAGAATGTTGCCTAAAATGTCAATGTAGTGCAGTATGTTTATTAGCAGTCAAATTGTAATATGTATAACTCATTTCACTTCAGTTTCACTCATTTTTAATACGCTGCAGGCTTAATTCATACTATTTTGATGGTATCCGAATTCATTGCATCTGTCTCATCAACCTTGGACGTTTTTCCCTTTTCCCCCCAATTTAGTTTGCCTCTCAAGTCATAGCAGCTGTATTCTGTACAAATTATATTCAGTGTTAACTAAAGTGTAGCCTTTCAATTATGTCTCATATAATCATGACTCATAAAATCTCACACTTAAATTTGTTTTAATTGTAAAAATATACATAAGTGCACAGTTTGAATGATATAACAACATGCAATTTTATAATTATGTTTATATTAATGTGTAATTAAAATAAAAACGATAATATTAAAAAGATTTCAGGTTTTTGTGAAAACATACTGCAATGACCTTAAAATAATGACAAAATGCAATCTGACTGAATCACAGACGCGGGGGCCAACACATTTGGTTTGCAAGCCAACCTCCATCAGCAGGTGTATTCGAGGAGATGAAATAGCCATCATCCTGTAGAAGATTGATAAAACATTGAGAGCTGTGTAACAGAATCATGAAAATTTCATCATCATGTATTGGAGAGGTAAGGTATTAAGAAGTAAAGAACGTCGGTCGACCCTACCTGCGGGGGACCTGTTACAGATTCACCTGAGGTGGAATATTCTTTGATCGAATGGCTTTCTGGCTGGGCAAAGCTAGACGACTCGGTGTGATGTGAACTCTGTCCGTTTCGATTGATGACTAAAAGACTTAAACCTACCCTGCTGCGCTGGCACTTTGTTTCGAGTGACCCTGAAGGGTTTGGGGTTGCGTTAACATGGTGGTAACAGGAAGTTATTTCACATCATGCTGGCAACGATCAGGGAAGTGTTTCACCACGTGTCTCTGCAAAAAAAAAAAAGTAAAAAGTACCATCCCTTCAATTCAAGTTGTTTTGATGAGAGATTCAAGAATAAGTCCACAATTGCTGCTTTTATTGCAGGAAGCAGGTTGAAAGTTTATTCTTATGATTGTTGTTAAGATAAAGAGGAAGAAGTAAAATCTTTGGATAAGAATGTGGGCGGCAATGGTTGTCCAGTGAAAGTGATTTGCAGTCCCCGTCACTCACAGAAATTTCAGAGTAAGCGGATTTTGCTCATTAAAACAGGCAGATAGCCGCAAGTCATTGTCTTGCTGCGCAATCACAATCAGCTCAGGTGTGCTTGGTCTTTCTCGTACATTGCATTTTTGTCATACTCTGTCACTGTGGCGTTATCTTACCTGACATAATGCAGGTCTCACTTGTTTCTGGATGTAGACACCATTCCGGGCTGTAAACCTGGCCCCATTCCAGTTGGTACATCTTACTTTTTTCCTGTGAACACCTGAATGTGAACAAATTTTCAAGCACAAGGTTTTTGAGGAACACGGGAAATGTAATGCTGTTTCGAACGGAGAGGAACGGTTAACGTACAGCCTCTACATAGCGTTGCCAGTTCACTGGCCTCACTTTCAATTCCAAACACATCAGCAGCTGCAGTCTTTTTTTCATTCATCATTGTATTTTTAGAAATGAAAGTAATGATGAAATAACAAAAAACTTTCATGTCTTTATAATTTGAATTTGGGTTGAGGAATTATGCATTATGTATGTATTGGAGGTATTCACACTGGGATACGAATACTGCTTAATGTTACTACAATTGCTGATGGTAGATGATTGATTTTTATTTTGCTATTTAAATTGGAACATTTCAAATCATTTTACTTTTAAAATATCCAGATTAGCAAACCAATCTGTATGGCCAAGATTTAATCAAAGTTGTCTTGCCATCTCAAAAACCGATGATTCTGTCACACAAACTAAAACGCTGACAGCGCCCCATCACATAAACACATCCCTCTTCCTTTTGATGTAGCCTCGATTAAGTCATTCATTTGAAGGAAAAGTAAAACAAAAACTGGCCAAGTTACGTCCTCTCTTCGCAGTGTATCCGTTCATAAGCAAAGGAGAAAATACTGCATTTTTGAAATGTTGTTTAAATTTAACAATATTTTAGAAATCTTGTTTGTTCAAATTGCAACCCCAAACATCCCTCTGACAAATCTGTTGATTGGCTGAGGATGGGCAGGATGGACCTATCAGGTCAACAATGGGCCAGTAAAATGGGACTCACCTTCACAACAGCCCTGATGTCATTTGTCACAAATCATTTCACACCTCAGTATTTTGGCTGTATGGGTGAATACAGTAATGTGTATTTTTCACAGCATCTGGAAGCTTGATTCACATTTATAAGAACAGATTTGGTGTTTGGCAAATGCAAAAAAGGACACCAAATAGACTCTTTGAAATGTAGGTTGCTCATTTCAATCTGACAAAGTTCCCATAAGGACACACAAAAACCAGGCCATGTCCAAGAAAACCCCTTCCCTACATCCATTTCAGAGAAATCCCAGATGTGAGACAAACCTTCACTGGCCAAGAACCCCACACAGCGGTGAGGGGGCCCACAAAGCTGCACAGACATAACTTCTGGATGAGCTTTTTTGAGTCATTTAGCAGGACTATTTGTTCAGTTAAATACAGAATGGCTGGGAGTCTCGGTCGTGGCACTGGCAGCAAAATCTCACTGTGCTAAATGATCTCCTAATGGGTGAGCTGTGCCAATTACATGCTCAGCTGGTTTCAGTAACATTGTCAAGTCTCTGAGTATTGATGTGTCAGAGGACTTCAACAGAAACTTCAGGTATGAAGCTATACTGAGAGTAAAACAGCCAGCTTATGCATAAGAAAGGTTTATTTTACAGAAATTCTTTTGAAAGGTGGAAAGGAAACAAAAATGAAAGCCTTTTTTACGATTTCAAATACATAAGACATCACAAATGTCAGTCGTTAACATCATTTCTGTTAGGTTGCAAGTCTAAAAAGACTCACACAGTCGCCGCGGAAGCCCAGACGAGAATTAATAAACAATGGATTGTGGCGACATGTTTTGTGTGAGATGGAAAATATTTTCTCTGCAGATCGTTTGTTACGAATAAACTTGCATCTCCCATCAGCATAATAGTTTTGTCGTGGATAATCTCTTTGCTTTCTGTCAGGTTTCTGGCTCACCAGCGAGGTTGTGGATTATGCACAGTTCAGCGGGCTCAAAGTGGGGTTCGGGCTTTGTTGGGCGCGAGGCTGTGATCGCTCCAGGAAAAATGAGGTTGCCCCTACCGAGCATTGAGAATTGGTCTCTCCGCTGCTTAATTCCGCTTCCACAATGCTCGAGTCGATGTACAATCCATATTAAGTGCGGGTAGGCTGCTGTTCAGGTGTCTCGTTGCGTTTTCCAGCTCCCCACTGACCTTATGTTCAATGAAGCATGTTGTTGCACATGTATTTATTGTTTTTTTGAACATACTTTATTTTCCCTGGAAACATTCCCACACCCTGGGTAACGTTATGGCCTGTCACGACGAGTCTGCTGGCACGGGCATAGTGAGGATTAGGTACCAGAACCACAGTATGCATCCTGTCATTGATGTCAATTGCATTTGGCATACCCTCCATCAACTGCAGCGTATTATGCATTGTATGTGTTGTTATATTGTTACCTTATTATCTAGATATGATTGTGTTTTGAGGTTTTATGTGTGTGACTGATTATTCTGTGAACAAACAAAAATATGAAGCAGAGTAAATAAAAATGGGTTTCCTAAAAGGGTTTTCCAGCCTCACTGAGTGATAATTTTTTTTGAATTATGGATAGAAAACGCAGCTAAGAGTGAATACATTTTTATCTTCTTTACTCAATTAAGTCTTTGTAGATAATGATTTTTGGTTTTGTTGTGTTTTTGGAACATATCCAAAACAAAAATATGTAAATAAATGAACTGTCGTAGGTTTATCACGACCAAACCATGGGTTAACAGCCGTGTATCCCATCATTCCTCTGTGCGGTTCTCACTGCTGAGTGCACGTGGGAGCCCCTTTGCGCCCGCCCGTCCTTGAGCGAAACTCTCCAATGTTCGCCCTGCTGCTGCAACGGGGGCTGAAGATGACCCTGCTCCGTTTGAGAGAACACTCCATCCAACAGCCGCTATTCGCGGACAGATGAGAGGAGGGCGTCGTCCTTGTAAGACAATGGATGGGGACACTTGTTTCGAGTGAGATGGCATAATAAAATGGGGGGGGAAGAAAAAATATTGAAAATGGGACAATGGAAATAAATAGAACACCTTGACACGTCACAACACTCTCTCCTCGGTCCTCCTGTGGATTAAACTGTCTCCGTTTTAGGACAGCTAAAAGAGAGTCCCGGAAATGACCCACATAAAACCACAATCTGACCTTTGCTATGGAGAGTTAAATGGTTGCTTCATAGACTAGTTTTTGAAAAAAAGATATTAAAAATGACAGAGAACATACTTGTATCATCTGCGCTGACTTGAAGCAAACTACAACAGGAACTGTAGTTGGTTACTTTATTTCAGGTTCGGCAGTGTTGGAATGATGACCGAATGTTGAATGCGTCAGTGTTCACTGAGGAGTTGGGGGTAAAAAAGGAACTACAAAAATCAGTTCAGCCAATTTTGAATGTCCCACATACATGTTTTGTATAAGTTTACACTTCATGTCGTGATTCTGTGCCAACCATTATCAACTTAAAATCAACTTCCTCTTTGAGCTATTTCATTTTCAGACATGATAAGCACTGGGTGGAGGGAAAGTGGCAGGTCAACACGCTTACATTGCGCGTAGTGACCCCATTTCAACTTCATTCGTCACTTTCCCGAGCTTCAATTTTGTTGTCCAGATGGAAACGTTTTTGTGTCGCCCGAAACCAGATCAATCTAATGACAATTCGTATGGGGCCACCTCTTGCCCTCGATCCAGTGTTCCTCTCATGCAATTTTCAGATTACAACATATGACTGTTGGGGCAAATCCTCTCAAGGTGAGCTCAACCTTTTCATTGCCTCCGCTGTACATCCATGTGCACCTTTACTGGGTCACCGTTTCACTTCCCCTGGGGAGGAATCTTTATAAGCGCTGGGGTGCTTTCCCCTCGTCAGGGCATAAGATGTTAGAGGAGGCTGGGAGCTTGCCACCAGACAGAGTGTAAATGGTATTGAACGACCTCACCTCTAGCTCGTGTCTTTTCGAATCAGTAAGCCAGGTTTTTTTTTTTTTTTTTTTAAACATTCAGAGAGTTCCACTTTCTAAGAACCCAAATAGCGGGTGATATTTTGCGTCCAAAGTAAAGGAATGTTTCTCTGTTTGTGGGCGATCAACTAAATGCCATTATGTAAATGACTCCATCTGCAAACAGCCACATTCAAATGAGGGATTTTGAGAGTTTGGAAGGGATCTGGACGATTGTTTACTGATTACTGTGGCGAAGGATGCCCGCCTGGAGTAAAAGCTTACCATTATTCAGCTGAAATATTCAGATTTTCATGAGCTTTCCAATGTTGGCCCGCATTGACTGCTGTTGTATTTTGCAAAAGCTAGGAGAAAGGCATTTCAGTGACATTAAGACAGTGTCTCAATAACGGTGGTGGCTGTTTCAATGCGTGTCTTGAACTTGGTGGTCATTGCCAGATGACAAGTTTATATTTACTCCTGCTTTTCATTCTTACAAAATTGTACATGCTTTAACCTTTCCCAAAGTTACTCTTGATAGTATCAGAGAATAGTACAGTAGAATAGCCTCCCTCCACAATGTCTTGATCTAATCTAGGCAAACCCAATTGAAAAACGTATGTATTTGTCAGTGTAGTAGTTTATGAAAGGTAACAGTTTTACGCCTGTTATCACTCATGCAAATCTTTAGTATGTCGACCCATAAATGTGCAACATCGGACATCTTGCCTCCACAACGAAAGACATTAACTTTCTTTGAAATAAGGTGAATATATACTCTGTTTGTAGTACTGTTTCCTCGCTCAGTTCTTCAAACAGAAAAGTTTTCCACGTCACTGACAATTTGTTCTGTTTAATATAGCTGAAATATTTTGCCACAGGGTAACTTTAGAGATGAGTTAATAGGTGGGTCCTATTAGTTTGAAATGAATAATAACAGAAATGATTGTGTCTGTAAATGTTTTGTTATGGAAATGTATTACCTCGAAAGAAAAAATAACTTACCAGAGCGTATTTGCTGTTAATTGTGTGAAATTATACCCCATATTATTATGCCTCAAATTAAATATGTTTGTTTTTACTCATTTGGCATTTATGAGGCACATTAAAACTCAAGTCTATATTTGTGGGAGAAATGTTTACTAATCTGAAAAGGAGGAAGGAAACACTCCTCATTCGAATTGGAAACTGACTCACCCAACATATCATAGAAATAGTGTTACTTGCTTATGTGAACTTCACAATGTGCAGTTTTTCTTGAGATTCTGCTGGGTTTGTAGGTGTCTTGATTGATTCTGTGATGGATGAATAAGTTTTGGTATCCCTGGAAGTGACACTCAAGTTGGGACCACTGCTCCTCTTCACAAATGCAGTTTAGGTTTGCCACATGAACCAGTTCAGTGGGTTTAGCGGTCAACGCACCCCCCATTCGGAGGCAAACCAACAGGTCGGTGTCCGAATGGGCGGACTATTTGCTCTCTTTGGAACTCTATTAGTTGCCCCCTGCTGCTGATCAAAGAGCTGATTATCAGACCTCGTTCATTTCTGTTGGGATTATGCTAATTGGCATTTGCCTTCATCGCCTCGGTCTCACCTTTGTAATTGTGATTTGGTTGCTTCAAAGTTAGTCTCTCTGCATGACGTCTGTTATTTTGTCCACCCCCTGCGCATGCATATGACTCAGAAGCAGTCGTCCACTCACTAGCTGTACAGAAAGACCTTTGATAGAACAGAACGTACACTCAAATTGTTTAGTTGCATTTACTCCATGTTAAAGTGCCCATCGAGCATTTACTTCAAAGGGAGGGAAAAGAGGGGGTGTGTCCCTCTTTCTCGTCCTCTTGTTTGTACCTCTGCTCAGGCTCTCAGAGGGCTATTGGCTATTATTAAATCCAGAAGGGAAAAAAAAAAAAACTCAAAACCAACAGTGTAACAGAGCTGTGTCACGGAACTCAGTGTACAGGCGAGTCCAGAAAGAACAAATACAGTGTTGAGACAAGCACCGAGATACAAGTTTGATTGTGCCCCTTGCTACCTTGGGGCCTCTATAAAAGTTTGTGTTAAACCTTTCTGACCACACAAGCTCCATTACATGACTCAGATTACCAGTGACTGTAATATGACACAGTTGGCTCAATGCAGCCATACTTGTTTATCAGGAGACCATCGCTACACTGCCAAACACTAATCTTATTTGTGCCCATCTTTAGAACACTGGAATCACATTATAAAGTTAAATGCAGACAAGAGTTACTGTTTTGTGGCTTTAAGATTAAATTTCATACCTGGCATTTCACTGCCAAGCTTATTTTTCTTAATTCAACATAATTTGTTTCACAGAAATGCCTGTCAAGTCACAGTGGAGCTTTACTTGTTGGTATTGTTCGAAAACCCACGGGTCCAGATGGTGAGAGAGCTTAGTTTCCGCCACCTTAAAGAATGGAAACGTTATTTTGGAATTGCAGCAGGCTGGAGTAAATGGTGTTGTCATAGGCAGTTAGCTTAAATGTGTGTAGGTTTGATGTCTAGCCTTCATTCTGTCACCTCCTTGATTGAGCAGATTGAAAAGGCGGTGCTGTGTCACGTCCTCCAAAACTGGAAGTGGATTTGTGGTATGGCACATACATAAACAAATTATGTTCCGTTCCATGAATTGAGCATTAAAAGCTGCAGATTTAAATGATATGCATTTCACTTTTTCATGACTCTTGCAATGTTAGTGACTGAAACAGTTGGCATGGGAAGAGAACAAAATGGCACAGTTCCAGAATGTTCCACAGGGAAAATCCTGTTCATGTAGATGTATGAATACAAAATCAATGGATGCGTCCATAATGAACCAATAAAACAGGAAAATAAATATTTCCTGACAGTCGGTTAAAAGATTACAGGATTCATTTCAGAATAATAAACTACAGGTAAACGCTGAATGTGCTAAAAATGTATTATACAAATGAGTCCTTTTCTAGGTACAAAGCACATCCTAATTGAATTTGTCCTAGATAAACTCACACTTGTGAGAACGCAGGGACCTTAGTTCTTTTTAAAAATGTTGCATTAGGGTTATGTTGCTCTCTTGTTCTACTTAGCTTATTATTCACCATCAGGTGTCAGCCAAATATATGAATCGATCACAGCACAGCCACCCTGACACAATCGCTGGCCTCCCACTAGTTTTCAATCAGCCTATATACTACAGCAGCATCGTAGAATTCCTGAAATTCAGTCATGGCTTTTGGTTTTGGTGTGCCACCCCAAGATTTTCAGCGGCCCCCATCTGGTCACCCCTAGGAAAACTTTCTGGAGGTGCCACGGTTTGGCATGTGCACTTGTATTTGCTTGTCTTTTACACACTTTGATGTGCTAATACATTGATGTGGAGGACACACATACCTAATAACTCATTTTAACTTGCTATCTAACATGGCTGAGTGATATCCATGATTAAGCAATTTTTGAGTAAGTCTCACAGCTTGCGGAGTAGCTTATTCCCATTCCACTGTTTGAACACATGGGTGGACACAGCCTGTTTCGGGTAGTGATTCTTCAAAATGCAGGCTCATCTACTCCATGGCGATGCTGGGGTACTTGAAAGGCCAACAGGCAACATTCGGCACATTACGGAATGGTTTGTTAATAAATCAGAATTGTTTCTCAAGTTCACTCCAAAGCTGTAATATGTTCAGGGTGAAAATAAGTGGGTTGCAGTATGACATTTTTTGGGGGAGAGAGAGAGTGCACAGAAATAAACAATTTTTTATGAGGAAAAAAAGTCAGACAAATACTCTTACTGAGTTCAAGAACATTATTCAGGCATCCTTAGTCAGACTCTTTCAAAATCATCCAAATAACAGATTGCAGACAAAAAGCATATTTTTAAAAAAATAAAAACTGTAGAATGTGACAGGGTACACCACAGGTAGGAGTTTTGTTATGCCAGTGTTTTTTTTTTTTCTTTCCACAAAAGCAAGCTTTGAACATTAGAATTCCTCAGCAAGTCGTACTTATTATTTCCATATTTGAAAAATATATCTCCCAGCTGAATGGAGATTGATCAATCTTCCATACTGGTAGGCAGCGGAATAAACATCGGAACACAGCCTGTAGGCAAGATTAGTCTAAGTCCTCACTGTGTTAACACAACAACAGAAAACTGGTATGTACGCTTCGGAAACAGGACCCTACACACACACACACACACACACACACGCACACACACACACACACACGCTCATGAGCAAACACAAAAGCCAAAATATTTACTGAATAAATGCTCTCCTTTGAGTATCTCTCACCACACGTACACACACTATTATTTGGGTGACAAAGTCCTCTCAGACTGTACAAGGGAATATAAATGTGCCCCAAACATTTCATTGGATGAAATCGGACTCCACTGAATCAAACACGGTTTAATTCCTCTCTTGTAGGATTATAGTTAATTGCATTTTTGTAGTTTTCGTCGTACTACTGTTTGGATGCATTCAGAGTCTGTTTATGAAACCTGTTTTAATGTGCTGGCATTTCAATACATTCCTTTCACTTGCCAGTGCAGAGAACATTTGACCTTGTTTTCTGCCCATCTTTAATCTGAGCAGAGACTGAAGCCAAAATGAGTCAGAATATACATGATAGCAAGGGCCAGTTTAACATGATTTGCATTGATTTGGAATACAGCTTCTAGCAATTCAATGAGTTTATTGTCTTTGACACATTCAAGATGGTGGTCACTGGTTCAGAATCTTATTTTTGTAAATCTTCACTGGCATTGTGAATCTCCAGAGGCGCTCCCTGGCTTTCAGGACTGAAGCCTGACGAGTGGCTCATTGGTGGTTGTTTCTTTTGTATTCCTCTATCCTTTTGTACAGTGCACACAGAGTCCAATCAATGGCCTTTGCAAGGTTTCTCCTCATATGGTGTTCAGCAGTCACATGTTGGCGTGTTTGTCATCCTTGATTGGATCGCGGTCGTACTGCTGTGGAGGTTTTTGTGGTGAAGCATTCATTTTTTCAGTTTCATCCTGCATTGATTATTTGTTCTTTCTGATGGGTTGTTTCCTTTCGTCATGGATGTCACTTCATGATCTGTTACGCCACATCATGTTTGTTTCATCCTGTTCCCCGTACGTGTCAAAGACAACCATATCAAACTGTAAGAGTTTATTCCCTGGAAGTAGGGGACACTGACACTATTTAAATGTTCAACTGGAAAACACAAGTTAAAAGCAAAAGAACAGTCAATTCCCATGCAGTCGTCTATCTGAAATAAGTATTAGAACAAAGAGCTTGTGAAAAGGGAAACACAGTGACATAGTGAAGGTGGGGGGGGCACTCTGCAGTATTATGCCTCAGTGTCCTGTCTCCTGGGCTCGGTCAGGCCACATAATCTCATCATAATCACATGCAATATTGACCCTGGCCTGGTGGCATGGGAAGCACCCCGTGGTGACCATTATCATGCACTCCTGGACAGAGTCCACATCAGTGGCCTGAAAAGCTTTGTCCATTGTCTGGAGCAGCTCCTCTACTACGCAGCTATTTTTGGTTCAGTCCTGCCTCGTCAAGGAATATGCATTTTTGTGGCGTCTCTCTGACTGCAAGATTGCACACATCAGTGATTACACACGTTGCACACAAACCATACACGTACTTCATGTACTACTGTTGTGGTCCATGTACACATACTGAAGTATTGAAAGAGTAGGCCATAATATAGACTGCACTGTAAACTGCCCAAAAACATTATGCTGACTTGTCTTGGACTATTCCCTATTCAAGAGGAGCACAGAAAACTTGTTTCTTTTATGGTCTCTTGAGAAGGACATGGTCAATAGTTGAAATGCTTACTTGATGAACTCCCAGAAATACAGATACTCTGAATTTCTCTTAAATCATTATCATTGTTGGTTATGACCATGTTGACAATTGCAGTTTTACTCTTTGAACTGTAACCGTGATGTGACGAAATGACCTTGTATTCTTTCAGCTCTGCAGAAATAGAAAAGTACCGGAAGGCTGCCACCATTCACTCCCACAAAGTATAAAAATAAATCCCAAGTTCATGCAATTCTGGAAACTAGTACAACATTCAAATACAGTACACGATATTGTATTTTCTGCACAGTTTTATAGTAAACATTTATGTGCCACAATGGGTGGACAGAAAGCCAATGTTACAGTAGGAAGAAGGGAATTACCTGTTTTCTTATCTGAAGGTCATGATCATTGAGGTTACTGTGAATCAGCGGTCAGATTTGGCTGCACTCTTTGCCCAGCTTCTCTCATTCTCATTCCATGAATGAGCACAATCAGCGACATTTGTACATATCTTTCATCAGACAAATGATCTCCTTACTCACTCTTTTTTTTTTGTCCTTGTCTCTGTCATACTTTTCTGTGTCCCTTTCCGGCTGTTTTGCCACTGTCAAAATCCAATGTTTCAAAGCACATGCGTGCACCTGCATTCATCTTTATTCATGCTGGGGAGCTGATTGGTTGCATTAACAATTTGGCTTTGAAGTGTTTGCACCTGGAGAGTTGAGTGTAAAGTTCAGGTGTAGATAGCTGGGCTAATGACATACTGCCGATGCCTTCTAAATGAGCACACAGTGCAACCTCTGATTTATTAATTTGTTTGTAGAGGTTTGCACAAAAGCGAAAAAATTTGCAACGTGTGCAAACAGGTGAATAGTATTTGTTGTCCTCGGAAATTTGTCTGTCTTTTGGTGCCTGAATCTCGGGTTTGTTTTGCTCATAACCAGTTTTAGTGTAATCGACTGTAAAGCATCGGTCATTGAGGGAAAAAGTGTCAATTGACATGAGAATGGTACACAGCAGTCCACATGGTGTGAATAGAAACAATAGGAACACGACCATTCTGCGACTTCAGTCTGTCCACGACTGTCTGACAAGATATAAGCCAGCTTTTACTCCTGGCAGACGAAATGAAGATACACATCCCTTCTGAGCTTAAAAAAACATCCCTCATTTAAATGTGACCGTGTTCAGACGGAGTCATTGAGAAAATGATTCTTGGTTCATCACCCACTTATTTGGGGTCCTCGTAATTCAACCTGGAAATGTGTTTTCGAGGAGGCATTTATATGGGGTAAAACGATGTGAGGCACAAAAGCATGGTTTCTTTTGGTGCAGCTCCCGCCCTGGAGTCATCAAACCACAACTCGCTCACATATACAAGTTGAAACCATTGACAGCTTCCATTTTGTTCAATTTCATTTCCAACTACAAATATTGTTGTGTAAATCAAACTGCATGGTAACAATCAGCATAATACGTGTCACACGTATTACAAGGCATTTTTCAGGATATGCATACCTGCATGCATGCACAAATTATTTTGTGTGTGTGTGTCATGCATGAATCACATAACAAACTCATATCACTTTTTATGCAGACAGTATTTATCCACATCAGTCCTTGTTAAAAAAAAAAAAAAAAAATCTCAATATTGTGCACACTTCAAAGATGTTTTACCATGTCCTTGAAATGTGCACATTATACAAGTAGTGTTTTTTCCCAGTTTCCAAGGATATCACATGTATGTATGTGTGCACCTTTGATCATGCATCCCAGTGCTGGGGATAAAAGGTAATTATGGCAGGAAAATATGCCCCATCTGCCAAAGGCAGCTGAGAAATTGCCACTGGATTCTGGGTACAGATGCGCCAAGTCGATGTTCTCCACCTTCATCTCCTATCCAATCAAAGCTGCATCCACACAACCACGATATACCTCTTTGTGTTTGATTAATTTTGGAATATCTAGGAGCAACATATTCCTTCATTAAACACTTTCAGAACTTGATGTTGCTGTGGCCACACCATTATTTATTCAGCACAGCATCGTGTGTGTGGATTTTTGTTGCCTACTGTGTATGTGGAACTGTAAAATACAAGAACAAAATCAATTTGCATTTACAGAAGTATTTGCAAAGACCATAAATGAGACAAAAAGCAATAAAAAATATTGCTGGAAGTGCATTTCTTTTGTGAGCATAAACATGCATTTAATTAATCTATGAATAATAGTGAATGAGCTGGTAAGCATTTAGCTTTTGTACATTTTTTTCTGCAATATTATTAATTGTCAACCAAATGCAAATGTCAGCTCTGATTGTAGGTCTAATGTTAATGTAACATTAATTTTGACTGCGATCACTGAGACTTACAATTTCATGTCTGTGCTTTGATTTACTGTAGGGGGATGACCTCAAATGAAAAAGTAAATGAAAGCATTTGGATATGTTGACCTGATTGTATCTACCTATTGACAGTTTCACTAATCAGAGAATTATGGTGATGTTTTGTGAACTCATCCGACCCACTCACTCAATCACACACACACGTACACACACACACGATGGAAATTTGTGGAAGTGATATGTCATTACTGGGCTGTCTGAGGTGTTCTAGATAAAAACATGCTCTCTGCTTGGATGTGGCTCATTGTGAGCAGTTGTCCGTTGGAATGATGGATGGTTGTCCTTTCCCAATCTCACTCTATTTCCTCTTCCTGTCTCTCTCTTGCTCCCCCCCAGAGGACAGGAAATGCAGTGCATCTCTCACTATCGTCCAGCATATTATTCTGCAAACTGGATTACAAACGCCGGTTGGTTTTATCGGATGGAGTGTGTCGTATTACGTCAATGCCACAGAACGTGCGCAAGGTTGTGAGTGCAATTCAATATCCTCTATATGATAATGTTTCACAGTCATCCCAGAATTCTGTGGGCAATCACACACACACGTACACACGTACACTTTGTACATTATATTTATTCATTCGGCAGACACTTTTATCCAAAGCGACATACAAGGAAACAGGAACATTCTGTAAACGATGTAACTTTGTAAACAGTGTCTTACTTTTTGGAGCAATTCCAGTACTGTATTAGACATCAGACGTTGGGAAATTGATAACAGTATGAATTGTGTTAACAAGGGAAATGCTACGATTTTAACTTTTTTTTGATGTTATGGTAATTTATTACATAATCCATCTTTTCATTATGATTATTGCAGGTCGTGCTCCGCAGTGCACAACCTCCTTTGAGCACCCCGGATATTCACATCCTCGTGTTATGCAATCATACACTGATTCATCCCCAAAATTTCCCCTTCCGGAAATTTCTCCAACCCCAACATCCCACCTAACTCGCACTCCACTTCCACACTCCCTGTGCCAGTGCCAGCTTTGGCACAGGCTCTCTGAGACCTTCTGAGGCGTAATGCCACAAACTGAAGATGAACGGACAGACGTGTGCGCCGCAGCGGAGGAAGGGGGTGGGTGGGTGGGTGGGTGAGGGAATAACGCAAGGTGTATATTGTGATAAATTGCCTGGCATCATTACTGCCAGAGTGCACCTCCCACCCACGTTATCCGCCACATAAGGCCCTCCGCTGTGCGCTACAAACGCGGGAGCCGCAGGATACCGCTGTCTCCGTGTCCAAACGGCTTGGCGCAGCCCATTTGACGCTCTCTCTGAACTGTCGATTACACCGACTCGGGGCCCTTACATACGTACACAAAATCTGCAGTCTCCCACGCGAGGCCCCTGTGAATTCACACTGGAAGGTAACGGCATGCATTATTATGCCCGATTCCCAGATTCTCTCCACCACTGCTCCCAGAATATGGATGGGGGAAAATCACAATCCATAATGTAAGCCTGTACAAAGCACCACAAGTAGGGGGAAACGGCATGGGTGACTGACATTTCTTTACCATGAAGCAAATTTCAGGGAATGCAGGAGGAATGACATTGAACTTCATGTCCAACTCCAAGCTTGACCACTGCTGGATGGATCTCAAGTCCATTTAGAAATATGGCCTGGTCAGTGTTCTACCAGCAAAGCAGAGGCATCCCATAATTCGTAAAAAACGGTACGCCCTCCCCAGGGTCTGCCTTCGCAGCTCTCTTTCTCTCTCCCCGCTATTGTGGCATGTTTATATTCAAAGACAATTGTTTTTGACAGTGTGCATCTGCTCATAAGTCGATGGCTTTGAGGGGAATGTATTCAATGAAACGTACTCTTTGATGCAGCCGCTGTGAGATTAAATTTGCAGGCGGATGGTTGTGTAACAACTTCTGCATGCGGGCTCTTTGTGCTGCTCACTTAAGGAGATGAAACGGTAAATGGAGAAAGCAAGGTTCTGTGCGGCACAGATGCGGCAGGGACAAAGGAACAAATAATTATCAGAAACTATCCAGAGATTAAGATTCCGGCGTAACGGAGATAAGGTGAATGCAAATATATAAATGTATATATATATTTTTCCCCCCATGAAACCTCATCAATGGTTTTCCAGAATTGAGAGATCACAATGTCCTCTAAAGAACAGTCTTTACCAGAGCTAAATAAAATATAACGAGAGATAATGACCACAACATAAAGGGGGGACAGTATACTGTCTTAAAGCATAAGGGTAACGGGTCGCGTTTTACATTTCAGTGCTGCTCATACCTGTTCAATGATTTCATAGTTACTGTGGAACTTTTATTCCTCCAATTTAGGTAAAATTGAACAAGTCACTTGCGCTGCTGTTGACACGTGAAAAAGTAAAGTCGTTGTACATGATAATTACATTCTATAATGACAGCTAACATTCAGTTAACGTGCAACAGGTCTTATTTCCTGTATGTTAGTTTTGCTGCAGCTTTATTTGAAGTGTTACAAGATGGTTACCGAAGGAACACATGTAGAATGGCCTGGAATATAGTCATGGTAAATGCATTTTTTTTACGGAAATGTTGTCGCATCTTGAATCTTTATCGTTTGGTGAATGGATCTATGTTCCCACAGCGCAAACTGAATTGACCCTATCCCCGTTTTATGATAACCCGCCCACGGGGAATACCGCCAGACACACATTAGGGGTTTATACATCAAACGGACATATTTGCCCTGCTTTAACACAGCGGTAATTGGCACTTGTCTTGTTAAGACTTGTTACACAATATTTATTTTAGCAATCCATGAAATGCCACCGGAGGCCTTTGGGATAAATCAATTTTATTCAATCAACAGGCAAATTCAGAGCCGGTGGGGTTATTGTTGTCACACGCATTAGCACGAAAGTGCCGGAGTTGCCTTTGGCCCCCCCATCCCTTAATTTAATTAAGGGTGAGGACGTGTGAAAGGCCAACCGCAGTCACGCATCGAGGGGCAAAGGGGGCCATTTGTTATTGGCCGGGGGTTGAGTCGGGGAGACGGACCCACGCCCCTCAGACTTGTAAATGTTTTATGCCTCTCCTGGCTAGACTCTCCAGCTCATTAATTCATGGGGACAGCGAGGCTCAGAGAAGGGTAGCGGGATGTGACAAGTGGCCATTAGCTGGTTATTCTTGCAGGTAATTTGGGAAGCAGAGGTTATGCGTCAGCTTTTGTCTTCATCCCCAATCAACCCCCCACCCCTGCACTCCGCACCACTCCCAACTACAGCATATTTGGGAAAGGGACAGCAATCTGCCTGAGAATGTCCACTTATTTTCCGTACTTTCCTGTCCTTTCCCCACCCCTGTATCACCCTCACCGACAACAGATATTTCCCTGCAATGGGACTGTCAGTGGTAATTTAGGTCAGCCTTCTGTCGGCCATCCTATGATCAGTGAGAATCCAGAGCATGTGATCCACTCAGGGCCATGAATATTAATGGTAACACATACTCATGGAAATGTCTGTGTGTGCTCAGTTTTTCACATTGGTTTGTGTTTGTTATACATTAATTGAAATCAATGCGTAGAGACTGTAATCCAGGTTAAAAACTGTGTCACAGCTGCTGTTTTTTTTTTTTTTTTTTTTTTGACCACAGCCCGTAAGATCCAAACCCACATACAGTTTTTGATACACAATTTAAAACTGGAATTCATAAATATTTCTTCCTGTAGAATTATCTACGTAGATGTGCCTTGTGTGTGAACTTTTTTGAGCAGCCATTGTAATTCACAACAGAATTATTTAATTTCTCAAAGTATCAGTTCAACTTTGTCATCTCCTCTGATGCAGCCTGGTGATAAAAAATGACATGATCAAAAAACAGTGGTACTCGAAAGCATTGACTGTCCTTTGCGTATTTGCTATCTCTGCTGTGCCAATCTAATATATGTACATGCATGTCATCTAGGTCGCATAAACTGCAATTGTAATTTCCAAATTTGGGGGGTGGGGGGGTAATAAGTGAAAGGCAAGGTTATATTAAACTGAACGAGTCAGAGAAGCGCCACAACAATTGAAGGAATGAAGGCAGGCCTCTCCTTGTTGAGGGCAGAGACTCGGTTTGCGCGATTCTCAGGATGGGAACAGACCTCGCCCTGAGGCGAGCCAGGCGCAGCTGGACATCTCTTTCTAGTAGCATCGGAAAATCCCCCCGACGACAGATGAGCGGGTTCGCTTGGCAACACGCGGCGCCCGCAGCGTGACGGCGCTGACATTGGCCCATTTACAGACGGCAGACGGGAAAGGTCAAACCGGATTTAATTCCTGCCGGACAGAGGGGGGGGGGAAAAGAAACTGCGATGGGGACGCAGTGAGAGAGAACGCGAAGCAAATTGGCCTCCAGTCATTCGATTTTTTTTCGATTAGATTTTTTTTTTTTTTGCCGTTTTCTACTGTGTTTTCCACAACAGAACTGTCAGGATGCATGTTTCGCGTAAACAGCTCGCATAACTGTATTCTGGAGCAAAGGAGATGCAATGACACATTTTTACATGAGAAATGAAGAATACAGCATGCTTGCAGTGGAATCAATGAGATCAATCTGTATTTCCTTTGAGACAGATTTCCTTATAGACTTCAGTTAAATACTGTGCAGTCAAAATTATATCAGGGTAATGCTTCAGAGTATCAAGAGTCACATGAGGGAACAATTCTAACATTATGAACAAAAAAAAAACTGTGATGCATGGAAGCATTCTTGTACTCGCCTGCTCAATCTGGCGCACAAAACTAATGAGCAGACAAAAAGAACAGATAAGCAGTTTTTGGAGTTGATCCATGTCCTGTCTTGATTTAAAAAAAAAAAAAAAAAAAAAAAAAATCAGCATCAATTTGAGATCCAGTTTCCGTCATCTCGTTTGTCTCATAGTTTTAATCACTTTTTATAGATCTGGTTTTTTTTTTAATAGAAATATTGTATGCATGTTTATGTTTGTATTAGATGACTTTATGGTAGGGATTTCGTTTAACATGCAACATTGTCCTTATGCCTTAAAGAAAATGTCTATTCCATTGCAATTCAAGTTACTACATACAATAATGCTTACTAGTTTTTCATATTAAATACTTCCCCTTTGCCTCACAGGGATGACCAAAGGAAGTTTAAGCATAAATATTATTGTTATTATATATTATTATTATATTAGAAGAATAAGTCATGAGCGATCCAGGTAATTCACAGTCGTATCATGTATTACCAGCTGTGTGGAAGAGGCCTCAGAGCTTATCAAGGGCCGAGTCTCTTTGTATGGATCTGGAATGGAGACGATGGGATGCTTTATGGGGACGGTGTGGTGTCTTATTTATGATGCGCTGTAAAATTACGGTGATATTTGTGGCACCACGAATGTGACTGACACTGCTGTATATGGGCAGCAACGCACATTTTGACTCGTGAGATTGCGTCGATGTGTCTGGTGTAAATCTTTCATCAGACTTCAATTTCTTTGTGAGCTTAATTGCCTGTGATTCTGCAAGCCTTGTTCTCCACTGTACATCCATGTGACCTGCGACGAGAACATAGATACACTTGCGCAGAACCGTTTTATCCTCTTGCAGAAATATGAAGCTAGTCTATCGACCATAAAAAACGGAATACCCCGAGGAATAGTGTTTACTAGGTCACTGGCAGATTTACTGTTAAAAGCTACATATTATTGGTTTCTGAAGGTTTGAAATTGGGAGTGATGAAGTCTTGGCCAAATAAATGCTGCTCTGTCAACAGTCCTGTATGCACTGTTATGTTGGGACGCCCACACACCGGTAAATTTATAGAGCAAGGTTTTCCAAGGGAGACAAATTTACTGGCTGAGTGCGGGCAGGGACTCGTGAATCAGTTCTGCCCATCTCAAGTGAACATCCAGGCGATTTGAGAAATTTCTGTCGAACTCAAACAGTTCAGAGATTGCGGCCAAGCTAAAGTTGGGATGAACGAGCGAGCACAACCGAGGAACCTTATGCTTTTGAGTCTCGCTTTCTGATTGCTGTATTTTTCCTCCTTAGACTTGTTTTATTGTGTCACCTCTGAAGATGCTCAGCGATTCTTGAGATTTTTTTGATGGTGGTTTTGTCACTGGGTAAGAGGTACACCTCCTGGTGGGTCAAGTTTGCAAGGCAAGCACAGAGACCAAAACCTGGATTCAGTCCACATTTTGCTTAAACCAAAATCAAATGTTTTTTTATGGCAGTGGTCCTCAATTCCAGTCATGAATCATATGATATCCTGACTTTGGTGAGACCCAGGACTTATAAACTCATTAAACACACTTTTTTGTGGATCTGAAATTATCTACAATATCAAAAAAAATGTGGCCCTCCAGGACAACAACTAAACTGTTCATTTTCTCTGGTCCATTAAGTTCATTTCTTAATAAAAATAACTGTGGACTGGTTGGCAGGTATGTCAATCACAAAGTAATGGGTTGGTCGGTGACACAGTACCTATATCTTAATCATTAAATTAGTAATTCTGAACATTTCACGGAGGAAATTGCTCAGTGCAGAGATGTAGCACCAGTCAAGCAGATCTTCTGTATTCCAGTCCAGGTTTTGTGATTAGGTGGTGCGTACCTATCTCAGTATCAAGAGACAGGCCATCACCAGGGCAACCTGGCTGGTGAGGGATGAAGTTGTGAGGGCCGGGTCAAAAGGTCACCTTTTCAGTATTCTGTCTGGGGGCAGGGTGGGGGAGGGGGGGGGGAATGAAAGGGAGAAAGGTGACAGAGATGAATCGAAGAGCGACTTGGCACCCAAGCCTTGGGCTGCTGTGTTGCTCCTGGCGGTCTCTGCTGTGACAAAACGCAGCAGGTGATCCTCATTCCAACAACAGCGCCTCCAGTTAGCGAAGACACCAGATGCAGCCGGGCAGTGCATTTTACTGGAGCTCTTCAAATGCTCGCCAGTCAGCCTTGTACATTGCACTCACGTACAGATATATGTGAACAATCAATCAGTTTTTATGGTTTACTGGTATTGAAAGCACAGGCACAATTTCCTATATAAATTGCAATCAGTTCATATACTTTTTGTCAAAGAGAAAGAGACTAGGGTTGCCGCCGGACTGGGTTTCCTGGGATTAGGCTGGAATACATCCTCTGTCTGGGAAAGTATTTTAAATATTACAGATTTTAATCAACACTGATCTGGAGCGCTTCTTTTTCTGAGCACTCCACAACACATTCCGTACCCCCAAACCCCTGGTCAGCAACAAAACCGTCAGTCACCCCCAAAACTCCCATACC
The DNA here is from genome assembly GCA_019788955.1 of Albula glossodonta. NCBI lineage: Eukaryota > Metazoa > Chordata > Actinopteri > Albuliformes > Albulidae > Albula > Albula glossodonta. Next base: position 1,389,816 of record JAFBMS010000030.1, read on the forward strand.
GACATGAGTGCCAGGAATATTTTCCGAGGGGTGACCCTGCTTTCAAGAAATTTGCACAGCCGAGATCCACAGAGGGCACCTCACAAGTGACCAATGGCAGCAGGACGGGACGGGGCAGGGCCTGCGATGCACCCCTTCCCAAAGGGCCGCCGGGGCTAATGGTGAAAGACAGCAGAGAGGCATGGGAGAGTGACCTTTTAAAGGGTAACATTTACACTTATTGACTGCAAAGAGAGCAGGAAACCTTCTGCTAAAGCGTCCATCAGAACAATAATCATTCAAAGGGTATGTTTCTGTTCCGAATGCCTCCTCAAACCCCAACAGGTCATGTAGTTATCTATTTATATTTTTGTTTGCCATTAACTGTATGAACAGCTTTTGTAGTAGTTTTGTCGTTATTTCAGATCATGGTGTTCCTCAGTCACGGGCATTACAGAATATTCTTTACTCATCTGTTTTCAAACTGCAGATTATTAAGTGCAATCTGTTGTCCTTTATTTGTTAGGTGTCATATCAAGGTTGTCTCATCTGCAAAGACCTGACTATTTAGCGGGAGCCAGGAATTGTTCGTGGAGCTGCTTTCACTTACAAACATATTAAACGACAAACCAAAATCGCTGGATCAGAAAACATAGAGGTTAAAGTCAGTGGTTTGGGTCTGCTATAGGGATTACTCTAGATTTAAGGATACTCAAAAGAAGCCAGAAAACTACAAGCCTGGGCCAAGGATTCCCCAGCTCATGTACTACATTTCAGCTTCTGATACACAAAGTGATCATATCAAGAGCAGCTCTGCTGTTTCTGTTACATCACAAATGTGTGCAAAACGGTAAAAAAGAAATGATAATTTATTTGAGGGTACATTCTCGTTATGATCTCAGAAGTGTCGTCAGTATGGAAGAGAAATACTGCCTTTCTCCAATAATACAAGAAAATGTACCTGCAGACATCCCTGGCTCGAGATTGGACAGTTATATTAATGTACCGTTATTGTTATGTAAAAAGATAAGGTAAAGTCCTTTGAGTAATTGTAATTATTCAATAATAATTAATGAACAATGATAACATTTGAATATTTAATCATGTGGAGGCTAAATGGCATTGAATACATTTGGGTTCATAATATAACTACATGCAATTCCATTCTGGTAATGAGAAAAGGTATGTACACCACTTAATTCTTGCAGGCCAAGTGAATATTCTTGGCTTTGTTCCAACCATTATCACTCTTTTATTATTTTTTTTTTTTAAGGCTGTACAAACCAATGCTGGCGATGGTGAATGGCCTTCACAATGGATACATGTACATTCTGCAGCTGAGGCTTATTCCTTTATCAAATATGTCAGATCAAATAAAAAGATTACGCTAATTAAATGAACAGCGTTTAGTAGGCATACAGGTCTGGGTAATAAACCCTCCAATAAAGTAACATTTAAGGCCAGATTTATCATAACCGATACTGGCAGCTGGTAGAATATGGAAGGCCTTTTACAATGAAAATTGGTTATCCATACAGAAAAATTCTGCATAGAAATATTGTGGAAAAAGATGAAGAAACCTTGCAGTGAAAGGACTGATTATGTATTTTTAATTTGAACTTAGATAATTAGATAGATAATTAGCAAAAATGAACAAGCACACCAGTTTTTCCTGCAAGCTTAAAACATCTTCATGCATTTTTTGTTTATACTTAAGTTGTTCTTGCATGACTTTGCTCAAGGGTAACTTAGTTGGTGTGCACAGTGCACATCACTCCTCTAATTTGTAATTGTTTGCACCCAAAAGCCATGTGACGAGACTGCCAGACTATTTAATGCACCTGAATTTTGTGCAGGGAGGGGAAAAGCTGCGAGACAGCGCAAGCCGAGTGAAAGTAACAGGGTCTGGTACCTCGGGTGCTGTGCACTTAGTTTTTTGGGTCCTTGTGCTCCACACTTAGTTTTTTTGGCCTTCTCTAAACTCTTAAGGATAAATTTCACATGTAAGTCTCAGAAGCATGTGTATTTAAGGGATCACACATAACTCCCTGTGTGCCACATGTGACAAAATGTGATCACATGATTTACGCTTGTGGAAGCATGTACTGTTCATTTGGAACATGTGGTAAAAATATACAAAAACACAGGATTTACACACACACACTGAATAATCTGTGTGATATCTGTATGGGCTTTGAATTAAAAACAACAGGGGATCGTTTGGGAGGGAACAACATAGAATGGACGATTTGAAATGTCTTAGAGTCTGCATTCATCACTAGATTTTCACTGTCCATTATTTTGTTTTGAGTATGATCTTGATCATCCAGGGTAAAACTAATCAGACAAGTGGTATGTTTCTTTGGTTATGCAGTGAAATAGTTTTATGGTTTTATCATGCAGTGGCTCGATTGTGTTTGTCTTCCACACCCAGATTAATATTGATATCGTTGCTTTAAATATGGTTACACGCTGGACTTCCCCCTTGTGTGCCAGTTTCTAATTTCAACATTTCCTAAACCTTAATTTGTGTGACCAGGATAATGTTTAAAACAACAGAGGTCCCCAAACCAGGCACAATGTCTGAATGATTTTATTTTAACATATGCAACAATTTCACACCAATAAAACTTGAAAACTACATGAGGTCAACTAAGCATTCAGCAGCGATCAGCTGCTTAATCGTTAAACAAAGTTACTGTCTGCTTTGGCCCTACAAGTTCATCGTGTTGGACACCTGAGTTTTTACATAGGGAACATTTGACAATATATAAATAGCTGTCTGTCTAATCTGTCATTCCCCCTGCAGGCTTTTAGGGGGGTGGGGGGGGGGGGGCAATTGAAAAAACTGTGTCTGAGTTGACCACTGCAGTTCCTCACCATTCCTCATCCATAAAATTAAAATGTGATTTAAAAAAATGAGGTCTCACTGAAGAAAATTCAGATCCTGCTTGATTGATCTAAAAAATACACACACGCACATCATGAATGCAGTTAGGGAGTGAGTGACAGGAATTCTGGTCTCTTGAGCAAGACGATGAGTTCCTTGAACGACGGTAGCATTCCCTTCATACAGTGCTTAAGCGGGTGTTTTATATATTTTTGAAGTTCCATTACCCATTATATTTTAGAAATTAATGAGGAATAATTAGCCTCTGAGCGCCCTCAAAGCGGGAAGCCAAGATTAGGAGATCTTGACGCAAACGCACTTGACAGCACCGCTCGAGTGTTATTTCCAAGGCGCGTAAAATCAAACTGACGCTCTAACCAGGTGAAAATGTACCGCCGCTGGATTCCCCCAGCCTCTGACAGCGCACAAAATCAGAAAGTTGGGATATATAAATAAGTCATTCCTTTCCTCAACCAACCTCTCCTCGTACGTTTCTGGCAGGGACCAGGTGTGGAGACAGATGGGTAGATGAGGAGCATGAAGAATTAAACAAATGAGTCAGAAACATGGGGGTGTGTCGCCCAAACCAATTACAGTTACATACTTCTGCGGACTGACCTCCAGTGTGGGATATTACTCCTAATTATTACCCACTCAGCAGGTTTTTAGGTGCCATATGTGCTTGAGAAAATGTTTTTTGGGTTTTTTTTTTTTTTTTTTTTTTTGCTGGCTGAAAACTGAAAACGTTGCCTGCGGTTCGATTTCATTACCCATTTAAAAACCATGACTTGGCCTAAAATAGAGCCTTGCCTCAATTTCAGTCCAAAAGTGTTGCTGTCAGTGCCATCTTGCATTCAATCCATAATGCATTGCAACTGGAAATCAAACATCCTGTCTCAGGTTGCGTATTGCTGAGCATTCCAAATGAAAACATTAGCCGCATCCGAAATCTCATATTATGCCCTATATAGTCGGCAAATATCAGTACGCTTCGTATGTAGTGTGTCCGAATTTTCAAACCAGCTGAATCAGCATGCGAGCGTTACCCGGATGGCGTACTGCTTCCAGTTCCAGTAAATTCTGCAGTGTGTGAGGACAGCACACTGCACTGTCCCACAAGGATGATGGATGGATAGATACCAAAGAAGAAGACAGCAGAGACGGCATAGTTTTGTGAAATCTGATGACGGATGTATGTCAGTTGTAAACTTATGGCTGTTAGACTGAAGAAAATTGCAAGGGTTATATCTATGGTCGCGTGTCCGAAAATTTGCGTACTGCACTACGTAGTAGGCACTCCATTGACGCAACAGCAGTATGCTTTTGTTTGAATTTAGTAGGCACTGATTTGTATGCGATTTCAGATGCAGCCATTGACTGTCACCATCTGAAACCGAAACTACTACTTGAAGTCCAACATTGCTGGACATGCAGATTGAGACTCATGCTCATATAGTCACAATTTTAACCCTAAAACTATAACCTTGGGCACAGCATTGCCAAGGTTGCAATCCAAAACTGATGGCAAAATCTGGACCACCAAGATTACAAACCACAGCTGTTACCTCCTGTGATAAGTTGCCACTGTTAGGAAACAAAGCTGTTGCCTCAAGCAACGTATTTCCACTTTTTGGATCCAGCATCCATTGCCCTGATTGGTGAATATCCAAAAGAAAAAGAAGCCGTTCCCTTAAACTCTGCACTGCTGCGGTCGCCTTTTAAACCCGACCCGTTTACCTGTTCGCATCTCTGCCGATCGGATCCCGTTTGATGAATGAAAGCCCTAAAGGTAGGGAAGGAGCAGGTTTTTTTTGACAGCATTCTAACGGCCTGATTTAAGGACCATGCCAGTCTGTCCCCATTTTTCTTTTTTTACCTTTCTCTTTTGCTGGTGAGAGCATGAGAGAGAGAGAGAGAGGGAGGAAGGGGTTATCCTCAGGGATATTTGGAGGTTGTATTTGTCCGTGAAGCGGTCGCTGTGGAGCTGAGAGCTGTAATTGGGCCTGTCAGCCTATTTCAACTTGCAGCTGTGAGAGCTATTAAACGGACTCTCCTCTCTTACAGTTCAGTCATTGCGCATTAGCAACACAGGGCCTGCTACTTTGTACATGCGTGCACACTTCAGGAATGTAAGATGGCTCCTCCAGCTTGCTCAATGGCAAAGGGAAAAAAAGAACCCATCTTTGAACAGTTTGTCCTCACGGCATAATTACAATGGGGCAGATGCAGCGTAGGTAGGCGCAGGTGGCCCTGTTACTCACTTCGGACCTTCGGGTGGGCTGAATATTACCATAAGGGCGCAGAGTGTAAATTATTTTTACATACTTGGACAGAAAATGAACGTGTTCCACGTTTCTGATCGCCCTGGCTTCTCTTAAAATGTGCAAGCATTCAAAACTGACTCCAGTTGTTCAAATTTCTATAAATATGGCCTGGGCATGGTGGTGCATTATTTTCACATTACATTCTCTCCTGTTTTTGCAAATGCAATATGTATATAAAGCAAATACTTGTTTGCGGTTTGCAAAATGATCAGAGGGGCCAATGTTCTGGCAAAATTTTAATGAGCTGACATTCTCTTCACTGTCAAATCAGATCAAAAATATAAATTAGAGGGATTACAATTTCAAATTTCTGCAAACCTTTGAGGTGTAAGCTTTGGGGCGTTAGGTGTCAACTTGAAGATATGGGAAGGTTAACCTGGGAATATGTGCATTCTGAAATATTCAGTTTGCTGTCTTATTCCACTGAACCAACATATGATAACAACCTTGTATCCTACAAATACTCCTGGGAAATGGAGTCCTAATCAGTCTGTTGAATATTGAATGAAGTACCTGTGAAAACACACTGTGGGCAGAAAGTTCATGTTACTTGCACTTGAAAAGCTTGTTTCTGTTCTGCACAACTGATTTGTATAGAAAACCGCAGGAAAAAAATTGTCATTATCCAGCGTTAACAAAACCCCACTAGAATCTATTCAGGTCACCAAAGAATCACATCAATATGTTTACCTCCCACAGAGACTATTAAAATTATTTTTTACCTGCTTGTCTGATAAATATTACTCACACTTTTCTGCATGGCACAAAATAAAATAAAGTCTCCGCTTGCTCTCAGCTGCTGCTGTCCGGACATTAAATTACCGTCGCCTGCACAGCTTGGCCCTGAGGGGAAGGTTGACAGACTCGCTACAGATGACAGAAAATACACCATGAGCTGGATGGAGTGGGGCGCTTAGTTTGGACACGTTGTGCTGGATACCGTGCCGGTTTGATCGATGCACATGTTCTGTCCAAAGGCTACACAGGAATAAAACAAGGAAAGTGTTTGTTTTTTTTTTTGTTTTTTTTTTTTTTTCAAACCCAATACCCCTCCCCACCCCCAACTTGTGGAAAGCAGGAAGAATTTTGTTCCTGCAGCTTGCTGAAATACTTAAATCGGACGTGGCGTTTTTGAGCTTTAGACGAGGGCTCCAATATAAAAGGAGCTGTCAATATGGCCAGGGGTCCAATTTGCACACCTGACAACACTATTCAGAGGGAAGGAACAGAGGTGAGAACAGGACAGCCAGTGGAAGTGTAGACATGCTTGTAGAAAAAGGCTTAAAAGGTTAAACAATGAAAGGTTGCCAGACTGGTTTTACACCTATGATTTTAACCTTGTTCACCTCAGATTTTTGATTTTTTTTAATGGTTCATCCTTTCTAAAAGCATTGAATGTGAAGGGAGCAAGTTACAGAATAGACCCACTATGACTTTTGAAACGCCAGACAATGTTGAGTAGAAACAGCAATGCATCCAAGTTTAAATCTTGGTTGCCAATTTGTCTTGGGTACAGTAAAATGGGTTAACAATTTGGGATTAATCAACGTTATATGACCATCACATATTTAAATCATTCTCTCCTTGGAGGTGGAGCAAAGGATTTTTTTCAAACCAAAACACAATCAGTAAACAATTATCAGGTTATATTTAACAGAAATAACATTGATCCTCAACCCATGAATTTACACAATGATTTTGAGTAATATACATAAGGTAATCCATTTCCATTTTTTTTCAGGTTCTGGGGCTTTGTTAATGCATAATTAATTATATTTCCTCATTTCATTCATGCTTGACAGTTGTTGGGTTAAATAATTACTGCTTGGATTAATGTCATTTTGCTTTAAATACATCAGCAACTGCATCTGTTGATGTTCATAATGTAACCTTGCTGTTAATTGTTACTGATTAGGGCTCAGGGAGATCATGGTGGCATTTGCAAGGTAAGATAGATCATATCGTCGCCTGCCTGCGGAGAAGGGGGAGACAGAGGCTTATGTTTAAATCTGACAAACTGTAATTATTTTTAAACAACCTTGAATCGTCTTTTTTTGGCTCATTGATTTATTATGTGCATCTCGGTTGTCTGTGAATGAATTCTGGTACAATATGTTAATGTGTCAGTGAACACATGGCGGATTCGCTCGCTCCCTGCTCCTCCACCCCCCCTCCACCCTCACCACTTGATACGGCCTGGCTGCAGCAAGTCAGGCCAGAGGGAAATGGCGGGCTGTTTCCCCGAACGGCACCAGGGGCAGTGGAGGATTGGGCATGGGTCCCTGGGCAGATCGGTTCCGCTAGCCCACGGCCGTTTCTCCTCCATTGTGTGCTAATCGTCTTCCCACTGAAGAGCTGACCTGAAAAAAATAACATTAACACAGACTGAGGCAGTGAAAAATGTCATCAACAGATTATAGTGGTGGAAAAAAATGTCATTAGGATGAGACTGATGCGGCAAAGCTCCTTTCCTTCCTGCTACAGCTGCCTTGGTGACTAGGCGATTGCCATATTTCCATCTTAAATATGAAATTCAACATTGTGTTTTTGCTCATTGCTTGTTCTTCTAATTCTTATATTTTTATGTCTCGATGATATGTTTTAACATTCTGAGTTTATAGTTTTGGCATAGTCATAACATCCTTCTGTATCAACCAGATTCTGAAATGAAAGATACCCCAGTGATGTTGTATCCATTTGCACTGCAAGGGATGAAAAGTATTTCTGGAAATCACAATGGCTTAGGAGTACCTGTTGGGTTGAAAATGCATTCGATCTTTTTTTTTCCCCTGCAGTGATGTTTCAGCATGCCTGTAAATTGTACCCAAAAAATATGCTAAGAAAAAATCAATCTTAACAAGCATACTCACAGACAAATCTTCTTGGTGTGGAGATTGCAAAGACACTTACAACACATTGCAATTTCAATGAATTGAGTCTTCTCATGGGTTGAGGACCTGAGATGTCTTTGAACCATTTGAGTATGATAGAACTTTAGTTTAAGATGATAGCATTAAAGACCCACAGTGCCTTCACCTGATTTTCCCTATTCAAAAGGATTCAGGCAGTCCATTTGAGCTAACTTGTTGGGTTTCACAGTGCATGAGTGACATGCATGTTTAAAAATCCCGATGTAGGACACACTTACTTGGGAATGCATATCCGTGTCGTTTTATTGTTGAATTTTTTTGGCACATACCGTTCCATTCAGCATTTCTCTGTATAGCTTGGACGAATTACAGATTGGACCAGAGCAACGTTTCGTACTTGGTCTGTCTCAACCCTCCAAAGTAAAGCTGCGCATAAGGAATTTAACTGAACTTCACCTTTGTCTAGTCAGGCAATGACAAAGTCAGAATATGCAGAGTTATGGTTAATGGCTGTAACTTGTCTCTGTCATTTTTTTTATCCCATAAAATCCATTCCTTCCCATTTATTTGACATGAAACACAACGGCAAACCCTGTCAACGTACAGTCTATTTCTCACTTCATTGACAGTGGATGCGTATGGTAATTTGTCATGTTTGATGTTGCGGAGGAAGGGCTGAGAAATCTTCAGCGCATTTCGAGAACCTTGAGCTCATATAACATATGGCAAGTCATATCATCCTGTCATACTTAGACCACTTTTTCCGATCCATAACTTTATTCATGACCTTGACCCATGCATTGCAATGTCTTCTGCCCCTACCATTGTAAAGGTGTCCTCCTACCAATATTGTGGCCAATGATATGCACTGTTTTTTTGGGCGGAAAAATACATATTCGAAAAATGAGCTAGGAAAAAATACCATCCTCAGTTGCTAAGAAACTTCACAAACAGGACCACTTCCTAAAAACGGATTGTTTCTGTAGTAAAACTACAAAAACTCAGTGTTTGGAAACAGAGTATTAAAAGCTTTCGTGTAATTTAGTTTGGAGTGAAATCTATTTTTAAATATGAATATATTGAAATCTTTTTATATCCTTTTTGTTTCCATCCTCAAAACATCGTCTCGTAATTCTGTTTTTTTTTTTTTTGTAACAGTCTACAAATTGAAGCTGGGATTCTCACCATCACTGAAAGACTTTCTGAGCTACTTTCCTCGCCCTATGTTTTCACAGTTTTTCTCCCTCGAAAACAAGTACCTGTGTTTGACACAGTGAGCTGAACAATGGAAGATGGGGAAGTGACCAGAAAAACAGGGCAACCACTACATTCTTTTAAAAAATAGCCATGGGATCTGCAGTGACCACAAGTCGGGACTTCACTTTAGCTTTTCATCCATAGGCCAGACCCACCGCGGTGGTTCTCAAGGTCTGTTCTGGGCACCCTTGTGCATCATTTGCTGGTTTTTGTTACAGCTGCTCCTCTGAAACATGTTTTGGCTTTCACAACATTTTGTGTTAACCTTTAACAGATTTGGATTGGCTTGTAAATTGCTTCCGTCTTTTGAATTCTTAGATTTCTAACAGATGTTTTCTTTCAAGGACCAGGTGGGCATTCTGTCATCAGTGAGGGCTCCACTGATTTCATCTGTCAGTCTGAGTTAATCCATTACAACATAACCTTTCGTAAAAGATTTGTTAGCACAACAACAGAATTAATTCATTCATTTATCTGAGTCATGGGGAATGAATATGGAGCATTTATTCTTCATGTCATGTACGGCTTTTTCTGGCCTCATCAATTTAGGAAAGTGAGGAGGCACACTCACGCTCTTTCTGCTTTGTCAGTATGTGATGAAAGGACAGCATCCATTTTATAACGTGTGTGGCAAAAACTTGCTGGAAGCCAATACAATATGCACAGCATTATTTTTTAATGTTATATGATCATCTTTTTAAAAAAAGAGTCAAATCAAGAAAGGCCAAACTCATGCATGAGGACTGGTTATCCAGTCAATGATTTAAATGAATCATTGAAATTAAAGTGTTTTTACACAACAAAAACCAGCAAACACTGCAGCCATCCAAGACAGGACCTTGACAGGTTTGATGTAAATGGTGCATGAAAGTGACATTTAATTTCACTTCCTTCCTTCCTTCCTTCCTTAGATTTTAATTCAAAACTGTTACTTCTGCTCACTAAATGTATGAGTTGTTTCTGGGTACATTGAAGAGTATGTTGATGTTTAAAATGTAATTTTCACACATTGAAGCATTTACTTGTTGCACAGGGCCTTCTGTCTTTGACATTGAAAAGGGACATACTTTTACCTTGGGGCTTGTTCTTGTGCTCTTCCATTCAAGCATGTGTCGTACCATGGAACTTGTATTCCTTTTTGCCCTTCGTCTTTACTTGCATCGCTCATGACTTGTGTTTTTGAACAAAAAGTCCCTATAAAAGTGTGTCTTCCTGAAACTTCAGATGAAAACTTTGAATGCAAAAACCTGCTGATACATGCTAGGATGTGACTGTATATTTTTTTCATTGTGTGGGATCTTCTTCTGTAGGAAATATGAAATTCAAATTCAGTTTCACCTCTTCAAGAGAAGTGATTTACTGACATGAATAACTCCGAGCAGGTAATCAATCCCAGAAGGCTGTGGCATGACCCCTATTGATTAAAAATCTGATTGGTTGTGTGAAGTAGTCTGAGTGTGTATTTCTGTCTGTCTTTGTGACAGTCTGAGAGTTTCTGTATCTATTTTATTATGAATTTGAATATCTTTGTGTGTGCATGTGTACTTGTATATGTCTGTGTTTGTGTATATGTGGAAGTGTGTGTGTCAAATCTCAGCCCTGGCATCTCAAAATTCACCATATATTGTTGGGAGTGAGAAACATCCAAACCTCATGAGAACATAACATATCATATCCTCCGAATATCATTTCAATAACCCTGCTTTTATTTGTGAGTGTTTAACAACAACATTGTACCTGGCGATTTTCTACCATGTGAGACAACTGCACCCTATAGTCAGTTTTAATCACTTAAAATTAGTGTTCAATGAGGATATTGGCAAGAGACCATGGCAACAGTGCTGGCAATGGCAGTGTGAAGAGATGAGAGTGTGGAGGCTGAGGGAGGTAAACGAATGAGAAACTGCTTGTGCTGTTCAGAACCCTGGACAGCGCCATTTGTTCAGAAGCTCCTCATCAGTCCCATGCAAGTGTGAACATTTGATTTTGAATGACTAGATTTGTACTTATGTCAGTAATATATATCAAAGGGCTTAATATCTTTGAACTGATAAATGTAAAACATAGAAAATATGCACCATTGCATCAGTTGTTTAAAAGATCGTTGTATTATATTTTGTATGATAGAGTTTGCATTATATTAGGTAATATTTGGCTTGGTTTACAGAAACTTACTGTGCATTCAAAACTGTTGTCTGACAACAGATATGCAGAACAGGACAGTCAAAATGAATTATACATTCATTATTTTGCAGCCAATTCAATTTTTTCATGCACTGCTGCAAAATAATAAATTTGTGTACACTCTGTTAAACAAAATTACACTTAAGGCATTTTTCCCCCTTTTCCTCATTCTCAACTGGGGTACTGCTGGGAGAGTCCACATCCTGGTGTTGAATACTGGCCACCTGTCAGAAATCTCCCATGATCCTCTGTGTCTGCATTACGGTCGTATTTGTAGGTTGTCTGAAGTATTTTTGTTACGGCTCTCCTGTCTGCGGATGCTTTTAGTATGCTAAATTAATGAAGGTGACCATGCGCTTGAGGTACTCAAAGCTGTACTGGATCCGTACTGTCACCTGCATTAATTTAGCATGCCAACCGGGGCGATGCTCCGCAGACTATCCCCCGCCTCTGCGTGTTCTGTTTGTCCGCGGGCACTCTGGCAGAGCGCCACCAGCGGTCTGCCCTCCTTAAGGGCATTTTAGGGCGCGCTGACACCGGATTCCCGCCGTTTAAATGTGTTTTGACATTCTTTGTTTAATGGTGCTAATTGCACTTTGCGAGCTCACACGATGGGGGTCTTTATTAATTTATTTATTTCTTGACGTCATGGGCACTGGTTTTGTAAATTGGTGTCAACTGCTTTAATTAAACAATAAAGCATTCTAGACAGTTTCAAGGACATATAGAAGTATGACATAACTCCTCTTAAATTCTCAATGGCCTTCGGGTTTTTCAAATACATACAGTGTATACAATATCCTCCATATTCATAATTTTATATTTTCGTATCAGAAAACACTGAACAGCAGTGTCAAATCTGATCACAAATAGGGCAATACATTGTTGAGAGGGGGTTTAAATATACAAAAAAACGCAGCAACAAGTTCAATTTAATTTGACCATTCAAGTTTTATTTCTCTGAAATCGAAAAATGGCCTTTTCTTTTTATGGATAGCTTTGTTTATTTAGTACAGAAAGGGGAGCAGAATACTATGGGGGGAGTCTATTGTAATGATTTCAAAACTATATTCTTCCCTCGTGTTCATTGTCATTTTATTGCCTATGAAGCACAGAAGCTCCCGTTTATAAGAGACTCAAGGCCGTAAGTGAAATGTTTTTGTCAAATATTTGTGATTGGATCCATTGGCATATCCTTAGACTGTTTGCTTTCAAGGCCTCTTCAGTCTGCAGTGCAGAGATACTTGCAAGAGCGAATGGGGGGTGGGGGCAGGAGCATAGCATCGGGGGAAAAGGGTACTATGTGTACAGGGCCCAAGGGTTTGAAGGGGCCCACAATTTTTTTTTTTTTTTTTTTTTTAATCGAGTGGAGGGGCCCTCAGAGCCTGCCTGTGTACAGGGCCCAGAAATTCTCGCTACACCCCTGGGTGGGGTTGGGGCGCGAGAGTGGATGGGGATTTATTTAGATTTCATTAATTCTTTACAAAGGAGGAGTTCATATGGTCGATGAATTTTAATGCATAACTGAGGGTATTAAGCTTGAAAAAGCGTTCATGTTTCTTTATTTCCTCTGTCTCCCCATTGCAAACTGGAGAAACATCACTTGAGTTTAATTACTACTTATCACACAAATATAATGTGTTTGTTTATATGAACATGGCTTTTCTGCATAAAATGTTGTAGACCTGGCAGTTATGGGTTAGAAATAATGCTTTTTAATAATGTGCATTGTAATAATCCACCAGGTGAAATGCTTATCGCGGTGTTGTTCAGTTAACTGAGACTATGTCATGTTATCCATTTAGCCCGTGAATATGAATTCTCAAGATTAACAATGCAGTTTTGACTTGATTTGCTTTTGACTCAGTCATAACCGAATTTAAAATAAAGAAATTCACATTTTTAAGCATTCACAGAACATTGTTTTTATTTTTTTTCTATTTTCAGTACTTTGTTATTATTTTGTTCATGTATTCGATCTGTGTCAATATAAAGCCAGGATGACTGTTATTGACAGCAGCTTTTAAGGGTAAGTGTCATTATGGGTTGACAGGATTCGTGGACATAGCTGTCATGATCCCCACGGATCTCACAGGACAACTGTCTGTCTGTGCAAAGAGAATTGTGAATATACAATCTACTCTGGCTCAAAGAAAATGGTGAAAAGCCTGTATGAAAGACCTCAAAGCGGACAGACAGATAATGACAGAATCAAGATTCAATAAAAAACCTTCTTTAGCGATATTTGTATTGCTTTGTATACAGGAGTGCAAGAGTACGGTTATGTATTACACACATACATGCGTACAGACACTCAAACACACTTATCAGACACACTTTGAGAGCGTCTGAAATTCAGTCAGAACAGCGTTTCGTCTCTTCATGGGCACATGCTGTTACTTCAGAATGAAAAGGCATTTCAGTTCCAAAGGACATGTTTGGTTATGTCTCAAAAATGCTATTCACTCAAGAAAATGATGTTGTAATATAAAGTCTTTGTTGATTTCATAGTTTTTTTCCCCATTCGTCCTCTCAGGTATCTCGGCCGGTCCTTGGACCTTGGGAACTCGGCAAGATGAAAAAAAAAAGGAGAAAAACACTTTGTTAGAGTCTGTAACTTTGCAGTACATACCTTCATGGCAGGAAAAGAGAGTGTTGGCCAGGATTCAATGTACTGTTCTCTTGTCCATTTTATATTTATTTACAATTGAATGAGAGTTATGCTTTTTCTCTACAAGGACAGCTTGGCACTACTTACCAAACCGTGTCATTGAAGATAAAAAATTTAACATGCTTTCAATTGTGAGCCAAACATAAGGACTCATGTTGACTGACTCCCAAACTTTGTGTTTCGTGGAGCTCGACCACATTATGTGTGACCCAAAATCCTCTGCATTTATGACACCACAAACTGTGTGTCAAGCAGTTTGGGTAATTTCCAAAATACCTTCACAACAGGTTTGATAGAATCACATGAAATGCCATCGTAAGTACAAAACACACAACTGTCCTCATTCTCACCAAAACAAAACTCTCCTCCCGATTTCATCTCGGTCAATTCCCCTTTTAGGCCCTACCCTACGCCATACCATACGACTCCCACCACATGACTGGTTGATCTACATTGCACGCATCAGACAAAGACAGTGGTATTGCCATTTGCTGGAATAACTATATAAGACAGACGTCTGTTCAATTTGAGCTTCTTGGTTTGATGTTGTGCCATTCTGTGTCTTTAGAAAATCAATATAAAAATAAACACATCAGAAATGAAATGCTCACATTTCTTAGTATGTTTTAAATTACTTTGTTGCTGACATGCTCAAAAACTCCAGGCAGAGAAATGCACAACTATCAGTCAGATACATTTGCAAACTATCCAACTCCTAACTTAGAAAACGCTGACAAATAAATATTAGTATTCTCCCAGAAGGTTTATTCTTTCATATTTGTATTAAAAATACAAACCCAAAGGTAAAATTGAACCCATAAAGGCAAATTGAATGTGCAAAATGTTATTTATGTAATGTCTGTGGAGGAATTCAATACGCTTGAGGCTCATGACTTTGAGTTGGCGATGACCGTGATAGTTTTGTCAGCGGGAACAGTTGGTGCCATCATTTGACATCCAGTGATTGGGAGCGGTCGCTGCTCTGGAAAGCTTTTGCACCTGTGCCTGGGTAAACTGTCATCTCTGCACGTTTGCCCGCTTTAAAACTTCTGCCAGGAGAAAATGGGGACAGCCACATTCAGGTCACATTTTACTCAAACGTGCAGCCCACCTGGTCTTTGCATGGACTGCTAGACATGCGCACACACATGTGTATTCAGAGTTTTTTGGGGGCTTGTCTGTCGTGTCAACCAACGTGCTCCAGGCCTCAGGCCCACATTTCTGTTACCCAGTTCAGCTCCCTCCCTTTTGCTTTTTTTTACTGAGCGTACCAACACACATCAAGCCACAACCAGGTCTATATGCTCCCTCTGAGGCTAGACAGATCTATGTTATCTGTATATTATATGTATCATATCCTGCATAATTTGCATATTGCTATCATGTATATCATATACATGCTGTTTACTTTTCATTGACATCAATGCCAGTAAAATTATGCATTCAGTGCGTTATTTTATCTATGAATGCGTTCCGATATCAATTGCACTTATGTATTTGAACATAAATCAGAATGCATTTTAAAAAGGGGTTGGGTTCCAGTAAATGTGTTTACTTTCAGGATGTTAAGTATAAGCGTATCTGTATACTCACAGTATGTAGTCTTTCATGCATGTGCTTATGCACTATCGATCTGATAATGCAGTACAGCACTTTCACTCAGTTGTTTAATTTTCAGGGCTCTTAATACATTTGCTTTTTATGCAAAGGCCTTGTCCAGACCAATTTCTTGAGTGTTATTTTTAAATAAGTGAAGTACAGCTCTAAATGGCAAATGTGATTAAAAATTGACCAAGGTCAAGTACTGTAAAAAGGAGAACACTGTAATATAATCAATATGGCTCAGGATTACTTTGGAATAGCAGTGCGTAGTGCATTCTACTGAGCACAAATTCAGTGTCCAAATTAATTTTTGATCGTTTCAGGTTTGGGACACACAGTTGTTAAATTATTTTTTTAAAGTTGTGCTTAATTGAATACCGGGTTTTGGCTGACAGTTAATCATATGCATTGCACTGAGCAATGTGTTTGACCTCACACCACACCTCATTTGAACATCAACCCACCCAAATGCATGCAAGTTTGTTTGATGCTGTACCTGTCTGACATTGGCTAACTTGCTTCAGAGCTAATGTCACATGACACCATGGAAAATAAGGAAACTGTTTCAGAGCTAATGTCACATGACACCATATAAAATAAGGTATTTAATTTTTTTTTGGTCTCTCCATGATTATTTTGCTTCAGATGGATTTGTTGCTGGAAAGTACAGTTGCAAAAGTCAGACAATTGATAATATTGAAGAATTCTCTGAAAAAGGAAAAAATGTATTACTTAACTATTGGATTTCCTTTCATCGGCTTTTCGCTTTTGCCAATTTAAGATTTATTTTCCCCATCCAGAAACCAGGTTGGGTATTTTTTACAGATCTACATTTCAATCATTTATATCTGATGTCTTCATTCCGTTCTCGTTTGTGCCATGTTTCCCGCTATGTAAAATAGCCTCATGTTGATTTGAACAGACCTTTGATACTATACAATCTGTCTGATGTGGCAAGCATAATTAATGGCATTGAAAGTCCAGATTCTGTGGCCTGTTTTCTTTCATCTCTGTCTGTATGCCGGATTTCTAGTTGTGACGCAAATGTAATTTGTGCGCTATTCTTCGCCCAACAGGCCCTCCTCGGCTGCATTTTTGAACCTCCATATTCATTTTCTTTCCTCTGTTTCTCTTTGCTTTCAGTTGGTTTTCATTATGTTTGTCTAGGAGACTGAGATAGCGAGGATGGTTCATTGCAATTGGAGAGACAAATATCCAAGCAGAGACCTGCTTCTGCTATTTTCTGGGGAGATGTCTTTTCTTTTTTAGTCCGCCATTACGGCCCCTAAAAAAAGCTTATTTCTGATGTTGTTACTTTTGAATTGCCAGTAAGAGATGGATCCAAACTCGCTTTTCTCTTTCTTTCATCTGTTTCTCATTCATTCATTTCCTGGGAACTTTCACCAATTCATCTTCCAGTAGATGCCATTAGATCATGGTATGGAGCATGTTGCCTGTTCTCTGAAGGACTCTAAGGAACTTTTATGATGTATACAGGGGGGTCATGATATCTGTTTTACTCTAGCCTTATGCCAAGCTAAGTTCCTGGGCAAATGGCCAGCCTTCTCTTCACAGTCATATTAAGTACCATGGAGAGCAGAAAGCATGCTGTCCCATATAGAATGAGTTACCATTTCAGAGGCATGTCTAAAACCCTCAGCAATGGATTTGCTAGATGCACGTTCTCCTGTTTTTTTTTTTTGCCAGAACCCACACTTCAGTGTACTCATGTCAAACTGCTGAAGGTTGGCCTCCTGGAAAGAGCTAAGCTGCTGCAGGAAATTGTGCTCGTGGGCCGGTGAGAGGCACGTTTCCCTCTGAATCAAATATAGCACAGCGTCCCCAGCACGGCAATGAGGCCACTTGGCTGAAGAAAATACCGTATGTCCCATGAGATGTTAACTGAACGACCCTAACTGGACCACCTTCACGCCGGCCATTGCTTCATGCTAATTTCTTTGAAACCACGCCCTTTGCTCATGGATACTTGAGCTGAGAGGGAAAAATGGGGCAGCCTGGTCAATGAGATTTTGCTCTCTCTCTCTCTTTCTCTCTCTCAAACCTTTGAGGCTACGTTTGATGGTGTGCACTTTTTCTTATTGGAGCAACATGACAACTTTTATAAAACTACCTTGATCAAATTGTATAATCATTCTATTTGTTTCCACTGCCTCTAGCAGTGGGAGGGGGATGGGTGATAAATAGCTGTACCACGATGAAGCAGGTTATTTCCTTTTTTCTTTTTTTTTTTTTTTTCTAACAGTACCCCAGGGTGCCTAACCAGAGCAGACAGCCTTGGTCTCGGAGGGCCAGATACATTCTGGTTTTTGGTTCATGCATAACCCTAACCGGATGTTGAATTATTTAGCTCAAAGAATGCAAAATAACCAGGGATACTCATTCCACCATTCAGATTCTATTCACCCTTTGAAGATGAGCTGAATAACTGAAAGCTCTTTATTTTTTCACCCCATTGTGTTACATCACAAATACATTGAAGTGCATGTTAATCTCTACCTGTCAAAGTTATATTGGAACACATAAGGAATTTGAATCCTGCCAGTTAATGCAGAGACAAATCTTGTACACCAGAGAACCCTTACAAAGTTATGTTAGATTTTTCAGTCCCATTGGTTGAGCCACAGATACTGGCCATTAATGCTGTACCACAAAATCCCTTTATCTATATGTATGTTGCAAAGGTTAAATGGAAAAGTATAAGTCATTGGTGTGTGTCAGAGCCGTCATTTTGTCTGGGTTCTCCGTTCGTCAGGTTGACAAGATCATGATCATGGTCATCACGCATTTTAAACTTTGAGTTTGCTGAATGTGGTTAGTATATTGCAAAAAGATGAAATTATATAAACCATATTAAATTTACTTGTATAACATTTTGCAAGATGTATATTCTCTCGTTCTAGTTGTTAGCTGCTAAATTGTCTAATTCTCAAAAATCTGTTTACTCATTTCCGAACAAGGTTTAGATCAAAGTATGGAGTAAAGAACACAACATTCTTTTGCAGTCAGCTTTCCATCCTTTGTCATTTGCGTAAGACAGGCATAACGTGTATGCATTTATTTTAGGCAGCATCACCAGGGTGGTATGTTTGTATTTGATGTGTGTTAGAGCATGTTTGAGCGTCAGCATACAGTTAGTGACTGATCTAAGTTGGGTACTTTTTTGTGTAGTGACAGTGCAAATGAAACCTCCCACTGTTTCACACTGTCGTTTGCATCAAGCAATGGGGGGTAGGGGGGTACTGTGTGGCTTCCACTGGCAAACTCTTCCAGCCCATCTGCTTGGGGGAGCCCTGCTCACAGAGCGTGCCCGACAAACTAGACCCGCCCCCGAAAACCTCCCCCTCCGCAGATGGTGCGTGTCCACGGCGACGGCCAAAAGTCAGTCCCCCGCCTGTTCTCTCGCCACACACAACCGCTGCAAGATTCATCAGCTCTGTTACTGGAAAATTCTTAACACAAATGCGAAGACGATGTTTCCTTCAGACCTAAACAAACGAGTCATGACAGCTGAGCTCTCCTGGCGAGGAACCTCGTCCCCGTTTCCGCGGACACATCCTTGCGGTGGTAGCATTACCGCTGACGGTGACATACGTTCAAAGGAGCAGACATAACCACAATTTCAGGGATACGGGTGTGTTTTCTATCCACATGCTAAACATTGGAAATGAAAATATGCTTAACATGAGAAATTGTCTTTCGTTTCTAATTATCTGACACACGATTTCCTCAGATATTTAGAATTCTTGACACACATTGCTCTCGACTTGATATCTCACTGGCAGAGCCTAAACTGAGAAAGACCAGATGCAAAGAATCCAAAACCATCTTTCTGTTACCTGAGTTCTTGTATCACTCTGTTATCCATGTTTGAGTAACAGAGACCCCACTCTGGCTCTTACTTAGTCTGGCGAACTGAAGCTTTCCACGCTTTCCTTCTTATCAATAATGAGTGTCAATTCTGATACTGTAACTCCAAATACAATCGTGATGAGGATTAAATACGAATAAATGAATAAAAAAGCCAGCTGGTAATCAATCCCACAAGTTAGTGTGAATTGGAAACAATGAGGCCAGTTTGGCAGAACGATATGCCAAAGCAACTGGCAACTTTCGACCAAGTCTACCACGAGAGACTCGCACATTTATGAAGACAAATTACAATTTTACAGCAGAATTAACACTCTGGAGTAATGAACACTTTCTTTTTAATGAGCTGCCCTGTCAGATTGTATAACTATTTAAAAAAAGATCATAATTAGCACTAATGTGTGTGAGACTGTGAACATATCGTCATGTACCATCATTCATGTGTTATTGTTCAATCAAATGTGTGAAACTGAGAAGTTGTTGTCGTGTATGTTGTTTTAATCCGCATTCACATTCTGTCTTTGAGTCACTGATTTCCAGTGAGTCATCAGGATCATACATGCAGAATTGTTTTGCCATGACAACTGTCATGTGATTCAGCTTGGTATGAAACCAGCCATGCCAGTGTTGAGGGCCACTGCTCCTATGGTCTTAAAACAGTCTCCATCTCCTTAGCCACTGATGGCGCTGAATAGACAGTGGCTAACACAGGAGATAGCTGGATTTAATCCAACAGATGCCCTCCTCTTCAGGGGCATATGCAATTCAGTCAAAATAAACTTTATTCCCTTTAAGGGCTTGTGCTGTTCCATAATGAAAAGAAAAATATACACTGGGATTGCTAGCCTGTCGCCACAAAGAGAAAATGATGCTGAGATGTTAAGTCGGTTTTGAATGAATAGCATCGGCTTTGAAAGAGACTAAGTGAATTTGATTGAATCTGACTCCCAGGATGGGTGTATTCCATTTTATCTCATTCCCTTCCCTTTTTTCCCCTCATTTGATTGAGCGCTACAGTGATGGTTTTTATTTTTTAAATGTTCTGATGAATCAGCAAGTCCACTCTTGTGATCAGCGGGGTCGTGAATGAGTGAAAGGGGCATGGCCGATGGAAAATGGAGTCTGCTTTACAACCTTTCCTCGCTTTAAATGCTGTTGACACACCCAGCAGCACCTGGCCGGTTTTTTTTTTTGGAAGCGGGGATGCGAATGCATCGATTGGGATTGTGGGATTGTGAGAGATGCATGCAGAAAGGGATCACATTTTTATCCTTTGTCGGCTTGAGTGAGAACAAGGGGTCATGATCTCTCATTCCCTTCACCTAACAGGGAATGAAATCTCATATCCCCCGCCCCCCACGCACTTGAACGATGGGATTCTGAGGAAGCATATGTTTAACTTGGCACAAGATATTCTTGACTGATTCATTGTGCTTCCTCTACACCGCAACACAATTTAAATCATGTTGCAATGTGTTACGTTTTACATGTCGTTGTATTAAACTGGTTGCTTGCCAACTGAGATGTGAGATCTAAACCACTCAGTCTTTAAAATGCCCTGACCTTTAAAACAATTTATGTGTACACCAAGTCCAGTGCCCTCTAGCATCACAACCACCACTGTTATATATACCCTTGAATGCACTTGGTTTACTTTCACAAGAATTAAGTGAGCCACCACTCTGACATCTGGAATATAAAGGGGAACGTAAAAAAAGGTGACTGTATGTAGATGTGTTTTGTTGCTTTCATGAACACACGTCGGCTTCAGCGGAGATCGCATTCATAATGGATCTCGCATCTGAAAGGTGTGCCATGTGGCTCTGAACACGTCGCACCCTCCAGCATGCGGGCCCGCATGGCCGTCGTACATCACCCCAGACTCTTATCTGGCGCGGTCCGCACGTACGAGTCGATGAGAGGGGATGACTATCGATCTCGTTCCTCCCTCGGTCTCTCTGTGTCTGAGCCTGACGCATTAGCCTATGAAGTGCTGCAGCTAGTCCAGCGCTCAGAACAAAGGACGCCATAAAACATGGGACCATAAAATAAGGTATGAAATGAAAAAGCATTATCATAAAAGTAAATCATAATTACTACTTCATATACATTTAAATGTATGGCATTGTGTGGCATTGTATGTTTGGAATTGGCTGTATGCAGATAGGGTGATAATGCTGAACAGAGGTCAGACTTAATGAGTTCAGTCGTTGCTAAATGACAATGCTGTGACCATATCCATGTCCACTGCTGGACGTCGATGACTCTGATACTGGGTGTTCAGTGTGGCTGCACCACTGGAATTTAAAATCCATTGCAATTTAGACCTTGATTGATTTACAAACAGGAATTAAGGATGTGGAATTAATGAATGAATGTATAAATCCATAAATAAATAAAAACTGAGACAACAAAAAATGGCTATAAATGCCCCCTAAACAGTGAGCATTGCTCTGAAGCTATTTTGTAACAATATCGCACCTTCAATATAGATCTATTGATGAACTTGACCACACCATATTGTATATTTGTACCTTGTGGTTTGATAATGGTTCATTAGAAGTTCCTCATGGTTACAAAAAAAGAAAAAAAAAAAAAAGTCTTCCACTATGATTACAAGCAAAGAACCTCTGAAGAACCTTTTGTTTCTTTGGGGAAATTCTTCTGATTTTATCGTCGTCATATTCACTTTTACCATAATCAATGACTAATTTTGTATATTGTACAGTGCATCATGCACATCGTAAGTACATGATCCTGGAAAATTTATTTTGTATGAACATCTGCAGCACTCCAGTTTCAGATTGGGAAAATCTTTTTCTTTTTCGTGTTGTGCAATTGTAATTCACTTTACACTGTACACACACTTTTTAAACAACGTTGTACAACCTTTAAAATGGCCTCTATTGATTTATCATGGGTGTGGCTCTGTGCAAGTGGTCCCCATAACCAGGCTGCTGAGTGAGTAAGTTATGGGTGCAGAGTTTCTGTTCCACCTATTAAAACTGTGCTCACATGAAAGGACCAATCTTCTCTGGCTGCTAGGAAAACAATGGGCTCAGTAAACACTATATTTTATATACACCTAGAGCATTTGATAAGTAAACACAATTTCTTCCAGAAAGAAACTCTATTTTCTATTTTCTTGGGCCCCCAAGACGTCAAGTAAAAGGTAAATACACACTTTGCTGGTCCACTTCGGACTCCTTGACATCTTGGAGGAATGTCTTTGAGACATGTCCATGTTCACTCTATTATTTCTCTCCAAGTATTTGGGGGGAAAACAGGGCTAAATTCAATAAAATGTGCTCAGCGCCATTGAGGGCCGATGCAGTTCAATCAAAACAAAGTTTGCAAGGCAACATCAAGTCACATTCTGTTGGCATAGCCTTTAAATATTTCTGATGGAACTTAAAATATTTCTGATGGAATGGTAGCACAAAATGAGGGGCGGGGGGGACAAGGCAATGAAGTTCACCGTTAGGAAAATGCCAACACTGATCAGGTTGCAGGAAGTGAAGGCCAGGAAAGTTCATTCAGACGCTACATCAGCAGTGGAAGCATCCGAAACGGAGACTGCTCCCGACCCTTCTCCCTCTCGCTCGATGGCTGTCCTTGACTGATCCGTGCACCAGTGGAAAAACAAAATCCCAAATTCCCACAGCTCCTCAGAGCTGAAGGCCCGCCAGCTCCGGATTACACATCCGCCACCAGCCTGGATCTCGTACGCAGCAAATCCAGAGCTGGATCAGCCTCCATTTTCGATGTCAGTGCATGTTGTCTGTCTGGGGATGGTGCCATATTGCTTATTCAACATCGCTGTTTTTTTTGGGTAGGGAAGGCAATGGGGGGGGGGGGGGGTATTGGAGATCATCCAAGTATTTGTGAATGCTGCCAAACGGTACCCAAAATTGCTTTCCCTAAGAGTGTGAGTGAGCGTGTGAGAGTGCGTGTGTGTGTTTAGCAGCATCTGATAACTCGTTCACGGTTCAAAGTTGAAGTTCACGACAGCATCTGCTCTGATTAGTAGTTTGACTGAGTCAGGCCATTGCCAGGCATGAGATAAATGCACTGTCTATCAGGAAAAGAGATGCTACCACGAGATCACATCTTAAAAGTAGTGGATTTTATTTTTTCCCATCCAATATGGTGCCTGGGAATTAATCTGGGATGTGTGCGTGCGTATGGGTGAGTCTGCGTGTGTGTGCTTAACACCCTGTGGGAATCAATAAATTAATTTACCATGTTTCAGTTTTTTTGAATGTTTGCAGGGAAATCACGACTGTTTGTGGTAAACATTTTGAGCCGGTTTCCCAGGCATGTATTAATCCTCGTCCTTGTCCAAAGAAGTTTCTTTTTGTATAGTAGGCTTGTAGTCTAACATCCACACAGAGCCTTGATTCGTAAACCTGAGCAACACATCCAGGCAAATGTTGATGGCCAGTGTCACAAAAATGTTGTTCTCAAGTTGTGGTTAATTGTCAGTGATCAGACAGTTTAATAACAGGCAATTGTCAGACAGTATTGTATTTTCGTTCCACGATTGTATTTTCATCTTCTTTATTTTGCACCTCAACAGTTTGCTTCAGTTTGTACCAAATTATTTTAGATTTACTTACTGCAGCAGTGTATGTATATGCCCTGCAATGAGACAAGGTGTAAAAAAATAAAAAATAAAAATAAGGAACAAATAATCACTGAAGCCAGATGTATCCCAGAATCGTAAGGCTTTTTCAGACAGATTCACTAACCCAATTCCTCAGACTTTCTGTAAGAGGGCCATGATGACCCTACACTGTACAACAGCTGACTAAAACAAAAAAAAGCAGGTTTCTTCGTCAATCTCCTTGTTTGCCCCAATAATTCCCTCGCTTGCTGTGTCAGGTTAGTCCACACGCACGAGAAGATCCTCTTGCAATGCTTTGACAAGATGTCAGCCAGTCGAGCGCAACGGGCCAATTCAATTACCTTGCGCCCAATGTGTGGCGTCTAGGACGGGCTCCGGCTCAGCTTCAGCTCGCTCCTTTGTATTCTGAGGCCCCACCAATCTGTGAAAGCCAGCATCTTGGCTACATCAGCCGAGGCCTCCAGAGTTTAAAACTGAATTGTCCACCATGCATTGGTAGGAACATGCATTTGGAAAAAAAAATAAAGCACAACCTTTAAGGCAAGGGGCAGTCTTCTGGCTAAGGTACGTGACTGGGAAAACCACTGCTGTTGAGCCCTTGAGCAAGGCCCCCAACCCCACTGGGGGTTAGCATAATTAACTGTAAATCGCTTTGGATAAAGGCGTCAGCTAAATGACAGTGAGGTGATGCATAAGTAGCTGTTGACTTCACTTCGGTAATGTAACTGATGTTAATGCATCATTTCTATTGCCAAATACGATGTTTAAGTCAAGTCGAGCGTGTGGTGACACATCTTTCCCTGTGTGACTCATCTGGAAAAGTGGCGTGATGACGTCGCTCATTTCATCCGGGTAAATAATATTGGTTGAATGAAGCAACCGACTGTGTTCTAAGATCCTTCCAACTGTGTTCTCAGGTCCAAGATCATGTTCAGAAAACCAGCTGGATCAAATTTAATGAGCTCAGTAAAGGTTAAAACTTTATATTTATAGCACGGGATTTTTGGAATAGCTGTGCATAATTTCACAGATTGGAGCAGCCATTTAGTTATCAGGTAGATCAATGGTCTAGTGTGGGGTAATGTTAAGCTTTCTGGCTTTGCTCAGATATTGAATTTGGCCTTCAATATCTAGCCTATATGACTGATAATCTGTTGTTGGCTTGCATATGTACCAACAGACTCATTTGAGAGCACTATTCGTATATCATTTCCAACCAGTTTGGAGAGTAAAAATATCTCTCTTTGAAAACTGTTGCTTACATCTCTTATGTAAAAGCATGAAAGCAATGAACCCCAATTCTGTCGCTATTAATTTCATACATTATAAGCAAGCTAATGGCTCATCCGAAACCATTTTATTTTGGATAAAACAACTGAATGCTTCCAGGATTTGCGAAAAGGATTTATGCTCACACAAATTTTTTCTGTTCATGGGATTCACTCTGAAAGCAGGCTGATCAGAAATAGAGGTCTAATTTTATATTGAAAACGTCTGATTTTCAAGTCGTTACTTGTTAATTTTCAGTAAATCTCACATCTTCCCTGTGGACACATACATAATTTTATACTTTACATGGTATTTCATTGATTTAGGTGATATCCAAGGTTTGTAAATATATATGCATTTTAAAAGCTTAACTGGTCGCGCTGAAAACACATGATAATATATGGTCTCGTCTTGATGAAATGTTGCAGTTTTCCCCTGACTACTTTGGCATGACTTGGTGATACCAAGCAATATATTGTCATTTAAATAAAATAATAACGTACAACTATGGAGAAGGATTTGTCTTTGCAAGAGGCGGTACACGACCATACTACATCAGAAGCGACCATTGCAAACCAGATCAGTTTCCTACAAGCTGTTCGATGTAAAGATAATTGTTAAGATGAAATGCCAGTGACAGTGTTAACAGTTAAGTTGAGCCTACATGCATTTGAACCATCTGTCTCTGAAGTGCAGTAACACCACGTTGTGGTTCACAGTATTCTGGTTTTAGGGGCATACACCACACCTTTGGTCCAGGAGTCCCAAGGATTGGTCCATGGATATCTTGACCGATTGTCACTTGTCAGTGGTACATACATATTTGAATGTTCTTCATTTTAATTATTTCATGTTAATTATCATGACCAAAAATGTAGTTATATATCAAGATGTAGCACTTGACGAAATTATAAATTAAATCAACTCATTTATGAGTTAATATAATTTACAGTTGCTTTGTGTTTATGATAACATCCACAACTTCCGTGCACATGCCAGGAAAGGGTTTGCAATCTTCTACATAATACTGTATGTGATCAGAGATCTATATCTGGAATGTTCACAAGAGATCAAACAATTTTTAAATTCGTCTTTTTTTGTCTCCATACCACTTGAATGTCGGTAAATCAAAGTAATTAACTTGGATTTGTTCAGGCTATGGCTACTTTCCAGAAATACAAATCATAATGTATGCTTAAAGGTGATAAAAATATATCAATTTAAAAAAACAAACAAACAAAAGGAGAGTACCGCCAATCATCTGAATGGAAATAAACCGTTTGAGGGGGCTGTTGATTGGTTCTTTCATCTGCCACCAGCCGCAAATCAAAACCTCACAAGACAAGAGCAAGGGATTTTTACCCAATTACATCAACAAACTGCATGTTGGTGGGTGAGTAGATATAAAATTGCTTGTAAATGTACTGTTGGTGACAGACACACAGAGGGAGTCATCAAAGTGAGTTAACATCAGAGAGTGTGGATGAAAACATGAGATGGGTGTGAAAGACATTTAGAGCTTATTGTTTCAAGATCCCTTTGGGTACATATTAACATGCATGTGTACTTGCACATGCGCACACACACACACGCACACACACACACAAGCATCCATGCATATATCGTACATTTCTAAAACCTTCTCATAATAAATAATCACCAGTGTTGTTGCTTCCACACTGGAACTCACCAGGTGCTTTTCAGTGACCTAGAGAGCTAAATACCACATACTCTGTTAAATGCTTAAAATAATATCCTCATGTATCCACAAAATCTCTTAATATCCATCTCAAAGTGTGCTTTACGTTTGTAGAGAAGGTGTTATGCCACTTTCACCGTGTTGCATTGTGGGAATTTTTGTTTATTTTTCGTAAGGAATACAGCATTTGGGAACAGGCAAGACCATGTTTTCTCATGTCATGTCTGAAATGATACACTTTGATTACAGACTGCTACAGTTTGGACTGTTTGACCATTCACTGAAGTAAATGCATCATAAATGAATAGGTTTTTGGAACTTATTTGCTTATTCTGGTATTTTCTTGGCTAGGAAAACACCAGCATATTCTGACAATGGAGTTTTATTGTGAAAGGAAAAATCTACTGTCGCTTTCTACCACAGTTTAAAGCACATTCGGGAGCGGTAACCGCATTTATATCATAAAGACTGCATGAATAGACTCACGTGAATAAATTCTAATTCGTAAAGAATAAGATCAACAGTGTCTCAATGCTTGCATTCAAACAAGAAGATCAATTCTAAAGCTTAGGAAACTGTGCGGTGCTGAGGAAACTGTGCAGTGCTGAGGAGACTGTGCGGTGCTGAGGGGACTGTGCGGTGCTGAGGGGACTGTGCGGTGCTTAGGAGACTGTGCGGTGCTGAGGGGACTGTGCGGTGCTGAGGGGACTGTGCGGTGCTTAGGAAACTGTGCGGTGCTGAGGAGACTGTGCGGTGCTGAGGAGACTGCGGTGCTTAGGAAACTGTGCGGTGCTGAGGAGACTGTGCGGTGCTGAGGGGACTGTGCGGTGCTGAGGAGACTGTGCGGTGCTGAGGGGACTGTGCGGTGCTGAGGAGACTGTGCGGTGCTGAGGAGACTGTGCGGTGCTGAGGAAACTGTGTGGTGCTGAGGAGACCGTGAGGGGAATAATGAGCCTACAGCAATGCAGTACCTTTTTCTAATCCTCTTTTTTTGGACCAAGTGATTGGAGTCCAGTGCTTATGAGCTAAAATGTGTTCCCACATTCAAACATTACATTAAAGGCATTTAGCAGACACACTTATCCAGAGCGACTTAAATCTCGGCTCATAAGAGACATCTGCTTCTTTAAGCTTATTACAGAAGAAGTGCTTATTTGAGGCCATCAATAATTGGAAGTTTTTTGGTGCTTCCACACACTCACTCACTCACACACACATGCATACACCCTTGTACCTTCTCACACATACCAAAGTGCATATATGCATATGTAAAACGCAAACATATTCATACATGCACATGTATAAACATATATCCGCTGATGTTGAGAAGATGACTGGCCCCAGAGATCACGGACTTTGCTGCTTAATGACTGCTACCCCTTGCTCTTCAGCAGATGGAAATTGACCCATAACCGATGAACTTGAGGTGCGTCTCCTTTTCAGATCCCATAAGGGAATGAAGTAAATGATTCAACAAGCTCTCTGAAACATCCAATTACGTGCCTCTGCACGACAGCGGGTAAGGGGCTGGGCCAATAATCAAAAGGTCACGAGTTCTATTCTCAGGTGAGCAGCCGCCCTGCCCTCGAGCTGGCATGGATGCTGAAACTGAATCCTGAATTAGCTTGTAAAACGGCTTTTACATACTACAGAGAGATAGCATGTGACTCACATCAACAAGTCAATGCACTTGTCAGATGAACCATGCAGGTTGGCTCCTTAGGTGGGTCGCAAGGTATGGTGAAGCATGGGCTAAAATGCAGAGTAGGGAGCCAGTAATCATGTCCTTCTGCAAACAAACATTGACATTGGCATCTCTGAAAAATGTACTTCTTTATAATTATTCATTTATTTTGCAGGGACAACACACAACTTAAACATGAACTGGATTTGTGAGACCATATGCTGCTGTCTGTAGGGTGGCTGGCTCTCGTACCCCCACATAGTCGGCTCTCGTACAACACCCCCCCACCCCCACCCCCCCCACATGGCCAGGGGTTCCAATCACAGCCCACCTGTAATTCCCTCCTCTTCATCTTCGCTTTCCTTCCATCTGAACTAAAGATGATAAAATATGAAAGGAAATTATCCTACTCACTCAACCCAAACCCAAATTAAGTATTAAAAATGAATATATAAATGTCACCACTCCATATAGTGTACATGATTTAGGCTTTAACAGTTATTAAAACATTTGCTTTTTTTCGCTCCAAGTACAATGTGCTTATGTAAACTTAAAAAAGTGGAAAATTATGACAGGAAAATCATATATCAATGAGTGATTGGAGAGATGAAAATTATTTTTTATGAAGGCAGTTGAGGATTATGACTGAATCCTAGTTATTCCGTTCTCTGACAGCCGAGATAGGTGCAGAAGCTGCTGCCTGCAGCCTGTTGAATGACATTTCCAACTGCGGATAGTTTCTCTCTCCATATCTCTCTCTCCAGGTAACGATGCTAAATTGTGGAGTTCATATGTTCCAGAGTGTACACGTCTCTGCCTTCCTGTCACTCCAATTCACTCTGTCACACAGAAGCATACAGCGTTGAACATCATTATGTAATGGTGCCATCCTCAAAATGTCACAATATGCCAGTGATGTTAATATTTCAAAAAGATAGCAGGCGCTGACTTAAATACTCCAGCAATACATAAATATGCTAAGGAAATAAATCTTCAATTTCCATAACGCTGACATGCTTATGCTATACATTCGTTTAAGTATTTTGCAACTCTGTACATGGAATGTGAGGTGTTTGTGAACATCATCATGTTGATCCATCAAGAAAATAACATACTCCACATCGCCTAAATGGAAAAATTGCAACTATTTAAGCAGCAAAAATTAATTTAGTTTTCGAGGCGTAGTTTAGATGAGAGGAAATGTGTGTTCGTGGGCAAATCTGGCCTTTTTGCTCTGTGTGAAAGTACCTCTCTCGGTTGATGACAAAATATGAAATGGCACCAAACCGTGGGTCAGCAGCAGTCACCCCAGAGGTGTAACGGGAAGTATCGGTGTATCTTTTGGCTAGGTGCCCCTCTCATTTCAAGAGACTATTTAAATATTGCACGGCTGGAGGGATGGGCATGCGAACCGGCAAAAGCGTCACTTTTCACAGAAAAGCGAAGTACAGATGAATCAGCTGCATGTGTTACGTATATTTTGAGATGCCCATTGAGTGAACAGTAAGACTCGGAGAACAGACAAATTGGAGGCTTTTAGAATCAAATGAATGATAGATTAGCTTCATAGGCAGCTATTGACTGCTGCAGACCTTCTGGAATATCACTTATAAAGGGTTCAGAAAGAAAGCTGGATCATATTTTACCATTGACTTCTGTCCCAGTCCATATAAAATATACAAAATTGTGCTTAAAAATCTCATTGGCCCCCTAAGTAATCCTAAATGGGATCATGTCCAACACAATTTTTGTCAATAAGACATCAATATTATACAAACTTGCTTTGAATGTTCTGGGGAAAAAAAATGGTTTGCTAACATTTCACTTACGTTAGACTTATCAGCATCTTAGTGTTGCTTTTGACAGTTGAGAATATCGTACTCAACTACATCTCTGAAAGGTATCCATTGCAAGTATGGGGAACAAGCTCTAACAACCCACCAAATATAGTTTTAAAATTGTACGTCTGCAGTTAGGGAAGACTGTTCTGACTGGTCACTTTAAATCATGGATTTCAGTTACGCTCAGCTTTGTCAGGCCAGTTTAGTCATATTTGGTTCATGTCATATTTGGTGACAGAGGACCTTAAATTCAGTCTTTTGTGTATTCCTATGTGAATAAAGGTATCCAAGGAAACACAATTGCTCATAGATGTGTCCCTGAAGCCCAAATTTGATGTCGCTGTTAACAATTCTAAACATTTTGGCAACAATCTTTTGAGGGAACCGATTCAAACTGACACTCGCAATCATAATGAATGTGTTCTGAAATAGTGTTATCGGACAGCGCACACCACTCAAAAGTATTTTGTAAAATTTCATGTGACTCGCAACGCATATCTCCCCCTTGCAGATGTGACTGGTATCTCCCCGGTGTGTCTGCATCTATTTTTGTAAAACACTGCGGGTAGCAATCTGTTTGAGAGGTCATTCGAGTTAAAGTAAGAAAACCTTATAACTCTCTGCTGCAGTTCGCATTCCCATAACCGTCCCTGTATTGTTTTGTTTTTTTTGTTTTTTTCTAACAATGCGAAACTTGGACAGGGGCTCGATCAACATCCGTCCACAATCGGACTTCACATGCGCCGGATGTCGAATGCCTGGTTTTTGACATAATGGCAATAGAGGATCAGAATGTTTTTAATATTTGCTTTTTTTTCTGTCATGGTCTTCTCTCCCATCTCCTTAAGCATCAAAGGGACCGCAGCAAATGCCACAACACTTGTTCATAACAAGGTTGATTGTTATCGGCAACTGTTTTAGATTTTATGTGCAATAAACTGGAAAGAGTGTCTATGAATAAAATATCTCAAGTGTCTGCGGCTGAAATAAGAACTATGAAAGTACCATAGGGCATGGCGTTGTTTTGATAATGAGATGCTATAAAGATCACAACACTTAGCGAGAGTGTGTTTTGAGTTTAGGATGTGACCGTGGCATTCCTCAACTGTGTTTGGGGCATTGGCTATTGGGTGAAACTACAATGTGTCTAGTTTGTAGGGTGCCGGTTGCAGTTGTTTTAAATTCCAGTTCTGGTAGGTTTTAGTTCATCCTGGTTTCTGCCCTTACCCAAAACCTATTGACCATTTAAACCAGCTGATTATAGTTACTTGACCTGAGTGTCGTAGGCCTGAACTAGTTTTGGTCTTGGAAATGAGAGCAGGGAAAGGGCATGCGCTGCACATCTCTTGGTCTGGAATCTTAGACCACCTATGCAGACTGTAATTGAGAGGCACCTGAACTGTGATTAGGGGTGTTGGGTTTAACTCAGACTGAGCTGATCCTACCAGTTATTTTCCATGGCACATTCATAAAGGTGCGTCGGGAGACCTGGAAGGGATGTAATGTCCTGAATTTTAGCATTTTTACAGGACATGGTCATGTCTATGAACAAGCAAAATAAATATTGAACATATGCTCGAAATGATGCTTATGACACACATACCTTGAATGTGTTCAGGGTGTACAATTTAACTCCTACACACAATTCCTACAGGGCAGCCTGTAGACGAGTGGCTAAGGTACTTGACTGGGGGTTGGTGGTTCAAGCCCCAGTCTAGCCACAGCACAGATGCCATTGCTGTTGGGCCCTTGAGAGAGGCCCTTAACCCTGCATTGCTCCCAGGGGGATTGGCCTTGGCTAGCACAGTCAAGCTTGGATAAGCATCGGCTAAATTACATTTATGTAATGACAATGTAATGTACTGATACCAGCGTGTGGTCAGATCTGGAAAATCTCTGCTTCCCCAATAATCAGTGATACATAATTTCCAATTAAACATTTCCAAATTCCCAGTTGCTTATAACCTAATATTTTTTAAAATTTCAAGAAAAGTAACTGGCGATACAAAAACCTTACTTATCCATATCCATGTCACATGCTTGTGACATGATGGTGATAATAGTCCCATTTAATGTCAGTTGATTCTCACACAAAGTAAATTTCCCCTTGCATGTTGTATACCCTTTCCTGGTTATGACAAGCCATGAAGTAGGCAGATATGCTCACACACACTCTCTGTCTGTCTCTCTCTCTCTCTCTCTATCTCCATGGCTTGGTGAGAAGGTGCAGTATCGCAATAAAATTAGAATGTCACACATTTCTTTAATTGTTGAAATGTTCAGTGATTTTTTTTTTTTTTTATGGCTGCGTGTTTGTCTAAACATGATTACAAGATGGTCACAAGTGGGAAATTATCCAAAGTAATTATGGTATCTACCTGCAATTAGCATTTTAAGCCAAATCAACACACCCCTGCTGGTTTACCACTTTTTTTTTTTTAATACCTCAAAGAGATCTGGTCTGCTTTCAGCTGGTTTTTCAAATGAAATTCAGCCGGCATCATGCCTTGTATTGAATACAAGTGCAGCCATCGCCTTTCATCCAGCAGACACATGCAAATCGTGGAATGGTGTAGCATGCCGATTTCATTTCAGTGAGTAAGCTCGCGCAACAATACCTTGAATTATGTATACAGGCGGGTCCGCAACACAGATACACATACAATCACGTGCAAACACACAGGATGTGCTTGTAGATACACATGCACATACACACAGATTTCCGATCTCTGTGAATGTTGGTCTGCTCTCATGGGGAACTGAATTCCAACTCAAACAGGAAATAAAGGCCGTACTGTTACAGGGCTATTGCCAAGGTGAAAGCAAAAATGTTTTTTTTTTTTACCCACAATCCAGAATCTTTTTCTCTGTAAAACATGACCATACAACCTGTACCTTCTGATGTTATGTTTTGTGGAATTATGGAGAACTCAACACAGAGGAATTTAGGATTTCAGGGAGGCATGATGGCTCATTGGTGAGCAATGTGGCCTAAAAGAAGGACCCAGGAAAGAGTCCTACCATGGCCAGGCCCCTTTCTGTGTGAATTGAGCATCTTTCTCCCTGGTTTCCCCCCACAGTTGAAAGATGTACAGGTTTGGTAGATTGAACATGCCAGAGCTGTCCATAGATGAGTGTTTGTGTAAGTGATCGCCTGTCTGATCCTGCAGCAGACTGGCGACCTGTCGATTGCATCATCTTGTTTTTACACATTGTGTGCTGGGATAAAAACCAGCCTACCGGCTTTTTTCTGTTAATGTATTTCTGACATCATTTAGGGTCTATGGTACCTACATGACTGATATTTCAGCTGAAAGTAGGTTGTCTGACAAACTGTTTGTACTGAATGCATCAACAAGACCTACCATTATCTCTTTGGGTAAACTTAATGCTCAGGAAATAGTGAAAATAACTCCAGAAGCATTCATGTCCACTGTGCATTCGGGACAGACTTTTATTTATTCATATGGCCTTGAACACTCATAAATATACAGAAAGTGAATTCAGATGACTGGCCACACACGAAAAAAAACCCTCACAGGGATACGATAATTATGGGCTGATAAAATGCACCATGTTTCGCCCCAGCTGTGGACTTCTGTACAGTAGTCCTTCTTTGCTACATTTTGGACTCTGTTTTTTTTTTTTTTTCATCCAGGAACTTGCATGTGTGGGCTGACTCTGTGCTGAGCAGAACACGAAGGAACATTGAGCGGGTCATTGAAATGGAAATGACTTTTTGGTTTTGAGACAAGTGCAGCCATGTCCACCGAGGTCTCACAGCCCCGGTGACGTGGACGTCACAATACGCATCCTCTCCAGAATTCTGCTTCCTCTAACGCGTATGTGAATATTCAGGAGGAGCAAACGTTTATAAATATCTCTTGTGCAAATACATCTGTGTGAAACAGCTAAGATTATTCTCTCAAAGATCTGTAACAAAACATTAAAATAGAAATTCTCTCAATTCGGTGAATATTTTTATTTACTTAATGATCTGGAAATCCTTCCTTTTGCTACACAAATGTGACTCTCCGATCATATGACAGGGAACAAAGCTTAGACCCACAGCACAAGGTCTTCTAAATGTATCTCGGCGATCACTTGGAGAGAGTGGTTTTCCGGAAACACCTTTTCATCTCCTGAAAGAACGAAATGAAGAGATGGAAGTTACTGATTCTCTGTCTTATTTCCTGTTTGGCCATCATAGCCATTGAGCAACAGAGATAGTGTAAGTCTTGGAAAGTGTATGATATACACAGTCGCTGTTATAATATTTGTAACAAATTAATAGTGGCTGTTTTAACTGTTACACTTTCAAGCCATATTCTCTGTGCTAGCCACGTACACAACACACGCACACTCACCCTCCAGTTCAGAGTGCTGCACCACCCTGCCAGGCACCTTGCTTTGTCAGACTTGTTTTACGCTGTGCTCTGAAAGCACCACCTGCTTTATATCCCCGGCATATCAGTGGCTGTGATTTAGGGGCGTCGCCAGGTTTCAAAGCCGCGTGGTGAGAAAATACACCCACCTCTACGATCTAACAGCGGGTGGGCAGCCAGAGCTAGAATTTACTGCCGTGGCAGTGGCAAGCAATATTACAGGCTTGGGTAACCCCTGCCACAAACGCTGGCTCCTTATGACAAAGAGTGGAATTAACAGACAATTATTTTGCTCATAAACAGGCAAATAATTGCAGCATAAATCAGAAGGTCGGTGACGAAAATGTGGAACGACTGGGAAAGAGTTGTTTCGGTGTGCTCGGCTGGGGAAGCGGCAGCGGGTGGCAACGGCGCGAGACGTTGACAGGACAATTGTCCACCATTTTATGAACGACTGCCTGAATGGGCCTGTCTGTTTCTCAGATGCCAGGGGGGACACCCCTGTGTGGGATGCCATCTTCCTGTCACATGTTCAGAATTCCCACAATTCCTGCGATTACGCCGGGTCGATGAAGATGAAGAAAGAGCTCATAGAATGTGTTTCTTCAGCAGAGCACCAGCTAATTTGTGGAACTTGCCTGTTCTGGAAACAAAATTGAAATTTGAGTGAACTGGTAGCATTTCCCACATGCATCAATGCCTTCTCCATCTAGCTCTGGACAGGCGACGGAACATTATCAGCTACTTTTATCTAGAGTTTTAGGACACGCTAAAATTTTGGCATATATGCAATCTTACTGACATTATTTGTAATTGTAGCAATTGGACATCCTCGACCAATTCCATCCTCTGTAAGTCATTGTTAGAAGTAAATCTGTGTTGCTCATACTAAATTCTGGAAATAAAAATTAGGATTTATTTGTATTAAATTGGTTTAATACAAAATGAATAAATGCTCATTTTTCAAGCTGAACATTGTGGCAAGAAAATAAATGCTAATTCTTATGGGAAACATTCTCTGTTGTGATATGTTTTTTTCAAGCTGAAGAGTCTGGTTTGGCCTTCCACAGCACTGTCTGAAGGGATGTTAAGCATGCCGACAGGTGTTGTCAACGAGGCAGCCGAAACACATCAAAGGGCAGATCGCGCTGCAGGGGGCGTAAGCCGATGCCCCGCAAGACCAAATTATCATTGACCAAACAAACAGTTCTGCGGCATTGCTCTCACTGTATGGGTGGATGGAGGTGTCGGGGTAGGGGATGGACAGGAAGTTGTGTTATTTGTCTAACATCTGGGAATTTTTTTTTTTTTTTTTTTTTCCCCTGAGTCTGACCCCATTACATGTTCTTGGCCTGGAAGTTATTGTTTATCTCTGGACTGTAATCCGATCACTGTAAATGTCAAAGAATAACAATACATAGGCATTGTTGGGTGAAAAGAACAGTTGGAACCTCTTGCAATGCTCTGAACTTTGCGTTTAATAGAGGGAAGTAAAAGAGGGAAATGAGTGAGTGAAGGCAACCCAGACCCAGCAGTTCTTTCAAAGAAAGGCAGAATCCACAGAGCTGTTGGTTGCTTCCTCTGGAGGCATGGATAGGAGTAGCATTCCAGCACAAATGTCTTGCCTTCAGGGAAACCAGGGTGAAAAACATGCCGCTTTGCAGATAATAGCATTTTCGCACCAGCGCAGGCAAAGGAATACTGATAAGTAGCTGTTATATAGATGAGAAGGAAGGGAAAAAAAAATAAGAAATTACCCCGTACTGCAATAAAGAGTTTTAATAAACGCCTGATACCTGTCAGGGTTGTAATGGCATTCCTCCAAAATGCTAAATACCTCAAAAAAAAATCTTCATACCCTCCATGAGCACCGTTTGTGAAGTTTTGAAATGCATCAACACCTAGAAAGAAGCCGAGAGACAAAGTGTCTGTGGCTGTGAAAACATGTTGCACAAATCTGTATGAATTAATGTGTACAACTGGGAGTATTGATTTCCCATCAGCTGCTAACAAAACAGTCATGCCCCATCTGCACCTGTTTCTATTTCACTCAGCTTTTACATCGAAGTCGCTCTCTTTACAGCAGTCAGGCATTTACTTGTATGCAACCAAAAGAATTATGGTTAATTCCACCAAAATCAACAAATGTCCCCTTCTGACCCTTACCTGATTTTTTGTTTTTGTGTGCATGTGCCAATGCATACATGACGAGCATCATAATGGTGATGTTAGTCATTTAGCTGATGCTTTTATCCAAAGCAGCTTACAGTTGATAGGGCTCACCAAGGGCCAGTCCCCCCTGGGAGCGATGTGGGGTGAAGGGCCTTGCTCAAGGGCCCAGCAGCAGTTCTTGTTGTTTGACTAAAGCTTGAGCCACCAACCTCAGGGGTCTCAGTCATTCACCTTCGTCACAAGACAACAGGCTGCCCTATGTTAACCGTATATGAAGTCAAATATGAAGGCCCGAGTAAGAAGACTATTTGTGTTCTTTTCTTTTGAACCCATGAGGGGTACTCTCAATTTATATCCTTTTTTAACCCCATTGCTGGAAGATACACTTTTCAGAACTGAAACAATGGTTTTACATAGTGTACCAAAGTGTGATTTAACAATCTGAAAATGCAACCGTTTTTTCCCCCAACATGTTCAGTTATGGAGTGTCTGGCAAGGAGATGGAAAGAGGAACGGTTCTGAGGTCACACTGATAATCTCTCCCTGAGGCCTCGAGCTGACTCTCAGAGAATCTCATTTCAGGGTTAGATTTGATCTTTCCAGCCATTTCTGGGTGTGTAAAGTCAGTAAATATGGAGACCTGAGGAAGGTTTAGGGGGTGGATGTCGTGCGCAAACAGTCCACCTTTCTTTCCACCACATTTTGGGGACGCCGACAGTGGGAGAGGGTGAAAATGTGACGCATGTAAGAGTTTGATCTCTCTCCCCTCTAGAGGCAGCGAAAGCTCTGCTCTGTAATGTGACGCAATGCCTGAATCCATTGCCCGTTGTCCACGCCTCCCTTCTGACATACTCAGGGTGGGGTGTTAATTGGGCAAGCTTTATGTGTGTTGTCCTTAGGGAACAGGGGTAAGAAGTATGCACTGTGACAGCTATCGAATCTGTGTAAATTTCCCAGAGCCCACCGGAATAAATATTCCTTACATCTGTTTTTCCCCATTTATGATATATGAGAGTTCCCACAAGGGTTGCTGACAGGGTTCTGTGTGGATTCTGTGCACTTGTTGATGAGGTTCATCTTCAACCACGTTTTCGATCGATCAGGAAATTTCAAATTAGAGAAGTGGCCGGTCTTTATTCCGCTAGCCTGTGATGCTGGCTGAATGGGATAAATTCTGTGGAATAACGATCTGTCCACTCGAAACCAAAGGGTGCGCATCAGAAACCTGGCAAATACATAACATTTTATCCTTCAATACTCAGAACATGTACATTATAAATATTATAAAATATGATTTCAGAGCAGATATTTGGCTGGGATTGTCCCCAGTGTCTACAGACGAGTGTATTTTTCATAAGCATTATATTTTTTATTTATGTGGATGCACAGCCAACTGCATTCATTATTGAAAAAAAGTCATAAAGCAAGAATAATCAACACCCACACATAGGCATCACTTCAAAAATCCATGGTTGTATATACGAATAAGTGATAATGCTTCATGTAGTGAATTTATTGCACAGTGTGGTGTAAAAGTCTGCTGGTCACAGATATAATGAAAGAAACAATTCGCTGATACAGGAGTTCAGACAAAACACAGACACACATGCATTTGGTACATAGAGTTGAGATAAGCAGAGTCATAGTTTGACAATATGTTTGGTTATGAATGTTATATTAAGAATGCAAGTCAGAAGGCAAACACTTGCAATATGGAAGCACCGAACAGGAACACACAACTTCTATTCGATTGCTTAGTAACGGGTGTGAGTCATGAACGGGACAGCCACAACACATTTTAATTGTGGAAAAGTATACCTGTACGGAGAAGGGCAATCACTTGGGGGGTGGGGGGTGTACTATAAATCAGAATGGAACAGCTGAGCGATTGGGACAATTCCACTGGGCAAATGAAGAATCAACATGGAGTCAGTGAATGAACTTGGAGGTGCTCAGCCTGCCAAGAGAGCAGAGGGGTTAGACTGATGTAGCCATGTGCAAGTCACCCCGATTTTTTTACCCAAGTAAGCTAAGCTGATTGTTACCTCCCTGTTGTGACCTCTGGCCACAGCTGGTGGTAATTGAGCTGGGAGTTAAAAATCTGCATCATGTGATGAATATTTTGGATGTTTACTTCTTTCAAGGCTCAAGCAAAGTGATTTTGTACATGTGCCATCTTATGTTTGGAAGATGGAATTGCTTCAGGGTACTCTGTGTGTGTGTGTGTGTGTGTGTGTGTGTGTGTGTGTGTGTGTGTGTGTGTGTGTGTGAGATTTCTTTGTTTTAGTGTAAGAGCAAAGCCCTGCCGTCCCACTGCTCCAAGCTCAGTCCTTCCTCATTAACAACAGAGGATGACAAAGAAAAAATATCTCTGCACAGAAAATCCATGCTAGCTCGGATGAAATTGCAAAGGCTCTGTATCAACACTCACTGTCACGTTGAGTCAACACAAAGAAGGGCACTGACCTGCACCCAATTTTCCTTCTGCTCCTTCTCCATTTTATTTTTGTATCATAAGCTGTGGACAGCTGGTCTTCTTAGAGTCCACATTACATTCTACTTCATCAGCATTTATATTTTTCCTCATCCTTCGATCTCATCAGGCTCTTTGTTTCAGTTTGCATCGAGGCCAAATACAGTCATCCACATTCTGGCCCAACTGGGAGTGAATGTTATGCTTGGAGTTCCCGTTTGAAATGCAGAAGAAAAAGGTGGGAACGAGTATGAGCACTCTGCCACTTTCCGTAATGCACTGAAAAGATGCCAAATCATCGTTCTTCATGACTGGCTCTAAAAGCTACTCATTTTATCGTGCAATAATAAACCCAAAGCAAAAATGCAGAGTCAACCATTGTGCGGTTATTAGCAGAGCTTGCACTGTTTTGATAGTTTCTCTGTGCTTGTGGAACAAAGGGGACACAGTAGACACCTTTGTTTAAATGAGAGCGTGATGTGGTGGGGATAAAATCCCTACGGCTTCTGCAGCGACCCACATCTCCAAATCGCTTGCTCATCTAAAATTAAATCAGGAAAGTCATGTCGCTGTGCCCTTGCACATTAGACCAGCAACTGCTGAACAGCTTAATTTCAGCAGGTTTATATTATTTAGATTTGATTATGTACGAATGAATGAATGAAATAATTGGATCATAATCTATGATTATTCATTTATTTATTTATTATCATTATCGGCATTATTATTATTATTATTACGATTACATTTACTAATACTATTACTATTGTATGGTGAAATGTTGTTTGCCAGGTTATGTACCAAGTTTTACTTCACCAGGAATTTACCTTTTGCTGTATTTTTTTTTTTTTTCTGTGAAATTGTAAAAACCAGTTTACAAGCGGGACAAGGTGTTTTGATTTGTGGCTGAAAGAAATAATCATCACCCCGCTTTGGTCTGTAATCATGCTTTATAGGAAAGCCATGACCTATTGATGTCTAGGCATGGTCAGGAATGCTTCCATTTACACAACCACAACTTTATGAACACTTGTACCCAATCAAGTTAAGAGCTCCCAAAAACTGGCCCTTTAACAGATCTTTAAAAAATGTGATTTTTCAGCTCAAAAGCTGCTTTATCACTTTTATGGTAAAGGGCATTGGGGGCATTGAGGACTGAATTTCACCCACATATTCCTCATACACTGGCAGTCTCTGAATTACAGCTTTTATGATTCATATCATTTAAAAGCAGAGGAAAAATGCCAACATTATTTGTTGCCTCTGACTGGTGTTTGTGACATGAGCTCTTCTAGACCCATTTGAAGGGCTAAGAGCATAAAGGAAAGATGATTCATCCATTATGTGCTTGTATTAAAATTAATATGGACATTTGTCACACTTCTTATGCTTTTTGATCAAACATTATAGCCATATTAATCATTGGAATATATCCAGTTTTCTTTTTTGCACATTTGCTGATAAATGAATCTTTGTTCTGCCGTCTGTGTCTCATTGACACACCTATCCAATGTTTGTGATGTCATGAGGAAAGCTGTGGTGCAGAGCTTTAAACGTTCAGATGTTCCTGTTGTCTTCAAAAACCTGGAAGGCCTTCAGGAACATTGACAGCAGTGACAATTAGCCCAGCTCTTGCGGCTTCCGCCATCAGGCTTGTTAGACTGCTCTCCCTTGAGATTTTGGCCTGTCTTTCAACAGCCTGACTTTGTGGCTCTCGGCCCATTTTTACCTGTTGGAGGTTCAACTTTGCTGTTTCCTCTCTGTCGCATTTCTATTTACTGATCATAATTAGAAACCCAATGAAGGAATGTAAATTCAATCCATACTTTTCCACAGTGGTATATTTTCCTGGATTTCAAGGGAGGCCTTGCATTCTTTTTTCTGACATGGAAACACAATTTATTGGCAGTATTTTGTATTCAAACTCCAACAAAGCTGTGATTTAGAAAAAAAAATCCTTGCAGTCAAACACACAATCGGGAAAAATGGGCAAAAAATGTCCAAATTTACATGTGTTCCTTCCTCTTTCTGAGCAACTGTCATTTGTGGTAAGCTGTGAGCTATGGCAACCAAGCTTGAGGAAACACAGAAATGGTTAAATTGCACATAATCAATTAATAGTGTCACATTTCTAATTTGTTCATGACATGAATTTAGAGGTCAACCATAAAGCATCAGTGTCCAATAACACGGCATGTTCAACACAAAAAAGATTACATCATTCTCCATGACTCTATGGCGAGCAGTGGCCAGCAAGAGCTAAATTCCACAATATCAGAATTCTGTGAAAGATCCTTTCTAAGCCCGGTCTGGTTCTCAGCATTTAAGGTGTTGCTGGATGTGTCTTTCACCAGACAAACTGCTGATGGGCATTTTTTTTTCCTGGCACAAATCAATTTTTCATCAGATGGTAGGAGCCCACAGTGTCGGTCACAGCCTGTCATTCATCGTTGTGTAGTGTTGAAGGATGTCCATTGACTGCCTCAATCCATTCCGTGTGTGGAATAAATCTCTCCTCTGTGTTTAACCCTTGTGCTGTGTTCACGTTTTGTTTGCCAGGTCAAAAGAACCCATGACACTATTCAGCTTTAGCAATACAGTTATTAGCGGACTTAATATATCTCGTCTTTGACTGAATTCCAGACAGAATTCCAATTCTGAAATTGTCCACAGATATGGTTTATTTTTTGTCATTTAACTCCGTTAAACTACAAACAATGAAACTGTCCTTTGCTTTGTGGTAACTAAATTGTGAAAATGTTCTGTCTTGCTTGCTCTACGCTGGAAATACACCAAAGCCATGTTGTAGCTGGGAGGTCAATTTGACCCAAACGCAACATGAATGTTAAGAATATTGAACTTTGAATATTGCACTTATGTATAGGCAAGCCTTTGGAATAACTCATTAGCTGATCCTTATCTTAATTGGGAGCAATGTCATGAAGTAATGAGGAAGATGAGATTTTCACCATGTAAGTGGCTGGGTATTGTAACAGATTACTTCCATATGTGAAAAGGGAATTACACTGATAACATGTTCCGGCAAAGGGACCCATCTGAGAACTATAACACGCACTAACATACAGCATCATAACACTCAAGCACAGATACAGTAACTATGTTCCTACACATCTGATAAAGCTTGAGGATCAAAAAATGTTAACAATGTGCAGTCAGGCATTCCTAAATCTGTCATTAAGCGCATGCAAACTTTAATGAACATTATAATTCCATTCTTATCCTCTTCTACATATGGAGCTGATTTACAAATAAAATTTATTGTGGAATGAATGTATGTTATAATTTTCAACATAAAATGGCTCATTTTACAGGACAAAAAAAGTGATCCTCAGATGTGAATATGGTGAAGAGGTCTTGTGCATCTGTGACATCTGTTCAATGTAAATACATAAAAAAAGAATACTCGTCAGGCATCATAACTTCTCTTCAGAAAATCTACACAAGTCTATACAAGATTCCTTTTCTTGTTCTGTACAAGGTGTGTATCTGTTGTTGTAGCAGATAACATCTTTTTTGTTGGAAAATTGTGCAGTGTAGCTACATGGCTAATGCACTACATTTTCTCAAAGAAATGTACTGTTAAACTGAATTTGTGTTTTTTTTTTCCCCTTTGTGGCACCATATTGCATAAAAATCAGCATAATCGTTAATGTTCCCATTTTATTATGCAGGCCAAGGAACCGAGGCACTTTGTATTTTGGTCAGGATTGATTGCTATGCCGATGACATCTAATGTGTTAATGACTGCTGTTTTCATCCGGATTGCATAAGCGACCATTGAGGGTTGGATAGAAGGCGATGAGTGCGCTGTGTTTCTGGAAGATTTAAAA
Organism: Albula glossodonta; assembly: GCA_019788955.1. NCBI lineage: Eukaryota > Metazoa > Chordata > Actinopteri > Albuliformes > Albulidae > Albula > Albula glossodonta. Next base: position 1,433,482 of record JAFBMS010000030.1, read on the forward strand.
GGTCTAATCAATGCTGAACTGCAGAGAGAACAGCCCGAGCAACTGAATGACAAACTGCAATGGAGGCAAAAGGGTACATCTTTGTATAAAAAATGAGCTTTGAGTGAAATTCTTGTACTTCATGAGTCACCTCGTAGACACGGAAACCCTTGGGGTGTTCTAGACAAGGCCTAACTCAGTGTAACTGACAGCATGGAGACGGCAGGCAAAATGACAGGTCCAGAAGTGCTGATCGGCCTATTCTTGTCATTGAACATTGCCCAATGGATCCCGGGACAGGGACTTGGAGGAAACTTCCAGAAGGTTTTGTCAAAAAGTTAATCTGCATATCGCGCGTATACAGTTCGGGTGAAATGTTTGCTGGAACTGTTAGGAAGGAAGTTATTGTTTATTTCAGTCTCGATAAAAAAATTTCTCACGCTACTTTTAATGTAAATGGATTGGGGAGAACTAATAGTCAGCTTAAACAGCCTTAAAATATTAGAAATGCATTTTTGAATAATTGCTGGTCTATGACCAGAGTTCAGTTTCCTGTGTGTTTTGCAGTCCTGTCACAATATTTGATAAAAGGGAGTCTTCAATCAAGTATGTTGACAAAAGACTCGTCTCTACAGTGAGGTAATGCAATGGCTTCTCCACTTCCATAGATCTCCTGAAATGCAGGAGAAGCAATCTCAGGTCCAGCCTGTTGGTGCGAGGCCTCAAGGACTTGAGCATGTCACGGTCCCGTCCCCGTTTCCCTCGCAGGAGGCCCTGGGCACGGCCGAGGCTGTTTCCGGGAGTTTGAGAAACGGCCAGCGGAGGTTTCAGGTCATTAAAACGGGAATAGCCGGCAAAATTCCGAGAGGTGTTGGAAGATCTCCTCGAGTTGAAAACAAGTCAGGGTATGGCCCCTGTTTGCTTGGCGGAAGAGTGAGTGAAATAGGAACTTGGCTGGTTTTGAAAAACAAGGCAGTTAAAATTGAAGAGTGGGGCCATCGCTCAGCTGGGTAGGGTGTGCTTTTCTTCTCGTGCCTCAAGGATTTAAACTGACTGCAGCTCAGGAGCTGCTTTTTGTCCATCAGAGAGGCAGAAAGAAATACAGGTCATCACTTAAATTATTTCATACGAAAGGGAGAGGTGATAAAGTACCCTCCCCCACCATCTCCAGTCAGTCAGTCAGTCAGTCAATCAGTCAGCTCAAAAGCATCAAAAATCATTATACAGTTGAACCCCTCACGAAATACAAATGGATTTTCATGGACACTTTGAAACAAATTGCAGAAACAAGAGTATCCTTTATTAAACAGTTTATCCTTGCCGACCTTTAGATTATCTTTTGTTCTCCTGCTTTAACAAAAAAAAAACTTGTCATAAAATTATGGATGGAAGACATTGATATATAGGTCAGTGAACATGGGTGAACAGATTTTTGATTTTCATTCTTCTTGGTAATTATGTCTAACATCAGACATTTCTTTATTAACAGCACAGCATTAACAAGCTGTTTCAGAATGCACTGTAGTTGTCTTGTCGCCCTACATTCTACATTACAAAATGCAATTTTCACAGGAAAAATACTGAGGTAGACATTTCACTCGCATTGTCCCAGACTGCACTGCAGAAACAAGGTGGTTTATTTGACTTGTATTTAGATGCAAATTCATTCTGAGTGTAACCTATTGCTTGCAATTAATGCCAAGGGGCTGTCTGAATCCAGCCAAACCTGATGAGGCTTGAAGTCTTATTTGTTCCACAGTCAGTGCTACACCGAAATCTATTTTCAGGGAGGAAACGGGAGCCTTAATAGAAATTAAATGTTAATTAAGACAGCCAGTGAGAAAATGCTCTACAAACAATGTAATAGGTTATGCAATCCCGAGCGTGTGTCATTGTTGTCCTTGGCTTCAACAAGGGGAAGTCCACAGGGAGAGCTGAACAATAACGTAGCCGTATCTTACTACTACAGGGTTCAGAGAACACCGAAGGAGAGGGTATGTAGCCTTCTGTATTTTGCCGTGACAGCTGAAATGACTTCTACCCATACCAGCCAGCAGGGGGTGGTAGTTGGACCGTACTGGTCATCCTGCGGTGTTGTCATTGTAGTTGCCAATGGTCCTCACTCCTGAACCTCGAGAGCCACAGTGCATGCTGGGTTTCGTTGTTACTCAGCAATTATTGGCCCATGAAAGAATCGATTACACTGCGAACTCACTTGGTTTCTTGGACCTGAACTGCAGGTAAATTTCAGGTGAAAACAAAAACTAGCATATGTTGAGACCCTCTAGGACTTGGATTAAAAAAAAAAAAAAACATTTGAATACACAGTTCATGGATGGCTGATTTCAGTCCCAGGGGCTGCTGAGCCTGCAGGATTTTTGATTCAGCTGTGGAGGTGAAGTCACCATTTAGACAGGAAGGAAGTGCAATCCACATAAAATCTCCTGGTCACTGGAAGATTATTCTCAAATTTTGTGACCCTCTGGGTTACTCATCTCTGACTCAGTTGGTCACTCCTGAATGGTTCTTTGGATTATTCTGTCATACCCCTATTGCAAATAGAAAGGTCCAATCTGGTTTAATACATCACAGTTGTCATGGTTGTTGGATTTGTTACATGGTGTTTGTAGAAAAGACACATTTTACTTTCAGACATAGTGCAGTGGATTGTCCATGTACTCCAGGAAACGTATCTAAAGGCACAGGAAATAACACTGTATTTACATCATCTTTATAATTGAGATTTATACAGCAGGACCTGTATGATATTCACTTTTAAGCAAACTGTCTTGAAGTTGGTTACCATGATGATGAGTCAGTTAAGGACAATTTGCTCGATTTTCACAAATGACTAAATTGAACTGACCGCCTGGACGAAAAAAGCAAGGGAGAAAACAAACAATGCATTTTGCAAGGGTCAGGATATATCCGAGAGCCTGAAAAGAGAGAATATTTTCATCCCTCACTCTGTGATCAGAGTGTATGCAGTCTGGTAACTCTTTTACAGAGATCAGCGGGTTCACTGTTTGAGTGCCTTGGAGAAGAATCACAGAACTATAATAAGAGCCGGTGAACTGTGCTCTTGTCACGTACACGGCTGTCCAGAGCAAATGCCTGCGTCATTAAACTGCTGAACCCCAAAAAAAAGATTCCTTTCAAGCTCTCTGAAATGCTGACAGGTTAGAGGCAGGACCGCTGTGCTTAAACAGCATCTGAAAGAACGTTTTTGAAAAGGTAATTTGCAGAATATATTGAAGTTCATTCCAAAGAATCATATTATAGCAGAAGGTTACGGTATTCTGTGTTTAGAATGGTCATGCCAGTTTGGTAATGTGTTCATGGAAACTCCAAAAGTCAACAGTGAAAACTGAATATTGATGTTCTCGTCTTTCAAAATGTGTCCTTGAAGGCACCGATGGATGAAAACTTTTATATCCAGGGACTTCCATTTGATATGCTTTTGATAATAAACTTTCAGACTATTTCTGAAGCATATTTTTGGTTTTGATTGATAGAAGCATAAAACCTTGCCAATATTATGAGATTTAACTTTAAGATGTTGTCCTTGGCTTCCTCTGGATTCGTATGCATACGAAACCACTGAATGGGGTTGAAGCACAGTCTCACAATAAAATAGAGCGAGCATGATTACTCTTCAGCTGTGGACAGAGGATGCTGCTCCAGTTATGCTGTTTTATGCTATTTATGAGCTCTGAGTTATGTAAGCCTGTTCCAGCCTTGCCCTAGGGTACAGCCCCGAACGACACGGCCTCCTTGACACGCAATGTCCCGTCTTCAGCCCTTGCCCAAATCCGGATCACCTCCCCCGCTCGCGTGCATCGGCAGAGTGTCTGACTACTCACCCTTGCTCTGGAGGCGCAAGGGGTATATCCTAGAGACGCTTTCCTCAACCCCCCCCCCCCCCCACCTCCCGATCATTACAAATGGACCCCACAGCCCCCATGTAGGTGATGATTACCCAGCATGCATTGGGCCTCAGCATGGCAAAGCCATTTGGCACAGTAAGGGGGGGGGGGTTTAGGGAGAAAAATTGATTGGTGAGGAAAACACTAGTTCCAGTAGATATGTACAGGCATTAAAATAAAAGTAAGAAGTCTTAGTTCACTTGGATCTAAATAAGTCAAAAATGCTAATAAATACCAGTAGAAATTTAGGGTGAAATGTAAAGTCTGTTTTGATGGAATTGAGTAAGTGTCTGTGTAAAGACAATCTGTGCATTCATTCATTCACTCATGTCCATAAGATCAACATTTCAGAAAACACATTCATTACACATCCTCAGTTGGACTACATCAGATCTTGATGTAACGGCAGGATTAAGGTCACCACCATCACTTGATATGATGAGCAGTGTGTGTGGAATGTTAAGTCTCAAGTGATTGAAAAGCCTCAGTACATAACAGGGTTTTCTGCTCCCGGTTCTGATAAGACATGGAAGATGGGGACAAATGACCATCACAGCTCCATCGCATAACTGCACCTTGAGGTTGAGGTCCTCAAGCGTTACAAACAAACCCTTGCAGATAAAGTGACAGAAAGGAAGCGCGCAGACACATGCACAATGCATGAGAAAGTGGAGTCGGGCCTGAAACTCGCACAGCTGCTGTTGTGCATCCATAAATCTGTATTTCTGAATCGGTGCAACTGAGTTAACGAGAATCTGCAAATACAGCATATGCTCAGTGAACCTTCGCTGCAGTTGAATAAATAACCAAAATAAATCACTGTTCAAATCATACACATGTGCAGATGTAGATTAAAACATCTTAAAAAGGAAAAAAAAAAACTGGTTGATTATGTCCTCCAAGACCGCAGCGGGGAAAGCTAATACGTTGCTCTATGCTGGATGGTGCGACTGGGTTTTCAGTGGCAGTATAAGCTCTTAAATTCTATAGGGATTAGTGATAAATGCACGTCGTTTCAGACATAGTCCGACGGATGATCAATCTTCCACTTCAAAGGAATGGTTCCATTGTTCTGTTCATAACTGTTGACAAGGGATGGCAGATCGGGGTGGTTGGTAAGGGAGATATCATATTAAGGCGTGAAAGAATGTGTCTCGGGCTCTTTTGGAGGAATCTAGACATCATGATTGCCATCATTAAGCATAATTCAGAGTCGAAACATAAGAGTGATTTTGAAGACATTCCTTGATAAATCTGTGTTGCAGGACATTTCTTAATTGAACTACGATTATCCAGTCCTAGTGTCCGCCGCTTTTAAGGGAAACTTTCCCAGTGTCCAGTGGGAATGCTCTTTATTTATCCGTACTGCAACAGCTTTCCGGCCCCAGTCTAGGGAGCAGGAGGCAGTACATACCTTACTAGCCCTTGGTTCTTTCAATACTGCAAACACATTACAAAGTCCATGCTGTCTATGTCATGGAATGGGCACAAAATAGATATATACTCATTTAACGTAATTGAAAGTGCCCTGCAGGCAATAATTGGCTTAACCCCTATTTTTCCCAAGTGGGTCTTAGCCAATTTTTGTCTCAACAATGCAAACCCCTGGCCATCGTCCGCAGTAATGTGTTTGGGACTAGAACTCCCAGTTGTAGGACTCGGAGGCAATGTTCTTTTAAAGGCCATGTCTGGTCAAAATTGATTTTGTTTTTTATCGTGTTCATGGGCTGAGGTATCAAGTAAACATTGCTGAAATCTGAAATTCGAAATCAGAACAGTTTTCCAAGGGTGGATTTTAGGCTTTCTTCCTTCACTCCATATGTATCCAGCACTCTTGTCTCAATCATTGCCTCCTCCACTTCTGCCCTCTGCTCTCACACACAATAACATCATCCTTCTGGTCTCTCCTCTGCCAGCATTTTACTAAAAAATGGATTTACAGAGCTCTGGATACATAAATTGTGCTCTATTACACTTGATTGCTTCCTTTGTGTTTTCATGCCTGTGTTTCATGTGGCACACGGTCTCGGTAACGAGTCCTTCGGTCTGCAAAAGCAAGCCCTATTTGACGCAAAAGCTAAATTTCATACACCCTACCCTACCATACCATACTAAGGGAGGAAAAAATTGATATGCTTCAACCTGCAACCATTTTTGTTGTGAAATGTAATCACCATTGCGTGTGAAGGTGGCAGCATTTGGATGCATTTAGATTAAATTTACTCACTGTTCCAGACAGTTTGCTAAAACAATAGAAGCCGAATAACTTTAAAAGCTTCACCTCTCAGACAAGGATCATGACCATGAATGATTTTATTCCAACATAAAACTGAAACTCAAATGAAATCCATGGTCTTGAATATTTTCAGTTAATGGTTCGGTGCTTGGCATATTCTCATATTTTTATATGTATTTGAAATCACAGTGTAAGTGATGGAGTGGCCTTTATTGTTAATTGCATGGTGATACCATTTTTATCTCTTCATAGCATGTGGAAATGGGTATTGGAAAATATGGAATAAATTGAACAAATAAACAGCAGAGAAGTAAAAGGAGAAATAAGGGCCAGGTTTTTGGGGCGGGGGTGGTCAGCAATTTGTCTGGTCAGTCGGACACCGTACGATTCTCCTGAGGAAAGCTGCACAGTTCTCAATGGTGGAATACAGATGGAAGAACACCCAGTGAATGACCAACTTGACTATAGAGCTTAACTGAATCAACTGAGGACTTTTCAGCAATTTAACTAATTCATGGTTAACCTAAGTCATCAATTGCAGATTCCTGCTGTTGGCAAATATCGTTTATCTGAATTTTCTTCATCAGCTGTTTGAAAGAATCATTTCCTTTGACTCCGATGGTGTACACTGACATTAAAAAGAGAGAAGCCCATGAGCCAGTCAAACATGTTTGGTCTCTTGAAAGGGTATATGTAATTAAATGAGAACAGATTTCACATCACAACAAACTGCTCTTTGAGCATTTCTACTTTTTTATTGGAAGCAAGCAAATATTTCCTTGTCACTGTTTTCTATTTGTTCTAAAATGCAAAAGCACTACTCTAAGGTCACTATCGATTGAATTACATATGCCGTTAAAGAGACTAAGCTTGTTTCATTGGGTCCTAGCAAAGAGACTAGGATGGGTAATTTCATTGACTTACTGGTCGTGAAGTTTCTTTGTACTGTAACTAAATCCTTCTCGAGACAGGTATGTTTTTATGGTAAACCCTTAGACATGCTTCGGCAGGCTTTCAATCGATTACAGTGCAGTCAGTGAACAGAGTGGTTATGAAACCGATTCAGCCGCATACGTTGAAGATGCATTTTTTGCCATTTTAAGGGACAGTAATGCTTTTTGAATTTTCTGTTTTACTTGTCTTTTTTTTCCTCTCTGTTGGGATCTTAGTTGTCCTATTTGAATATTGTGAGAATTTTGAGCCTGGTTGTCAGTGAGCACTTTCTTTTTTTTTTTTTTTTTTTTTTTTTTACTATTTTTACCCAGATTAAGCTGTGGTATGTACATGTAATTTTTAGGATCTTGTGTTCCCAGTTCCAAGTAAAGGTTACAGCAGATAAAATATCGCCTGGAAGAAAATGTAGCTAAAAGAATGATGACACATTGGAGAGACTCAGTCGTGCCTCGATAACTGAATGACCATGCGTCAGAGCACTTAAAGGATTAGTTCAAACAACGACGGGCTGTTTGTGACTGAAACAAATGTTTCGGTAGGAACATATTCAAATGCAAAATGGGTAAAAAAGATTGCTGTTCCCTCAGGGTGATGGGAATAAAACACATTTTGATAATGTTTGATTTCAGTTCAGTCTTATGGATCGGTTGTGTAACGTTCTGTAGACTGGGCACAGACTAAAAGGCATTTACCGTGAAAGGGGGAGGGCTGTGTCAACGACATATGTCTGTTCTGCCCATTGTTATTTAACCAGCTCTGACTGGGAGTTTTCAATCATGGGTTACAAACTTTCTGTGGGCCATTGGTCACAATGACCACAATTTGTCAGGTTATGACTTGAAAATATATGAACATTTGGTTTGTTGATGTGATGTGGTTATGGTTTTCTCACAGGCCCACAAGATATTGGAAAAATGCAACTAAAACCCTGGTAGCATGCTTTTGTGTTTAGTTAATACTCCATTTAAAAACACTCCATTTTAGAAATGAATTCAGTGAAATTAGGATTATTTGTGAAGAATCACTGTCCCAAGTAGATGGTAAAGACCACAGCTCATTTCCTGCCTCTCAAACTACTAATGCAAAATTACGTCTCGAAAAAAATGGAATCCAAAATTTTAATGTCAGGTTTTGTGTCAGTTACTTGCTTTGTAAAGTTGCATTTTAAAGTGATTAATTGTACTTTGATACTTTGGGTAGACATCTTACCATGCACTTCATTATCAGCTTCTGAATCATTCATTCATCGTTGAGCCACAATTCAAACTGCAGACAGTTGACACTTCCCAGATCCTTCCTGCTTTTGACTGGCAATTCTGCCAGACACTGTGGTTGCCAGGTCTGGACAAAACTCCCTGGTCAGTCCCTGCCAAACGGGGCTCTTGGAAGCATGGCGGCCAGCGTGGGTCACCTGTTCCTCTGTCGGTATCCTCAGCTGCGATTGCGTCCTGTCCTGATCCAGCCAACGAAATCTGACAGAACATGACCATACAGGGTCATGAGTCACACAGGAGACACACAAAGATTAAAAAGCACACACACAAAAAATATATGTATAAAATATATGTATATCCACACCCCCACGCACACAATCACACTCAATACAGAATCTAGGGCCAATGGTCAACTCCAAGCCATGGCCAATAACTGTCACAATTACATTTAAAATCTTGAATACCGCTTGTGAGAAGGTTCAGTTTAACAAAGCAACATAAGACCTCTCTGGGCTCTGCTTGTTCTCCTTTTTTATTTGAAGGACCTGAATCCTAATGGGTGCACTTGTTATGCTGCAAAGCAGATGCTCTCGTAATGGGCTGTAACATTGCATTTATTTTAATCAAGAGCTGTGCCATAATGGACAAAGCTCTATCAGTTCCACCAATTTAGCATTTGAGAGGGACTCAAGGGCTTTTGTATTTTTTTTTGTATCTTTTTTTTTATTTTTAAATCTTTCTTCCCCATTCTTTGTCAGTTTTACAGGAATCTTGTATGAATATACATAATTATTGCAATAACAGAAATAAAAAAGGGAAAATATGGCATAAGCAGGATCACTGTGTACACAGTCAATGCCTTATTGGAATTCACATCTACATTTGCATTCCTCTTATTGAGAAAAATACTGCGTAACACTTATTTGTGTCATATTCATATTAGCTAGGCAAACGTACCATTCTCATGTTGAACAAAAAATAACTGAGGTCAAGCAGGGTTGCTGCTTGATGTGCTTTTGTTGGGCCTTGAGGGGGCGCTATTCTCTCTGGGCCATTTCAAACCCAATGTCCCAACAGAGTGATGGATGATGGGAACACTGCTGGAGAAAATCTTTGTCTTTGGGAACCCCTGTGCATGCTGGTTTTCAATTAAACCATAGCTGCGACTTGCACATGGTTCGTATCTGTTGCTCGTATCTGAATGGCTGTGGAGATGGACTCTCCTCTCAAAAAGAAAATAAAAGGATGTGAATTTTCCATGAATGACAGTTTTGCATCTCTGGACCTCTTTCATGAAACATGTTTATGTGTCAAGTCCTCTTCATATTTTCTCACTTTTATATTTTACTTTCCACTTTATTTGTAAAATTGGTCAATTGGTCTGCAGTATTACAATTTGAGTGTTATGCTTCCTTTTCTCCCAGGATTTAGGCCTACTTCATGTTCAGTAAGGGAACCCCTCCCCCCAAAGGAGATTGTAGGTGATTCCAGTGTTGGGGGGTTTTTGGAGGAAACTTGCACAAATGTGAAAATGTTTCCACCATGACAAGCCTACCCAGTGCTTATTGGTTTAATGAATACAGGATCAAATCCACCTTTGCAATTTGTTGCTTTTTCGTTTCATTCAGGCAGTGTAAGAGTGAATGGGTGTGATCATGTGATGTGTTGGATTGTCTGACGATAAGCATAATTAACCAGTCCCTGTTTCAATTTTCCAGTGAAGTGTTGTTCTCCAAAAACATTATCAATGTCATAAAACAAAGGCGACTCACACATGTAAGTGAACAAGCTCTTTTCCCAGCAAAGTCATGTCACTCTGGAGACAAATCCCGAAGTAAAACAGTTTTCTAAATACATCATGAGAAATGTAATACTTTTCCTACATCACCAAAGATTCAACTAATTTGTGATGTAATGTATTTTGTAACACCATAACATAGTGGAAGAGGAGACTGGTCTATATTTTTTGCATCTCTAACTTTGCAAGGAAAATTGCCAGGGAGCTGTGGTAAAGACATAACATCTTCGGCATTCACCAAGAAATAATATTTTAAATAGGGCATGATGTGGAAAGAGTGAAAAATGTTTTCTTCAGTGAAATCATTGAGGTGTGTGTTCTGAGTGCCTTGGCTCTGCAATAAAGGCAGACTACTCAAGTAAAAAAAAAACAAAAGTAAGAATGCCAAGGAAGTTTCCCACACAAACAATTTACTCGATATATCTAGAGAAAAAATGTTGTTCTATTTAGAGTCTGGTTTTCTTTAAGTGTCTTATCAGTCAACACCATCCTTTCACTGCACCACACATTCGCTCCACCAGACACCCAGATGGGCAAGTTCTGAGCGTGCTCAGTGCAGCTCAGGCCACTTTGATTTTTGAAGGACCCAAAATAAAGGTGTGTGTGTGTGTGTGTGTGTGTGTGTGTGTGTGTGTGTGTGTGTGTGTTTATGTCTATGTGTACAAGTTTGTGTCTGTCTGTCTGTCTGTGTGTGTGTGTGTGTGTTTGTGCATGCGTGCGTGCATGCGTGCGTGCGCATGCTTGTGTGTTTCTACAACCAAGGATCAATTTTGAGTTTATTAGATTGACAAACCACATCAGCGACTGCATTAATACTCTCTGGATCAATGGTAAGCAGGTTTGGTGAGAACGCCACTCTGCTGACACACACAACAGTCTGGGCTGAAAGGAAATATTGTATCATAATTAGGGAGGGAGGGAGAGGTTCAGAGAGAGCTGTATTCATGTGGGTGGTCTGCCCTAGCTCAGCACTGTTATCATACAATTTCCAAGTTCCCTAGACAGAGCGGTACAAGCATCTTGTTTTAGCATTATCTCACAATTCATATTTTAAAAACCTGCCTTTTGTCAGAAATGCAAAAGTGAAACTGGAAATGGCAAAGGCAAGTGTGTTCTATCTCGCCTTCATTTCTTGAACGGCAATAATTTAATTTGACAATTTCCAAACAATATTTTTCTGTCATATGTTCAGCTGAATCGTGCCATATGGCTGAATTATTTGCATATGCGAACGTGATCCTTGTGATGTATTTATTGTCCTGCCTGTAGCAGGAGGAAAAAGGTACTGCATAAATAGGTATGTTTATGGATTTATTTCCAGGGCTGTGTGTTGACAGGTCCCTGAAAGCGTAATGTTATACAATCTTTTGGCCTGACATTTTTTAAGTTTCATTACACTTTGTGTTTCGATATATCTGGTGGAGAGGGTGGAGAGGAACACATGAATAGATGGCTTGTCACAACACTGGGAATACCATGGCTTGGTTTGTGTGTGCATGCGTGCGTGAGATTGTGTGTGTGTGTGTGTGCATGTGTGCATATGTGTGTTTGCATGTGCTTTCATGGGTTGATGACTACTATACGATACTACTAAGGTACTCGATACCTTACATATTTTGAAAACATTCCCTGTCTGCGAAACATACTTGTTTCTCTCATTAAAAGAAAAAAAAACAATTAAAAAAGAATGAACCAGAGTTATCAGTGACATGTTTTAAACCTCTCAGAGAAAGAGTGAGACAGGGAAGAATGTAGAGGTTGTGAAAAGTTGAGAGTCATCCAATGTTCCTTGAGTACCTGGTTAGGAAATTGTTCTTCCATGCAAGAAAACTATTTCCTGCATTCTTAAACAGGAAGGAGGGGGAATTTGAATGGATTTGAATTTTAAATATGTTACAGAGGTTGTATTTTGGAGTGGAGTTTCCATAACAAATACTTCTAGACACTGCTCACACTTTTCCTGCAACCTGCAAAACATTTTTCGTTTCCAGACAGGGTTAAATTGCTACATACCTGGGTTCCCATTTTTTGAGCTTTTTCAGGGGTCACTGCTCCTACCCATCTCCACTTTCAGGATTGTAATATCTTACCTCTGCAGACATGAGAGACAAATGGCTGTTCCTCATTTCTTACCTCTACATTCTATGTTTTTGCCACTGTTGAAGGTGAGATTTTCTTTTGCTGGTGCAATGGGGTTGGTCGACTTTTCAGTGAGGATACTGAAATTTAGGGTATCCCATTAATGTGCCCGGTCGCCACAGTTTTTTCTCCTGCAACATCCCCGACACAAGTACACACATGCGCGCACAAACACAGTACCAATTATAAATAAAAATTATAAATAAACCACAGAACTTTATAGGCAGTGCTCAGGGGGGTGCTGTGGCTATCCTTGGGGTAGCTTCAGCACCCCCAAGCCCCTCCCTGGTGCCATCTATGCCCCCGAGGCCAAACGAACATGTAAAGTATGGTGTGGGTTCCACTGAACTATAATACGTTTGTACCCGTAAAAGATATGAATTGTAACAACTCTGAAATGATTTTGTGATGACTGAGAAAAAAGGTTAGCAGGTATAAGGTTAGCTGAACAAGTTTAAGCTTTGCACAGTGTAAGGACATAATCAAGTGTAACCAAACACAAAATTACATAAGGAAACAATGATTAGTGTTCTTTAACATGATTTGTGAATTTGTCTGCAAAATTACAAAAATAAATGCAGAAAGTCAGATGTAGTTTGGCTCATTGCAAAATTAGTAACACTTTTATCAATCGTGTATTTCACTTTGTGGGGACAAATCCAGACCTGAGAGAGTTTTCTGTAAAGTGCCAGTTGACAGATATTCCTGTCGGTTTGAATTTTGGCAGTGACAAAATAAGGACAGCATGTTAAATAACCTTACTGTTTCTGTGACAGTCACAACTTCAATGTGCGCATGCTTTATGTGACCCTAAAGTGCTAAAGTGTGTCAACTCTCAAGTTTCTTTGAATGAATGTGTTGCCACAGAATGACTTCAAGAAGTCCAGAACCAGGACCTCGTCCCCCATGATCAAATAATCCCTCTCAGGAGTATTCATCTTGAGAAATCAACTGTGTTTCATGCAGTTTGTTCTTTTTCTTTCTACGAATTCCCCTCAAACCCGCTCACTCCGGCCTCACAGCACAGCTAACGTCACTGACACCCCTCCTGCCATCCGGCGAGCCTCAGTCATGAATCCGTGTTGCAGGAACCACATCCATCACTGCAGCTTTCTGCGCCGGTTTACTGATGTATTCAAAGATATTCTGCGTGAGATTAAATGGCGCCTGGCTCTGTGGCAAAGTATATCTCATATGCAGATTTTCTGAGGCGAAGCTGAAATGTGCTTACCGTATCCCTGGAGACATCTAATCACAGGAGACATAAACAGATTTTAAAGAGACGACAGCTTAGCTGACACTTACTGTATGCAAAATCTGTGCATACATATGTGTCCATTTTAGGGCAACATAAATCCATGGCAGCTCTATGCATCCAATGAACTTTATTAACCCGGGGGTCCTCATTCTTTGCATATGGCATCAGATAATCCAGCCAGTAGTTGCTTAGCAATGCATGAGGTGACCTCATAATTCCGAAATGTCCACTCTCAGTATGTTTATGCACGATATACTTCATTTTAAGCTGGTGGTGTAATTGACAAGGTTATGGCATCCAAAGCCACATAAAGATCACATGTTAAATCCATTTCCTTGGTGTTTATGAATAAATGTATTTCATATGGAATTGCCAAACAATTTCAGTTGGAGATGACCACAGGGTTATATGAAGATGATGATGATGATGATGATGTCACTGCTTAATATTAAACATGTTCCTCACATCTCTCTACTTTCATGGAACATTTCAACACAATGGTTCAGAAAGTATGGGATCCAATTAATATGCATTAATGATAAGCAACATCATCTATCATTTAAAATTTTATTCATTCAGTTCCTTATTTACTTTTTTAAATCAATGAGAATAGGAATAATTTTATATGACTGAAGTTTGGGAAACAAGCTGAAGACATCATGTGGCATAATTTCAGTAGAATGCAAACCGCTGTAACAAAGTCGTCCCCCCACCAATAAAATATAATACTAATTTGCCGGGCTTTTAATTGCATTGATTCGCAGACTAATTACATAATTTTAGCACCAGCCATGTACGATCAATGCCATGGTGATTTTGGTGATTCCGATAGGAGCTGGTAAAGTGGTGGAATCGCAGGGTTATGCTGATTCAAACTGTGGTTTGAATATTTATAACGGATCGTTCTCTGGATTGTTGAAAGGTGTCCATTGGAAAAACTTGAAATGTTACAAACAAGCCAGCCCAGAGTATTTTAGAAAGCCAGTTTCATGATATTGAATTGTGTTACAAGAGAGCGCAGTCATTATGTCTTTGGAAGAGTGTGGGAAAACCATGATGAATGTGCAAAAGATAATGGAAAATATGTGGATGGATTTCTGTGAATGGTAGTGCTGGTGCCAGTGTAAAACGATCGATAATGGTAATCAGGGGCAGTGTCATCGTGGGAAGACGCAAGCGGCTCACCGCCGTCTTCATGCTCCACTGAAACAACAGCCGCTCTTCGGCGTGATCGGACAACAGAAGCAAGACGAGAGCACCTCGATTGGCAGCAGATCATCAATGTCAATTCACAACAAATTATCCATTTTTTTCTACATTCTTTTCGAATAAACATCATGGCCCTCTCCTCTCCCTCTCACGTTTTCTGATACGGCCTGGCTCACTTGAGAATTTTAGAACGCATTTTGATTTTCCTCCCATGTAGTCAAACCCTTTCACAGTGATGCATACAGTTGCAGTTGATTTTGCATAATGTAACACCATCACTGATGAGGTGGTATTTTCACCACTGTGTTTCCATTCTTTCACAGTAATCCATCAAATACCAGTGATTTTGCAAAAGGCAACACCATCAAAGAGTCTGTCGCATTCCGCCCTACTTGCCAACTCTCTGTGAATCACATTAATTATATGCAAACGGAACGAGAGTTGTTGCTGGCACATGGGGAAAATATTGGAATATAAAAATGGGCAACTGACACTTTGTTTCGGTCTTTCCATGGCAGTGATCCTTAAAGTGACAATTATAAATAACCCCAACGGACACAATCGATTGTAACCTGAATTCCTGCCACAGCTCAGAGCACAACAAGCATGTGCACTAGTTCAGAATGTTCTTTAATCTTTGGCACCCCAGGAGAAAGCATTCAAGTCCATGACAGAATGCATTTTTGCCTTTTTGTCTATTTAGTACAACACTACAAGGTCTGTCCATTGTCTGGAGCGAGAAAAATATCGATCTGGCTCAAAGTGAAAATGAAATGACATTGTGATACTTGGCAGAAGTAATTTTTAGTAATTTACCTTGTTATCGTTAGTAAGATGACAAAAATACACTTCAGGATCATGATACTGCATTCGCGGGTTCCAGAAACTGAAATTTGCAGAAGCAAAGAAAAAAATAATGAATATGAAAAACCTAGAATGCTCGATGAAGATATGAGGCCTCATTTATAAAACTTTACTTTTGTACTTTTGTAACTAAACAGTTACGTCACAACCTACAAGTTTGCGTATGATTTATAAAGCTGTACAATGGCCAAGAACCCCAGAGTTGACAGGACTTGCAGATGGGCAGATATTGACCGGTTGCTACGTGTACGGCACTCCAGCGCCTGCCCCAATTCAGCACAGTGCTCCAAGAGCACAATTTGTGTGAAGCACAAGTCATCAAGCCAGTCATCACCGTGGGCAAAGAAGTCGGAACGGTCCCTGAAGACACCTTCCCGTCACAGTGCCGAGGCAGCCATGGTCATGCTGTCTTGCTTTCGTCACACGCTTGAGGTCTATTTATGTGAACAAAATAAATGGACTAAAAATGCACTAATTGTCTATATCTGTTTATCTGTTAATTTATCTCTTATTTATTGCCAAAAACATTATGAATAAAAATCAGATCCTAATTAACACAAGGAAACTACAGTGCATTTTTTTGTCTCTAGGGTGTGCTAATTGGAGGAAATATGTGCCCTAAATGTGTGCACTCATGGGTCAAACGTATCATCAAGTAGAAGATTTATAAATCCTAAAATGTGTGTGAAAACTGGCAAACGTACGTTTTGCGTTGTATTGTGTGCATACAAACGGTTGATAAATGAAGCCCCTGATGACTTTGTCAGAAAGACAGGCAGGGAGCGGATATTTTCTTCCATGGTGCTGCACGTCCTTGTAACACAAAAGATCCGTATAAGGATTTGTACAAGAACATATGACTATGCAATCACATGTTTATCTGAAAAAAAAAACAGTGTTTAATGCATTATATTTCAGTGTGAAATTACTTCACATCATTACAATGAACTGCTGCCTAATGATGATCTATGGGGAACATGCTCTGGTTCCCTAACGGAGCTGATGGATTCATTTAGGCATGAGTCAAAGCCATAGCCAGTCCATTAGTCAGAAGAGACGAAGGAGTGTTGTGTTCGCTGCAATGATGCAGAGGTCAGGATTTTTACATTAAACTTATCTTAAGTCTTCTGCTCTTGTCAAACTTGTTCATGTTCATGGAAACGTTTCATTCTTCCCATGGCCTCAGTAATTTGGGTGCCTAGTTTCCATACCCTTGGACAAAAGCAGGGGTCCTCCTGGCCACTGGGGGCATCAGGCTGCTCACTCTTCTGACCCTGATCCATCCTTGTATGTAATGTGTACAGCACTCAGCATTCCGTTCCTCATTTTTTAGGTGAATATCACAGCCCATTATGAGTTTTGATAAGAGCGAAAAAGCCCTTCTTCACCAAACTCACTCCAAATTTATCTGTTTGTGATGAGAAGAAAATTGTTCCAAGGACAGTGGTTTCAGATCACATCAGAAGTTTATTGTCAGAATTTCACATATAAAAGCTTGATGAGCCTGAACACCAGCACTGACAAAGCAAAAGGTTTTGAAAGTAGTGTTGCTTCAGATACAAGAATCAAGAGAACAACAATCTCCCTCTAAATGTATAAAACCAATGTATCACCAGTGGATTTTACCACCGTATCTGATTGCAAAATGTAATTGTACAGCAATTTTGCATTATTCTGTTTCATATGAATCCAAATCAATTAAAAAGGAATCTTCATGCTATGCTTGCCCAAGGCATCTACTTAGTTGATTTATAAGGGGATGTGGGAGTTATACTAATTAAAAAGCCACTCGTTACAGTGAGAAGAAAATGAGAACACTGTCAGAACACTGTCACACACATATAGCTGATGGTATTTGTTTTAATTTATTTCTGCACATGAGCAGCAGTTTTTATTCAGACATTTCCCTTTTATGGAATTTTTAGATTTTTGCTCTCTGCCATAAAATCCATGGTGAAATAAAATGGAAAATGGCATATTAAAGAGTAAGACCATTAGAAAGCTATGATTTTGGGAAAAAAAAAGTTATAGGTATATTCATACATTTTTTGTGAGCCTATGGTGGATTAATTGAGCTGACATTTAGAACTGGTGTTGAAATACATTTCTCTACGGCATGAGAGCACATCCACATTCATGGAGGGCTGGCTTGTGCAGCGGTATGTGTTTCCACTAATTATTCTGGATGAATTTTCTAAACAGCTGTGCATGCTATGTTGGGTTCCCTCCTATATTGGTCTGCTCAAAAATATTTCCACGACCATTTCCATTGCAGTCTGTTGCCATTGCTCAAAATGTATCAGTAATGTCAGGTTGAATTGAATTACTGGGCTGATTAAATAAGAAACAGCTTGTCATGAAAGGACTGGCCCTCGATGCACATCCCTGCGCCGTGGGGTCCTGTCCTCAGAAAAGATTCTCCCAACAGCTCAATCAAAACAAAGTTTTTTTTGAGATCGTACAGATTTATAAAATCGGAATTGTCAACTCCTCATATCATATATGACCTTATCCCAACACTCAACTGCTGTGTTGTGGTTTTCAGCAGCGATCGTGTTAAGAACTCATGTCTCATCAATTTTTTTTCTTTTTTTTTCATCACTCTCCTTTCTCTTTCACAATACCAGTTTTTCACCATTGATGTTTGTTATCCATTCTTTCATCTGTAGAGGTCTGCATTATAAGACCATGAGCACTGGACTGTAGCTTTCTGTTCTACTCCAGTAGGAAACCATGAGAGGTGGCAAACGGCTCAAATTTCAAAATGTCAGTTCTCTCGACCCCAAACGGCTGCCAAGGTTACCTGCACAGTCAATGTGCAAGATAAACCCTGGAATAGACTGAGTATATCGTAATTTCCTCCAGATATACACTTGGTAAGCAATGTAACAGACTGCGTTCTGGTTATTTCATTGTCAGAGCAGGACAGGCGACTGAGGAAAGCTGGTCTTGGGTTTCAGTAGAGTAATTGAAATTTTCAAACAAGTATTTATGTATGTGAGTATGGTTTGGTTTTACTTTGGCATGATCGTGTTTTAAATGCTTTTTTATGTGCTGGGTAAAACAGTGCTGTCTTATTCAGTCATATGTTGTAAAATGCAGACAAGGGTCTGACAAGGTTTGAGGTTCTTAATAAAGCACATTTCAGTTAAACATCCTGCTTCCAGAGACCATCAGAGATTAATTTCAAATTAATGTGTCCCTTGGGGTAGGATGGGAGAGCTTAAATTATGTACTACCCATGATCAAAGTGGAGAAATTATGAAGAACTTTTTTTTTTTTTTTTTTAAATTAACATTCTGACTCATTAGGTATTTAATGGAACCCATTCAGAAAAATCTAACATACATTTCAGTTCACAACGGTGGACTGATATCCCTGCGATCTTGCAATGGCACTTCGGAATTTGCACCATGGACCAAGGCTGGGTCAATTCTGTCTCACTTCAGAATTGAAATACACTTTCAAAAGAGAGACTGAGTGAAGATGTCTGTTATCAAAGAGAACATATTACATTCCTAATTTGTACAGTGACCTGGAGAAAGAAATACATATTTCTTTTGATTTGACATAGTGGTTTGCTCTACACACTGATGTTGGCAGTATTATATTGGTAATTTGCAAATTATATACTCTTATTCAGGGGTATCCTTCAATAGGTATTTGTTGCCATGTTTAGCCAGAATGTGTTTTGTAGAGAGTATTCTGAGGAAAATCACAAATTAATGGAGTAAATATGTTTTCATTTAGACAGCAATAGCTGCTGTCCTTGGACATGCAGCACATAGCAACTCAAAAATCCACACACACACACACACACACACACACACAATAATGAGAGTTTGAAAAGTGCAAGATAACATGATCATGTGAATGAGAGCATCACTGCAAGAAAAAGGTGAAGGATGTTTACGCTTCTGTGTGTGACCCCCTTATGTTCGTTTTTTTTTTTTTTAAAGCATGTCATTTATTTTACATTTTATTAAGTAAAAGTACATTTACAGCAAAAAGCACATCAGTTTTGAATCCGACAGTGAGAGGCAGAGTGAAAGAACAATTACATTGGCCAATCCATCTCCTTGTTCTAGATAATTTAGATCCATTTTACTGTCTTCTGATCTAACTTTTAGTTGTTAGACATCGACAAGCATACATGTAACTTCTCACACAATATGATAGATTGGTTTAACAAGCAAACTGGGAATTAGATTTAGAGTGCCTTGCTTGTTAACTTGTGAACTTGCCTTTCCCGGGTTCTCTAAAAACTTGATGCAGACTTTGCTTTACGAAAAGAAGTGAACTCAAGTTTAACAACTATGCGCAAAAAATAAATAAATAAAACTGAACTGAATTTGGGTTACCAACAAGTGACACTCACATTCGATTACTTTTTTTTGTTGCAACAAAAGAATCTTGTTGAATTTCTTATTTTTTTTTGTTTTCTGTAATCGATTTCTGAGCTGTGTGCTTCCAATTGTTTTTGACACTTTTCAATGATTGCCGTACATTTCCATACAAATACTGGTTCCCCCATTCTATTTCCCAGGTATAAAATAATAAGAGGAGGAAAGCTAAAATAATTAAATCAGATAATTTGTCCCTGCTATGAAACTTAAACTTTCAAAGAAAGAATGAGGACATGTACTTTGTTGAGGCTTACCAAAAAGTATTTTTTTTTCACAGTTTTTAAGCAGGTTTAACAGCCGGCCACCCACCCTTCCCCATTTGAAATGGCGGAGAACCTCCAGACGTAATTAAATTGATATCAGGAAGTTTGATTACACGCCCAATTAGGCAAATGCCTTGGGCTGTATTAATTACCAATATTCTACCATTCTACTTAATAGGACAGCTCCAAAATGATCAATACTTAAATGTTAAATAAAATAATACATCCTCATTATGACTAATACAAAGAGGTGAAATTGCAATATCCAGGACAAAAGCAGTATATATTCAATTCCATAGTTTCTGCGAGCAAATTTGTATACCAGAAGTGTTCACCAAACTATACACAATACCTTTTTCAAAATTTTACTTCTGGACAAAAAAGAAAAAAATCATCGTGATGTTGTGACTTGGAGTGAGGGCATTTGAAGTATCCTGCAGTGTTATTGGGTCGGGGAATAACACATTGCAAGCACATGATTATGCGCACAGATGTTTTGTTTTATTTGGGGTCACAAAAAAATCCTCCAGCAGGTGATATAAATGTGACTTGCCTTGAGAAGGAGGTGTCGTTGTGGAAATCTTTAGAGTTGCAGATGGCTGAATATGCGAGAAAATTATCTTCTCCCTGGTGCTGTGATAACCCTGTTTAAAGTGCTGCAAAATCTGCTTGTTTCTGCATGCATTAAGCATTTATTTGCATGCATTCATATGGAGATGAGTATTTGTATTTGTCTCATACTAAATTGTCCTTTTCATTAGGGCTGCTAATCTGCATATTGGTTTGTATTGATTTCTTTGTTAGTAAATGATTAAATTTCCATGACAGGTTAATCAACAGGATCCCACTTGAATTCTATATTTTTCACATTCAGGTCTCTTATACCCTGCTTCTTTCCTTTTTCATAATTCAGCCCCAATCTACATTCTTGTCTTTGGGTTGTGAGAAAGGAATGGCGGGTCAGCTAAATACCTGCAATGTAATGTAAATCTTTCGCAATCTTGTTTACCATCCAATACAGAATGCCCTATAGCCATTCTTGGTCACTCTGTGACTTACCACTCAGACTTCACCCACATCCTCTCCCTCCCTTTCCTGACTGACACTATCATGTCCTGCAGTGATGTGGAGATTCAGCCTTTGCGTCATGTTATTAGCTGCTAATCAAGATGTGAGATGGACAGAACAGTTATTTTTGGATATACCCCTTGCCGTCTTTGCCAAACGAGACCCCTAAAGTCAGGAGATTTCAGAAGAGTGGGCTTGCTAAGACAGAACGAGGCTCAGCAAAGGCCGGCAAAGCCCTTTCCTTGGTTATGCTGTTCATACATATAAAACCTTAGCAACCTTGCAAAATGGATCCCGAACACAGCGCAACAATAATTCAAGTGTGCATGTACATATTAGGGTGCATAAAGTTGTCTATCCGAATTCGCTTTTCATCATGAAGGATCAAGTGTGGACATTAATTTCTGACATAAGCCACATACACACCCCCGACACGCACCCCCCCCCCTCCCCCCCAGAAGCAATTCCTTGTTCAGGTTTAAAATCAGGCAGAGTATTTCATTAAAATTATCCTGTGGTGAATTTAATTAGAAATAAATGGTGATGGTAGAAATGTATTTAAGTCCCTTAGAATAAAGAAACAGAAAATGGAAATTAGCTTTTGGTGATGGACAGAAAGAGACCATCACAGAGTCTATTCAGTTTCAAAGGCAGTCCATCTGAAAGGACGGATTCTGTACTGAACAAGCCACAGAGCGGGGGACCTTTTCAGAACTTCTTTCAGTGCCCGATAGACACGGAGCAGATCAGAAGCAATATTCACCTCCAAATTAATGGCTGTAATTACGACATTTTTCGAAATGAAATGTGAACAAAGCGGAAATGCATGTAATTTGACTTTTAATCTAACACAGAATTACCAAACCATTAGAAATGTCTGTCACGTTAATACTACACACCCCTGTCTCCACCTCCACACTTCCTTTCTCTCGCTTTCTCCCATGTGTCCCTCATGCAGTGGGATTGGGGCGGTTTACCCAGCTCCTTTTTGGTTTAATAGCATTTTACGACGGGTCTTTAATAGGAAAAAGGCCAGAGAACCCAGCTGTGACTTAGACAGGCTTAGCGCTATTGAGCCAGCTACAAAAGGTACTGAGAATGGGGTGGACTCAACAGGGCATTTAATTTTTTTGTGAGAGTTTCAAATGTGGAACTTCAAAGCTGAGCGAAACCAGGGCATGTGAAAGAGAAGGACCAAGTAATCTTGTACCTCTGGGCGGCATTTCATTTGTCATTTTGTGTTGGACATTCAAATGCAGCACTTTCAAATGGAGGACGAGTTGACCTTTTGGAGCATGGATTCATAGAGGTCGTATGAAAATGCTAAAACCACCTTTCAAAAGTCTTTCAAAATTTTATATTTTTCATGATAACAAGGACTCCTTCCTGACTTTCGTGATGGAAGGAAACTGTCCATTGCTACTCTGTCAAAAACAGACCACAGATACATTCTCTTGTGTAGTTTTCATACTTTAGTGTACCCTGCCTTAAATGGTTTGTACACTGCATATATTAAATTAAAATTGCGCATGATGCTCAAAAGTGCTGACCTTTTTTGAGATAAACCATTAACCCAGCATTCATTCCTGGTTGGGTTGAAACTTTAACCCCACATCCATTTTAAGTTATGTAGAAACATTAACCCTGCATTTTGAGTAAGACTGAAACATTAAACATTAGAATTTATTGTATGTTAAACTGAACCATTCAAGCTGCATTAAAGTGAGGTAGGAATTCATATCACACCTAAGCCCCCTGTCTCCTTCCTTCATTGTAGCTTGCCAGCACTCAGAATCGATTCCACCAAGACGGCACCATCTCATAACCTTCCTTGTAAAATATTTCCCTCTTGTAGCATTAATACAGCATCCTTTTCGTGTTAAGTTGAACCACTTACCCAGTATCCGTTTTGTGTTCGGTTGAACCATTTACCCACGATCCATGTTTGGCTATTTTGAACCATTATCCCAGCTTACATCATTCTCTGTGCTCTTTTCACTTGGTCAGGTACAGTTGCCTTGGTTTCACTGGAGCCCATGCCTCAAAATTGGAGTCACAGTTAAACAAACCACATTCTGAAACGCTGTCATTGTCACAACCGTGAGTACAAGCCCATGGTGTTTTTGCTTCATGCTGACACACACCGAGGTCTGTTAGCTGAAGTTTTTGGAACAGTGTACTGAGATAATTGCATGTTTATTCTCATCTGGTTTCCACGAGGAAAAAAGTCATTGTTCGTGATCAGAAGTGGTTCCAAAACAATAATAAAGAGAAAGTAGAAATGTAATTTGAAGCATTGTTAGGTAACAAAGTGAAAAGAGGCCGTCTGTGAGCTATTATCTATGTGTCTTCACTCGGGCATATCCACTTGAGGCAGACAGCAGAAAGGAGAGGGTATGGGAGGTCAAGAGCCCTACACATCAGGGGTGAATGTAAGCAGACCTACATGTATAAATAGTGTTTCTCAAATATTGAGGGGAAAAAATACCTGTACATTGAGGAGCTGGAGGACAGATCACTGAGAGAGATCGAATGAAACCCGGGGGGATTCAGAGGTCATCATTCAACTTTTGTTTTGTTTCACTTATTTTTTTTCCCCCCATACATTTTTTTTCTTTGCCAAATAAGGGATGGATGAAAAACAGAAAGAAATTGGCACAATCTAGCTTAGTCCCTCTGTGGTTCACGAGTTAGTCTCATTAAAGCCATTAAACACAAAACATAATCTCACATAATCTTTTATCTGGTTCATTATAATAATGTTCCTCTTTTCGCCACTACTTTAAACAAGATGTTCTGCAGGATTGGCTCAGATCAGTATGTTTTGGTTCTTAGGTAAAACCACCACCCATTTCACGGCTCACATGACTCCACACTCCTCGCAACTGTGAAAGCTCAGTGTTTTTCACCGCATATGAAGTCCTAATTGGTGGCAGTCATATAAATGCACATAAATGAACTTGATCAGGATTTGCTTAGATAATTCCCAGCAAATATGTTGACTGCATGCCAGGCGTGTGCTTGCATGTGTTGGCTCCTCCAACACAACAGCAGTGCTTTATTGTGCCATTAGATGGCGCATTGCATTGGTACCAACTTGGAATCCAACACAACAGTCAGTCCTTGAGCAGAGTCATTCTGTCACCATGGAACCACAGCACCAATTAAGATAACACTGCAGCTCAACCTTACACAGTACTTACTGTTCATGTTTATGTTTACAGGGTAAATACTGGGCCAGTAACAGCAATAAGGTGTCACATGATATTTCTAACATACGTGTTCCTAAATTGATTTCATTAATATGCAAGCAGAATACATTCACATAGGCTCGTCTGTGTGCATCACATTACGTTTACATTACATTAAGCGAATAGATGCACGTAGTGACTTTCAAATTGAGGTACAAAAGTGCATAGAGCAGATACAGTAAATGATGGTCCATTCTGCATAATTACTGCATATATCTGTGAATTGATGCATGGGCATGTATGTGTGCACATTATCGAGAGTGCAACAACATTTGCATGCGTTTTAGCGACACTGAATGCGCTTTATGTCTGACATGACAAATGATATCAATTTGGACACAATGATTTGAGTTTTGTGTGGGAATTTTTTCTTTTTTTTAAAGCAGAAAGCATGCATAATGGTTGGGTAAATACAGATATATCATAGTTCTCTGATTTACGTAATACCTTTTTGACAGGGGAAAAACATTGATGGTGTTATGGATGGCTGTCAGGCAATAACCTCAACTCACAAAACAATGCAATTTCTTTGGGTGCATTGGCCTGCGTTCACATATTGTTTCGAAATATAATTCATGTATGCTTTGATAGAGGGTGTTTTTTTCTGTTCCCCATATCATCTACCACTTGGATTTCTCCATTTTCATAAGAAGCAAAACAGTGCGTGATAACTAGACCGACGTTTTACATTCTACTGCAACCAGTCGTACGACTGTGTTGTGTGGTAACGTTCAATAAACTTGTATGTCTAGCATACTGTGCAGATACAATGAGGCCATTTCCATTGTGAGAGTTTTGTGCTGTTTGCTGATGTGTTTCAATATTAATATTAATTTCATGTATATTTCATGACATTTTCTCACTTCTTCAACAAAGTGGTGGCCCCAAACAAACAATGAAAGAAATGTATTTCTTCCTCTTTAAACAAGGTGAAATCATTCCTAATTCATGTCGTTAAATATGTATTGCTTGTTTACAAAGAGTTTAAGCAGGCCTTAAAAAAAAAAAACCTTGACAACAGAAAATTCAACCACTGTAAGGTGGTTAACAGCTGTGCAACATTGAAAGACCGGGTAAGGCTGTTGGACTGTCGAGCTGTAAACATGTAGCTTCAAAGCATGTATCGCTTAATTTAAATGCAGGCACTATCTCTGACTGTCTGGCTGTGGAAACAGTGGACAGAGACGCTTGAGTGGTGGAATTATAATTGATGGTTGAGAAGCAGGGTGGTGACTTTGTTTATCGCTGAAAAGGTTGACTGAAAATGGTTCTGGAGAATGAGAACTTGGGGAAGAGCTGTGGGTCGAAACGAAATGAGTCCTCACGGGCCAAATCGGAAACTCAAGACTGTTCCGGTCGGTCTGTGTGCATGTCGGGCTCTTCGTAAACCTCTGCTCCCAATACCTTGTTTTAGGCCTATATGTAATTTTTAGGTCTTTTTTATGACAATGCATGGCATTCAAATTCTTGTCAGTTTGATATTACTCTATGCTCACTTCACTGTTTCATTATTTGTCGTCAAGAAAGATAAAAAAAAATAGTTTCATAAAGAATCTTCTAAACAGGCAAAGAAGGACTCCATTTTCTCTCTGGTTTATTCATTGGTCCAATTTAGAATGGGAAATACAATTCCATTACTGAACAACAGGAGCTTCACTTCCATAGTTCTCATGATACCCATCAGTATGTTCCTTGGAGATATGCATTCTGAAACTAATTCCAAAGGAATGTGTTCCTGCAACCTATAAAAATAGCTTGATTCCACCAAAGGGATCAGCCCTTCTGAGCTTTGCACACTTGATCATCGCAGGAATTTCTGCTCTAACTCAAAGTCATTAAAGTTGTTTTTCCTCTTCCATTTTCAATGTTTCAAATTGCGGCACTAAATTTAGGGCTTTTTCAATGAAGACCAAACTTTAGATTTACATGTAATAAATGTAGTATCACTGTAAATGAGGCTAAATTTAAATAGATCATAGACATAAGTTCAGCTGTGCAGTTTGTTCTTAACTTAGAAGGAAAGTGATGCTTTTTTTTTTTTTAGTTGTTTACCAAAACATTATTGTTTAATTTCATCTGCTGCCAATCCCACAGAGAGATTTTCAAATCTAACAAACTCAACTCAAAAGTTAAGTAAAAAGTACAGTTTCAATAGGCACAACACAGATAAGTCGTCCACTTTTTTCCTGCATTTTATGGATTATTCATAGCAGATTCTATGACGGTAAACCAAGCTGCTTTCTTGCATTGGTTTTCCATCATTATGATGTGGTTTCATTAGTAGGTCAAGTTGTGATTTACATATCCTGTTGCTCAAAAGGGACATGTGTTACGTAATGGCCACAAGATGGGCTCCATCAATGCACACTGCGATCGTGAAGGGTGCCGTACAGCACAACTTGAACGTAAACCTTCATAAGTACATCAGAAAAAACAACAAACAACAACAGAATTTTGAACATTGTCTCTTAGCATATCACTGACATAAACAATCCATTCTGTGTGTGTGTGTGTTTGTGTGTGTATGTTGCGTTTGATTTGCTGAAGTGGAACGTGTAAAGGCCCCCCCCCCATCATGTCTTTATGTCATTTCATAAGCTGAAATGTGAAATGATACATATATAAATGAAGGGCATGACCTGCCTGCTTTATCACAGTTCTTTCATATACAGAAGTTGTACTGACAAAACCTGCTCTGAAGACTGGCTCAGAGTTTCTCAGGTGAACTGAAGCACCACGCATTTGAGTGGCAGCTGTCCATTCCTCAGATTACAGCAAAACGTGTCACAATTTTTCTCTTCTCACATTGAAACGAAGAGTAAATGATGATTTCTGAAGGGTCACCATTTTCAAAATTTGCCCTGAAACTGACTGGGCACATTTCGATGGTAAACACGGATGTATGTATGTATGTATGTATGTATGTATGTATTTACAACTTATGTGCAAATATATATTTGGTACAGGTTTATACATCTGGATATTTACTGCCCTACTGCATTGCTTAAAAGCACCATTGACTGTGCTCTCCAAGGAGACAAAACTGGATGCTTTGAAAGCATTGGACAAACTTGTCTTTGCCCGGACATATACACCATTAAATATGCAGCGCTTTTGGATATTTCAGAAGAACTTTGTCTCTCTCCAGTAGGAGTCTTGGGGGGGGGAAAAAAAAAAAAAAAAACGGTGGATATTCACTGCAACTGCTCCAATCTCAGCGATTTCTCTCATCACAGAGTTTTGAGTCGTTAATATAGCACTGGAGGCCTCCATACAGTTCAGAATAAAGAGATGCTTTTCCCTTTTCACTTCTATTCAGTAGAATAGACAGTGTGGCTCAGAAGCTCAGCCCCCGCTTGAGATGGCACTTCTCGAGGCCCAGCACACAATAGAGCCTACACACTGCTGAGTTTTCTCTGTGAATGATCTCGGCCTTGGAAAATGAAAAAAAGGAAGAGGAAGGACAGGAGAGGAAGGCTGCGTTCCACTCGCGGGCTTCGTTCTGTCAGGGATGGAGGGGCCGTGCGGAAACGGGAAGGTCTGTGTCTGTTCCACAGTGTTCTGGAAAAAATCCCCAACGACTGGTGCTGGGTGGGTCCTTCCCTGTGTTTTTATGACTGAATCATGTAAGTTATAATGTAAGTTATTGTTTTATATAAAACGCATCTTTTCATCTATTCCAAGACGGCGTGGACATGCACGTATGCACCTTCTTTAGATGTGTGCATGAAAATCTGTGAATCAGTCTGCCGTAATCCATACACGTGTACATGAAACAGGTACTCGTACATTAAAATAAAATAGAATGGTCAGTTATTTGTGTCACGTTTGTTCTTTCAAAACGCCAGCTCTGAATATCATCATGGTAATGGCACTAAAAACACCGATGGAACAACGGGGATGACTCTGAGAGGCAGACAAAAGAATGCAACTGGGAATGATCACTTGTCTCAATCATTTGAGAACACCGTCACCACCTCCAACTCAGCAAACTGTCAGCAGGAAGCTGGAGGATTGGGGTGGGCGGAATGAATAAAATAGAAAAGGATGGCAAAAAAAATTAAAAAAACAGAATCAAATTATGCTCCTGTCAAGCTGGGTCACAGAAATTCACAACCAAAGGGATGACTGACCCAGTTCATCCAATGGACAAAGAGCCAATCCCGGGAAAGTGACCCTACCCTGAGGTGAAGCACAGGAGGAGGCTTACCTAAGTAGGAACCCACCCCCACCCCCCCACTGCACCTCATAAACCTCCCAGTGGCGCACCAGCCGATTCCTGTGAAGATGACATTGGTGGGTGGTGCGGGAGACCGACGACAGAGCAGGGAGGAGAGCCTGCAACAGAAGGTTTACCCGGCGAACACAAACGCCATCAAAAGACTACTGACAGCACTGCTCCCTCCAAGCGAACAACTGATGTCTGAGAAATGCAGGGTCTGAGGAGGAATTCGCACCAAGGGACCTCGCCGGTGGAAACCTTCAGCAAATCAAGTCTCTCTGACTCGACTGCGGAAAAAAAAGGGTCCTCTGCCTAAACTTCCAAGCGCAGTGACTTAGTTCCTTCCCTTGGGTGAGGCTGCTTGGGTTGATTGATCAACCCCCGGTGTTGTTCAGGGTTTCACTGAGGATGCCTCATATGTACTTACTCCTCCACACTCTGTTCCCCTTTCTCTTTATCCCTGTTTCCCCGAACCTCATAAATAAGAAAGAAATGGAGTTTGGTGGGGTTTGTGGCTTGAAAAAAAGGACAGCAAACGTTGAAAAATAACGCGGCACTACTCAGAGAGCACTCTGTTTGAGGGCATCGCGCATCAGCGGACCTGAAACGCTCTCCGTCTTTTGGCCCTCCTCGAGTCGTCTCTAGTTGGTCCTCTGAGCCAGCAAGGCTCCAATTAAGCTCTGGTCCATGGCTCAGTTCTGTTTGATTAGATTACACATTTGGCATTTTGATTAAAGACAATTAAAGAGCGTTGCCAGACTTGGCTTCCCCTTGCGCTGCTTTGAGCATGGGAGCATGTTCTCTACCCCCAAAAGTCGGAAGGTTGGGAACTGTTTTTGTTTAAGCCCCTATCTGGCCTACACACTTCTCTGTAGCAATGCCATTCAAATATTATGACATTTAAAGAGGCAAAAAGCCACATTTTTTTGTATTCATGCTGAATTTTGAATTTTTTTGTGGGGGTAAATAGTGAAACCTGCAGTACATTGCAACTGAATCAATATTAATTCCAGAACTGTTCTATTTTTTTCATAAAGAGGATTTCTTTATACTCTAAAAGCAAATAGTGTCACTCTTTGTCAGCGATGAAAGCAAATATCAATTATGAAATGTATTGATTTGGTGCAGTGTGTTGTGTCTGGCTTCTTGAGGGTATAATTTACTCATCTGCACAAATTATTTTGATGTATTTAGTAAATTCTAATCAACACCCACTGTGATTTTTTTTTTTTTTTACTTGTTCAAAACATGTTCATCACCATTTGATGCTTTGCACTCCACATTTCTGTTCAACAATACACTCTAATTTCTACAAATTTTATGGCAGTTCTCTTATTTGTACAGTATCACTTATAATTTCCCCCTTCATATTCATCTGAAGTTGAATTGGCGGTCTTTATGGAAAGATTTTAAAATGGACAAGACTGAAGATGATGGCATGAGTTCAAGGGCAGGTTACTTGCCAGCTGTTTCATTCTAATCTGTCGATTAGGTGAGAGTGGGTCTCACTTGGGAAAAAAAATTCTTTGAGGGCAGGCAGAAGTTAAGTGGTACCATGAAGATGCAAAAAGGATTACAGAAAAAGAAGTAAAAATAGCAATGAGTGGAGGATGAGTGCAGGTTGCACTACCTTTCATACACTTTCCCCAGCAGATGGGAATAAAGGGTGCAAGTTTCCCTGTGTCACATTTCCAAACCTCACCTCTCATTCAAAAAAAAAAAAAAAGTTATATAGATATGTGACCTTTCAACACTGAGTTCAACTTGATCGATATACTCAACAGATTTTAAACTCTCAAATTATTGTTTTATGAACAATACGCCTCTGCCGTCCTGAGTTAAGTCTCCTCTTTCCTGTATTTTGGAAGAGAAGGAATTGGGTCATGCATTTCTCAGTAGCACTATCAAACTAGCCCCCAACCACATTCTTAGGATAGTCGTGGATGAAATGTTGAGAGCTTTTCTTTGAGAGAAGTGGGGGGGAAAGTGAGAGAGAAATTAAAATGTGGAGTAACAATGAATGAGCTCACGCCTCACAGGCTAAAGAAGTTATGCTTTCAGCACACTTCCAACTTTCACATTCATTATTATGTTTCAGATTTTTGTTGAAAACTGAAAGTATGTTTTTAATTCTACATTTTTGCCTTTTTGGGAGGACAGCAGCTGTCCAATGCTAGCCCATCTGCACTGTCGTGTAGGGGGTTGTATTTTAATCACATATAACCTCAATGTAATAAAACGTTTTACAGAGGCAGTGTATAAAAGGCAGCACACTTGATATTTGATACTTGATACTTGAAACACATGAACATTCTGTGTTCATGTAGTTTGATACAGTGCAAAATGTGATCCTGTCTGGTCCTGTACTACTGCTCATGTGTCCATCAACTTCACATGTACTGCTTCACATTCAGCACACAGCGTTTGAGTATGCGTGTGTTGTTTCATTTGAGGATATAAAAGTCGACATAAATGCACATTCATAAACAGTGCTACCAGCATGCCTTTAAGTCGGAGGACAAAGTTATTTAAATGAACTGTTGTATCAAGCACAGTAAAGAGCTCCTGGGTACCTCGTTAGCAATTAATTACACGCCAAAATTGAAATTGGGAAGCGTGAAAAAAAAGAAAGAAATTTAAACAAAAACCCACCACCACGGATTTGCAGTACACAATAGATTTATGGCCAAGACTGAAGTGTTGCCACTTACTCCTGCTTGCTTTCCCCTTGTGCTGACCTTGGACGCGTCTCATTGCTCTGTTTTGCTAAGCAGCTCAAATGGCTTTCAATTAAAGTCCGCTGATTGGAGGTGGCAGCTAAGGGCCTTCGGTGAAAGAGAAAATCCAACAAAGCCAGACTCCTGTGAATCTCATAGTCTGTTTGTCAGGGACAGCGTTTCACTTGGTCTGGAATGGTCTACCTGTAAGTGCCTCAGTCAAGGTGACATGACAAAAAAAACCCTCAAGAATACCTTGTGTATGTATAATATATTGCGGTGGAAAATGGTGTGCGGGCTCATTGGATTGACAGGCTCCTGTAGGGTGGTGGCGGCCATTACAGCCAATTAGCAGTTCGTTTCAGGATCGGCAGGGTTAGGCAAATAGCATCTGACAGCTGACCTCTATGAAAATTGAATCGTTTAATTAAATGTCTTGTCTGAAATGTTTAGAAACAGTTTAAATGCTTTGCGCCCCTCTCAAAGAAATCTATGCCAGATAATTGGGTTAATCACATGTTAATAACATGTTAGGAAGCATTTGCACAGTCAAGGAGATGGCAACATTCCTAAACAAAATCAATGATTCTGGTTCAAACAACTTTGTCAGTGCATTACTATTGAGGTTGACTTGCACCAATATCAGATTGCATCCCAGTTTGTAATATTTTGGGAGCATTTTGCACAGAGGCTTGGGAAACGGATGACTTTTCAGTACAAGTAATTCTTGCCCAGATCTGCACGTCCCATCTTTGGAGTTGTTTCGATTGAAAACATTTCAGGACTTCAACAAGCATCGATCATATTCTTTGCTGATTTAAATGCCAGCAAACTCCATGTAGTTTCCTGGATGTGTTATCACACAATGTAATTCTACAAGATCCATTACTGCAAACTATGTCTATGCAACAAAGCTATTTGGTAACTTCTCATTGTTAACCAAAGCGTTAATTTGAAAACTTCTCAACTGTAATTTCAAAAATCGTCTGTGTCTGTTGATGTATCCGTGTGGAAAAACTGGAATAAAATGTAATTTATGTTTGCATTCATGTATAATAAAGAACATGCATAGTTAATCTTCATTTTCAGATTCCACAAAGATTTTCAGATTTATGATAGTATTTCATAGACTTTTGAAGTGTTTTAAATTAACTGAATTGCACATCTTC
Organism: Albula glossodonta; assembly: GCA_019788955.1. Lineage (NCBI taxonomy): Eukaryota > Metazoa > Chordata > Actinopteri > Albuliformes > Albulidae > Albula > Albula glossodonta. Next base: position 1,466,155 of record JAFBMS010000030.1, read on the forward strand.
CCTTTCCACCTCCAAGCAACAAACCTTGAAATCAGCTTCAAATATATACTCCTTTGAAAGCGGTGCATTGGGTGATGCACTATGACAGTGTCTCTGGTTCCTGGGCATTTTAAATGAAATTCCCATGCTCCCTATGATGATCTGGATTTATGGATTGCTGCTGGATTATCGATGGAAAACCCTGCCTTGATATCACATTTTATGTCCCTGTAATGCCATTTATTAGCTTGTACCAATTTCTGCAGTGAGCCATAGCCTTTACAGTGACCTTGCAGCGTTTAGTGTGGTTTTGCATTGTTATATCCGATCCAATCGTGCCAGAGTTTTACGCCTCATAAATACATTCCTGTGCGTAGGTTCTGCCTCATCGCTAATTGGATGCATTGTGCCTGGACTAAGCGATTGTTAGACTTCAACACAGAAGAGCCAATGGGCTTTTTAGAGAGTTGAAACAAAGCACCACATAACGGAAGAACACGATATGTTTGACTAAGATGGAAACCGACAGCTGACTTTGGCTGTAACGTTCTTACAAGGATGAAATGGATGTAGTAATGAAGTTTCAGAAAGTATGTTCAGATCTTTTGTCATGTCCCGAAAACTACAAAAAATTGCTTTTTGATTTATGAATTTTATAAATTATCCATGTTTCATTTTTATACTGCAGTCCTGTGCAGGCATGTAGAAAGTATGTCACCCATCATTTCAAGTAGATATGTACAAACCCCTATGATACAATCACGCACAGGAAGGTATTGTGGCCAGTTTGTACTCCTTGATGAAAATGAATGAACACTATAAAACATTAATTCCCATATATCATTTGGGAGTATGCACTACACAATTCAGTGAAATAAATCAACTCTGACGGAGTACATTTTACCCCAATTGGTCTCTAAAGTCAAAACCTGATTAGTCTATGAAGGATAAAGTTCGAGTTAAATTAACCCTGAAGTTATTTCTGTGTAACCCTGACATTATTCTGTGCAGTTCTGATGCTGAACGGAGACATAATTCAGGCCATTGATACTGTTGTTTGAAACAGGGGAGCCATTGCACCTTTGTTTTACACTGCACGTTTGTAGATCTTAAGTGCCAAGAAACTGCTATCCCCCCCTCCCCCCCTTCCACTGTGGACAGTGAAAATCACTTTCCGGTGCTTGTCTATGCCCGCCAGAGTAAAGGAGTCCAATGATCATTTCAAATATGGGAAAGACAATACCATCTATCATGCCAATAATATTGATTGTTCGGTAAAGCTGAGACAACCACATCCTACCACCACCCCAACCACCCACCTGCTTGGGGCTCTGGAGAAAACATTCCGTATATGGGAACTTTCTCCATTCTTTACATTGTTACATATATACTGGAATATTTATTGAGATAAGTAACACAAATTCCATTCGCCGCTGCGTCCCTGGTACATATCTTTACTGTGTCGCTGAATCACCACCCCATGTCCGTGTCTCTGTGCTTAGAATGCATTTGGGTGGTTTATTCTTTACACTGTATTGTTTAAATCGGATGTGTACTATTACTTTCCATCAAAACCTCTTCAGGTGCCAAAGAACAATCGCCACACATGCCATGAGCCAAGCAGAAAAATAATATGCAATGAAGCGTGACTCGGCACTGAAGAAAGCAGCCAGACTCCAAACAGCTTTCCGTGAGGAGCTCTGCTTCATGACCGAGCGGGGGACCTCACGGCAGAAGTCTTAACACCTTCAACACCCACAAAATCCGGCCGCCTAATGAGATAAGACTGTTGTTACTGCAGCTGTAGATTTAAACAGAAAAAAAGAAGAAAAAAAAACCAACACAAAAAACAGTTGCTGTGTATGTTTCGAGGAACTGAGATTCTCTGCTGTGGGCTTCTGTCACTGTGAAAGGTTATTCTATTCATCTCATGGCGGAGAACTCAGCCAAAGTCCTCTTTGGTATTTTGAAACTGTACCACTTGGATAGAAAAATAAATTGTTGCTGAGCCTTCGTCGAAGGTTGATTATTGGGTTTCCGGTCGTGTGCGTTGGCTGCAAGGGGGTTCTTAAAGGATCCTTCCAGAAGCATTCCAGGCAATTATAGTTCAATCAGGTGCACTGTTATCGTGTTTTTCAAAAACTGTTGCACCACAGCCCTTTACAACTTGAATCTGTTCAACCCGTTTCCTTACACCAAGCTAATGGTGCTCAGTCTTGGTCATTCCGTACTTACTGACCAATTCAGACAACCGCTACAGCCAGCTTTCACAGCTAACCCACTCCACCTCATTTCTTGGTTCTAAACTTGCTGTGGATTTTCAGATAAAAACCAAAACCAGCATAAACTCCAACTCTCCAGGATCCAGCCTGAGGACAACTGAACTATACAATCAAAATATGGTATAACCACAAAAAATAAATGAGGAGCAGTGCATCTTGGACTGGCTCCACCGTTCAAGCCGCACGCCCAAATGATATCAGAAGGACCTGATGCACCGAAGGTCAAGATATCGTTTGGGTGTGTTCCTTGAATTATGGAGCCAGTCCAAGATATACTGCTCCGCGTGTATTTTTTTTCATAGTTATTCAGTATCTTGCTGCAACCAGCACCTCATGGATAGAGTGACATGCCTGTGCACAAGGCTTTTTTTCTAAATTAATTTAATAAAATTATGGTTCTGATGCAGCCCATACTAAAATCTGTGCAGTTTTTCCAGAATCATATTGCCCTCACTCGTGCTTTTGACTGGCTTGACTCAAGTTTGTGTCATCACCCAAGTTTTCAACAGAGTTTATGCTATGCAAGTAAAAATGCCCTGTAAGATTTTTTTCCCCTATTTTGCTTAAATTTTCCCTTCCCTCAGAAGACATAGAAGGCACAAAGTAAGACTTTGCAAATAATGAGCGTATGTCAAAAGAAAAAGGGACTTGTCATGTGACGAATGCACTTCAGTCTATTGCAACAGTGTTCCATTTTGTAACAGGCAATTGAAATAAACGCTGTGTCACCACAGTTCCAATACAGCAACCTTTAAACTGGCACAAAGTGCTGTGTTTCCTGCAACTATTTCAGAGTTTGTGCAACACACAGTTTGAAAGATTTATTGGAACTTTAAGCAAATAGCAGGATACCATGAGCGAGATGTAATAGATTCACCTTTCTCTCCCTCTTTCTTTCTCTTCTTTCTGTCTCTCTATCTCACACACGCACGCACGCACGCACGCACAGACCCCTCTCTGCCTGGTGAAGAGAGTGCAGCTATAATCAATTAGCCCACACACTTTTGGGACATAAATAGTATCTACTGACAAAATAATTGTAAATGCCAGAGGAAGACAGACAAATAGCCAATTACGTCACTCTTACATCAACAGCCACCTGTGACCCTGCCCGTTGTCTTTGGCATCCCCGCGAAGCCACATTTTTAGGTGTATTTTGTATTGGAGTTCCCAAACAAAATCCTGACCTATTCTGTTATCACTTCAATAACGTGTCATTGATGAAATAACCAAAATTTTGCAGAAATATATGGAGGTGGTTATGTACATACTAAATATTTATTTATTGTGCTAAATATAGTTTAGGGCTGTGTAAATACAGAGTCCTCAGGCGATGGGATGTTTAGACTAATTAAGCCAAATGGGAATCAGCGATAATGAAAACTAGCTCTCAAGATATTCCTCTTTAGCAGCAGCTAGGGCTTTGTATTTATGGAACGCAGCACAGGATGGGGCTACTCCACCTCGTCATGTGTCCCTCTTCTCTCACATCGGTTAATAGGAAAATAAGAGCTGGTGACTTGTTCAGCCATTCCAACCTTCAGAGGCAGCTCAAACTTGCCAGGAACTGAGCTACAAATGATATATTTTATCGTTGTATTTCCATGTTTTAAAACTATCCTCAGTCTGAATAAACAGAAAAAGGAAACAAACAGGCTATTGGTTCTGACATTGCTGGAATAAGATGAAGGATGTATTCAGACTTACAAATATTAGATTTTGAGAGCGAGTGCACAAACCTTACAGAAGCATGGTAAATGTAACTGCAGGTATGCTTTTGGGATGAGCAGGCTCATGGTACTTGTCTATGTCACAAATGGTAAGTTGCAACATTATATCCTGCACAGAGAAGGTATGGCTTTGTATTACAGTTTGGACAGCCTCCCACACTAGTTTTGAACCATATTTTTTTAGAATATTTCATATTTTTGCTAGAATGTGATAAAGTTCACGTCCTTATGAGAGTGCATATCGCAGTGCTCCTCAGGTTGACGTTTTCAAATTACGGTGCATTTGTCAAAAACAGAAAACAGGTGGGAAAAGAATGGAAAGGGACCACAAGCAAGAGATGGCACTTTATTTTTTTTTTTAAACACGTTGTCATTCTGAACGTGTTACCCATTCACTGAATGAATCTTCCTCTCTTTCTATTTATTTATAGGTCCTTCAATTCTGCTGTACGCCCTGCATTTCGCACTTCAGCTGTGACTTGTTTCCTATGCACGATTCCATTCAGAGACCTTCATTTCCTTCCCTTTACGTTCAAAAGCGTGTCATATCTCTGGAGTGTTCGTCCCCTTCCCTCCTTGCATTGTGAGTGGGATAAATGTATTTTTTACCAACATTCCCATCTTCTCTGCATATTCGTGCAGTTATATGGATCTTTTATTTTTTTGTTCAGGCTGCAGAGATTTGATGTGCTTCTATACTCTTTCCAATCTGGCTGGCTCAGGATAGCTATATCTGACGTATCGAACTCTGTGATCTCTAATCTATAATTAATAATCTTGCTGTTGTCTCTTCGATCCACGCCCGGGTTCATAGTATCTGATGGGCTTTTCAGCAATTCTCTTTTAATTTCATATTGCTATACGGAATGTTAATGGTTCGTATACAGTTTCAGAGATTAATTGTGTTTGTTCTTTTGTGTAATTCTCATTTGCTTGCACAGCACGTGAATGCAGTCTCAACTAAACAATCTGAACTATTCGGTTTTTATGTATGTTATTTTCTGTCCTGTATATTTCTAATAAGTTAAATAATTCAGGGAGAAAATATACATTTTTAAAGGTTTGGTGTTGGCTCTGGTTTCCTCTTACGTTTGAAAATCATAACATTCCTATGAATGTGAGTAAACATTACTTTTGAACAGTACAACCACAATACTGTTTAGAATATATTCATATAATGGTCATGTCATGTATTGAATAATAAGATGCTTCCAAAAATGCATTGGTGTTGTAAAATCTAAAATCATAAAATCCTATCCAATTGTACAGTTGGACTAATACATGTTTGTAAGTATGTAATTAATAGTTAATTGTATGTTTCATATATGTACTAACAGTGTGTTTATAAAACCATATTCAGAACGTATGAACTTTAGGATTTTAAGCACATGTAGACACTTAAAGCAAAGGAGATGGTGATTCATGATTATTCTGTTCCACATTTATATGAGAATATGGACATATTAGGGGTAGAAAGGCAAAAAGCACCAAAGAACAGAGTGTGCTTCTCCCCTTCTAAACCCAAGATATCTCTCCCTATGAACATTATAGAAGGCACTACTGAAATAATCTGCATTATGATGCCTGGTATCGAGGACTAAGGTCGTTACTATGTCTGATCTTTATACTTTGTGAAAAATTAGTAAATAAAAATTGAAACCCCTTTCAGACAGAGTTGGAAAAGTAACGTCTTATTTTCTGAGTACCTGAACTTGTGTCACATTTTAAATATGTGCAAGAGCATATGTCATGGCACATGGGAAATCATGTGGAAAGAAAGGAAATTTAGCCTGTTATCCAGAATACGACTGTCAATGAATTGCCAATTTCCGGTACTTAAGCCATTCTGGCTAGAAGTTGTGATGATTTAAATAAATTCACCTGCATTAAAAAAACACAAACATTTTGATGTAGAAACAAAGTAAGGCAGAACCACACTGGAAATAAGGAAATACTGAATTGTTAAAATATGAATGTACCAAGCAAAAAAGTTGCCCAAGCTTGTCTCTCCAAAGTTAAGATGCACCCACACACAAACCACAAAGAAGAAAAAACGAGTGAGAAGAGGAGTGAGATGCAAGAGAAATTCACAACTCCACCTCGACTTGAACTTTAAGGGGTTTACAGTTAAGACTAAACTTCACTTCCTTTAGGTTATAATATGTATTATTTTGTTCCTTGCACACATGCCAGCATCTTGTATTCAGGCATGGGGATTCCCTCCATCTGCCCAAATCAATAATTAACAACCTCTTTACAAAAGTCAATTCTTTTGTTTGTGAACATCACATGCAATTTTTTTTCAATGAAATGGTGGCTTGGCTCGTATGTTGAGGTAAACATCTCAGGCAACCATGAAAGTACCAAAATTATTTGCCTGACTTTTCAGGCCATCTATCCTGTGATCCTGTGGTGGCCGACACAGCCCCACACACACACACTCCCGAACACAAGTCCATGCAGGATCTAAAATCACCTGTCGTCTCCCGTCAAGTGTTTCCTTGGTTAATTAATGAATTAAAATGAATGAAATGATCTATATTTTACAGTATGTCTTACTCACAACGCTGAAAATGAATGCTTGGGAATGAAAAAAGAATAAAGAGGCTGATATCATACATGTATGTTTTTTTTTTTTTTTTTTGAATGACCAGGAATGGACCCTTATGTGAAGTTTTTCTTTGAGCAGAGATTAGAGTATAGAAGAGCAGTTAAGATATTTGTGCTGTTTATTTTGTATTTTCATACAAATCAGAAATTTATTTAAAAAAAAAAAAAAAAAAAACACAACACATGACCAACCCCAATCTCCCATCCCCCTGTATTCTATGAAACTGAGACACTCTGTTTTGGGTGAACAAACTGAATACACCCAAGTAATGGAAACACAGCTCACAATGTGTGATGAAAAGGTACATTTTTGGTTTAAAAAAAATCTCATCTGTGTTTTAAAATCAGTGATGTAACAGGGCTGTTCCACTTTTAAATGCTTCAGTTACACATTTTAAGGGAAAGACAAATGATATGCTCTATTTCCATGCCCTGATCGTGCTTGGGACCTCCTTTGTGAGCCTCACTGTGCCTTCACATGGTTCTTCACATGCCAGAATCATGACTGCTTTTACATGTGAATGAGTCATCAAGCTATGCAGCACTCTGTCCCTAGAGGGAAGGCAACTGTACCGAATGCTCATTGCCTTAATCCCAGGTTTATTTCAGCAGGTGTGGGATGCTGGCACGATCACCCTGGGGGTTCAGGGAGCCTGTCCGTACTGTACACATCTGCATCTGAACCAACCGTAGGGGATATGAAAATCTTTTAATGCGTTGTGTGTCTCGCATACATATGAGGCAGAGAGATGAGACGAGCTCGGTAAACTCGGTGCAGTTCAGCCGCACATTGGGGCTCTGGGTCCGCCGTCAACTAATACCACGGAAGCTAATAAACAATTTAAATGCCACTTCGACGTCAAAGTGGGCAGGATCATAATGTTGAACCTTCCGGGGCACGGGGGTGGCAGCTGGTGACAAGGTGTCGACCCACCAGGGGCTGTATCATTTCAGCGGCTTGACTGGCGTGTTGGGTTGCCGTGGGACGCCCAGTGGCAGGCTGCCCGGGAGAATGGAAACCCATTGTTAATGAGCTGCTGAGGATCTCTGAAAATTATCTCACGAGAAACGGCAAGGGATGGGGAGGGGTTGGGGGTTGGAGGAAGATCCGCTCTTCCAAGGGAACCTGTCGGCAATCAAAACTTCAGGTGAGGGAGGACGTGATTTGTTACATAATTATTCAGCCCCAGTCAAAGTTTCAATTGAGTAGTGCAAGAAATATATATATATTTCACTGTACTGGTAAGGGTCTGTTTCCTCTTTCATTGCTCTGGGGATTTTAAATTTGGGGAAGGCATATGTGTGTCTTCCATTAATTGGTTATTGCTAACACTGTGCCATTTTGCAATACTAAAAGATTCATTAGGCTTTCAATCAAACGGAATTCAGTCACCTTTCAATCAAATGTTGTATGTGAAAAGTTTAAAAAAAAATATTAAATCAAAATGTGCTGAGATGCACTCAAATGTATTGTAAATGCATGAAAAATACATCTGTATGATGCAATGGATACTGAAGGTCTGGGAAATCGTTGAAAACAAACCCTGTTGTTTCAGTTTACTCTGAGTATATTTAATTTCCTTGAGTACTTGCTCAATCATACATAAGACATTTTCTTGTGAATTGCATGATTCATAGCTATCTCACAGCAACCTTGGCGTCCTCTGGCTGTGTATCGTGAAGTTGTACTTCATCATCAATGCCACCAACATCTTTTTCAAGATGTTCAACCAACATTTGTTGAAAAGGCTGTGTTGTAAATGTTCTAGCCTTGAACATGTTTCCTTTTCTTGTGTACCAGTACCAAATTTAACAAATCCTCCAAGCATTTGTACAACAAGTTTCTAAATCGCTGTGTTTATCTCACATTATCTCACAATGACGATGAGATGTAAATAGATTGATGTGCATGCATTTTATTCCCCATCTCCTATGATATCACTGTTCATGAACACCTTTCATTTGAACATGGGACTTTTGTGTCAGGGCTGACCAAATTTTTAGAAGACTATTTTGATGGGTCTAAAAAAATGTCCTAGTTTTTGCATGTGTCACAATTCCACATTGCAATTACCTGCTATCTTTGTCTTTCGTGGTTTGTTTCTCTGTCTTTCCCCATATCAGATCATTTTGACTTGTTTGTCTTCAGGAACAACTCAGTGTCATGCTTCCTAATTGTATCAGGGTAATATGGAGCTACATTAGGTTTATAATTGCAAGCGATTTAATAAGTATCATATCAGTTAAACTGAATGCGTAGCCCAAAATTTGAAGAGCTGCATTTCAGCAGTTGGCTGTTAAAAAAAAAAAAAAAAAAAAAAAGGCAAGCTTCGTAGGCTTCACATTGGGAGGAACAATGATCTATCAGTCATTGACCATCATTGTTTAAACTAATCAAGTTTTTCTGTTCTACCAGAGCTTGATACATTTATGAATGGTGATTTCTTTGCTTCACTTGGCCCATACTTATCCATGAGGCCTAGCATGTGCAATGGCTGTAGTTAGGTTCACAGGAGCGGAGGGGAGAGCTCTGCCTCTAGCCTCAAATCAATGCCGGGGGATTTGATTGTAGGGTTGTGGATCTCCCGCGCAGCCAGACTCTCACGGCCGAACCTGATTATACCTGATTTGTTCAGCTTCGTCTTCCTTGTCCGGTTCTCCATGCCGTCAGTGTTTCATGATGCGAAGGTTACACATGATGCTAACCCAACGGACAAAGCCTCATTATTTGTCACCGTATTTGTCGGCAGTCCAGACAGCTGCCATGGGCTGTAATCCCAGCAGTCCGTCTCAGATCGCCATCTCTTTCAACTTTCCATGCAATGCTTCTGAGGGCCGCCAGACAGCATGCAACATTGTCTTTGTTTTTGTCGTGTAATTTTGAGCACAGCAGGGTCTTGAAATGACAACAGCTGAAAGTTGTGGAATTTTTTTTTATCTTTTAAGCCATTATCCTGTTCATGAACGATGTATTTGTCTCCCCGGCCTGAGTTTGTGCTTCTGGTCATGATTCAACTGAATGTCCAGATTTCTAAGAATGTTCTCATTTTCACAAGACAACAGAACCTTTCATGCATCATTTTACTTGAACTATGCATCATAAAGCCTTCATAACACCATCATAGCAAGTCATAACCTGTCATGACACTGTTCTACAGCTCATGACAAACACCTTTACACTTTCATAATCCTTACATTAATAAGTTATTTGAGAATTTTTGTATGTGACAAACTTTGAGGTTGATGTGACTTTTTGATGCATACATTATGACGATGTTATGAAAGTTCTATATGACAGGTTCAATTTCATGCTTTTGATGAAACATGGGGTATCATGTAGATTCTGCAGATTCTCTGATCTCCCCTCCTTAGAGAATCTGTTTAACAAGTTCCGCTCCGGTTTCATGTTCCTGCAGTTGGACAAACCAGACAAATATACGGAGTTTGCTCTTTGTCAATGGTGAGGGATATTAGCTTTGATTCAAAACCACATCATACAGCATAAAATCAGACGGCAAGAATTTGTCAATTTTTGTGTGAAGGTGATGTTTTTAATTTTTTTTTTTTTTTTTTTGAAATTCATGCTTCAAATAAATATTTTTGAGAGTGCAGACCTTACCAAATGAAACTGTAATGAAAACAGTTCAAATATTGGCACACTCATGCAAATGCTGTTTCTATTTCAATAGTCTTTCAATACTGCAAAAATATGGATTGTGTCCACTTCTCTTCTGCAGATTCAAAACCCAGTTCTCCAACTCTGCAACAGACATTCGTCTTCGCAGTCACTCCTTGTGGTTCTTGTTGGTTGAAGTGAAGTTTCATGAACCCCATTCCTGTGGAGCTGCAGCTGTTAAATCAAAATTCATCTTGTTTCAACCAATTAAAACTGGTTTATCTTCACAGCCAATGAAATAATTTATACAAAACATTGAGTGACTGATGCTGAATGGTAATGTGGTCATTTTTGTATACCTCAAAAGCAAAGTGGGAAATAAAAAGAATTTTGGGTTGTCCGGTCAACAATGCCTTGAAAGAGGACGCTTTCTGTCACGGTTACTGTACTGGAACCTCCTTTAGGGAACTGCAGCAGGAGACGTCAGAAGGCTAGGGACTCCAGCTGGTCTGGACGTGGTATTTGGGTGACATTTTAGTGACAGGGAAGAGAAAGAGGGCTTTTTTAAAATTGATGTGAGGAGATTTCGGGACAGCTGACACAAGAGATGACGGAAACCGGGGTGGTCGGCTTGTCACCGGAGGGTAGAGACCACAAAAGCTAAGACAGAGATATAAGAGGCAAAGTAAGTGACCTAGCACTGCCTAAGCCTTACTTTTGGTGGAAATGTCCAATATCCAGGGACTTACCGAAACACTCTTATTTATAATTCCCCTTTATGAAGATGAACAGAAAAGGCTGTGCAGAAGAACACAAAACACAGTAACACAAAGAATAAAATATATTTTTGTTAAAACATAAAATTTTCTTTTCATTCTCCAATATACAATCTTTGTAATTTGTTGTATACAATACACTTAGAATTGATCTGCAGAGTTTTTGTTTGAATGTTTAAAAGTATATTTAAACAAAATGTAGAGTTGACTGTGTACACACATTTAATACTGATATTAACTCCAGATTTAACTTTTGACATATGTTTAAATTCCTTTTCATGGGCATTTCCTACGTATGGATGTCTCCTTGAGACAGAAGGTAGCATCAGGATGTCAGGCTTAATCTGTGATAATAAATGTTGATACTAAAGTTCCAATGTAGATTAAATGTTCTCTGAGGACTGTATTGTGCAAATTCAAAACGATACATCTGACCTGCAGCGCATGCTGTTGGTTTAGGCAAACACACATGGAGGACATGTGACATTCTCTGAAACCTTGAACAGAGTACCACAACATGCCACAATTGTTAAACTTTAGAAGCTCCCGAATGAAAAAATCTGCAAGGCCTAATCCAAAGGTTTGAACAGCTGTGTCATTGAAATTGAGGTAGCACTTCAGTTAGTTCCCTTGGCATATTTAACCTACATGGCACGTCTTCAAGTGTACTTTAGCTTATTTCTTTTGAAGAGGCAATTACGTAACCTGATGTGCCCTCAAAACTTATCTGGGCTGCAATCACAGCCATTGTGGATCAAGCCTAAAACACACAAATCATTTTCCAGGGAAGATACTCCTTTATGATGAAGGAAATGGCGTGTTCAAATCAATCAGGATATGTACATTTCACTTTCCTCTGTTTGACACAGCTTTAAACACATAAACACATTTTTCAGTCTTGTGGTAAAGGATGCAAATAGCATTGACAATGTAATGAAAATCAAAACAGCAAATATTGCTTATGTATTAGGAAACTGTCCATGTAGTTTCATAAACCTTACTTTGGTGCTCATAGAGTGAATTCATTTATCTGATAAAATCTTTGTTGGTGAAGTACAGATTAGCCATGGCCATTTGGCATTCGTATATTGAAAAAAAAAACTATTATATACTGAAACTTTAATGATTTAATGATGTCATTAATTGAGTCAGTTGCCAATGATAGGTAATCTCAAAAACAATACCAATCCGAGATAAAAAAAAGTTTTGCCTTGCACAAGCTCATGTGTGACGCAGATTAGGTCAATTCGTGGGGCGAATTTTAGCACTAGATCAAGGTGTAACTTGTTTTGGATAAAGAATTTGGTTGGTATGTGGATCCAAAAGGGAAAAAATGATGTTGATAACAGCTGAGCCAGGAGTTTCATAACTGTAAATTTATGTTTGGGGGGGGGGGGAAATGGATGCATGAATGTGAGTGTTTAAACATTCCAAAGGCATTGACTTCAGCATAACTGCATGTTTAAGTTGTGGTTGCCCTGGGGCATTGAATGAAAGAACACGGGTAATTAGTTTATTGATGTCAGGATGGACGACTCATCTGTGGTGCAGAGAATCTGACCTTTGTTGTCTGAAATCTCAGGATTCAATTACCCTGTGTGATAGACTGTTGCGTGGGATTTATCTCCAATATTCAGACACATGCATGCAAACATCCAAGAGGGTTAAACAGGAAAACACACACACGCACAGAGACAGAGAGAGAGTGCTTAGATATATGAGGGAAAGTTGTGCAGACACACACACACACACAGGTCAAATATACAAGGACATGCAAACCAACACAGGTTACATATATCAGGGAATACACACACACATGCATGTACACACACACAGCATGAATAAAAAGGGGAAGATGCACATACACACAGACTCCCAAGCACCATACAGTTATGTATGAACCATACATATGAACAACACACACACACTGTCTGGTTATGTATTCAAAAAAAAAAAAATAATTTGCTTTTGTGTGCGCCAACATTTCCATTCGTATTTTAAGCATGTTGTTGAAATCATCGGGAAAATTATAAAGCAGGTTGCAGTCCTGCCTGACGCACTGGCCTGGAATCAATCAACATTTTGACCTTAACTTTGACAGTCAATAAAATTCAAATTACCTTATTTGGCAACATGACAAGTCAAGTTCTGCAAATCAGCACACTGAAGGAAAACAAACACTTGATTTTTTCCCCCTTTCCCTTGAAAATTAATGTTGATCGAAACCAGTCTTGATTAATTTCATAATTGTATTCTGCCAGTGATGGAGTTTATGTCCAATGTAAATTAGAAACCCAAACAAAAGGGTCTCAATAATGTTGACAGCAATATGATGTTTATACTGCTTGGTACTTGTGCAAAATGAATGATTATCACTCCAACTGTCACTGTGTCCCCATAAGAGATAGCCACAGCTGTCCCTGGCTTTCCGTCATTTCCTCGGACAAAGTTGGTGTAACTTACTTTGAATATTTGAAACAAAAACATGTCAAAACAACTTTATGTTGGGAATATGTATAGTCACTTAATTCTGGGAAATGAAGAACAGAATAAATAAAATGTGCAGCCCTCAAGGTGTTGTCCTGTTCATTGATGAAAAACCTACATATTTTCAAAGGAGCACACAAACATGATTCTGGGATCAAAGGCTCGCAAATACCTCATGTTACCACGGTAACGCCCATCCAATGAGAGTCGACGATGGTCATGCAGCCGTAGTTATTTTGTACCCTGCTCTCAGGGACACAGATAGAGTTGTCTTTCCTCTCCAGTCATTTCACTGATTTTTGAGGGGGAAATATAGTTTGACACTTGCAACAGCTCTCCATTTAGCAGTCAACTCTGCTGTTAGTCAGTCTACAGAGAAAAGCTTTAAGGCCAGCATGGTTTTATATAACTTCTGGCCTCCCTCAGAAGTTCAAAAGTCTGGAGTTTACTCATCTTTGCAATCATTCTTATTCCATGATTTCATGTTCTTTGAGTATCGTCCTGGAGACAAGCACATATCATTTGACATGTTTTATATATATATAGCATGTGTTGTTAGATACATTTGCTTACATATGAGTCTGGTTTGAGTGGACTGCAAGTGCCCGAAAAGAGACTGAGGTCGGGATTCAGTCAAATGTACTTACAATAAATGAAATAGCATATTCCCTTTAAGATACTAAAGTCTGTTTTTATTGAATTGCATATGCCCTCAAAGTGACAAAGTGAGTTTGACTGCATCCCAGGACAACTGTGTTTGATTGAATTGAGCCCTAGAGGTATGCTTTGGTATTCCGATGAAATGTTAGACTTTATTGAAGACAAGCAAACATGTCCTGTGGAATGTGTTCTTTTAATTTTAAAATGGACAGCATGTGCCTTCGAAGAGATTAAAGTCTTGTTTGTATGTCTTGTACCCTTTCCCTCTTTATGTATCTGCTTACTGTGTATTCATTTATGCAATGATGCCAAGAGGAGAAAAGGATGTGAAAGGGATATGACAGAGCCGAACCCTTCACGTGTGCCCTTGCATTAAAAATGACAGCTATGTATACTCAATAAATTTGTCATTCACATATGGCCAAAAGGAATGAAAACACTACATGGAAATTAACAGCTAGATTTCATTGCAGATGTCAATGGATGATGTTGCAGAGAAACTGTTACTCAGAAAAAGAAATGTTATCCAAAAGTGTTTAGCGACTGACCAAAACAAATGTCACAAAAAAACAGGTCTGGCAATTAACGGTTGGCTACAGTAAAATCCATGGTGGTCTCATTTAATGTAGTCTGCTTGACCTATATATTGAGGCTCAGGATGAATGAGGTTCTCCCAACTGTTATAGACAAGCAGGAGTCACCTGCATCTCCTCTCTTGCATTGTCAGCAGCCAAATGGTTCATTGGACAGTCATATCTTGGTATTCATTAATGTGTAATCCCAAACCTCAGAGGTCTTAAATCTTGCAGAGTTTTCTCCCAACGACCAATTGCACTGCATCTCATATGACTCTCCAATCAAATAATGCCTGCAATGAAATAATAATAGAAAGTCAAATAATGCACCAGAAAACTACCCTCAGGCAGTAGATTCATTTTTGATACATGTTGAACACTTACTATAAAATATTCAAATTCAAAAAACTGTATGTCAGAGCGGGAGTCCCATGGACCCACTGTGCATGTTGGTTTTCATTCCAACCACAATCGTGCCCTCCGAATTACAGCAAACTGGACAATTTCTAACAAAGGGATGAGAAGTCCGTGTTGAGAAGTAAACATATCCTAAAAAGCTATCCATGCCTCAAAAACTCATTCGCCTCCTTACGGTTTAAAAAGTCACAAAATTGATGTATGTATTGTCCATGATCTTTTTGCAATACCGTTCAAGAGAGTTCACAAGCAAAGCACAAGACAATAAGCCAAACTTTGTGCTGAAATAAGTGTATGCCATGTATTTTATATGAGAACACAAACACTTGTTTCTAAACAGCTTTACCTAAACAGGAGAATGACTTAAGCAAAAGTATGCACAGTGGTCGTCAGCGAATAATACATACATAAACAGATAATCGCAATGAAACTTTGTTTTTTTGTCCCTATCAGTAACGTCTGTCATATCAGAGAGACCCAAAAATGACAGGAATGTAAAAGTAATGCAAAATCTACACCCATGGAAGAACATTTTGTTTTCATACTAAACAATATTTTGGTTTTTTTATATTTACCCAGCTTTGACTGAAAAAGTCTGGAGGCTGGAACTCTAAAATCACAGTCACGAACATCACATGTGAAACGAAACGGAACACTGACACCCAATCACTGTCAAGAGAGCCCCTTCAAATGTTTGTTCTCCATCCATCAATAGTCACGCTGCCAAAGCACCAAGAACCTTGAGAGAACACTGTGTACTAAGACATTCTGCTGGCTTTACAATCAATACTTCTGCACAAATATTACTTGAATTTGGCTCTCTCTCTGAGTAGATGAGTGCTTTTGTAAGGATCTGGGAAAGAACATGCAGATCGTGTGTGAGATAGCAGTCCGCATTGCCTCGGAATGCTTTTAAGGCAGGAAACATGAGCTTTCATCTTCAACCACTCGTCTTTCTGAGAGTTCTATAATGCAGAATTTATGCTTTGTGTCAAAATGTGTCTGCAAGTGCCAACATTTTTAAAATATATATATATTTTTTTTTTTGAGTTTCTCTGATCAGGTGTTTTGTTGTCAGGCTGATTAATTTCTTTCTTATTTCAATCTTCTATGCCTTTGTCCAGATTCCATAGATATATTTTGCTGATACACCAATAGATAGCACCTGTTTCAGATTAATTCCATGCCCCTTTAAAATCTGCTGCCTTGGGGGTGAGTAGTGACCCAAGGCCACTGAAGCAGCTGCAGTCCAATAACAATCGAGACGTCTTGCAGCGCTCAGGCTAGATTGCGCACCAGCACATCCGGTCTTATCCATCAACACGCTCTCTGCAAAGCAAATGAGAGGATCAGAGAGGTTTCATTAAGCCGGGAAAGGAATGAATATTTCAGAGATGACAAAACAAAGGTGAAAACTACTGTTCCGTGTTCACCTCCCGATGGAGGGCTTTTTATTTCCCCAGTTTGGAGTGTCATGGTAATCAAGGTAGCAGTGTGTTAGCACCTCGGACCCTCAGGCTGTAGTTCCATCATTCTGTAGTCATGAAAACAAAGAGCAACCAAACCAGCTCATTGCTGTTCCTTCTATCGCTCGATTTGATTTCATACAAAACCAAACCAGTCTGCACGTACATATTTTCTGTTGTTTTCATCTCCTTGTTTGAAATGTATCCATTTGTATCCTGTGACACTTGGGTGCTGCAAATGATCCAGTGAAGTCCAGACAAACAGGTTATGATTCATCAACACACTATACCTTGATCAATTGAGGTTTTTGGAATAAATGTGTTATGTACCACCATACCTGGGCCCTTTCTTTGTGGAATTGCGAATTGCATGGGTTTTCTCCAGGTTCTCCAGTTTCCTCCCATTGTGCAAAGACATGCAGGTTAGGAGTGGACTGCTATGTTGTGGACTCCTTTTGATGCAAATTGGTGACGATAGAATGATTGTTTCACAAAACTGACCGTATTTAGGACCAGTGCTGAACAGTATTAATGTAGACTCAAGAGAAGCACAAGGGTTTAGTTATTTGAACCAGGACCAACAGCAACTGATAGCTGGATCAGCCTGTAGTGTCGTGGCTAAGGTACATGACTGGGACCCTCAGGGTTTGGTGGTTGAAGCCCCAGTTTAGCCAGTCTAGTGTAGAACACCACTGCTGTTGGGTCCCTGAGCAAGGCCCTTAACCCCACATTGCTCGCATGGGCCCTTGGTTAAAACAATCAACTGTAAGTTTCTTTGGATGAAAAGCATCAGCTAAATGGGTGTAATGTAATGACAGTGACTCAGCCTTCCTGGTTGAAATGGTGGCCCCCTTGAGACGAACTCTCAGCTTGTCCCATGATGACGAAAGCGCCACAGCTCCCCCGTCACCTGTTAAGCCATGAGCAATGACACCTGATCCCTGCCTTTTCTCCACGGTAATATTGATTTGTTTCTTTTCTGCGACTCCTTTTGTTACAGTGAGGGCATTCATTACGCTGAGTTATCATTACATTGCATATTGACACAACATGTTCGCAGAGAGCTGTCCACAACGTCCGGGCTTTCAATTGTTTGTACATGCAAACTAGATTGCATAAGGGCCCTGTAACTGCTCCGGCATTTAACCGTTATTGCTTCTTTAATTATCTGCTTGTGATTTTCTGTTAGGAGGCGTACAGCATCACAGACTTAATTTTCAAAGTATGTTCAAGCTAGTGTTATGTTTGTCATAAACAATATATCAGAATGATGCTTGCTTCAAAAATATCCAGAACTCCCCTGTCTATTTCTCAAGGGAAGGATGGCAATGAGTCCTCAGAATCATAATGATGGTAATATTCATTTCTCAAGGTAAACATGTGGCAGTGTTTTTGGTAGGATTCAGTGATTACTGTAAGGAAGCATTGATGATAACAACTATCAAACCAAAATGG
The DNA here is from genome assembly GCA_019788955.1 of Albula glossodonta. Classification (NCBI taxonomy): domain Eukaryota; kingdom Metazoa; phylum Chordata; class Actinopteri; order Albuliformes; family Albulidae; genus Albula; species Albula glossodonta. The sequence continues at coordinate 1,484,208 of JAFBMS010000030.1, forward strand.
AAAACATTCCCCTTTGGGATGTGCTTTACAGAACAAACTCATCTTCCCTCCCTTACAATATTTGAGAAGGAACATGAATTGGTGTCATACATTTTCAAAGAAAACAATTTCAAATGCTGAAGCATGAAATGGGAGCCAGTCAAACAAAGGGAGAGGTGATGCTCAGGACACACCAGAGAAATGTTTATTCCTCCTTCCTTGGAAACAAGCCTTCAAACGCCCATATCAACTCATCCATAACCACCAACAGGAAAAAAAAAAAAAAAGGAAATTGACTAAAAGTAATCGAAACTAAATTCATTCTGCTGGACTTTGTTCAGCAAAGCTCATTGAGCATTGGAAAAAGTCAAGGATATTGAATAAAAACAGTGCATGCAAACACCTTTTTATGTACCCTAAATTTTTTTTTTTTTTTTTTTATTTTGCTCTTTTCAGGATGCAATATATTTTTTGAGTAATTAGCAGGAGCATCACCAGACCCTATTTAATGGGGCATGTAATATATGTCCTCCTAACATTTTGCAGTGCCTCAGTCATGTTTTTTTTTTTTTTTTTTTTGTATAAATAGTTTTTGCAATTTATCATGTATGGGGGAGTGAGTGCTGAGGACCTGTGCTCCAGTTGTACCTTGAGTGCCTTGAATGTAGCAACACCCTTGGTCGTATGCCATACCACAAGGCATTTGCTTACGGTCAGGATAAAGAAGCGTTGTAAAAGTCTTACTCCTCAGTGCTTCGAAGAACAAAAAGGTAGGCCTTCTGTTTGTGAACAGTAATCAGACTGTGTACAAGGTAACTAACCTCCTTGCCCATGGAGCTAAGGCTGTTAACCCTGTTTCTTCCACAGCAGGGTGTTGCAATAATCAGTCCCCTGGAGGGAATTTTAATCAGTACCAATTTGATGTTTGGGCTTTTTAGAAATTCAAACCCCAGCCATGACCTTACCAGCCACGGCAGTGAAAGAATAGCAGTGAAAGTTTGTTATTATCCTCATTGCCCTCTGGTGGCCCCTGCTGTTCAGTTGAGAACCTGCAAGATCTGTTAACTCATCGGTCAAACTGACACCAACTTGACTTTGTGATCCTCCAATGGCAAATGAAAAATGTGATTGGCACAGCATGGCATGTACAGTTTACATTTTGGCTGCGTCTTTGGGGAATATCCGCTGCTGGCAACAAGAATATGAAAATTAAAGAGTCAAACATTCATTTAAATATCTCCTCCATTTATACAGGATGTGGACAGTGCAGTTCACTTGCGCTGCTTTTCCTTTCCTTTTTGATCATGAGCCTAGAGGTCCTTCACATGCAGTGGACAGGAGAGAAATGTCAGAAGACTGATGTACGCAAGGAGTCATCATCTGACATTAAACTCATTTGGCACTGCTGAGGAAAAGAGGAATTTGGCTCCTGTCGGGAGATCTGGGGTCACAGACATGCAGGATGCTAAGGAAGCAGAATCAAAGAGAAATGCAGAAAACCTCATCATGACATCCAGGGAACTCGGGAAGCTGATTGGAGGAGAAATCGTAACACTGTTATTTTGACAAAAATGCAAAATCGATGCATTGTGGTTTTTATTTCACATTTCGACCTTATTCTAAACGAGGACGCAAGTCATCCTTGGTGGGTGATGGAATTATGATATATCGGGAAATCATTTCATGCGACACTCAGTCTCATTTAGGCTCAGAAGTCAAACTAATGCCTTTACGGGGTGATTAAACTAACAGGCCGATTAAAGCCCCAGTCATGCTGAGAATCATGGCGATAACTTTATCCTGTAACGATAATGATACATCATTTCTGCTTTTCTCAGCGGGACATGAGGTCTCGTCTTTCAGCTTTTCCTGAACTTTCAGTTGCGAAGTTATGCAAAAGGCTATATATATATATTTTTTTTTTGTCTCAGCTCTGTGAATTTAGTGGTCCCTAATCTATGCAAACATATATCATCTTTTTATTATTATTTTCTGAAAACCATTAAAGTCAAAGCAACGTAGTTGGATTGGATGAAACGGCAACGAAGAAGAGTTAAGGATCCTTTTTGTGAACACTGAAGAAATCTGGCCCCAGGAGGGAATTTTAATTCGTACCAGTTAGGTGTTTTGGCCTTTTTTGTCTGTCATAGAAAAGAACAGGCTAAAATCATTGAATGGTTGTGTATGGGCACTCCATGGGTGTGGGGGTGTGGGGCTGGGGGGGGCGATGTGACAGGTCCCAGCCTCAGATGACAACAGCATACTAGCACCATCAGCAGTGTCTCTGGCCTCCGTCGAATCGCAACACTGGGAATAATTGCCCCTAGCCATTTTAATTGGCACTGCATTAATGTGACATCTGATATTGAGCGAGTATTAATAAGTGGCGAAAAGAGTTCCGCTCGGCATGTTGCATCCCCACCGCCACCCGCTCACCACATGCTGTCCGCACCACATGAACGGTACTCCACACCCCCTTCTCAAGTCCTCATTCCTGATCCGGGAGGACCGCTGATATTCTGGCTTGGGATTTCATCTGAAAATCCACTGCAAATTCAAACCCAGTTGAGTTTATCTGTGTGACCGAATGTTTCAGTGGGACAATTAATTGCAGAGTATCAACAGAATCAACACACACACTGTAGCCCTCCAGGACCAGAAGTGAGGACCAGAGGCATATGCTATTCACTCAAATCAAGTCATCTTCTATTAAAGATCTGCCACATGTTCATATTGCAATTTTTAATGTATTCCGGGCATATGGACATTTTACATTTGGACTGATGATAAACTTGTATTACAGACTATATTTAACGAGTGGCAATGTCAAACTATTTCTGCTTTTCAGCTGCTAAGTGCTATGCATTTCTGAGTTTAATACTTTTAATGAGTCTGTTTTATGTCTCCTTTGAGTGTCATCTGTATTTGTCTGAGGCTGATGTACCCTTCCCCTCCAAAAATAAAACAAAATAAAAGTTAATGCACGATTATGGAAATATCAATAACTATATTGATATGATATATAAAAAAGATTATATGTAAAAACAGAGAGATGTTTCTGTCAGATCGGACGTGGAAAAAAGCTTCCAATCTCTGTCTTTGTCTTGTGGGTGATAAAGAAAAACCTGGAGGCTCAGAAAAGACAAATTTTTTTAAATGAAAGGGGAAAAGAGAGAAAGACAGAGATGCATAGATGGATGAATGCAGCAAGCGGCACCGCGAGCTGCGGCCAATCCCTTTTGATTCTGCAAGAGGATTTAGATGTCATTCGCGGCAATCACTGCGTTGGCACGGCCTCACCCTGAAAAGTTAATGTTTTGGGTTGTCAAATCATCATTCTTACTTGCCTCGGGATTGCTTTTTGCAGATGGAGGCCGTTTCTTATTATGGTAAATCTGTTTTTTTTTTTTTTTTGGTGTTTTTCCCCCTTTTTGGCTGTAGAAAAGGAATTTTCTCTGGCTTATTTAGCAACTGTGTGTTTGTCAGTGAGATAATGTGTGTGTGTCAGATCATGGGTTCGAAGGTTTACATTATGCGTTTCACTTGCAACATGAGCAGATGTGGCCTTTGGCTGGAAATATATGGGTTTTTTTTTTGTCATGTTACCCAGGGGCATATGTATGTATATGAGTGTTCACAAACATGTACACAGGCACACTGGCAAACATAAACACACATGCACTGGCACATATACTTGTGCCTGATAGCACTCACGTGTACAAATCACAATACAACAGGGAAGGTCCTGACAGCTTATCCCTTGTAACTTGTAATATGTATGTTTTTTTTTTTTTTTTTTTTTTTTTTGTACAGTCATGTTCTTTTGCATCATCTCAAATGATATTTTGTAACAATGCTAACTTTAAATTAGATAAAATTGGGGCAGCCTGTGGTTTCGTGGCTGAGGTACATCACAGGGACCCCGAAGGTTGGCTCAAGCTCCAGTGTAACAACAGCAAGAATATCATTGCTGTCGGGCCCTTGAGCAAGGCCCCCGACCCCGCATTGCTCCTAGGAAGGACTGTCCCTTGTTTAGCATAAGCAACTGTAAGTCGGTTTGGATAAAAGGCCTCAGCTAAATGACGATAATATAATGTAAAAATAGAATTTCGAAAATATAGGTGGATCCTCTACCCTCCCCCTTCACCCCTCAGAGTCTTTACATCTCCGTCCCATTGGATCAGTCTTCCCCTCCCTCAAATGACAATTAGCCTCACGCTCAACCAGAAACCCCACCCCTCATCTGAGCCCTAAGCGTTGCATCACAGAAACCTTCTGGGCTTGTTCTATGAGGAATGTCACAACATTTATAATCAAGTACAGCACCTTGAGCAATTGCTGCCATGTGAACTTCAAAAACATGTAGCATCAATTGCATTTTTTGAATGTGACAGTTACCTGGCTACTGCAGTTACATGCCATAAAAAATGTCAAAATGCTTTTTTGTTAATTCCCATATTGAAATTTTGGACCATCTCCAAAAAGACAACTCTTAAGAGGACCGATTGACAATTACCTTGCATTGTATTAGACAGGCTTGTGCCACATTTTTTAATACATTTTATTTGTTACAGAGACAAGAAACTGGTGGCACTGACTGATGACTGATCATGCAAGCACTGTTCATGTGTCAGGCTTGAAAAGTCAGAAATAGAGGTTGTCTTATGGTTTTATTATGAGAGTACAGTCACATGCTGTGCTCTGTCCATGGTACTGAAGCCAAGGTGCCTCAGGGGACAACAGTACACTTCAGGTTGCATCCCAGTGTGCAGAGTTTAAAATTCACAAGCTGTGCTTGAATGCAAATGGCACGCATCACTATTTGTCATTAGCTAGGTGAGGTCGTGCAGGTGGTGAAGCTTCATGCATCAGCTGCAGGTCCACAGTGGGACTCAAGAGTGCCCAGCAGGCAAACAGGCAGTGGTCATACTTCTGTGCTTTAATTCCAAACCACCTCAGAAGGCATGGGGACACAGAGACTTGTTTCAGGAAGCATAAAGACCAATAGGGTTGTTTCTCTAATTCACAAACAGGAGTTATTTCATGGCCATATGTCAGAATTCATAATGCCATATTATAGAATGCATAGACATCTCCCCAAACAATGCTGCCATGTAGTAATGCCAGTAAGCAATGATCCATATCCACAGCACAGTATTCAGAAATATCACTGCATGGTGGGGTCAAGGGGAAGGAGGACTATAATGAGCTGAGTAGTAGTATTAGGAACTTGCTGAGCAGCTCTGTAGGGTATGACATTACGACTATGAACGTCAGTTATAGCAATTATCCCAAGTGATAACTGACAAACAATGGCCCTCATTCATGAAACAATTACACAGCTGAATCTCATCGTAAGCTGAATGTGCGCATTTGATGTACAGACTTGAGTTGACAGAGACCGCAATGCAGCATGTAAATCATGTAAATCACAACTGATATTCATAAAATATTTTTGACTGCATTGCCCTTGTTGTGTGTCGCCTGACCAAACTCACATTCTGCATTTAAGCTTCCATATTTTCAATTCAATTTAATTTGTATAGCACTTTTTCCAGCACGTTGTCACAAAGCAGCTTTACAATTGATCCCAGGCCTGAAATCTGAGTATATAAATTTCTCATGCAACCAACATATTTCATAATTAATAAGCATTATCAACATTATTTTACCTCTGCTCACTGTGTTGTGCTGAATCGGCTTGCTTCATGGTAGGTGGCTCTCCTGTACACAGGTGCATAACATCTATCTTATCACTGAGCTTCTGCATAGAAGAACATGATGCTAGATGATGAAAATTTGCTCCTTAAACAGGCACCACTCCTCATGAGGCCAGAGTGAGAAGCGAACCAATTCTTGCAGATATACACCCCTTAGTTTATGGACTAGGAGCACCCTTGTTTTTGCAGTCTCATTTGACACCTCTGTTATTACTGGCCACACTAATTTATGGGGCCAGTTTCACGTCTGAGCATTTTTATTTCTCTAAAATATGTAAATGGTTGGGTTATATTATACAATTGAGCAATTATCAAACACAAGGGAAGTTATTGTGATAGCATTTTACATGAGGGACCTTAGTCAGACTTCACATCTATGACCTGGTGATAGAGTCAAACACTAACCACAACACCCCATTTGTTTGGTTCAAAATAATGTTCAAATTATTGATGAAAAAATGCGCACACACAGGCACACATATATATGCGCGTGCAAACACAAACACTTGAACACACACTCAAATTTCTAAATGTATAGGTACAAATAAGTGGAGATATTGTTTTGTGAGACATTATTTTAACTGCACTCCCATAGATTGTGGAGAGAATTAATGGGCCAAAGTGGAATTCTTCAGATGCCCGTGGAGATAAAATGACAAGTGAGTTCACTGTTTACTTACAGATGGAACCACTTCCCTGTTGTTGTCGGTGTGCTTTCTTACCACATTGTCTCTCCTCCTCCTCCTCCTCCGCTCAGCACATACCTATCAGTCAGTTTGTTCTGCTCTTCACGCCGGTGCCCCCGTTTTTCCCGCCGCGGTAATAAGCACACGCTGCAACTCTCTCAGCCCACTTACCGCTTTCTGAGTCTTCTGCCCCGCTCTCCCACTCGGTGACTGTGGAGAGGACCTGTGCACCATTCCCTTAATTCACCCCCCGCCCCCACGCCTATCGCCATGGTCGCCGCTGCCTGCTTTCACAGCGCAGAAGGTGCAGTGTTTCAGGGGTCCTTCATGTTTTAGAGGGGATTGACGTTTCATCGGACAAACAAACGTGGGCCGTAGCGGGTGCCTTGTTACCTGCAGCGTAACATTGTTCAGCTGCCCTGCCTGACTCTTCCGGTAATTTCCATGTGTTCCATGACACAGGAGGGAAGGGAGCTCTCACAGCAGGCAACATGCTAACCTTCATCAACCTCAGAATGAGCCATTAATGACACATTTAGCATGAGGATTCCATGTAAAACATGAAAAGATTTCTCTGGCACAGTTAGTGTTTTAGTAATATGGAGTTTGGAGGCGTCTTTCAATACATTCACGTAACCAGGTAACAGGAAGATTTACAATTGTTCCGCTCATTGTGCTTTGAGAGATGACTTTCAGAATGAAAGAAAAGGAGAAAAGCAGAAAACAAGTCCAGTGGGAGTTCATGATTAAAGGAAAATCAAAAGGGTGAACCAGTGCACCGCAACCCGCCCAACCAAACCGGAGAAAAACAGCGACTCTCTGATGTGGATTTGTAGGTTGAATATTGAAACCTTAACAGGGAAACTTCAAAAAGACGAACCATTAGGAGAAAGGCTGAGGCAAATGAAGAATAATACAGAGTTTAATCAAATCTGTTAATGGCTATCCTCCAGCCTGTTCCATTAAACGAATCAAAGGATTTGTGTCTGTGACATCATATCTAAACTTGATGTCACAACAGCACCTGAGTGGAATAGCTTGGCCTTGCACCAATGTCTCTGTGCCTGGGTGAGGCACTGCAAAGCCTGAAGTAACAAAGTGAAGGAGTTAGATATTGATTCAATCAACAATTTCTTTAACAGCTCCGTTTCATGGAGTTGACAGAATTGGAGCTGGCATTTCATTGGGACCCCTACGCTTCAGTTTTATGGATCAGGAAATTAAGTTCAACAGGAAGAGACTTCTCACTTCATCGCAAGAGAGACTCTGAGGTCCAGATTCACTCAACGTTTGTTCTTACCTGACTCATAGATAAATTCAGCTGCTAGCTAAAGTGATGTCTCACCAGGGCATGAGTGTTTTACTCAAAAATTGACAAGACCGCCTTTCCCTGGCCTGGAAATAGTGCCTGTACAATGAAACAGAAATCTTAACACAGAGACAAAAAGGGAAAGACGAACTCATGCCATGCAGCACTTCGCTGAAACAGGAAGACTTAAACATATGATTAAGCACCTTGACTGTGTTTTACAGGACCTCCCCATGGACAAGCACAAGTGGCTGCGGAGTAAACGGCCATTCATCTGTGTCAATACCCTCACAGCCAGTTAATGGTGGTGATTCTACACCCAGGAGTCTGCTGCACTGGCTCTTGTGATCCACTAGGTCATTTTGATCACCATGCTTTTACAGCAGCCCCAATACCAAAATCCCCTTAGCCCCATCATCAAGACCACAGTACCACCACCAACATGGAATTACAAGTATGGCTCACTGAGTCCAAAAAAAAAAAACATTCACATGGTTAAACCAGACACATAATTGTCACTCTGTGTCATCCTCCTGATTTACGCAATCAGATAGCACAGTTATTGTGGTGACTGCTGCACTGCACAATAGATCCTATGATGTTCCTATGGTGATACCCTTTCGAAATCATAATTGTGTGACAAGAACCCCTAAAAAGCAGCCAAGGAAAGCGCTCAATGCATTGTTATGCAGAGGCACGCATTGCCGAAACCTTGTCATTGCTTTCAGTTCACTTCTTAATTATGATGGCCGTAAAATTCTCTTTATATTGCTAAACAGATGATGGCTCAGTGAAGGAATAATGATAAACCTGTGTTGAGTTCAGGTTCTTCAATATGGGCACTACACGTTGGCGGTGTGAGGAGGCTACATTTCCTCCCTGAGATGTAGCCGTATGTCTTGCCACAAAGATCTTCCGTGACATTTTTTTAGAAGAATGTCTCCCAAATAAGTAATTACAAATACAAAATATTACTACTTTGGGGTGTACACACCTGCTACAGATTTACTGTATAACAATCTATTCATAAAACTCCAGTTTTTGCACAATGACAATGCAGAAGCTTCGATAAACACACACATCAAGGAGCAAATCTTTTCAACCAGTAAATGTAACAACTTGGAGTCCAGCCTGCAATTTGAACTGATTTAAGCTGCCTATGTCAGAGATGCAAATATGATTGAAATACTTTGACATCCTTGGTAAAAATCCATAAAAGAAAGCAATGCCAGGTTCCTGTGCCAATGTCTTTTTGAAGAGGAATAGAGAAGCCAGCAGTAATATCACTCATTTAGACAGGACCTGCTGCTGGACAGCCCCTCGTATCAAATTATAAATCGGATATGTAATTCATTGTGATCTAATGCCAGGCGGAAATAGTGGTGGAAACGGCATTCACATCAAACTGTGGTTTAATGCCTGAGAGATCCATTTTCTGCAGCATGGAAAAACCCAGTTAAACTTTTCATTTTCTTCCTCATATTTTCCCTTATCCTGCTGTGGATGGAAACAAACACTATCTCCAGTTCCTATATTTATCCTGAAACGGAGGGCACGCTGTATGTTCTTCTGACCATATATGTGATTGAATTGATAAGGACAGTCCAATGTGCTTTCCAAGAGATGATAAATGGGAAACAGTATCCATCAACCATCAAAACTACCAAAGCAGTTCACTGACAGGAGCTGTATTTAAGAAATGGCATGAGGAATTTGAAAAGGTCAGTGGCTTATCATTATGTAGGCCTACATAACAACCACTGTGCATGCATTGTCAAGCAAAACCAGGTCCAGACTGCCATGTCTGTCAGCCATTGTCAGTACTTATGTTCTTCTGTAGGAAAGCAAAATATTCAGATAAACAATCCAATATAAACAATATGGAATGAGCAACAATTGTATTGTTCTGGTAAGTACACAGTTTTACGCCAATGGTACCATTCAGTTTTTAAGATAACAGGCTTGTATTTGCAGAATAAAAAGGCATGTAAGTGTTGCTATTATTATGTTTTGGATATTTAACTTGTTTTCTGCTGTTGCAAACGGACCTATGGTTATTTTAGTCTATAAAAAAATAGCATATTTACTTGTCCTCCTACACTGATACAAGTTTTGGGACATGAGGTCTGAAAAATGTCATTTTGCAGAGTAAAATGCATCTCTTGTTGGGCTGTTGTGGAATGGTCATGCTATTAATCATGGTGTTTTTATGTCAACATGGTTCAAATACACTCCAAGAAAAAAGAATCACATAGACCCAATCTATTTAAAAACACATGCTCGATCCAAAAAAGCAACTCAGTAGATTGTCAGTAACTTTGTCCAATTAACATTCCCTGGTTTGTCTGACGATTGATTTAGAAAATAACCAGACAACAATGAAAAGTAATGATGCCACGCTTGCATCATTTTGAGTTGTTTGTGTTTGCAGATTAAGCGCGTACTTGGTTATTTCAGCTCTGAGAATCACTTTGGCCCCTGCGGTGACTCGCCCAGCTCATTTTAGTATTTTTATTGGAAAGGTTAATTGACTGTCTCACAAGCCTGTTGACGTCCACGTAGAGGGGTCCTGAAGACCGCCCGATCCCTCACAAAGGTCACGTCCCGGCAATAAATTAAATACAGCTCTAAAGTCCTCCAGCAGGGTAGCAAAACACAGCACTGAGAAAAGGTCCGGCGTTAAGGAAGTACAACGCTGACATTTCAAGCTCATTTGGAGGTACAAACAAAGGGGGGAAAAATGCATTGTGTTTCGCTAACGGGTCACTCAGTCATAAGTTCAAAGTAAATAAATAACAAGCTGTCCATTACTATGGTTGGAGGAAAACAGCATGCAGGGGCTTAAACCTTTTCAGTTATGGATCAGTTGTGACCTGCAGTGTAATTTTGAGTTGTGAGGAGTGTTGTGTCGATATGCATCAAGTAGCTCTTGTCATCACTTGTACCCCCCCTCCCTTGTTTTTTCTTCTTTTCTGGGCTCCTTGTAGCCTTTGTTTTGCTGCTAATTTGTGTAATTGCTTTCATTCATGTTATATGCCTTTACCTTGTTAATAATTTACCTGCTTATAAATGCTTAATAAAGCATTCATACTGACGTAATTATCATAATTTACTGAAATGCGGGATTGGAGTAAAATTTCAACAGTATTCAGGAGGACTGCAACGTCTGATTGATACACTTTACATAAAATGTTAAACATTGTGTGTTCGGATTCCGTCATTTCACTCCTTTTCAAATGTACCTTTTTCAACATCTATGTTTGAATAAACAAGAACCCTCCACTTTAATTCGTTGTGCAGCTGTAAGTTTTGCAAGCTAACAATATAAAATATTTACAACAAGGTCATTATAAGCCGCCATGTACCGAGCCCCCAGGAGCAGAGACTGTCACCACAGGTGGCATATGGTGCAAACCCGTGCAATATCTTTCTTAAAACATGTCATTAATATGAAGGATATTCGAAATGCGATTATTTACAGAAAAAAAGGAGCATCATGTTCAGGAATGTGAACAAAATGTTACCACAAATATGACATCCAATTAATTTTTTAGATATCAAGGCCAAGGAATTAGATTGCGTTCATTAAGACCGTACGGGATGATTTTTCATGGGATATCAGATCGACGATATGGCACGGAAATACCATTCTCTGCTACAGACCGTTTTAAGTTGCTTTGCAAAAATGGGGGGTGGGGGTGGGGGGCGGTTTCAGCTGTCCAGTTCCGAGCTCTGTTGTGGACGATTCTCTTTCGGCCGGTCAAACAATCTCTAAGAGGAAGCCATGCGGAACCGTAGCTGGATTGATAGCTGCTCAAGAGGAGGTTTGGCAGCTTCCGCCAGAGAGAAATGAAATGAACAAAAGCAAAGAGGAAATGAAAGTGGGGAGCCTGGTGTCAAAAATATTGTACTGTAAGCTCTCACTGACCATGGTGAAAAATAATGGCAATAATTTAAAAAAAGATAAGGATTAAATAATCTGGTCAATCACAGGCTGTCACAGATTTTGTCAGCCAAAATTGAACTAAACTACTGTGCTTAAAGTAATTGGAATGACACAGCATACGCAAGTTAGACATTTGGAGAATAGAAATAGGTTCATTCATTTCTTTCAAAGTACTTAAATGGCTGTACTACTTTGGGTGAAACTTATTTCTGAATTGCTGTAATAGGCTCTAAGACGACATGGGTGGTGTTCGCAATTCTGTGGGGCACAGAAAGCTTTTTAAAGTTGCAAATGGCCATTTTAAATCAAAGAGAAAATCAGTAAGAAACAGGATTAAACAGCTCAGATGGTTCAATTGTTCCTTGTTTAATAATGTGTCATGTAGCCTATTACAGGGAACTATTGACATATATGTAAAAAAACAACCTCTTTAAACCATCTGTATGTACCAACAAAACAATGAAAGACACCAAACAATATATGAATATATAAGTTTAATGAGAGCAGATCTGTGACAAATTAATTTGATGAATTTTCTTTCAGGAAATGCTGTTTGTCTCCTGAAATGCTTTTGCAAAAACAGAGCAAAAACATCTTTCAGAATGAGGTGGAGGTCAGCTTTTTCTGAAATGCAGGTCAAAATGATTCAGAAGGAAACCGTCTGATACAAAGTGAAATTAAGGCACTGGCTACTTTTGGAAATTTCAGCAAGACACAGACATGTTCAGCAAAGCAGAGGTGCAGAGAATTTTTATTGAGGATATTTTATCTGTTCCAACTGACTGAAAAAGGCACATCTTGTCTGTCATCAGCAGACTTTCCAGTCCCCAATGATACACAGTCATTACATTGCAAATAGTGCTAGCCCCAAATACCTGTTATTTCATATTGCATATATCTTTTGGTATCAGGCCACCTTTTTACTTGCTGTCAATAATCTTTTTACACCCACTGTATTCCTATGTTTTTATGTTTTCCTGTGTGTGGCTAAATTTCACACTCATTTCCTTTCCCCAGGCGAGCATTTGCATTCATTAATTCAAATAGGATAACATGTTTTTTTTTCTCCTTTTTTCCTCAACTTCCAGTTCCATTTATCCAGATTTTAGAAGAATTGCACAATGCAAAGTATACTTTAACTCCAAAAGTAGGTTTTCATGCTGTACTTTCTTTTGCATTAAATCTTTGATAAGCAATTGATACTTAATTCACTAGCTTTTCAGTCTATCTTGGTTGTGCCATGCCTTTGATGGTCATTGTGTATAAGTTTTCTGTTTGGTCAGTGTCCATTTAGGTCCCAGTTTGAGCTCAGAATCCCTTTGTAATCACCAATAGATATGATTAGAGGTGTTCAATTCAATATTCTGCCTTGGGGAGTTGAATTTGCACTATAATTGTCATTCTTCATTACTCTCTGTGGAAAATGCAGGCATCATTCATATTACAGACTTCATTGAAATGTCCCCATTAAACCTTTCTCATTAGCCCAGAATGAACTGTAATTATGTTGTGTTCTCAGAATCACATCACTGACTATCCAGCTATGTTGGCACAATGAACACATCAGCTCTTCAACTTTCCTGTAAATTCTTTGATCTGGCTTAATTGTATTTCCTTAAAAATATGCAGAGATCCGTATTTCATATCCCCCGATGCACACACAAACAAAATTACGTGTGAACCATTGGAAAATTACCATAATAAATTCAGAAGTGTGGAAAATAAAGATACATGCTATGTTCAACGCAGTGAATCCACATAATTTTGTTTTGATGCCGATATTGGAGACATGAAAATAAATATGAAAAGCAAATCTCATATGACATTTTCAGATACTTGATCTGCTACATTTTTCCTCAGATATCCAACATATTAACATATAACCCACAACACAGTGTTTATTTATTGATCTGTTATGGCTTAAATTATGCACTGGTTTCCTTGACACACATTTTGACCCATTTGCCTTTCATTCTTTATTTCATAATGTTATCGTAGATTGTGGTTGGGTCATTAGCTTCTTCATTTGCGGGTCCACTGGACCAGCACAGTGCTCGGAACCATGAAAGCAATCCTGAGAAATGATTTAAAAGATGCAGTCATCATCAGGCAATTAATCAATAACGTGCATGCATAAATGCACCTACTTCCATGCAAAATGGCAAAAAATAACATAGAATATACATCCGTATGTGGACTGGCATACTTTGTATGATGTAGGTGCCACAACTATCCATCGAGAATGAATCAACAGGTTCATGCTTCTCACTGTCTGCATGTTCAATGAGATACAATGAGCTCTTCAATGGACCTTTTCCCATTTCTCAAATTTTGTTGCGCATTTTGCTTTGAGTGTTTTGAGTGCCCCCAGGGTTAGCTGTTATATTGCAGTAATGTTTCCACGTAACAGGATTAATCTTATGTGAAGTTCTTTTGTCACTTCCCGATTTTGTTGATTAGGCCACTGAGATGAGCAATAGCATAACGGGCTGTGTGCGAACGATAGCTTTTGTACATTTCCAGTGTCCCGAGCCAGTCGAGTGCTATTTTGTTTATTGAGGTGATACTTTTAAAGCAATGGACTGGAATGGATTTATGAAACGTTTCGGAAAATGAACATGGATCTGAGACAGTGATTACCAAGTGAGTTCCCTGGCACCTATCAGGTGACGTGACGACTGGCAACGTGCTGCAAAATATCGCTGTTCATTTGCAAGAAGCAGTTACATAAGAGTGACCAGCAACATACCTATACAGTCCAGAAGACAAACCCATGGTGGCAAGCAAATTTCTATGTTCAGAGTCTCCTGGCTAGTTACAGAGGTGGAAAAAAATCTCAAGTAATATGACAGGGCTAGACCCATCAATTTATAGGGATTAAGAACTGTTCCACTTCAGTACAATTTGAGTGCCATGAGCTAGTCGAGTACTGTCCTGAGCCAGGCCTAGTGGCAGGAGGCAGGACCTGCACCTTTGTGTCCGTGGCCACAGGACAGTAAACAAAATTTTACAACCCCTACTGTGCAGATGTAGACTTTTAGCCAAGGATATAGCTTAGTACATGGCTGTCTCAACAATGGAGAATACATTTTCATTTATACTGGGTCACTACACATTTGAAACCTAGAGATTTTTCCTCAGTTTCATCAGATTTTTGTGGGTGGAAAAAATAATTCTACAAAATATTCTGTGGTGTCTTTCAAATACTCAGTGAGAAGCATAAAACTGAATGAGGATAACAAACTCAAACAGACAGCACAACTTGATCTTTGTCTTATCTATTTCTTCCGATTTACCATTTTCCATCGAAAGTTTTTCTATCTCTTATCAGTCCAGTGCAAATAATTGAGTTAGTTTCATTGTTACTTTGTCACCTTCTATGAACTGAGAGTTTAACTTCGAGACTACGACAGTTTTCCAGGACCAGGGATCATTGAAGTCATCACCAAAAATATCTAATCAAAAGTTTTCTAATCAAAAGTTTATTTTTATTTCTTTTTCCTCACTTAATGGCTGAGATAGTGGACATTGCAGTGTAATTGGAGGCCTTTACATGATTGGTTTCACTGTTTAATATTTTAGTATTTGATTTCTCAATTCTTTTCAACCCTTGGTACACTTAAAATTTTAATGTATAAACCAGTGTGCCCATATTCATGTAAGAGAAAGAGTGATGAGCTCAGATTTATTTTAGCTCCTACTGGACAAAGTTAAGATAAAAACAGAAAACATTATCCTTTCTCAACACTCTCTTTGCTCACTGACACTTCATGGATACCGACTTGATGCTTGAATTCTATGATCAGATAATGAATGCCAGCATTACAGGTGAACACCTGAACACCAGAGAAAGCAAGTGAAAGGACCAAGAAAGAACTACTTTCACATTATTATTTCCAAATCCATAGATCTGGTAGCCAAACAACATTTTGGAATTGCAGCGATTTTAGGTACCTTCAAAAAAAGACATGATCTGATGAGACAAAGAGCGGGCCTGTATTTTACAATACCAACCATCTTTGAATAATATTGGGAGGAGATGGTCGAAAACCAAATATATTCAAAAAGATGGTGTCCTGTATTCATAGAAAGATTAATTTAGATACAACAGATAATACTTCAGACATAAAAGCTAAATGTGTGTCGGAGGTAAACACTATAGTTCTGGATAATGAGGGATTTTGGGAGTCCAGGCATAGATATTGAAGTAGACCTAATTGGACAGAATCTGGATGGAAACTGAGGTTGGAGATGTTTGCACTCCACTTAATATCTGCTTATGAAAAGAAGTTCAGTGAACAATGTTGGGAATGTTGCACTGAAAAACCGACGAACAAAAAAAAACTAAGGAAAAAGAGAGAGATTAAAGAAGAAATGTCCATTCATAAGTGAATGTGTGTGACTGTAGGTCAGCGGAAGTGTTCTTTTTAAATAAATGATGGTAAAAGTTGCCCCCTCCCAAAAAAAAAATTTTTTTCAGGACCTAACTGTACTGAAATGATTATCTTCAGATTGATGATATTGCAGTTAACTGTAACACAGTTAAATATGCATTTGTACCTCTTGATATACACAATATATACCAAGAAAACAAATAAGTCATCATCCATACATGACATATACATTACAGGTTTTTTGCAGCCTATGTATAACAAAGATTGTGCCAGCAAAACACATTGTCAAAGTAAGAGCCATTTTATTTACTGACCCTTAAACCAACTGCAACATGAACCAAGATGGTTGGAAGTTCATTTACTGTGTAAATAACGGGTCACTAGAAGGGAAAATGAAAACGGAGTTGTTCTGAAAGCTTGCATTGCATTTACTGCCGCTTTGCACCGGGTGTAAGTTTGAGCTCAATATTTCACGTCAACACCAGTCTCTTTCCATTTGTCTTACCTGTACTTGTATCCTTTAACTCATGTTTCCTTTCCTTCCCATATCTTCATTTCCATGACCACTGTCTTGGAAACAGTCATGCCTATGATTTATGATGGAAGCATAAATTGAGTAACAATCATGAATGTAACGTAGGGTGAAAGGTTGCATTCGGATAGAGATAAGAGCATTGCTCAATCTGTCAGATGGAAGATTGACCTGCAGCTTAAAGGACATACAACGCAACCCCCATAGATACAACGAGAAGTATTGTCCCATCAATCAATCAACAGATTGTATAAATAGGGAAAGAAAGAGCCCAATTAATTAGTTTTTTTTGTGATGTTGATTTGCCTCCTCCTCCATGTGTGGTGGCATCGATCTTCAGTAGCACATGAGGAAGAGACAGATTGGATGATAATGGACCAGTCAGGAGAAAATGGTCGCCCAATAACAATTAGGATTTACAGTTCTAAGCACTGCTCCTCACTGTGGCCACATTGAATGTGAAGGTTGGGGGAATTCTCAGACCAGCTGAAACTTGATTGGCCACTTATTTCAGCTATCTCAGGAAGTGATTGGATGTGTTTGTCATCAACATACGTGGAAATGCTGAAGTGCTAAACGCAATGCAAACATTATTTTGTTTTAGCATAAACAAAGAAACAAAGCTCATGCAACAACTGCTTATATTCCATTAACACTTCAGACATTTCTGTTTGTTTAATATCTCAGTATTCGACAAGCTAAACTGCAAAATACTGACATAATACAATAAATGAGCACTGGTTTACAGTAAATTGCACTGGTACACATATATAGATGGTCCACGACTTACGATGGGGTTATGTTCCGATAAGTCCAACATAAATGGAAAATATAAGTCGAATAAATGTTGAATATGTCATGTGATTTAACACTGTACTGAAAGGGAAAAACAGAATGGTTGTAAACACGAGTGACCTTGTGGCAGACCGGACGATGCAGATCGCTGGCGCTGCTCAGCTGCCCAGCATCACGAAAGAGTATTGTTCCGCATATCACTTTCCCAGGAAAAATTAAAATAAAAAATTTTCCATATGGTTTCTACTGGATGTGTATCGCTATCGCACCATTGTCATGTTGAAAAATCATAAGTTGGACAATCTGTACAATGAAACAATTCTTGATGCTTTTAAATTGTTTTTGTGTGATTCATGAAAGCACAAAAGATCCGTGGGTTCATTTGGAGTCACTACCACAGGGTTAACTCAATAAGCAGTCTTTTGATTTCAAGTTTATACGATTAATTACTTAAAAGACCCCCTTTTTTTGTGAAGGTCTGTTTAGTAATATATGTTGTGTTGCAGAGGAGAGCCGCACAGGCCGCTACACTGATGTTCACTTGCGGGATACGAAAGCCACATGATCACAGCAAGGTCTGACTTCTCCAGGGCCTTTGGAAGGAATCTGTGATACATATATTGAGACTGTCTGTCTCTCTCTCTCTCTCTCTGTTTGTGTTTAGAGATGTGTATCAGTGACAGTCTGTATTCTTAATTATAAGTAAAGTGTTCATGAGGGGTGGGGTTTTCAGTTCAGTCAGTCAACATCGTGTTTGTTTCATGCGAAAGATTTTAATGAGGGATCAGTCAAAAAAACACGTATCTTTCTCCCTCCCCCTGACTCTCCCTTTGTGCCTCTGGGTTGCTTTGACTGAACGATATCCATTGGTTGGAGCTGGAGATTGATTTTACACATGTGTGGTCTCTCCCTCTCTGTGTCTGACTGTCTCTTGCTTTCTCTCTCTGTCGCTCTCTTTCCCTGTGTCTTAGGTCAGCTGTGCTAAGCTCTGAAATGTTATTTCGTTGGTTTGCATCAGGCGAAATCTCCTGGTTTGTGATGAGTCTCATTCAACGGTTGAGGACAGGTGCAGTGGTGGTAGGGGTCCGGGTGCACTGTCATTTTCCTTTCTTTGAGGAAATTGCTTGTTAGACACATTCCTCGACTGGCAGACTGTCTCCGAAGCGACAGACACAGCTTCACCCATCACTGTTGGGCTTCCGAGTTCTTAAATCTGGTCTGCAGATCAAAAGATGAGGCAAAAATCTTCTGTCACTGTCACTGCTTCACCACAAGCTAACCATTTAGTTTTGTGAAAAACGTACTTTCTTCATACGTCTCATATTCCAAATTTTGTGGTGTCTAGTTCATGTTCATTTTCATGAGCCATATTCCATCTTTATGATCAGATTAGGAGAGCAGAGATCAGCTTGCGCCGTCCTCTGGAGTGCGTGATGTTAGCTGTTGCTGCTTTTCCCCTACAGCCCACAAGTTGAACTTGCACAGACATGAATCAGCGGGTGAAACAGCGGGTGCCCGGTTGTCCGGCGGGTTTCTCCAGTTCACAGAGCAACACGGACAGCCATGTTGGCTGGATTGGTATGTGTCCGAGTGATGCAAAGACCATTAAACCAGTTTCAACTTGTTCAACAGGAGTGGTTGTCACAGTCAAATCACATGACCATCCCCACAAAGTCTGTGTGTGTGTGTGTGTGTGTGTGTGTAATGTAAAGTAAAACTTCCAGGTATTACTTTCAACTATTCAAGCACAAAAACAGATAGGGAAATGACTTCCCTTATCAAGATTCCTGGATGTACTGAGATAGAGTCATGTAGAACAGGCCTGGTGTCAGATTAATGGTGCTATCGAGTCGCTCAATCTGACCGAGGCACAGAAACTCCCACGATCTTCATTTAATAGGCACCAGCGGTGACGTTTCCGTGCGATTAGTTCAGCATAATGCACCAAGCGCATTCTGTATCAGACGCCCTTAAAAGATATGAATGTTAGATTGATTCAAAACACTCGGTTTGAGTTTTGTTCTGTCACAGAATGAAGGAGGCTTGGGTACAATGGATGGGAACAGAAAAAGGTACAGGCTGTCGCTTTTAACCGGTGGAGAGACTTTCTTGGGTGCCGAGAGTATTTTTATCACATTATGCCATGATTACTCCTGCCATCCTATAGTTTCCAGTGTCTACATATTTTCTGATATCAGTATTGCGCGATAGGATTTTCTGATACAAAGTGGTTAACCAAAACTCATAAGTAGCAGACCTGGGTCAAATACATATTTCAAGTATTTCATGGCCGTTCAACAACATGTACTGAATTTATCTGGGCAGGAAAATTATTTCCAAATAGAAGTATTTTGATTAATTTTAAAATCTATTTAAATTTTGTTTTTGTCTTAATTTCAAAGTAATCCAATCACAGATATTTGATACAAGTTTCCTAAATGTTATTTTAGATGTAACCAACTCAAACTTCTTGACGATAAAGTTTAAACCATAACTATGTTACATGTTATCTTCACACATTAAAATATGCTGAAGCAGACATCAAAACTGTAAGGGTTTTTAGTCCAAAAAAGGTTTCCCAGACATCAAACAAATCCTATCTCAATGGAGTCACCAGGGACCCCACTGCTTTACACCACAATTCAACTGTGTACAGTGGATCCACTCAATTGGGATGAGTTGTCTGAACATTGCATGTTTTAAGAACTACAGAAACCACTTGTGTTGTGAATACACAAGTAATGTAAATGCAATCTACAGAAATAAAGTTCAGTGCACTTAAATCAATACAAGTATGTCCAACCAGTGTCCAATACACAAGTACAGAGTATGACAACATACCAAAAATGTATAAAATCTGAGGTGTTCGTCCAAATTAATCATTACCAATCCATAATCATCATACCCCAAGGCATGTTGGGAATGTTCTCTTAAAATGAACTTAATTTTGTTGATTCAACATCATTGAGTTTAGTTGCTTTTAATTTATGTGAATTTAAGTGCACTGAAACACAATTTATGAATTATGAACTCAAAACACTTAATCACTTTAGTTCATGAATATCTGGTTTCTCCCAACTACTTGCATTGTGAAGATTGAATTTAAGTAACTGAATTAAGGTTTTTATACATGAAATAATCAAGCATCGTGAAAGTCTCACTGATTTCAATGATTAGAACAATACGCAATCATGTTTAGACAGAGCCCATTTTATATGCATTGCATCTGTAGATTGTATAGACAACCACTGAGGGTGAACATCCATGAGACTGACAAAGAACATGCTTAATCATGCATTCTTAATCATGTTTTATTCAGAACGCATACTCATACTTATTCTAGAAAAGCCCCCTTACATTTCAAACACATTCGTGTCTCAAACATCTGATCTGAAACTGAAACAGCTGATCTAAAAATATGACCACTGATGCCGAACGCCACTGCTCCAGATGATACAGGGATATGCCCTTCGGCCGAGAACTTCACTCAAATGAGAACAGGTGGAGCCCACACAAAAGTTAATACTGCAGGTTTTCAAGAGCAGAGATGGAGTCAAAACAAACAGGAAAAAGGGTATTTTATAGCTACTTTGGGGATACACTGTCTTTTTCGAGGTAACTGTTTGAAATGTTCTTTAAAACATCATTGAAAAAGTATTTAAACAAAGTATTTGGGGGAATTAATATTTCGATTTTGCATTTATTTCTTTAAAATAGTGTTTTAGTCAGCTGTTTGAGTTATTTAAACGACTTCAAATAAAAGTATTCGCTTTCTCCACGACAACATTTGCAAATACTTCAAATAAAAGTAATTTGTTTGGCCCACTTCATTTGCAAATACTCAAAGTAAATATTTACCAGATCTGTATTAAGTGACAAATTCACACAAAAGATGCAAGTTTACAGGTTGATACATAAGTGAAGTATTAACCTTGTTGGGTTAAGGGCCTTTCTCAAGGGCCGAACAGCTGCACTGATCTGACTGTGGCTGCAATACGGCTTGAACCACCAACTTTACTCGGGTCATAGAGTACATAGTCATTCTTAAATGTAACAGTAAGTAAAGAGTAGATGAAATCTATGTCTCTTGTGGCCGCTACCTTGATAGCAAACCATATGTACCATTTCAACCGTTTTATCATGCTGCTTATTCTTAGCAATGATTTGTTCATTTAATGTGGCAGTGTTATCTAATGGTGAGGTCCCATACAGATGAATTGCCAAACAAGAAGATGCCAGGCACATGGAATCGATATCTCAATCTAAAGAGAAGTTGATGAATTTTAAAGAGGGAGGTGACACACCCTCTCCAACCATGCAAAAGGTGCTGCATCTCGTAGTTTTGAACTGTGGTATGGGCATTGTGTAACCAGTTAAAGGTTATGAGTACATTTGTATCATCAAAGCAAAACTTTTTGTTACGCTTCCCTTTTATGGAAAAGTCGTAGAGTAAAAATAATTTAAAAAATGCTTTTAGTAGAAGTTTAGGGAAAGGTGTATTCGCGCAGAGCGATTCACACCTGACCACAGCGTCACCCCAGGTGGCAGGTTTCAATTCAGCAGGTTAATTGCCGCCGAATCAGCAAAAGGAGGACTCCTCTAATCAATCTGGCAACCGCCTTCTGCCGACGCTATATGCACGCAAAGTTTAGTCCTCCAGTACCACTCCTCCTACTGTGCAGCTCAGCTGGAGAACCACAGAGTGAGGAGGAATGACAGCACACATGCTGTGCTGTCCCGAATTGACTTAAGACATTGATGGATGGGTCTACAAATATGACTGGGCATATTGAAATGAGCGATAAAAAAGGTTAAAATAGAGCACACGTACCCCTGAAACACGATTGTAGGGATAACAGTTCACAGAAAAATGGATGAGGGAGATCTGCAAAACTGTTTTCAGAGATTTTATGAAATTATCCTTTTATTATCAGGATGCCTGAAATATGTGAAATGTCGAACATTTTCTTGTTGGAGATGTCTCATCACCCAACACCCAAATATCCCATAAGTCCCAAAAAACAAATACATTTTGTTTTCAGAGCTCCTCGAACAGCGTCGACCATGGCTTCTGTGTAAGAATTGAAATGTGATGGAACCGAGAGACAGGCATCTGAAACATGGGGCGCGATTATTGATGGCATAAATAATTAATGCGATTTTGGAGGTGCAGTCTTGCTGAACAGTACAAGACAGTGTTGGTGAGTGACAGCGTGTCGTGTGGAGACATCAGCCGTGTGTGTGCGTGCGCGTACGCGTGCACGCATTCTTGTTTGTCTGCGCATTCATACGGATGTTTGTATGTCAGTGCATTCATGTGTGCCTGCATTTGTGTGTGTGTGTGTGTGTCACTTGTTTATGTTTTACAGTGAGCATGTCGTGTTATAAAGGTCATTTCAGTGCAGAGCAGTGACGGTCAGTGTTCCAATGTATTTGTGTTACTCTGAATGTCCTCATAAAAGTTAACATTGGACATTACCTCATGTGTTCTGACATATGTCACATGACTTGTCATGAGATGAAGAGACCAAAAAATGATGATGATCATGAAATGTTCCATTATTGCTCAGAAATGTCTCTATCACCTGCGCATGCAAACAAACTACCATGCTGTTGATAATCTAAGCTTACAGACACTAAAACACTCCTGTTTTTGTTGAAGATTTCAAAAGTCAACGATGCTTGTTGTACAGCATGAGAAAATCCGCCTCATCCATACGTTGATTCTGGAGCAACCTGACAAAGGAGCGGACCTGAACAGGAATGCCGAGCATTGCATTAAATCGTTACCCCACTGCTACACCACCATATTGTAATGTCTCACACTTGAGTGAGCTGTGGGAGGCTTCCACCCTGTTGCACCTTCTCTTTGATAGCCTCAGCTGGCGAAGCCACCGAGAGACACGACAAAGGTTCTCGTCTCCTCCGGGGAATCTCCAGCGGTCCTCCCACACCCGCCAGAATGTGCATTCTTCAGCATTAATATATTCTTTAAACTCATCTCCCTGTGGTCATAGAACGGGAGATACAGAAAATAACATTACAAAAATCGCATCGTCCGTTAGCAGTAATGTATTGCACGAACTGCGACCTGAAAGCACTTTTTATTAAACTCCAAGGGTGTATAATTGCACATGAGAGCCCTTGTGGGCATTGGCTGCAGAGTTGTGAGTCATCTGAGATGTATGTATTTATTTCTTTCTTTATTTATTTATTTCTATTTTCCTCATGGGCAAAGTCTTTGTTCCCAGTCGGTGAGCACTCAGTTTGCTGGAGTGTTCACAGCTTGTCAAAGATGATTGATCAAAGGATACTGGAAAAATAATAAAATGTTACACTTATTATAAAGTTGTAGTCGTCTACACTTATAACATTAACATGAACATCACTCAGCCCTTCTTAGGTGTGTTCCTTTGAGCTGGATCAAGGTTTCCTTCAATAAAAGGGTTCAACCAACTGAATATAATAAAAGAGAGATATTACGTTTTTTTTTTTTTTCATTTGAGTTTGTTTGAATGAGTAGAGCCTATTTTATACAGTAAAGAAACTACCCAATGTGTTACAAAAATATTTAACTACAGACCATATTATTATAGCTTTTTCTCCAATCTGTACTGAAATGGTCAATTGGCCTTGGCTCTGACATTAATATGAGTTTATTCAAACATCTCGTTGGCAAAGCTACTGTATTTCATGAACAAAACCACTTCCTTGAAGAGATGCCTTTTTTTTCAATTCCCAGAATGTTCTGCATGAGGCTGCATCAATAACCAATCAGCATCCAGCATGCTTTAAAACAATGATATGATGTTATGTCCATTGGTTGTGGGTTCCAGGCTTTGTTGCTCTGCGAAGCTTCTGTTCTTCATTCTCCATTCCCCACACAGTGTGAATAGGCCTTTAAAGTTTCCAGTTCACTGGAGGTGTTAGAGGCAGTGTTCTGACATGCGACATACTGAGGCCATCTCTAATTGCACATGGGGGCAGTTTTCAACAGGCGTAATCCTACATGTCAAAGTGAATTAGGGGCAGATGGTTTTTTTTTTTCCCTTCTCTCCACAGCACAATAAAAAGACCCTCAAATGACCTGAAGCCTTAACTGACAGTCCTTCGGGCCAGGGTGGACCATCACATAGCCCTATGCTGGATAGACAGAGAGAGGGAGCGAGAAACAGAGAGAGAGAGAGACATCTCAGTTCAATCAGGAGGAGCATGGTTCCTTTGCTGACAGGCTAAATAAGACCTCAAAAGGGCCACACAGTTCATGATTACCCAGAAGCCTCCCCATCGCGGCAAACGGGCGATCTTCCATGCCCCCGTGGTTGGTCGGCTGTCTCCGCTAACCGAAACATCCGCACAGTGCGCTCGGCGGCAGGTGGAAGGTTCCAGAACTCTCACCGCAGGGAGAAGCGTCTCCCTCTAATTCCATGCCTGGTGGCTTGCTCACAGCATGGTCTCCCTTTGAAGTTTCCTCTCATTTTCCCCCTGCTTGGTTCTGCCTCTCTGTCCATCCGTTCCCCTTCATATCATCCCCCTGCCAAGAGGGAGGGAAGGATACGCTTCATCGCTGTGAAGCGCTGCGGCCCCCTCCACCAGATACCAACGCTGAATCCGGCGGCCTTGCACCCATTCGCTCCTGCTTTCAGGGCCTCGCTGATCCCTTTCAAGAGGTCGCGTCTTTCAGCTGGCTTCTGTTGTCCTTGGAGTAAAGTTGAGTTTGTTATCGAAATAAAATGATTCAAAGAAGAGTAATGTATCCTGGAAAATAAAGTCTCCAGAATAGACTCCATAAACTATAGCTTAGCATTTTTCTGAAAGCCAGCTGAATTAAAAAATAAATGTATAAACAAACAAGGCCAATGAAACATTGAAGCAGTGGTTGAGTATACAAATATAGGTCTTAATACTTTGTGTGATACATTTATCATCTATTTACCTTTAACTAGAACTCTCTTGGAGATATTTTCAGTTTTCTCATGTAAAACAACAGTATTTGCATGACACAATATAATATCGAAAAAATAAAAACTTCTATTATACAATACAATTTTTATTTTGTATTATCAACAGAAATGACAAATGTAAGAAGTGCTGTGATCAGACAGACAATTTATCAAACCACTGCAAATGAATATATAAGATACATTACAGGAAATAAATGTGGATTCATATTGGTAAAAAGTCAAGAAAATATGCCTGTTAAAGAGCTTCTTCATCCAGATTCACCCGCTCGCAGGTAAGAGTTGGGTGTCAAGGTAGCGGACGTCCTTGGGATTCTCCTACAATGTCGTCTTCATGATTTCATTAGCCGTGCACAAGCGTAGCTCATGTCTGCTCATCCTGTAACTATTGATTTTCCTCGTTTGTGATGGGTCTCTGAGCCACGGAGCGAACCCCTGCGCCCAGTCTCCGAATTTCCCTGCTTGAATCGATACAACCCCTCCCTCACCTCCTACCCCCCCATTTCCACCATCATTTGAAAAGAGTACCTCCATCTTTTCCAGATACACTGGAGAGGTTAAGACGTGCTTACCTGTTCAACTGCATCTAAATCCAGGAAACAGGTTTGGTGTGTCCGACTTCCTGATAAAATGTGACTTTATAGACTTCAGATTCCAGTAGGAGAGTTCTTTGACTGTAAGAACTGGCTGAAACTGCTGATGGAAACCATCATCTGCTTTCGTGAGGGACACGTTCGCCTGCACATGAGAATACTGTAGGCTAGATTAAATCAAACACATTTGGGGATTGATACTTTAAATTAAACACAAGCCTTGATCAAACTCGAATAATCTCTTCTGGGGCGCATTTGATTAAATCAAAATAGAATTTACATAACACGATTTTCTCAGAGCATGTGATATTTCATTCAAAATAAGCAAGCATGTCCTGTGAGATGTGTTCGTAAAATGTCATGCTTTTAATGAGATCATAGTCTCTTGATTTACTTCCATACGCTCATAAACAGAGAGAGTGTCTTCGACTAAACTAGCCTTTTGTTTATTAAACAGTCATGAAAATATCCAAATAGTGGGTCCTTTTATGTTTCCTGGCTGAGTTGATTTCGTAATGGTGACTTTTTTGTCCGCACGCTCTTCGATTGTCCATGTTGTGATGACATATGATGGCAAATGTGTGGGATATAGTGTATCGTGCAGGTAAATGAGGAAAAGAAATAGGTGTGTAGGTGGAAGTCTCAGTGTCCCTTGGGTGTCTAGCCGACCCTTAGTCTTGAGTGGATCACTGGCCTCTGGCGATGGGAAAGTTAGTGCTGGGAACAACAGTGTGGTGGGCGATTTATTCTGCTCAGTGCTGGCTGGCACGTGGAGAGGGAGGTGAGGCCTTCTCAGACAGCCCGAGGGCCCTTCTCGGACAACCCGCCTGATTGTCTCCGTCCGTGAGACGGCGGCGATTTATCTGCATTAACGGACCGGCCCGCATCCCGTCCGAAGGCAGACGAGTGTGAGGAGTGGGTTCGGGGGTACGTGAGGGCAACAGGCTGGGTGGAGACAAAAAAGAGACACAAGTGACGGGAAGTGGGGGTGCGGGGGGGCTGGATGAAGCAGAAGATGGATAGATGGGATTGAGACATCAAGGGGGGCTGAGACCAGAAGCAGGGGTGAGGTTGGTGTCATTGGGAGAGCACACCAAAACAGTCCCGCGCATCTGAATACAGCCATGGGTCGTCCCTCACGATGAGCACTGTCAGATCCAACGACCTATCCTGATAGGTTCTCTGTCTCGCAGGAAAAGTCTATGACTTTGGCTCAGTGCGCATCGCTGATTCAATTACTGTGCTGCTGCTCAAACCCCATCAGTCTACAGTGAGCCACTCCACACACACACACACACACACACACACACACAGCCAGCCATCTCCGACACTTAGAAGATGGGAAAGCACCACAAAAAATCTGATCCGTGTACTTCGGTCTTTACCATAATTATGTTCTTTGCGTGGAGAAAGCGGGTCCCATTGTTCTGCCAGCCTGCCATGATTGGCACTCATGTAGGGCATTTCACTGCGATGTGAGGCTAGCTCACTCACCCTCCACATCCCCAATCACCCCCCCCCCCCCGCCCAATCCCCAACGCCACCCCCTCCTGCGGGGGGCCATGAGAGATCTGAGTCATCCACGCCCACCTACTGCCTACCATGTGACACAGGCTTTCCCTCATCAGAAACCCCTGCCGATAAGGCCACTTTCACCGGGGCGTCAACATGACGAAGCTTCCCGGTGTCGGGCCTCAACGACATGCAGGCTGCACATATGCCATCGCTGAAGGGCTCAGGAGAGACGACGTCAATGCTCTTCTTTGCTCTGCGGAGGTGTCCTTTTGTAAAGGCTAACCCTGCTCATGAATGACGCGTCTCAGAGTCTGAGTTTTTTTTTTTTTTAATCTGTGAGATTGCTTTTTCGATCTCAAAATGCCTGAAAAATTGTCAGAAAAAATCTAAGCGGCACAGGAAAATGTTCAGTGCCGAATGAAAACAATTCAACCCTTCGTCAGAGATGAATTAACTTTGCTTGTGTTTGATTGAACAGTAAAAGTTTTGCTGTGGGGAAAAACGATATAAAAGCCTCAGTTTTTAATGACTGCCAAAAACTTCCCCTTTTCAGAGGGCTTTGAAGCCTTCCGGCCCCCCTCACAGATATGAGGGGTTATTGAAACATAAGAAACCTTTTTGCCTTTCTGTTGGGCTGCGGAAAAAATATCAAGCTACGAGGCAATGGGATGCAATGCTGGAGTTACTGCATGACTAGAGCGAATGGGGAAAAAATGAATATGAAACTGGGTTTGCCTGGAGGTCCCATGGTTATACTGACTCATGAAATAATATTTACACGACGCTAAGAGCAGAGGCAGCGGTCATCGACCTTGTGGCCCCGGCACTTCCTCGCTGCGTTTATTTTTGTTTTGACTGTTTTGTTATGAAGTGTAGCTCCTTTCATTTCTCCCTCTGCCAGGGAGGGAAACCACAAATGAGCATATCCAGCACTTCTCCACGGCTCAGGCCGTACCTGTTTCCTCCGTCTCCCATGGGACTCGAGGCTCGTATAGTTTGCTTCCGTTAAATACTGTATGAATCGGAAACAAAGAACCTTGCAGAAATTATTGACCCTTAAGGTGCTCTACTTTTGACACCTCTGGTCAAACTAATGGAAAATTCTTCATTCAAAATATTTTTTTTGATTCTTTTAAACATGTATTTCTATGGAAAGTTCTGTTGAAATTTTCTGGTCATCATTGGAATCTGTTGGAATGTTTTGTGTTCTATCTAAAACCAATGGAACAACCTATTGTGGTGCAGTCAAGAACCAACCTTTTTTTTGGAGCTGTAATTCAAACACTGAAAGCGAGAGTGATTGTTAAGAGAGCGGAGTGACCACTGGTCCATGTTTAAGTCCTAAATAAGCATTACCATGTGTTTGGTTTTTGGGGGGAGTCCTGGATCCTGGGAAATGCAGGATCACTTTGTCGAAGAGTTTTTTTCAATTCAATCAGCACACATCTACACGTCACCATCACCACAGTCAAACACCTATCACATACCGATATACCAGGCTAACGATACATTTGGCAATTATGGGAAAATAAAGAAGAGACGTTGTTTGACACATCCATTCACTTTCTGTTCACCTGTTTAATTGGTTTGTGGGAACTGGACAGTATCCCTTGATATAGTTGTGAGAAATGAGGACCCATCCAGAAAACAGAGAAGAATAGATACGCATTCTTGTGTGAACAGTAACATATCATGGGAGTACACTTGCGAAAGACCTGTCATGGTGATGACTGACGGACTTTCCTTGAGCAGTATTTTAGTCGAATTACTTCAAGATTATCTTTCTTCACATTATGAATCAAATTGGTGATTCCCCCATACACACACACAAATGTCTAATTATTTGTCTCTGCATTTAGTTGTCATTTGTGACTGAAAGATTGATCTCCACTTTATTTTGACAATGTGGGCTCTTGCCAGGCCAAAGCATTGACGGTTCTCTGGTCTTATTACCGCGTTGCATTGAACTGGAATAACAGCGATGGAGAATAATTGTCCGGGGACAATGGCAGTGAATTGCTTGAAGGGAGAAGAAAGCACACCAACACGACAGATAAGAACAGACATTTCCCCCGTGCGTCGGCAGCTGGGGGAGAGGAATTTCAAGCAGACACTCGACAGACAGAGAGAGAGAGAGAGAGAGCATGGCGAAGCATTGGAAGAAGAGAAAGTGTGTTGGAGAGTTTTCTTTCTTACACTAATTTGCATATGACCCACATTTGATACAATAAAGAATAAAAGTATGTGCATTTCTTAAGTAAAAAGGAAGAGTGCCACATACAACCAAAAAAAGACTTTGAAATCTTCAAAATATCTTCAATATCAGGAGATAGCGACATGTTTTAAACAGATGCCCTCGGCGTCTCTGAAGTGCATATTTCCACTAAACTAGACCTTCCTGGATGAATCCAGCTGCACATCTCAATGAAGTCTGTTTGCTGCATCTTAACTCTCCACAGCAGCGGAGGTTGGAGGCTATAGTCGATGAAAATTAATCGTCATGAGCAATTGGCATCAGGAGTCAAGCAGTTAACAAACAGCGCATTTTCTCACTTTATAAAAAGTCTGTGTTGGAGTGAACTAAAATCTTGGTTTTTATGTTGTCTGAGCACACTGTAGGAAATCGGATGCATTGCAACATGAAATTCGACGGCCCACGAAGAAAAATAAATCAACAAATTGCTAATATAACGTGTTTTCATGAAAAAACCCTAAATACATTAAATTCAATATTATTTATTAAAAATAATTTGACCCCAGTGCTAATTGTGCACAGCAAATATGACACTAGGTTTTCCAGAAAAAACCTTCTGAATATGTTCATATGGCATTGCTTGCACTCCTGTTGCTGTTCAACGTTTATGTGCCAGTAAAAACCAAAAATGAAAATCATTCATTTGGCCAGCGTTGCCCATAAATGCGCGTGCTGACCCTGTTTACTGATCTGACCCTGTGTTGATGTGGTGTGCTGGAGAACTGTTTACTCTGATGCTCTGCCTCATCCATAAACCTGTCTTTATGCCTGCGCTCAAAAGCTGACCCTTTGCATGAAATGTCAGTGTTGTTCGCGGGTTCTCAAAGCGACCTGCCGAGAGGAAATGCTGGGACTGGCGGAGCTGGATGTGGCGATAGATGCCACACACAAATCTGAAGGGACACAGGTGTCTGCTTTCAACTTTAATTCAACGTCTTTTGGCCTGTAGTTCATCGCAGGGCTTGTTTCGTTCTGCTGCCAGTCGCACATAGACATGCAATTTATGAATTTCTTTTTCCAATATTCTTCAATGCTTGATGCACTGAAGTTATGTAAGATTACAGTGTTTGTCCAAAAACCTGCATCTCTTGTTGTTGCTTTGTCTAATGCAGAAATAAACTTTGGTCAAAATTCATTTCCCATTTTACTCTTTCATTTCCTCTGATTGTTCCTGTCTGCGTCATTTCTGTGTATCATAATTGGGACTACAGGGCAGTGCAGAAGAATGACAGAGACGCTGTCCCTCAGGAACACGGCAACAACAAAGATTGCAGTTGTCCTTTCAGGGTAACCTTCCTTAATTTGTTTCTTTTGGGTGCCTCGCCCATTCAATTGCTTTTCCCTTCACTAGTAAACAATGCCCTCACAGGAACATTCATAGTCAGTACTGAAACCTTATAGGGCTATGCTAATATTATCCTGATGCGTGTCCTTGGGATTCATTTATTTTTAAAATGAAATTCTATTTCTTAAAAAAAAAAGAATTATTATTATTTTTTTTTAATCTGACAACAGTCTGGAAAAAACACATTGTGTGGATAATGGCGGCCTGCTGTGCTTTTAACTTTTAATGAGGGGCATCTGAGTCTGAATGTCAACAGAAATGCATAATTTAGCAGAAAAGAGACTGGAAGCTGGGAAACAGATGACTGCGTATGGGGCTTCTATGATTTGAAATGTTTCCTCTCTCCCTCCCACAGAAAGTAACGACCCCCCACCCCCCCACACACATCCCTGCACTCATTAGGGAGCCACCATGTAAATTCCTTGCCTCTCACTCTCGCTTTGTAATTTCCCGAGCCGTGCGTACTTAAGACAAATTACTCTGCGTATATTGCCAGTCAGCTATTTTTATCTTCAAGGTGAATGAAGACTCTCTCTTTTGCCTGGCTAGCAAGGTGTTGCTAAGGATGACATCAGGATCCATCTTATGGGATGGCAGTTCCTTGGGGCAGTATGCATTCTCTAGAATTAGTGGACAGAATTTTGATGCTCATATGAATATGCATTGCAACAATGATTATGTTTTTATCACTAAAACAATTTTGAATGGTCTATTTTTCGTGTTGTTATTCCATACATTCAGTTTATCTTGTAAGCATCTGTTTGATACTGGCATTGTTTGATTTTCAATCCAAAATAACGAAAGGACTGGTGTGAATATTTGAATTATGAATCCGTTGATTGACGCTCTTCACGAGATGTGAATATACATTCCATAGCTAATCCTCTGGGTGTGTGGAAAAACACCATGTGTGGGGGGAAAAACACGCTACAGGAGATATAAGCTTAAAGCTATGGTGAGACGAGACTTGAGCAGATCGATTGAATGAAGCTGTCAGCTGACTCGACGCTTGTGTGACGCCTCCGGTGACCTGACATGCCTGACGGCGACTGGCGATTTTGGGTCCAGAAACTTGACCGTTGCATCAAATAACCCTTTTGAGCAGCTATTAACTGATGGATGGGGTGCGGCAGAGGCTCCCGTTGTTGTAACAAAAGCCGCTCACCTCAAACACCCTTTCCATCAACCCCAAAGCATCCCGCTGTGGCAGGGAAAATGGCCATTCAAAGAACCGTTTGTTTCGCATGAGAAAATGGGACAGTTTATTTGACATGAGCCAATAGGAAGCTATAAGCGGGTGTCAAAAAGCCCATAACCAACAAAAAATACAAAGATTTGATCATGAAGTTCATGACGGGGAAAATCTTCTAAGGGAGGTGAGAACTGTTTCCATACAGCCACACTAAACTGAATGGCAATAGGATTCAGAATGTTTTTCAGCGCTCCAATGTGAATGGTTTTCAAAGATGGAGAAAGATCGTTGCACCCCTTTTGGTGTGGGATAGTGAAAATATTGTCCACGATATAATATATATATGTATGTATATATATATATATATATATATATATATATATATATAATATACAAGGACTGGCTGAAGAAATTGGAAAATGACTGCTCATCTTCATATACAGCAAAGAGGATCATTAAACAAATTATGCCACAGAACATCAGATTATTCAATACAAGCTTGATGGTGGACAGTGAGTTTTGAGTTGATTTGTGGTTTTTTAAAAGCAAAACTGAAATGTGTTTCCTCACATTTTCACTGTCTCGAGGTCTTTGCACCAAATCATAGGGTCTGTCTTTTGCTCATGGAGCTTGGACCCCAGCAATCAGTACTTGTTTGAAATTGTGATGCATTTGATAATAATTTGATACAAATTATTCAGACCTTTGCCCACAAACAAAAGGATAACAACCACCATTTCTGTGAGAATTTCCCATTTTTCCGGGCTTTTGTTTGCCGTGAAGTGAATTATACATGCGGTGTGTGTCACCCTTTGTGATCTGCAGGGTAGCTGCATGGTATTGCATTTGTATCACCAACAGTGGTGGGTAAGCAAACTTAAGAAATGGAAATATGAAAGCGGGCTTCTTCCTGCCTGGAACAAAGTCGATAGGGGGTGTGTTTTAGGCACCCCGGGTTCACGGTCCTAATTAAAAATTGTTGGAATGGAGGTAATGAACTCGAGTGTTTCCAAGTCATCAATTATAAATGGGAATGTGAGATCGGGGGCATTCCTGGTTGCTAACCTCCGTCAGAGTTCACGTCTTAAAAGCCCATTAACTTCACGATCTGTCACTGTCTGAGAAAAGCTGCGCTGTGGCAGATTTAACAGTCATTATTGCCTTTATTCACATAAGTTGAGCATTAAATTTTATCACTGTGGTCCTCTGGAAGCAACAGGCAAATGACATGAATTTGTGAATCGTGAATTACCTTGAAGTTACTGTCTGCTGGTTATTACAGCCCACTGTTGCAGCATGGCTGTTCATGTGGAGTATTTAAAGTATGCTTTGAGAATGAATGTGCATGTGAGAGATGGAAGCTGCATGAATCTCTCAGCATGGTGCATGTAGGCAAAAATTTACATGGAATTAACTTAACTAATTTTTTTACATCATATCCCTGACTGATCATATTTAAATACAGTGAAACATACGGGCTCACAAGTAAGTTCAGTAATTGTAAGGAAAACACCCAAACACCATGATAACACACAGAACTAAGTTAGGGCTTTGCAAAGACACAGAGTAAAACTCCCTGGTTGGGTCTTCTGTGGTTTCTTCCTGCTAGTCCTTCGGTCTGCCTGTTTCAC
Organism: Albula glossodonta; assembly: GCA_019788955.1. Classification (NCBI taxonomy): domain Eukaryota; kingdom Metazoa; phylum Chordata; class Actinopteri; order Albuliformes; family Albulidae; genus Albula; species Albula glossodonta. Next base: position 1,518,060 of record JAFBMS010000030.1, read on the forward strand.
TCTCAGAACTGCTCCATAAGCCTAAGTAATGACATTCCTCATTGGTCAACATTGGTCAATACTTCAACCAATAAGAATGCCTGTTGCAGAGTGAGCAATTTGTAGGGAATAGGAAAGTGCATGTGTGATGGTATTTTGGCCAGTCATACACATGGGTGATTCAATATTGTCTCTCTGTGAAAAACTGCACACTGCTTCAAAATTCTCTGAAGGCTGTGAAACATTAACCAAACCAAACTTCGAGCTAACAGTTTTGCTAACAGGCAGAATTCTGCATTTGTAGCTTGATCATGACAATTGAATTTCATTCAGTGCTTTTTGTGTATAAAATATTGTTGATATTCCAGATTACGAGGATAGATGGTGTGTAATAACACAATCTTTCCTGTTGGTTTGACATAATTGCTATCTAAATCAGTTTCTGAAAAGTTCCACATTTCGGGGTCATCTGCATCCTTATGGCACCCTGTCTATGTGCTGTGCACTGCAGTTATTGTGTGTGTGCGTGTGTGTGTGCGTGTGTGTGCGTATGCGTGCATACGCACTTGCTTGTGCTTTTTATAAGGGAAAAAAAACAATGAAACTTTTTATGGATGAGAGTACAAATTACACTTAAAATGTCAAGCACTTTTAATTCAGATCTAATTTAATCTTGTAATTTTGGGCACCCGCTTCAACGACGATGAGGGTGTGCTATTTCCAGAAGATGGCTATCTCTTTTCACTTTCCCACGGACTGTAGCGCGTGAGGACGGAAGTGATGTTCAGACCAGCAATTCATTAATTCTTCGCATGTGAGTCACCGGAAAAAGACAATTGAGGTAAGACAATAGAGCTGATGAGGTCAGTGAAGCTGCAGTATAATTTTTCCTTCCCTCTTGACCTCCGTCAGAGTTATCACATTTTCCTTTTTTTCCGTTAAAGCTTTATTTTTAGAATTGGGGTAAGCTCTAGTCATTTTCCAGTGAACTGGAGGATGTGCAAGGTTAGTCTCATGCAGAACCACTGAATGAGATTTCATTCATTGTAATTGGTTCATTATGAGGTGCGAGTGTAGCAGGTTTCCGCTCAGAAGACAGCACCACAGATTCTCTATTGTGACCGGCTGGTCTGCTCTTGTCTCCCTTTTATCTCACCTACTTCTTACCTCTTGGAGGTTCTGGTTGGTAATAGGAATTTGCTGTTCTCTCTTATACTCTATGAATATCAATGAGGAGGCACATCCAAATGAAGAACTCCCATTGCTCGCAAAATGTCCTCGCTCATGCCCGTTAGTTACTATTCGTAACATGTTGTATGCAAGACCGCACAAGCTACAATGTTACAGCTTTTGAAGACAAAAGAGTCTGAGTATGCCATTAATTAAAAACAAAACAAAAAAAACATGTGGATGGTACATTGTACTCCTCTTCTATGGACATTAAACCTCTGAGACAGGTTGAAAAAGAAAATGGAACCTTAGAACCTGACAAGGAGTACTGAGAATGTATTAAAAATCAAGAATTGTTCGTGTAAACAGTAAGATTAGAATGTTTTAGAGTTAGTGTATAGAATTGGGCTAGGGTATTCCCCATCTTTGCTGAGAAACAATCAAGCTAATGAAAATACATCGGTGTTGACAGTGAGCTTTGAAGCAAAATGAAAGATTACAGCTATGCAATAAAACTCAAATAAAAACTATTTTAAAAGCATGTTCAAAACGGATAGTCATACTCTCCCTTTTATAAAAGAAATAAGGCACTCTAGCTAAAGAATTGTTGTTTTATCTACACCCAAAATGTAGTGACCTCTCATACCTTGTTAAAATAGCAACTGTTTTAAAAACAGTAAGGAGGTAAGGAATAAGAAAGCAAGGATTCTTTGTGCACTATTTCTTAGACCTCATGTGACCTCCTTTTTGCTCGTCGACTGTGAACACTCGGGATACGTTTGAAACAAGTCTGAAATGTTGATACAGTGGGCTTTAAAAGAGAGATGTCTTATTTGATGTAGTCTGTCTGTTGGAAATCATGAGTCATTGCAGCTCTTTAACACAGTCACAGGGGAATGGAACCTGCACGAAAGGGCTGACTTTGCCAGAAAATCGGCTGGGGTTATACCTCTTTACCTTGATCGGCATGATAGCCATGTAAAACTAATCTGCAAAAAAAAAATAAAAATCCTTCGGGTAATCTAACAATTTTAAAATACAGAGTATGAAGGTCAACTGCATGGGTTAAAATTTAAACCCCGTGAGCAACATTCAGGAGTAATTTCCAGGGTGCCATTTTGTTTTCTGGTTTTGAGTTTCAAAGTTTCAAATACCCGACATTTAACGCCTGTCAGCTGAAAGTGTCAGTGCAGCTCAGAAAAGCAAATCAAGTGTTCCTGGTGTTTCCTGGAAATGAACATCAGAAATGGAATTGACTTTAGAAACATTTCCAAGGAATATTATAGATTTTTTTTTTGTATGAAATATGTTCAAAGGAGCAAAAATATGTTTACGGTAGCTTTCAAAATACAAGCAGGAAGTAATATGGACTCACCACAGCTTCTCGAACCAGCCCAGGCTTCAGGGCTCTTTGATTGGTTTTGTGCCATTTCTTCATCTCAGTTGTGGAGCATTTTCCTTAATGTTTCTATACCTGATCTCTGGGATGGAGTAAATGCATCCGAACCCAAAAATTACACAAAATGTATGTGTGCATTGTGCGAGCCCCTTACTTTTATCAAACATGTTTTCAAGAATAACTATCTGTGACATCTGCTTTGACCTCAGTGTGTTACACCCAACCGAATTCTTGAGAAAACTGATCAATAAGGAACTATGAAAGGTCAAAGGACAGAGGAGTTTTGGTAAATGACTTTGAGAGCCATAGATAATTGGGGAACATCCATGTTAAAAATTAAAGAAGCCCTCTTTGTGAACCTATTCGAATTGAACATTTGCTTTCTGATGGGAACTCAGCCTGGCAGAATAAATGAGATCTCTCTCTCTCTCTCTCACACACACACACACACACACACACACACGTGGATATGAATGTGACCCTACCTCCTTGGAGTGTCTGGATGCAGTCAAATACCAGGTGAATAACTGTAAAGAATTCACCTTCTTTTCAGCCACAATTCTCCACAGGCTAATCTCCCGACTGCTGCAGTTGGGTATGAAAGAAACCGAGTCTCCCACGGAGATACACTAAAATACTCTGATACACAAACATGTCCTTGGACACCACACTTGCTCCTCTGTTACGTGCGTAAGTCTGATGTCAATACGGGTTAACCCGGGGGATGAAGATTTAAATTTAGCTTCCATAAATAAAGTCCTGGGAGTGATGCTTTCAGGAGATTTCTGTATAGCAGGGCTCTCCGCACCATTCATTTATACAGTCTGCAAATAAGCACAGAGTGGCTGGAAAGTAGCCAAATAAAATCTTGGCCTCCCATCAATATTTGTTTTGTTTGTTCATCTTTTTTTTATTTTGCCTGTTCATCTGTGAATCTGTCTTCAGCAGAAATTAATCTTTTCCATTTTTGCCACAAGCTCGCTGTCCTCGTGTGCTCCTCTTTCCTCCTCCTCCTCCCCCCATCCTGCATTCTAACACAAACTCGACCAAGTTCCTCCAGTTGCTGTGTTTTATGTTGGGGACAGTTCTAATAAGCACGGCCTTGCTGCTGTCATTGTGTATACAGTTGGACCTGTGCACTATACGTCTGAAGCAGAAGCCTCCAAAGTTTAAATATGCTTCTCTTCACATGCATGCACATTTCTAGAATATACATTTTTTTCCAGTGAAACTAAAATATCTGCTAAAAGGTATATTCTGTATATTAAGCAGACATGAAGCAGCATTACATTTATTGAATGGAGAGTGGTGCTGTTGAAAAAGTTTGCTTTAAAGTAATCTGAATATTTTGTCTATATTCGGGGTATGGAAGGCATTGAACTTTGATGTCTGTCTGAAACATCGGCCATCTGCATAACAAAACCATATTTTTCGGAATAAGCAAAGTTTAGACTTTCTCCTTATTTACAGGCGTAATGCACTGTGGTCTTTGCAGGCGTTTTGCCTGCATTTCTCAAATAAACCTGATGCATCGTGATCCCACAGAAGTATGTGGCCAAAGCTGATGTGATTTCAGCTTTACAAAGCACTTGTGCGGGAAGGATGTCAAATGGAATTTGAAGGGGAAATGTTCCTGCGCTGGTGGTTTACAGCAGTGATTGGACCCCATCTTTCAGTTTGTATCAGTGAAAAGAACAGTGCATGTAAAGAATGCAGGGCTATTCAAGGGAAACCTGTCAGATCTGAACTATCTTGTATCTGTTTGCCTGGAACAACAACTCAAGCCCTTTGTTCTGATTGGGTTAAATAACCTCCAGTCAATGTTCCTTGTTAGCTTTCCTGTTGACTAATTACCACAACAGATGTATTTTTCTCCAAGACAATTCTGAACTCGATACTATGGACAACTCCAAGATACTCACAACTAAGCGAACATTCATAATAAATGCATAAAAAACTCTGCAAAATGTCCAGCAATCCAGCAGCCTTCTATTAGACAAAAGTATTTTGTGAAGTAAACAGACATAGCCAAGTTTTGGGAACGGTCAATTTAAAATAAAATCTGTGTGAATTATTATCAATGTAAAACTAAGACATGTGCTGTGAGTACAAGACAGCTAAAATACATTTTCAAATTACTCTTTCATTTTGTTTTTCTCCGCCATATTCTACAACATTTTACATAAGGCCCTTCTTGGTTTCTTGCTTTTCAAGCAGATTTCTCCTTTATTCAATATTTTTTAGTCAAATCATATCAGAATTATCTATGTGCAGACCGTATTTTGTAAATGGCTGTTGAGCTGAAATAAAAAGTAAAATCTCATCGCAAAAGGGATTGCCAAGTAGACAGAGAGAGGTTGTTTTTTCTTTGTATGTACTAAATGCACTAAATCGTATGTACTAATGCACTTAATCTTATCATCCATTTGTATGTACTAATGCACTAAATGTTATCATCCATAGAAATTGCTGAGAATGTGAAAACAGACGTTGAAGTAAAATGTCACCAGGTGGCTCACTCCACTTTTTGAAATATTTTCTGTGATGATATCTCTCTGAGATTATCTGAATGTGAGTGGGCTGGACCTCTCCTGTGTTCCCAGGCAATTTCCTCCACTTGAAACACTGGCAAATTAGAGGCGCTCTGCGTTTATTCTCGTACGACGGGTCGGCTAAATAAATCAGAGAAGCTGGACCGGGGTGACTCAGGCTTCTTCTCTTTTTAAAACACCACACAGAACCTGACCGTCACTTCGGAGCACTCTGCCAGACAAGTAAACAGGCACTGAAAGGGAAACCAAAAAAAGCCTGACAACGTATTGGCTGGCTTGAGATCTGAGTGAATCACTTGCTGCCTGTGTCCTGGGTATATGGCAAATGCCTGTGAGTGTAGCCAAATGTATACTCATTTAGTTTCGCTGGAAATCTATATTCCTTAAAAATAGATTTTTTTTCCCTTGCTGTGTTAGAACAGCATTGTAACTTGCAGAAACTGCACAAAGCCACAAACAGGTCTTCATGCTATACAACACCATGCATGCTTATGAATACTTACACTTATTGACATTTACATTATACACTATGTATAACTGTGTAGGTACAGGGTAATTACACAGGTATTCAGACCATTTAATGTAGAATGGGATTCAGAATATTGTCTAAATAAGTAGAACTTTGTTAAGAATGTTATTTAGCCCTAGACCCTGAAGTACTGTTTTTATGTACTTTATGTACTTTAACTCGATGGATGAAAAAAGTCCAGGCTCCCACTGGACACAAACATGGAACATGTTTTTGCATTTTAAAATGGAGAGGACTCGGTCAGGACTTATGATAAAGTTTGTTTTTGATTGATTTGCATGTGCCCTTCAGCTCTCATGCTTTCATATAAAGCTCTTGTCGTCTCCATACGCAATCCATATGAAAATTTAAAGCCAGATAGTACCAGTTTTAGTTCAGTGTTATTTTTAGAGTGGCCGCACAGAGAGCAGTGCAACTGAAGCCTTCAGACATCACAAACAGAATCACACATTCTGTTTTCGCCCTGTCACTGCTGCGAAATGCAGGCTGCGATTTGGACTCCTGTGCCAGGGAGGGGTGGGGGGGGGAGGCGGCTGCCAGCGCATCGTCCCCTCTCAGACCAGCGCTGTCACTCAACAACGCGGGAGGGGTGACAGGAGCTGACTTGGCCATGAAGGTCACTCGCAGAGTACTCTGAGCAAGGCCCCGGCCAGGCCTGGTTTTTGAGAGACAGGCTTCTATTCCCGAATGCTTGCCGTGATGGGGGGGGAAAACGATGGGACGAACGCTTGTTTTCCATTCCTGGAGGAGTCTGGCCAAGAGTTTTCAGACGCGTCAGTCAAACTGACGGTAGAATAGCAACGGAGAGTGGGCACAGTGGCCACGCACGCTGGCCCTCGCCTGTCTTTCACCCTCTTGGCACCATGACATCAGGACTGGAGATGACAGATATACATTTCCGTGATTGCTTATTGTCAGCAAAGCTGTATCTCGTACACTAGACCTCGAAGGGAACTGTCTGTCTTACTAGTTAGTCAAACAGTTGGTAGTTTCTCTGCGGAGAAAAATATTCTTAAAAACATGAGACGTATGCTGATGGAAGAAAATGCAGTGAGGGGCAGTTTTAGCAATAGCAGAGGTACTATCTGCTGTTGTAGCAGAATATGTCGTAGAATTAGGAGTGGTACAAGTGAGCATTGTAGTTGTAGTAATATAAGTATTTGTTGTCCTGGTTGCAGTCGTGACAATGAGGCAGTGTGTAATAATGTAAGAAAGGTTACTGAGATGCATTTGTGGTATGAAAGACAAATTATTTGTGAAAAACACTGAAAACAATGGCATGTCACTGATATGTAAACAAACAGCTAAACCACAGCCAGGTTGCTATGGTACTGGTAAACATTCCTTAATTACCTTTGCATATTGTGAGTCCATACCATTTTTGTATTCCGGAATTTGAAAAAAGTCAATCCATTTGTTGTGATTTTTTTTTCACCGGGGATAAAAGTGTAAAGTAAATTCCATCATGATTGAGCCCCAGCCATGTTACCAAAGCTTCATTGGTGAGGCCGCAACAGGAATTGGAGAAGCACAAATTGATCCTCAGCCTTATTGCCCTCAGTCTCATCATGCTCCAAGGTTTATTTAATAAATAAATAATGAGTGATAATATGGGCATAGGCAACATGTAATATGGTGCTATATCTGCAGCATGGAAAGAGACAAGGGCAAGTCGTCAAATGAATAAGAAGAAACCAGCGTGCTCTGAATTCAGCTTTCGAGTCTGTGGGAGAAAGCTACAAAATGGACCTGAGTAGCTCAGGTAGGGGGGAAAACGTGTGAAAATGCATTGTTGTGTCGACTTTGCACTCATTTAAATTATGAGGAATGCATACAACAATGCAGTGTGCAGTGTGAAGCATGTATACAAATAATGCTTCACACTGTCATTCATCAGGATCTGTAGACGATGAACAGAACGAAGCATCCTCAATGTGCTCAGAACGCAATAAAAATGACAAACGCAACAAGTCATTCTAAGATGAATTGATGTGATCATACAATACAAATGGGAATCAGATTGATTAGATATTTTCACTCCTGATTAATATGATTGCTTTAAGACTAAAGACTAGAACTCTGAGTCGCCCAGCTGGAAGTCATAGGTATCAGTTGAGTGATTTTCATTACATATTCATTGATCCCAGAGTTCTCAGTTAGCATTTTGTAAATAATTTATGAGCCAGTATTTGTTTATGCATGATGCTTATTTTTCATCAATTCATTAAATTTACAAGAATGTATACAGTAAATACATCAATATTATAAATACAGGCAAACATGTTGGATGATTTTATATTTAAACTGTATTAAAGTAGTTGTGAAACACAAGCTGTAAAATTACATGTACAAAATAATAAATTATTTATATATGTATATTATTATACAAAAATATGCACACATCAAATAATCAACGATTGTTTTGGCACTTACATACACACTTAAACGATTAATTATATGAAAAAAGGATGTGTCACAATTGTTTTGGTCAATAAGTCATGCAAATCCATATTTGTGTGAAAGTGGACACAGATTGAATACTCCTGCTCTAGTTGTCTGTATGCTACCTGTAAAGATGTGCAACGGTCATGCCTGGAAAAGGAATTCAATAAAGGTTATGGGGTAAATGGAAACTGGCCTTGCCCTTGCTGTTCACTTCTTGTCAAAAATATGTTTATAGTCATGATAAAATCAAAATCACTTCAAGACCAATGCTGTCGGAGGTAGATCGAATAGCATTTCAAAACCTTATGTGATATGACTTCAAATGCATTTGTTTTTTTCCCCATTCAATGTGGCAAAACCAGTCACCCGGGGTCTGTGTCGACACTCCTTTCACATACCCCATAATGATCAGGCGATGAGCACCATGGTGGGATACTTATGAGACTCGGTGGGAATTCACCCTCATGAATACGGCCAATATACAGGGTGAATGTGCACACATTGTGAACTTGAGTGTGGTCATTACTGCACATGGTTATTCACCATTCATTTCAGCTTTCTTCATGTACCATTTTATTGAAGTCAAATATTACCCTTGTATTAAATTCACAATATCACAATATTAAATTCAACCATAATTATATGGGTTGGTGTAATTTCGTATAAAGTAATAATGTTCTTGTAAGTATGACATTTTTTCCTGTGTCAGCAGTTTAGGTGGGGAGGCAAGCCTTCTTATCAGGTTCAAGCTTTCATACAACACATCCCTTTTTGCAATGGATAATGAAGTTTTGTGTGGTCACATGAGAAATTAAATTATTCATTTATCTATTTATATATTTTGCCTTTTTCTGTTGCCAAGTATCTGAAAACTGTAAGCAGCTATCAATGAATATCCAACTGAGTGGACTGAGGCTGAAGGAGGAAAACTGGTCACTGGTAGAGATCACCAATTAGTCAAATTCACTTTGTCAAAATATATGCAATTCAATAAACATGGACTTCTTTTTAAGGGAATGTGCCATTTTATTTTGGGTATAAGTTTACGAGACATCACTGAACAGAAAACAGTCATGGAATGTACGTTGGATTGTATAGTTTCTTGATTAGAGCGCTTATGTCCCTAAAGAGACGAAATATGTTTGATTGGGTCTCACTTCTAAACTGCAGTCTTCTCTTAGAAAAGTGTAACTCATGGTTATAATGGTTAAAAATTACTGCTGTCTCTCAGTCAGAAGCTAGCTGTCAGCTGCCTCTGAAGACAGCACTACATAAGAGAAGGCACCATGAAAGACAAGAAAGTTGAGATATCCTTTTCAGGTAGAATGATGGCAGATTGTGTCCTAGTGCCACATGCAAGAAAAGTTAATTGCTGACACCTTCCAGTCTGACAGCTAATGTAAAAGATTCTATATTTATATTGATAGCTACTCCATATAATGAACTCAAATAGTATTTGACTAAAGTCTGCTTTTATTTTTCCCAATAAACTGAGCTCACGCTATGTCAGAGTTGGTTGGCAAATGTACATTAGCTCTGTGGACAAGCATGGAAATGCTGAATGTTGAAACCAATACATCCCTCAAAATCATTCTTTAGTTATAGATACACCGAGTGGTTGATGTATGACAACCATAAAGCACCATCTGGTGTCTGCGTCTGATCAAAGCTTTGAAACCGGCTGCCACTGATCGAACAATTGTCTGAGACGATCATAAGGACCTATGGGGTATCATAACTGGCAATGGATATATTGAGCGCTGTCTTCAGATATGGCCCAAATATGGCACCGTAGAAACGTTTTGTTGACATCAATTTGGGACCAGGAAGTGCAAATACTCCTTCAAAACGCTGCCAGATTGCTACATAGCCGCGGTCCCTCCGCTTCCTGAAAGACTTCTTCAGGCACCGAACTGAGCACATTGACATGTGTTTGCTCATTCTTATATTAAGGACGGAGAAAAGCATACACAACATAATGAGTAACAGGAAATCACCAAGTACATTATTGCCTTTTGAATTGCTTTCAACTCTCAGCAAGTGCTCTGAGACCGTCCATTTTTGCAAATTGAGTAATATTAGCGAGTTGGATGATCCATTTTTTCCCTGCCTTCATATCAGCCTGCAGGGTGAATCTTTCACTAAGTGCTACGCACAGCATTGCCAAAACCAACTAATGCTCACACATTCTCTTGCGGTCTTTTTTTTCTCTCAATCCAAAGTTTTCCTCTGGTAACAATATCTTGTTGGCATTCAGCTCTGGCTGGCTCAAAAAATCTGTGATAAAACCTCATATTTTTCTTTAGGTTTCATGGTTGAAATTGGACTGACTTTATCACATTTCAGAGAGCGGAGATTCAGATGGCGCTGATAGTTTGTGAGAGAGTATATTAGAATGGAAGGCTCGGTACTGAGCATTGATTTCAAATTTCGATGACTTTAAAAAGACTCATTCAACCTTTAACGGATCGCACCCTTGAGCTCAATTAGAACTCCTCAGAATGGTGAGACAATGCTCGACCTCAGCAGTTTAACCAGATAGCATCACAAAGTTGGCAGGGGACCTGCATGGGTCCAAAAGCTCATTTTACTCGTGCCTTATTGACATAAGAAAAGCAGAATGTGGTGCATTGGCTGGTGATCATGGCTTGTTTCCAGGCATGATTTCAAAACAGAGTTATAAATATAGACAGTCAAATGATACAATAAAATAACAAAAGATATGATAATGTTTTAAGTTTCTAAATTAGAGACATCATTTCTGGTGGATAACCCCCCCCCCCCCCCCCCCACCCCCCGAAGGTTCAGCTCTGTCTGATTCACTAGTCATGACAGACACAGGACAGTCCAATCATCGCTGCATTATTCGGTGAAAACTGTGTATTTCGTGTCTTGTTTTCTGCTGCATCCAGGTCATTTGCATGACGGTGTGCTTTTTTTTGCCTCCATTAATATGCTTACTTGGATGTTAACTCCAGACAAAGATCTGAGTAAGCCCCCCCCTCTACCTGCACAGCATATTTAGAGCATCAATACACTGACTCACCCAGTCTGTGAATGTACTTTTCAATTAGGATTGATAAGAACTGATTACCATGTCCAAACGAATATGAACAAATGGTTTTCTCATCCTTAGTTCTTATCTGGAGGAATGTGTTTGTACGTTTCTATATTTCTTCAGGTAAATTAACATACATTAAAGATGATTACGATAATATGTGAAAACTTATATTATGACCCCATGTTTCTGCCAAGAAAGTCTCATTGAATTGGCTGATGGCCATACTTTCAAAGTGTGACAGTTTTCTCCAATTAGTTAATTAGCAAAAATAGTTACACGGGTTTGTCACGTTTGCATCTGAAGCGGAAGGATAATTAGTCAATGTGCTGGCCTGCCATTTGCTGCAGTAGTTGGATACTGAAAAACAAAGACTTATGTAAACTCGCATACATCAGCCTTGAGTTTTATCCTACCTCACCAAACAAGAGCAAAGAAGTAATTAAGCGCGTTTCTCACGGTATAATTATGAATAATGGACTCTCTGTCAGGAATCGTGTGATTTAGCAATACCGCACACCGCTGTTTAGCAGTGAAACATTTGTCGCTACTCGTGTGTGTCAGCGATGAGTCCTGTTCCCTCGTTATCGTTTAAATGTTTTCGTGTCGCATCATCGGTATGCCTGAGCACCGAGCAAAGGTTTGTGACGACATCATCCGTAATACAGAGACCGATGCTCAATTACGGATGAAACTGACCTCTGAGGGCAAAAGGGGAGGAGGACGAAGAGCAATGATCTGCATGTTGCAACCCACATGCTGGGGGACAATTGAATGCCTCTGTAAAAGAGGACACAATGTGTTCGGACATGAGCCAGATCCTGAGGGAACAGCTTTTTTTTTCCACATTTCTATTATAAACTTCCCTCTCTCATCCTGCTGTGCTCTTGTTCTGTTGGAAAATAATTCTCCATGTTTTGGTTCAATATGTCATGCCATGCAGTTAAAGACTAGCCCAGATAGCCTATTAAAGCCTATGTTGCTTTCATAATAATTCATATGAGAATTAAAACAATGGTTTGATAAATATGTCACATAAAATAAAAATCATACAGTGTCTATCTCTATCTGTCATCTACCTATCTATATATATGTCTATTTGTCTGTGTGTGTGTGTCGGTACATATATAGATATGTATGTGTGTGTATAGTATGAGACAAAACAAATTGGAGAAACTAGATCTCAAATTATGCAGATTTTTGGAATCAAGACAGGAAATGGATCAACTCCAAAAACTTCTTATCTGTTCTTTTTGTCCGCTCATTAGTTTTGTGCACAAGATAGAGCAGGCTAGTACAAGAATTCTTGGCTCTTCGGCTAAAGGCTTTGTCATGCATGGAAACTAATGACAAAATTGTGTAAGTAGAATATGTTTTTTTAGTTTTTTTTTTCATTTTTTTTTGTCTTTGGAACATATCCACTCTTGTCTCCTGATACAATCAGCCAATGTTGCAACTCAAGGACATTATTTTTGTTTATTCAGTGCTAAAACCTTTGAACCTGGGTGCCAGGCAATTAGTTATGTTTATGGAAGGAAATATCTACTTTTAAAGTGTTTTTTTTTTCTACATTATCACAGAGTTTTAGGGAGACTGATAAACAGACATTAAGAAGTAAATTAAAATGAAATTGCATAGCAGTTTTAAACAAGGCTATAAAAAGGTTTTACATTTTCCTGTCAAATTCTTTTTACAAAGTGTAACCTTACAAAGTTTTAAGAATATTATACTTTTCATCACAAGAAGGATGAATGAATAAATCATTATTTTCCTTTTCATGTACTTTTTCTGCTTCCTGACCCTTGCCATCTTTAGTTCATTTAATGACAAGCAATGAGGAGAGATCTCTAATTACCCAATATTTTTTCAGGCATTGCAGGGACACAAGAGACTCCTGTTTTTCCCTTTTCCCCGCCTGAACTGAGCATGAGGTTACCGTTCGCCCCCATCTGTTAGCCCTCCCGCAAACAAGAAATTTCCTCACATGTGACTCCTCCAATTTATATGGCAACATTATTGTACGTGATCGCAAAACCATCCACGCACTGCGTATACCACCAGAGTTTTATGTCCGGTTCGCAAACGCACTTGTCGTCCACCAGCCAGGAGAGGGCACTAGACAACAATGACATCAAGGCTGTGAGCGGACTTAACCCCATGCTTTTCTCTTTCAAGTCCGGGCCAACTCTTTCTTCACAAATGAGAACTTCAGGTCATAGCCTGGAATGGAATGGCCAGGTCACACACTGTACCATAATCTTATGCTTTCACTCCGTGAGCCACGAGAAGGCCTTTCATTCGTTTTCATTCGTCTGTAGTTGCCCAACAGGTCAGATGAAGATAATGTACATACCAGGGCTTGCACAGATAAGCACGAACAAATGCAGTAGGTGACCTACGAAGCTGCGATAGCATAGAGGGGAACATGACAGCATTTGAATAACAAAGAGAGGTTAGTGGGTACTGAGAGAAAATAAAACACCATTGATCTGAGCAACATACATACTGATAATAATCAGACAGACACACTCACACAAAGTTAGTGTACAAAGTAGTTTTGCTCTGTGTAATTTTAGCCCATTTTATTGAGTTCTCAGGAGCACTTAACATTCATTTGTAATTTTTCCTGCATAATCGTATCATACCTTCTTGGTAACAAAAATAGATGGTGAGCAAAAGAACAAGAGCAAATGGTTCTCTTAATTACATATGTGAAGCAAGGCAAAACCTCGCCCTGTGTCCATTATTATAATGAAATGGCATGGACCAGGGTCAGTTTTGTATCAAATTTGTAATTGAAATGCAGCTAAGCGGTCTTCCATTTTGCATATTTGCATGTGCAGTCACTCAGCTGTAGCCTGTTTTTACCCAAGTATTTATGCGACAATTACATAGGTATTGGTGCGACTCATTTAAAGTGTTGCTGTTTCCCTTTTATGAACAATGTGTTCTACATTTGCTGTGGAATGAGTGAGATGGTTGTCATCTTGATCGACACCTCTTTCTGCAGAAATGAAAGGATTTGACAGAGTGAAATATATTTCCCAGCACCACTAAGTAAGGATCTTAGAGTGAGGGCACTCAAATCAACTTGTTCCCCACATCAGGATGGAACACCCAGTCCATCTCACAGTCAAAATGTTATTTTGTTCCTAACTTATGTTTACGAACTGTAGGCTAATGCACTTTCACAGAGCTTGCTCTTTCTGTCATGAACAGTACCCTCAAGGCCACAAAAGTTTTGGAAGCATTTGAGGCTGTGTAGGCTACTTCAAGTCATCAATGGTCATTTGGTCAATATGGTATGTTCGTAAATGTTCATTTCTTTTAATTGAACAGCAATTGTTAAGTGGCACTGAGGTTTGAGCACACAGAGATATTCCATTGCATTAAAGACAGAGAAGAGGTTGACCAAAAATGCCCTTCTCTGGCAATGTGACACATTTCTCTCACCAGTGCACCGCGCTGTTTCCACGGTGATGATGATGATGATAATGGTGATGACAAGGACATTGTGGACTAAGGATAATTTCTGTCACAGCGTAACAAAAAAACACAAGTGATACTTAAGCCACTAATCAGTGAAAAACGAGTTAATCATGACCATTTTTCTCACTTTATACATTTAAACACCTTCCAGTTGCACACTCATACACTCTCACATGCAGGTTTCTTTTCCTGCCTATTTACAGCTTTCTCTTAAATGGAAGTCAGCCAGCTAACTGTAATTTAACCTCCTGATTTCCTGCTGTAGAGTGAGTCAGACCCGTGCCCTACCCATGACTGCAACAATTAACATTATCATGATAATTTTGTTGTAGTTATTTTTAATTGTTTGAAAAGGAGAGAATGTGTGCGTGACTTTAGTACATTTTGCTTCATAAAAAAAATTTAAAAAACGAGCAACCTTTTTCCAGGTAAATGACCTTCTCTTTGTACAATTGTTTTCGTCAGATTTAACTTTTGTATAATTTATCTGGCACGTTTTCTGTTATTTTGTTTTTTTCCCTTTTTGTAGTCAGCACTCAATGTTTTCCTATCCTATACTCCCCAGCACACCCACGAAAAGAGAGAGAAGTTATTTTGTGCCAACAGTAGTTTATCAGAGGAGCACACAAAGACAATTGGCTTTCTTTTGCGGACTCAAATGTGCCACACAGCTCTACCTGCACTTAGACCAAACAAAATTTCACCTCCACAAACTGAGGCAAGGACATGGTCACATTCCAAGCTGGTCGTGTTCCAGGCCACCCCAAAGTACACAATGAAATCATCGTACACAAGCACAAAGCTGATAGCATGGCAATAAAATGCTAACTACTGCCTGTTGAAATAGCAATTGATGTGAGCCCACATCCGTTCAGTCTGTAAGTAGAATATAGCATACTCCAAGACCTGAATATTCAATAATGAAATGGCTTTGAGAAAAAGCAACTGTTTTTGAGGACACTGGATACTGAAAGCTTGTTGCATCTGCAGTGTGTCAGGTGATGGGGAAAAAAAAAACAATGCAGTCCCAACTGTGACAATAAAATACTTCCGCAAAGAGAGACAAACTTTGCCAAAGACATAGATGAGGTCAGATCTCTGCCTTTGCCATAAATCGCTGAATTTCAGACGAAATGCTCATGAACCCCACTTAGGATGTACGATCACACACACAAAGACCACCAAAGACCACAAACTCAAACAATACATAAATGTACACTACAGCTGGTGGCTTTCCATAAGTATTGTCCTTCCGGACATGAGTGGCAGTTCAGACAGGCCTCGTCTGATCCCTATACCCTTCCCATGTATGGACAATTTGATTAATGAACAAACGGCTAAACATTTTTAACTATTGAATTGAGTGCAAAGCTAACCAGTCGGTGTGTGATATTTCTGCGCTCCTTGTTTGGAGTCATGTGCGTCTTGTGCGACAATCATGTGAGACGTGGAGCAGATTAAAAAAAATTATAGACCGCCTAGCCGTGCGCATCTGCCTGCTGAGAGAGAGAGAGAGAGAAAAAATGGAGGCTTCATGGTTGTTATTCAGAGCAGCACGGCTGTCATTAATGCCATTGACTTCCCGTGGCAGCATGCCCGCCTGTCGCACTCATTCTGATATCAGCGGACACATCATGTGTCGCTTTGTGCAGTTCCCCCCGACCCCCACCCCACACCCCAACCCCCTGCTCCCTTCTCTCGGCCCACGCCGTGCTCTTCTCCAGTGAGACGCATTTCCTTTTAGTACTGTACCGGACAGAGAAAAGAAAGGGCTTGCAATCCATTCGATTGAATCTGTTTTTACTCAGAGAAATGCGGCTGGGGAATTTATGGGTTGCGGGCCTTTGCAATGGGTGTAAATTGAATACACAGATAGATGAGTCAGGCTAGACACGACCCTTGCAATTCCTCACTGTTTAACTCTCGCCAATTTGTCACCCTGCTGCATTCTCTTGCCTCGCCATTCAGCTGTCCATTTGGATTGCTTTCCATATAATGAATTGTGGTGTAATTATAAAAGTCATCATCGCTGACGTTCCCATTATGAATGGATAAGACACCCGTTGGGTCCGGCAGATCTTGATTGCCTATTTGCTTTTGGTTTAATATATAATGCATCAAACAAGCAATGCCAAGAAGCAATAGTGAAAACAAACGGTGAAGTACTTTGGCAAACACCAAGGGCTGGATTCAGTCAAACGTACTTCATCTCTTCAAGATCAAATACAGTTCAATCAAAAACCGAGTTTACAATACATTACTGTTTTCTTTCATAGAGATGAGCAAACGTATCTTTTGGAATTTGTTATTGTCATTCTAGAACAGAAAAGTGCATGTCGTTAAATAGACTAAAGTATAAAGTATGTTTCTGATTGTTTTGCATGTATCATCAAAGAGATACATTTAAGTGACTCCCAGTCTGAGCATTCACACCCCAGACTGAGAGATCACCATCTTAAACGGTATCTCTACACTTCACAGGCTGCTCAAAAGGCCCCAACACCGTGGATCTGAAGATCAGCCTGATCTTGGTTTTTCGTTTCAGCCCCTGAATTATAACAGGCTGTTAATTGCTCTTACTTAGACACATTTAATGTGGCGTTGGATGTTTTCGCAGTCCGTCAGACAGAGGCCCATCTTTCACATCCCAGGGCAGATGAACTGTCAGTCAGACACACGAATGATTCCATTCTCTGATTATGCCATAAGGCAAATGGGTTATTTAAGAGAGGAAACATTTTAATGGATTATATTGTAGACAGAAAGGTGATCAGCACCTTGTGAGTCCTCATTGGTGAAAGTGTGGACACCTGGCCACTGAAATACAACGAGGAAAACAAATGGCCATTCGTCCCGGGACTGAACTTGAGAACCACTAACTGAATAGGATGGAGGATATTTTTTCCTGGTGTGGATTGGTTGCTCAAACTTGCTTTGAGGGAAAGGTCACTGTCAGCCATGACTTTCCTTCACTTGTGAAGGGTTTTTCTGCATGCACAAGGTTGGAATTGTCTGAAGTGAAGTTAAACTTGGTAGTTTCTATCAGGATTTGTATAATGTGAGCACTCGGGCCCTGCAAGAGCGTGCTGGAGTGGACAGGCAGGCAACAAAAGCAACCGGGAACAGATTAGATTTCAAAAAGTAATTTCAATACTACCAAGATGTTTGTGGACAAAAGCCGAAAGGATAGGAACAACTTGGGGCATCTCCTTGGGGTCTCGAAAACAATGAAGAGTGTCTTACAGGGGCGCATTACAGTAATTTACCAAATGCTTGTATCCAAAGCAACTTACAGCTGATTGGACGAACCAGGGGCCAGTCCCCACTCTGGGAGAAGGGTGGGTTTAAGGCCCAACACCCGCACTGATCTTATATTTGCTGCATTAGGACCTGAATCACCAACCTTCCAGGTCCCAGTCAAGCACCTTAGCCACAAGGCTATGTCATCTGACCACTGGTCAAAGATGAACACCAATGTTCAGCACCCATAAAGCAATGTCATTTTTGTTGATATTGTCCTCACTTAAAAAATGAATCAGGAAAGTGATGTGGATAAATGTAACAGTTACCCTCATTCCAATACTTTAGTAAGAAAAGTAATTAAATGGTGGAAAATGTTGTAGTATTATTGCTACTGCTAATCGTGTTGCTTGAATCCTAATTACATTAATCAACTCAAGTGAAGCTGCTCAGTTAAAATGCCCCATGGCCATTTTATACAGCTTGCTGGATACTGTCCTCTGAAATGTTCTACTCTTCATTCAGAGTAGCATCAATGTAGATATCTTTATACAAGTTTTAAAAACTTCAGCATCCGTGACTGGTTCATTTTAAATCGGTTGCACATCACAGTTGTGGAGATCACTGATGAGGACTAACTGTAAACTGAGCATAATTCTTGCTAATGCATGTAAATTAACTCCTTTGACAGAAAAGCAAAGTGATTTGAGCTTTGAGAATCAAACTGATACAGCTAATGTCCAATCAACCCCCAAACCCAAAGCTTTTATCTCATATTTATCGAAAGATAAATATAATTAAGATTCCAGCGAATAAAATATGCAGATTATTTGGTGTATTTTGACATTTTTGAACATTTCAAAGAAAAGTTCAAAACAACCTCAATTTCAGATGTGTCCATATCTCTGATGTAATACAGTATAATGAAACAGTGAAAATGCACATGCACATTTTATCATTCATTAATTTTACATTACACCTGGATAATTTCCCCAAAACCATATACAACCACTTCTGAAACCATAGCAACAGTGGGATGATATTTGGATTTTAGATCAAAGATCTGGAAGATTTTCAGCACCAGAGCAAGAAACCGAGTCACAAGACCATGCTCAGAAAACAGACCCCCTGCCTGCTGTAGCCTCCCACACATGTTACTATGACTGGCACATTCCGCATCACCATGGTGAGCACTTCAGTCCAGGGCTGAATTACATCCCATATTTCATGTTTGCTTCCTCATATTCCCTTCCCTTCTTTCATGGGGTGAATACTCCCATTTTAACCTGTACGCAAGTTGACAGGAATGCACAGGGAGAAACCATTCTGTGTTAGGCGATGGGAACGGAGCGGTCACATTTCCACATCGTTTTGTGTTCACAGAAGGTTTTGGTTTGTATTCCATTTTGATAGGCTATGTTTGCTTCCTTCATGTTTGTTTACTCATTCATGTGTTGTAAGCACTTCTGATAAATCGACTGGTGGAAAACATGCTTATTTATATTCTTCTGTCCCTGCATATAAAAGGGAGCATGGTAATTTTACCTGCTTGTTGAACTTTAAAATTGAAGGTGCTCAAAGAGGTTTTTTTTTTTTTTTTTTTTTAAATCACCCATCAAAGTCTCTAACGACAGGGTGATGTTTGTATTGGAGAAAGTAAACATTTATTGATTTTGCAGCACCTGGAAGTGCCATAATTAATTACGAGTGCTCCAAAAACAAAACCAAACACGGGCTGCGTCTGCATTTCTGCTGGAACCTCATATGCCCTCGATGCATTTTGACCTCTTGTTATCTTCAAGCAGCTATCCAAGTTCACAGAGGGATATCTTTTTTTGCGCTGACAGTAAAATCTTGCTTTTATTTGTAATTATGAAAAATGCTGATTTGGGCCTTGCCTGTCAGACCTACCCAACTGAATTTGTGCTTTAAGAAAAATATCATTTGTCAGTTTTCTAACGTAATGCTCGACAGTATTATGATCAGTGACAGAGAAGTGTACTCAGAGATCTTTTTTTACCTGTGTGATTGTATAAGAAAAAGGGCCTCCAACTTCTGAGACAGTCAAAATACTAAAAGCTGCCGAAGCAGAAAATAGATTCAGGAGACGAACGATGTGAGTGTCACTGAAAATTCTGAAGCATATTCAAGGAGGAGCCTTAGCAGAAAAAACTACAACGGAAGCAAATACTGTCTGACATTTCTTCAGGAATGTTTGGAAAATGGCCAACTAAAGAGAATCTTGCCTTGCACCCACATTGAGGGAGAAGCAGCTGTTTCGATTATCAACACAAATTGAACATTGATTTGGTTCTTTATCCATGTAAATGTATTTTTTGCAGTGTTTCCAAATTACAAATCTGTTTTCAGTCAATTTTGCTCATTTGAAAAAGAAAAGAAAACAAAAATTATCCTGTATATCTCCATCATATTGGAAGTGGAATGCTCACCTCACTTGCATCATATCCATTATTTATGAAATGTAGACCATGTACATTTCCAGGATAAAATGCAAGCAAGGATTGAAAACCCATGTAGTGAATGAATACATCCAATGTAAGTGCTAATGGCCTCAACCATTTCTGCTGATGGGACTTTGATTGGCACAGGAGTAGTATGAGTACTGACACTATTCATGTGAGGAGAAATCCTGCTCACAGCACTGGATTTAATTCAGTAATTTAGTAAAGACACACGGCACAAGTGCTAGCTGAGCCATGCAGCTGTAGGTTTGATCTTTGTCCATGTCAGTGGCAGCCCGTGACCCCGGGCCATGGCAGAGGGCCATAATTGGCACTTTTCTGCCCAGAGAGGGGAGGGGATTTCCTGGGTTACCACTGCATTCGACCAGTTGTGTTATCGCCGGTCTGAGATACGCCACCTTCTCTAATTGATGGCACTGCGTGGCTTGCTGGGTGTGAAATAACAACTTGCTTCCTCGTCTGTGCACTTAAAGAGTCCAGAAACTTCAGCTGGAGGGGTAATTGCAGGAGCATGGGGTGCGTGGTGGTGACTGAGCTCATTCAACTGACTATTATGGACTGGGTGACCTGTGGTAGCCTTGAGGAGTTTCCCAATCGTTTCAGCTTTTTTGTGGTGGCAAGTGAGGAACTATGAACAAAACACATTCCTTAATTAATGGTGCCATTTTAAAATGGATTTATATTTTGCTAAACATTTATCTCATCAAAAACATTATTCAACATGCTTCTGATTCTCCTGCTTGATCACCTGGACAATAACTACCTTGACATGAGACTGAAAAATATGAATGTGCAGAAGCCCTGAAAATGAAAAACACGATGTGTGTATGTTTGTAAATATATATGCAGTATACACAAACACACATGCGCACATATGTGTGTTTGTGCATGTTGATTATGTATTTCCAGCTTGTAAATTCTAAATTTGCATGTATACTGTCAGATAAAACATTGATATAAAAATTATTCTCACAACTCTCTTTTTTTACAATTTATGCTCTGATTATGCACAAATATTGTTAATATACGATACAATCCATATACTTTACCTAATTTGGTCAAGATCCTCCAACAAATAATGAAATGGACAAACTTCAAAGCATCACACTTGTATGTTTTTCTCACACCATGAAAGTCAATTTCCACCTCAGTGTTGTTTCCCTGAGTGTGAGAATATGTGTTGCACAGCTGTGCAAAATATAGCACTGTGCCCAATTTGTTTTACTGTACAGGTGGCTTCAGAGCATGAAAGAGTGTGTGTTGCACATTATTCACAAGGGTTTTAGATGTGGAGAGACGAAAGAAGAAGAGAAAATAAGGAAGGGAGTCCCCCATCACTCAACCACCAATCAAAGTGCAACCAAAACAGCATGATCAGATTCTCTGAGTTCATTGGCTGAAAGTTTGACCATGACATAAATTTTCTGGAACATAACTCCTCCACTTGTTCTTGTTTTGTCCTGCTTTCATTGTGGTTCCCACTGCTGTAGTATCACATCATCATGTGTGTGTGCATGCGTGCATGCGCGCGTGTGCTGTATTCTGGCCTTCATCTCAGACTTCTGTGGGAGTTCCCAGGTTTCGAATGCCATGTGCTGAGTGTGACTGTTGGAAGCGCAGCCCCTCTTCATTCAACCCACAAGCAGATGGTAGTTCTACATATTAGAATATTACATTTTAACACTGATTAAAGGCTGTTGCTAAGCAGCCCTTTTATTTGGTCGTTCCATTTTAAGGGCTTATGCAATTCTATCAAAAACAGACCATCGTCATTTCAAGGGCACATGCTATTCTATTTCAGCATGAACGGAACATGTTCCAAAGGACACTGTCACTGGTCCTCAATTAAATAAAACATACTGAAAATTATGCTTCAATCTGTGTTTCGACTCATATATGACTTTAAGAGACAAATGCTTCGATTTATAAAATCAAGATAGACCTGCAGTTTTTGAGGGGACAGCCAATTCTATTCCATAAGTTGTATGTCTGTTTATTGTGCATATATTCCTAAAGACACAAAGTTGTTTTTTTTTTTTTTTTTTTGACCGGAACCTGGCCTTAGGCTATTTGATTGAATCGGACCCTTACTGTTTTGTCAATTGGTATATTATGAGGAATATGGCAACAGAATATACTGATACTGGATATTAAGAGAAATATCATCTCCTAGGGAAAACTTGAGCTGGCTGCTGGAAAGACTGCAGCAGTTGGGTAAATACTCTGGCTTTGATAAGAATCAGGAATTAAAATGTAAGACTTCATCCCTCCAAATGGGGTGGTACAACAATTGAATCTTCTTTTTTGATAGCCACCAAAGTGGAGCTCAAGCAGTCAATCTCTGTCGCGGCCCAGGATTGTTATCAGCTAATGGGGCAATCATTTTTAGTTGACAGTTGGTGGTTATCAGCCAATGGAGTATAACACAGGGTGTATCTTGGGTAACTGTTGACTACACTTTCTTTTTTTCAAAGACAGCCAATGAGCAAAGAGATAAGGAGGAGGTGAGAGAGACAGTGGTATGTGAATGGGCATTCTCGGTTTCGGTTTGCTTACTGGTATTCCAGATTTTTTTTTTTTTTGCTTTTGATCATAACTCACTTCATGAGAGAGGATTTTTCTGAAATTTAAAAATGAAAATATCTGAAGATTGACATTTGAGTGTTTGATAGCTGCATGGGAGTTTACATGCAGGGTAGTCACATTGCATCAGTAATACATGCAAGAACATGCATTTTCTTACAAAACATTCATACATCACTGACATGAATTATCTGATTGAATCACTTTGCAGCACATTTGTACACGATGTGATATATAGCTGAACAAAAGACCTGAAATATATAGATCTATTTAAGGCTGAAGGAGGTTGATAGGATCTTTCAGGAAAAGGTCATATATATGTCATAACCAGTTTCATTAATGGACTTGAATGGACTTTTCCAGAAAGCCCAAAAGTAGTTTGAACTGTTATGTCTCAGGCGATGCGCTGTCAGGTCCTACAAAATATCTATTCACAGTTCCATAGACCGGTTTTTGGTGCAAAGCACAAATGATTGCTCCTCATTCATTTTATTCATGATGCCAATACACTATCCGTTGAGGAAAATGGGATTTAATTAGACTGCATTGATGATTTCCCCCCCCCCAAAAGCACACACTTTTCCACAAAAGATTGCTTCCCTTGATTCCAAGGACAAATTTGCTGTGGATAGTGGTTGTCTGAATACCTTCTGGATAATACCAAAGGGATTTTCAACACATCTGAACAGACTGAAAAATAAGTATTTCTGCCTGAATTATTATATAACTCTTGACTCGAGACCTTGGCATGTCAAGAAAAACCCAAATCCCAAGTGAACACTCTAATGTGGAAAGATATTGTTTAATTCATATTATGAGTCATGGCGGTTTAATCCAAAGACCTATTACTTGCACACTTACTTAGTATCAATGCTTCAAAAGCTTTGTAGATCAATCAGCATGCAATATCTCACAGCAATGGAGGGAGAACATTCTCCTTCAATGGAATATAAACTTAGAAATTCCATTCAGGTCTTTATAAAAAAAAGTGCATGCTGTGGGCTTAAGCATGTAACAGAATTTGTATGCTCAACATGCACATGCAGATTTTCAGGTGTGAACATATGCAACCCCTCCGCACCCTTCACTCCAGACGTACTGTGGCTCCTTGAAGGGGGAGTCGTACAGCGGTTCTGGAATCGGGTTTGAAATTCAAAGGTTGCTGGTTCAGTGCCCTGAACTGAAGGGAAGTGTCATAATGCCCTTCTAGGTTCTGCTCCTGAGAAGCTTCAGTAAATATCCAGCTGTGTAATAGGACAATATGTTAGCCATCGAGTAAGTCTGGGTAATGGTGTGCTCTGAATTCCAAAAACGTAATGTCTGTTTTTGTTTTTGTTTTCTCATCTTTTATTTAAATATTTGCGTTTTATAAGAGCGTATCAACTTGATCAGTCAAAGCGATATTCTGAAGAAAATTTCACAATATGCTAAAAAAATAATTAGTTACATGAATTGCATATGGATTTGACTGGAACCATTAAAGAGTAATGTTTCCTTGTCATCCCCGTCTGCATTCATTGCAGGACACAAGCTAGATACACCGACAGCAGCAAGGACATTTCCAGAGCGATATAGAAGCAATCATAATGAGACTCACATTCCTCAACCAGATAACATCGGAATTGTCCCTGCAATTCTAAAGGAAACCTATAGCTCTCAAGTGTAAGCATTACGAGCCTTGGTTTCAATAAATATAAATCTCTTGCTTGAATATGCATTCACCCCTTATTTCAAAACTGTCTGGGAGAGTCATTTTAGGTCATTTGAACCCACAGTCTTTTATTCAGTCCCAATAAGGGGGGATCAAATATGTTTTTTGTGTTTTTCCTCAAATGCGTTTTTCAATTGCTTTCTTGTTATCAGGAGCACCCATTTAAAATCCTCTTTTGTATGCTTTGACCTTTTTCCTTCTTCCAGATTGATATAAAAATGGTCTGACTGTCACTCCAGCAGACCCCCTCATTATTCGAACCGTGGGGCTTCAGAAGGCGATTTGTATGTTAAGTAGGTTCAAGTGGCTGACTGTTCTACCGCCAGCAGGAGTGAAAAGGAAACAAAATATCGATGACAAATTGTGTCCCATTTTTGACACTGCAGCTCATAGTTCTTGACTGGTCCGATGCTTTCTGTGGTTAGATATAAAGAGACTATAAAACGGTTTTATATGAAAGGATCTCGCATTTTGAAGTTAGTCATCAAATTAGGAACACACCTATTTTTTTCTAAAACGGTACACAAATCAAATATTTAAAAAAATCACACACAAATCTGCAAGTCTTGTACACTGTAAGTTGCAGTAACAATATATATGATTGGGGTGTGGGATAAAGGCTGTGGTGCAACAAACATTCGAACATTTGATACCCATGACTGAATGTCTGTATTCAGGGGGGAAAGGGTACGAATTATACAGGGCCCAAGGGTTTGAAGGGGCCTACAAAAATCTGCAAACAAATTTTTAATGAAGAGTGGAGGGACCCTCAGAGCCTGCCTGTGTACAATGCCCAGAATTCCTTTCTGTCTACATTGATGATTGTCACTGTCATAAATAGTAGGTAAATCAGTTAATTTCATCGATCCTATCACCGTCTTCCTAGCCAGCTTCGCTGTAGGTTAGGACACTGACCAAATGTAGACTCTATGGTCCTCCGATAGCATAGACATGATATATGGGTCATAGCTGAAGTGTGAGAAATAGTGGCAGATACATGCAAGAGTAATGGCACGTCCATGTCCATCTACTTTCTCCTGATTCCATGGGGGAGGTTCTCAGTCAGGATGATTATGTAATTCAGCACTATTCATTATGGGTAGAAAAAAATGGGAAGCGTTTGAATATTAAGAATAATGCATATGGCAAATAATACATCTTGAAAATCATTCGTATTTCGTAATGCTTGAATTGAAATCACTGAAGTCACTTCCCACAGCCAAAATAAAAGTAGACTTGAAAACAATGATGATCAATTTGTTCATGTGTTGGTAACATTTTAATGTTGATTTTATTTATAATATTTTCAATAATTTATTTTATTCATAAGCACACTTCCTCGCATAACAGAAAAATCGACAGTCAGTTCAAACAAAATTCCAAGTTGGAGTTTGATTCCATTGGGACAAGAAGGTTCTGTAAAACAAATTTAAAAAATGAATAAATAATAAAAATTAGGAGGATAATGCAAAGGAAA
Organism: Albula glossodonta; assembly: GCA_019788955.1. Classification (NCBI taxonomy): domain Eukaryota; kingdom Metazoa; phylum Chordata; class Actinopteri; order Albuliformes; family Albulidae; genus Albula; species Albula glossodonta. Next base: position 1,544,175 of record JAFBMS010000030.1, read on the forward strand.
AGCATTGCACAATATAACATTTGCTTGATGGATTGATTACTGCTATTCATGCAGTTCTGTATGCTGGAGAATTGGCTGTCTTGTTTTTGAAGATGTTCCTTCAACATCACATTCTTCTGAAAGATGTGCAAAGGAACATAACAAAAACTGACACTCATAACCTGACATAACCTCAAATAAAGTTTACCTCCAGCCTGCTTGGCATCAGCATTCAGGTGGAACCACACATAAAACACAAGCGATAAAAGCCAACTCTGGTCCTTTTTGCTCATACAAGCAAAACTGTAAATAAACTGGCAAGTTTCAGACTTGTGTTTGAAGTCCTAAACTGTTCTAGACTTTCCAAGGAGATAAAGTCTACCATTCATGAATGAGACACTGAAAGGGATGCATTATAATGGACAAATTATTTCTATGGCTTCATTGTGAAGTTCCATTGCATGTAAGAACTCAAAATATTTTTCTAACTTGCCGTACGTGTGTTGGACTTGTATGACATGCTTTTACACATTTTACATCATACTGCCAATGTATTCGACAAAGTTTAGGAGCTCAAGTTAAACACACGTGTACCATTTGTATTATGCCAGAGCTTGGTACAGAATCATTAATGCTTCATTGTAAAACAAATAATTCTAAAGGTCAAGTCACATTATGTAACAGTACCATCCATAGTTCGATGGCCTTGGCCAGCTGGAATTTAAGCGTTACCGTGTAAACAAAAGATGCTGAAATGTGTGCTATCATGAAGAAGCTATTTAGAGGAGGATTTTTACATTTAAAATATGTTCAAGCATTCCCCACACTATTACCTAAAAAGACAAGAAGTCCATGCAAAAGAGTCAACTGAAAAACAAAAACGGGAAGTACAATTTTGTGACACATTATCAGTTTTGCAACTCACTGTAGTTGCCATGACAATAACCACCAGCAAAACATCAATTGCAGTCTCAGGTGAAAGGGGGAAACTGAGGAGATCGTGTTTTTTTTTTACGTAGCCAATATATTTGTGGGTATGCTCTTGAACGAAACACAAGTAGTATAGTTTAATGTGAGGTGTTCACACCCAAATACTTTCCTCACACAGAAATTTTTTGGACCAAAATGCTATTTAAAGAAATGAGTTTTCCATCTGCAGTGGAAGATAGACAATGACTTAGCTGTCCTGACTCCTGGGTAATTGTTTGGCGAGCTCAATTACTTATTGTGGAACAGCAGCAGCATTTATAATGAATATGAAATAACTGGCGGGCACTGTGCGGGGAACATTTGGAGCAAATTTTAATTGGAATTTAAAATATTCGTTATTGATATTGATGTAAAACGAAACAATTTGAAAGAGGTTGGGATCAAAATTTTGAAATCACCAATCAACAATCGTGTGAATCACTAAATAAATAAGAGAACGCAGCTTTCAGTCAAGAGATTGTCAATATATATATTGTATATAATAGATATATGTATATCTATTGATATCTGCATCCGTACGGATTTATGTACCCATGTCCTCTTACATGCATTTTTCTAGCTACCTGTGTCTGTTTCTCTCTGCCCGTGTACAGAAGAGTGAAAGCGTTTTGTAGTAACAGTCCAAAGGGTCGTCCTGACACCCACAGACTCTTTGTTCTGCCTCTTTCGACTCCTGCGAAGTGAAGAGTATAAAAGGCTGGCCGCTGTAAGCGCTTGCTTGAGAGGGCCTTGAGGTCAAGGCAGAGTACAACAGTTTGTCTGCCTTGCAGTCTGGCAAACGGCACTGAAATCCCCGATTCTCTCCCCCCTACATCTTTCTCCTTTACAGTACGGCTTTAGGGAATGATTCTGAATGGCTTTAGAGTGCCGGCCTGTGATGCGCAGGCAAGATGGGGAAGGGCATGTGTCGGGCGCTAAAGCAGGAGAGCCAGGAGAGCTGAGGGACATGGTCAGAGTGGCAGGGGGCAACCAGCACCCCATCGCGGGTGTGCCTGGTGTGCCCATTACTCATCGCTGGGGCTTACAGAAGCGCCAGCCCATGCCCTCCTGTCATGCTCCCCTGCCATGAGCGCAGACACGTGTGTGTGTGTGTGTGTGTGTGTGTGTGTGTGTTGACTCAAACACGCATGCAGAGTCTTATACAGACACACATGTACAGACTACTATGTACACACACTCACAAATGCACCTGCACAAACATGAATGCACATGTGCAGACTCTCACAAATGTACACATAAGTATGCACTCACTCATCTATGCAGACACACACAAATCCAGACACAATACATACATACATACACACACACACACACACACACAAATCCAGACACAAGACATACACACACACACACACACAAATCCAGACACAGCACCATCATCAGCCCTTTTGTATGCATACAGACCCATTTCCCTGCACATAAAACACATTGTGCTGCCAAGCCAGCCAGAGGATAAAGCATTGTATATTCACTGCATTTACGTGTATGATAATGTAGGACAAAATAGATACCGTATGTAGAACTACATGTACCTCCATTAGTCTCTCCTTTTCAGGAGCAGGCCCTTTGAAATTGAGTCTCCATGGTTATTTCTCTCTTGTACATCATGGCTGGTCTGAATCATGTTTATGAAGGCTTCTGATATATAAATCTTTTGGAACTTTTTCAAAGGTTATATTTCCCCGAAATTGGGAAAAATATATATTTAATGTGTTAGGATAGCTTGCACAGCAATATGTGCTTGACAATATGTGCCTTGATTCTACTTTGTGACACATGTTAGAAAATATCTCGTATTCAAGTTGTGGAGTATTTCAGCCTCTCAGTTAATAATAATAACAATAATGATAATAATAATGATAATGATCATCATAATCATAATAATATTTAAATTTACAATGCATTCCTCAAATCCATTTTGGCATTTTAGAAGGCTAACTGTCATACAGTTACATTTCAGTTTTGATTTTCTATATTTAGTGAACCCGTCTTTGAATATCTCAAGCATGCAAACATTTTCTTCCACCAATTCATGTCTTATGGAGTTTATGGACCTTTTTTAACTTCTGCCAAAAGTACATCCAATGAAAATTCAGTTATTGAATAAAATTATTTCAAAAATTGTCTCTTTTGATCACCTGGTAGTTGCACATGCATATTGCACTGCTTATTCCTGGCCAAAAACAGAAAGAGTCTGGCGCAGAGCTCCAGCTGAGCTTTTTATTGTTTTGAGCTTAAAGATCTTCTTAGAAAAATGTGGAATACAGCCATCGGCTCACGGCTGTGCTTTACTTGCCTTGGTCTGGCAGGTGATGGCAGCGTGGAGAGACGCGTGATGTAGGCTATGAGAGATTATGAAAGCCACACGCTGACAGAGCCAACAGCCCACAACCCACACTGATTACGGAAATCTCTGCAAGCGCTTAAAGTGTGCACTACAACACCTAAATAACACTGCCATAAGCATGATATAACATATGATATAACACCACTTATGACATATCGCCAGTCACGGCATCCTGCACCTTATGTCACAATATTTGCATAATTTACAAAATTAAAAAAAAAATGAAAGATGACGATTTCAGAATTGTCAATGTATAAATTATGACACTGTTAGGAATGAATGCTCTGGGGTAATTTAATGACTTGAGCTGAATGGTGTGTCTGAACTATGCAATAATCATAAGACAGTATTAAGAGTAGTATTTGGATAGGAATCAAGATTGTTTACCAAAGATTTTTTTTTTCTGTACATTGAATGTGAACCAAGTGAATGAATTATTCTTATTGATGTTGAGTGTTGAATTATTCATTTTGCAAGTAGCTCTGGTGTAAATGAAATCAAACTGTTTGTAAAATTTTGACTGCATAAAACCACTTGAGTGTGGTGAATGACACCTTGGCTTTTCCCTACACCACATTGTGGTTTATTTTCTTACAACCACACAGCACAGTGTCATTTATTCATTGATGCTCATTAAGATAACAATGAAGATGATGCAGCTGTGTGTGTGTGTGTGTGTGTGTGTGTGTGTGTGTGTGTGTGTGTTAAATGGAAGCCATATTCAATCCTGTGAACTGAATACACCTCTTGGGTGGAACATCAGTCTAAAAAAAAAAAAGTCTGGGTAGTTCCAATATATGGAAAAATTTCAAAACTGAACATGGTGAATTACAGTGAATTATAGAGCAATTAGATGATCGCATCAGGAGAATGAAAACAAAAACACTGTCTATTCACCTCATTCAAATGTCACATCAGTACATCGATAACATGATCTTCCTAATAAGTCAAATATGATGAATCATTATGTCAAATATGTAAAAAAATAAATAAATAAATAATGAAGGGGTTGCATTACAGTGCTGATGATTGACAGAGGAGGACAAAGGAATTCATGGCGCATTGCAGCGATGTAACCTGCGTGCTGGGCTTGGCTATTTGTCCGTGAGGCCTTCTGCCAAGGGTATCGACCGGCACATTAGCGCTTCAGCGGAAACAGACTGATGGGCAAACGAATCAGGTGGATAGATTCAGGCCAGCTTGGCCCCAGATAGCTTCTTTTACTCTATATAACTCGACAGTGATATACCTCAACACGACAATATCCACTTTCAAATGCAACAGATAAGATCTCGGAAAGAAGATGCTTGCTCAGACCACTGTCCGCGATCACGCTTCTGCACATAAATGTATAAATGGACACACACCAGACGACTTAAATCTGTGTTTGAAACACTTTAACCTTTTAGATACTCGTGAAACTCCTGCAGATCTCTAATCAATTGTGTTCCCACCTTCTACGAGTTCCTAAAGTCTTAAAGTGCACACACACGTACACGTACACACTCATTCACATAGACGCACACAAATGTGTACTGTAAAAACGTTCCACTGTTATTCAATGTGACAGATAGGAAGGCCAAAACATACGGCATTTACCGGACAGGATAAGGCCTCAGTTAAAATCCCAGTGCTTTGTGTTTAGTCAAGAGCTATTGATCAGGGCAGGTGCTGCGAACCCACTCCGTCTCCCTCGACTAGATTCCATTACTTCCTCAGCCAAATCCTAAACCACTTAGCTGGATCGATTCCTATGCAAATATGGGTGTAGGTGACCATCCCTTCAAAGTGTCAAAGAGTTTCATTATTTTTTTAATGTTGTAACTTCAGGAATAGGGAACTGGCACCAGTTAGTCTATTTAAGGGCATCTACAATTCAATCTGAACAGAATTTACATGACGGCATGATTTTTCTTCGGTTGTATGTTGTATCTGAGTGGCAGCCAGCGAATACATCCTTTGGAATTTGTTCCTTTCATTCAGATTTGTAGATTCTTTTCATTCTAATTTTCATTTAATTCTGAAACAGATGTGTGTTTGCCCTTAAGGAGACTAAAATCCATTTTGATTGAATTGCATATGTCAAAGATTCAAAGTTCGTTTCATTGGATCATGGCCAAAGTGAGTTTGATTGAATGTTGCCCTCAATCCTGTTTTCAGACATGAATTTTATGTGACCTTTACTCCCATTTATAGGACCTTGTGTTATTTATTTGTTTTTGTTTGGTGATCACCAAATCTCTCTTGCTAATCTTAATTCACATTGTAAGAAAGAAACTCTTGCAATCTTTTGTTCGTCATTTGTTATTCCAAACAGAACTGCCACAGGCAATATGAGGGAGATTTCTATTCTAATTACGTTGCTTCCAAAGTCGAGAGGTATGACTTGTCCCTGTGCTGTAGGGGTCTAAAGTGATGCCGGTTGTATCAACACTTTCAGAAGTAAAAGTAACACAGTGTAGCCCTGGCCCATAAGAACCATATAGCTAAAATTCAAATACGTATATCCGGAAACCTCAATGTGGTCAAAGTCATTATCCCTAAAACATAATAAAACATGATGTAACAATTTTAATGCTGCTAATTGAGTTCAGTTGTATTGAAACATGCATCTGGTGATTGCATGTACCGTATGTATTTATGCATGTATGCTCAAGACGCCATACTGCACATTCTGATGACTCCTAGGTCATTTTTTTTATTCCAACCGCTAAATATTGGATATGAAATAAGGCCAGTGATGCTAGCTTTACTGCAGGCAAAATATGCATCAATAAAATACCCTGCAAAAAAGCAATAAACCGCTCTGCGACCGCTAGCCAGTAATTAAACCGATTACTGGGTGACCCTGATCATATATCCATTTGAAAAGTCAAAGTTACATCTAATTTATGCCTGCGATTTAATTGGAACCACATCCAAAACATGTTATACAGGGTGAGAGTGATCATAACTAATGATTTGCCGTCGATAAGGACATAAAAGTAACGGTTTCACCAAATGTGCAATGGTAGCAGCCTGTCCGATGGTGATGTATGACAAAGTTAACGACCCCGCAAACAGAGTCACTCAGAGGTCAGTATCAAATGGAACTGCCCGGGGCCTCCTGTTCCGGACTTTAATTGATGAGTCAGGCCATTAAAGTTCATTACCTCGGTTACAGCCATTTTTAATTAGTACCTCAAACCTGGCGACTTGGAACCAACCCTCAAGCAAGTCCATGACGGCCAAGCTATGACAGTCCAACAACAGCAACAACAACAACCACCAAGCCAGAAAGACTCATTGTGAGTAAAAGTAGTTTTCAACAAAGATCATCATTTTGGGTGGAAAAAAAAGAAAAAATACCCTGCACAGTCAACCTTGAAAAGAGCTAATTCAATCCCGAAAATCCTTTCTTATATAAGCTCATGCTAATTATTCAGCATTTGCTAAACTTGATGGACACTGAATTAGATCGACTCAGAGAATCATAATACAAATAATTACAAAAGCGTTGGCTGAGGACTTAATTTTAAACCTGGGTTAATCAATTTGGGATGGCCGCATGTGTATGTCAGTGAGAATGTGGTTATCGGCTGACAGCTACAGGCATTAGGAAACCTGGAACGGTGTCTAAATTATGCCATTCTCGACTCAAAACATTTCTGTTTGTTTTCACTTGGAGACGGCTGGAGGGAGGATGGGTGGGGAGTAGATGGGATGGGAGGGGATGGGGGATGATGATATTAATTCCTCAAATTCCTAGATGCATATACTTCCAATTTGCCTTTAAATCTCTAACTTCAGCATTCAGCAATGCATGGCTTACTGGAGATGTGTGTAAGAGGGATACTCCACCAAAAAAAACCACAATCAAATCACACAATTTTCTTTAAAGGAATCATTTTTAAAGGGTGAATACTGTTTGCTTCCCAGGTGGATTTAGTACGCAACGCACGCACAGACCAGAGTAGCTTGCCGATGTGCACAATATAGACCCAAAATGTCTGCCATGACACTCAATCCATCATTGCTTGTCTGAGAGTCTTTTCTGATGTAATATTTCAATGAAATTGGGTTTCACTCATACAGTGTAATGGCCCACTCAGTCATGCTCAATTATTCTGCACAGCCATCTGAAGCGCTAACCCGAGGTTAAGTGACCACCTCGGTTTGAGTTGTTTTTATTGAAGGAATTCATTTCTCATTGATGGAACACGGATTGCCGAAAATAGTGCAGATATTCAGATTTAAACTATGTTCTTGGAGGCAGGAATTCATTGCTTTGGGATCAGTGTGGTGTCGAGAGAGAGAAGATGAATACAGAGTATATTCTCCTGTTTACCAGCTAAAAGAATAGCCCGGGTACAGTATGAGCTAACAATCTGCTTTCCGCTTATTTCAGGAACCCCCTTTTGCTGCCCACCATTACCATTGTAATTTTCATACGCACATTTTCTATTTTACAAAGAATATTCGTATGTTTTGAATCTCCAGTTTGAATGCACCATCTCCTGAGTGTATGGAAGGGATTTTGCTTGTTCTTTTATTTTTCTTTTTAATTGTTGGAAAATCATTACTTGGTAGTTCGTGAGTGTGTAGTAGCAATAGCAGTAATTATAACTGAAGGTCATTTTAGAGGTGCTGTTATTGTCACCTCCTTCATTCAGTTACAGTGCAAGCAATTATTATAATTATTGTTCCTTGAGTGAATGATTATACTGCTGTTGTATTCTGTGACTGTTTGTGCCATGTTGCATTGTGTATCCACTTGGTTAGCTAATCAGGAGTGCCAGTGCAACAGTGTTGTCGAGCTCCTCCGGCTTTGATAACCTGCTGCTAACCCTGCATTAGCCCATGGTCTTATAAAAAATCGGAACAGAACAGTGCGCTCTCACTGCAACCATTCGCCAGTTAACTGCTGTACAAATTATACATGTACTTCAGAAAGATTATTACCCCATGTAAATAAAAAAAAAAAAAAAACAGATCTAAACTGGAACATATCAGAGAGTTTGCCACTAACTTCAGGTGGAATATTCCTTAGAGGGAACATCTATTTTCCGCACATTTCCATTTCTGGAAAAACACCAGGAAACCCTCAAGGAAATACCACAGTTGGTCTTCCAAACTAATTCTGTCTGGGCTCAGACAAACGCTAATTTACAAACACTTTACAAACCCTGATCCAGGGTTTCAGGTTCTGTTAAACAGTCATGCCGCTTTATATGCACCTTCTAGACCTGAATGACAAATGACTCCTATGCAGTGTGCCTGTGTTTGACAAAGAATAATTGACAGGACATGTGACCTGAAGTCTTTGGGCTGTTGACAGAACAGAATCCAGTACTTCTTCGCCAGGTGTCCGCTGTTTTGTCTGACAGTGAATGGAGCTGACTGGAATGATTTTAGATGGCTTATTCAACACAAACTACCTGGGAAAGCTTCTTCCAAATAAATAGGAATGCAGACACTTTGTATTCCTCTCTGCAAAACTACTTTTCAAAGTAGGTCTGTTGGCAAAAATGGTTGGTGTAACTGCACAGCTAGCCTGCTCGACTCCCTTTCAAATTTTTTGTTCTGTAAAAGGTCCTGTGCTTTGAAACGGAGTTTTGTCATGACGCGCAGTCTGAGATTGACGTCAGGGATATTGAGTGATTCAGCCTTAATTTTCTGAGGTCCTTCTAAAGTGATTTCCCAAATGTCATTATGTGTGCATAATTACAGATGTGATTTATTTGTCATAATCATAAAATAATCATAAAAATTAAGGGACAATTCATTTTCAACTAAATTCATGGATCGTTGCCTGCCACTTCTCTTTCAAGAGTGTATTTTTATGTGAAATCAGGAACCAATTTCAGTTGGAGTTGGCCTATAATTTATTCTCCAGCAATATATTGTAAATCTTCATGTCAATCAGGGCAGTTGTGTCGTATAATGGTTAGGGAGCTGGTCTTCCAATTTGGATATGGCAGGTTAAATTTCTAGGTAAGGCACTGCTGTTGTACAGTCGAACAAAGCACTCCACCAAAATTGCTTCAGTAAATATATCCAGCTGTGTAAATGGATAGTGTGTAAAAATGTAAAACTGTGAAAGTCGCTCTTGATTGGGGCCTTTTATATTTATGTAAATATCTTCAACATGACCAGGTACAGAAAACAGCGATATGATTTACATGACAAATTAAAGCATATATAATAATTGTCAGAGTTACATTGAAGTTTGCAATGTCCAGATTCCCTTTTAGTGACCTAATATTTCCAAATGGAATAGCCTACCACTTTAAAAAGCCTACCAGTAGCATAGCTCATTTTGTTTCACTTCAAAACATGAAGAGACATGTAATTTTGTAACCTGTAATTTATTTTCAAACGGAATAGGTCATATTCGATTCAAGTCTTTGTTTCAACCAGACAGATTGTAAGAACAACGTAAGTCCAATGGTGCAGCGTTTTGGGGTCCTGCATTTGCAAAATGCAGGACAGAACCCAGTGAGATGGGGCTGAATTTAGACCTGTGTGCACGTGCTGCTTCTGTGTAGTATGATGCTGTGAGAGGGAGAAACTTTTTTGGAAAGCACAAGCTTGACTTTGGACCAGAATGCCAATATGGTGCCTTGCAGTGGAAGTGTTTGTCAAAAAGTAGAATTACGAAATTCCATTGTAAAAGTCCCTATTTTTTTCCATTTTTTTCATATGCAAATGTTAAATGTATGTACATGCCAACACTGAAAAAAAATAGACACAGGGATTCACACCTTTTATATGTTCCAGAATGCATATTAATAATGTTTACCCCACCCCATGAATTCCCCCTTGACATTATTAAGATAAAACATCAAAGAAAATTTGTAACTGAGCAACACCGGATAAAATATATTCTCCACACATTCCCACAACGCACACCATACATACTACAACATTACCCGGGGGTTATAAACACCATTTACATATTTACAAATGCATGTATCTGTGTGTCACCCACTGCATGTAATGCTAAGTGATACAAATGAGCTATTTCACTGAAGCTGAGAATGTGTCTTCATAGACTCAGTAAACAGGAAGCTGAGAAGATATTTTGTTTTAACACAATGGAGATGCTCGTAATGCTAATATCCTGATGATGAAATGATCCCATTTTGCAGGGAAACCCAGGTTAAGCCTCTCGTGTGGACTCTGTAGATAGTGCGAGCTGAAGATAACCAATGGATGATGGAAGCATTCTCCATAGACATGGCCAGGAAATCAAATCGACTTTTTGGTTGTAGTTCTCACCTGACAAAGACCAAGATTTGAGTTGTTTTTCACGTTTTCTGTTTTATCTGCAGTTTATTACACCATCTCATGAGTATTATAAAGGGATTTTTTTTATTTTCTTTTTAATTATTTAAAAATCATTACATATGAATTCTGAGTATGCAATTGAAATAGCCCTTATTATCATTCAAGATAATTTTTATAGGTCTTACTTTCGAAGGTATTATTGTGATATCATCTTCAATTAGTTTCATCAGAAGCACTAAATATATACATTCCTGCATTTAAGTGACTGGCCAATCAGAATAGATGAGTTACCTGTGTATCAATTAACTGCTGGTTAACTCGGAAGTACGGCTTGTGTGTAGGGGACGCTTACTAAATAAGGGTGAGTATCATCGTCACTGCAATTAATCTATGAATGGCCCTCTGGCTTGTTTGCGCTGGTGAAGGAAGACCAGTGAAGCTAAAAATAACCAGCGAAATGTGTGCGCAGAGCCAAGGTGCACTCCAATGGAGGCACGCTGGGCGAAGTGAGCATGAGAAGAGCACTTTCGGTTTTTGGCGGTGAGTGCAGCGGGGACATTTCTGAGCAGATGCGTCAGTGCTGTGTTCCAGACAGAAAAGGGGTGGGGGGCGGGAGGGTGAAGGGGGGACCAAAAATGTCAGAGCTCAGAGCTTGTTGAATTCTCTTCCGCTGTTCCTGCATTTAGACAAGCTTAAATAATGCAGCTTTCTGGAACCCAGCCCTTATTAAAACTTTAAAGCACAGGACATTTCTGTGGTGAACAGAACCGGAGTGTCTGCACACTGGGTGTTTGGCATGCTTCGGGTGGAATGTTTTATAAGAAATGAATTCTGTTGTTCATAATAATGATCATAATGATGATGATGGTGTTTGTCCAAAATGTGAACTGCAGCTGATCCCAACTGCACATCGTAAATCGAAATGGCATCGCAAACAAAACCGACTCATGAGCAGGCATAAGACAATGTGGAACACGATGGCCACCCTTCTTTCCTGTCACTTTTCGGCAACCTGCAGTTTCATTGACAATACTGACAGCCTGGGGTGGAGAGACAGAGAGAGGAGGGGGAGATAGGGGGGCATGGAGGAGGAGATGATTCACCCCACCTGTCCACTCATAGCCCTCTTTTCAATCCATGTGATATCCGTGACAAACCCATGACCTCTGTGCGTGTATCCCACGATGAATCCTGCGAATTATCACTGATAGGATCGCGTTCACATGACAGGGACCAGGAGGAGCACTGTCCATTTTCTCAAGGTTATATCTCTTTGCACCATGAGAGTCTGTGGCTGAAATATATTTTCGGTGAAGGAAACTGGTCTGCTAATCCAATTGACAGATTCAGGAATAAGCCATATCAGTGAATAAAGACTTATCATTGACTTTTGTATGTATTATTGTTACTTTGAGTTATGTTTGTTTCAAATTTTTATCATTTAGTGGAATAAATTTTCATACGAAATCAGTGTGTGTAGAAGGAGTCGTAAGTAGTATGGAAATTAAAACATTAGAATTTGATCTTTGGCTGAGAGTCCTTGTGTGGAGTCATGCTTGATGATCTCAGTGGGTTGGAGGACCCCGCCTGTTGGATCTCTGAAAGAAAAGATGGAAAATGGAATTGAATGACCTGAGAAGTCACAAGAATAAAAGTCACAAGGAAAGATTTTCCTCAAGGTCATGTCTGTGCAAGCTCAACAAAAAAGTAGCATTTGCTGTTATTACATGTTTCAGAGAATAGCCACATGTTTGTCTGTGCTCGAACAAATAGGAAGAGGATTTTGGAGAAATAAGTGCGACTTGTGAATGTGATTCATCATAGCATATTGGAAGAAAATGGGAAAACCATCGAACAAGTCATGAAATAATACAGAAATGTATGTGAGCACCTCATCTGAACCTTTTCCATCGTGGTCATGCAAAGATATATGAGAAATGTTGATCTGTGAATGCTTAACCAGTGTTGTCACTGTGGTCATGTCCTATAGAGTCAAATTCCTCATTCCCAGTGCCTCTAATTTTGGTAACAGTTCAGAAGCCACGCTGCAGTTTGTGTATCTGCTACACTTTCTACCTTGGCCTCCATCAACAGAAGGTTGAACTATTCTTAAAATCCCAAGGCTCTCTGAGACAAATGGATATTGAACCACTCAACTGACATGGTGTATGAAGTCATAAGAGAAAAGTATTCGTATTCGATATGTAAGTGTGGCTGTCCAGCAATAGACCGGTTACCAGCAGTCCCCAAGCAGTCACACTTTGCTGGCCTGTGTTTCCCTGCTTCTGTCTGTGACATGTATGTGCAAAATGCACTCCTTCCACCATGACTTGGTCTACAGGGTGGAAAAAACAGCAGGAAACAACTATAAACACTTTGGAGGAGAGAATGCTCGTCTGTCTTCCTAATGGTAGACATCTCAGCAATGGGATGGCTGATATACAAATATGGAGATACAAAAATGTCATGTATTAGATACATTAGCATACTGTTTCTTTACATTCTTCTTAAATATGCATACAAAATACATCCATACAAATTCCCTTGGACATCTGCTCTGACTACATCCTATTCTGGCTAATGTCAGTAAAAGAAATGTATGCTGTATTCATACTTTAGCCTTGCTTTCCTGTCCTGAAATTCAGTATTTTTCTTCCCTTTCTCAGTTTTTGTCAGTGCAGTTCAGTACTATGCAATCATCACTCCATAACTGTGAACATTGCATTGTGGCTGTCGAAAAACGATGCCAGTACACAATAGAGATCATTCTTCTAGTCACTCCTGAGCCCTGAATGAGAAACCAATAAGCAGGAATAGGCCGTTTAGCAAACTTGCTCGCATAAAGCAACATGGTAATAATGCCGCAATTTACCATTTACGTCTTTGAGACTAGGACAAAGTAGCATATAATCAATTAAATTGCCACAATCCTGGTTAATACACAACCTGAAAAAATTGTGACTACATGATTACTTGGTTTATTTGTATTGCTCCCTTAAGTTGTGCATTTCTCAGCTGTTCATTCCTGTACAAATTGCAGAGCAGAGCAACCTCCTTTGTATAAGACAGAATGGAAGCCAGGCAGTGTGTTAGCAGATGTCTGTGTGTGCGTGCATGTGTGTGTGTGTGTGTATGCGTGCGTGCGTGCGTGCGTGCGCAAGAGAGAGAGATACAAAACCAAATTAATGCTCCATTGTATGTAAGAAGAAGATATCAATCCGTGCATCAGTTGGATAACACAGTGGTATAGAACATAAGCTGAGCACTATTATGCACGCACTTCCTCTGCCCCTCCACGATATCCAATCTCATCTGAGGCAGAATATCACTGCCGCACACCGTGATAGGCAAAGCACTCCACACAAAGGCCTTCTCTCAGTATTATATTACCTACAGAGAAGTCCTCGTAGCAGCAAATTGTAAAAATAAAATAGAGTGGGATTTTGAAGTAGCAACATGGAAGGAGCCACCTTTGAGTCTCTAGCTCCCTCCATTTTGCTCTCTCTCTCTCTCTCTTTCTCTCTCAGCTTGTTGATTTGGGAATTTGAAAAATAAAGAAGTCACTGTCTTACGTGACTTCATCTAAATAAACTATGCAGCCAGTTTTGCGAGTGTGTTGGTCCTGCTTTCCTTTTTGTTTTTATTCTCCCTCCCTCCATTCCTCCCTCCATCCCTGTTGTGTGTTCTGTGGGCTGTCGTGATAACAGAGGATGCTCCCTGGCAGTCTCATCGAGGGACCAGGACAGAGAAAATGCCTCCTTTTAGCCCATTTAAAAAAAAAAAGGAAGAAAGAAAAAGTGCAGTGTTCTGAGGGCAAAGAATCCCGAGTTTAAGAACGGGCGGAAACGATAACCTCTCGGGACGTCCCGTCACCCGTGTAGCTGATGGATTTGAAAACAAACCAGTCGCTCTGAAAACAGAGGAGGAATCGAGCAGACGGCACATTGCTTCCAAGAATAGACAGGGCAGAAACAAGAGTAAACGTGGCTTCTTCCTGCTTCCTGCTGTGCTTTTATTGTCCAGCGGTGTACTGTTATCTCTATAAATAAATCTATGGATTTATGTGGAACGTGAGGGAGAGTGGTCGAGTCATAACGTGGCAGGATCAATAATAAGTAGATCCTAAGATGCTAACTATGGCAGTAAAAAAAAAAAAAATGTTAAAATTGTAGCAAATGTGATCCACACTGAATGTCAAAATGTTACCCTCAACACCCCGGGGTTACGTGAAAGTGTTCCTTGAGAATGTAATAGCCAGGATTTTAAAATTCATTCCCTGGTTCATTAAAAATGAAAGAGGTGGCTGAATTCAAATTGGGATTAGATGTAAAAGTCTGAATTCGGAACAGGTGCGATGGTTGTTGTCCTGGAGCCACCCCCACCAACACCCCCCCGGTCACGACTTGCAATGTCGGCTGATGGGAAGGGTTGGGGAGCTGCAGAGAGGCAGGGGTGAAGAATTAGAATTGGGATAGGAGGGGAGGGGGAGGGGGAGAAGGAGATAGAGATGGTAAATCCTTTGTGATACGTGGCTGAGACAGAGATGGCCTCCATCATCCTCTACATTAGCTCCACTCCAGTCAGTTCACCAATTTGCCTTGCTACTATTAAAAAAAAAAAAAAAAAAAAAAAGCCGTAACAATATATGGCATGTGAGCTCTTTCATATCAAATGACACCATTCCACCCCCCACCCCCCCAGCCGCTACACTGGAAGCCCTGAGCGACCGGTCTGTGCTGCTAATGCCCAAAGAACACAAGGCCTTCCTAAAATGCCGACACTGTTCCTTTGCCCTCCGAGCATGATGGGACTCCCTCAGGAGAGAACTTTGCAGACTCTAGAAACACGAGCTACAATTTCCTCCAATCAGACACCACTACGCAGGGCCTGTTTTCCTGTCGTCACTTAAACAAAAGACTCCAGCATCACACCAGGCCTAGTGCATCTGAACGGATCCTAATGACTACACACCGGCTGCAGTCAGTGTCGTGCAGCAGGAAGCTAAATGAAAATGAGTGGAAATGACTGGAGTGGAAATACAGATTTTGCTAAGCGGTGGCTAAGCAATAACAGTATTGATACAACCATTAGATCATTGATCTCAGTACAATCGATAATAGTATTCCATGTAACATTCATTATGCATATCGGCCTTGGTTCCTAATGTACTATTGATGGGTGAGTAATTAAAATCAGTGTCTTCAAAGCATCTCTAAATGCTGCAAAGATTATCTCAGATCGATGCTCTGACATCTTACAGTACAGCTCCGGCATGTACCTCACGCATCACAAAATGATCTGGCGCGCAAAGTGCAAAAAATTAAACGAGCAAAACAAATCTCTGATTGCCATTAGTCCTTGAGAGCATAGTTTTATGTGGTTGGACAAAGAATAAAGAAATAAATAAGACAAAAAAAACATCCCTGTACCATTCTGTGGCAATGAGGTGTGTATTTTGAGTGAAATGTTGCTTTGGGTCATGTTTGACAGATTTTAAAGTGCGGTGAGTAGAGCGAAATGAGCCATCTGCCGCTAATCTAATTGCACATAAAATATCTTGTCTGGATTTGACAGTGACCAGGATTGGCTTTGGGCTGCCAGCGCGGGGCATATGGTTGACATCAGATGGCTGCTACAAATACCGCTGCACTGTGCTGGAAGCTATGCCAAGCAAACCGCAGACTAACGCCGATTACAGTGTGTGTGTGTGTGTGTGTGTGTGTGTATAGAGTTGGCATGTGTTATCCACAGGTATATCATTCCAGGACCCCCTGCGGATGTGCAAAAACCACGGATGCTCAGGACACTTACGTAATGATGTAATTTTAACCTATACATGTTCATCACTATAAACCCTACCTATATGTACGACTAAAAACTGCTAAAACCCACCTAGATCATATTGACTACTGTTCTCTAGCATACGCTGTGAGCAGGAATTTAAAAAGGTATTTTTCGAGAATATTCCGTATTTTTTAAATATTTTCAAACCACGTTTGGTCAAAACCACGGATGCCAAACCCACGGATAAGGCGCTCCAACTGTACGTATATGTATGTAACCTGATTGTAATAACTATTTATTTTGAAAAGATGTCGAAGGCACAGAAGTTAAATGTCTGATCCTTAAAAGAGTCAGTACGTACATGAAATCTCGAGGACTGGTATTGCTACAGTCACATCATGAAGTGACATGAGGAACGATTCATGTGGTCCCCGTTTTTACATCCGTTTCACAAGGGTTCAGTTCTGTCGTTCACGCTCTTCTGCGGTTCATCCAGTGAGCTAAAGGCCCTTTCATTACATCAAAGCCTGATCCTCAGCGGCTATCTGTGTGTATGTAAAGATTATGAGGGATTCACACGGTATGACAATTGCCTATTGATCTCTGCCTGAACTCAAACATTTTAATTATATCTTCAATGAGTGCCTTGAGGAAGAGCTGGTAGCGGTCACAAAATGGCCTCTCAAAGGCCCCAGAGGGTGGTCTGAACGGATGGACCATTGTCTGACAATCAGAGAAAAAACAGGCCCTGCTCAAAAAGAGGGTGGCCTGGGCAACACTCTCAGATAATTGAAAATTAGATATCCCTTCTTTGAGATATGATAGCTGGTTAATATGAGTATGAATGCAGGTTGCACGCACCCAATCGCATTGCTTTCTTCACTCTCTATTTACCTGATGTCTTTCATGTTTAATTCGATTTGCTGTAATGTAATTGAAACTATATATCCTTACTGTGACTCCAGCTTCTGGTTTTTGAATACACTGTTCATGGCACTCAGAGTTCAAACGCAGACAAAAATTGTTCTTATTTATCCTCAGGCCATCTTGAGTCCCCAAACATTTATCATGGTTTTAAACAATTACTTAGGAAGTTCTTTTCTCAAAAAAGTTCTCATTTGAAAGTATCTGGATCTGCTGAGCATGAAGAAGCCCAGTACTTTCACTAATATCAACCGCTCCTTTTATCCTTCCATCTTTCAACCTCTGTACCTGTGTTCATTTTTCATTTTTTCAGAATTGTAATGAATGGGGTGTTCCACCACCCAATGTGTTACATATTCCTATACAATGTCCAACCACGGAACAAGCCAAAGACAGGGTTTGCACATGTTTTTTTCTGTTTTGTTTTGTTGTTTCATTTACTTTATCCCACCTAAACATCTCTCGTTATACATGCTTCATCTTTGCAAAAGACATTGCACAAGAACATATTTTAACAGTTTACATTAAATATGAGTAAAATTTAGAATCTCATAAATATTGGCATTTGAAACATGATGTAGCAAAATTCAGTTTATATTTGTGTTGGAGCTGTATATGCATGGGAGGTCTTTTTTTTGTGAAACACTGTTCTGCCTCTCTCCCTCCATTTGCCACCAGTCCCCTTCACCCAATTCAGCTGCTGAAATTGAGCTCGGCCTGCTGAAATACATTGATGTTTCAGCCCTTATCGCTGATCTCTCCCTGGTTACCCATCTGAGCATCAGAGTAGTGACCTTGGTTCTTGCCTTGCTCAAGGGTGCGGTTCCTCCCTGCTCTCCATCATCCGGCTCTCCACACCTGCTCAATCTCTGAGCTCTTCAGTGACCTTGCAGTTCCAGCCTGCAAGGACTCTCATCCCACATGTGTCTCTCTTTTTCCTCACCGGCCCCCTGGTGGCAGAACGAGCATCCTGCAAGCATCGAAAGTGCACGTGTTCATTCTGTCCTGTATGAGATCCCAACTGCAGGTCCAGGATTTATCGTATTCTTATTCCCGATACCTCGGCTTCTGTCTCACGAATTCAAATGCGTTTCAAATGCTGTATCTGAAGTCTGCGTTGAGAAACTTGTGGATACTTGCTTGACATAACTTATAGCCCCTATCTATGCAAGGCACATATTTTTCAATGCTGTAGAAAGGTTATCCCTGTGACTCTCTGAGATAGTATAAGTTATTCTGTGATTGGTTCTGTACTTTTTATTGCCTCGGTTTAGCACAATGCTTTGTCATGCGAGTACCTCAATATTCTGCACCTGTGCTTTTCCTGAAGCCCTTTGCACCTCATACATCCAAACATGATGGCCCTGAGAGCTGCTCCGGATGGCTGTATCTCCTGAATACATAAATACATCTCATGAAGAGAATCTGGGTTACCTTTCTGACACAATAGATGTCAGGGACTGGAGGAATGGAGGCTGTCTCCTTCAATAAAAAAACATTCCGTGCAACAAAAAGGTAGTGAATAAAATGTAGGCTGATTTGGAGTTGCCGGTATTGTCTGAAATTATGTACCCCGAGTATTTATCGAAAATGTCAAGCCGCTGATTATTAAAGCTTATTAGTGCAGTACATCGGCACTAATGAACAAGCCAAACCTTTTGTTTGTTTTGTTTTTGCTGCTTACTCCTTGTTCTGCTCCTCTTGGGAACGGTTACAAGATTCAATGAATGTCTAACTATTTCTATACTGGCAGGTGCACAAAGATCATTGAAACATTTGCCTGCTGGTGACAAGCACTTTGCTCATGGTTTGAATCACTAAAAAGCTTGAGGTTTCAAAAAGACATTGAGCTTAGGGGCAGGTGTGGGGAGGCTGTCTTGCAAGTTTATATAGGCTTAATCTATGAGCCCATCACTCCAAAAAATAGTGCACTGCAAGGTAAACTCTTCCGGAAACGTCTGCTTAATACATCTCCATACTGTGCAGGCAGGGAGGCAGAACATGAGTAATGGTGAAGTGTGTGTGTGTGTGTGTGTGTGTGTGTGTGTGTGTGTGTGTGTGTGTGTGTGTGTTTTTTTTCAGGGTGCTCTGTGTTGTATATCAAAGCACTTTAGGGTTTTTTTTAAACTGTTATTGTTCATCCATATCATCAATCATAATCTTCAAAGTCGGCGGGCCAGTTATGCTATGCCTGCATCTCCTCAGTCTCCACACTATACACATTTTACGGGCAATTTGCCCCAGGGCTTTTAAGGCCTCCGAGTCCTCCTAGCAATAAACAAGGATGTATGTACGTTTTTACAATGCTGCTTGTAGCTTCTGTCACACATCTCAAAATCTATTGGCCAGCTGTGGAAAGCAATTGTGAAAACAGCATTTAAATATCACAGTGTATTACCCCCCGTTACCAAATATCGCAAATCCATGTCGGCTCTGAAAATGCACGCAGGGGTATGTGTACATTGTAAAGACAACTTTTCAGACTTTTGCTTTTATTTTTATAGTTACTTCATCTGCGCAAAGGATGGCATGTGAAGAGCATATAAATATTTTACAGTGAAGTCATTAAATATGATATCATATCCTTTCATTTCCAGCAGTCTGTCAATTCACATTAATGTAATCGGATGCAAATGAAAAAAGTTTTGATGATCTAATTCACTAAAAACAGACAGGGGCTGGTTCCATATATTAATCTTCCATACCAAACCAGCCAGAGGTAAATGCAGGTGGCAAAAAAGAAAATAACCTAAATAATCAGTTTATCTCCCAACATTTGCAGCAAAAGAACAGTTTCAGTACATGGCTCTTTGGGAATTTCCTCGATTTCTTTTGTCAGGAGGAGTTTCCTCCTCTCAAAGGAAGAGGGGCACAATCGTCTCTTCTCAAGCCTCATGGTATGTAAGCATCCCACTGCAGTCAAACAATTACCTCAACTGATAATATAATCAATTAAAAGGAAGCTTCTTCGTATGAGGGATGACAACAAATTTAATTGTGTGTGCGAACATTTTATCTTAGTGATTGTTGCATTCTTGTTTCATTGTGTTGACACTTTTACTGCATCACACTCGTGAGCTAGGAAGTTCTAATGAATCCTCAATGGAATAACAGTTATTCAGCAGTGCTGTTTGTCTTGTTAGGGTTATTTTGCACGTCTTGTTGAATAAAATGCATGACAATGAGGAGCACATCTTCTCTTAAGAGAATTAAGGTTTATTACAATGCACAAGGGAGAGACAAACTCAGGAAATCCGTGCCACCTGTGCCCAGAATGTCTCTGCAGCCTGGAGTTTGTGGTGCGATGTGTTAAAATACAGTGCATGGCCATATACTTCAAAAATTTATGACAAATGGACGGCTGGGAACAACTGGTTTCGGTCCTCGCTGGGGACCAAGAATGAGCCATTAGCAGGGTTGTGTTACAGACACTACAGTGATGGAAAATTTCTTGTTGATTGCTGGAGCTGACACGGGACAAGGTGAAGGTTTTGAACAGGAAAAATACAAAATAGAAAGGAGTTTTGCCATTAACCATTTACAACAAATAAAACATATTTTGGGGGAAACCAAAAAGACCAACGATTTCTGAGATGAAGTGACAAATTGAATGCCTACAACAAGGCTTTCAAGTGTCAGTCATATGCTTCTGAAGTCACATGTATCCTGTAATTAATATGGGTTACCAGAGGGAGGGCCAGGGCTTCATGCTATCTTCCCTGATGCTCAAGGGACCTTCAGGACCATGGACAGCAGAGGTGTCGCACACACAGGCACAGCTGAGACTAATTGCTTATTGCTTCCTTCGGGCCTGTCTGCAAGCTATGCTTTTGAGGGAGGACTTGGAAGGGTTCAGCTGAATACAAGCGAGCTCTCATCTTTGAATCTGAAAGTTTGACAAGTCTTTGCTTCTCTATCAAGCCTGATTTTCTTCTGCTTTTCTATCCCTATTAGTGGCATGATCTACTTGCAATTAAATCTTTATTTATCGACGAGATGCCCAAGACCTGAATGGTACACCAGACTGCAATATGTTTTCTCCCTTTTCTGCCAGACTGGTATGGTAAAGCTTAATATGTCCATGGGTCTGGGGCAGACGCTCTTACTATGATTCTTGGGACTGTGTCGGGAAGATGGAAAAGAAAATTAAACTATTTACAAAAGTCACTGAATGCGTTGTCGGGCAAAACCAGAGGCAGCAATAAATATGAACCAAGCTAACTGGGGGCCCTGCTCTGTCTCCAAGCCTCTATCCTAATGACAGCTGCTAATGGCTTTTTTAGCTTTAGGTTACCATCCTGGAGCTATTCAATTTCAGCACAGATACAATTACCAAAAATCCATTAAAATCAAATCGTTTCACTTCTGTCTATCTAAGCAGTATTCCTTAAAGGTAAATTGAATCCATTTTCAATGATTGAGCATTTTGTTCTTTGTCCTTATCGTTGTACACTTGTACAAATATGGTTTAGTTGTATAGTTGATCCTCAGACAAACACACACTTTGGGATATGAGGTATTTCCATCAACCATATTTGTTATTATGTTATTATGCTAATTGCATTCCCCTTTCATGTCATGTGGCATTATTTATGAAGTGTGTTTCTGTGTGCAAAAATGCAACAAAGCTACAAGTGTGTGTCAACAATATTTTCATGTATTTTTTTAAAACTCTGCATTTTATTTTCTCATGAGTACTCTTTGTTTGTTCAAGTGGCCCGAAGACACACAATTTTTTCCACATCAAACATTACTGAATTCACAAAAACTTTTTGTTTAAATCAATATGAAATCCATCACTGTTAAAGAACATGACAGTTTACATCTTATCGCTGTTATAATGCATTTCAGCTGTCTCTCAATTCTCCATATGTGGCTCATCTTTCCTTGCTTGGCGGGTAGAGTGTGTCCAGAGAGAGAACAAACTGAAGAAAGGCTTTGCAATTATTCATTCTGTTTTTGGGGACATCACATAGCAAGCAAACAGCCAAAAGTAGTCCCGTTTTTCTCTGTTTAGGAATTTCATTGTACATATCAAGCATGTAATGAAGTAAAGAAGCTTCCTATGATGCATTTCTCAGAATAACAGGACACGTGAGGATTTAATGACAAGTAATATCCGCATTGGACCTTTAACATTTTGTGTTACCGAGCCTTAAACTGAATAAAATAATCAGTGCCAGTCATTATCCAGTCACTTCTTAGGAGAAAAAAGGCCCTTAGTCTCAGTGGATAACCTGATTCATTCATGAGCTAAATACCCAGAGCTAGATAAGAATTCATGCAGTCTAATGGAGTTAAATGATCCGGATATATAGAATATATTTTCCGAAGGCAAATATTCAAGGCAAATGTGAAATCACTCCCCATCGTAAAATTACAAATGCACATTCACGGTTAAGTTTTGGATTTTCCTGTCATCTCTGTAAATCACAAATCAGAATCACAGACAAAAACATTATGTTAGTGCCGTGACTAATGTCTTACAATATTCTTTGTTTAATTTTAAGAGTCCACTTTGGGTCAAATGTTCTCATTCAGTGTAATTTGTACTTTTATCACAGCTGATTTTACTGAGAACATTTTAATGCAAAACGATTTGGAAACACCCATTGTGTCTGTAGACTTGCTTGCTGGGCCGCCCCCACACATACATGCACTACTGCCGATGAAATGTGCGCTCTCCACTGTCGCGCTCGCCCACAAACCTGTGATTATTTTACACTCTACAGGCCACACAGCACTGGAGGAGAGAGGTATGACTTACTGAAGGTGAATCCGATCGCTCACCTATGTCAACCGATAGTCTGCTGGCAAGTGGAGTATCATTGTTAGGTACTAATCAAACAGTAACACTTAAATTCAACTTGCAGCGAGGCAAGAGGCTAATGTATGTGTGTCTGCATGTGTACAAATGTTTGCTATGTTTTCAGATGTATCGCAAACATCTATGTTTTCAAATGTTATGTATGTTTTCAGGTGACTGAATTACAATGGCAAAAAAGGAAGCTCAAAGTAGAACGCGGCAAAACGCTTACTTGACCTACATTATGAAAACGGTTTCAGACATACTCTGCTTGTCAACATGGTACTGCACCATAAGTGGCTTCATTCCTGAAAAAAAGTTATATGTAGGTGTATAACACTGCAGGGTATGTATTCCACCCCTCTGACACTTTTGCATCAACCAATGTCTTCCAGGCACATCTTTGTTTTAAATTATTGAAAAATATTGCTGTTCTAGATCTGTGGATCCTTTTCATTTGTCAGTCGCAGAGAAAAGAAAAAGTCTCTGCCATACATTTTTTTTCCTCAACAAACTTCATGTTAAGTTAACATCTGGTTTTCCTTCTGTTGTTCACTTGAGTGAATCGGTCCTGTGCCCCGTCATGGCCTTCCCTGTCATCCGCAGTCATCGTCTCCCTTCCGCTCCAGCCCGCACAGCGGTAGGCCAGCGATTTCACTGCAGGCGCTGTGACCTCTGAACCCCCAACAGGGCAGGGAATGAAATGGGGAACCGACGCTCCCTCTTCTGTCTGTCCGCCCCCTTCCAGCCACAGATGTGCTTCGTGAAAGCCCACACCTGTCACCTCAGGCTACCCCCTTCATATTGTTCTGCCAGACTGCACCTCAAACGCCTCATATATAATTAATGCCATCAATAAGTGGGCACCGTGTCGGAAGAGTTTGGTCTCCCGTATCCTCCAGTGAGGCAGGTTTTCTTCTCTCCAAGTTAGGAGGCATTCATGCTGAAAGGGCACCGTCGTGCCACTGCCCCAAAAAAAGTGGGTCTTTCTCCATACTTTGTCTGGTCTATTTTGGTGACTTGCGATGCCCTTCCCTTTCAGAATACTGAAGTTTAGACGGTAGAAAGTAAAAAGCAAAAAAGTTTTCAGTAAATGTGCAATTTCTCATCCTTAACAAAAGCTAAGACCAGAAGAAGGTTTCTTTGTTGTGACTGTGAACAATAGTTGTGATTACTTTCTGTCAAAATGTGCCATCTTCACTGTGAGGAGCCAGTCCTTTCAGCAGATAAAATGCATCTCTAAAAAAAAAAAAAAGCCAGTGGGAGAAGGTGAAGGTCCGGTTGCTCTGCTCTGCATGCTTGCAAACCTAACCAGTGAACACCAACGCTATAGCTGGCGATATCATCATCAATCAATTAGTTAATCCCCATGGTTTAGATCCTGAGCTCCAAACAATTGTAAAATAGAGGAATTAACTGGAGGACAAGGGCAATAACACTGTGACACACAGCAGTGTGTGGGGGGGGTTGGGGGGGGGTGTAGTCGTATGGGGGTAGCTGGTGATTGTTCGCTGAATTGTGCCACCGTGTTGTAATCTGTTATCTCATTGTTAGCAGGGATAAGGATGAAGCCGTCTCACTGAGCCTCAGCAAACACAGGGCATGGACAGGGGATTGCTGTATTGCATTTAATTGGAAAATCGCATTCCAGATGCAGGGAGATTTCCGTTGCCTTTGCGCCTTCTGCAGCCTCAGGAGGAGCAAATGGGGAGGACACCTTAACCTCACGCAGCTGAGGAGTGAACGAAAGTGCACTGCCTAAAGTTATTTCCATTAAAAGTTTACTGAAAAGCTTCATCTTTGGTGATTATATTTTAATGGAACGTTATCTTCCAACTTTGAATGTTTCTATGAAACCAAATTAATTCATCAATAATAGCAAAGAGGAGAAAGGAATGTTAAATTAATATCTTATAATTAAAAACTTGTATGATCATTTAATTGTACAATTTTATGCTAAATAATACTTAAAAATGAATGTATCAATGTTCTTACCTTTGAGCAAAAGGCGCTTTTTCATCATTATATCCTGTACGCAATTAAATGAATATATTAGTTTGTTTTCATTATGCATTCTTTTGTTTTTGAATGCAGGGCAGACAGGCAAAGATGGCAGAAATGCCATTTTGAAAGGTGCGGTCAATAAGATAGGAAATATCCAACAGACATTCAAGCCTTGATCTTGAGTTTTAATATCGTGCTGGTATGTATTCCTCAGAATATTTACATGGATATTACTCCTGCAATTATAACACATTTTGCGGAATTCGAGTTGACACTATGGTACTGCTGCTTCAGACCCAGCATTTGTGACTGCAGCACTTTCAACTAATCACAGGGGGGTATTCATTTTTAGCATTCTCCAATGTAGGCCACAATTCAAGTTCACAATGAATTAGTTTTTACGTACAGACGTGTTTATATTTTTGGGTGCATAAGGTAACCTTTTTTTGCCTCTTGATCAAGCAAAATGTTTTGTTTTTTTGTCGGCAAACAGTTTAAATAATTTAGCATTTGACTCAATCCAAGAATCAAAGTACCAAGCATAACTAAATACATCCCATCCAGGACACCATTGTACTGTGTTTGTGATGTACAAAAAGAACATACCCTCTATCAGAGAAATGTATGACTCTTTCTGAACCAGTTGTTTCAAGACAACAGGTTCTTTGGGTCAGTGGCTGTGCAGGGAAGCAAATCATGATAACACAATCATGAGGTGACCCGCAGTGACAAGTTCAGGTCAGCACAGGGCCATTGACCCAAAACCTATTTAATTCAAGGAGTGCTGCTGGATATTTTATTGTAGCTTTACTGGAGACTGCAACCACAGCCTTTTCATGTCAGGGAAGAAACGGGTGAGATAAAGCAGTGTGGTGTTTATTATTTAAAAGATGGCAAGAACTGCTCATCGAATGTGGCAGCAGTCGCACTTAAGGATCTTTTTTTTTTGCATGGTGATAAACAAAACATAACGTTAAAGAGTAAAACAGCAGAGCCCAGTGAGAGCATTTTAATCAACTATCAAGATAATTCATTGGTTCATTGGGCAACACGATTTTAGAAAATGCACCTTCTCTGATCACAACTCAACGGCATAGCTATAAATTATTAAATTCCTATAACACAAAACAGAATGTACATACATGCATAAAAATCCACACTCAGAATAGATGTGGTGCACTGTAAATTCCCATATAAACATTTTTATAGTGCTGTTTGTCGGGAGCAATTAAAAATGCATCCATATACCTTGCCGTCACCTTATCAGTGCTTTAGTGGCCATTCAATTTGTACAAAATATTAGTGACTGTAAAATTTTATCCGGGCAAAGTTTTGTAGCCTGTCACATGTAATGAACGCATGGCAATGTATGGCTTTTCTTGGGTTGTGTCTCACAATTCAATTGGAGCCTTGCTGAGAATGCACAACAATTTAAATCAAATACCTCCTTGAGCAATTAGTATACATGAGAAATTCCCAGAGCTATTAAAGGTATACTTAAATGAGACATTAATTAGCTTCATTAGCTTCTGCTAAAAAAAAAAAAAAACAATGACGATGGTAATTGAACTGCCGTATTAATTTCTTATCTAAATTGGCAGGATCCCTTAATGTGCCTCAGTAAGGAGCTGAAGTCTTGGGAGAATTATATCACTGATGCACGTATTGAGTTAGAGTCGTGCAAACACTTAATTTGTTAGTAAAGTTTAAAATTCAAATGTTCATACACTCCAACGAACAACTGTATGATTCGTCTGAGCCAATCACAGACAGCTAAATTTCCCTTTTCAATTTTAGACAATTTAAAGAGCAGCAAAACGGGTATCGCACAAGGAACCCATTCTCCGTTGGAGAATCTTCCCAACCAATGTTCCCTACATAAAGTCTTGAGGATGATGTTTACGTTGATGTTTATTGGAACAGTGAGAGGAATACTCAGAACAAATAAATCAATTCCTTGTAGCAACAAACTGATTCCACAGATAGCTGATTTCTTCCTGTCAACAAGTTAACTTGCAACTTTATACAGTTCAAGTGCACATAATGGCTGTGAATACAGTTGAAAGAGGTAAACAGTTTGAGTACTGATGGTAGAATTGATACTCAATATCAGAAGTGGCTGCTCATGCTTGCCAGCACTGGCTTCAAGTCGCATTTGTTGTGGACTGAAATATTTTTGTGTTATACTTTGTTTTTCTGGTGCATCAGAGTTCAAAAATTGGCATGTAAATTGTTAGTCATTTTGGGTGGAACAGATAATTTCCATTCTCACCTCATTTTTCATTGAAACCTCATCCAAAAATGGTTTCATGGATTTGCGCAAGTGAAAAAACTGTTCTGCTCGTAGAGTTAGCAAGTAAATGAGGGTCATTTGATTACTTATTCCTCTGTTTCCTGGAAATCCTTCATTACAGCTCTCTGCTTCTGCTTTCATTCTGCTTTCTGCTTTTTATTTGTTCAACGAAAGCAGTATCAGGAAATAAGGGAAATTTTTGATTGAATCAAACCATTTTAAGGATGAAAAAAATGTGTATATATGAGAGAGCCATTGTAGAACACAATAATTCTAAACTCATCTCTTTGAAGCCTCACTTTCCCATTGCCATGACATCTGGTACAGACATGTCACCATTCCCAGGGTCCTCTGTTCAGTTCTCGGCTTTCGGCTTGGGGGGGGGGGGGGGGGTTGGGGGTGGTCTCATGACCAGTCGTTCACCATTGCCAAAGGATGAGACCAGGAATTTGCAAGCATTAGAGTGACATCTAAAAAGACTGATCGTCCTAGAAATTTTCACAGTGGTGGCTTTGCAACCTCCCTCACTTGTCCATTGGCTGAGAACTTACCGAGAACAGTTTCCTTTGCGAAAGCATGCCTTAGCAGTTCTCATAATCCCCTGATCACCACGCTGCAATACAGCAGTCATATTCTTTGTGAGGGAGATGAGAAGGATATTCCTCGGTGTGACATCTTTGATTGTATGAGCTGTGCCATCATCCAGGACGAGCAAAAAATAAGCCAGCACAATGTCTGTGTAGAACAGGGAGATGTCACACTTATTAAGCACTGCGGGTTCTGACTTTCCTCCGGTGACAAAAATTGTGTTTCGCTTCCCATTTGGTGAAGAGCTGTGAATATTTAATTTTCTCAGTTTTATGGCCAAACCCATGAAGGTGAGACGAAAGAAGAAACCCCTCCTCCATAGTGTCTCCTGGTGTTAAGTCACCTCTCATTTGGTTTTATTCATTGCCAGATCGTTATTTTTGTGAGAAAATACATTTGTTTTTGCGTTTCTGTGGTTTTTTCTGTTTTTTTTTTTCCCCTAGCCTACACAATCCACTTCAGTATGTGAAAGCTTGAAAACGTGAAAATGCTTATTCGGAAATCAGTTGCACACAGGTGAAATGAATGCTTCATCTTTTGACCACTTCACCAACCCACCTCTTCACAGTAATCTCATGAGATCTGGATTCAATCCAGTGTACCTTTAGCTTTGATATGGAAGTAAGTATTCTTGTTTTTCCCTCGCAAATACAACTACAAATACTGAATTGTGACCCATGCAGTGCTGGCAACTTCAAACCCTTTAACAACTTTTGAAGTCTTTCACATCCTCTCAATCTTTCAAATTTCTAAAAACAAAAGCAATTAGAAATAAATCTCAGTACTTTTTCAGACCATTGAGCAAAATGCTCATGTTTCGACTTCCAGAGCATTTGCTGACTAATTGGCTTTAGAGGTTCCATCTTGCATAACTTTTTTTTTTTTGTGCTTGCTGTTCACTTCACAACGAAGCACACACCCTCCCTTCTCCAGTTAGATAGAGTGTAAAGCAGGTTCAGTCGATGCATATTGATGTTGTTAACGTGAAAATTTACATATGACATCCGAGCAGCCAGGCAGCCATCCGAGCAGCCAATAACTGCTTTCCTTTGTCCCCAGTGGGTGTGGAGGTTCTGCTTTTCCTGCAGTATCCTTTTGCATCACATCTTTCTTATTTCTTGAAAGGATATACATTCTACTTAATCATTTGAATTGAAAATGGCTCCATTTTCATCTTCTGCAATTTCTGTTGATTGCCACATTACATGTCATTACATATTACCTGAATAGTTGAAGGCAGATTGTTAAATCGGCATGAGCACAGTTTAAATCAGCGATGACGACTCTGCGCTTTATGTCTGCAGATTCTGTACACTCTCGGTAAAATCAGAAGTGGTGCTATTACTTTAACCCTCTAAACTTCTTGTTGGATTCTGAGTAAACCACCCCACTATGCAGTTTGGGTCAAAAATCATTGGCAGAAAATACAAATACATCCCTGTGCATGATAAGAATCGTGACAAAAGCAAACCGATGTCGTCAAATACCAACCAAATTGATTTTCTGTATCATCTTGCGAAGTAAAAAGTCTGCCCCTGACCTCAATCCAAAAAGGCCTCGTTTTATGTACAATGTTTTTCTAAACTACAATAAATGTCTGAGTGTTATTTATTTGCCACTTATTGACTTGGGCCTGAACCCCTCACTAGATTCGTGCCATGGGTTTTACAAGTTTGTGTGAATGCCCTCTGGCCATTATTCCTGGACTTTTCTCATACTGGGCTTTGGCACACCACTAACAATCTATGTTCAGCGCAACTGTTTTATTATTTAATTCCACATGTTCCTGAGGTCTGACCTTGTAGGTCAGCAGCCAGCCCTGCGGATCTTTTACTATGGACCAGGGGATTCCAGGGGATTGGTTCAATTACCCTTTTCTGTCCAATGAGCTGCTACTGGGAGTTTGAAAGTAGTTTCTGCAGACCTCACAAATGGAATTCCACAAGTGCTGCGTAACGGGAAATTACAACAGCGAGATTTTTTTTTATTATGGGTTCCACATTGCAAAGAAAAAAAAAAAGGTGGTTGAGCAAATACTTGAGCAACGTAAGCAGAACTAAGCGTGGGTCAGAGTCTTTATGGAACCACCAGGCTGATAATCGCTACAAAATACCCCGCTCAAGGGGGATTAACAGAGATTAATGACTGTTTATTCAGAGGGCAATTGTGTGACAGAGCTCTTGAGAAATCATATCACTATTGAGGTGTTTAATCTGCCCGCGCTGTACTTAGGGTTCACTTTAGCAAGATGCATGCCATGAAATGCTGGTTGCCAAGGAAGGCACCATTGCAGTGCCTCAGCATTTGTCATGGATATGGTAAACAGTTGTGGTCTTTTACATTTTTTTTAATCTATTTTTTTTTTCTATAATCTATTTAACTCCCTGGAGAATGTACAAGGAGGGGACATGTCCACTGTGTGACATTCAGCAGCCCCTGTGGTCTTACCTCGATCACTCCTTTGCTCCCACCCGCCCTTATCAAAAACCACATGCTGTTTTCTTTGCTTAAGGCCAGACTGGCTGTCCACATTCAGATGGGGTCACACTTAAGGCCATACCTATCTATATCCCCATACAATGCCCTGTGAAACCAGTTTGACACAGGTTAAGATTTACAACCTGGATTGGTAAACTGCTTTTACAATGTGGAACAAATTGATTAAGGAAATATCAAGCTGTTGAAGAGTACGCAATATGCCTTTGTTTTCCTTTCATGTGTGCACAATCTTAGCAAGGAAATAATGCAACCATTTAATCTTCCAGTCATGGGGGTAATGAGTCTGTTCGTTTAGCCAGACACACAGTCATCCAATGTATCATTGCAAAATAATCACCAAAGATTAGGAAATCCATACAGAGTAATGCATGTAATGTTACTGCAGAATTATCATTGATTTCTGGAGGCAAATGGCAGGTAGCATGCTGTAAATAAGGTTCCCCCGCTTTCTGAAGATGAAGGATCCCGGGCCCTTCCTAATTCCTTATGCTCAGCGAACAAAGGGAACTATCCATCCCCTATTCTGTTGTCTGCTCAACAGGCGAAATATCGATTGCCGATGACCTTGGAGCAAGGTTAAACGCACCGAACCCCAAGACATGAGAGTCAGCCTGAGTGATTCAGACCTGATGTTCTTGTGATATAGCCGTATCAGCCTGCCCGTTTGCGGACGCGGGTTATTCGCTGAGTAAATCATCGTAAAGCTTGAGCCTTCGGAGAAACATTTTAATTTTTATCTGTAATGGAACCTCGTTTATTTGTACTTCTCATTGCTTGGTGCCACACAAACAAATTAATACCTCAACCTTGGGGACTGGGTTAAGGTTTCCACCTTACAGGGCACCATTCATATAATTAGTATTAGTAATTACAGAAGAAATTACAGGAGGTGATCAATACCTTCAAATTTATGTTTTAATTAACAGAGGTCGTGATTTTTGGAAAACTCACAGGCATATATGTTGTAAACAAGCATTTGCAGTATGTACTATTTACATCAAGATCTTACACAAAAATGTTCATATTGCATATGCTTGTTAACAACATATACCAGAAAAAATGTCACTTTTAACCTTTAGGCTTGGTCTATGTTTTGAGTTATGCAGTCTAGTCAGAAGATTACTGTAACTGAATGTCTGCCCTCTGCTGGTCCCCTGCAGAAGTGCATCATTGGTGTGGATCAGGAGGTCATGTGACTGGCTACCTCCTTTCATTCTTGAGTTTATTCCAAGGGAGCTAAAGTGAAGAAATACAGACTGAAACCTCAAGGGCTTGGTATTGACAGGGGCCCAGACAGTGTTCGAGACACACCAAGTGGTACTCGGCCATACACAGAGAGTCTCGTCACAAGGTTGAAGTCCGAGTTTTTATTCCCACAGAGTTGGGAGGCAGTCTTTTCTGCAATCAGAAGAGGAGGAGAAAAGTGAGAAGTAAGCAAATAGAATATACTTTCTAACCTTTTGTGATGCGACCAAGCCTCCCCGCTCGCACAGCATCAACTGTCTCATCAGTTAAGAGTTGGCCGTGCTAATGTCAGGCATGATTTATGAAGAATCCCTTGTGGGGAAGATTAGCTGTCCAGGATGATTCCTGGAGAGGACCGTCCTTTAAAGTATCACGCTCAGATGAAATAGTGGAGGTGGTACTTTGACGCAGTTTGTTTCCTTGGGAA
Source organism: Albula glossodonta (assembly GCA_019788955.1). Taxonomy (NCBI): domain Eukaryota; kingdom Metazoa; phylum Chordata; class Actinopteri; order Albuliformes; family Albulidae; genus Albula; species Albula glossodonta. The sequence goes on from JAFBMS010000030.1 coordinate 1,576,330, forward strand.
GGACGGAAAGCGACACTGGCAAAATGTTCAAATATAATTCAACAACAGTTCGATGAGTAAGCTGCATTAGTGATGTTGGAGGAGGACATGGACTGAGCTTGCAGTGTATTCCATGAAGGGCAAAACTGATTAAATTTAATCTTTTAAGCAATGTCATTTTGCTGTGCTTTAAACTCTTGAGACTGTGTCAGTAGACAATGCCAACTCACTCAGAACAGACACAAACTTGTCACACTCAGTTTCATAGTCTTACCGGAGCTGGTGGACTGAAATGGCTTGTGTGTGAGTCTATGGTAACAATGTGGTTGCTGTTGGTATCATCGCTAAATCCTGAGAGAGTACACAGGACGGAAAAAGAACAGGCCAGCGATAAGTGATATAGCAAACCAAGAGATGATACATAATATGGAGACTGTTTTCTTTTTTTGGGAGGAAATGGTCAGCCTATGTCCAGTGAGACACTTTGACCTGGGTGGATGTGATGCTGAGCACTACAGATGTAGGTGCGTCGAAAGCACCGGAATACCAACAGTGCTTTTTGATTGAGTCATGTCTCCAGTTTGGGCTAGCCTGTTTCTACCATTGTAAAGCTCATGCCATAATTAGCCGCAGTGCATAAATCTGTAATCAGTGAATGTACAGGGGGATAAGGATAAGGGGACAAAAATGAAGAAATTTGACTACAGTTGGGAACACTCAAGGCGACACTTTGGCGAACGCTTTTAAGCGTTCATGGTTCTATATTCATCACTCGTGGTTGATGCCATCGGTGACCCCAATTCCCCAAACGATGAAGCGAACATGACGCGGCCCCCTTTTTGTATTATCAGCGGCTCTTTTTGAATTTCTTGCCTTTTTAATTTTCCACTGTATTCTTCTGGAGAATTATTAAAGTGACAAGTGTGACTGTAAATATCACTTTACATGTCTTAGTTTGGCATCCTGGACGCACCAGTAAGAAAGAGGAGAATGAAATGTACAAGTCGTGAGTCAGTAGATAATCCCACCGATCTCAATCATATTTTGAACGATAGGATATGTTTAATACACTCCACAGGCCTCAGTGTCCCAGCATTTTAATGTGGTCGGGGATTAAGTGTATATAAACCAAGTGAATTATTTCTCTTCTGTTAACCCGTTATTCAAAATGGTAGCTCATTTCTCTACAATAACATCTGGGCTACAGAAACCTCTAAGCTGACATTTTAGGTCTGTATTCATTTGCTATTCTTATCCATGCAATATACATGACAATGCCATTTAGTCCCTTTCATATTCAAATATAATTCTCGGCATGTTAACGTTCTTAAGCACGTCAAAACTGCATTTTCTACATAAGCAAGGCGATTAGCTCACAAACATAATGGGGGAAGCTTGCGGTGTTTGTAATTGAAAAGATTAACTCTTGGAGATGTAAAATTGCATTTTTCTCCACAGTGCTGCGAATACATTGCAGCTACATTCACTACACTAGTTTAGGGAGGGCAAGAAAACTTCATATGTTCAGCACAAGAGGTAAATAGGCACAATGCTGTGCATTATTCATATCCTGCATCTATATGAGCATAGCATCCTAAACCCATCTCATGTCATCCTTCATATTTCTCATGAAGCTAAGCAGGTTTGGGTCTGGTTAGTCCTTGGATGGGAGACACTCTGGAACAACTCTGGAAGTTGCTGTTGAAACAGACCTTAAGAAGGCCAGTAGGGTGGCACTCTTCCCTCTGTACCAAATGGGAAAACACAATCTGATGAGGTGTTGACTAAAGGTCCTGCCTGCCTGGGTCTCTGAAAATCCAGTGGCACTTCCTCACAGCGTAGTGGTGTTAATTCCAATGTCCTGCTCAGAATTTCACAGAATTTTGCTCTCTATACCTTGGTACCAAACCATCCTCCAATATTTGATGGGCAACACAATCCCAGCCAGGTTTTATTCTAGGGGGCCATCACTGTAAAAGATAATTACATTCTCAGTTGACCTTCCTGTGTAAATAAGTTATAAATTGGCCTACATTTTCTCTCCAGTGGTCAATAATAACCAGGGGCATGCTGACCATGCTATGGTCTGTAGTCATGATAATTTTGTACCTGTTATTCGAATATAGTCACAGATGTAATAAATGACGTGAGCAAGGAATTGAATTCATGAAAGGATATTTGACAAAATAATTATATGTTCTTCTCTTGGAAACATCAATGTATAAGAGAATATTTCTCGTAATAAATGATTGTGTTTAAAATAAGATATGTGAACAGCAGTGTCACTATTCACTCCTTCTCCATATACTCTTTCACTCAAACACAAATAAAAGAGCAGCAAGAGTGATACCATGCAGTAGGTTGAATGAGATCTATGATTAGGAATGGTGACTCCTGAAAAAGAGCAGTTATGGCTATATTTTGACAATCTTCACGCATGATCTAAACGGATGGTGAAAATGCGTTCAACCCAAATCCATTTTTGTGAGTTAGATGGCAGAAAACAAATCACAGTATAATGACAAATAGGAAGGTGTCAAATATTGTATTTTAGTGTAATTTGTATACAAAATTTTCTCATATTGTATCTTTTTTATGGTTTATTTAACCTTAATTTAACCTGGCAAGTCTCTTGAGATTTAAAATCTCTTTAGCTCGAGCGACCTGGCCAAGAAAGCAGTTGAAATACCCATTACAGACAATCACACACATTTATACATTTGTACACTGAAACTTAAAGGAGAACCCCAAATAAAAAATAAGTCATACGACAATCAAAAAGCACAATGACAGTCCCCAATTTTGATGAATTCCAGATCTTTGACCAAATTCATTTATTTAGATGAGCAGAAATACAATTACTTCAAGATACATCAAAATAACAATAACACTGTGCAGACCACACCACCAACCTGCTGATTTGGGCAGGTTGATAGCTCTGTGAACAACAAGGGTGCTGGATAGAAAAATGTCTGCATCAGTTAGAAGTGAGGAAATACACTTCCGTTTGGGCTACCACTGCTTAGTGCTCACTGTAAAATCCAGCCCTGAGTGGTTTGTGCACTTTACATTTGTGGCTCGCATTGATTTTTATCACATATAACATTACATTTGCTGTAGAAATGATACATTGGAACTGATAAACTGAAAAACACATCCATCCGTGCACACACAAACACTGTCCCTCCCTCTCTCTCTCTATCTCTCTCTCACACACACACTCTCTCTCTCTCTCTCACACACACACACACTCACACTCGCACGGCATGCCATGCCATTGTTCTGGTTTGCTAATGGAGGCATCCAGGGGAAATAAAACCAAAGGTTCTCTGTCAGGTGAAACAATAAATCTGATCCCTTCCCCAATGCTTCCACATTCTGCACCAGCTCTGTCAATGTTGCTTTTACACATTCCATCCAACCACTCTGTAGTCAGATCAGACAGGAGCCATCCATTATTCACACTGATTATTATGCATTTCCTCTTTATTCTCAGGAATAATTTCAAAATATGAAAAATATGAAAACAGAGAGACTCAACCACACAAAATGATACTCAAAGAAGCTGCTTCCGGGAAGAGGATTGACAACGTGGCAATAACCTGGATTCATGTCTGTTCATTTTGTGATTAATGAAGCACAGAGAATATGAAATAATAGGAAGAATTTGAAAAAAGAGAGACTCGGCCATCGTCAAAGCACAGAGCAAAGAGAATATTTTCCCATTCAGCGGAACAGTGATTGCTGTGACCATATTGCTGGCCAGAGTTTTCATATTTTTTGATCATTGAGTTGATAGATTGTTTGCCAAAAAATGTTTTGGCAAACAAAATATGTCCCTCATATTTTGCTTATTCATGCGTGTCCCTATCTGACTCGATAAAACTGAAAACTCTACTCTTGTTTGATAATGACTACACCAACAGGTTATGTAGGCATGCCAGAGTGCATGGTGAAATTCAATTGGGAATGTGGAGCGGTAAGGTTAGGGGCTTTCATGAGTATTTCTGTTCTCTGAACGAGGAGCCCAAATCGGCATGATTTGAATTGCAATTTTGAATTAATACCCTGTTTTGTGAAAAAAAAAAAAAAAATCCATTGTACTTCCTCTTCTTTCCCCTGTTTGTGTTGGGAGATGTATTTCAGTTTTTTTTTTTTCTCTCTTTACTCCCCAACTAATTGGACACCCTATCTGTGTCTTTTAGAACCCCTTCCTACACACCAACAAATATAGTGGTTTTGTTTTTGTCACTCGCTTGTAGGGCACTGAGTCTTTGTGAGAAGTGGTAGCGTAACATCATTTTGAGGAACAATATGTCTAGAAATGTGTATGTTTGTTTTTTTTCCTCTTTGTAATCAAGGAAGCAGCGGTTTACCTCCTAATCCTCCGGATCAGCATCTTGAAGGTCATTTTTTTTGTACAGTAATCACAAAATAGAGCTGTGATTAAATGTCAGTATCATCGCATTGTTGTAATGTGTGTAGTCTATCATGGAGGGCAAATTGATGACAGAAACAGCAGCCAACCCCCTCCTCAAATAGACGCTCTGTTCACCCATTTCCAACAGCAGTTGTCACTCCACATCTCCCTTCATTCAGGTGTAAATATTTTCTGATTTCTGAAATATATCAGAAATAGTTTGTTGAGCATATTTGCTTGCAATCCATTTGAAATTAGTGACATGCAAAATTTATGTAAGTCCCTATTAACTTTATCAGTAAGCTGTATTTAAAACGGGCATGTAATGGCTGAATCCAGCCCCTGGCAAATATGTGAGTCTCAACATGCCTCTAATGCAACGACAACGATGATAAATACAAAAATAAACACATTCATGTAATGTACTTACCATTTTGTCCTGCATACTGAATGTTGTCGTGATTTGTTTTTTTTTTTTTTATGAAACTGCTGAATGTCCACAGCTTTTTCTTCCTCTTCCTTCATTCATTCACCTCTCACTTTTTTCTTTTTTGTTTTCGCTCTCTCTCTATCCCTTATTTGAAATGTTTCTGCGTTGAGCCTCAAGGATTTTCTTTATCAGAAAAGAGACAAAGCCTGACTTCAAGTGTTTTTTCCCTTGCACACCGAGAGCAGTGATGGCATTTTAGACCGATAACAAAGTGTAGCCCCATGTGATAGCATATACACGTGTTCGTGCGGGAGAACACCATAATCATGGATTTGCGAAAGAGCCATTGACTTACTTGAGGGAAGTAGAATATGACTTTGACTTGTCTTGTGAGGGATATCATGGCACAAAAGGCACAAGAGAAAGATAGACCTGAGTACTGCAAATGACCTTTTTCCTCTTTCTAAAAATGCAACTGCATCATTTTTAAATGCAAACAAATCAATACTCCAGTTTGGTTTTTATTCACGCAATCTTTTCGTATTTCCAAATGTGTTTTGCAGTACCAGTGACCTTAGAGGTGTGTATACTGTGAGGTTTTGAACCTTTCATAATTTATTTCGCAACAGGGTAAGAAAAATGCTGCTGTGATTGGTTATCGCCTTTTTCGATCATATCTTTGAGCAGGAGACACATTTTGACTTCTTGGAGTGTTGGAAAAATATGAGAAACTCAAAATGTGCTTACAACACCAATTTTGTTACTCACTTCCCAATTCTCCCAACACCCTGTTCAACCTTAAAAATCACTTGAGAGTTTTTGACAAAAAGGGCTTTGAAAGAACCTGTTTTCATTGCTCGCGCTGTATTAACATGGGCCCTGCTGTATCAGAAATTAATTCATCTAATTTTCTTCAGGTATGTTCAAGCGGTAGCTCGGTAATGACAAGCAGGTTCTCATCAGCTTCACTTTCATCAGAGGTAGCATTTCAATCTTCAGGCCCGCTCTGTTCTGCTTTTCCTGTCAGTCGGCGTCGATTAGCCATTGATCATTGTCAACAGCACCATGTATGTTTTCTTTGTGCTGCCGATTTATAGCCCTACCAATCTCCTCTTCACGTGAAAACTCATTTATGGGTTTGACGAATGTGTGCTAAAAATTGCTAGCTTGTTTTTGATTTTTTTTCCCCCCTCAGAGAGTTACGAGAACTGTCAACACAATCTCTTTTCGCTGGGCCAGCCAAAACTTCATCGCCACTTCGTCTGGAGTAAGTCCTGAGAAATTATTTTGTAGCTTCAAACCCTTCAGAGTTGAGAAGCTTTCAATGAAATTTCACAAGATATCACCAATATGCACCAAACAACATGAGTAATCATGGCAGGGCTAATATTACTTCTCATTTAGGGTGGTTTACAGAAGTGTGCCCCTTGACCCCAAGGGAAAACAGCCGGTCTTACAGTTAAAGTGCATGTTACCGTCAGAAAGGTGTGATGAAGAACCAATACCCTAACAGCCCCAAAAGCACTGATGCACTCATTCTACTGCCTTTGTGGGACTTTGCTGTTGGGCCCTTGAGCAAGGCCCCAAACCCCACATTGCTCCCAGGGGGGACAGGCCCTTGGTTAGCATAAACAACAGTAAGTTGCTTTGGATAAAAGCGTCAGCTAAATGACTGTACTGTAATGTAATGATTGTAATTGAATGCCCCCAGAACTGTGTTGTCTCCCGCTCAATTAAAGTGCCACAAAGGAACCTCAGCTTTCCCATGTACGGTGTCATCATGTTTAGCAGTGGTGAAAAGCTGATGTTGTGGGAAACATTGTCATCGATTATGTGGTATGTGGTGCACAAATTAAATATCTCAGAATACCAATAAAAATTGGGTGGTGGGCAACACAGAGTTTGCAGCCAGCTGTGATAAAAATGGTTAGCATAGCATAGTATACTTACAGAGGCAGTTGCAGCAGGGGATGTTGCTGCTGCAGAGAGACTGCTCTGTGCTGTTTTGGTGTATAGGGGGAATTCAAGTGCTGGGGGACTTTTTCAATGATTGCATTTTTTCATTTTGGCCAGCTATGATTTGATGGTGAAATTAGTTCATATGTTTTGAGCTGTTTTTCCCCCCGTTTTACTGTTTTGCCCTTGGAATGTATATGTATTTGTATATGTTGTACTGTGTTTTGTGTGTGTTTTCGGATGGTGGACCTGATGGCTGTTTCTGGTGAACATGGGAACATGGAACTGAGACCTGCGGAGGAAGAGGGGTGACTGAATAGAGGCGGTAGTGAAACCCCGGACTGACCTGACTGCTTTGAGAGCATGGTTCCCGTCGTTGTCAAGATCATGCACGTTCTGTTTGTATTGTAGGAGTGTGTGTGTCCAGCATCGGATGGGGGTCCGAGGAAGCTGACCCGGTGAGAATTCGCCCTATAAACAGTGCCCCTGTTAACAATGAAACAACGGACCAGAGTGGTTGGTGTGACAGTGCAGTCCCAGGTGGGGGAAAAGAAAGCGACAAGGTCGAGGCAACCGTTTGGATGATCTCTGAGATGAGGTCCTGGTGTCTCGGGACATGGTGCAGTCTTGCCTGTTGGTAGTTTTTATTTTATTTTGGGATTTAGGGAGACTCAGAATGATGCGCTTGACGAAAATACATCCCACTCTTTTTTTTTTTTGAATGTGTATGTGAGAGTATATGCATGGGAGCCCCCTCAGTGTTGGCCCTCTGCCCCAAAATGGCTGAGCGGGGTTTCCCTCTCCAGAGCGGGATAGAATTCAGGGGCTGGAACCACGAGTGTGGGAAGCACTGTGTGGGATATATGTGCACATGCATGAGGAATACCTGTAGTTGTTGCGTAAGCCTGCTATGAGTTGAGTCACTTTTACTTGCATGAGGTCTCTGTACATAGGAGGGTGGAAACAGTTGGTTGGGACAATGGTGGCCAGGAAGGGGGAGGTGGGGAGTGGTCAGACAGAAGATTTTGGGGTGAGTAGATTGTGTCTATCTCATATGTTTATGAAGACTAACTCTGACAACAAAGATGGCAATTTTGCTTCTTCTTACCTTGCCCTTGTGTTCTTGTGGTGGGTGGAGTCCCCAGGGGAAAACAAGAAAAAACCTTTCACTGCTGGGTGGTGGGGGTAATCCTCAACAGGCTCCCATCACTGGCATCTCCAAAGAGACAACAGAACAATGTACATTGCCTCTACATCTTGCAGATTGATAGTGTTTAAAAATCCACACTCTTACAGTGCTTTAAAGTCACTCACATGTGCATGTACCACATGTACAGCGGTAGTTTCAACGGTCAAAGATGAATCTGGCAAATCAGTCCCCGAACCTCATCCGACTCATTGTTCTGCACTTGTGCCCAATTCCCAACTCACAGCTCAAGTGTCACTGTTAATGGCTGAGCTTCCGTGTATCAAGCGGCATATGGACCCATCCTGTAGCAGAACCGTGACTGTGTTTATTTGTCGGGGTGGGGAATCGCGGATGTCTCCATTCCCACCCACACCCCCACCCCCCAATGTCACTCACTCGTACCGGCCCAGTATTACATGTCATTTTAATACCGTGCCAATTAAAACTGCTGGAGATAATTGTTCCCATTATTGCAGCGTGACAGCGGCGGGGAAAGCTATCGGTATCGGTACAAACCCCTGTCATCATTCGAGGCTGGGACCTGTCACTGGCGTTCCCAGGGGAATTCTTAGCCCAGCGAACTGCCTTTCCCAGCACTTTTAATCAGAACAAGACAAGGACTCTCACAGGGGCTGAGGTGCTGGAAGAATTCCCCTCATCGTAGCTCCAGGGCGTTGTCCGTGAAATTAGCATCCTCCATCAGGTCCTCATTATACCAGTCAAAATTTCACAAATAAGCAAAACATATCATATTTATTCTGTCACAGTGTTGTAAAAAAACATGCCATTAATTTCTTCAAACAGGAAATGGGATAAGAAACACACTACTTACACTGCAGTAAAGGAAGGCATATAGATGCACCAAACAAAAAAACATGACAAAGTTAAAGTCCCTCTCCAGCTAAACTCCTGATTTTACTCAGAGGTCTTCCATACAGTGCAAGAGAGTGAGGTGGGAGTCCACAAAACCAGTGGCACCCCCAGAAATTTTTCATAGGGGAGGCCAGATGGGGCCAAACCAAAACCAGAAGCTCTACTTGAATTTCAGGAATTCTACTGAGCTGTTGTAGTGTTAGGGCAAGTAAAAAACTAGCTGAAACATGCTAAGATTTGTCAACTTGTTTTTTAAAGTATATAAAACAAAATCAGGAAAATCTGAAGAGGGTATCTGGTGTCATTTGGCCATCTGAACCATTTACAGAAACAGTGTGCCACTAGAAATGAATGTTTCCAGTTCAATCAATTAACTGATTGAGCAATCAAGAAGCAAACAATAAATGTGTAGTTACCATACCATAAGCAATAGAACAGGAAAATACGAAGAATATCTTTATTCTTGGAAAACGTTCATTCCCCTAGCAACTTCTGTCATGAAAAGGGCTTTTTTGATGATGACTTTGCGCTGAGGAGTTTGTTCAGACCGATGAAGAAGAAAGATAGGACACGTTCTGACCTTTAAAGAAGCATCTTCAGTTGATGTTTCAGTGATAGGGGAAATGGCACAAGCACACAATCTGTGGGTTTTGAAGGATTTTGAGCTTTCTGTCCATTAGTCCCATATCAGTCCTGAGTCGTGTAATGGAAGTAGAGCTCTGTGTAACACATGATACTTTGGATGTTGAGCCAGCCAACAAAAGGTCAGCCGACTTTTGTAAAGCCACTTTCACTCAATCTAACTGGTCTAACTGGTTTAAACACTGGAGGAGACATTGGGTAAATGCTAAGGGCATTTGTTCCGTGATGTATCAAGATATCTTAGATATGTCCAACATCATGACCTACGTGATCTCAGACATGTATCCTCTGTCATAAAGGGATGAGAAGAAAAGACAGTGGATGTTCTTGCCTGCAGCCCAGAAGTCACTTCCCAATAGACAGACCAAGTTTCACAGTGGCCTTTCTCTGTGGTTTAGAGGCTAAACATATATCAATGTGTGACTTTATATCTGTCACTCTGCTAGAGATGGGCTTTCATCCCATATAAATAAACTCCCTACCAATGTCAGGACAGCAGAAAAGCCAGCAGAAACTGACAGAAACTGTAAACTCTCCTCTTCAGACTGCAACTAATTGAGCTTTATCTTTTATATTTGCTGCATTTTATGTTTTCATGTACTGGTTGTATGGTGAGTTGTATCATGACTCTGATGATCCTTGCCAACTCGCATTGGTGCTTTGTCATGTTACTTCTGTGCTTGAGGGTCTGAAAATGTGGTTAGCCAAGGTCTGACACGATTGGCCACACAATTAGGGTCACTGTTACCCTACATTATAAGTTGCTCTTGATAACAGTGTCTGCTAGATAGTTGTATCGTGATGGAAAAGCCATGCCTCATCGTAGAATATTCATATTATGTGTTTCTGTCATGAGTTTGTTTTCTAGAACCTGATAGATTCTGACAGTTTGTGTTTGTTGGGTATTCATGTTGAAGAAGCAATCAATTGAGACTGGTCACATGGATTAAATAGTATCGATTAGTTCCATTATCTTAGGCCTTTGGGTTTGGTTACTTTGTGAGAATGTTGGGCATTGTATTTGGGAAGAGGTTCTGTGTGAGATATGGACATTTGTTTCATGATGTCCTTTGGAGCAAGCAGGATCTGAATCCTTGATCCCTGAATCACATGTTATGAGCATGTGAAATGGATATGTGAACATATGTCAATACATGTGATGAAAATGTGATTTCATACACAAACACATGAGGAAATCTGAACTGTCCTCATGACCATTTTATCACATGATAAACAAACATGGCAACGCGTCGTACAGATGGCACAAAGAAGCACAAAATTCATAACAGGTTCAGAATGAATATTCAGATTCCTATTAACACAGGTATTGTTTGCATTTCCATTTGTTTTGTTCCCACCTTGCAGGTGTTATCAGAATGCAAGCTGGCTGAAGGAAAATAAATAAATAAAATAAATGCCAGACAGAAGAACAAACACACTGGTTTTTGTAGGCTGCCAATGGTACAATATTGTTTGTACCCTGGTGGACATAACTATCATCAGTCTAATTAGCGAGGAAGCGTTCACTGTTGAACCTTTGAAACAGCAAATCCTATGAAAAAAATTATCACTGCTGGATCCAATGCAGTTGATCAGCAAAAAAAAAGATTAAAAACAGAAGAGTTTGGCAATGAGAAATTCTCAATGATCACAGCTGCCTTTCTGTAAATGACCAAAATATGGAGAGTGGGAAGAAAGGATTTGTGATTGTCATGATGATGATGATGATATGGTTTCTCTGCGGATTTGTTGCAGTCGTCAGTCCAAAAGCAAGTGGCCCTTGATAAGAGCGCATTAATGTTTAAATTATGAAACCGAATGTTCCCTTTTTGAAACATCATCCCTTTTTGTAACTGAGGTAGGCGAAGCCTACCAACAATTGAAATTAAGTTACAAGGATGGCATTCTTTTTTTTGCACTGTAAAGTGCAATTATAAATGTGTTATATCCATCACAGCCCGTAGTTATAACTGTATCGACAGCCAATAATAATACATTTGGCATGATATCCAGTAAGGGATATGTCACTCTTTTTCCACCCCTGTTCTATATATGTACTTTCTTTGCTCTATTACCTTCAGTGGAATGCATTGAAGTCCAGATTTAAGTTTTGGCTGGGTCAACAACGCTCTTCAGCAATTAACTTGAGGCATGGAATAGCACTCAGTACGCCAGTGCTCAGATCACAAAAGACTCAAGCTAACCAGTATGTTTGAGCAAAACACAATTTTACCATTTCTAAAAATAACTCTAGATTACATGAGTCATTTTGTTGGTGGAACTTGGGCCACCAACCTCAGGGGTCCCAGTCATGTACCTTGGCCGCTAGACCACAAGCTGTCCCCTTAGATCATAGTCATCAGAAAAAGTAAACATGTTTTGCTTACATTAAGGTTAATTAAACAATAATAATATGCATTGCTAACGGATAAATAAATATCAATAACAACTGAAAGTAACATTAAGATATAAATGAAGAAAGTGATTTTATCTCAAGATTAAGAGACACAGATTTCAGGTTCCTTTCTGTTTGCACTGGAAAATGGAAAGCAGTTCAGAAGCAGACCTCGTGCCCCGAAACGTCCTGCTGTACGTGTGCCAAACATTAAGGGCATAATGAACTGTAGGGTTGTGCTGAGGCAGAGGTTTAATCAGAGTTCAGGGGTACATTTGAGGAGAGGAAGAGAAACGTGTCTGAGTTTCAACATTGTTTCTCAGTGTTGAGAGCTGCAAAGCCTTGTGACTTGGGAGCAGATGCCTTTCTTTAGAAATAGAAGGTGTAACTACCGAAGCATTGTTCTGAGCTCGGCTCGAGAAATCAAAAAAATCCCAGCTCTGTCCTGACACAATCTACAGATTTTCTGGGGTTTTGAAAACACACGTTGAATAGTTATGACTGTCTGGTATGCTAACCCCCAAGGATTCAAACCAAACAGAATTTCACCACCATATGGACTGAAGAATGACAGCCTTCAATGCACTGGGCTGCTTGCGGTTTGACCCAGTTCTGCACTCATGCCCTTTCTCGCTTTTTTATTTTTTTAAATAATTTTCTTATAGCAACAGCCTCAAACTTTGCGTTTTGTGAAATGAGGTAAGGTAAACCACCCTTCTATTCCTTACTTTAACAGTACACATTAGATAAATATTTCAAAAAATCTTTTCGCAAGTTGCTTCCAACAAAGCCATGTAATCTTTTTTCAAAGTCAAGATCTCAACTTACAGACGCTGTATCAAATAAGGAAGTAAACACCCAAATTATTCACTGATTTATTTTCTAATTTTAGTCAATTTCAGTTTTTTTTTTTTTTGCATTTATCGCATTGAAACTTTAAAATGTATTTCAAATCAATCAATCATATTCAATGACTTTCATTTTTTTAATTCATTTCTGGTAAGTTCTGGTATTCATGGAGAAGCAAATTCACCAATATTTCCATTTTGAAAATATAAGAACAAACAGCAGGAAGCGATTTCACCTCCTGATTAGCAAATCAAAATAATTCATGGATTGTCATGGTTTATTCTCTACCTGTTTTACAGTTCACCGTTGCTTCAGTGAACAAGATATATTGCGGCACTGGGGGAGGTTTTCCCTCCCATTCTGTTAAACACCACACATCATCATAGGCCTGGTGAAACAAGACCACATGTTTTTGTGTGCTTGTTTTTCCATAAAATTTTCATGTCAGTTTCGAGTATCACTAAATAGATCCATAAATTCACTTTGAAAACAGGAGGGCACAGTAAAAAGTAATGTGTTAATATTTTTAAACTTAGACCTTCAAAAGCATTTGTATTTGCCAAGTTCTTTGGATCAACTTTTTGGATAATTCAAAGTATTTTCACTGAAATGTTCTTATTCGTAACTGTTTGGTTGTATTGTGTTCTCTCATTTTCTGTTCATATTATGCATGTTCAGTCATTGTACAGATGCAAACAAGATCTGCGATGAACAGACTAGTTTATAAGTCCACCATGTTATTCATAACACCGAATAGTTGACGATTATTAGCATCTCAAAATATCTTGATGGAGTTGCACAACCTAAATTGGACGACTGAATCTTGAAGAAAGGTGCAGTTTATTAGTGGGCAAAGAAAATTACTGGCAAACCAAAACTGAGATTATTTTTGACAAAATGTTTGCTTGTATTTGTATTCCATGAATTATTTTTCATAACATATCAACAGTTTAATTTTACCATTGCTGCGCAAGGATATGTGTCTGTTCGTTGGGAAGAACCAGAAAATATGGCATTATCAGTCCCTTATGTAGTAATGGTCTTGTGAATGAAGTCAACCTTGAAGAAAAAAGACAGGGGTGAAAAGCTACATTGATCCTTTGGGCAAATTCAGTGTAGTATGTGTATATAATTAGATCACAACTTGAACAGTCTGTCACACCACCGAGCTCGTGTCATTAAGCTGTAAAAATTTCCTATGCTTGATTGCGCAAGCTGCTGGTCTCTCGTTGCAATAATCTCCTTATAATGAAGATTTGCATGAATCTCTGTTCAGTGAATTTTCCCACAGCCATCCATTTCATCTGTCTTGAGGAAATTAAACTTATGCGCCGATAGGAGGTGCCTGCATTTCCGGAAGTAAGTTCCGATGACCGATGGCAGATGCATTTATTCTCCTATGTTCTCCTCTCCATCCCAAACTGTTGCAACTTTTCAGGGGAAAATCCATTTACAGCACGAGGAGCAGTCTTTCACAAATGTATGTTGACTCCCTGAAATAAGCATCAAAGGATTGAGGGGGAGGAATCCTTAGAAACTTCAATCTCTAGGCTCACACCTGTTCAAAAAAAAAAAACAAACAAAAAAACTGGTGTAGATGACATCTAATTGGTAGTGTAGATGGCTCTTTGACGTTCGGCTATCCATGTCAAACACAGTGGCTAGGATCACCTCATGGACCAGCATTGGCTACTGATGTCAGCAGACTTGTAACATCACTATCAGATATTACCCATGATCCTCCACTCCCATGTCATTTATCTTCAGCCTCAAAGGCATTTATCTCCAACTTCAGTACTTTCCTTGGGAAAAGAGACCTAATTTCCGGTACGATTCTACCCTCTTCAAACACTGCCAAACCCAAGTCATGCTTCCCTCTGATACTGTCTCTCCCATTCTTCACACGGATGAAATGAAGTGAGGACGATGGGAAGATTTGGCAGATCCACACATTGTACTTTGACACACACTAAATTAGGGCACTCGATACGCGAGTCGTGTCGATGAAGCCAACCGAACATTTTCCGGCCAATTAACTTGTCACAACTGTATGACTTTTTTTAACGGCATATTCCACAATAAGTCATAGTTGTATGCAGTTATGAAATAGTCGCATGCAGTTATGAAAAAAACATTCATTTAAATGTGACAGATTATAATCACGAGCAAATATGGCATTTGTAAAATGCCAGATACGTAAAATGACGTCCCCAGAAAATGTAATTATAGCAAAGTGCCTTTAAAATGGAATCTAACCAACTGCATCACTGATTTATTGACAGATAAATAATCCATCCAATAATCCATATTTATCAAAAACGAATCACTGATGGTCTTAGAATTTAAATGACTGCTGCTCAATACAATGCCTCACATCAATAACATTATGGTTTTTTTTTTTTTTATTATTGTTCCATCATCTTGTGATCTCTATTTTTGACGTGCGCTTCTTCTGTGTGTGTGTCTGTGTCTGTGTGTGTCTGTCTGTGTGTGTGTGTGTGTGTGTGTGTCTGTGTGTGTGTGTGTGTGTGTGTGAGAGAGAGAGACAGAGAGATATTATCAGTTCAAAAGTTTAAGCAGTCACTTTCATCTGATATGATCCTCTCCAGTCCTCATATCTTTCATTTCTAAAGCTGCTCCGGAACATTCAGTCCCTCCTGTTATCACACATCAACCGATTTGCGAGGGATCCTATGGAAAATGGCATTGACCTTCAAAAGGTCACTTGAATCTTCTCCAATTGAATCCATGAAGTATAAAGTGTGTGATTATCAAATGCCTTGTTTGCACATATAAACATCATTTTCCTCAATTTCGGGTTACAGATGATATCATGTGATATTTCTCAACTTTCTCTGCAGAGTTTAGCAAGTTTGGTCATGTTGCTGTAATTCAGTCTTGACTCCAACAGTGTAAGTGCTGGAGTCATGGCTCACCACAAAGTCTTCAGAAGTTAGACCGAATCGAGGCTCAAATGTGAGGATAAAGCGCAAAGTGAGTTTACAGGGCAGCCCTCAAAAAATGAATACCTCAAATGGAGACGTAAAGAATGAGTCTTTGAGACCAGAACCTGGGACAAAGCACAGCCATGGTTTATGTAAGACCCAATAAGCCAAGCTAAGCAAACTGCACCGAAATGCATTTATAGATTCTATTACTTTTAGTCAATTTCATGGTTGACAGTCAGTGGTTATGGATGAGTTGCAATGGGTACAGGAAGGCCTACTTCCCGAACAGTGGAAACAAACATTCATCCAGGTGTCAAAGGCTTCACCTCTCTCTTTGTTCTCTTGGCTTCCATTTTATGCTTGAGTGTTTGAAATTGATTCCTTTGAGAATGAATGACACCCCTGCCGTTCAGGATTGGGGTGGAAAGAACTGAGAGGTAGGGCCAAAGTGTCTCCACTTTGAGTAAAGGCTTTAAAATACCCCAGGTAGTTTTACACACCATGCATTTTAAATGTTCATTTTTTTTCTTATTTGTAGTTTGTGACTGCTGTGTATGGAAAAATATACTTAGGAGGGAAAATATTGTCCTTAAATGTTCTCACTGATGCACATTTTGAGTCTTAAGTTTACAACATGGCGTAGCTAGCTTGCTAAGCCTCAAAGAAGCTTAGTGCTCATCAGAAATGCCGTGATTACAACTATCACCAAATACCAGTCAGTACAGAATAATGTGAATATAAAGAGTGTTTGCCAAAAATCTGAGGCAACGGGACACACCAAAGCGTCAGTTTTAATACATAAGTCAGCTTATCTCCAGGAAACGTACAGCAGCAGTGTCTGCAATAAAATGGGTATCCATTTCAGCTGTCAAAATAGGTAACGCAAAAAAATGGACAAAAATAAACAAATTCAATATAGATCAATTTATTAGCAAATCATTTATGTTTCACCGAAAGTGTGGCTGTAACCAGGTTTTATTTATTTATTTATTTTTTTTTTACCATTGAAAATTTCTTTGTGCAAATTATGATAAGCAGTTGGCTTCCCATGTGCCCAACACAAAAATGGTTATGGAAATTTTAAGGCTCGAGGCCAATGTTTTTCCATAGGGAAGCTTATGCCCTCTTTGTGAGGAGGGCCTACTGTGACCTGAATGCCTGATCATGGTTAAGCCGCTCTGTTGCATCACCCTGGAACCTGTGGGACACAGAGGGGGATGGCGATGCAGAACATGTCAGTACGTTTTCAGAGTGAAAGTCTCTGAGAGAGAAAACCTACGCCGGCTGGCTGCCACCGCCATCTCGGGAGGCGGACATAATGAATGTACTCGCGTGTGAAAACTGTTGGGAGGGGTGGAGCTTGATGGAATGGGCCAGGCGGGCACGCTGCTGGCAGCCTCGGTTCGAAAAGCCAAGAAAGCCAGGTCATGCACGTCGACGGGAAAAGCGATTCCCACAAAATTTTCCCTTGAAGTTCAAACGATGAATCTGTCTGGGTCCTATCACTGTTCAGTGCCTATGGAAGACACAGGATCACACAGCCTTGAAAAAGAGATCAAGCCTAAATTTCATCCATTGTCTGATACCTTGCAGATATATCTGGCCTGTCCTGTAACTATGCCTGAATTTTCATTCATCCCAGTGACGTCTTTCGTCATCTCTGAATTCATTACTTGACACATCATGTTATTTCCTCCGTTATTAACAGGATGATATATTTATAGTCTGATAAATAACACAGATTCAGGTTCAACTCCCACAGGTCTTGCGGCAATCCAAAGAGATTTAATTATCCAATGACAGTATCTATACCAACTCTATGAAATGACAAGAATACATTTTCCCCGTTTGAGGTTTCAGTGCACGGTTGTTTTTTTTTCCAGCTGAAGAGTGTGAGTATTTTCCATAGCATGGTTTTCGTTTTGAGCAGTTTTGTTAATGCCTCATAAAACTATGTCTTTCCTCAGATGCAAATTAGCTCTTAATGTTGAAATGCTCAGAGTGATTACATAACTCCCCAGCAAGGAGTAAGGAGAATGTTGGCTGAATTAGTAAACTAAGAGGCCAGCTGATGCAGCTGATGTAACACTTGGCACTGATTTAACCATGAACAATCTGTAGGAAAAAAATACTTGTGGAAAAAAAATGTCTCGTAGGGTTTCATGTGCTTTGTTAATCCTTACCACTTGGAACAAATCGTTCACCTCTCCCCAACTCCCATGGATGAACTTCACCAGCTTGTCCTGCTTTTGAACAGAAAGCAAGAATAAAAAAGTATATTAAAATTAAAGTATCTGACATAATAAACAATATGATGTTTTGGTATTGCGGGGGAGTGCACACACACACACACACACACACACTTAAAACAATGATGATTTTTGAGTGTGCAGACAAAGACACTCACTCAGGTGATGCTTTGCAGCCATTTTGCTCCTGACACCAATCATTGAACTAACTGCACTTGGAGTTTGTAAATTTTGCTGGGACACGAGGGAACCCTTTTTCATCTACAGTGACCACAGTCAGATCCATGGTCTTACACAGTATAGTGTCTCCATCTCTGCAGCAGGATTATTTTCCCTCCAAGAGGGGCCACTTGCTGGTCCACCAATACCACATCATCAAATTAGATTTGTCAGGAGGGCCACTCCCCTCTCAAGATCAGTTCCTCCAATCAGCTTCTTCTTACCTGTTTCACTTGGGGAGGTTTTCTTTGCCAATGTTGCTCAACACAAGTGTCAAGTGCACAACACAAATACATTTGATTTGATTAGAGGCCTTCTATCCAATTACTAACAAATACCACACCTGCTTGGACATACAAGAGGGGCAAAATGCATCACCATTGCATACTACTTCATGATTTCATACCCCTTTATTATATACTCTTCTCAGACTGTACTTTACAAAATCCATGAATTGATGTTGGAGGGTATACAATGAGAATGCTGTCTATGACATCATTACATGCACACTGACACATCTCATGCTTAAATGCTACAGGCAAACATGGTCTACTGTACAAGAAATCTGGTTCTCTGGTTTGTATCCTTCTGCCAGTAACACTTCCATCATTCTCTCTCACCCAATTAGACGTTCCTTTTTGTCATGTAACTTTCACCTTTTTGATCCTCTGAACATTCTTCTTTTCACACCATGCAGCATAAATCCATTATATTCTCTGTTAGGCTGCCGGTTTTTCTCTCGTACATTTCTTCGTGATCTAGATGACCTCACAGTCAGGACTCTTGGCTGAAAGCTTCTGCAGCATTTTGAAGTCTGGGTGAGCCAGAGGAAGCCATTTTAGGGAAAGAATCTGAAGAGCAGGATTCCTCAGCCAAATCCCCATTTAAAAGATGTACAGTGTCATTCATACCTGAAACTCCACTGCTGTAACATGTCCAATATACTGTTTCTTATCATTTTAGTTATTTTTACTACATAGATAAAATGTCCGAAGACCATGGAAGACTTACACGGTTTTTCCTGTTTCGTGCTTCGGCATACTGGGTTGGTAATGAAAATAGCAGGGTTGTGGATTGATAAGACAGGCTTATTAGTGGAACAGGACACTCAAGTTTGGACATAAAAATAGTGCATTTAATATATGAAAGAATAAGTAACAAAACATAATTCCACACCATAAGCACTGTTAACCGTGTGAATATTTACACTTTATATTATTCGCATTTAAAGTTTCATCAAATAGACCCCATCAACTCTGTGTACAGAAATAATATTTCTATAAATTTTGACATCTGGGCTGCAGCATTAATCATCAATACATATTAGCCAAGAACATATGCAAGTCCTAGTTTGTGAGCCATCAATTCAATTCATTTGTAACCAGAGTGTCACTTTGATATTGAAGAGGGAAACTGAGAAGGCAGTGAATTTGTCAAAGTAGAAAAGCATCATGGGATTCCTGTGGATGTTTGTGAGAATGCTCATGTGGGCATCGTTGAGCACCATTGATTTCAGTTTTCAGACACTCCGCAGACATGCTTAGGGCAGTCCTGAATTATGAGGTCAGGTTGTGGCTGCAATCCAGCGGTGAACATGACAGCATACCACCCACAGCAAATTAAAAGCATTAAACATTTAATTAGTGACTGAAAGTAATGATCACCGGTTTAGAGGTGTATTGATCACATTGATTGACACGCCAAAGTACAAAAAGTCTGACTGCCAGACTGCAGTTCCATTTCCGCGGTCTTATGCAGATTACATCAGTTTATATTGATGAAATAATATCTTCATTGCAGAACCAATCGACCAATCGACTCCATGTTGGGCTCGTAATAGATGAAAAATGTATAAATCATGAGAAGACGGCTTCCGTCATTAGTCCACACATAATGCAGCGACAGACACTCAAAAGAGAAGCCCTCGTGATCATAACAAAATTGTACTACTTTAACTATTTGGAGAAAAAAGCTGTCGTAAAAATAATTGATGGCGTTTGCAGAGCTCTGGAGTCTCACCACCCATAGACACAGACTTGCGCTCAAGAAACCAGTTTGTCACTCTGTCCTTGTTTTGTTGCAGCACCATTTAAATGCAACTTGTCACGCTGCACTTCAGTTTGCCTCCAGGTTTTCCACACTCAACTTCTGGTTTCGATCGGACGCACAATGCCTGCCTTTGCATCTTGGCTTATGGATTATACAGTGAGGTCTTACCTGCTTCATGCTTCAGTATACTGGATTTACAACAAAAAATAAGGAACTTTCAGAGACCACAGAGGTCTTTAACTGTAACTGTATGGACATTTGAAACTGCCAAAAAAAAAAAAAAAGGGAACTTGGAGCAGCCCAAAACTACTGGAATATTTTACGATAATAAAATAGAAGTAGCAGAGAGGCCAAAAGTCCTCAAGGTATTTGTATCTCAGTTATCTGAGTGGAGACTGACTCATAAATGGATTTAAATCATGAATATGATAAGTTTGCTCTTGTTTCATCTGTTTAATCCTTTATACACAAAAAATTTAACATGCCTCAAAGTAATTAATCAAGAATAAGGGATATTGTAAGGAACACTTTTCGTGAGTTTAATTCGTTCCTCTCTGTCTTTTTAGTTCAGTCCCCTGCTACTTGTCTTGTTGTTAGTGTGTGGCCTGTAGCTTGTTTTGTTCTGCTGCTGTTCATAATTACTCAGCATTAAAATGTTTATTCCATTCAGATCTTTTTGGCTTTCTTTAAATTACAAATATGCAAATGCTTCGCGGGTGTTAGGCGGCCCGCCCGGTGGTGGGTAATTTCAGAATTTTTGCATAATCTGGTCTTAACCCCAGTATCTACCCCTCTCTCTGTGAGCATATTTCCCAGGTTTGGACTGCAGTTTGTCAAAAGCTTTAATTCAGCTTTCTTTAGTTTAAAACCCGTGAACGTACAAGATCCTGCCCCCAACATCACCCGGCAGCTTCGCGGCCGGTCATTTTTTGTCTGCGTAACAGAAGGCAAGATCATCATAACAAGCCTGTGGTGAAGCATGCAGGCTCTCTGGAACTGACCCAGCAGAGGAATGGAAGCTGGCCGGGCCTCTGCACCCAAGCTCCTGCTGAGATAGCCTGCGCCGTGTGGAGACCGCGACCCGAGACGGGGTCACCAGCATAAAGAAGGCTCATTAATGGAGACAGAGAGCAAGAATTTTTATTTCTTTTTCGTCATTTTTTAATCGTGTGGATCCACTCCAGGCTGGGTGGTGGGTGGCAGGAGGGACACTTGGCACTAGTTCGGGCCCCTGGGGGACACCGTGCAGCTGACGAGGCAATGAGCATGAGGGAGCAGACGCGGCATTGCCACCAGCCAAGTAAGGCTCCAGGCATCTGAGATGTGTGTGTGTGCATGTGTGTGTCCAGAGGGAGTTCTTTCTGCGAGAGGCGACTTTTTCCAAAAACAAAACCGATTCCCCTGAGACAACAACAAGCCTATTTACTCAGTGAAAAAAAAGATTTGACTTGTTCAAGAAAGAGGAAAAAATTACATAGCAACTTGTATAACTGACCCTCAATTACGTTCCACATAAAGTGCATACATGAATGAAGGGAGTAGGAAGGAAGACAGGGGTGCACACAGAGGAGGCTAGCTGCATTAGAATACTGATAGGTCAGGAGAATTACATTTTTATCCTTAAATTGTAGTTAAGTACATAATCACAGCCACCTAAAGTACTCAATTATAATTACTACCTCTTGCACCTGGCAGGAATGGTAAATAGCCAAACTATATCAGACACAAACCATGGAATTTGTATTTGATGTGATACCTATTATTGTGTCGTGGTTGGTGAGGCCTGAGTGGAACAAAACATCATGTGCAAACATTATTTGCCCCCTTTTTGGGGAAGAGGTCAAAATAGGACAGGACTATGCAATCAATAAAGAGGCAAAGTCAAATCCAAAAACCAGCCTTCCCCCGGTCCGGCAGGCTGTGCTTGTTTTTATACAAGGCCTAAAGAAAGCAATGGCTTATACCTGGGATGATTACAAAACTTCCTCAGGTGAGTCTTCCTGTGTTAGTTATTGTGCTGTTGTTTCAGGTTCCTGTATTCTCCCCAGGCTGAGGGACGCAATCGGACCTGAATGCAGCTCCACCTTACTGCACTTTCAAGTGATGTTGGATTTAGGGTATACAAAAAGTTTCCCACTCGGAAAGTCCCTACATCATGTGTAGCCATGCGTCTTTCTTTCAATTTCCTGAGCATAAACCAGGAATGAGTCGAGTGGCCCAGCTGTGACATTATTCCCAATTTGGAGAGAAACTGAACACACCTGACTGATCAGAAGCACCCATGAAACAATTTGTCTCAAACATTATTTTCCCCCGACATGAGGGAGGGCTATGTATAAAAAGTTCTGGATTTTCTGCATGGTGAAAACAAAATATATAAAAATACCTTTGAGTAAAAAGTAAGAATCTGCACTTCAAGCACATGCAAAGTGTTCAATTACAAATCAACAATTGTGGAGTGCAGATCCAAATTTCTTTTCATTTGTGTCTTTACCTTTGGTTAATGTATCATAGTAAAACAGTGCAAAGACATCAGAATAGTTTGGCAGTAATTTGATTCAATTTACCACCGAGTTATCATCCAGAGCTTGCTTGCATCTGATAGTGCTGCCACCTGCTCTGAGAAAGTGGCAATAAAATACCACCTGCTTTTCAGTGGAAACTGACACCTGCAGATTATGTTGGGGAGGGTTTATGTCAAACTGTTATCGTCAATGGAAAGCGTGATTTCACGCGACACCTATCCATTTCTCCATCTAGCTGTGTTTCTGTATTTCTTAGCTGTGTACCTGAAGTACTGTTGTGTACTCCACATTGAAGGTCAGTTTCTTTGGTAATTCTCAATTTCTGTATGTGTATACAGTGTATTGTTCATTGAAGTTATTTTACAATCCTATATACCCATAAGCATCGGATATGTCCCCAAACAAGCTGAATACTCACTCCAAGCATTTAACCAGTCGTGCTACCATTGCAATGTTTGGTTATTTTTCCCTACACATTGATATACCATAAGCGATCCATCGTAACCTGACACCATTGCAGTAATCATTGTGATAATATGTCTATGAAAAACTGTTAAATTATAAGTTTGTTTTTTTAAAAAGGTCATAAAGTACAGCCCTTTGACAGAGGACCTTAAAAACTCCCACAAAGACGGCAGTCGATACCACCACTGGTGTACCTTTATCCACACTATGCTTGCCGGTATAACGGTGCTCGCATAAACAAACCAATTGAAAATGCGCTCCCTGTCTCGTGCTGACACGGCAGGTATGAAAAGGGCACTTTCTGACATGAGCGGATTTTAATGCCACGTCTGTGCCGCACTGTTTTCCCTCACCGCAAGCTGAAATGTGATTAACAGAATCGACTTTTATTTGGCTTTCTTTAACTGGCTCCAGCTGGTGCGCCACATTTGTTTACATCATTTAGGTCATTCTTTGCATATGCCTTAATTATGTATCCCAGGATTCTCCACGATCACGACATACAGTTTATTGTACCTAAATGGTATATCTAATGGTCACATTTCACTGGATTTACAAGACCCCATATATATGTTCCCTCAATTCAATAAGCATATGTACACAAATGTGCATATATTTAAGCATTTACCAAGTTAAAGTAGCAACTCGAAGGTAACTAACCTCAGGAACCTAACTGTTTGAAGATAACACACTTCATATGTATCACAATGATCCTTTGATTAAACTAAACTTAATCTACTAATCCATGATATGCATGTATTTAATCTATTTATATGCATTTATTCAGTAGTTTTGTTAAATTACAAATAATCCCATTATCATATAAAGGAAGAATGCTCACCCCCCCCCCACCCCCACCCTTATTTTATTCACATGGTTCCTTTTCAAATATAAGGTGGGAGAGACAATGTTCGAAGACTATAATAATCAACACTAATGGAACATTCAAGCACACTGGCAATTAAATGAGCGTGAAAGCATGTTAATGTACCCTTGTGCTGATGCGACTTTAATGTTCTGCTGTGTTTTACCCTTTTGCACATTACACTGTTATAATTACTGTTATTCAACACTGTTATTGTAGGTTTATGTTTCTGTATCAACAGCAATGACCTTCAAAAAGCTAAGCCAAGGTGAATAGTAGTCATGTAATATTCAGGTTTTTTTTAAATGTGCTCTCTACAGCCAGACAAAACGGCTTCATCTAAATGTCCTAGGACACGAAATTAAGGAAAAGCAGCTGGGCTTTGTGATTAAGATCAAATATTCTGATGCGTAAATTGATCTGATTTAAATGAAAGCTTCCAGTCTTGGGGAGTGTCTCTCTGACATTGAAAGCCGAAGGAAAGCCTTTTCTCGTGTGCTTTCCCCAAGAGACCTCTGTTGTCTAGTCAGTCACTGTGATATCTCCTTACATCAGTTTAAGAGAACTTTATTGCTCTCACCTGTCAGTGAAATGTCACCAAAATGTCACAGCTCCAGCCAGAGTCTGCCGTTTTCTGCCATATGTCATTTCATTCAGCATATGCTAATTCAGCGACCTTGTAATTTGTTTCAATCTGAGCTGAGAGAAAAACAGATTTTCATCAGAAAAGATGAATGGTCAAACCGCTTCTTGGTCAGGCGTGGATGAATCATGTCTGAGACCGCATGAAAAATAATATCTCAGCGCTAAACTAATATCAAAGGTGCAAGTGCATCAAGTTGTTCATTATTTTCCAAGGAATCCAGGCAATTTACCCGGGAACAAAAGAAGGAATCCAATGGTCTGCCTACTGATTGTGACCTTCAGAAGCATGCATCTTTCATGATGGATGAGAATCTTATTTCTGTAAGAAAATGGTAGATGTTCATGTTACGGTGAGATTTGATTGCATAATCGCAACCCACCAATCACATTTTGAGTGTGAATCAAGTCGCATTAATTCATTTTGAAAAATGATAAGATAATGTTAAAACACCTGAGACCTCTGTGGTTGGGTGTTTGAACCCCAGTGTGCTCTATTGCTGGAGATCCACATTGACGTGGTGATTAGTGTTGATTGGTCAGGCTTTAGCTCTCCCACAGCCACTCCTGGTTGGCCAGGCACCTGCAAGTGCACAAACCGGACAAATGCTGACGGCCTCACCCTCAGACATAGGCGGTTTGTGATTGGTGGTGCGTACGCAGTGTTGAGAGACGTGAAGGCCAGTCGTCACGAGGGTCTGAGGAATCACATGCAATGGTATCCTTTTGAGTCAGCAGGTGCTGGTGTCTGCTGTGCACTAAACTGTGTGGCTTTAGTGAGGGTGGGAAAGGGGGAGGGAAAGTGTTAAATAAAAAAGCATTTACTCTCAGACTTGACTTCATTCATGTCCAGGAAACCAGCCCTAAATAGCAATAAGTTAAATGCTGAATGACAACAAAAACCTGCGTACCCAATCTAAACCCTGTTTACACGATTTACCTTGCCGGGGCCATACAGGACTCCTTTCAATACTGCACTGTGCTAATGAGGGGAGCTGTCATGATGCAGTGGCCAGTTGATCTGGGACTTCACACTCCAATGCAATTCTATCGACTCTATTCTAGTCAAAGCTGCTTACAGGCATAAAAGGGAGAAATGTGTTCAACTGAGAAATACCAAGGAGCTGAACAGCTCAACCGGGGTACACACTGATAGTTAGACACAAACCGACAGTCTGACAACTGTAAAAAAAACAGCAAGTCTCAGGTGTGCCGTCAGCAAATAGAAACTACACCTCTGCAGCTTTTGTCATTTTTTTTTCACAATTCCTCAAGGTGGGGTGAGGAGACTGTAGATACGGGCATAAGTGGAACCTCGAAATGCAGGGAAGGAGTCAGCCATGAGGGAACAATTCTGATCTTCCCCAGTGGACAGAGAGTAATGTAAAAAAGGCTTGACTGGCGGGGTTAATAGGCTTGACTGGCGGGGTTAATAGTACTTCCCATAGTCCCGCTTGGCTCACCCACCCACTCACCCCCCCAAGTCACAGAAGCCAGGGGGTGATAAGAGTGGGAAAAGTAATCCCTTCCATCCAATCACCAGGCCAGACTGAACCCTCCCCCCCCAACCCCCCCAACCCCCCAAACACCACCCACCTACAGCCCCCAGAGCCCCTGCACTTTCCTGCTGACTTCACAGGAATTCCCATTTCACAAAATGCCGCAGGTCATGTTCACTTCCACAGAGCCACCAATTGGACCGGCACCTGTTACTCCAGGTATTAGCTTCTGGGTAGAAAAGGCGAGCTAAGAGGATGAAGGACCGTAGAGGCCCAGAGGCCAGTGATTGAACCGAAGTACATAAGAGAGAAATGTGCCCCTTTCTTCCCTGGAATTACAAAATCTTTCCCAGGCAAGACGGTAAGAGTTCGCTGGATTGAAAGCACATGGATTGAAATGGTCAAACATCAAGGCTTTGTCAGTGAAAAGTGCCAAGAGAATGAGTCACACATAAACTCCTTATGGGATGTGAGATTATCTTCAGCGAAGGTAGGAGGACAGCTATATAAAGAATGCTTTATGTCAGGAACCCACAGAAAAAAAGAGGACGTTGAATATATTTTGAATTTTTTTTTTCTTCAATGGAGCTTGTCTAAGTCGAATTAACGAGGAGGATTGATCGGATTTGGAAAAAAGTCACCAGCAACCTTGCCTTTCTGTTTGGCCTCGGCGATGTCAAATTGATTCGAGCTGATTGGATTTGCAAATGAGAATCGGTTTGGCTTGGAAACCTCAGAGCTCATCTCCATGGCTTCTTTTGGATATGTCAAAATGAGAGACATCGCAATTCATGTCAGGGAGATTAAAACTAGCCGTTCCTCCCTCCTTATTCATCTTTCAATAAATAATTGCACTTGATCAGAAAGCATGTATATGTCAGCGATCATTTTTTAATCTTCTAACATGAATGATGTTGATGGGGTGGTTAACTGTGAATTTTCTCAAAAAACAATTTGGGATACTGACAAAAAGCCTTTATTAACTCAAACCGGTTCACTGGATCCATTGAAATGTGATTAACACATAAATAATACAATAAATGCATATTCTGTATTGTGTACATGTCCTCACACAGCACATATTACAAATTTTAATAGGATTGTATATTGTATTATGCACAAATTCAGTGGCACATTTCATGCATGTTTGAATCCAGTTATGCAACAAAATTTTGGCATGCATTGGTTTACATTATCACACAATGCTATCTCACAAATAGCGCTGAAATGACAGTTAAACGACAATGACTTGATCTAGTTTCGTTAGCAGTTTTATATGCACCGTACTTTTGATGCTTGAATGTTACGTATTTAAAAGCAAGTAATGTAAGCAAGTAAAACTTCTGCTTTCACTTGAGTAGTATTTCACCAATATCTCTACTTACAGGAGTAAGTACAGAATTTATGTACTTTGTCCACCACTGGCAGTTACCCGTTTTGTGCCTTGTCAAATTAGACATTCACCTGGGACATCCCTGACCGCACCTCATTTTAAAGGAATGAAGGTGATATTTGTAATGAAGTAAACTTTTTGACACAAATTATAAATGAACTCATTTTAAACCAACAGATCTAGTTAATCTGAGGTGGAATAAATGGACTGTGGTGCATATACAAAGAAATGTATTCGACACCAACCTTCATTAGCTTATAAGGTGGAGAGAAATGACAGTCCTTCAAAAGTACATAAAGCAATCATGATTTCATACGGACTAAAATGTTTTCTGCCTGGTTAGAAATTACATTTCGTTGAAGTTATGAAACATGCAAGGCTGTATCCTAAATCTTTTCAAGCACTTTTGCAATGTGGGAAGGGTAAGAATAGACAAGTTACAGATAAAAATTCATGTCAGCAGCGTCTGGGAGATTCCATGGATAAATGTCAATGCATAAGAGGAGATTCCGGATTAAGACAGAAAATGAGGGTATAAAAGTGGTTGACTGGTTGTCAGAGGAACCCTTTGCCATCTGCAAACGCACAAAGTGCTGTTTGTCGAGGGCAGCGACAGTGCCTCGTGTTTCATTTTCTCCTGAAGCTCGGCAGGGGCTAAGCCTTGCATTTACTGTGATGAATTAGGCTACGTAGCCCACACGCAGGGGCTAAAGGTGACTCTCTCCCCGGTCAAAATGAAACAACGTTGCCTGTGGCCTTTTTCACTTCGGGACAGTCTAACCACAGCGCACTGAAATATGACATAATGTGGTCAAAATGTTGCGTAAAGGGCGAAAAAAGGCCTTGCCGTTGAACAGAGAACACATCGAGTAACAGCATCATAAACGTCCCCTACAAAACTCCAAGCTGTGGCCTTTTCGTCCAGCAACTGCACCCCAGATGTTAACTCATTTTAAAAAATCATCATACAAGTCCTGATATTCTTCATCAGAATGACGAAACTAAAGGGCCTTTTATCACAGACTTCTGCAACCATTTGTTGATTAAAAATGCTTTATTAATATCCACTGATAATTTCCTTCTGCATGATTATACTCGGCAGTCCTTTTGTTCCGAAAATTCTACAACATAATTTAATTCATCATTGCCTCGTTTTTGAGCGGAGTAATACACACAGTTCTGGAAAATGGTTGGGGAAAAAATTGTTTTTGAAAGTTAACTAAAAACAAAATACTTAACACCAATGCCAGACCTTGACTAACTTGAAAGTGAAACACCAGAAAGACTGTTCGAATTTCACTGCAAATGTCATTGTCATGGTGCTTTGGTAGCGCATCTGATTAAATTTCCATCTTTTATGGATTGAACTCACAGAAACCCCTGCTTAAATTCTGATGAAGCAGAAAAATACGGCCCGACTATAAAAGCTGATCAGAGAAAGGCAGTTTGATCCCAAGTCACCCTCCCCCTTACGTCTGTATACCGCTATCCCCTTCATTTTCAGATTTACTTCAAAGAAATGCTGAAACTGAGCATAATGTCTAAATAGTAGCATATTGTAATGGTTAGGGGGCTGGTCTTCCAATTTGGAGGGAGTGGGTTAGATTCCCAGCTTTTGTACTCATGAGCAATGTCCTAAACCTAAAAAAATTGGTCGTGAGTAGAACTGTAAAAGGGAGCCATTTTGAGTCATGTTTGTCAGCTGGTGAAAATAGGGGAATGAATGGTGTTCATGAAGGATACTTGATTAAAACATCACTAGATACTTCTTAACATTTCATTCTAAGATGCCCTGACAACTTTGTTTTCAAGAGTCGCACCCTTCCACGGAGGACTCGGGCAGAAGGCTCGGTGAACCGATTTGACAGTTTTGACTGCCGAGCCCGGTAGACTTGCACGAAAGTGACAGGCCGAATGCAGATCTAACAAACGCTGGCTCGGGCGAGTGAAAAAACACAGCTGCAAATATGGAAACACCTCGGGGCAGTTCCCGAACGATCCTGCCTCCTTGAAGCGGAGATTGTGCGTGCGCAAAAACTACCTCCGTCACCAAACTTTTCAGAGGTTAGTGAGGATACTCTCACCCCCAGGGCACTTGTAGGCAACACAAAGAACGCGGAAAGCGTTCCAGGAGCTTAAACAGACATCCCCTCATGCACTCCATTATTGTGCATGGCTTTCTCAGAGACATTTCCTGCTCCTTACATTGTGTTTCAATCATTTGTGCAATAAATCCTACCTTAGACAAAGACCTGCCATGTAAAGACTGTAAAAAAGCGCCTCAAAAGTGAAGGAATTGGAGATTTTGCCACCTTCACAGTTTCAAATGAAGCACTAAAAATAATGTCAGCGGTAATGCCAGCGATGCCAAGAGGATTTCATGGATGAATGTCAGTCCATGAAAGACGACCAGGATTAAGAGGGAAAAGGGAGAACATACGGTAAAAGCTGAATTGTCAGAGGAACACTGAGCAGCACAAAATGGACAGAGATCTTACGCTTCTGCTACCAAAGCTTCGCGGCTTACACTACCAGCAAAGTACAGACGTGATGTTCGCAAAGTTATGGTTCAGTTTCGTTTCAGATTTTGTCTGTTTTATTCAGGCAATTGATTCCGTGGCTTTGAATCATTGAATGCACAAAAATTTAAAAGTTTTCTTTTTTTTTTTTTTTTTTTTTTTACAAAGGAAGTGAAATTTTACTTTAACAATATTCAAGTGTGAAAATGCATTTTACAT
The DNA here is from genome assembly GCA_019788955.1 of Albula glossodonta. NCBI lineage: Eukaryota > Metazoa > Chordata > Actinopteri > Albuliformes > Albulidae > Albula > Albula glossodonta. The sequence goes on from JAFBMS010000030.1 coordinate 1,606,655, forward strand.
AATAAAGGGATATGTACTGTAGACTAATTTGATCAATTTGTCAACGCATCCATTGTCAATTCCATCAGTTTTCGCAGGCTTTTTTCCATCCTTTGTCCTGCCTAAGCTCCCAATGCAGAGAAAAGTGGAAGAAGGACTCGCTGACAGTTGGTAAAAATTTGTGCTATTTAATATGTAAAAAACATTTTTTGGCTTCTAGAGAATTTGTTTGTTATGCAAAATCTACATCATAGTAATTTTAGAAGTAAACTGAAGGGTTAGCAATTTACATTATCATGGTCTTGAGGTTTCTACTTAATGTTTCTTATGAATTTATTCTATTGTAGCATGGAATTTCTACAAAGCTGCTTCAAAGTCGAAGCTATTTTTTGCCAGCTTGCTTAATATTTATATATATTGTAGGAGTATACTGTCACATTGTTTGCAATATGACCTATTTACGTGTCTGGTACGTAACAGAACAATGCTTTCTCAGTCACCACTTTTCGAACTATTTGGAATGGTAAACTTGAGATGTAAAAAAAAAAAAAAAACTGAAATGAAATAAAAGATATGTCACTTTCAGCAGCAACTGCCATGGAATACAAAACAGAAACTCGTAAGAAGCCATAAGACAGAATGCTTCACCTTCACAAGGTTTAATATCCTCTGTTTTGGTGGTTTGGGGATACAAGATGTCAACGTATCCTGCGACTTTCACATCTGCTGTCTGAAACATGTTGTGACTCAGCTATGAAAAAGACTCGTAATGTAAGAATACGCGTCTGACAGAGAGGTTAGACGCACAGCAGGAAGACTCCACAGTAATAATTCAGGCATTGTTTGGATGGAAACCCAATAAAATGCTTCACTGTTGGATGCTAAACAGGAAATATGCATGTCATTTCCTATTTGCATAATCATGGCTGGTATGAAAAAAAAAAAAAAAAAAGGAAACATTTATGGGGTAAAATCAAGCAAGATGTGATATTTGACAAGAATAAGAACTGTCACAGCACTGACTGTGAGACAGTGGCTTTGGGCAAAATAATTGCAAAATATGGTGCAATGAAAGATCAAAAGCTCATCCACAGCCAAAATGCATGCTGTTGTGAGACCTCGAAATCTTGAATAATCAGAAGGCATGAGGCTGTTTTATATGTTATAACTGTAATAAGATTTTGATTGCAGTTGTTCAAAGCACACAACAGAGCTACCATTTGTGCTACACAGCCATATAAACATTCCCCTATGTCAATAAAACTAATGGTGACATACTCTCAATATTTCTTTCAGGTCCACTCATCAACCCAATTGGATTTGGTATTAAATTGATGTATTATTTGTGCATATTCAAGTGTCTTTTTTTTGTCTTTCAGCTCTTGAGCCTCTTCCCTGCTATCTGTGATCTAGTTTCATCTGATGCAAAGGGAAAGCCATTGAGAAAATCATTGTAAAAGAAAAAAGTATGTAGATATACAGTAACACCATAATGGAGAATGCTGAGAGACCAATACTCTTTAATGTCAACTCATACTTCCAGTGGTGACATTGAAGCAATACAGCAGTTAGGAGACAAATACAGCACCATATGCACAATGAAACATTATCCTCTGTGGTATTTGTAATACAGCGAATATTCATTATGTGTGACTGTAAGGAAGGAAGTACAAATTATAGTTTTGATTCTCCTTCATGCATCAAGTTTACTTGTTTTCCCGCAGTGGAGAAATCTATAGAGAGGAACAATTTACCCAGTTATTGTGAGAACGCATCGAGGGTCAGGAATATGACTGTAAAAGGAAATGGAACGGAGCAAATGGTATTTGTGGATTCTTTTTTTTCCCCTCACACCCTGCTTAAGTTTGAAAGGGCATAGAACAGCTTCTCATTCAGAGTTATGGGCTGAAGGCAGCTAAAACCACACAAAAAGAATAACTACAGTGTCATCATGACAATTTCCACATCTTATGGTGTTTTACTTGAATTTCTTTGATCTGAAAATGACATCTGGTGCAATTCACTTGAATTCAGAAACATTTACTTAAATATTAAAACAGCATTTTTGCATATTCTTCGGTTCTGAGCAGCTGAGACAACTTGTTTTTTCTTGTTCTGCACAGACTGTTCGACTCAACTCCACTTTGTATTCCTTGTGCCTTGCAGCTATTGAGTAATCGTAGTTGGTCAGTAATGAGTGAGAATACAGCCAATGGGAGGCGAGCACATTGCTGAATATTTTTTTTTCACTCTTCTGTTCTTCATGATATTCTTTGAGATATGACGTCTCATTTCCAATGGTATAAAAATACAATTTAGAGCTATCGTTCTCAACGGGTGGGTCATGACCAAAACCATTTTGATCGCGGAGTGTATGAAAGTATGAAGCCTACTTTTACTTTCTGTGTAGTTTTATGGACTTTTATGTTTATTTGTTTATATTGTGTTTGTTAACAGTGTGTGAAGGCATTGTGTATCCTATTAGTGCACTATTTTGGAGAAAGAAATCTGAGTGGTTCAAAAATTTTACAATTTGGGTCACAACTTATTGACCAATGAACAATGTGGGTCCCAAGGCTGGACCTCTGTTTTAGAGCGTTACAAAGAGTGTTTGTGTTGATGTTAAGCTGCTATTTTCTCTCAGGTGAAAACAGCATTGCAATTGTTCCAAAGCAGGATATGACATGTATCTGCACGAAACTATCTCTTTTTTTTTTATTTATTTATTTTTTTTTTTAGAATTTCAAAATCTAATGTTGTTGGTGGGTCAAGTGTTTAATTTTCAGCGTCATACACAGCTCAGAGCTCTAGAAATCTTGAAAGCTGAAACACCATACTCAGAATCTGAAAGAATTATTTACATGAGAGAACATGTAAAGGGAGTGACAGTGAAATGACAACAGAAAGCAGAGCTGTATAATTTTTGTCTATTCTTTTTTATCTGGTATTCTTGAGATGGTTTAGTCCCAAGAAACCTTGGTGAGGTGATTCAGCTGTCTAGTCAATAATTTTCATTGGTCGATTTCGTTGCTGAGTCTCAACATGGGCCACCTGGACCTCGTGTACCAGAAGTTCGAATTTGTACACTAAATCAAGCGCTTCTGAGAAGTTACCCAGCTAGGCAGAAGAAAATTTCAGAATTGGAATTTGAAGTCAAATCTTGCTGTAAAAATCCTCGCCTTCCCTTACCGTGTCCCACACATGTTGTATGGGGCCCAAGATCAGGGATTAAATCTGAGGTAATGTAACACCAATCAATTTGCTTTCTCAACAATTGACTTTACATGCCATGTTGTCTGCCACATGAAAACAAACATTTATGGTCTAAAATCCAGCAAAACTGAACCAAGGCCCATGAATCTTTCCAGCCCCCTCACCCTGGACTGAGCGTGAGCATGAAAGGCCTTCACAAGAAACAAAAGAGTTTCAGCTTAACCTGAGGTCAGCCCATAGCCTGCTAACCTAAAATTTAATACCAGAGCTCATATCTTCATCTCCTTTCCATTGTGTGCTGTCTAAAGTGATAAGAGCAGTTGCCTGGAGAAATGGCACAATTGTTCATTGATTGTCAAAGACTGTGTGCAATGATGAAAAGACCATAGTACATATTTTGGTGATCAGACAATACATTAATATTTACAAGGCTGATTAATAATTCTTCAAGCTGTTTTTAGACAAGTATCATACTGTGTGCATTTGATTGTGGGGAAAACATCCAACCCACAAAAAACATCTTACAATCCAATAGCTATGAAAGCATGGTGTTGCATATTTTGGACTGTACTTTTATCTTGATTGCCAACGAAAGCTGACTGTAAGGACTACAGCTACTTTCTATACTGTCTGATGGAGATGACATCTTTTTTCAGGGAGGTGGAAAAAGTCTTCAGCCATGAATGAAGTCTTTAACCTTTAGGGAGATTCTGTCTCAATAAAATTCCAATACGATTTCATATTTTCCACATTTTTATATTTTCTGATTGAGATTCCTGTTACACTTTGGTCTTTCGTGTGGAAATTTGTCATTCAGTAGTTGACACAGCATAGATGACTATCACCGCAGTTTGAAAAAATGTGCTGTGTCAGTATTTTATTTGCAAAGTCAACGGTAATAAAAAAAACCCTTATCAGGGTTTGACATTAAAATATCAATTTTGTTAATATGGATGCAGGGAGATACCCCCTTCTCTCCACCAACACAAATTTCACATAACCATGACAACACAACCAGTAACCAGATGGGTTTTCAGTCCTCAGTGAAATATTTCTGGAGTATTTTTATAGTTGGGGAGTCAAACTGGCCAATATCTAATTCAATATCTTATTGTTCATTGATCTGCATATATGGATTCCGTTTCTATAATTACAGAATATCAGAGCAGCATTTTGCCTAGCATTTAGATAAACAAATGTTTAGCTTGTGATAATGAAGCATACGACTGAGATGAGAGAAACTGTAAAAAAAAAAAAAAAGTCCCAATGAGTTTTCAATTTTTCTCATTTTGCAGTTAGAGCAGAGCTGGTATGATCAAACCAGCAAACTAACAAGGATTTACACCTGCAAAGCTCAGTGTTGTCCACCCTCCTGAGACAAATGAGCAGCCTCATCTTAAGGAACGAGACCAAAGCAAACCCAAACAAAAGAATATTTTTTCATGAAACATTCCAATGAACAGGGTCGACAGAATATCTGACCATGAATGATTCCTCAGATGTTGCTCTGAGTCACCAAGGACTACAATGAAAAGGGCAATTATTTTTTATTATTTTTTTTTTTATCTGACAATACAAATTCAAGAACTGCTGGCTTTAGAAATCCTGATCACCCCATTCGGTAAATTTTCAAAATAGGGGCAACTCGCAACTCCAACCTGTCAGGCATCTTTAAACCCAAACAAGACTTGAAAGCATGTAAAAAGTAAAAAAAAGAAAAAAAAAAGTTTGCTGCAAAAAATTTAAGAAGTTTGTATGTTTGGTGTGACAAAACACAGGTGTAAAAAAATTTACCTCAGAGGAAATAATGATAACAAATTCTGTGTCAGTGGGAGCTGCAGTCATTTCCACCTGCTGAAGAGCGCACAGCGGCACCCTACACTTTCAGACCCTGCTGGAATTCCCAGCATCTGCAGAATCAGCCCCTGAACAATCTTTGCCGTTTTGACAGACAAGGCATCAGATACTCGCGTCGGAATCGGAAGGATCATTTACAAGGTAGAATATTTGCATACAATCATCTCCCTGTCCGTGAGACAAAGGGTCTGCGCTACTTTGGCATGCCGTGCCTGTGGCTCCTTTCAGATTTTAATAGGGAAGATTGTTGGTGCGATGAGTAATGTAGGACTTTACAGATGCTCTTGAGGAGGTTGGATGGCAGTTTAATTCCCACCACCCACAGGAAATATAGAGGGTGAAACAAGAATTTCATGACATTGCAGGGTTTTTTCTTCTTTTTCTGCTGTTGTGAGTTCCATTGATTGGACCTATTTTGCAATCAGCAAATTCGGAATGCCCCCTCCCTTCATCATTTTAAGTCTAAAGATACCTCTCATATGGTGCTCTGCTTCCTCTCCTGACTTCTACATAGAGTAGCAAAGTGAGCTTTATACAACATGCTCACATGAACACTTCCTTTGTAAGTTGTTCCCCACTTGTAAGGGAAGTATAACAATGTAAGAATTGAATTGTGTTTCTTAACCATTTCTTCTCTTTCCACTATCTGGAAGAACTTGGTCCAATCGTTTTGCTTCCCCCAGATATATGCCATGCAGTTTTCAAAACCTTTCAGAAGTAAAATCAGTCAAGCAAAAGAACAACGTATGAAAATATAAATACGTTTTTGCGTGTGTCTGGCTATCAGCATCAGCTCTGTGTTCAGCCCTGCCCTTGTTTCATGGAAGAGTAGATTAAAGGTTTCCCACTGAATCTCGTTCTCGTTAGCGCAGAGAAGTGGCAAAGCCCTGTCAAATGTGTCCTGCCGAGCCCATCTGCCAGGGAAAGCCCGATCCTCAGGTCTCCTCTGCCAAATATGGCCAAATCTGTCCTGGCCTCTTCAGTGTAGCCTCCCCACAAACACTGTGTGTGGACGCCGACTGCCCAAAAATAAGAATAAAAAAAAAAAAACAGTCACCCACACCCATATGTTCAGTGGCACAAGACGACATGATAAATCTCTGTAAACCGGCATTTTCCATTGCCTGATAAACCAGGAGGACACAGGCAAATGTGTCAGCATAGCTCACTATCCTGAAGTAGACACACCACTAATATTTCAGACTCGGTCAGTGTCTCCACCGTCAGAAACTTATGTAGAGAATGGAAACGTATGTTACGTGTAGCTTTTTCATTATTCAGTCAACGTTGGAGTGGTGGGTGGCATTTGTCAGTCATTTTGATTACAGAGGCAAACAAATACTGCCATCATGTATTTTTTTTTTACCAATTTTCTTCAGTTGGAAGCAACTGCAGATGTCAGATTTGGCAGAGAGGGCGATGAACACGGTCGGTGGCGTACTCCATCAATAATGGATTTCGCATCTGTGAGGTGTGAATCTTCTTTTTTTTTTTTCTGGTCGCCATGACATTGAGGCACAAAATCTTATTTCTTTGTGACTGACAAGTGCAAAGTGTAGGTATCCCTTATTGTTCATGTAATTTCCACTCGTTGTTGGCTTCTGTATCTGGCATGCTGATGAATAGATAAGTCTTTGATGAACTGCTGCTCCACCAGGTTTTTTTCCAATAAATTTACCCATGGTGCCAAGTCCTCACCACCATCGGTTTCACAGGGCACAGCAATGGCGAATTAACCAATCAGGAGTGTGAGTCAAAAGGCAGAGCTCATAATGAGAATTCACTCTGGCAAGACAGAAAGTTTATATCTTCATGTTGCTGTGGATTGTTTTAGAAAAATAAACGTTGAATTTTTAATGTCAGGATTTTAAAACATATGGCAGAAAACCTTTGAGTAATACATATCGAGCTGCAAAGCACTTCTCACGACTGTTCAGAATATCTATTGAAATTACAGGAGAATACTTAAAGATCAATACACTTCAGTTTCAGAATCAGTTTGAATCCAATGATAGAGGATTTGACAGATGTGTTTGTGTTTCAGGGCATTTTTGTTATTTCTATAAAAGAGCCCTCAAAGGTTTTTTTTGTGAGTTTTCAGTGAAAAGCAAAATTCTGAATTTCCCGGAATGGAAGCGCCTTTGGCAGCGAAGTTGTTGCTTTGTTCCCGCTCCGAGTCCCACTCTCAAGACGTGGGCCGTACTCTCCGGGTCCTTACATAAGTAAACTTTTGTCCCAGCGCTCCTCACTGCCGAGAGCATGCCAGAGCCGGATTATCTATCGGAGATCGAGCAGCATCTCCCCCGCGAACCAACCTGGACTCGGAAAACCCTGGCGCATGGGCACTCTCCGCCAGCTCTCTTCAGGGGGACGAAAGGCATTGGCCGGCATTGTCCGCCTCACCCGACTACCTGGGTCCATTCCGCCTGTGCGTGCCTCAGTCGCCAGTTAATTACACGCTCGCGACACAAAGTTGATTAAGGTCACCTGAGCATCTGTGCCGCTTGATTGGGTAAAAGCCTGGCATGGCTGAGTCAGGCCATTGCTGCGCTTGGGATTACATCCCCATGCTTTTATGAGATTCCATCCAAATATCATTCTGTCATCGCAGCGTGTACTTGCTTCCTCTTTTAATGTAATTCTAGGCTAGTGAATGCATTGTGTGCTCTGCCTTTCAATCATTCATAGGGTCTAAAAATGGCCTACAGCAGAGGCGGGAGTGAATTATCAAGAAAAAATGATGTTATCTGTGTATGGGAATGAAGCAGCTTTGAGATGCATTTTGATAAATCAGACAAAGCAGTATCTAAGTCCAGTGTGAAACGAGAGTAACCTTTTCTGTGACTTGTTTATGATGGAAGCATTATGTAGCAGCACAGTCATGTCGATGTTCTTTGCTTTTGTTTGAGGATAATCAAAAAGCACCCACATATTTCACGACGCTCGTATTGACACAGTTTCAGGCCAACATGAATTGTCAAACGAATGAAAGAGTGAAAGGATTAGAGTCATGAAAGTAAAGGCACCGTAGGCAGGAGAGGTGAGTTGTGAAACGTGGACAGGACAAAGAGGTTCCTCAGCCTCAGTTGTTATCTGGAACCTTCTATGTCGTCTCCTACACCCAAGATTGCTGAATAAATAAATAAATAAAAATCAGGATCAATCTTGATTTTTCCTGCAACTAATTTTCTCTTTGTGTCAGGTTAGTACACACCAAGGAAGGTCCCTCTTCTCCACTTTGACAGGATGTCGGCGAGCTTAGCACATTCGATTAACTCACGCCCACAGTATGGCAGCTGGGATAGATTCAGGCTTCAGTTTTTTTTGTTTTTTTTTTGGCTCTAACAGGCTGTAAAAGCACTCTCTTACATGACACCTGACGTCTTGATTTTCAAACAAACTTCAATGCAACGTTCAAACAGTCCTGACAAAATAATACAGGATTCAGACAATAGTGAAAAATTGTGTTGATGTAAATGATTGACAATTTACCACCCCCAACTTTCTCCAAATTTGGAGACGACTTCATATCATTGTAAGCAGAGCTTATCTCTTCAGCCTCCTCTGTAAATTGGGGAGGGAACAAGCATGAGGACCTCCCCTGAATTCTAAGCAAGCACCAGTCAAGCTTGGATGCACATGACGAGGCAGGTTACCTCATGGCAAGGTTGTGAGGGCTAATTGGGGTCACACAATTGGCCGGTGCTGGTGTAGAAAGAGACCCTCCTTCTGGAATGATGCTACAAGCCACAGCAATGCACTGCAATGGTGTTGATTTGATACCAGCTTCCGCGGCCCGGAATTACACCGAACCAATGCTTATATAAGATGCAGAGAACTAGGCCAGCTCACACACTGGCATGGGCATAGATTTTGGATTTCCTGGTCAACATTCTACGATGATACAAAGTCAGTTCTTCTTTGGTTTTCATAGACCACCAAGTTACGACAATTAGTGACTTTGTGTCACTGTCCTTCATTCAGTTCCATTGCATTTTGAATGTTGTTCTGTTGAATAACTTTTTGTGATAGTGCCATCAGATTATTTTTTTGGTGTCTTAAACTTTTTAACATTAAAGTTATTTTGCTGTTGGCATGTTATGTTGTGATTCACATGCATAAACATTCATCAGAATGTTGGAAATCAAGTGTCTGTGAAACTCAAATTTTGCAAAGGACCTTCAGACATTCTCTTACTTTGAGTTTTAGCAGGATGCAGACAATGGGGCCCATCCACAGACTGCAGCAGGGTCTTAACAGGATGTCCCACACAGTCGCGCTGTGTTCTTTTGTGCATAATCATAGATGTCATTTATGCTGGGAATGCTTGGGACATGTCTCTGCCACTTTTTTATTGTGGTCCATTTCATCCCTTCCACTTTTTGAAAGCCTTGAGTTCGTTGAACCCGTTGTTGTCCCCAGAACTTTTCAAAACAAGCTGACGCCCATGTGAATAACTGTACAGTACACATTTAAAACAACTCTACCCTCAACTAATTGTGGTACGACTCATTTTATGCAATTTAAAATTTATTGTGGCAACTTGCGATACAAATCTTTAATAATGTGTTGTGCTGTACTTCTCATTTAAACAACACCACAGAGATGGTCTTAGCCATTGTCTGTCTGCATTTGTCCACAAGGACTCCATAATCATTTCTGCCTGTGTTGCTGTTTCAAATGCCAAACGTGTTTCAGACATTATGTAAAATTAACCTGTGTATTGAGACCCATTCACATGTCATACATTCTTCAATTGTCCTCATGTATCCTTTCATTGTCTGTTTGGACAGCTCTGTGGCAAAACCTATTTATATCCCTCTTTTGATTGTATCTAAATAAGGAATCACAAGCAACCCAGCGTTACCCCCACTAGGAACAGTTGGAGAACCCTCAGAGGAAGTTTTATGAGACAGTTCGGCACTTTGATTGCATTGTGTCCTGTCAACTAATCAGTGAGAAGGCAGACACGTCAACACCTAGGGAAATACCACATCCCAGCCATAGGAGATGCTTTTTTATTGGCTGGTTGTGTGACGATGTGTGGAATCTTAATTTATCAACACTAAATCAACCCCCCCCCCCCACTCCTGAGGTTGAAAGATGAATTTTAAAACCTTAAACCAGGCCACTTCAACCAATGACTTTGTTAGTCATACAGAGCAGCATTTCACAAGAACTAAACATAATTTTATAAAATGTATTTTAAATCAGAAAATGCCCTCAATCTATTTAGAATTTACAGAGATGTATTAGCTTTCCAGGAATAGTTTCTGTTATGCTCACTGGAAGATATAACAGACTGCATTGTATTCAGTGCAACAATTCTGAGCATAACACTTTCAGTATCCTTAAAATGCACAACAATTTTTCTGAGGTAAAAATTTGTGTGAATGATGGCCTAATAGTTTACTGGTTATTTTATATCTGAACTGTGTGGATCATGCAAAGCATGAAAACTGCAGCCTATGTTCAAGAAAACAAAAATTCACAAGAAGTCAAAAGTTTACTCATGAATTGTAAATGGTTGAAGAAATCTCTCTCCATCGGTAGTTGCAGGTTGATTCCTTGAACTGACCATTGTAAATCACGTGTGTCTCCCCTGTGTGTGTGTGTGTGTGCGTGCGTGCGTGCGTGCGTGCGTGCGTGCGTGCATCAGAGAGAGACTCAATCTTTGGCCTTTTGAGCTCATGTTTGAAAGTTGTGTAAAATATATGAATAGAATTAATGACTCCCCATGTCTACATGCTTTTAATTGTTCCAGTTATACTTTTATGGTCTTGTTTTCATACTCAGTTTACACACAAACAGTGTAGTGTCCACTAAAAATATGTTTACTTCCCGTGCTGTTTGCCATTGAGATTATGAATGGTTTAATTTGACTTTTAGCACCAATGATGCTCATGTCATATTTGCCATATAATTTGACATTTAGCACCGATGATGCAAATATCACAATTGCCATATTAAATCCTCGTTTTGTCATTCTGACAATTTTTCTATGTGCATATTCCATTCCCACAGCACTGAAATTATGAAGTAATAAAACAGTAAAAGCATGAATTCGCTATTCAGTACATCTGCTGTTTTGTTGTCAGTCATACAGGTGGAAATGGACTGTAAGTATAGGTTGGTGGAGGGTTAGATTATGTTGCATCTCCAACGGTCATAGAGTTTCTGATGTAGTACTAGATCAAATGTTGCTGAGTTTCAGCTTGTACAGAAATATTGTGATGCTGAGGTAGCACTGCAATCACCCTACAACATTGCATTACATTACAGTCATTTAGCAGATGCTTTTATCAAAAGCGACTTTCAGTTGTTTATGCTAGCCAAGGGCCAATCTCCCCTGGGAGCACCTGGGAGCAATATGGGGTTAAGGGCCTTGCTCAAGAGTCCAGCAGCAATGGGCCACCAACCTGGGGGTCTCAGTCATGCACCTTTGCCACTAGACTACAGGCTGTCCCCATATAAATATGAATATGCCCCTATAAATGAGTGTGAAAGACTTTCAGAGATTTCTTACACTATATCACCAGGCACCCATGTTCAGCTGAAGATTAGGGTCAAAGTCTTCAAATATATTTGTGTTTAATAAATGATACTGTCGAATATGTCACAGCCGAGCCTTGCATCAATTCAGATGCTTTGTTTCGGATACAGTGTATGGCCACAGGTGATCTCGGTTTGCAGTTAGTAGGCCAACTCGAAGCACTGTCAGGTTCTCAAATGGAGATGAGTGCAACATGTGGTTATGTGGCAAGGGTCAGTTGGTGCTTGAGGTGATTTATCGATTCATACAGTTCCTTGAGATGAGTTCATTTAAACAGACCAAAAGATGATGTGGTGACCACAAGGGTAATAAGTGACTGTAGATGTATGTCTCTGTCATATCATACAATCTACTAAGGGTCTCAAGTCATACATATTTTTTCGCTCTTGCCCACATTTACAGGGGCATCAGAATGATGTGCGAAAGGGACAAAAAGGGTAGAGATGGCAGACCAGCTTAAGACAAATCATTGCTCTTCTGACAAATTGACTGGAGATGATTATGGAGTCCTTGTGGACACACACCTCACAGACACTGTCACTGAAAAATTTATTTCACTGGTCAATGCAAATATCTGTAGGTTAACAGAACAAAACTTGACACTGATTATAGCAGATTAAAACATACCCAAGTAAAAAAAGTTATTTGGTAAAACCCAAACTGTTCATAGGCATCTACGGTCAACTCAATTCTCATTTAGTACATTTTGAGTTTGCATGCAGCTTGCAACAGATACCCAATATCCATAACCCATGCAATTGAGCTGATGTATAGCTCTGTCTGCAAGCCAACTGCTGGATCATGCTAGCTCCCCCCCAAAGACACCAAGACCTCTACTGCACCCCGCCAAGCTCTCTGGCATAACGACAACTCGAGCATGAGCCCAGAATGGATGGCTGAGGAACCGTGCTGTAAGTGCATTGAGAATGGATATGCAGAATGAGGTCTTTCCTTTTCGCAACACTTGAAGTCTTCTTTTCCCATCCGCCACGGCTATGTCACTCTGCTGCTGAACAGTATGACCAATTAAACAAACTTAAAGACCTATCCTGGGTTAAAACAATCATCATTAGAGCAACCTTTTTAACTTGGGAGTCACCCAGCTATATTTTAAAGCTACTTTAAGAATCAATGCCTTATTTCTTCCCCTTTCCGTTGCAGTTTACCAGATGTGTGGTTGTACCAAGTAACAACATGACAATGTGATTGAATGAGTTGATGGATTTGATTGAAGGGGAGGGTGACACCTCATAGGACCTTCTCACAGGTCACAATGTGATTGGCCAGTCATCTCCGGACTGAAGTCCAGCTGAAGGATGCTGTGTGTGGGCCTGTTTTACATAGGATCCCTCTGACCCCTCGCTGCCATTTATCATGGCTATTTTGTCATATTTTAATATAAAATCCTAACCTACAGCGGCTTTTATATCGTCAGATCCTGTGCTGTCTGATATTCAGAGCACCTGCACTATAGACAAAGACAGAATCCAGAAATACATTGTAAAAGAAAATCTCAATTAGCTGTGAAGGTGTTCGGTGATAATGTTTGACTGAAATGAGGAAAAATGGTTGTACATAATATGCAATGGTGTCCCTTATGACTACATTAAGGTAATTGTGTTATTTCTTTGAGTATGGCAGCGAAACCTGCTTGCCACTTGAGCTTGTTCATGCTTTTTCTCTCATCTGCATCATTCTGCGATGTTATTTCCCTGCTGCACCTCTGGCATGACCTTGACGATAGCTTAAAACCATATATCTATATTTACTACAACTGTAATTGTGATACCAGTGTTGTAAAACTAAATATTATACTTTATATTGCCCGCAGACCTTATCTTTTGTGTCTCCCCACCCACCAAATGCCCGTTTTTATGTATCAGCATATTCATATATTCATATTTCAGCTGAGTTGGCAGTTTGACGACAGATCGCTTTCTGAATAATACAAGGCATGCTACCGCTGAAGTATTTTTAATGCAAACTACATTTTGTGAAATATAATAAGTTGTAAGGTTTACTGTGCTTCACCACTTCCTGCTGGAGGTAACAGGATGTCAACAGGTCAGCACTCAGCTTACTGTCCATTGGTTAGTTTGAGTGTGCCTCCTGTGCCTATTCTGATGTCACTAGCCGACAATGCTCAAAGCTGTTACCCAGGACCTTAAATCAATCTGCAGCATCCATTTTATATTACATTTTTACGATTTAGTCATTTTGCAAAAGCTTTTAATTCAGAGGAACTCTTAGGAAGTGCAGAAGTGTGGTCCCATCAAATCTGTGAGTGGAATGATCGTCCATTAGCAGGATAATGCAGTGACCGAGCATTAATAGTGCTCGCAAGTGCCTGTGTACAAAGAAATAACCACGTCCCGGTGTGAACACATATCATTGGCTAAAAATCAACAATCAGTTATTGCTGGCTGTGTACTGGCTCACAGATTGTGGCGATGGAGTAAAAATTAATGAAACTGGGTTTACTTCTTCATTTTAAGACTTCCAGATGGTTCAATATAAAGACAAAGTAATCTTTAGTTTCGGTCGACTGGAAATTCAGTGCTGCAGATGTACTTTGATTTTGAGCAAACACTTGAGCCAGACACTCCAATCCTAACGATCAAAGATGAGTGAGAAACAACAGTTTTGTCAAAATGCAACTTAGAATGTGGAAATCACCATGTGTCTTCAAACTGACACACTTACTGAAGACTTTGCACAGTCAGAAGCACCTGACTGCTGGCCACTGAACTTGGTGTAGGACTTGATGCTGTGGGATATCCTCAGACTGTCATTTATATGTTATGCACATAGGAAAAGGAGGCCTTGCCTTTCACATTGGAATGTCGGTATTTCCAGACTACATCTCACATTTATGACCATCTCGATCACCAGCACTTATGAGTTTGACACTGTCCTCAAGAGTTATGAAAACAGAGTTAGGGCAGACTGCTGTGTACTTGCATTGGAACCACACAGGAAATAAACTGTTCCATTTGTTTCTGTGGCTAGTTTACTTCTGCTTTGGAACGAGCTTGAATGATGTATCCAGGTCTCCTGTACTCTCACATCTAGTTGTTCCTGTGAACTGATACCCAGACACACCGTCTTTTCGCACTTTTAATTCAATTCAGTTCCCAAAGAAGCAGACCCCATGTGTCTCTCACAGCAGGAATAAAACCTATGGAAAGATCCTTTTCATTCCTTTGCTTTAAAAATATGTCTTCTTTCCTTCTTCTTTAAAGATCTACTTCTTTGTGATGATAAGATTGTTTACTGAGAAATCACAATTATCATCAAGCTCATTACAGTTAATAATGCATCAAATATGGATCCTGTGTGGCTTACTCAAAAAGAAAAACAAAGTTGTGTTTTTTTGAAAGCTTCAGCAATAGGAGTAAAGTCCAAAATCCGCACACATACCCACACACACAATAATACAAGAGCTTATGCAACAGAACCAGTGTTGTTCATTCGAACTCACTCATCAAAAGGTTAATTAAAAATGGTCCAATTATGCTCGTTAGTTTCTGTATTTGTAGATGAAATAAATTTGGTATATCAGGATCTCTGATCCCCTGCTTAATTCACAGCGTAGTCATTTTGGCTTATCCACTTTGCAGTCGGAAGGATCGTACAGTTGTGACTTCAGGGCACATTTTGGAGAGATATAACAAGGCATCTGGCCAGAATGGCTTCCTTAAAACAGTTCTGTGGGTTGGAAATACACTTGGAGCCTCCGATGAGAAAGCAGATTACATTTTTCTACCTGAATTAGCAATTAGCCTTCAGTGCCATGCTTATTGTTTTTCTTTTTCTCCTTGAAGGGTTATCATAAATATTTTCCAAGAAATTAAATTTAAGTCATCAAAGTTTATGGATATTATGCTAGGCATCTTGGCTGGACATATTAGGCTCACAAAATGTATTATAAAATGCTTTGCATTTAGATTATACACAGCTGATACATAGGCATGATCTCTGCATAATGCAAGTATGAAGGGGCTGTGCAGAGTTCATCAGAGGTTGCAAAATATGGATTGAAATGAGGCTATTGAAATATGATTCCATAACTCTTACATTCCCTACTTCTCAGGTGGACAAAGGTTGTTTTTTTTTTTCTTTCACATTGAGCAAAGGGTAAAGGGGCAGCACGGCTGTGCTTTTCGTACGGTGGTACATACTGACTGTTATTAAAGAACTTTCACAGAAAATTGGATTAGTACTGCCATAGAAAACTGCATCCAAACCTCAGGGATTACCAAAAATCTTCAGTTTATTTGAGTATCCATCAAACTCCATGCGCACGTCTGTGGAAGGGGACTGAAATAATATGTGAAACTGCAGTAGCCGGTGTTGTAGCTGTGTTGCAACAAGTCCTCGTTTAATCTGGCTTGTAACATACCCAGGTGGACTGTAATATCATTCATACACTGTATGAGCACACCTTATCAGATTGAATAATATCTCCACTGGGGTCCTACGCGAAATGGTTGTTGAGAAATAAGGAAGGTGAGCTACCTGGAAAATAAAAGTTTAGCTGGTGTTCCTTTGCAGTCAGTTTTGGTGCAAGTTTCAGATGGAAACATTTGAGGCCTTGACGGAGAGCCTACTGTCACTCACAACATTTCAGGAGCAGGAGAAGCACTTGGCATCAATACTGTTGACAGGAGCAACTTGCAACTTGTTTTTTCAAGTGCAGTCCACTCCACTGGCATATTATATTTTCAGAAAAATAACAACCTGCCACTCAACCAACACATTTTTTTTTCTTTCTCTGGGAATTGTGGGTAACGTGGGTGCTGTCATTCTGGGATTTAACACAGACTGCTGCATTTCTGTTAACTTAAAGAGTCATGGATTGGCTACGATAATGCTTTCTGACGTTTGCTATTTACTTTATCTTGAAAAGACAGTTCTTACAGGTACAGGGTCAGTATTGGGTCACAAACACATGAAACCGAGGACGCTACAAAATGTATGTAGTTCCTTTCAGCAAATTAACCATCTTTGAATCAAGCCATTCTAGTTTTATGGGGGTCACCATATTGGGCCCCCAGTAATTGAATATGACACAGAAATGTTTTGTGAACATTAACCCTTTCAACTTGCACATCACACTGTTCTCACCATATGTCGTATACCACCATATGTATGGTATATTCACCAAAAATATGATTCATGATGTACAGTCTCATGTGAGAAAACCACGAACAAGGTTCTGGAAAAGCTGAGGTATGGGATAAAAAAAGGATTGACAAAAACCGACTCAGGACAAAAGGGGCAAGGTCGATGGATGTTTTTATGGATCAGGTTGAAAGCGAATGGAATACGCTTCACACTGAAACATTGGATCAGTTGCGAAGTTACACAGTAACACAGCAGTATACAACATGAGTATAAAGGTTTGAAAAAAATAAACAAGACCAACATTTACATCAAAACTGGAACAGCTGCTCCCTGTCTCACAATTTAGCAGTAGCTGCTCTATTCAAATGTAGTTCAGTGGTTTAAACCCGAGGTATAACCTTCAGCTACATACATTGCAGTTCACCCGTGAATGTTCATCTGAGTTTTAAAGTCCATTTTCCGCTTGGTTAAAATGACCATAGCCATTGCTTGTCTTCACACTCAGAGTGGTATGATATGCTGTCTGCCCATGAACAACACATTTTGTAATCACGCCGAGAGTGACTGAGGGACGGACCTCAATCCTGCGGGCTGAAAATCTGCATGCATGATATCAAAGGCGCATGCTATTTGCTTAGACAGCTAAAGTTGATGGTAATGACTTTAGGCTTGCTGCTGATACCTTCAACATAACGCATCTGGGTGAAAATCCAACACTGCCTGTAATCTGGCCTTTATGTGCCTATTTCCTGTGACTGAGGCACATTCTGCCTTTCATATTCCTCACTCAAAAGAAGGCAACCCTGGTCCAGGTTCTGGCCCTTTTCATTACTACTCTCAGGTAAATTGATTCTGATCATAGATGAAAGCTAATGCCTGTCCAAAGCCACCTGACTTTGGTCTGAATGTATTCGTAAAATGTGACTTAATTTCTTATGAAATATCAAATTTCGTGGAAAATAACACTAAAGCCCAAATACATTAATACAGCTTCATCTGGAGAATGGACAAACACATCTTGTGTGTCCCCCTTTTTTTTTCTTCTTCATATTTGATATGAATAATCTGTACAGCATTTAACTGTTGCAACTCAGCCTCACACATATGCAGAGTCATTCTCTCTGTGCCCATTATTTGCTTGCTCTGATTAGGTCACTTCTGTAATTTAATTGGAGGATGTGGAGTATGGGTTTTCATTAAAAGGCTTTTTCTGTCACAAAGGCAGCGAATCGCCAACCTCCCTGAAACAGGAGTCTGCCTTTTGCATTGTTTTAATCCACCTGCCTGAAAGCCCGTGTGCTTCCCCTTTGTGAGGTGGCACAATGCATTGGCTCGTCTGTCAGAAAGTGGGCTCTGAGAGGGGGGTTGTTTATGATGACAAAAGCGAAGCTGGGGAGCGGACTGGGAGTGCACTGAGCACGGGTGACCATCCTCAGCGCCGCGTTATTGTGAGAGAGACGAGCACCGTGCTCCACAACAATGTTGCACAACAAAGAGGCTGGTTCACACACTCTCACAGCTGAGCAGCCATTTGACAGTGCTGAGCCTGTACTGCCACCTAGGGGCGGTCTCTCGTACACCTACTTCCTCTTTGCCAGTTCAGCTCGGTCAGAGGGGGAGGACTTCAGCCCTCAAGGTATGCAGTGCCACACCCCCACCCTCCCAAACCTCCGCCCACAATTTCCTTCTTCCGTGATGAATTGAATCACTATTTGTACCTGAGTCACCCACATTGTGTGTCTGTCTGTCTGCATTTTCTATGTATTTCATTCATCCTAACATATGTAATGTGCGATATAGTTGTGTTATCCATCGATGTGTATGTATGCAGTGCATCAGTATAATGTTCAGTGCAATCGAAATTTGAGATTAGAGTTGATTTCGCACTGAATGTATCAACCACAAGCCGTAATAAACTGTTTTAATATGGTGTTGTGCTTTTCGTCTTAGGCATGACCTCAGCTAGATCATCAAATTCTCTGTGGGGATTCTTTTTCCAGTTCTCATGGTTTGACCTATTACAGTCAACTGGAACACGCTCTTCCAGGCCGACACTGTCTAGTGATAAGGAGGGCTTGCACGGCTTTTTTGAAACTGAGAGCTGTGCCAGCTGGAGTAGAATTAATGCTCCTTGATATGTTCAACCTTGTCAGACGGGTCAAGGTGGGGGAACCAAGAGAAGCACGGTCCAAAAAAGAAGCTGTCTTGGCTGATTAGTTATTCGAAGCGAGGACTTGCTGACTGCAGAAACTGAAAGCATACCAAAGCAACAGCCAATCAATCCGCAGGCGTAAAGACAGGTAGACGAAGATTAGGGCTCGTTTGCACATTCCAGCTGGCTTGCTGTTTTCTTCAGAGAGCTAAAAAAAAAAAAAAAGTATGTGTTCATGACTTGGCAATTATAAATAATGAAATTCATCCACAACAAACAGTCTTCAAAAAATGATCACCAAAATATAATCCCAATTATTTAGTATGATTATATTTTAGGTTTGGGTACTTTCATAACTTAAATCCTCTGAGAATAGAAAACAAGTTGGAGGCAAACAGTTTGTGTCGCTCACAGCCAGGCTTCCAAAGTTATGAGGATTGTAGATTTTGACTTTCTTCTGCATTAGCACCTGGCTTTCCTTTTGTAATATGAATAGCCTCAATCAGCCAACAATGCGTCTGGATCCAGGACGTGTACTTCATCACAAAAGCATTTTATTGAGTGTAAACAAACATCAGGGATCTCAACGGCAATGGCATAACAACACGAGCTAAGTGAGTGGAGAGAGTGAGTCATTCCAGAAAGTTCTTTGTGGTTTCACAATGATCGTACTTAACATTGTTTGGGGAGCTGAGATTCTGTATTGGAGTGAGAGTCCAAAGGACAGAATGGATGTGTGATGGTCATTTGAATGCCAGGGAGTTTCGCCTTTGGCTCGCATTTCTGCAAAAGAAGTTAAGTTATAGTATACATCTACAGTGGAGAAATAAATATGCACATTTACTTTTTAAATATAGACTTGCTGGTCTGGGAATGTTGTGAGCCAGATATGGCACATTAATTGTGTAAATGTACTTGTTTTCTGTCATACTGTAAGACAGTCTGGGTTCAAGCAATTTCTACACGACTGCAACATAATATCACATAATGAGGCAACATGTGTCATTTACTAGACATGCTATTTATGAGCATTTTGATCTTACCTGAACATTTTATCAGAAGGATGTAGTTTTAGCTCTCAGTGCAATTCATATAAAGAAAACCTGTGATGCCACATACAGTTTTTAAAGTGACACTGAGCAAAGAACTTTCTGTTTTGCCCCACTGGGCGAGGGGGAAACGTGAAGTAATGTTTTCCTCTCGTTTTCATAATGTTCTCTTGCTCAGGTTTGGTCAAAATGGTAAAAAGCCCAGGGGTCTATGAAATCAGACTTCTGTCAGAGCAAATAGTGAGAGTTTTTTTCCCTACCACTTAAAAGTCAGCCCTTTTGGGGAAACCCAAAGACATAAAATTTAAAAAGAAATACAGAGCACAGGAAATATGCCTGAAAGCAGAAATGGGATTTAGGGTTATAGTGCTTATATTATCTTCAAACAAACAAGAGCTCAGACAGTTTTGCATTACTTCTGGCGGGTAAACCTGTGATATCAATTTCTTACATTACTCCCACCTGATCCATATATAAGAACTGCTGGCAGTAAAATCAACGCTATTCATTCTAATCCTCCCATTATCCTTCCCTATGAAGGCTGGTGTTAGATAACCAAAAGGTTCAGTGAAAGATATTAAAAAGCCATAATGCACGTAGAGATGTGCTTACTTTGTGATAGTCTTAACCGTTTTGTATCTGTGTCATCTTTAAGTTGGCCACATATAGTCAAAGTCAGTGTTGAAAAAATACATTCATTTTTAGCTGACATCGTTTGGGGAAGTGTATGCACAAGTTACCGGTTTTGCAGAGGGGGGTGGGATGTGACGTTCGCTGGATGGGAAAATGACATGTAAAGAAATGCCTTATGAATTATAATACACTCTGAGCTGTGCATTCTTTTGGTACACATGTGGTTTTGGGAACTTGGGAAGTGAACGTGAAATCATTCTTTGATATTTACAAATAGACAGCATTAGCCTGCAACGTTGCCTGTTTGCTCGCTACATGAAGTAACTTTGACAAGAAGTTCTGACTGACTGGAAATATTTGCAAACTTTCGCGACCAAACTGATCTACAAGAGCTCTTGGCTACCTGTTGATTTGAACTATTCGCCATTTTTGCTGTTGTTACATTTTTATGAGTCTGCCTTTCGTCTGTATTAGTGTAGTGTTTTAGCCAATTACCTGGTCTTTAACCATGATAATTTTGAAGTCTGGAAAACACACATTACCAGAGGAGACTGAGTGAGGCAAGTTGTCAACCGCAGATGCAGTGAAGAGGAGGTGGTCAGAGGGACCAGTAGGTCATCAACTGACATTGATAATTGTGCTTCTGTATGACAATAAAGGAATGTATGTGTTTAATTCACCCTTAAGGGAATGCATGACGACAAGGCTGAAAATGTAAGACGACCAACCAAAATGAGAGTGTTGGTTCATTGATATCACTCCAATTATAGCGTTCATGTCTTCAGCTGTATTTCTGATTACACATTGACACAAACTCTGACAGTGGTTTCAGTTGGAAAATTTACTAGATTTACAACAGTATTCATATTTCCCAACTTTTCTGCAATCTTATAGTGGGCCTGACTTATCTTACTTTCCATACACTGCGGCTCAGGAGCTGCCAAGCTGGCGAACCCCACACCCTGATCACAAGGCACATCATCAGTCCATCGCAGTGGCAGTGTAACTGCCAATATTTCAGCAGCATAAGCAGGCCAGTGATCAAGCATTCTTTCGCTCATCCCGCATAAAACACTGGGAGACACACAGCTGAGCCAGCATCATTTGAAACGATGTTTAGATCATCCGAAAGGATGGGTGAATTTGAGGAAATATGGGTGTCATTAGCCCAGTACCTATGGCAGTGTCACTGAGGACATACAGGTGTGATTGGGTCAGTACCTATGGCAGTGTCACTGAGGACATACGGGTGTGATTGGGTCAGTACCTATGGCAGTGTCACTGAGGACATACGGGTGTGATTGGGTCAGTACCTATGGCGGTGTCACTGAGGACATACGGGTGTGATTGGGTCAGTACCTATGGCGGTGTCACTGAGGACATACGGGTGTGATTGGGTCAGTACCTATGGCGGTGTCACTGAGGACATACGGGTGTGATTGGGTCAGTACCTATGGCGGTGTCACTGAGGACATACGGGTGTGATTGGGTCAGTACCTATGGCGGTGTCACTGAGGACATACGGGTGTGATTGGGTCAGTACCTATGGCGGTGTCACTGAGGACATACGGGTGTGATTGGGTCAGTACCTATGGCGGTGTCACTGAGGACATACGGGTGTGATTGGGTCAGTACCTATGGCGGTGTCACTGAGGACATACGGGTGTGATTGGGTCAGTACCTATGGCGGTGTCACTGAGGACATACGGGTGTGATTGGGTCAGTACCTATGGCGGTGTCACTGAGGACATACGGGTGTGATTGGGTCAGTACCTATGGCGGTGTCACTGAGGACATACGGGTGTGATTGGGTCAGTACCTATGGCGGTGTCACTGAGGACATACGGGTGTGATTGGGTCAGTACCTATGGCGGTGTCACTGAGGACATACGGGTGTGATTGGGTCAGTACCTATGGCGGTGTCACTGAGGACATACGGGTGTGATTGGGTCAGTACCTATGGCGGTGTCACTGAGGACATACGGGTGTGATTGGGTCAGTACCTATGGCGGTGTCACTGAGGACATACGGGTGTGATTGGGTCAGTACCTATGGCGGTGTCACTGAGGACATACGGGTGTGATTGGGTCAGTACCTGTGGCGGTGTCACTGAGGACATACGGGTTCTGCTCCTACCACTTGAGGCCATGGTTGCCATTGTTACGTTCTCTTCACACCCTGGTGCCACTAATTAAATGCTCAAACCACATTTAATCCCCACAGCCCTTTTTGTGAAACCTTTCAACCACTCCATGGAACTGTGCACCTCTTACATTTATAATGTTTTACACAAAGGGAATCACTTTGTCGTGACAAACTTTAAGCACCGCTGTCTTTAAAAGTGCATTCAGCCACCAAGAGGTATTTTTCATATTTTTGTGTATATTATTTATAGCTAGCTTTGGTCAGCTGAATTGTATACCCTTCAATAAAATATGTTTGGCATGCTCACTTAGTGCCTTGGG
Source organism: Albula glossodonta (assembly GCA_019788955.1). Lineage (NCBI taxonomy): Eukaryota > Metazoa > Chordata > Actinopteri > Albuliformes > Albulidae > Albula > Albula glossodonta. The sequence continues at coordinate 1,629,683 of JAFBMS010000030.1, forward strand.
GACACCATTTCATGGTCACTGGCACCATGTCACATATAGATGCACTCAGAAAGCTGTGCTGCAATGCATTTTGACCTGAGAGGGAAGTAATCCTCAGTTCACTTGCAGTGCACATTCAATGGACGTGATGATGCGACAAGAAACAGCTGTGATAATTACCCTTTAACCTCAGCTGAGTCAGACAAGGCATTATCGGCAGGCCCTGGGGGGCCAGGCCCACCCATCCAGGAATTTAGCCCTCCCAGGAGAAATCATTATTATTATTACGATTATTATTATAATCATTATTATTATAACGATTATTATTATTATTATTATTAAATTTGATTGATATTTAATAATAAATTGATCATCAGGACCCGCCCATAAAAACCAAATGCCCGGCCAGTTACGTTCCTCTGGTGCAAGGACTGGCTGTGCATACCTCTGGTTGCAGCCAGCATGACACCACAAACAGTTGGATTGTCTTTCCGATGACCCAGTTCCTGATTCAGTTCACCCATCCAAAGCATCCTGCTTTGGAGAGCAAATTTTATTTCATGGGCCCTGACTGAGAGCTGGTTATCGTCTTCACACATTATGGAGTTTGTGAACCGATCCGCACTTTGCTATCGGTCCTCTTAGGCTTAGAGAGACAGCAGGGAACCCCTGACAGTAAAGAGTGCTTCACAGCATCAAAGCCATTTTCCCATGCCTAACGATCTCCATGTTTGAGATCCTGAAACTGAGCCACACTCTGACAGATTAAAATCTCGCCCCCATGTCTTTTTTTCCATATTCATTCAGTTTGAAGAAAAAAAAATGGTAGCATTTCTTCAGTAATTGAAGTGCATTAATGCACAACAGCTCCCAGCAAAGGAACCACTTCAAAAATGATAATAGGCGCCACCTGTTGAGCTGGCCGAGTATTGCCGACAGACACTGCTTTGAGGAAGATGGAGCATATCAAAACCATGTACCATTGGCTGTTGATATTTTGCTCGGTGGTTCAAGCCTACTCACAAGGTTTTAGAAATGAATTATTATTCTGTAGGTACAGGTTTAACTGGATAACTATCTGGCTTTTGCCAATCGCCAGAAAACAAAAATAATAATTTAAAAAAACGGTTCACTTGGTTAAGTATACATTGATAAAAATGCGTATGGCACACCAGACAAATTAAAATTGTGGAGTGAGTTTATTTTTAAAAAATAAATTAGTCAGTGTTTCATAAATAATGAAACACTGAAACTGAGCTGTTGGGTATTTAAATGGGCGATAAGCAGCACACTTGATTTATATAATTAATTAGGCTACATCTGCTATGTATGAAAGAAAATTAGTGCATGCAAGATACGACTGGAATAAAATGTTTTATTGGCATGCTGTTTGGTAAGGTCCTCTCTCTGCTCGCTCAGCCTGTTTATAACACCCCTCCACTCCCCACTAGTGAGGGATTGATTCGCCAACCTGGCACCCCCAGGTGCCAGAGCTGGTAGGAACAGGGAAGGTGAGGAGACAGAGATACGGCTGACGTTGTACTGGGAGCTCATCCATAGAAAATTCATTGAAACGCATTCTGAATTTTCCCTTGCCTTTGGGGGCAGTGGGAGAGAGTGTGAACGCGCAGGTTGGGTGCATAATGGCATTTACATATCAACTCAGACTCAAGAATACAAATAAGAGGCTTTTATGGAGATTTAGAGGAGAACAAGGCCCGCTGAAACATAAGAGGAATTACTCCGTGCCACGATAATGAGTTTTAATAAATGCTTGATACCTGCAGGGGCTTGGAAGGCCTGCTTCCGCAATGTTAAATACCTCCAGACAACCTTGACACACTCGGCATCTGAAATTTGTCGGGAGCTGATACACCTCACTACCCAGAAGGATGACTGAAATGTACATTATGATGAAAAAGGGGAGGCACTGCATGCATCATTATGAATTTAGATGTTGCACATTCACACACAGGATGCATTTACTCATGGGAGAAACACATGCCGGCTTTGATCTTTAGTTACCCTGGGTCAAAATCAACCATTCCCGCCAGAAAAGGCCTCAGTAGATTATTGCTCAGGGGAAGACATTGTGGAACGGTAATTTTGAAAATTACCAGAAAGCTGCAGGCTTAGACTTCAGGTGGGGCCCCATTCTAATCCAGGTTAATTAAATGGCAATTACCTGGGTAGCACCTTTTCCCAGGTACAAACAAAAAACTAGATTTAGCCAGTATTAATTATTTTCATATGCAGTTGAACGGACATTCAGACCTCCCTGCATCTCTGTTTCAACGTATCTGTCTGTTTGTCAGTCATGGGGGATAAAGCATACCTGATTACAATGCAGTGTCACCCCCCTCTTTCTTTTGCATTCTTCTCACAACAAATCAACTTCATCCCCTTGAGGTTCTTTCTTTTGTCCAAAGAGAGCAGGGTCCTTGGGTTTATTTATTTTTAAATTATTTTTGCATTAAAATAGGCAATTGGTTTGGAACCAGCAATTTAATTGGTCAATTAAGTTCTGAGTAACAACAAAACCAGCAGTCCAGGACCTGGTTTGAGATTCCTGATTTTAGACCATTCTATTGTTGGAAAAAAGTCCTTTACCAGAAACCTGACATTGACAAAGACAAGAAAAATCATAAATGGACGAGTATTTATTTCTTCATTAAATTATGACAGTATTTATTTCTTCATTATCTATTGTACATTCTTGGCCAGGTGTTTTATTGCATGATTTTATGGCTCTTTGATTGACTGAGGGGATGTCTAAAAGTCATGTTTGATGAAGCTGCGGTTGTCTGCGCTGTCAGGAGCGATGTTACTTGGCAGAAAGCCGCACACGACAGGATGTGACATATAAGGGTCGGTTCTCACCTTCCGATAAACTGCTGAAACCCATTCTTCACAGTTTGTCTTTAAATGACTCCATCTATATGAGACGGATATGACCGCAGGGCCTGCTTTCCCTGTGGTGATTTTCAATTTTGCAGCGGCCACGTTTCTGATCAATAATACAAGACACTTCCGAAGGCGGAGAAGTGCGTATAAACTCTTCAGCGACCGCCTTCATCAGACAGAAGGTGCGGCACTGTGACCACCTGTGGTTTTTCACAGCAGTGCTTTCCTTTCAATGTCTGGAAATGAAAAATATCTAAAGCACACTTCCTAACCCCCTTTCAGATGGTATACCCATGGCTATGAATTTACATCAGACACAAAAATCCATTTGAGGCTGACAGAAGCATAAGATCCCATGTCCTGAGAAGACTCTGGGGGGTTTTTCCATCGTCTACTTATCTCATGCTGTAAAAGTAACTGGTGTATCTCGTTTATGGCCTTCTGTGTGCTTGTGTTCCATTGTGTATTTTGAGTCAGTCAGTAAGTAAGCACTTAAGTTGCCTTTATTTCACCATGTAGGACCATGTTGCCTTTTTACTGTCGACCTGGGGAATCAAAGTGGAAAGGCAGTGCAAGGGGCTTGTGTTGTCAGTCGGATTTATGGGTATTATTGGCAGCTGGTTGAAGAGAGCCAGACAACGTGCATCCCATCAGAAACAGGAAAAAACCCGCATGATAACATTCAGAGAAGTAAACCTGTTTTGAAGCAAGGGGTGAATAAACGCCCCAATTACTACATATTCATGTATTGTATGGTCTTTTCATCCCATGTGTAAGTGGGTGTTCTCCACTCAGACTTCCATCCTAAATTGTTTGGGTTCATTTCATGGGAAAAGTTTAAGCAAAACATCAGGCAGACAAAACAAATGGTTGCTGATTTCAAAATGTGAAATGACAACCCATCTTAACACCTTCAGTGGCCCGAGGCTGAAATTGTTGAATCCTGTCAATATTTACAGCTTTTCATTGATGAAGAGTCAGCATGGACTCCAGACCGATGTTGTGTTCAGCAAAACCAATACAGAATTTACTTTTTAGATCTTAAAAAGTTGTCCTTCAAGAAGTGCAGCAAAATATATATATATATATTTTGTTTTGTTTTATCAGAGTGCCATCACCAGCATCATGTTTTATGCATTAAGGTGCCCGATAGGGAGTGTAAACAAAAATGAAATGCAGAATCGATAAATTGATGGAGACAGTGGGATAGATGTTTGACAGGTGCTGTGATGCATCTGAAATTGTGGAGGATAGGCAGGCGCCCAGTCAAAGTCATCCCATCACCCCAAACTCCACGTCCTCTCCCAGTACTGATGTGACAGCAGAGCCTTTCTGGCAGGTAGTTTCACCGAAGTGCTCCACTGACGGACTTAAGTGCTCAATCCCACCCACAGCTATAAGGCCTACTATTACCACAGTACAGTCGAACAATCAGATATTTAAAGGTTACAATATATCTGCAGGGAGCAGACTTGCCATTAGTAAAGATTGACTTAAAAAAAATGCACCACTGATATTATGTGGGATTCAAGTCATTAGGTTTGATAGATAGATTGTTGATTCATTTGTTTGCAAGATGGAACAATGCATTGTTTTGCTTGTCTTTGCTTGGCCTTCATCTTCTCGTGTATTGCTTGAAGAGGTATTTGCTCCTGTCTGTTGTGCGGTGCTATGCAAATTTAGCAGTCCTCCAATTCCCATTCCTAATTGCCATTTGGCTTCAGGCCTGAATATTAATACATAAAATACAAAGATGCCCAGACATAAATAAAGAAGACATGGATGAATTCTCATCTCAGGATGCATAATGGCGTCTCCATACTTAAAAGTTGTTTCAATGTCAGGTTCATGTGCAGTCATTTCTTGGAAACCCTAAACCCTTACACATTCAACGTGTTTAAGTCCGTAACCCACACTCTTGTTAAAAATGCCCCGTAAGTTTAGCAACTTCTGAAAACTGTGGCTGTTCAAGCCATCTTTTCTTCTGTGTAAGCAGATAAATATGCACTTTTATATTAAACTGTAAACTACTCAGGATTTTGCATCGTGCATAGCCACCTACATTACAACCAATAGGTTATACTTGCTTGACATCCTTCAACCACAGAGCAATTTGTTGGGGCCGCACTTAAAATGATGAAACTGTGAAACTCAAGGGGCGACAGCGGGGAAGTTGAATGGCATGATTATAAACCCAAGGCCTGCCAGTTTGAGCATGCTGAATAGAATAATATGAGTTATTGGATGATTAACTAATTACTATTATTTATAGTTTTCTTGAAATAAGAGGGTATGATTCACTGTCAAACTTGACAAACCTGACTCTCCTCATTTTGAAATCAATGCATCAAATAGTTCATTATGAAATCATGAGTTGATTACTTACTCATACTGGGTACAGTTTGAGAATGTTCTTTAAAGAGTAACTCCAACAAAAATCTTGATTTGACCCCCCCCCCCTCCCCCCCCATTTTAAAGATAAGAACTTCTGTAATCATTGACAAAACCAATTTGAACCAACGTGGGATCCATTCTACAAGTCTGCATCCCATCTTTAAACAGACATATTATACGTTAAATTAAAAATGCTCATTGCCAAAATAACCCCTCAAAAAAATAATTTAGTTTCTAAGCAGTTAAGATGCATTATCTATCATGAAAAGGTCATCAAAAGGTTAAAAAGAATCTTATGTAGCACTCTGATTGAAACACTGGATTTCACCTTTTAAATTAAAGATTTTATCCTGAAACTTGCCTTGGTGCTGATAGAAAAGTTTCACTTATTGAGGACTTTTCCTGCAAATTACACAAATTATCTTTCATTCTGCAAGCAAAGACAGAGGAAGTGGAATGGCCAAGACAGCATTTAATCACTTAATATAATCTTGCAAGTAAGTTTCTGCCTTTAAACAAATGTAATTATCTTGCATTTATAATTTATGTTTAACAACCAAGCACAACTCAGTGTTTCTTAATTAATTGGTGCATTTTTAATGTATTGTGTCAACAGATTACAGCCTGGTTTCTGTGACCTGAGGTTTCAGTTGAAATTTAGACTGTGGAGTTGACTCGAAGGCTACGGATTTCATCATCTTGTTACCTTGATCTGTTTTCCTCACCAAGTTACAGGGCCAATGTGTAGGACCCATGAGGGTTGGCCAGTCTGGACCGGAAATGCAGAGGATGTTTTTGGTTTTTGCTCCACTCAAACCCCTAACCATGTAACCATATTAAGGATGAATCTGGTTGAAAGCAGATGGCCACAGCTTTAGAGGAAGTTTCGCCTGTCAGGCTTTGGATATTCAGGCTCAAGCACTAAATAACTGTGCAGACCGATTGAACAAATAAATCCAGAAACCTACCTGTTGCCTACCCTTGCATTGGCTGTTTTGTAGTAACTAGAGGTCGGAGGACCTCAGTTTCCTACGTTATGGATTTTGCTATGAATGCCCTTGGTGTTTTGAGGAGGACTACAGAACACAAAAATTCAGAGCAATTTGTCAAACAGTATTATTTTAGCACTGAGGCAGCTGAAAAGTGTGAAAAACGATAAACTTCTGTCAGTCTTGTCTATCTCCTCCATGAAGAGTTTCAATAGCAGACTCAAGATAACCCTTGATATTGTTGTCCCAGTACAAATGAAAAAGATTTCATCCCAACAGAAGGCTCCATGGAGAAATGGATAAATAAGTCAGCTGAAACAAAACAGAATGTGAGCTGAGCAGAAATGTAAAAAGGCAATGATACTATGATATTCTTACAAAATCAACATTTGGTAGATCTGTGAAGGATTTAAGGTCGTCTTTTAACATTTGAGAAATGATTATCAGGATATCCTCTTGATAAAATAAACTGCCTGATTAATCCAGTTCCAGCTTCTGATTTTCAGTATGTTGTACTCCTCATCAAAACAAACTGGAAGACACACATTGACACACATACATCATTTATGTGATGGCATCCCATTATTATTATTATTATTATTATTATTACAATCAGCCCAACAACATCATCTGGAGGACATGACACCAAAGATGAAATGTATGAATGCATAGCAGGAAGTGTTTGACAGAGGTTTTGTGAGGACATGCCTGCAGTGGGAGAGGTTACATGTGCCTGTGTGGTGGCACTTGGTTGGAGGGTACTTATCGCTGCTGTACCCTCGCACACAATGCGTCCTGCTCTACACACACGCCCCGATGTAACAAAGCTTTAATTATACACTCATTATGTTTAATAAAGACTGCCCTGTGAGTAAGAGCATCTGTGAAATGATAATGATGTTTGCTGAGGTTTTGTGGGAGTGCAGGAATGCTGTGGGTCTGTGTGACTAAGTGCTGTGGGAGCTTACAAGATAAGGTTTTGTGGGTACAAGCATGGGGTGACACAGATCTGTTTGGTGGCATAATAAAACAGGTGCCCTGTTTTATAATAATAAGAAGAAGAATAAATAAATAAAAATGAAAATAATATCAAAACAAATTGTTGTTGTTATAATAACAGCAAAAACTTAACTGTTTTTAAAGCTCTATTCATATGGAAGATTCAAAGCATGACCTCACACATATTACAGGGACATGTGAAGTGTGTTACATGTGTGGTAGCAGGTGGAAACGTGTTGTAGGAGCTGACAGACTGGGTTCTGTTGGGGCCGTAAATTTGGAAGCACCAGATATTGTTGTTGCATGGTGGAATGGTAAGGTTTTGTGGGGACACTTGTCGTGGGAGGGGACAACCATGAGCGTGACTCAGGTTTTGTGGGGACACAAGTCTGGGGGCGAGGTCCATAAGAAGGCTCAGCTTGGCTGACACTCTCTGTATTTGCGGGGTAGACTGACAAGAGGCAGGATGGAAATGACTGCACACAAATGTTTAATCTCCCTTTTGAATGTATGTCATTATCAATCAAACCCCACCAGTCAGATTTACTCTTTCTTCATACTTCCTCGTGTATATTCAATAACCATTCTGGCTCTCAGGCAGGCTTCACAGTCAGCATATTATTCATTTCATAAGCTTGTCTGTATATTCACCCAGCTTAGAGGGGGATACCTTTACACATTTTCAATTTCTGAAATGGCCCCAAGAGTGCATATTGTTCTCACGATATTCCATGACAAGGATAATCCGGCACTCCTAGGTTTTCAATTGTGTTCGGAACTCCAGATAGAAACGAAATGGGTCTCTCCCATCGAGCAGGCAAGATGGGGTAAAAAGTGTGCAACCAAAGAGAATATGAGAAGTTTGAAATCATCAATAAATTATATATATGCCTCATCTTTACAGAAGCACTTCTCACACGTGGTAATTATTTTTTAAAACTCAGTCCCTTCAACCAAAAGTAGTTGGTTATTTTGTAGTTTCATTCTAAATTAAGCTTTCAATAGTTTTACTTCCCATTGACATGTGCTCATATGTAATTATTAATTACGACACAATTACTGAGCTAGCAGTTTTACATTTTATCTTGATAATAAAGTGTATTTCCTATTATATATTAAAATAACTGTCTATATGGGAATGTTAGGCAATTATATATTTATATTACCAAACAGAAACACTCATGGAATTAAATGTACACATTGACAAATATTCAATAATGCAGTGTTGTCAGTCTGCAGTGTTGTGATGAGTGAAATATTTGTACTTTGGAGAATGTAAAAATAAATGAAATTTGTGGAAATTAAATGATTGCCAGAATAATAACCTCAGAGCAGTGTCTTGCAAATGTTAATAAACACATTTGTTTTTGTTTTTTTTTATCTCTCAAATCCAAGTGACCGGGGCCTTTTTATAAGAAAGAAATAATGAATTCAATTCAAAGAGGAAACTCACTTTGATCCAGCCATGAGACATCACTGTCCCCAACCAAAAAGAACCCAGGATAAACAAATGACACATTGTATCTTCTGTGACCATCTCATCAATGAAATGCGGTGGGATCAAACATGGATTTTTCTTTTCATAATTTTTTTATTCAACCTTCATTTTTACCAAGAAAAAAATTTGTTTTCAAAGGGGGACATATGAAAAAATTACTATATAAAAACAAAGAAAGTCAGCTGTCAGGATTAGATTCTTGTGATAATTAAAGCTCATTATATAAATAATATAGCGTCGCTTCAAGTGAAACTATAAGCACAGCCTATGAGGAAACGATTAACAGCTGGCCGATCACCGAGCAGAAACACAAACAATCAGTTAACGAGAGAAACTAAATCAAACAAACATGAAACTCATTGACCTTTCCTGGAGTGAGTGACTATGGAGAGCGTGAAATATATACACTTCTCATCGATCACATTCGTGAATAATTTTTAGGTTTTACCGATTATCCACCAAAATATTTGGATCAGATTGCACCCATTTTTTTCTGGGATAACACTTATACATTCTCAGATGATAACATTTTGGCATTTAGTAGACTGTCTTATCCAGAGTTAAATTACATGGTTTACACTTCTATACACTACCCATGTGTACAGCTGGATACACACGGAAGCATTACACAACATTACAGGCCATTTGCAGATGCTCTCATCCCGAGTGACTTACAACTCAAAGTGCATCAAGTCGGGAATGAGAGTGCAAAAAGACCCAGAGCGGGGCAAAAGTCCCAAGTGCCTGTGAGGATAGCATAAGCATCGACTTAAAAGCTGTTAACGACGTGTTGAAGAAACAACAAAAAAGCAATTTAGGATAAATACCTTGCTCAAGGATACAACAGTGCCCTTCCAGGGAATTAAACCTACAACCTTGGAGTTACAAGCCCAGCTCCATTATCATTATACTGCACTGCTGTGGTATACGAAATTAAATATATGGGGGGGGGGGAAAAAGAGCGGTCTTTGACCATACAGTGTGTTATTTGATCACATAAATCAAACAACCCACTCCAGCCCCTCACATAAGCTGCCAATGGGCCCTGACCCAGAGTTTGAGAACCTCATGTCTTATGTGTCCAATACCATGAATCTCTCTGACCAGGAGTGGACACCACTGTGATACAGACCACACAAGCATTCATAAATCCCAGCAGGGAAACAGACGTTGGGTCTGATGAAAGAGGCTCCCGTGGATTCAAATGAACGTCAGCAGGATGAAATGGCTAAATACGCTGATGCTGCACAGCTGGCCTTGCTAATCTCTGGCTCTAGTGGACCACGGCATTGAGAGGTTTTCATTCTAGCCAGGCACTTAACCACCTGATTCCAATGATCATCATCTTAATTGAACCGATTTAGCCTCTTTCACCAGTCGCAAGCATACTGGCTGTTTGAAGAGAGATGAAAATCCGCCACATTAAGGCATATTGTACATGATTGTTTAAATGCCATTAAATTAGATGTGTTCAATATTTAACATGGGCATGGACTCATTGAATAAGGCATAAGGTTACAGGTTGACTTTTACCAAAGGACAGTGTTTTATTCTCTCTTGCAGAGGTATTGATAGAGAAAGCTTGAGAATTTTCAGCTGTCAATACACCCTTTCAACACCATGCACTTTCAAATCAATATTCAGCCAATCTATAACTGACCACTGATGTTCCAAAAAAGTCTAAGACTGTCTGCAAACATGTCTCAAAACAAAGAGTCATACAAAATATCACTTATGATCATAATTATTTATTACTCCAATATTTTCATGTTTTTGTGAAGTCCTCTAGAAGCAGAAAAGTTTGCCCAATTACAATGCTTTAGAATTACTGAAGTAAAGCTAAATAAGCAGTGGATATGATTTTACAAACACTTTGAACTCATAGTTTAATGGAAATTAATCTAAGAGTAACAGCTGAGTGGAAAAAGTGCCCCCCCCCCCCTTTAATGTTTAATTTAAGGTCAGTAGTTTTTGATTGTGAGAGTTTGTGATCTCCCTTCACAGAGATGGGAATCACATGGCCACTTTGAGACTGAACGTGAAAATAGTGAAAACTTTTTTTTTTTTGTTATTTTTTGCCCTGGAAATAGGTGATAAGGACTTATTTCTGTCACAGTTTCCATGAGTGATTATGCCTCAGTGTCTGTGAAATAACCTTTTCACTTTTAGCCCTCACAATTTTTTTTGAGATTGGCTGCCAGTGGAGAGCTTTTCTTTGTATGGGCCGGGACTCAGCACTCAGAAAATGGAGGTACAAGAGTCAAAACATTAAATGCAATGTTTTACTTTGACAAACTTATATCTCGCAAAAAGAAAACAGGCTCAGCTAGCACACATAACAGTGTTTGGGCTGTTTACAGATACCTCTATAATATTTTTCATTATCAGAGGCAAACCCGCATTCAGGGGACGCTGGCTAATCCAGAATGTCCGCACTCATGGTAAGGGGTCAAATGAGTAGGTTGGTCACATGTACCTCCATTCCAAAGTGCTATAGGTGTGATTCACCCTGATGGAGTTAAAGGAATTATGAGGAACAGGAGTTTGCAGCAGTGCAACAAAAAACCTTGTTGTTTAAAAACCTTGTTAATACAGCTGGTTGAGTGTATGCTTGTGTTTATGTCTTGCTTTACGTTTATTTTGCATCTTAAAACCAAAATGAAGAAAGCCTGAAATGAACAACTCCACAGCAACAACACCAGACTCAAAGAATAGCTTGAGGAATGTGTACTTCCAGCATCTGGGGCGAGTCCACCATTTCCTCTTTGGATTTTGGAAGTTGCCGGGTGGGAAAATCTGAGTAACTGAGTATGACCATGTATTTATCCTAACGTATGAAACCAACTGATTCTAATCAGCACAACTCCTCAGCCGGGTCAATGAGCTAAACGCCTGGTTTAGTGAACGTGCAGAACAAATACATAGTCAGAATTTTACTTTGTTTTCTACCTGTGGAAGTTGACTGGCCCATGGGTCTGCTCATGTTGACCTAATACCTTTGGTGGATAGACCATAAGTGCACACATCTTGACATCTTCGATCGTGATGGCTGAAATGAGGTTCCATGAACCCCACGAGGCTGGAGCTACACTCAGCTGTCAATCATTGACATGTCTGAATGAAAATGTTCTTCGGTCCACAGCCAGTGCAGTCATTGGTCTACTGAGTGACTGATGCAATGTTGGGGCTCCACCCATTTTTTGTTCAATGAAACCCCACTGCCCCAACACTCGTCTAAGAGACCAGGTTGGAACAGTATGTATATTGAGGGGTGGGGTCCCTCGATGGTTGGATTGACTGTTTGGATGTGAGAATGCAGATGGAGCACTTCAGGGTGAAAGTGCTTTTATTCTCCTATAGAATTAATTTTGCTTGCTGCTATTGATTTGTAATGAGCAATTAAGGCTCATTATCAATTCTTCATGGCTCATGAAGAATTGATCTCAATGTATTCCACATGGGAAATGGAGACTTGCAAAAGAGTTGGCTTTTGCCTGGCTGTATGTAAAAACGTCTCTTCTGGCGTATTGAAGTGAAGAGCATACAAGCTGACCAATGACATCCCCACTGAAGAGGCTTCAAGGCAGTGCTGTCGAATGTGCTTGTCCCACAAAAGCACTGGTTCCCAGTGCGCTGACATGCCCCATGGTGCGGTCTCAGAACCAGTTTGCGCCGATGACAACCGCGTGGCGGTGGCCCCGCAGGTAGGCCGATAATTGGCCGCAGTGTCAGCCTCGGTCAGCAGTCCTGTCTCGTCTCATCTCACGAAAGATGACTCTGCTGGTCAGTCATGTACCCGGAGGCTACTAGTGCCAGCCAAAAGTTACGATGTAGAAGTTTACATCTCTGTCGCCTGACTAATGACTGCCTGGCTCAGCTTGTGGTTATAAGACTGAAATAAAGTATCTGCAAGATAGCACACACACATTGGGGAATACTCCCACATGTCTGCAATTCGTCATCAGGGAACTGCGAGTGATACTATTTTTCTATTTCAAAAAAGGAAAAACTACCTGGACATGAGATATGGGTTGAAACATTGCTGTAAGGTTAGCCACAGAAGCCAGAAAAGAGATTGAACGGACAATGTCCTTGATGTTTACTGATACTGGTTCATTGTTGCACTCTCTACAGTTTGGGCAGGCCCTCAAAGATATGCATCACGAATGGAACCATGACTGATGCTGAAAATGCTGATAGAGACAGACAATACATTATGTATCCACTCATTCATCTAGGGCCAAAAAAGAAACCTGTGTTTGCCAATTGTCCTTTCATTTACATGCACTCAGCAGAATGGCATTCCGCTCAATTTCATATGTAAATAAGCACTTTGATTTTCATGTAGGATGTACATGAAATAGGCAGGGATAAGCAAAAATTATGCAGAAATCACCCCGGCTTGAATGTGGTGTTATTCATCTTGAGCTTCAAGACTTGGACCCTATCTTTCCGGAGCTATTTTGCATCCATAATTGGGCTTTGGCTGATCATTTGTCAATTTGAAGATGCAGAAAGTTTTGTAAAAAATGAATTGAGAATTTCAGTTACACTGAAACTGAAGCTGAGCTCGTACCGGTACATTTTACAGAATTTGACCACATAAATAAAGTTTTGGAAATATTAAACATTGATATTTCATGCAGGTGGAAAATGTGTACGGCCAGTGTTCTGCAAATGCTTGGAAAAACGATCATCGAAGGTTAGCTATGACAATCTGAGAAAATTTAGATTTAACGCAAGCGAGCCATGACAGAAGACAACACAGTGATATGGAGGTTTTCAGAGAATCTGGCTCAATATGCCTTTAAAGGAACACCACCTGATCAAAAACAAATGGTAAAAACAGTAGGGAGTGTGGATAAACCATCAGAAAGAGACAGATATCCCCCACCTGCGTTCCTGGAACCTGCTGTGAGCGCAGGTGTGCCCGACAGCTGTGTGCGTCTTTCATGACTCAATGCTGTGAGTCTGGTTTGGAGCAATCCTTCATTCTCAGACTGGAGGCAACTTGCTGATTTCTTCAGGAATAAAAATGAGCATAACTGCATTTTGCATTCCTGACAATAACATGGCACATTATGTATGCACAAGTGTGCTCTGAAGCTAGCATACAACTATGAAAGCAATGCTAGCATGATGTTTAGCTCTAATTGGGCCTTGTCGGGCCTTCAGCCAGATTTGATATTCTCCTCATCTTTGTCTTTTCTCAAGGGAGCTGTGAAAATGTGAAAAATTAAAATCTCGTCATAACATCCTACTAAGCAGTAGTGCAGTAAATAATATGAAATCGTGAAGTATGGTGTAAACTTTATCCTCCCTGAGGCCGACTGAGGCTGGCATGGAAGACTGTTGTCACAATGGTGGCTTGGCCTCCAGTCATGTCCTGCCCTGCTGTTACTCATTTCTGCCAGGAGGGGGCAGCACTATATTCCCAAACCTCTTTTAACTGACAGAACAATGAAGCTTTGTTTGGGTAAAAATGCAAATAGAATTATTTATGTGCTGGTGATTTTCAGCATCCCAAACAAAAACACATTCAGACTAAAATAAGACTGACATTTTTTATTCAGAAAATGTCCTGTTTTGATAAGAGCCCATGTAGAGTGTGATCGCTTTAACTTACACACTGACAAAATAACTCTATTTGAGAGTGTGAAGGAGTGGCCCATCCCTGAAGTTTTTCCATTGATTAATTGTACCCAATTAGGAAATTGGCAACACCTGATTGAGTGAAGTCAGGTGTAATTGGTTGTGAAACCTTTACAGGTGGCAGAAGGAGAATAGAAAGAGGGGTTGGAAGGACCGCCACTTGTATGTGCTTGTGTTTTTAAAATAAATTATTGATTTTACCACATTGATTTTACTCAGTTGTTTTTAAGCCTTTCACAGAGAGACATAGGTATTAGGTTTGAATGCAATAAGTATTCATTTTATATACAATTTGAGTTTTTATATATATATATATGGACCTGGTTATTCATTCTATAGATATGTCTCTCCCATGTCTCCATGGCAACAAACTTTGAAGTGTGGCAAACCCTCCTCTTTCAAGCATTTCTCAAAGTTATTGGATTTTGCCATGTTGCATGATAACAACTTCATAAGGCCAACAGAACTGTCATTGTCAAGGATTCAGTGGAAAAAAAATGAAAATAAAAAAATTGACACAACATTTCCATCAATTTAAAGATCATAAGTTGACCCTGTTTGCTTTTTTTCCAATGGATGTTGCACAGTCAATTTCCAGGTGATGGCAGAGTGCCAGGTATCTGTCATCTCAGGCCATTCTCCATCATCAGATCATCCACATACTTTTACAATTTTGTCACTAAGCCTTTGACATAATCCAAGAGGTATCAAGTTATAAAACAATGTCTGGATGATTGTTTTGTTACTCTAGGCATAAGAAAGAGATGAGAGGTGCTCAGGTTTTTACAGCTATGCACAAGTTGAGGATTGACCTTACGATCAATTTGAAGATAAAATCAAAATACTCTTAATATAAATGGAGGTCCAGATATTGAACAGTTTGCGCCCAAAGAGTAAAGAATAAAAGGGTATTTGGAGTAGAGTTTCTATCGGTGGTCCACTTTCAACCGGATCTGGTCCAGGATGTCTTCTTGCAAAAAAAAAAAAATGCTGTGCAAAAAAAATCTGTGAGAATTTTTTTCACATTTTTCTACATTGATAAAATGTAGCCTTGAGAAAATTCCTTAAAATGTGTTCCTCCAGCAGCAACTTGAAAAAGGCTGACAAGCCCAATTACAGCCCAAAGCTCCACAGTGACTACTCTGCCAAGAAAACAATCTAAATATATCTCAGTGCATTACCCTTGACTGGCAAAAGAGAAAGGTAATTTTAAAAAAGGTCATCCAAAAAGATTGAAAGATATGGAAACCAAAGTACATTTCCATCCAGTCATTTGCTTAGGGGTTAAAAATGTATCATATTCCAAGCTTAATTTTGAATAATTTGATTAATGACATTGCCCACATGAGTGTTTGCTGACATACAATTACTTTAAATGCGTTTTCTTTCTTTCAAGCGTAATTATGATTACGAGTAGTATTATCATTCATGTAACTGTTATTTAAAACAGCCAGAACAGTCAACAACACCATAAATGAAACTTTAGTTCAACTGCCATTGTGAAACTATGCAAACTGTTAAGTCCAACACAGTGACCCACACCTGCCAAATTAGGAGCAGGATGCTGTGACATGCGACTCCTACCTGCCTTTGCTTCTGTCCAAACAACACATGCACCAATTACATGCTGCATTGGTTCGTGCAATGGTAGGTGCCTGGCCGAAAAACAGTGGCCGCAAGATTTGGATGACAGTAACAAACTTAACGAGTTTATCCCCTATCATTCCCTATTGAGGGTTAGCCTACTGTGTGCCCTTGCCAAATGTGGACCTCCAGCCATAGCCGCTTATCGTGTGGCTGAGCTTGTAACTGCAGTTTCAGGGCTAGCATGTTCCTGCTTGCTGTGTGAGTCACATGGAGCCCACAATCGGTTTAAACGCAACAGGTTTAAACAATCACCAATTCCAGTCCTACACAACAGTGTGAGACAGTGCTAGATACAAGGGTGAGGTGCAAGGTAGTCAAGATACATTTGGGAGAAGAGGGTTTTCAGACCACATAGGAAGATTGTTGGAAACTCAGAAGAGAAAGACAGCCAGGAAAAACATTCACCAGTGTCGAGGGCAAGGGTCCCTCTGGTCGCTGTATAATAATCGCATCAGTGTACAAAGTTCTAAACCATTATTCAAAAAAGAGCAAAACATCTAAAGCTTATTAGCATTCTCATGTATGCTCAATGATAATGTACCACACTGAAAATACCACAGAAACTGCCGTATTTACTTATTTATTAACATATTGAGTGGCATAGAGGTGCTGTACGCTTGAGTTGTCTTTCTGTATTCTGCACTCCTTCTCCAATCTTCTAACCACCAGCGCACTCTTGCCAGGGTTTATTCATGTAATATTCATGAAAACACCTGATTAACCTGAACCAGTTGTGCAGTTTGAAGTAGACAAGTACGCTAACGGCATGCCAAAGCTTTTCATTTTTGTGCATAACTCACATGCTCCATGAGACAATAAAGAAATGTATGAAGAATTTTGTCATTAAAAATATACCACCTAAACACAGATCATTCAGTCCATCTTGACTCTCTTGCCAATGGTTGACACAACATTGCCATTTATGCGTATTTATGAGAAAATGTAAAAATGTATGGGTCATTGCATCATATCAACCTCAAGCCTATCAGCATGACACTCTGAAATCTTTATTATTGAATGGAGACCATGCAGTCAGATTGTCAGCTACCATGATCATGATGCTCATGGGAGTCAATTTGGTTTTCAAGACGACATCGATAAACCCTTACCAAGACAGCAATTTGGCATTGCTCTTGTTGATGTTGAAGGACAGTGATGGGCAGTTTTTATTCATGTGGTTGGACCACCGCTGACGATGTGGACTTATGTAGAATTTCGTTGATATTATAGTTTATGATTTTGTGGCATCTGAATACACAGATAATAAAATGCAAGATGAGTAAGATGAGTATTTATTAATTAATGAAAGAATGTAAACTTAACTCTTGGTTTTTTTATTTATTTTTTTTTTTTTTGTGGGACCTGAGAAAAAAGTGACAATGGAAATGGAAAGACCATTATTTTCCCGTAAAAACTCTCCACAAAGACCCACAAAGACACACAGCAAGAGCGCATTCTTCTTAGGTCTAATGATTGCATGATAACACTTTTTATGGCTCTTGAATCTCACTGCATAGGCAGGCCTATATGTATACAGGGGTAGTTTTACATGCAGTCTCTAACACAGGTCTCTAAAACTACTCCTGGGACAGGACTGTGACTACGCACAATTCTGTGATTTCATTAATATTTCGCAATTTTTGAGATGTAAACTCGCATAAATCCATGCCTTCCATTCCTCCTCCACTTCTTGTCAGCTGCATTCACCGTGGGTGAGTCAAAATGCAGCCACACCAGAAAAGACATCCAGTGCCTCAACACCGACTGCAGTACAGCCGAACATGAAAACTCATAAAGCGTTGTCAATTATATTGTTATGAATTTTTTATGGGGATGAAAATACTCCTCACGATGAGAAATGTCATATTTGACTCACAAAAAAAAAAGAAATCATAAAATTGCAGCCGAGTCATTTCAAAAGTACAAATGTGGGGTCGGGTATTTGTCATACAGATGAAATAGTATTGTTACTAAAAATAATATGAGTAGTACTTACCTCATGTGCCTAGCATCAGTTTTGCACATTACAAATTTTACATTGCATTATGTTGCTTCGGCAGATGTGCTTATCCAAAGCAAAATTTAAATGTGAAAGAACATACATGCATCATCACCCTTCATATGAAATGTTCTGCTTCTGTATTCATATTATATAGAAGTATTCACTGAAGACCTTTGATAAAGAAGCTTTTAAACAGAGTATTTTGTAGTAGGTTCCAACTTCTTGATCATAGCAACAGATTGTACATTGCTGTAGAGTGGTTTGGAAGAGTGCTTGTGGACTCCATACTGTTTAATTATAATTCAAGGTATCAGCCATGCAGTTGAAGGATTCTATGTGTGGCTCTATGATTCCTGGAATACTGAAACAGTTATAACAGGAATTATAATGCTGTCACCTGTTGAGGGTGGAATCCCCCAACCCTCACCGTTCCCCACATTTGTGCTTCGAAAACAGCCCAACGGCAATTCCGTTGGCATCACGCTGTCTCAACAGCCGAAACGTACGTCGGTTCATTTGAGGATCTCATACGCAACCCTTCCAGCAATCTATCCCTTTTTTACATCTCTTTTCCCCCATGCATTACACACACTCACACACACACACACACACACACTCACTCACTCACTCACTCTTCCACTCAATCCTCCTCTGCCCTCTAATATTAAAAGACCTTCCGTCGAGCCGGGGGAGGCTTATCTGCTCCCCACACCCCACACACACAAACCCTTCCTCTCTTTGCTCATTTTCTTGATATCCATAGATAATTATTTTGGGGTCTTATAATACCCTGAACAAGGGAATATAACTCAGAAGTAATAAAGAGGGATTACACTTGTGAAGGGCAGTGAAATACTAAGGAGCTTTTGAATAACAAGACAGAATTTTGTGACCTGAAAACATCAGCTCTTAAGAGGTCTTAAGAACAAGTAAGAGAGAACTATGAGAGAGACATTAAAAATTCAGCAATTTAAAAAATAAACAAATCACCACAAATACATAAAAAGTAAAGGAGTTGCATATCCTGTAAATATTGACTGTACAATCCTATTTTCAGGACTATGCATTTATTGCTATGCATTTATTGGTTCTTGAAGACACACCGTACTCAGAGTAAATACTTTACCCAGTGAACAAAACAGGCGTGTCTCTTTTTGTATTGAACCAAAAATCAATGGTTGTTTGCTGGTACTCTGGTGAACATAGGCCACTGTCACAGAACGAGTCAAGTCTCCAAGGTTCATTTGATAACAGCTTTCCGTGTAAGGATGGCAGGTGAATTAGCCATGAATCCAATTCATCTCTGACATGTGCATGCCATTTTCAAAGAAAGTGCTGACTCATGGCACAAGTCAGTTGAGGTGGGCCATGTGGATCCCTGGCCAGCATTCAATCGCATGCGGCAGGTCTTTTTACGGGCATATGCAATTCAAACAAGACATACTTCCAATGTAGACTGACACGGTGTTAAG
Organism: Albula glossodonta; assembly: GCA_019788955.1. Taxonomy (NCBI): domain Eukaryota; kingdom Metazoa; phylum Chordata; class Actinopteri; order Albuliformes; family Albulidae; genus Albula; species Albula glossodonta. The sequence goes on from JAFBMS010000030.1 coordinate 1,649,219, forward strand.
ATTTACATGTTTTTTTCACTGGATGCTTTTTGCATCATCATCTAAATCATCTCTTCTTTGGACGTGATATAACTTGATGTTGCTCCATGGCTTATTCTAGAGACAGCAGTTTGCTGTTCAACAACCTCTGTGAAATAAAGTAATAATTTATTCAAGTATCCTTTTCACCATCACGAATCATTACACAATCCCCTTTTACAATCAAGTGCGAGTGAATGTATTGTGAACAGCTGAGCATTACCAAAAAAGCAGAATGATAACAACATAGCTCTTCAAAAGTTTAATTTTATTTGAAAGTGAAGTTATAAATGATCTTTTGCTGTCTTACATATGATGGAATAAACTAATCCAAGATATGCAGTTATGTGTCTTTGAATCAAGTGTTCAAAGAATCATTTCAAAGAAGGGAATGCTTTGTTTAAGCGGTTTGACCAAAGCCATCATGAATTTGGTTTATAGCAGTGCCAAAAAAAGTTAAAAAGGATTCCGAGTCTCAAAACTGATGTACGTGTCTCTTCCGACATTGAAAACATATAACTATAAGGCGCAAGTCCTTATTTGTGAGTTGAGAAGTGCATGAAAATACATATTTCTGCAGTTTCAAAATCAGTGAGGAGTAAATCTCAACGACCAGCAGTGTAAGTCCATGATGAACAAACTGAGAGCTTTCAACAGTTCCTCACTCTGGTATGTCAGCAGCTGACATCTGCTTGCTTCCCCATTGACATCTGCTAGATTCACTGTTCTCTTCAGAGCATTTTTGCAATGAAAACCCATCTTTGATGTAAATTAAAAAAGTGACACCGGCTTTGCCTGGCAAATTAAGAAGACATCCTTTGAAGAAATAAAAGCATTTCATACGAATCTCAAGACACTTCATGAAAGTGGGTAGTTGGATATGGTGCAGAAAAATAGCAACCCCTAGACAAGCAGGAAAAAAACAAACACCAGATAGGGGCTTCTCTTTATCTATGAAGCATCCACAGGCTAAAGAATAAAAGTTGTTGCTACACAAAGGAAAAATGTCTCTCTTGTGATACCATCATGTCTGTGTTGGAAGTTTGCAGAATAAAGGGTACAATATTACAAGTAAAACTGTGTGTGAATCGCTTGGAAAAAGGGGAAAGATGACGCCTATACCCTTTGTTCTCCTCTGGTGAATTGAAGGCAAATATCAGATATAGGATAAATCATGATATGAACCCATTGTAAACACTCAGGAAAGCAGACGAGAGCTATCAAAAGTAAGATTTCTCTTTTCTCTGCCAAATGTAAACTCTGTATGTATCTGCAACTGTGCAAGCAACAAGCAGTTTGTTCAATACTGCAATAAAGCCAGTGACACATGTTTTCTGAACTGAGAGAAAATGAGACAGGGATTCTAATCCCTAAACAAGGGATTTTGTCATTTAAATTGACATTTCAGGTGTGCAGATGCAGGTACGCACAGCTGGTGGTACACTTGTACTGCAAAAAGAAGCTTTCTATTCACTCGAAAGATTTGGCACCAGTATCTGTTAACATTACCGAAAGACGACCAGTGGTATCGATTACATCTCTGAGGCATTTATTGGGTAATTGGAGGCAGCGTATAGTTACATAGTGTGAAATGGATAGTTTTTGTTTGATTTCATAATTTCTTGCAATATTCTGTCAAAATTAATAGAATGATATTTTTTTACTTCACAATATCACCCATGACGAATTTCTCAACACAAGAGTGAGACCTGGCCTTGTCCGGCTGCAAGAATCTCTTCCGATCATGAGCAAAATGCAGAACAAAGAAATCAATCCCAACTACTGGAAACACAGCAACTGCATGAGTGATGGCATATGCTACAATGCAGAACAAAAGCCTATGTCTCCCGCCAATGTTTTGGGTAATTGCAGAATTTTATTTTGGTCCAAGGACTAATTATTTGGCCGAATGCCCTCATTTTCCACAAAACACCCTCATTTTTACACAGAATCATGTTTTTGTTGTTTTTTTCTTTTTAATAAAGATAAATTGGAGTGTATAAAAATGAAGGACTTCATTTATTTTGTTCCTCTTAAGTGGTCACTCAGCAGAAAAAATAATGGGACACCCTTATATGATCAAAGTTACAACAAAGAATTGTGATTTGTTTTGTCGGCAAAGAAAACTTCCCCTCACATAAAATGTGTGATTTAGAAGTATAACTGTACACCCTGTCCACTGTAGTCCGAGTCATGCATGAGAAGCTGAATATGTCCAATCCAGAAATAAATAGAACAACTCTACATTTTCACCAATGCACAAAGGATTTGCTCCTTTAACCTGCACAAAAAAGAACAAAACTGACAATAAAAAAGGTTTTCTTTAACAACGATGACTCAGATTGGTCTCTGGTCAAGTAAGCTTCAAGAAAAGAAACCCCCTTTTTTGGAATCACGAGCCAAGGTTATTATCTTACATACAGGCAGTGGCATGTTGCCCAGCCTTTCGTATGAAACACTAGAGTCACAGCCAGTATAAATGTCTTCACCTGGAGAATACGTCGTTGATGCTGTTTTGTTTAAGCTGTGCTCGTATCATATTATGTCAATTTTTCATGACAGGGGAAAAGTGTCTTTGAAGGAGAAGCTTGAGCCATGATTTTTAGATGAGACATTCACCCACCATACACTCTCAACACAGTGAGGGAAAGAAGAGAAGCTCCAGCAGCTCTACTGACTAGGTCTCCAAATATGAGCATTCTGTTCTTGTTCTGATTGCTAAGTAGCATGCGTCCTCAAATTGGAACAATGGAGCAGGGACAAAATGTGTGATCCTGTCACAAAATAATACATTTGGAGGAAATTCAAGGATTCATATTTTGTATTGTGTGGATGTGAGGGATGAGGTTGAAACCATAAAACAAACAAAAAAAATATAAGTAAATTTCTATCACTGCACACAGATTACTGGCCTTAGTTCTGTATGGTCAAAGGAAGGTGCTTTCAGTGAGGTTGGGTTTATATGCCTCTGAGAAGGTTGGGTCAACCTTGGTGAGACTGTTCCACAATGAAGGAATTGGTGCAGAGCTGCAGAGCACATCTGGCTACCGAAATCACCCCCCACATAACCTCTTGCGGTCCCTACCCAATTTGATTCTGCAGGTTGTCACTTCAAATGGGAATAGAGTTCTGTGTTGACCCATCCGCTTCCATCATTGCAAAATAAAGGTGAAATAAGAGGGATTGAGGTTGCCCGACACTGTGAATTTATGTTTCCACATCTGTTTCCTCCAGGGAATCCTTGTTTCTTCCACGAACTACACTGCCGTCAACACCTGATGAAGGTCAGAGGTCAGCAGAAGCCCTCACCTTGCACAGGCAGATTACCCACAAGCACCTGACAGGGTGTTTGATTGGATGTCCAAAGCATTTTGTGGTAAGACAAAGAATTCAACATATATTTTAACGAGGCTTTTTTTCAGTGCATGAAAGAAACTTGATAATACTTGCTAAGATGTTTGCTTTGTCTTTTCAAAAAAAGAAGAGCAATTATAATGTGCCTGCATGCTTCTGTAAGTAGAAGGGCATATACCTACAGCCTCTCATTTCAACATTTTTAAAATTTTAAAATTACCCTTTTTACCTTACATTAGTCATTTTGCAGGCACTCTTATCCAGAGCAACTTACACTTTGTGAGAACATGAGTGCATTAAATTGATTTATGAAATCAATCATGCCAGACCTGGGTAACAAAATTTCCAGACCAGTGAACATATGTATAACATCACTCAAGCAAATATATAAGTCAATAATGTGCTTACCAGAACTAACACATATCAAACAATGTGTTCAGCCAAAATTACAAAATCATAAGTACCCTGAATGAATCCTTAATTTCCATACCCTTGGGCCTTTTCTCGTCAGCTTATATGTTTTGTTTCTGCTGTTCTGACCACACCCATGTATCAGGAGGATGTACTTTACCTTCAGCTGAAAGCACGTGGACTCGTCTGTTAGCTCTGAGCAATCTTGCATCTTGTAGACAATGCCACATAGTCATTTCTCACACAAGCTTAGATAAAAAAGGGAGATAAAAAAAAATGCCCAAACCTGGTCCCCTCGCCCTCTTGTGCCCCCCATGAGCCTTCATGCTTGGTCCAGAGGCTGACACAGCTGTGTGCTGAGTGATGGAAATGTGTATGGTCTCTGGCAGGACATAGAGCCCCGTTTCGGCGGAGATAGTTCAGGCCCCAGCTTTTCATGCTGATCTCAGTCAGCGCCGTGCCATTTCCTATCACCCATCAATTTCTGCAACCAGACAAGCTGCATCTCTCTCACGGCAATGACGCTGAACCTAAAAAACAAACAACCCCTGTCCCCCTCCCCAAATATTTTTCTATATACAGTGTGTTGTATTTAGTAGGTGCTGAAAAATTGCCATGTTGTACATTGTGACCTGGACCCAATTGACTCTTGCTTTCAAATTCCTGTCAGTTACACAGAATTTATGGCAACCATATTTCATGTTTATGCCCAATTATTTTTATGCCCAATTCTGCCTTGTTAAAGGTCCACGTCACTCATCCTGAATTTAATTCGTGTTTCGCATTACAGTGATGTGACAGGAAGATCAAACAATTATCCACGACTGAAAATTAACATGTTAGAGAAGGTTTCTTACTTCCTGAAGAAATGGTTTCCTGCTTGTCGTGATGAATGTCCTGACATATGTTCCAGGTATTATGTAGTCATTCTAAAAGTTATCGAGAAAATGTAGGGAGGTGACTTACAGGTCATAAGTCATCATGCATGCTTCTGCTTTATAAATACTCCATTTGGTGAAATCACAAAGTAAAAAAAAAAGGTGCCATTTAAGTCCCCTCCATGCACACTGGCTTGTTTGACCCAAGTGAGGACATGGAAGGATATGCAGGGGTGGGCATGCCATTGTAATGATGCTGTTTCATTGAATTCAGAGATATGCACATCTTATTTTGAGACTTGAGTGCTTTTTCAACACAGGTTTATCTTTGCTGTCACTGCACAAAAAGGTTGTATAAATCTGCAAGCATGTGGCTTTACAGCTCACTGAATATCCTTTGTACAAGTGGATAGGCAGGACTATGCCATGGGATGAATGAGATTGTTTTGAGATCGGTTTTTCCCTGACTCATTGTGTTTGAGTTTACCCTGAAGTTGCTGTGCAAAGCAGTAGCAGTCTTACATCAATTTAGTGTTTGCTTTGGATTAAAAACAGCAAAATTAGGTATTAATTATTAACCATTGAGCATGACCCAAACTGTCTGTTTTATATAAGGATTTGTTTTAGAAATGTTCAGTCAGTGAGTTCTTGAATGATAAATGGAATGATTAGTAACTACTACATACGATGCCCTGCGCCCTTCCCCCCGGTTGGAAGCCGCTTTATTGTAATAGTGATGTTCTCTCTTGCCCATGTTAAAGTCATGGACAGTATGAAACAATGTCTGTGTCAAGGGAATGATGTGACACATCGGTTTGTCCCCTGTCAGATGGATTCTCTGACAGTAGTTCTTTTATTCCCTTTCTGAGGGCCAGACTCATGGAATGCTGATTCTGTGTGATTGACAACCTTGTCCTCACACAGCAAGGCATGTAGCACTAAATATATTCGCTGTTGACACGAGTCATGTCGCATACAGAAGCACTGTACGCCATCATCCTTGGTATCGTTGTTGACGGGTAACATCCAGCTGCACCTCCAGCCTTGTTTTGTTGTGTGTACGTGTGGGTGTGTGTCATATCATCGGAGCTCGATGGAAAAAAAAAAAAAAACAACTTTGGAAAAGCAGTTTAAAAGTTTAAAGTATTGGGGGAACAAGGATATGTATTTAAAGTCAAAAGAAGTGTTGGCATTTTTGATGGTTTATGCTGTTGTTTTTTCATTCCCCGGCACAGTTCAGAACTTGGTCTTTTCACGCTGAAGGCATGATCGTCATCAGTAACTCCATCACTGTCTTTGTCAATGGGAGTTTGGAGTAAAGTGATATCTTTCTTGTTCTTTGACAAAACTCATCAAAGAGAAATGGAGACAATATTGCTCATTTTTAGCACAATTCATTGAGTATATGTCAGAAACCCTTACACACACACTCAAATGATTTCTGGAAAGGGAGAAGAAACATGAAAAAACACAACTCAATGACCCTGACAGCTTATTTGACTCATTTTTATTCAAAAGACAAAAATCAAAACATAAACAAACACATACAATAAGGACAAGGAAACAAATGTAGAAATAAAAGGCAAAACAAACATTGCTAAAAACAAAGGATGTACTTGACAACAAACTGTTTATATCAGCATCAGCTGCAACATATGGTGGTGCAACTTTAGCTACTTCAACATAAGCTGCTGCAAGAGCAAAATGCGAAGAAAATGCATCACAGTACAGGGCTTTAAATGAGATCCAGGCTGAGCGATGCCCTTCATCCATTGAAAATCAGCTGGCTTATTTTAGGATTGCTGTTTTTAGAAGTCAAGTCTGGGAAGTGAAAGTTGTAGAAGTATGATTGCTCATTTTGGTGTGGATGGCTTAGGATAAGCAGTGCAGCCTGAAACATGGCTTGTGGTTTTACAATATATTTTGGGGTTTATTTCAGTTATTCTCTGTTGATTTTTTATTTTTTTTTGTTATTTTCAGAACTTTTTTTGTTCTGATTTTTTTTATTGCATATGAGTTTGTGTGTGTGTTTAGTTTGGTTGAGTTAATTTTGTCATTTTGTTTTTTTTTTTTGGATTTTGGTTGGGGAAGTATCCGAGGAAAGATCCTTTTTTTTAAGGTGTTTAACAGGCTGAGGGCTGCCGGACTACTCCCACAGACGAGGAAGATACCACTGGAGATGGAAGGCCAATGGAACCCCGGGCTGGGCAGTGGGCACGGTGGGGCACAGATCCAAATTAGTAAGGGACAGACCCATCTGAACAAACCATGTGTGTGGGCGTGCTCCACATTTTGTCTGTCCAGCCTGAACAAATCTATGACGTGTGCCGTGCCGCCTCCCCTGCTAAAACAGACGCCGGAGGGCAGCAGACGGTCCCAAGGATGACCAAGGGCACTCCATCCTGGTTTTGTTTCATTTTGCTTTTTATTTTGGGGTGCAGAGGAGGCTCGGCAACAAGGCGCTACGATCACTATGTCATGGTTATCTGTGGGTGGATCTTGGGAACCAGGGTTGGAGGGTAGCGGGGGTAAGCGTCGGCCACTCCTAACATGACCTTTTTCTGTTCTCTGCAAACTTTGTCTGTTGTGTGTCCTTGTTTGTAGACAACTGAACTGAAAGGAAGATTTCACCCCAAAACTGAAGGTATTTTGTCCCAAAAAAATGATATCTCTCCACAGTTCTTGTGTCCATGTTCAATAAGGTTTCATTTCATCAAGCATTGTAGCCTAAGACTGAGGTCTGACCAGGACATCCCTGAATCTTAAAATGGCTTTGACGTACAAAAATGATCAAACAAATCACCTCTTACTGTCAATGAGTACAGACATTTCCAAATTTATGTGTCCTTCCGTATTTTTGAGCACCATGCTGAGGTGGTAAGAGTTTACGTGAGGTGAAACAAATTATGGTCAAATGAAGATACTGATTTGCTGATTAACTGGAAAGCTGTAACCAAGCTTTGTTTAAAAGAGGGTCATGCAAAGAACAATGAAAAATGAAAGCAGGCATGAACGAGATCACTGCTCCAAAACTGACGTGATAGTGTAATTCTTTAACCAGTATCTAGAAAAAAGTTCAGCCAGTATCTTTGGAACAAGGTAATTTCACATGTTGTCATAAATGATGCAGCTCTTTCTTTGGAATTTCAAAGCCATGTTTACCTTGAGAAGTGAACTCTTTTTTTTTGTTGTAAAGGTCTGTTTCATACATCTCAAATAATTTACATTCTTCATTGTCATTTAGCAGACATTCTTATCCAGAATGACTTACAAAAGTGCATTGAATAAGATAAAGCAACAAGCCAAGACCATTGCGAGTTGTTAGTGCCACAATTGACTATACTTATCACATCAACCCAGAAAATAATCCTTAATTGCTTTTAGCAGATGGAGCAAAGAGACAGGAGGATGATTCAATGCTCAGAGTTTGGAGTTGCTTGGGACCATTTGCACCTAGACACTGCAGAGAGATGAACACTCTCAGGTTCTGAACCAAGGAAAAAACATTTAAATGGGAGAAGTATAATTGAACCCATGTCTGAATATCAATATTGCTGTGTTTCTGCAGATACAGTTGAATCACTTCTAATCGTAAGTCAATAGAAACAATCAAGAAGTAATCCTCCCATTCATGAAACTCTCATGAGATAAAGGAGGTTGATTATCAATGGCAAAAAAAAAAAACATTAAAAAAACGAATTCGTACTGATTACACATGAGCCTCCAGACTGCAGTCTCCTGGGTTTAACATACGCAGAAAATCAAGACCAAAAAAACTTCCTTTAAAAAACACACAGAGAATATTAAATCATTTTAGTGGCATATGTAATGAAGAGATAATATTTCAGAAATGAAGATAATTACAATTCAAAGATTTCATCAGTTTGATTACATGTTGAAAGTAACATGCATTATTTGTCTTTAATTGAAAGTAAATTGAATAATGGGTTATTTCCTCATAGGATATATAATTAATGAGAATTTTGAAAAATCTGCTCGAGAAGTTGCAGTATGATTTAAGATATGTACAGCTTTGTCCTGTGCCATAGACTTGGATTATGTGTACAGCAAATCCAGATTGATTAAATTCTCAGTGTGGAGAGAAAAGGAAAGGGTTCAATTTCTGGTGATCATGATTACATCACACCGGACAAGTGATTATGTATTATTGTCAGTTTTTCACACCGGAAAAACTGATAATAATACATAAATGTATTGGGTAATGGAAGGATTTACAAAGCAACAATGAAGCATACAATGCACTGTATACAGTGTTCCTACACCTATTTTTTTTTTTTTTCATTTTGAGCAACAAGCACCTTTATAGATATCATATCATGTAGTTTATGTTGCTGATGCAAATGCTCTCATGTGTTCAATAGCTTCCTTTACTGTTGAGTTCCTCAATATACAAAAATGCAACACACAGCTCAGTGCAGTATTTTATGAGAGGGTCAGTTGACATTCGATTCCACACACAGCACTGTGTCTATAAAAATTCAGATTAAGTTTGATGAATTGTAACACAATAAATCTCCAAGCTCCAAGCTAAAATGTTGGCAGTCATTCATTTCTCCCTCAATCTAGTTGCTGACCACTGGTGCTAACACCGCAGTTTTTTCACCTGATATACGACTGAGTTTTGGGTAATGTTTTTTTAGTTCCATAAGTGGTTATGTTAAGAATGTCAGAAATGATCTCATTGTCATCAAATGATCTGAAATGACTTTTCTCCTTGGCATCTCAATACATTTTATCACGCAAGCTTGTTTTTTCTCATGCTTGCATCAAAAAAATGTGTTGTCTCCTTTTCAGGACACGGGATTTCAAGGGATGGTTGTACTGTGGTTTATTTGTCATTTTAATTGTTTTGTGTTTTTTGTTTTGCTGTTGTTAAGCTCTAGTACCAACCATTACTGGCAATGTTGTTCAACCCATCCAAAATTCCCATGTGTCAGACCTGCTGAGCTAAAACAACCTTCCCGGTGGTGGGATTTACCAGGTTGTCATTGACATATTTTTGAATTGTTAGAATATAACCTGTCGTACTTTCAAATATGGTTTTGAATCATTGTATGTTCTAAGCCCTGTTATGGCTGCCTTGACTTTTCCTGGCAGAACTCTAGTCAACAAACATCAATTACAGACTCAAAAGGAAACCCAAGTGTATCATCTAGACTACATACTGAAATCTGTCCTGAATGTACAGAAGGAATTGATCACACCTGACTTGATCTGTCTCATCATATTGCCATTCCTGAAAAGCATTTCAGATCCTAAACAGGACTATTTTCTATTTTGGTACTGTGGTCCTGCATTAAAGACAAAATGTTTCAACTCTGTTCACTTATGACATTAGATTTAATATTATCAAGGTACATTTGAGTAATTTCAAGGAGTTTGTATTCTATCCTTGCATCCACATGCTAAATTGATAATGTTATCTTGTTTTGACAAGAGACCTTTGAGCCACTCTACTGAAAATTATTCAGAGACCATACCCAAATGCCAGGATAATTGATACATCCCTGAATCCAGAAAGTCCTTTTGTGCCAAATACAGTGGAAAAATCCAATCAGCCAAAACCAATTCAAGCATGGTCTTAGAGGTAAAAAAAAAAATAAATAAATAAAGAAAAGCCTGACAGTTGTATTTCATGTCATTGAAAGAAAAGAGGAATTTCATTTTTTTCCCGAACACCATTGCCACTTCAAGCAAGATGGTGCATGTGATTTGGAACTGAGAAACATCTTGGTGTCTTGAGAATTGGAAGGAAGAACAGTGCTGTGCAATGATTTGGGTGTTTGACAGTGCTCTCGTAGATTGTATCTTGTTGAAATGACAAAGAGTGTCCACATAATCCACCCGTTTAAGATGATATCGAGCCCTGTTTAACAGCCTTATGCACGAAGCACGATACCTCACTGCATCATCTTAAGCGTATTCATGGGAAGAGCAAAGCCACTTCATTCAATGGCTTTTGTCCTGATGCACAAAACTTAAAGAAGGTGTACTGAGGAGCTAAATTAAACATATGTGTGATTTGGGCGTTAATGTCAATAAACCAATCATTTTATTGGTGATTTTATCAATTTTTCAACCTGAAACATAATGAGATCACAGAAGCAACTGAAATGAATTCATAACAGAATTAAACCTAAACATAACACCAGACAACACTATACCCCCTCTACCTAACCTGAGTGGAATTCCCCATTTTAAAGTGCAGTGGTAGGCTATCGTCCATATCAGTTTGGATGAATGCAGAAGTACAGTAAAGAAGCACATAAGATTGTGAATGAAAGAAAACTCTTTTTAACGGGAATAAATGTGTTCCTGTTTTTTATGTATCCATGTCCAGATTATTTTAGTGGATGATGATGATTGATGAAAGCTTACATGGGTGTAAATTAAACTGCATTTTAACTGTCAACTTAACCAGGCAGAAATGTTTGTCAAATAGCTTTACATGAGCAACAAACCCATACGAAACACAAACACACACACGAACACATACTAAGTGGGTCCTCAGGACTGAATTTGGGAACCGCTGTCTTGTGGGATTTAGAGGACGGAGGCATAATTTGCAAAAATGAACTGCTCCGGGTTGGAGACAGCTTCGCGCGTTGTGATTATTCATGGCGTCCGTTTCTCTGAGTGCAAAATAGAGTCCATATTTTCATGCGGGTGTGACTGGTAGGATGTTTGAACCTTGCATTGTAGCGTCCGTCAGGTGATCTGCCATAAGGTTGTAGGTTACGATGTCAGTCTGCGGGAGATTAAGAATGCACCTGTTGGTCGTCGTCTTCGTTGGGCGTGCAGGTTGCAGAAAAGAATAAGAAAACAGTTTCTTATTGCGTTTAAAATTGTCGCTTTTAATTGGCATGACATGCCACAGCATACAATGTTTTCTTAGTTGTGCGTGCGTGCGTTGTTTGTGTTTCTTTCCCGTCTTCTTCTTTGTTCCTTTTTTTTTCTTTGACCTACCTTTCGTTACATAAGGTATTCGTCTACAATTGGTCCACCCCGGTTACTGTGCGTCTTCATAAGCCAATCCTGTCTCGATCCGCTACCCCGCTTCGTCCAATCAACATTCCCCGCCACAGTTTTTAAACCCGCTTCTGAAGAGATTCGTCTTGCTGTTTCATTATTTGTTTTTGCTTCCGCTTGTTGCTTTCAAAACTCTTGTTTCATTTGAACTCGTGCTGTCTTATTTAATCCCTTGTGTTGTATTCCCTTCAAAAAATCCGTGAATTACTTGCGTGATGGGGGAGAAGGGCAGGTAAGATAGACTGTAAATATATTACCGCACCCCATACCCCCAACTTCAAGTTAGGATATTTCAGTTAGACACACGAGTTAGTTAGGGTCTAGTGCCACCCGCTGTATTTGGTTTGGTTTGGTTTGGTTTGGTTTGGTTTGGTTTGGTCAGTCCAGAGTCGTCAGTTAGGTCTTTGGTTTTTGTAAAAGTTTATTTGTTTGTTTCTTACGTTTTAGTTGTCTGGGTAATTATTCTTAGATTCGGAAGGACTGACACTTTCGGTATATATATATATATATATATTTTTTTTTTTTTTTTTTTTTTTTTTTTTTTTTTTTTTTTTTTTTTACACTGCCCATACCCCCCCGCTCGACCTTGTGTGTCTAATTTGTGTTTGTGTTGTTGGATTGTGGCATGTAGTTATACATAGCCACTCGCCTTTGTAAAGTAATTACCCCAGCACAGGACACATTGCAAATAAAGCGCACACCCCGTCGTTGAACACTTTTGATTTATTTTGTGTTTCTTTGTCGGTCCCGGCTTCCCATCACCGCTTCATGTAATGTTGCATTCTTTAATATACTTTAAACGCCTCTGGGACGTAACAAAGATCCTGTCTGTTTCGTTTGGACACGCGTGTTTATTTAATCTGTACATAAATGCTTCTGAACGAATTAAGCGTTTTGCATGTTCGTAGCAAGTGCTGACCATCTTGCCATTTTCCCGAATGTTTATACCGGTGGTGGTACTGGATGCAGTCTTTTACGATTTTTGTCATCCACATGGCCCTCTCCTGTAGCCTGTCCAACATTCTCACTCAGAAAAAAGGCGAAAACGTCTTGACTTTTATTGGCAGGTAATGGTCATTACAATACATAACTGAATTGCAAAGATGATTACATCATGTGTGAACAAACATCGCAGTTTCTTTGAACAGCAAACATTGTAACTTGTCCTATGGTGCATGCATTTTAGTTTCTTTGAATTACTGTGTGGTCAAACATTGTTTTTTCCCCAAATTGCTCTGTGGGCAAACATTGTAATTTGTGGCATTTTTAAAGTTCCTTTCCAATTTCAATATTGTTAAAGGTGTCGTAGTTAACTGCAGTGTATAGTTATCAGCAATGGCGAATGTATATTTTGGTAAGTGCTGATATCAAATATTCACTGAGTAAGGTTAAAGTGTTGCTTTTGTTGAAGAGTTTTGTTAAGCAGTGTCCGGGTGATGCACAATAAGACATTGGGAAACATTGTGATATTGAATACGACTTGTATGATCTGAAATGCAACAATGGATGTCTCAGGAAGTGGAGTTTTGTATTGTATTGTCTGTAATCTGATGTACGCTGGCCGAACATCCACTGGTGTACCTGAGTGTTTCTTCTGGCTGGGGCTTTTTGTTAGTTTGTCCAGTTCCTGTCTCTCACCCAAGTCTTTACAGGATGAGAGAATCAGCCAAGGCAATGACTGCCAGGCTCACCTGCTGGCAGAATCATCCTTGTCTTCAAAGGTCCCATTCCGTGACCTCATTTCCGACATCTTCATCTTTTCTGTGAAGATGTCCTCAGAGGTAAAGCTGCAGCAGTCCAAGGAGGAAGTCTCCAGGCATCTGACAAGGTAATTCAAGCATTCTGAAATGGCTGTTATGTTCTGGATTTCTGGGGTCTTTGAATGAGGTTCATGACTGAGAAAGAAAAAAGTAATTCAAGCTGACTGTGTTTCAAATACATTTGATTGTGATCTTTTCCACCATCAGTAAAACATGTGAATGAAGGAGGATGTCATTTGGCAGTAATAATCATATTGTGTTTGTCCTCTTATCTCAGATGCATGGAAAGTCCACTGCAGTGCTCTGCGATGCTCAAAAATTAACCCAAGAATTAGATTCATGGCTTGTTTTATATGGAAATAATGTGAGATTTCCTGAGTAGCATAATACACACACATACTGATACGTTTGAAGGTCACGCTGCTGTAGTGTGATTGTGAATTAATCTTATTTCAGCCTCCTAGCAAAATACTTTTAACTCATCAATTGTTTCTTTGCAAGTTCTTTTTAGTTGGTAAGCTGTTTTGTTCAATGAGGAGGAGAACCAAGAAAAAATGGAGGTGTTGAGTTTCATAAGAATGTAAAATCACAACAACATGGTACACAGCCGATCAATCGGCATGCAGACGTGTCCTTTACCTATGGCTAGTATGCATGTGTACCCCTGTCTACAAAGAATAGATAAGCACAATGTTCTGTATATCAGTGAGAAATTTACCTGAAACAAAAGTGACACAATGCCGCCTTATCCAGTTGGACCCAAATAAAATATCTCATCTTTGAAACCTTTGTTGTTCTCACACCTCGAGGCATGTTTCAATGGTGCAATATGCTCGCATTATGAAAGCATCAGAATACCCTTCTACAAAAGTGAGTGAGTTTCGGTTGCAGCTTTTGAGCCCTGAACAGAAGTGGCAAAGCTTTCCTCATCTTTGTATATCAGCAAGTATTCATTTCTATTACCTGTGTGAAGCACGTGGCAGTGTACATCCGCTAATGGGTAATTCCGTTTGTAAGATTTGAGTTAGGGACACTTTTTTTTTTCCCTTTCTGTCTGTCATCTTTAAGCTGACAAGCGGCAGGGCTTGTGGGTAGCTTGTACCTTGCAACTTGCCAGAGGATGAGTCGTGTGACTGAGAGAAAATAAGGCTCTGAGTTTGGTTTGAGAGAGCACACAGAATCTGAAGAAGCCATCTTAACTCCTGAAACTGCTCAAAGGCCTGCCCTTGAAAATTTTTCATTTGTCTCTTTTGCTCATTGCTTTGGATTCAATTCCTTCAATAAAAAATAGCTGAAAAGAAAATCCACCACAGAAGAGTGTACTCATGATATATAGCAACTAGAGACTGAGTTCATGACTCTCCCAACTGCCTGAAAAACTTTTTGGCTAGCAGAGCTTGGCTTTGAGGAAGCTGTGGACAGAGCAGTGGAAGATTATTTGGGAGCAGAAAGTACCGATGGTGTGAACCATGGCCAAAAATTGTTTTTGACATGGCATGTTTTAAATCGGGGTGACTCACCTCCTGGTACTGAATATGAATTGACTCCTGAAACGAGGGGGTAAATTTACAAAATCAGGTTGTGTAATGTGTGGCCGGATCCAATACCTGCACACACTGTGGCTCTCAAGACCTGGCATTGAACCGCCTTGCTTTCCATCAAGGCATATGAAATAAACTATTTTATCCAGCAGAGGGCAGTGTTTATCTTTTGTGAATTCCCTCAGTCACCAGATATTCTCTCGTAGCAAGATGAGCACATGCACTGCAGCCATGAAATGAACAGAGGGTGGACATGAATAGAGGCATCATGTGAAAAAGAATTTTAGTGTATGTATTAGTCCTCCACAACGTTCTAAGAGCTGGACATCTGCCTGCTTGTCCCAGCCCCGTGCTCACAGGCAGTACATCACATGCTGCAGTTTGACAACTGGAAATGTTAATAATCGGAAGGCCAAAGACTGGAATGTCAGTGAATGTGTCAGTGTTTTTTCGTTGTAAAAACCAGCCTCAGTTTAAAACTAGTACCCATGTGAAGTTTGGTGTATTCGTGGATAAAATATTTTAAATGTACATTGACTTTATGAATTTCTGCCATTGTCTGGACATTTGTGTTATTGCACCATGCCGCCCTCCAGGATAATTACTCAAGAACCAAACAAAAAGTCCAGGATGTGTCTGTGATCGTGATCTGTGATTTCCTTTGTCCTGAAAAGAGTGTAATGTGAATTCTGTAAGATCTGATCACACACTTTGTATTTATACCTGTGCTCTGTGGTCCCTGAGATACAAACATGTACATGTCTGTGTCAAAGGCCAGGCCTAAATCCCACTGATAAGTTGTGGGCAGGGCCTCAAAGCCTTTCTACTCGGACAAGACATTGCATGTGGTCTTTTAAATATTTGCATGTGTTTGTGGATACATGGGTCCTCATGAAATACCTAAAAACATAGACGATTACAGGGTGTGACAAGTGGCAAAACTAAAACGTCACTGTGAAATGACTCAGTTGATGCCAAAGATGTCTGTGTCAAAGGGTTTAACTGAGTTTGACTTAACCATTTTCCATCCTTTGATTTCGAAACAATAAATTTTAAGTGAACATACATCATTTCTGAGCATTTCACCAAAAGAAACAAAAATTTGGGGATTCAGATTAAGTTTTTTATGGTCTGAGACTAACGGTTTATCATGCTTTTGGCTACGTTTATGCAGGGGGATTCCCAGAGTGATTTCCAAAAATTCTGAGCAGAAAACCAACAGTTTTAGGAGGTGAGTTGATTCCCATTTCACCTGTGTACCTTACGTTTTTTTTTTTTTTTTTTTTTTTTTTTTCATTTTTCCAGATTTGGGGTTCAACAGGCCCCCCGCATTTTCTGCCCGTTGTCATTTCTGGTGAATTCTTTTGTCATATTCACTTAATTCATGTCATTCCCACTCATTCTACGCAGGAATATCATGGATTTTGCGACATTAGATTTTTCCAGTTTTTTTTAACCCGCGGACCTTTCGTTTTTTTCAGATTTGGGGTTCAACACGCCCCCCTCATTTTCTGCCCTTTAAATAATTTCTGGTGAATTCTTTTGTCATATTCACTTAATTCAGGTCATTCCCAGTCATTCTAACCACAAAATCAACACATTTGGGACATGAGATTTTTTCCATTTTTTTAACCCGCGGACCTTACGTTTTTCTCAGATTTCGGGTTCAACAGGCCCCGCGCATTTTCTGCCCTTTACGTCATTTCTGGTGAATTCTTTTGTCATATTCACTCAATTCAGGTCTTTCCCAGTCATTCTAAACAGAAAAATCAACAGTTTTGCGACATGAGATTTTTTCCAGTTTTTTAACCCGCGGACCTTTCATGTTTTTCAGATTTGGGGTTCAACAGGCCCCCCGCATTTTCTGCCCTTTAAGTCATTTCTGGTGAATTCTTTTGTCATATTCACTCAATTCAGGTCATTCCCAGTCATTCTAAGCAGGAATATCATGGCTTTTGCGACATGAGATTTTTTCCATTTTTTTAACCCGCGGACCTTTCATGTTTTTCAGATTTGGGGTTCAACAGGCCCCCCGCATTTTCTGCCCTTTAACTCATTTCTGGTGAATTCTTTTGTCATATTCGCTCAATGCAGGTCATTCCCAGTCATTCTAAGCAGAAAAATCAACAGTTTTGGGACATACGGTTTTTTCCATATTTTTAACCCGCGGACTTTCATGTTTTTCAGATTTGGGGTTCAACAGGCCCCCCACATTTTCTGCCCTTTAACTCATTTCTGGTGAATTCTTTTGTCATATTCACTCAATTCAGGTCTTTCCCATTCATTCTAAGCAGAAAAATCAACAGTTTTGCGACATGAGATTTTTTCCATTTTTTTAACCCGCGGACCTTTCGTGTTTTTCAGATTTGGGGTTCAACAGGCCCCCCACATTTTCTGCCCTTTAAGTCATTTCTAGTGAATTCTTTTGTCATATTCACTTAATTCAGGTCATTCCCAGTCATTCTAAGCAGAAAAATCAACACGTTTTGCGACATGAGATTTTTTCCATTTTTTTAACCCGCGGACCTTACGTTTTTCTCAGATTTTGGGTTCAACAGGCCCCGCGCATTTTCTGCCCTTTAACTCATTTCTGGTGAATTCTTTTGTCATATTCACTCAATTCAGGTCTTTCCCAGTCATTCTCACTGGAAAAATCAACAGTTTTGCGACATGAGATTTTTTCCCTTTTTTTTAACCCGCGGACCTTTCGTGTTTTTCAGATTTGGGGTTCAACAGGCCCCCCGCATTTTCTGCCCTTTAACTCATGTCTAGTGTATTCTTTTGACATATTCACTTAATTCAGGTCATTCCCGGTCATTCTAAGCTGAAAAATCAACAGTTTTGGGACATGAGATTTTTTCCATTTTTTTAACCCGCGGACCTTTCGTGTTTTTCAGATTTGGGGTTCAACAGGCCCCCTGCACTTTCTGCCCTTAAACTCATGTCTGGTGAATTCTTTTGACATATTCACTGAATTCAGGTCTTTCCCAGTCATTCTCAGTGGAAAAATCAACAGTTTTGGGACATGAGATTTTTTCCATTTTTTTAACCGGCGGACCTTTCATGTTTTTCAGATTTAGGGTTCAACAGGCCCCCCGCATTTTCTGCCCTTTAACTCATGTCTGGTGAATTCTTTTGTCATATTCCCTCAATTCAGGTCATTCCCAGTCATTCTAAGCTGAAAAATCAACAGTTTTGCGACATTAGATTTTTTCCATTTTTTTAACCCGCGGACCTTTCGTGTTTTTCAGATTTGGGGTTCAACAGGCCCCCCGCATTTTCTGCCCTTTAACTCATTTCTGGTGAATTCTTTTGTCATATTCACTTAATTCAGGTCATTCCCAGTCATTCTAAGCAGAAAAATCAACAGTTTTGGGACATGAGATTTTTTCAAGTTTTTTAACCCGCGGACCTTTCGTGTTTTTCAGATTTGGGGTTCAACAGGCCCCGTGCCTTTTCTTCCCTTTACGTCATTTCTGGTGAATTCTTTTGTCATATTCACTTAATTCAGGTCATTCCCAGTCATTCTAAACAGGAATATCATGGATTTTGCGACATGAGATTTTTTCCATTTTTTTAACCCGCGGACCTTTCGTGTTTTTCAGATTTGGGGTTCAACAGGCTCCGCGCATTGTCTGACCTTTAACTCATTTCTGGTGAATTCTTTTGTCATATTCATTCAATTCAGGTCTTTCCCAGTCATTCTAAGCAGAAAAATCAACAGTTTTGCGACATGAGATTTTTTACATTTTTTTAACCCGCGGACCTTTCGTGTTTTTCAGATTTGGGGTTCAACAGGCCCCCCGCATTTTCTGCCCTTTAAGTCATTTCTGGTGAATTCCTTTGTCATATTCACTCAATTCAGGTCTTTCCCATTCATTCTACGCAGAAAAATCAACAGTTTTGGGACATGAGATTTTTTACATTTGTTTAACCCGCGGACCTTTCATGTTTTTCAGATTTGGGGTTCAACAGGCCCCCTGCATTTTCTGCCCTTTAACTCATTTCTGGTGAATTCTTTTGTCATATTCACTCAATTCAGGTCATTCCCAGTCATTCTAAGCAGAAAAATCAACAGTTTTGCGACATGAGATTTTTTCCATTTTTTTAACCCGCGGACCTTTCGTGTTTTTCAGATTTGGGGTTCAACAGGCCCCCCACATTTTCTGCCCTTTAACTCATTTCTGGTGAATTCTTTTGTCATATTCACTTAATTCAGGTCATTCCCAGTCATTCTAAGCAGAAAAATCAACAGTTTTGGGACATGACATTTTTTCCAGTTTTTACCCGGCGGACCTTTCGTGTCTTTCAGATTTGGGGTTCAACAGGCCCCCTGTATTTTCTGCCCTTTAACTCATTTTCGGTGAATTCTTTTGTCATATTCACTTAATTCAGGTCATTCCCATTCACTCTAAGCAGAAAAATCAACAGTTTTGGGACATGAGATTTTTTCCATTTTTTTAACCCGCGGACCTTTCGTGTTTTTCAGATTTGGGGTTCAACAGGCCCCCCACATTTTCTGCCCTTTAAGTCATTTCTGGTGAATTCTTTTGTCATATTCACTTAATTCAGGTCATTCCCATTCATTCTAAGCAGAAAAATCAACAGTTTTGGGACATGAGATTTTTTCCATTTTTTTAACCCGCGGACCTTTCGTGTTTTTCAGATTTGGGGTTCAACAGGCCCCCTGCATTTTCTGCCCTTTAACTCATTTCTGGTGAATTCTTTTGTCATATTCACTCAATTCAGGTCATTCCCAGTCATTCTAAGCAGAAAAATCAACAGTTTTGGGACATGAGATTTTTTCCATTTTTTTAACCCGCGGACCTTTCGTGTTTTTCAGATTTGGGGTTCAACAGGCCCCGCGCATTTTTTGCCCTTTAACTCATGTCTGGTGAATTCTTTTGTCATATTCACTCAATTCAGGTCATTCCCAGTCATTCTAAGCTGAAAAATCAACAGTTTTGGGACATGAGATTTTTTCCATTTTTTTAACACACGGACCTTTCGTGTTTTTCAGATTTGGGGTTCAACAGGCCCCGCGCATTTTTTAGCTTTTAACTCATGTCTGCTGAATTCTTTTGTCATATTCACTCAATTCAGGTCATTCCCAGTCATTCTAATCTGAAAAATCAACAGTTTTAGGACATGACATTTTTTCCATTTTTTTAGCCCGCGGACATTTCGTGTTTGTCAGATTTGGGGTTCAACAGGCCCCCCACATTTTCTGCCCTTTAAGTCATTTCTAGTGAATTCTTTTGTCATATTCACTTAATTCAGGTCATTCCCAGTCATTCTAAGCAGAAAAATCAACAGTTTTGGGACATACGATTTTTTCCATATTTTTAACCCGCAGACCTTTCGTGTTTTTCAGATTTGGGGTTCAACAGGCCCC
The DNA here is from genome assembly GCA_019788955.1 of Albula glossodonta. Taxonomy (NCBI): domain Eukaryota; kingdom Metazoa; phylum Chordata; class Actinopteri; order Albuliformes; family Albulidae; genus Albula; species Albula glossodonta. Next base: position 1,669,626 of record JAFBMS010000030.1, read on the forward strand.
CTGCATTTTCTGCCCTTTAACTCATTTCTGGTGAATTCTTTTGTCATATTCACTTAATTCAGGTCATTCCCAGTCACTCTACGCAGAAAAATCAACAGTTTTGGGACATGAGATTTTTTCCAGTTTTTTAACCCGCGGACCTTTCGTGTTTTTCAGATTTGGGGTTCAACAGGCCCCCTGCATTTTCTGCCCTTTAACTCATTTCTGGTGAATTCTTTTGTCATATTCACTTAATTCAGGTCATTCCCAGTCATTCTAAGCAGAAAAATCAACAGTTTTGCGACATGAGATTTTTTCCATTTTTTTAACCCGCGGACCTTTCGTGTTTTTCAGATTTGGTGTTCAACAGGCACCGCGCCTTTTCTTCCCTTTTCGTCATTTCTGGTGAATTCTTCTGTCATATTCACTTAATTCAGGTCATTCTCAGTCATTTTAAGCAGAAAAATAAACAGTTTTAGGACATGACATTTTTTCCATTTTTTTAACCCGCGGACCTTTCGTGTTTTTCAGATTTGGGGTTCAACAGGCCCCCTGCATTTTCTGCCCTTTAACTCATTTCTGGTGAATTCTTTTGTCATATTCACTTAATTCAGGTCTGTCCCAGTCATTCTAAGCAGAAAAATCAACAGTTTTGGGACATGACATTTTTTACATATTTTTACCCGGCGGACCTTTCGTGTTTTTCAGATTTGGGGTTCAACAGGCCCCGTGCATTTTCTGCCCTTTAAGTCATTTCTGGTGAATTCTTTTGTCATATTCACTCAATTCAGGTCATTCCCAGTCATTCTAAGCAGAAAAATCAACAGTTTTGCGACATGAGATTTTTTCCATTTTTTTAACCCGCGGACCTTTCGTGTTTTTCAGATTTGGGGTTCAACAGGCCCCCTGTATTTTCTGCCCTTTAACTCATTTTCGGTGAATTCTTTTGTCATATTCACTTAATTCAGGTCATTCCCATTCACTCTAAGCAGAAAAATCAACAGTTTTGGGACATGAGATTTTTTCCATTTTTTTAACCCGCGGACCTTTCGTGTTTTTCAGATTTGGGGTTCAACAGGCCCCGCGCATTTTCTGCCCTTTAACTCATTTCTGGTGAATTCTTTTGTCATATTCACTCAATTCAGGTCATTCCCAGTCATTCTAAGCAGAAAAATCAACAGTTTTGGGACATGAGATTTTTCCCTTTTTTAACCGCGGACCTTTCGTGTTTTTCAGATTTGGGGTTCAACAGGCCCCCACATTTCTGCCCTTTAAGTCATTTCTGGTGAATTCTTTTGTCATATTCACTTAATTCAGGTCATTCCAGTCATTCTAAGCAGAAAAATCAACAGTTTTGGGACATGAGATTTTTCCATTTTTTTAACCGCGGACCTTTCGTGTTTTCAGATTGGGGTTCAACAGGCCCCCTGCATTTCTGCCTTTAAGTCATTCTGGTGAATTCTTTGTCATATTCACTTAATTCAGGTCATTCCCAGTCATTCTAAGAAGAAAAATCAACAGTTTTGGGACATGAGATTTTTTCCATTTTTTTAACCCGCGGACCTTTCGTGTTTTTCAGATTTGGGGTTCAACAGGCCCCCCGCATTTTCTGCCCTTTAAGTCATTTCTGGTGAATTCTTTTGTCATATTCACTTAATTCAGGTCATTCCCAGTCATTCTAAGCAGAAAAATAAACAGTTTTAGGAAATGACATTTTTTCCATTTTTTTAACCCGCGGACCTTTCGTGTTTTTCAGATTTGGGGTTCAACAGGCCCCGCGCATTTTCTGCCCTTTAACTCATTTCTGGTGAATTCTTTTGTCATATTCACTCAATTCAGGTCATTCCCAGTCATTCTAAGCAGGAATATCATGGCTTTTGCGACATGAGATTTTTTCCATTTTTTTAACCCGCGGACCTTTCGTGTTTTTCAGATTTGGGGTTCAACAGGCCCCCTGCATTTTCTGCCCTTTAAGTCATTTCTGGTGAATTCTTTTGTCATATTCACTTAATTCAGGTAATTCCCAGTCATTTTAAGCAGAAAATCAACAGTTTTGGGACATGACATTTTTTCCATTTTTTTAACCCGCGGACCTTTCGTGTTTTTCAGATTTGGGGTTCAACAGGCCCCCGCATTTTTTGCCCTTTAAGTCATTTCTGGTGAATTCTTTGTCATATTTACTTAATTCAGGTCATTCCCAGTCATTCTAAGCAAAAAAATCAACAGTTTTGGGACATGAGATTTTTCCATTTTTTTAACCCGCGGACCTTTCGTGTTTTTCAGATTTGGGTTCAACAGGCCCCCCACATTTTCTCCTTTAAGTCATTTCTGGTGAATTCTTTGTCATATTCACTTAATTCAGGTCATTCCCAGTCATTCTAAGCAGAAATCAACAGTTTTGGGACATGAGATTTTTTCCATTTTTTTAACCCGCGGACCTTTCGTGTTTTTCAGATTTGGGGTTCAACAGGCCCCGCGCATTTTCTGACCTTTAACTCATTTCTGGTGAATTCTTTTGTCATATTCACTCAATTCAGGTCATTCCCAGTCATTCTAAGCAGAAAAATCAACAGTTTTGGGACATGAGATTTTTTCCATTTTTTTAACCCGCGGACCTTTCGTGTTTTTCAGATTTGGGGTTCAACAGGCCCCCCGCATTTTCTGCCCTTTAAGTCATTGGTGAATTCTTTTGTCATATTCACTTAATTCAGGTCATTCCCAGTCATTCTAAGCAGAAAAATCAACAGTTTTGCGACATGAGATTTTTTCCATTTTTTAACCCGCGGACCTTTCGTGTTTTTCAGATTTGGGGTTCAACAGGCCCCCTGCATTTTCTGCCCTTTAACTCATTTCTGGTGAATTCTTTTGTCATATTCACTTAATTCAGGTCATTCCCAGTCATTCTAAGCAGAAAAATCAACAGTTTTGGGACATGAGATTTTTTCCATTTTTTTAACCCGCGGACCTTTCGTGTTTTTCAGATTTGGGGTTCAACAGGCCCCCGCATTTTCTGCCCTTTAAGTCATTTCTGGTGAATTCTTTTGTCATATTCACTCAATTCAGGTCATTCCCAGTCATTCTAAGCAGAAAAATCAACAGTTTTGCGACATGAGATTTTTTCCATTTTTTTAACCCGCGGACCTTTCGTGTTTTTCAGATTTGGGGTTCAACAGGCCCCCCGCATTTTCTGCCCTTTAAGTCATTTCTGGTGAATTCTTTTGTCATATTCACTTAATTCAGGTCATTCCCAGTCATTCTAAGCAGAAAAATCAACAGTTTTGGACATGAGATTTTTTCCATTTTTTTTAACCCGCGGACCTTTCGTGTTTTTCAGGTTTGGGGTTCAACAGGCCCCTGCATTTTCTGCCCTTTAACTCATTTCTGATGAATTCTTTTGTCATATTCACTAATTCAGGTCATTCCAGTCATTCTAAGCAGGAAAATCAACAGATTTTGGACATGATATTTTTTCCATTTTTTCCACCCGCGGACCTTACGTTTTTTCAGAATTGGGGTTCAACAGGCCCCACATTTTCTGCCCTTTAATTCATTTCTGGTGAATTCTTTGTTCATATTCACTTAATTCAGGTCATTCCCAGTCATTCTAACCAGGAATATCATGGATGTTGGGACATTACATTTTTTACATGTTTTAACCCGGCGGACCTTTCGTGTTTTTCCAGATTTGGGGTTCAACAGGCCCCGCGCATTTTCTGCCCTTTAACTCAATTCTGGTGAATTCTTTTGTCATATTCACTCAATTCAGGTCATTCCCAGTCATTCTAAGCAGAAAAATCAACAGTTTTGCGACATGAGATTTTTTCCATTTTTTTAACCCGCGGACCTTTCGTGTTTTTCAGATTTGGGGTTCAACAGGCCCCCACATTTTCTGCCGTTTAAGTCATTTCTAGTGAATTCTTTTGACATATTCACTTAATTCAGGTCTGTTCCAGTCATTCTAAGCAGAAAAATCAACAGTTTTGGGACATGACATTTTTTACATATTTTTACCCGGCGGACCTTTCGTGTTTTTCAGATTTGGGGTTCAACAGGCTCCGCGCATTGTCTGACCTTTAAGTCATTTCTGGTGAATTCTTTTGTCATATTCACTCAATTCAGGTCATTCCCAGTCATTCTAAGCAGAAAAATCAACAGTTTTGCGACATGAGATTTTTTCCATTTTTTTAACCCGCGGACCTTTCGTGTTTTTCAGATTTGGGGTTCAACAGGCCCCCCGCATTTTCTGCCCTTTAAGTCATTTCTGGTGAATTCTTTTGTCATATTCACTCAATTCAGGTCATTCCCAGTCATTCTAAGCAGAAAAATCAACAGTTTTGCGACATGAGATTTTTTCCATTTTTTAACCCGCGGACCTTTCGTGTTTTTCAGATTTGGGGTTCAACAGGCCCCCCGCATTTTCTGCCCTTTAAGTCATTTCTGGTGAATTCTTTTGTCATATTCACTTAATTCAGGTCATTCCCAGTCATTCTAAGCTGAAAAATCAACAGTTTTGCCACATGAGATTTTTTCCAGTTTTGTAACCCGCGGACCTTTCGTGTTTTTCAGATTTGGGGTTCAACAGGCTCCGTGCATTGTCTGACCTTTAACTCATTTCTGGTGAATTCTTTTGTCATATTCATTCAATTCAGGTCATTCCCAGTCATTCTAAGCAGAAAAATCAACAGTTTTGGGACATGAGATTTTTTCCATTTTTTTAACCCGCGGACCTTTCGTGTTTTTCAGATTTGGGGTTCAACAGGCCCCCGCATTTTCTGCCCTTTAACTCATTTCTGGTGAATTCTTTTGTCATATTCACTCAATTCAGGTCATTCTCAGTCATTCTAAGCAGAAAAATCAACAGTTTTGCGACATGAGATTTTTTCCATTTTTTTAACCCGCGGACCTTTCGTGTTTTTCAGATTTGGGGTTCAACAGGCCCCCCGCATTTTCTGCCCTTTAAGTCATTTCTGGTGAATTCTTTTGACATATTCACTTACTTCAGGTCATTCCCAGTCATTCTAAGCAGAAAAATAAACAGTTTTAGGAAATGACATTTTTTCCATTTTTTTAACCCGCGGACCTTTCGTGTTTTTCAGATTTGGGGTTCAACAGGCCCCCTGCATTTTCTGCCCTTTAAGTCATTTCTGGTGAATTCTTTTGTCATATTCACTCAATTCAGGTCATTCCCAGTCATTCTAAGCAGAAAAATCAACAGTTTTGCGACATGAGATTTTTTCCAGTTTTTTCCCCCGCGGACCTTTCGTGTTTTTTTCAGATTTGGGGTTCAACAGGCCTCCCGCATTTTCTTCCCTTTACGTCATTTCTGGTGAATTCTTCTGTCATATTCACTTAATTCAGGTCATTCTCAGTCATTTTAAGCAGAAAAATAAACAGTTTTAGCACATGACATTTTTCCATTTTTTAACCGCGGACCTTTCGTGTTTTTCAGATTTGGGTTCAACAGGCCCCCGCATTTTCTGCCCTTAAGTCATTTCTGGTGAATTCTTTTGTCATATTCACTTAATTCAGGTGATTCCCAGTCATTCTAACCAGGAATATCATGGTTTTGGGACATGAGATTTTCCATTTTTTTAACCCGCGGACCTTTCGTGTTTTTCAGATTTGGGGATCAACAGGCCCCCTGCATTTTCTGCCCTTTAAGTCATTTCTGGTGAATTCTTTTGTCATATTCACTTTATTCAGGGCATTCCCAGTCATTCTAAGCAGAAAAATCAACAGTTTTTGGACATGACATTTTTTCTATATTTTTAAACCGCGGACCTTTCGTGTTTTTCAGATTTGGGGTTCAACAGGCCCCCCACATTTTCTGCCCTTTAAGTCATTTCTAGTGAATTCTTTTCACATATTCATTTACTTCAGGTCATTCCCAGTCATTCTAAGCAGGAATATCAACAGTTTTTGGACATGAGATTTTTTCCATTTTTTAAACCGCGGACCTTTCGTGTTTTTCAGATTTGGGGTTCAACAGGCCCCCCGCATTTTCTGCCCTTTAAGTCATTTCTAGTGAATTCTTTTGTCATATTCACTTAATTCAGGTCATTCCCAGTCATTCTAAGCAGGAATATCATGGCTTTTGCGACATGAGATTTTTTCCATTTTTTTAACCCGCGGACCTTTCGTGTTTTTCAGATTTGGGGTTCAACAGGCCCCCTGCATTTTCTGCCCTTTAAGTCATTTCTGGTGAATTCTTTTGTCATATTCACTCAATTCAGGTCATTCCCAGTCATTCTAAGCAGAAAAATCAACAGGTTTGCGACATGAGATTTTTCCATTTTTTTCACCCACGGAACTTACGTTTTTCAGATTTGGGGTTCAACAGGCTCCGCGCATTGTCTGACCTTTAACTCATTTCTGGTGAATTCTTTTGTCATATTCATTCAATTCAGGTCATTCCCAGTCATTCTAAGCAGAAAAATCAACAGTTTTGGGACATGAGATTTTTTCCATTTTTTTAACCCGCGGACCTTTCGTGTTTTTCAGATTTGGGGTTCAACAGGCCCCCTGCATTTTATTCCTTTTAAGTCATTTTTGGTGAATTCTTTTGTCATATTCACTCAATTCAGGTCTTTCCCAGTCATTCTAAATAGAAAAATCAACAGTTTTGGGACATGAGATTTTTTCCATTTTTTTAACCCGCGGACCTTTCGTGTTTTTCAGATTTGGGGTTCAACAGGCCCCCCGCATTTTCTGCCCTTTAAGTCATTTCTGGTGAATTCTTTTGACATATTCACTTAATTCAGGTCATTCCCAGTCATTCTAAGTAGAAAAATCAACAGTTTTGGGACATGAGATTTTTTCCATTTTTTTAACCCGCGGACCTTTCGTGTTTTTCAGATTTGGGGTTCAACAGGCCCCGCGCATTTTTTGCCCTTTAAGTCATTTCTGGTGAATTCTTTTGTCATATTCACTTAATTCAGGTCATTCCCAGTCATTCTAAGCTGAAAAATTACAGTTTTGGGACATGAGATTTTTCCATTTTTTAACCCGCGGACCTTTCGTTTTTTCAGATTTGGGGTTCAACAGGCCCCCCGCATTTTCTGCCCTTTAAGTCATTTCTGGTGAATTCTTTTGTCATATTCACTTTATTCAGGGCATTCCCAGTCATTCTAAGCAGAAAAATCAACAGTTTTGGGACAGGACATTTTTTCTATATTTTTAAACCTCGGACCTTTCGTGTTTTTCAGATTTGGGGTTCAACAGGCCCCCCACATTTTCTGCCCTTTAAGTCATTTCTGGTGAATTCTTTTGTCATATTCACTAATTCAGGTCATTCCAAGTCATTCTAAGCAGAAATATCAGGTTTTGCGACATGAGATTTTTTCCATTTTTTTAACCCGCGGACCTTTCGTGTTTTTCAGATTTGGGGTTCAACAGGCCCCGCGCATTTTCTGCCCTTTAACTCAATTCTGGTGAATTCTTTTGTCATATTCACTCAATTCAGGTCATTCCCAGTCATTCTAAGCAGAAAAATCAACAGTTTTGGGACATGAGATTTTTTCCATTTTTTTAACCCGCGGACCTTTCGTGTTTTTCAGATTTGGGTTCAACAGGCCCCCCGCATTTTTTGCCCTTTAAGTCATTTCTGGTGACTTCTTTTGTCATATTCACTTAATTCAGGTCATTCCCAGTCATTCTAAGCAGAAAAATCAACAGTTTTGCGACATGAGATTTTTTCCAGTTTTGTAACCCGCGGACCTTTCATGTTTTTCAGATTTGGGGTTCAACAGGCCCCCTGCATTTTCTGCCCTTTAACTCATTTCTGGTGAATTCTTTTGTCATATTCACTTAATTCAGGTCATTCCCAGTCATTCTAAGCAGAAAAATCAACAGGTTTGCGACATGAGATTTTTCCATTTTTTTCACCCACGGAATTTACGTTTTTCAGATTTGGGGTTCAACAGGCCCCCCACATTTTCTGACCTTTAACTCATTTCTGGTGAATTCTTTTGTCATATTCACTCAATTCAGGTCATTCCCAGTCATTCTAAGCAGAAAAATCAACAGTTTTGGGACATGAGATTTTTTCCATTTTTTTAACCCGCGGACCTTTCGTGTTTTTCAGATTTGGGGTTCAACAGGCCCCCCACATTTTCTGCCCTTTAAGTCATTTCTGGTGAATTCTTTTGTCATATTCACTTAATTCAGGTCATTCCCAGTCATTCTAAGCAGAAAAATCAACAGTTTTGGGACATGAGATTTTTTCCATTTTTTTAACCCGCGGACCTTTCGTGTTTTTCAGATTTGGGGTTCAACAGGCCCCCTGCATTTTCTGCCCTTTAAGTCATTTCTGGTGAATTCTTTTGTCATATTCACTTAATTCAGGTCATTCCCAGTCATTCTAAGCAGAAAAATCTTGGATTTTGCGACATGAGATTTTTTCCATTTTTTTAACCCGCGGACCTTTCGTGTTTTTCAGATTTGGGGTTCAACAGGCCCCGCGCATTTTCTACCCTTTAACTCATGTCTGGTGAATTCTTTTGTCATATTCACTTAATTCAGGTCATTCCCAGTCATTCTAAGCAGAAAAATCAACAGTTTTGCGACATGAGATTTTTCCATTTTTTTAACCCGCGGACCTTTCGTGTTTTTCAGATTTGGGGTTCAACAGGCCCCGCGCATTTTCTGCCCTTTAACTCATTTCTGGTGAATTCTTTTGTCATATTCACTCAATTCAGGTCATTCCCAGTCATTCTAAGAAGAAAAATCAACAGTTTTAGGAAATGACATTTTTTCCATTATTTTAACCCGCAGACCTTTCATGTTTTTCAGATTTGGTGTTCAACAGGCACCGCGCCTTTTCTTCCCTTTAACTCATTTCTGGTGAATTCTTTTGTCATATTCACTCAATTCAGGTCATTCCCAGTCATTCTAAGCAGAAAAATCAACAGTTTTGGGACATGAGATTTTTTCCATTTTTTTAACCCGCGGACCTTTCGTGTTTTTCAGATTTGGGGTTCAACAGGCCCCGCGCATTTTCTGCCCTTTAACTCATTTCTGGTGAATTCTTTTGTCATATTCACTCAATTCAGGTCATTCCCAGTCATTCTAAGCAGAAAAATCAACAGTTTTGGGACATGAGATTTTTTCCATTTTTTTACATGAGATTTTTTCATTTTTTAACCCGCGGACCTTTCGTGTTTTTCAGATTTGGGGTTCAACAGGCCCCCCGCATTTTCTGCCCTTTAAGTCATTTCTGGTGAATTCTTTTGTCATATTCACTCAATTCAGGTCATTCCCAGTCATTCTAAGCAGAAAAATCAACAGTTTTGCGACATGAGATTTTTTACATTTTTTAACCCGCGGACCTTTCGTGTTTTTCAGATTGGGGTTCAACAGGCCCCCGCATTTTCTGCCCTTTAAGTCATTTCTGGTGAATTCTTTTGTCATATTCACTCAATTCAGGTCATTCCAGTCATTCTAAGCAGAAAATCAACAGTTTGGGACATGAGATTTTTCCATTTTTTAACCCGCGGACCTTTCGTGTTTTTCAGATTTGGGGTTCAACAGGCCCCCCGCATTTTCTGCCCTTTAAGTCATTTCTGGTGAATTCTTTTGTCATATTCACTTAATTCAGGTCATTCCCAGTCATTCTAAGCAGAAAAATCAACAGTTTTGGGACATGAGATTTTTTCCATTTTTTTAACCCGCGGACCTTTCGTGTTTTTCAGATTTGGGGTTCAACAGGCCCCCCGCATTTTCTGCCCTTTAAGTCATTTCTGGTGAATTCTTTTGTCATATTCACTCAATTCAGGTCATTCCCAGTCATTCTAAGCAGAAAAATCAACAGTTTTGGGACATGAGATTTTTTCCATTTTTTTAACCCGCGGACCTTTCGTGTTTTTCAGATTTGGGGTTCAACAGGCCCCGCGCATTTTCTGCCCTTTAACTCATTTCTGGTGAATTCTTTTGTCATATTCACTCAGTTCATTCCCAGTCATTCTAAGCTGAAAAATTACAGTTTTGGGACATGAGATTTTTTCCAGTTTTTTAACCCGCGGACCTTTCGTGTTTTTCAGATTTGGGGTTCAACGGGCCCCCCATTTTCTGCCCTTTAAGTCATTTCTGGTGAATTCTTTGTCATATTCACTAATTCAGGTCATTCCCAATCATTCTAAGCAGAAAAATCAACAGTTTTGGACTTGAGATTTTTTCCATTTTTTAACCCGCGGACCTTTCGTGTTTTTTCAGATTTGGGGTTCAACAGGCCCCCCACATTTTCTGCCCTTTAAGTCATTTCTGGTGAATTCTTTTGTCATATTCACTTAATTCAGGTCATTCCCAGTCATTCTAAGCAGAAAAATCAACAGTTTTGGGACATGAGATTTTTTCCATTTTTTTAACCCGCGGACCTTTCGTGTTTTTCAGATTTGGGGTTCAACAGGCCCCCCGCATTTTCTGCCCTTTAAGTCATTTCTGGTGAATTCTTTTGTCATATTCACTTAATTCAGGTCATTCCCAGTCATTCTAAGCAGGAATATCATGGATTTTGCGACATGAGATTTTTTCCATTTTTTTAACCCGCGGACCTTTCGTGTTTTTCAGATTTGGGGTTCAACAGCCCCCTGCATTTTCTGCCCTTTAACTCATTTCTGGTGAATTCTTTTGTCATATTCACTCAATTCAGGTCATTCCCAGTCATTCTAAGCAGAAAAATCAACAGTTTTGCGACATGAGATTTTTTCCATTTTTTTAACCCGCGGACCTTCGTGTTTTTCAGATTTGGGTTCAACAGGCCCCCCGCATTTTCTGCCTTTAAGTCATTTCTGGTGAATTCTTTTGTCATATTCACTTAATTCAGGTCATTCCCAGTCATTCTAAGCAGAAAAATCAACAGTTTTGGGACATGAGATTTTTCCATTTTTTAACCCGCGGACCTTTCTTGTTTTTCAGATTTGGGGTTCAACAGGCCCCCGCATTTTATGCCCTTTAAGTCATTTCTGGTGAATTCTTTTGTCATATTCACTTAATTCAGGTCATTCCCAGTCATTCTAAGCAGAAAAATCACAGTTTTGCGGACATGAGATTTTTTCCATATTTTTAACCCGCGGACCTTTCGTTTATTTCAGATTTGGGGTTCAACAGGCCCCCCGCATTTTCTGCCCTTTAAGTCATTTCTAGTGAATTCTTTTGTCATATTCACTTAATTCAGGTCATTCCCAGTCATTCTAAGCAGAAAAATCAACAGTTTTGGGACATGAGATTTTTTCCATTTTTTTAACCCGCGGACCTTTCGTGTTTTTCAGATTTGGGGTTCAACAGGCCCCCCGCATTTTCTGCCCTTTAAGTCATTTCTGGTGAATTCTTTTGTCATATTCACTTAATTCAGGTCATTCCCAGTCATTCTAAGCAGAAAAATCAACAGTTTTGGGACATGAGATTTTTTCCATTTTTTTAACCCGCGGACCTTTCGTGTTTTTCAGATTTGGGGTTCAACAGGCCCGTGCCTTTTCTTCCCTTTACGTCATTTTTGGTGAATTCTTCTGTCATATTCACTTAATTCAGGTCATTCTCAGTCATTTTAAGCACAAAAATCAACACTTTTGCGACATGAGATTTTTTCCATTTTTTTAACCGGCGGACCTTTCGTGTTTTCAGATATGGGGTTCAACAGGCCCCGCGCATTTTCTGCCCTTTAAGTCATTTCTGGTGAATTCTTTGTCATAGTCACTTAATTCAGGTCATTCCCAGTCATTCTAAACAGGAATATCATGGATTTTGCGACATGAGATTTTTTCCATTTTTTTGACCCGCGGACCTTTCGTGTTTTTCAGATTTGGGATTCAAAAGGTCCCCCGCATTTTCTTCCCTTTAACTCATTTCTGGTGAATTCTTTTTTCATATTCGCTTAATTCAGGTCATTCCCAGTCATTCTAAGCAGGAGTATCTTGGGTTTGAAGACATGAGATTTTTTCCATTTTTTTAACCCGCGGACCTTTCGTGTTTTTCAGATTTGGGGTTCAACAGGCCCCCTGCATTTTCTGCCCTTTAACTCATTTCTGGTGAATTCTTTTGTCATATTCACTTAATTCAGGTCTGTCCCAGTCATTCTAAGCAGAAAAATCAACAGTTTTAGGACATGAGATTTTTTCCATTTTTTTAACCCGCGTACCTTTCGTGTTTTTCAGATTTGGGGTTCAACAGGCCCCCACATTTTCTGCCCTTTAAGTCATTTCTAGTGAATTCTTTTGTCATATTCACTTAATTCAGGTCATTCCCAGTCATTCTAAGCTGAAAAATCAACAGTTTTGCGACATGAGATTTTTTCCATTTTTTAACCCGCGGACCTTTCGTGTTTTTCAGATTTGGGGTTCAACAGGCCCCCTGCATTTTCTGCCCTTTAACTCATTTCTGGTGAATTCTTTTGTCATATTCACTTAATTCAGGTCATTCCCAGTCATTCTAAGCAGAAAAATCAACAGTTTTGCGACATGAGATTTTTTCCATTTTTTTAACCCGCGGACCTTTCGTGTTTTTCAGATTTGGGGTTCAACAGGCCCCCGCATTTTCTGCCCTTTAAGTCATTTCTGGTGAATTCTTTTGTCATATTCACTTAATTCAGGTCATTCTCAGTCATTTTAAGCAGAAAAATCAACAGTTTTAGGACATGACATTTTTTCCATTTTTTTAAACCGCGGACCTTTCGTGTTTTTCAGATTTGGGGTTCAACAGGCCCCGCGAATTTTCTGCCCTTTAACTCATTTTGGTGAATTCTTTGTCATATTCACTAATTCAGGTCATTCCCAGTCATTCTAAGCAGAAAAATCAACAGTTTTGGGACATGAGATTTTTTCCATTTTTTTAACCCGCGGACCTTTCGTGTTTTTCAGATTTGGGGTTCAACAGGCCCCCTGCATTTTATTCCTTTTAAGTCATTTTTGGTGAATTCTTTTGTCATATTCACTCAATTCAGGTCTTTCCCAGTCATTCTAAATAGAAAAATCAACAGTTTTGCGACATGAGATTTTTTCCAGTTTTTAACCCGCGGACCTTTGTGTTTTTCAGATTTGGGGTTCAACAGGCCCCCGCATTTCTGCCTTTAAGTCATTTCTGGTGAATTCTTTTGTCATATTCACTTAATTCAGGTCATTCGCAGTCATTCTAAGCA